>CM060908.1:784693995-785943995 GCA_030737815.1 Allium fistulosum
TACTGATTACATTTCAAAACAACTTCATATCCAAATTACATAATCCCATTTTGTTTCCCACGTAAAGATTAATTATAATCAATACAAAAATACGCCAAGAGCGACATGTGACGATGCCCCTTTGGTTGATCAAAGCAATATAGTCATGTTTGACTTAATATACACAACGGAATCAAAACAAAATGAAACTCCAAATCCTAATTAGCTATCCGTCAGCCACCTGCTCGTCTTCAGAAGCTTTATTTGCCAAAAGATTAAAACCTGAAAACCTCAACCCTCGGCCTACTCAAATCAATTTTGAGCACCTGAGAGTTTAAGCGGAAACAAAAACTTCAAGTCAGACATAAAGCCTGGTGTGAATAATTCTATCACATCTCAGTTTACTAATATTAAGTGAGACCACAGCGCTTAGCGGAATGGGTTTCCCTTCACTTATATCCTCTTTAAAACATATATTTTGCAAATCCTTTCCTGCAACCAAACTGGTTAATAAAACTGATTATATAAAAATAGCAATATCCTTTATGTTAATAAATGGACTATATATCCATAAAACATGTAATATGTGAACTATCTACCCACAACATAATAGCAAGGTCTGTTATGCTACAAATGGACTATCTGTCCATACCACTGGGCTGACTGCCTACAAACCGGACTAACTGTCCGAAATCTAGGTTGACTTCCTGCAAAATGGACTAACTGTCCGAATTATTTTCTTAGGGTTAACTACCCTTTAAATTTTCCTTGAAAACCTTTTCAAAATGATTTAGTCCTTCAAATCATATATATATATATATATATCTATATGTGTGTATACAAGGAAAATATATCTTTAGATTTACTCTAAGCCATTTTGCCATGTTATATATACTTTACTCAAAATAATGTTGATGAGAATTAATGAGGATTAACTATCCTTCTAAAACAAGTTAAACCCTTTTTAACTTGAAAATACATAGGCTACCTTGCCTATTTAATACTTTTGAAACCTTTGTTTAAAACCATTAAACAACCCTTTCGAAACCATAGAAGGTAATTCCTTCGAAACCATTAAAAGACCATTTCGAAACCATTAAATATTGCCTTTCGAAAATAGTGGAAAATCTTTCCTTTCTTTTCTCTGAAAGCTTCAAAATATTAAAAATCCTCCTTTAAAACCTTTTAAATATTGCTTTTCGAAAACATAGGGAAAACCCTTCCTTTCAACCCTTTCGAAACCCGGGGGAACCACCCCTTTCGAAACCATTCAATGAAACCTTTCGAAACAGTCAAAACTCAATCCTTTTGAAAGCACTTTGGGTTCAATTTAAAACAAATGGAAACCTTTCGAAACCATTGAAATACGTCTCGGTTGAAACCATTCGGATTCGGCCTTTAAGTAAAGCAAAAGGATCAAAAACCCATTAAAGTCGAAAGCATCTGTTTCGAAACCATTTAAAACTATCTCTTTCGAAACCATTTGGGTTTTACTTTACTTATAGAAAAAGGGTCTTAAAACATTCAAGTCGAAAGCTACTGCTTCAAAACCATTTCCTAAGTAAAGAAGTGATGGTGTCGAAACCATCCCTTCAAAGGTATTGGAGAGGTGGCTAGAAATTTTTAGAAAACAAAACAACCCTTTCGAAACCATTTGGCTCGAAAGGTAAAAAGGCGACAGCCAAAAGGTTTCGACTTAGTCGAAAGAAATTATTTAAAAACAGAGGCGCAACCCAATCGAAACCATTTCTTTTAAACCATTTAACCTAGTCGAAAGCTATTTTGTCGTAAGCCATTTAGTCGAAAGCAAGCAGGCATATATCTTTAATTTAAAAACAAAGGACTGCCTCAACCCCTTTGGAACTCCTGGTGTCGACTCCCTACCTTCCGCCTACTTCCAATTCACTATGTACAAGTAAATTAATACCATGTGCACTTGTTTCGACTATGTCGGAAGCGAAGATGAGGAGGCGGAACTTGGTGCCGACGGTGTCGAAATCGTGAAAAACATGTAGCTAATAGGTCTCTTCACCTAACCTACCTTACGTGTCTAATTATGATTGGTTGCCTCTTTCTTTACCAATAAAAAGTACTGCACTTTGTCAAAAGTGTTGCCGACTTTCCAGATTTTATAATTTAAATCATTTTACGAAAAGCCCCTTCTTTTCTTTTAATTATATAAAATATTTATGTCCCATACCTTAAATAATTTTATATAACCCTTAAAACACTTAGGAAAAATTAAAAAAATTCCAGAAAATCTATTTTAATATGTTTTCCAACATATAAAAATTTCAGACCCTAATCTTTTATTATTTACCCAAAAATAATTATTAATCCATATTATCATTTTCTTTACTAGAAAATTCATATAAATTCTAAAAATCGAAACCCATCTCCAAAATAATATTTATGAACTTCAAAAAAAATTCGCAAGGCATTTGGATGTCATTTTAGAGGATTTTCACCTTAAAACATATCATATAATCAAATTGAACATACATAAATCATCAACATGTATATATAATCATTCCATCATTCGAAAACATGGAAAATCATTGCAAAATATTCGGCAATCATCTAAAAACCGAAAATACAATCAAAAATTTAATGTAAACATTATTCACCTTAGCTTTAGAGATTATAGAGATTGAGATATGAATAGATTTGATTTGAATTAGCTTCTTCCTAGCTTTTCTTCCTCTCTTCCTAGTTAATGGTGGCCGGCCTCTTTTAAAATTTTTGAAAATGAAAAGTGAACGTGTATGGGGAGATACACGGCCATGATTAAGGGTTATAGGAATGCTCTCTTTCCTATTTTACCACTCCCTTATTTCATGTTAAACTCTTCTTTTAATTCATTGTTAAATGCCACGGCTACCCTTTAATAAAATCAAATCTCAATCCCTTAATCAACAGATTATTTTATTGAATTTAACTAATTAAACATTCTAAATAATGTTACCAAAACTCTGGGGTGTTACAATCATCATCAGAGCATAATACCCATAGAGTTATACATCAACGGTAGAGTTTATACAATAGAAACAAACTCAACAACTATCTCAAATATAAATGGTAAGCAGTCACTGCTAAGGCTCCCAGTGCTGCATAGCGGAATAAGCGTACACTCCACATATGTATATAATACGAGATAGCTCCATCAAGCTCGTCCTTTGAATAACTACTCCGTCATTTAGACCTATTATCTAGTCTACTCATTAAAGAGTGTCAAAGATAATAAGAAACAAAACATAAAACCTTGGATCAAACAACGGTCTAGTGTGAGCGATAAATGAGTCCCAAAATACTATATAAATAAATATGGTAAGGAACAAGAGTACACAAATCATGCCGAACTTGTCCCTGCAACCAAAGAGTTAGCATATAACACTATATTATGCTATTCTATAATATGAAAAAGATATATCACAAACCAAATAAAGTTATCAGCCTTCCAGGTATTCTTATCTCTAATACCTACTTCCCATGATACCTATAAGTGATAGCTTACTAAAGAAAACAACCAAAGCATCCATAGTATCCATGAACAATCCAAACTATCACTACTTGTGCTCTAAATATATGATAGCTCATATGGCCTCCTTTCTACCAAGGACTAATGGAAATTTCGATTCTCCGTTGTGCTCTCGTATCTCATAGCCTAAAGCTACATACGTGTCTCGCAGCCTAAAGCTGGACACTAGAACCAAAGCCACAAGTCTAGGGTATACGGAACCTCTCTACCAATCCATGGACGTCCCTACTTATAATACCCTTGCTTTGAGTACAACAGAAAACACTCCGAGCATCAATGATTCCTTAGCACATACACCCGAGCTCTCCTTTGCTCAGTTTGGATACCAAACCCTTCTTGCTCTATCCAGTTTCTATTATTCACGATGAACCCTTCCACATTCCCCGATCCTACGGCTCACTCCTTTTACAAGTCGCCATCTTCGGAACCTACTCCCAACACAAACCAACATCAGAAGACTATTGCTTTTTATCATGTTGTTACATCGCCATCTAACCCTGATGCGAACGAGCCAACACCTCTTGCACTATCTACAAGACCTCTACTCCACCTCTTAGAAGTTCCATCCTATTTTGACTTAACCCAAGAGGTCGGTACCGACCTCCTAACTTAGCACAGATCACTCTACTTAGCCATCCTATGGCTAAGTTTTCTTCCACTCCTTCCTTGCTTCTAGTACTCCATCCCTGGATGCTTTGACCCTGACTTCTCTACACAAATCAAGTCGTTATAGAATAACTCCTCTCATCAAAGCACCTTACTTCAAATTCTAGAAATAGGTCGTCATAGCCTACAATAATTATCAAATCACTGAACCATTACCTTAGGCAACATCTATTAGCAACATCCTTGGTCTCCCCAAAGTCGCCACCACCATGGACCAAACAACACATGTCGGTGTCGACTTCTCAACTCGGTGACGAGACTTGTGTAGATAACGAATTGGAACTTGGGCCTTGAACCACAAGCCTTTCCAATACTCCAGAGCCTCCCCTCCAAGTTTCGTCCAATTCCAACCATCTTTGCCTCCGATATGCTCAATTCTATAACTTATCTTTCTATGTAATCACAGTACTAACAAACAACATCAAAGCACGACATATAAGCATAAAACAACATGCATATAATTCCATTCAAGTAATCAAAACATAAGAATATGATAAAAAAGCTAATTCTTATCTAGATCTACATATAGCATGAACATATGAACATGAATGAAGGTAACTCCTAATCAAATTCAACATATATGCATAGACTAACATGTGATTAGAATTAGAAAAGGTTTTATAGCCAAAAATTGATTTTAAACATGTTAAATCTTGCAATTCTATCATATAAACATATATAGGATAATGAGAAGGCATAAACCACCCACAAATTACCAAATTCAACCAATTTACGTGTAGATCTAATTCGGACAGTGAAGGAAAGCACTTCAAATCAAGCAAATCAATGATATCTATCTTTTAGTTGACGATCTAATCACTAATCAACAATTTAGTTGGACTTAGGGAGAAATTTGGATGAATTATGACATGTTAAGGGCTAATTAGGGTTTAGACCTAATTTGGAAACGAAAAGTTTTAATATGACTTCTACAGCCCTTATTTATAGTAATATCTAATTAGACTAATGGGCCAACTAATTGATGCAGCCCAGAATAGTGGAGAGATAGGTCGCAAGCGACCTAATCTATTATTGAGTCGTACACGACCTAACGAGCCACCAGGAAAGAAGCTACGACCTAACGAGTTCGAGAGTAACGAGCTAAAACTGGGAAATAAGTCGTTGGAAGTTGAAGACTTAGGTCGTTCACGACCTAACGAAATTTTAGGTCGCTCATGACCTAGTGAAGGTCGCTCACGACCTAGTAAAGATGAGGCAGTAAAACCGGATGCAGAAGCAAGCCATAGGTCGCTAACAAGTTTACGACCTAACTCAAACTGTCTACGACCTAAGGAAAGTGAAGGCTTAAGTCGTCTACGACCTAACGAGCTGGAGGAAAAGGTGCTATGACCTAAAAAGAAATGACCTATGTTAGGTCGCGGGAAAATGGAACGACCTAAGTTAGGTCGCGAGAAGATGAGGAGAGATAGGTCGCTCGCTATAAGTCGAGAGGCCTTAAGTCGCGAGGACTTAGGTCATGAAGACTTAGGTCGTGAGGACTTAGGTCATGAAGACTTAGGTCGTGAGGACTTAGGTCGCAAAGACTTAGGTCGCGCAGTTTTCTGAAGCCGCTTCTTTTAGGTCGCTGATACAGATGTCGTTCATTCTTAAGTCGCTCGCTCCAGATGCCGTTCATTTTTAGGTCGTTGCTGAGTTGTAACTGATGTTTTAGGTCGTGGCCGACCTATGGTAAGTCGTGTGTTTTAGGTCGTGACCGACCTATGTGTTGTAAAGCTTTGTGTTGTATTTGTTAACTCGTGTTATTTTTAGGTCATGATGTTTTTTAGGTCGTGATGTTCTAGGTCGTGGCCGACCTAAGTGTTGTACCAATTTCCGTTTTGGCATGTTGAGTTTTAGCCTATAAATAGGCATGTGTGGTCATTTGTAATTTTTTAGTTGATTTGAAATAAAACTCTTGTTTTGTTAGCTTTGTGCTTTCACCAAATTGGTAGTTGAGTGTAATCTCCTATCTCCTCTTTCGGTTAATCGAGTGCGCTCGATTCAACGACTGCAGAAGCCGATTCACGGTATCAAGTGCGCTTGATCAATGTCTGAAGAATTGCAGATCTTCTTTCACGGTATCGTGCGCGATCAACGTGACGAAGGTAGCTAGAATTCGGTATCTTCGGATCAACGAATTTGGGAATTTCAGTATTCATCAATCCACCGATTGCTACATTCATCGATCTATCTTGTTTTGTTTAATCCGCTGCGTCAGTTTGGTATCAGAGCTTGTTTTAGCCAATCATAGCTAAATCGAGTCTTGGAGCCGAGAATTTGAAGTTTGAAGTATTAGCCGAGCTTGAAGTGTTGAACCGAGCCAATTAGAAGTGTTGGAGATTGGAAGTTGCATTATTTGGAGAAGTTGTGTTCATCGTGTTCATCATATTTTCGCAACAAAGTGGGAGTTTTCGATCCATTTCATTTTGGATCAAAGGAGGAAAATTGTTTGAATCTTGCGTACCAAAGTTTGAGTTAGAGCCGAAAGTTTGAAGTAGATACATCATTTGGGTTCAAATCATGCGACCGAGAAGAGCCAATCGTCATCAAAACATTGAAGCTTTGTATAGAAGAGAAGAGGCTGATGAGATGGAGCAAAGAATAAACGAAAACTTTAGTGAGAAGCTCAATGAAGGAATTGGTCATTTGGAGAAGATGATGTTGGAAATGAATCAGAATCAGAGAAGGGTTTCGCCAGAATCTAACCATGGAAGAAGTAGAGTTTCACCACAATCCAACCGAGAGAGAAGTATTGATAATGATCATAGAAGTGCGAGTCGAGACAGTTATAGAAATGCTGATGACCGAGATCGTAATCGAAGGAATAATGGTAGTAGAGATGTGGGTGGTCGGGATCGACATCGATATACATCTGATTTTGAAGAGGAGTATGATGGTGGAAGTGTTCATGGACAAGGACGTGGACAAGGAAGAAATCAATCGGAGTATGATCATAAGTGGGAATCTGGGATGAAGACTGAAATACCAGAATTCAAAGGAGGTATGCAAGCTGAAGAGTTTTTGGACTGGTTGTCTAATGTGGAGGAGATTTTTGACTTCAAAGAAGTTCCAGAACATCGTAGAGTAAAGTTGGTTGCTACATGATTGAGGGGTAGAGCTTTGGCATGGTGGCAGCAAACCAAACTTACACGTGAACGGATGGGGAAGTCAAGGGTTGAATCATGGGAAAAGATGAGGAAAATGATGAAAGCCACATTCTTACCTTATAATTATCAATCGCTTATGTATCAAAGGCTGCAAAACTTGAGACAGGGAACGAAGTCTGTTAACGACTATGCTGATGAATTTTATCAACTCATTGCTAGAAATGATATTATAGAGACGGAGGAACAGCTGACCGCTAGATTCATTGGGGGATTGAGAATGCAGATTTAGGATATGGTGAAAATGTTCGATCCTAGATCTGTGGCGGAAGCACATCAGAAGGCGTTGGCCTGGGAGAAATAGGGACGACGAGGAGGTGGTGTGTTTACTAATTCCAACAATCAAGTGAAGGGCATTAGTGGAGGTTCTAATGTTTCTAAACCTATCGGTAAACCAGTGGTGAAGGAGGCTGAGAAGGCAAAGGTTAACAATGGTTTCAAATGTTACAATTGTCAGGAATTGGGACATAAAAGCAATGAGTGTCCAAAGCCAAAGAAGAGAACCATGATTGCAGAAGTTGAAGATGAGGATGCTGATGGAGATTATTCTAGTCCAGTTGAGGAGGATGAACAGGATATTGCGTCAGGGGATGAAGGTTGTAATCTAATGCTGAGGAGATCGTGTTTAACACCGAAGCAGGAAGAAGCTAGTTGGTTGAGGAGCAATATTTTTTAGTCGACATGTACTATTCTAGGGAAAGTTTGCAAATTTGTTATTGATGCTGGAATCTGTGATAATATAATTTCTTCAGAAGCTGTGAGGAAGCTGGCATTAAAGACTGAGAAACATCTGAAACCGTATAAGTTGGCTTGGTTGAGGAAAGGCGGGGAGGTGAAGGTTGGACGAAGGGCTTGTGTGAATTTTTCAATTGGAAAGAAATACAAGGATAAATCTGGTGTGATGTGGTAGATATGGATGTCTGTCATTTGTTGCTGGGAAGACCATGGCAGTATGATAGGGCGGTGCAACATGATGGGCGTACCAACAGTTATAGCTTTATGTTTGAAGGCACGAAGATTACTCTAGTTCCGAAGAAGCGACAACAGGAAGAAAACAAATTGGAGGAGATTGAAGAGCTGAAAACTTTATTATCCTTGAAAGAGTTTGTTAAAGAAGTCGAAGAGGAGCCGGAAGTATTCTTGTTAATTGGGCGTGAGAGCAGTGAAGAGGTTGAAATTCCAGAGGAAGTGAAACCAGTATTGAAAGAATTTGAGGATGTATTTCCAGAGGAGTTACCGAAGGAGTTACCGCCACTGAGAGACATTCAACATCAAATTGATCTTGTTCCGGGAGCAACGTTGCCGCACAGACCACATTATCGAATGAGTCCGAAGGAACATGAAGAATTAAGGAGGCAGGTGGAAGAGTTGCTTGAGCAGGGACGTGTGCAGGAAAGTTTGAGTCCATGTGCTGTGCCAGCGTTGTTGGTACCCAAGAAGGACGGAACGTGGAGGATGTGCACAGATAGTAGAGCATTGAACAAGATAACGGTTAGATACAGATTTCCAATGCCGAGGCTTGATGATCTGTTAGATCAAATTAGTTGGTCTATGATCTTTTCTAAGATTAACTTGAAGAGCGGTTATCATCAGATTCGCATTAGACCAGGGGACGAATGGAAGACAACATTCAAGACGAGGGAAGGATTGTACGAATGGTTGGTCATGCCGTTTGGTCTATCAAATGCACCGAGTACATTCATGTGGGTGATGAACCAAATTTTTAGGCCATACATTAGGAAGTTCGTGGTGGTTTATTTTGATGATATTTTGATCTACAGTGCTAGTACAGAGGAGCATGTTCAGCATTTGAAGAAAGTGTTAATTATTCTTCGTGAAGAACAATTCTACGCTGCTACGAAGAAATGTGTTTTCATAGCGAGGAGTGTTTTATTTCTGGGGTATGTTGTATCGAAAGAAGGAATACAGGTGGACCAAAGTAAAGTTGAAGCTATCAGAGATTGGCCGCAACCCAAGACGATAATGGAAGTTCATAGTTTTCACGGGGTGGCTTCATTTTATCGAAGGTTTATTCCACACTTTAGTAGTGTGATGGCGCCTGTTACAGATTGTATGAAAGGTAAACAGTTTTCATGGTCAGTGGAAGCAGGGAATGCTTTTGGGAAGATCAAGGAGTTGCTGACGTCTGCACCAATTCTAGTGCTACCAGATTTTCAGTTAGTGTTTGAACTACATACTGATGCATCGAAGGTTGGAGTTGGAGGGGGTGTTGAGTCAGAGGGGCGTCCTATTGCATATTTCAGTGAGAAGTTATCAGGAGCGAAGATGAGATACAGTACATATGATGTGGAATTTTATGCTGTTGTGCAAGCTATTAAACACTGGAGACATTATCTATTTCAGAAAGAGTTTGTTCTTTACACTGATCATGAGGCCTTAAAGCATTTACAAGGGCAAGACAAGATTTCAGCAAGACATGCATCATGGATTTCATATCTGCAACAGTTTACGTTTGTTGTGAAACACAAATCGGGAGTGACGAATCGTGTTGCGGATGCGTTGAGCAGAAGCAATCATTTGTTGACTACAATGAAGGTCGAAGTGATAGGGTTTGATGTACTACCAGAATTATTTGTTGAAGATCCTTACTTTATGAAGTTTGTAGATAAAGTCAAGAATGGGGAGACAGATGAGTTCGTAATGGTGGATGGTTTTCTGTTCAAAGGAAATCGATTGTGCATACCTGATTGTAGTTTGAGAATGAAGATTGTAAAGGAGCTACACGGAGAAGGCCATGTGGGTAGAGACCGTACACTACAGCTGATTTCTCAATCTTATTTTTGGTCGTCGATGAAGCGGGAAGTTGGAAGGTTTGTGGAAAGATGTCATATTTGCCAAGTTTCCAAGGGAATAGCGACGAATGCGGGATTGTATATGCCATTACCTGTGCCGATTAGACCATGGGTTGATATCAGTATGGATTTTTTTTTGGGTTTGCCTAGAACTCAAAGGGGAAATGATTCTATATTCGTTGTGGTGGACAGATTTTCCAAAATGGCACATTTTATCGCTTGTAAGAAGACAGCTGATGCCGTCCGGGTTGCTGAGTTATTCTTCAAAGAGATATATTGTTTACATGGTTTGCCAGAATCCATTGTTTCTGATCGGGATACTAGATTTCTAAGTCATTTTTGGCTAAGTTTGTGGAAGATGGTGGGAACGAAGTTGAACTTTAGCAGCGCTTATCATCCGCAAACGGATGGACAGACCGAGGTTGTGAACAGATCATTGGGAAATTTGTTGAGATGTCTTGTGCAAGACAATCTGAAGAGTTGGGATGTGAAGTTATGTCAACCGGAGTTTGCTCATAATCATGCTATGAACCGTAGTACGGGTTTTAGTCCATTTCAGATTGTATATTCTACTTTACCAAAGGGGCCGTTGGAGTTAACGGTCATACCACAACTAAAGAAGACAGTCAAGCGAGCTGCTGATTTTGTTGAAGGATTGACAGAGTGTCATAGAATCGTTCAAGAACGACTGGAAAAGGCGAATGCGAAGTACAAACGATCTGCAGATTTGAAGCGAAGAAGCGTTGAATTTAATGAAGGAGATTTAGTATATGATGTACTAACAAAAGATCGTTTTCCAGTGGGAGCATACAATAAACTTAAGGCTCGAAAGATTGGTCCTGTAACAATTGTGAAATGGATCAATGAGAACGCTTATAGGTTGAAGCTGCCGGAGGATATGTACACGTCTGATGTGTTTAATGTTAAACATCTGATACCGTATCATGGGAAGGAGTTTGTTGAGGAAGAGGGCGCAAATTCGAGGACGAATTTTTCTCAACCTAGGGAGGATGATGCAGCCCAGAATAGTGGAGAGATAGGTCGCAAGCGACCAAACCTATTACTTAGTCGTACACGACCTAACGAGCCACCAGGAAAGGAGCTACGACCTAACGAGTTCGAGAGTAACGAGCTAAAACTGGGAAATAAGTCGTTGGAAGTTGAAGACTTAGGTCGTTCACGACCTAACGAAATTTTAGGTCGCTCACGACCTAGTGAAGGTCGCTCACGACCTAGTAAAGATGAGGCAGTAAAACCGGATGCAGAAGCAAGCCATAGGTCGCTAACGAGTTTATGACCTAACTCAAACGGTCTACGACCTAAGGAAAGTGAAGGCTTAAGTCGTCTACGACCTAACGAGCTGGAGGAAAAGGTGCTACGACCTAAAAAGAAACGACCTATGTTCGGTCGTGGGAAAATGGAACGACCTAAGTTAGGTCGCGAGAAGATGAGGAGAGATAGGTCGCTCGCTATAAGTCGCGAGGCCTTAAGTCGCAAGGACTTAGGTCGTGAAGACTTAGGTCGTGAGGACTTAGGTCGTGAAGACTTAGGTCGTGAGGACTTAGGTCGCAAAGACTTAGGTCGCGCAGTTTTCTGAAGCCGCTTCTTTTAGGTCGCTGATACAGATGTCGTTCATTCTTAAGTCGCTCGCTCCAGATGCCGTTCATTTTTAGGTCATTGTTGTGGTGTAACTGATGTTTTAGGTCGTGGCCGACCTATGGTAAGTCGTGTGTTTTAGGTCGTGACCGACCTATGTGTTGTAAAGCTTTGTGTTGTATTTGTTAACTCATGTTGTTTTTAGGTCGTGATGTTTTTTAGGTCGTGATGTTCTAGGTCGTGGCCGACCTAAGTGTTGTACCAATTTCCGTTTTGGCGTGTTGAGTTGTAGCCTATAAATAGGCATGTGTGGTCATTTGTAATTTTTTAGTTGATTTGAAATAAAACTCTTGTTTTGTTAGCTTTGTGCTTTCACCAAATTGGTAGTTGAGTGTAATCTCCTATCTCCTCTTTCGGTTAATCGAGTGCGCTTGATTCAACGACTGCAGAAGTCGATTCACGGTATCAAGTGCGCTTGATCAACGTCTGAAGAATTGCAGATCTTTCTTTCACGGTATCGTGCGCGATCAATGTGACGAAGGTAGCTAGAATTCGGTATCTTCGTATCAACGAATTTGGGCATTTCAGTATTCATCAATCCACCGATTGCTACATTCATCGATCTATCTTGTTTTGTTTAATCCGCTGCGTCACTAATGAGCTTAACTAATTACACAATAATTCTGGCCAGAAGCTTTTAAAACTTAAAACAGGCATAACTTCCTAACCATAAGTCTGTTTTTCTATTATAACCACCTTATGGAAAGAAAATCCATCATCCTGAAGCAATGGAACTAATTTGAGATCCTAATTCAACTACTATCAAAAGATATAGCCCAAACAAGATTTTTAAAGTCAAAGTTATCACATAGAAATTTGGAAAAATCATAGGTGTGTAAAATGTTCCTAAGAGCCATACCCCAAAATTATAGACACATATGACCTCATATGAATAAAATGAAAATATTTTACAATCCGTTGATATGTAAAATACGGGTCGTTAAATTCTCCTCCCTTTAGGAATTTCGCCTCCAAAATCCTCAAATAAGCTAAAGTACAAGCAGTTATTGTTATCCTGAATTCCTACTAATCATAATCAACCATCACACACTTCAAACAAGCAGCCATGTAGTCAATAGTATAGTTAATCTATCCTAACATGCGGAATACTGGCTATCAATTATAATACACAATGGTGAAAGTAAACATGATAAACGATGGGTCTTACCATTCAATTGCTTTGGATAAGAAGTCCTCATGCTCTCTTCCATCTCCCACGTGCAACCGTCCTCCCTTCTGCTCGATTGTACCTTAACTAGCTTCACCGTTTTACCCTAAGCTATTTTGTATCGTACCCAACAATACGAAGCAGCCTACGAGATATAGAAACATCTGGTTCTACCTCAACACCTTCTAGCTAATCTAGTGTAATCTTGACGCATGAGTCGTGCACAAACTTCCATAGATAAGAGACATGAAAAACGTTGTGCCCGCCAGCCATCTTTTGAGGTAAGTCGACCATATATGCTAACTTCCTGATTCTCTCGACTATCGGAAAAGGACCTACGAATCTCGGTATCAACTTTCCCTTTCTACCGAATCAAACTACATTCTTTAGATGAGAAACTTTCACAAACACCATATCTGCGACATAAAACTCTAAATCTCTTCGTCTCTTATCCATGTAGCTTTTCTGTCGATCCTGAGCAGCTTTCATTCGTTGTCGAATGACCTCAATCTTTTTCGAAGTCTCTCTAATCATATCTGGCCCAAGTATTAGTTTCTTGCTTCTTCCCACCAACATGAAGGAGTGTTACATAGTCAGCCATACAATGCTTCATACAATACCATACCAATACTTTACTAATAACAATTGTTGTATGCAAACTCTACCAAATGCAAATGATCATCCCACGATCCTCCAAAATCTATAATACATGCTTGCAAGAGATCTTCTAATATACAATTTACTCTTTCGGTTTGCCTATCCGTTTGCGGAAGATAAGCTGTACTAAGATGCAGCTTAGTCTCTAATGCCTCTTATGAACTCTTACAAAACCCACTAGGGAACAACGGTCTAGGTCGCTCATAATGCTCTTTGGCACACCACGTAATCGTACAACACTTAACATACTACTCTGCCAGCTTGGATGCCATTATACATGACTTGACGGGTATAAATCTTGCAAATTGGTCAATCGATCAACTATGACCCAAATGCCTTCGTACCTTTCTCGAGTCTTTGACAGTCCATCTATAAAATCCATCGATACTTGTTTCCAATTCCACTCAGGAGTCTCTAATGGTTGCGACAATCCACTAGGCTTGTTATGCTCTGCCTTTATCAACTAGCATTTCATGCACTTGGAGATGAATTCCCCAACATCCTTCTTCATGCCATCCCAGTAGTAAGTTCGCTTGATATCACGGTAACATTTTGTTACCACCAGGATGAATAGTCAATCTGGAATGATGACACTCTCTTAGCACTTCATCTCGCTATCCATCAACATCAGGAACAAACAATTTTCCGTCCTTATGAATCTAACATTCTCGATCAAGTTCGTATTGCTTCATGTCTTCAGACTCAAGTCCTTCTTCTATCTTTGCTGTGATCTCCGCTAGCCTAGCATCCTGCTTTTGACTAGTATCGATCCTTTCAATTAGAGTAGTTCTAATCGATAAGGTTGCCAACATTTTAGGTTCCAGCTCGCACTGAGGCCTGAAATCAAATCCAGCAATACAGTCGATCAGCTTCCATTCCAAGAACATTGCTCCTAAACATGCATGTTTTCTACTTGATGTATCGGCGACTGCATTTTCTTGGAATATAGGAAATACTTAAATCATAAGTGGCCAAGAACTCCAACCACCATTATCGTCGAAGGTTGAGTTCCTTCTGAGAGAAAATATACTTCAAGGCTGTAAACAGCTCAAAACTTGCTTCTAGCAAATAATGCCTCCACATTTTTAAAATAAAAACAATCGTCGCCAATTCCAAATCATGGGTGGGATAATTCCTTCCGTGTGGTTTCAGCTGTCGAC
Organism: Allium fistulosum; assembly: GCA_030737815.1. NCBI lineage: Eukaryota > Viridiplantae > Streptophyta > Magnoliopsida > Asparagales > Amaryllidaceae > Allium > Allium fistulosum. The sequence continues at coordinate 784,708,797 of CM060908.1, forward strand.
TATCATAGGCTACAACTTTCCCTTTCTGCATCAACACTGCACCTAATCTAGTACTAATGGCATCGTGTATACTGCAACTCTTCATTTCCACTTGGAATGGTCAACACTAGTGCACTCGTCAACCTTTCTTTTAGACTCACAAATTCATGCTCACACTTTGCATCCCAAACAAAAGTATGATTCTTCTTCATCAAATTAGTCAACGGTGCCGCTACCTTCGAGAAGTCCATTATGAAGCCTCTATAGCATCCCACCAATCCTAGAAAATTCCTCCAATCTGTAGCATTTTTGGGCTGATTCTAATCTTGGACCACTGCTACGTTCACAGGATCCACTGCTATACCTTGTCCCAAAACTACTTGACCCAAGCATCTCACTTCTTCTCTCCAGAAGCGACACTTAGAGAACTTCGCTCTCAACTTGTGCTTCCTTAGTATCTCTAGCATAATTACCAAGTACGTTTTATTCAACTGGCCTTTGAAAACCCGATTCATGAGATCCGCAAAGTATGCCGAAACATTGGCCAATCCAAATGGCATCACCAACCACTCATAGAAACCCGATGGAGTACGAAAGGCGGTAATAGGCATACTCTCCTTCGTTGCTCTCAACTGGTGAAATCCTATCGCCAAATCCATTTGGGGGAACAACTTCGCATCGTGAAGCTGGTCAAACAAGTCATCAATGCATGGGAGTGGATACTTGTTCTTCTTCTTCACTTTGTTCAGCTCACGATAATCCACACACAACCTCAAAGAGCCATCCGCCTTCGTTGCGAACACTACAAGTGCGCCCTACTTAGATATGCTCCTTCAAATGAACCCTTTCCTTAATAGGTCATTCACTTCCATCTCCAATTCCGTCTGCTATTTGGGTGTCTTATGCTTTAAAGTCATTACTATCGGTCTAGCTCCCTTCACCAAGTCTATCCAAAACTCAAACTCTCTATGTGGCGAGAATCCAGTCACTTCCTCGAAGATATCTAGATACTTTGTAGCAATAGGCACTGATGACAATCCTTGTAACGATCCCGGATTTTAATTTAATTTAAATTGATAATTAATTAATTTTTGAATAAATTTTTTTGAAATTAATCAGTAAAGTGATGCGAGTTTCCCCGAACTCGAATAAATTCTGTATAGATCGTTTAAATTTAAATTTTTGTATATGAATTTAAATCATGAAGAAATGGTTTAGAAATAAAATTATATAAGATGAATTTTACAAAATCATAAAATGAATTAAAATAACAACATTAGATAGATTTCAATCAAATATTGAACATAGAAATACATTCAAATACAAATGAAAATAAATAAACTATATGGTTTTATACAATGTAAAGTAAAATAAATTATAAAAAGATAAATATAGAAATACAAGACAAGTATGAGAGTTGGAAATAATATTTAAGTTAGAACTGGAAATATATATATATATATATATATATATATAACATAACTTATATAGTTTGTAAAATAGAAAGTAAACATATTAGATAAAATTTTAACAACATGTTAACAATAGAATTTTATTTATATTCCTAAGTAATAAGGCTAAAGCAAAACAACATATATATCCATGTACATTTGCCAAATCAAGAAACAAACACATATATATAAGTAAGTTTATACAAGGTAATAAATGAAGCCATCACGTTCAATTGTATCAGCCACCAAGCAAAAAGAGTATGGGCATATAGATAAATATATTTTGTACCAGGCATTTAATGCCATTATCTTGGCCACCAAAAGGAAGAAATATCTTTGCCTATACCTGTACAAAAAAGAAAAGAAAGATGGCAATACCTGTAGACTTATTTTATATATTATCACTTGTACACTTCACTTCTTACGTGTCAACTCCCCTCTGCATATACCAACCAATTTCTCTCTATTTCATTTCGTTCCTTCCAACTAAAGAAAGAAAAAAAAACTAAAGTAAACATCACCTAAAGACTCAAACAAGCTTCAACTTAAAAACATATAGCAGCAGCAATTCAAATCAATTCAACCAGAGATCAAAAGTCAGGCTAGTAATTTTCTCAAACCTGGAAACGAGGAACTTATCCCCTGTTCTCTGTTTTTACAGGTGAGTAAACATATTATTTGAAAAGTTTTAAGTTTAAATTAAACTGTTTGCACAAAAAATGGACAAACACCTCAAAGCTGTATGATTTAGTAGATCTTATGTTGTTCTTAGTGATTTGGGTAATTTATGCAAATATATGAAAAGCAGGGGCTAAACTGTAAAAAGACACGCAGATTTATAGTGGTTCAGCCAGAATGTGCCTACGTCCACTTTATATGTTATTTCTCTTCTCTTGTTTTGATTACAAGTACAAAGCTTTGATACAAGTAAAAGAAAGTTGTTTGAAAGTTATCTCCGTGCTTGAGCTCTCAAACTTGTCCCCCATTGTTGTACCCCTGCCCCTCTATTTATAGAGTGAGGTTGGGGGTAGGGGTCTAGGATGCATACAGCCGTTGATGGGCCCGAGCTGATACGATCTGGCCCGGCAAATCTGGTTCGGCATCGTCTTGGTCTGGTAGTAGATGGGTGGAGATGAGGTTGTGGTTCGGCAATGGAGCTGGTCCGGCTGTGGGGTTGGTCCGGTTGTAGGGCTGGTCCGGTTGCAGTGTTGGTCCGGTTGCAGTGTTGGTCCGGTTGCAGTGTTGGTCCGGTTGCAGTGTTGGTCCGGTTGTAGAGACTGAGTTGGTTCGGCAGTAAGGTAGGAGGTATGTTGGTCCGGGAGTTACTTGGTTCGGTGGAGAGTGGCCGGTTGGTTTGTTCGCTTGAGGCTGCGTTGAGCTTGATCCGGGGATGATGGTTCGGCTAGGCTGGTTCGGTGGTAAGAATCCATCCAACACTTGCCCCCCAAAGTGTGGCATATGCTAGTCTATGCCACGCTTTGTTTTAGCTGGGGTGTATTCATTTGGTCCCCGAGTGCCAAGCCATTTGATCCGGTGTTTTGTATCTGCTTATAAATAGGGGCTACACCCCTTCGTCGTTCCTTACCGAACAGAGAGAGCCGAATCAAATTGAATACCGAATTACTTGAGTACCGGATCATCTGAGTACCGAATCATCCAAGCTCCGAACTAGGTATGTACTCTTCTGCCGAATGAGCTTATAATTTCAGTACCGAATGATCCCTTGCGTTGGAATGCCGAATGAACTTTGTCCCTGGAACTATCGGACGGAACCGATGGTTTCTAAGTACCGAATGAACCTTACACCGGATGAGTTTTAATACTTGCACTATCAGTGAAGTTCTAGGTTATATAATTCATGCACTTTGGCGATGTACTTTCTGTGTTTGCAGATAATGTCTCGTAAAGCGGAAACTCGCTCGGATAAAAAGAAGTCTCAGGGCGAAGGAGAAACTTCCTTAGTGCCCCCTGTTCATCTAGGTCCGGAACGCCATGGATCTACCCCGAGATCACTAGTGGACGGGTACGGCCCTCAGGAGCTTCTGAACTCCCCGCCCGATTGCTTTCCTAGCTCCCTTAAGGAAGAGCAGCTTGATGTCATCTCCCGTTCTTTCGAGATTGACAGGGCTCGAATGTTGTTGCCAGGGAGAAAAGTTATGCCGTACGACCCTCCTGAAGGGTACTTTGCCTACAGCAGATACCACTGCATGTGTGGTGCCATTCCCCCTCTTAACGCTTGGGTAGCCAGCTTCCTCACATATCTAAAGGTGGCCCCATTCCAGCTTCAACCCAACTCCTATGCTATCCTGGTGAGCCTCTTCGTCATTTTCCAGAGGAAGTATGGTCGTGCTCCTTCCAACCGGGAGATCCGGTACTTGTATAATTTGAGGGGCTATAAGAAGGGGTCCCCATACATTAGCTTGGAGTCAGCCGTGACCTTCAAACCGGTCTTGGATCTGTATTCTAAATTCAGCATGTTCAAGAAAGAGTGGTTCTTTGTTAGGGACGACTCCGTTTCAATCCGGCGCTTTACTTCTGGATGTAAGTTGATGCTTTTACTTATAATTTCTATTCCGATTGCGATGCTTCTTCTCATACTTTCTCATTTTTGCTAGCGACAGGTGGCTTTCAAGTTGTGGAGACTGACCGCCTGGTTCAAACGGCGGCTGAGATAGAAGCTATTCTTGGGAAATATAGATCATCTGCCTTCTTGATCAGAAATGCGATTCTTCTGGAATATAACTTAATCCTTCCGCAGCAGTCAGTAGTTAAGCTGAGGGAAACGGCGGAGGAGAGGGCGGCTGCTCAGACCAAGGAAGGTGTTACGGTAGAGAGTAGCAAGAGGAAACCTTTCACAAAACCTCCAGCTTTCGGAGGTAAGAAACTCAAGAAGTCGGACGGTCCTTCCCCCAGCAATTGTCCACTTACCCGGGAGGAGGAAGACATAGAGGAGGAAAGAGGCGAGGGTGGAGATGGTCGGGAAGGTGATAAAGGTGGCGATGGCATCGGGGCCTTGCTTCCTGGGCAAGCGGGCGAGATTCAGGAGTGGACGGACGATGCGTTCCACCAGGCTTTCGAGGGGCTGGACGGAGATCCGGCTTCGGTAGAGAAAACCGGGAAAGCGGACAAGGCCGGGACCGGCGCAAGCGAGTCTTCCCAGACCATTCCAGCCAGGGTGGCTCCGACGACTCAAGGTGAACTCTTGACTCCTGCATGCTTCACTAATGATAGGGACTTAGGAATATTTTATGACCCGCTCCCGTCCTAGAATGAAATCCAGGACCTATTGCAGTATCCTACTCCTCCCCAGGGTTTGTACAACCACAGATGTGTTTCTCACCTTTTAATGTGCCGTGTTTTCTCGAAGTATAGAACAATATATGCTTGTGACACTTTTTCTTCATATCAGGAGCAGGTAAAACGGTCAAAGCCTCAGATTTTCGGCACAGGCTTTAACAGTACAAGCTTTCCAGAACTTCTATCAAGCCGAAGCCTTCGACCCACCGCTCCGGGGATGTAGTCGGCTACCGTCCTCTTCTCGGGGTTATCGAAGAGGGTATTCAGCAGAGAAAGAGGAGTCGTCCTTTATCCGAACCTTCGCCTGGTCCTCAGCTCCCGGCTCAGCCTCTTCATGATATCACGGAGGAGGATAGCGAGTTTGTGCCTTCTCCGCACCCGTCCGGAAACCCTTCTGTTATTCATATCGACCGTCCTGATTTGGCTCGTAATCCATTTGCGGGTCATCCTGATCTGGATCCAAGCTCTCATGATATTACCTTTGACGAAGTCACTGGTGAACACCTTCTCCCCCGCAACCCCATGGTACGGGTACTTGATGAAGCTAAGTCCTTAGATCTCGATTTACTCACTACTCGTATAATCACTATGGGAGACGAGGCCAAGGCTAATATTGATCGGGTGGCGGAGGAGACCAAGAAGCTGATGGGGCATCATGCCCGGCTAGTTAAGGCCGGAGAGGAGATTGGGAGCGCCAATATCCGACTTCGATTGGTGGTTTCGGATCAGGCCAAACAGCTTGCGGATCAGGCTATTCAGATTTCTCAGCATGAGGCTGCTACTGGACGATTAAGGAAAACCATGGAAGAGGCCAGTCGGGCCGAATTGCGGAAAATGGAAGCTACTTGCAAAGAACGGATTGACATGGCTATTGCCACGGTGGACGAGGTTCGGAAAGCGGATCTCGAGCAGGTGGAGGAATTGTCCGGGAAACTTGAGGCTGCAGAGCTTGCTCAAGCTAAGTTGAGGGAGGAGATGGAGGCAATGCGGGGATCCCTCCTAGCCGACTGCTCGAGATACCGATCGGAGAGAGATGCTGCCGTTGGGAGGTTGTTGGCTTCCGAGGCCCGGATGAGGGAGTTTGAGGAGAATGAGGGGATGATGGACGAAATGCTCCAGGACATGTACTTCCGAACCTGGAAGCAGGGCAACCTATCCTGGATGGATGATTATCCCAGGATCATGGCTAAGATCTATCTTCGGGCTCTGGAGGAGGCCAAGGCCGATGCGGATAAAGATGGTGGCGTGGCCTTCAGCATGGATGCGGTCACTGCCCAATTTGCCAAGGAGGAGAAGGTGGCGGTGAAGGAAGGTATGCGGTTGCTTGCCGCTGAGGAGGTAGGCGTGCAGGTAGAGGATGACGATCAGGATAGTCAGGAAGCAGGCGCTGGTAAGTCTCCCTTTTTAGTTTATCCATCAACTTGGTTGCTTATTGCTAATGAGTCCTTTTTTTTTTGACTGGACAGGGGGTCATCAGGGCAAGGATAAAGCTCCACTGCAGCCGGCTCCTTGATTATACCTGGAAAAACTCTTTTTATGGATTCGACAGTGTTGTATATGTTAGTCGAAAAAATAGTAACGTAGCCTTTAGGTTGTAATATTTTGCCACTTGTAATAAATAGTCTTATTTTTGACGTGTAACTCTTTAACTTAAGCTGATTTTGTCGTCTTTTGAATGTTCGTTGCCATTTTGACATGTCGTATGAGAAATATATCTGTGTATATTCTCGCAATTGAATTGTGTTTGATGTCAGATTCTGGTTTTAAATCATAATTTCATGACTTGCAATATTAGCGTGTGGTGTGAACAAATTATAGTCATGTATTTGCACACAAAAGAAGAAAATACCGCCCTTCATGTTTTAATCGTAGAAGGCAGTCTTGAATATCTTGTATGACCGAGCATGGAATGTAGTCGAATGTCCTGCCACTGTGAGTCCCTACATCTATTGGCGAGTATCTCCTACTCCGTATCCTGTACTTTAGGGATTGTTATAAAGGATACGGAAAAAGCTTTTTTAAGTAAAATTGAAATACGTGAAAAGGTAAAACTTCCAATCACGGAAGGCCTTCGATGTGCTTAAGTTCGTGGCAAACGGGTTTTGTAGTCACTTTCCCTAGCTATGGGTCTTGGAGACATTCGTCACCCATCTTACGCCTCTGCGGGGAGTTAATTCTTTTTTACCACAGCCGCACTTAAGACACATCGGAGCCGAGATCGCGCACAATAACTACCCGGGCCATTATGGCCCGTAATCGTGGGTATTATTCGATTTACTATGGCCGGCTAGCGTGGGTGCCGATCGTCAACTGTGAACTGCCCCTGGCTGGCCACACCTTATGTTGGGGCTTATAGTCGGTTCACAGTTGCCGGCGAGCCTAACGCCGTAATGAGCTGCCTCGGCTATATTCGGCCTTTTCGGTGGCTTATAATCGGCTCATTACAGTTGGCTTTAAGGGCCGTCGCGAGCAATGAGTTAACCCGCAGCAGAGGAATGCTGGAGCGAAAGTGTCTCATTGGCGAGGGCATAGATTCGCATAGTACCTGCTAGGTCTTGTCCAGGAGAAGTTGCGTTGTGGAGTGCTTTGAATAGAAATGTTATATACTCAGGATTTTGTTCAACAGAAAAAGGATAAAGTTAACAGGCAGCCAAGATACAAAGGAACAAGTTAAAAAAGAGATAAGGTTTTTTAAAGTGGTTCGGCATGAAGATGCCTACGTCCACTGATTCTCTTTGTTAATTCACTTCATATGGGCAATACAAGTTAAGAAAAGTATCGACGGAGGTGTTGGATGTTCCATGCCCTCTGGAACACCTCTTCGTCCACTGTTGACAAAATATAGGCTCCGTTGTGGAGATCTTTATGAATTACATATGGTCCATCCCAGATTGGGTCTAGTGCTCCGGGGCGAGGGAAGATTCGCTTGAGGACAAGATCCCCTTCCTGTAAGGTACGATGCTTGACTTTGGAGTTGTAATGTGCCGCCACTTTTTTTTTGTGGGCTGCTGCTTTAAGGACTGCATCATTTCTTCTTTCCTCGACTAGATCCAAAGACATGTTGAGGAGCTCTTCATTCTCTTCTGGATTATAGTGGATCCTACGGTGGGAAGGCACAATGGTTTCAACTGGGAGCATAGCCTCCGATCCGTAAGCCAAAGAGAAAGGAGTGTGCCCCGTTGATGTTCTGAAAGATGTGCGGTAAGCCCATAGTGCCGTAGGGAGTTCGTCCACCCAAGCGCCCTTTGACTTTTCGAGCTTCTTTTTGATCAGAGTCTTCAGAATTTTGTTGACTGCTTCGACTTGTCCGTTTGCCTGGGGATACGCTACAGATGAGAAGCTTTTATGAATTCCGTGCTCTCGGCACTAGTTGGCGAATTCCTCGCTGTCAAACTGAAGTCCATTGTCTGATATGATTTTGAGTGGGACTCCATACCTGCACAGAACATTTTTGATCAAGAAGTTAATAACTTTTGCTGAAGATACTTTATTCAGAGGTTCTGCTTCCACCCATTTGGTGAAATAATCAACTGCCACTATAGCATATTTGGCCCCGCCTCGCCCCATCGGTAGCTCGCCGATTAAGTCAATTCCCCATATTGCAAAGGGCCAAGGGCTGGTCATTTGAGTAATCTCAGTTGTTGGTAGCCGTGGAATCTTAGCAAATTTTTGGCATCTGTCACACCTCTTGACGAAATCTAAGGCGTCCTTGCTTAAGGTGGGCCAGAAATATCCGTATCGGAGTATCTTTTTTGCTAATGTTTGCCCTCCGGTGTGATCTCCACAGCTCCCCTGATGGATGTTGGATAAGATTTCCTTGGCTTCCCTTCCGGCGACACACCTTAACAATGGGTTAGAGAAGCCGCGCCGATAGAGGATGTCTTCTTGTATTGTATAGCGGGACGCTTTCCTCAAGATTTTCTTGACTTCATTACGCCCGTTGGGTAGTGTGCCACTTTGTAGGTAGTTTCGGATGGGAGTCATCCAAGTTGCTTCCTCGGTTGCAGTTATCAGATTCACTTGTTCAAAACTTGAAGCCATTTGCTTTGAGATGGTCACTGCCCCGAAGATGGTGATGTCTCTCACACTTGCTTGCTTTGCTAATTCGTCGGCCTCTCGGTTCTCCTCCCGAGGGATGTGTTTGACTAAGTAGTGGTCCAATCGGCCGAGAAGTAATTTGGTCTTCTTTAGATATGCTATGAGTCGTTCTTCTCGAGCTTGGAATTCCCCTAGTATTTGATTAACAATAAGCTGAGAATCGCTGTGAAGACACAAAGAATTGGCTCCGATCTCGATGGCAATTTCTAGTCCGGCTATCACTGCTTCATATTCTGCATCGTTGTTGGTGGCAGCGAACTCCAACCTTATAGCATAGTGCAGTTTATTCCCCCTGGGAGTGATTATTACAACACCTGCCCCCGAGCCCTGTTCGTTCGACGCGCCATCCACAAAGAGATTCCATTTGATGTCTCATGTTATCTCCAATTGCTCCTTATCTTCGTTGGTAGTGAATTCTGCAATGAAGTCAGCCATGGTCTGTCCCTTGATGGCGGTGCGAGGGTGATAGGTGATATCATACTGACTCAGTTCAATGCACCATTTAAGTAGTCGCCCAGAAGTGTCGGGGCGATGGAGTACCTGCCTCAGCGGTTGATCGGTCAGAACTTTGATGGAATGGGATTGGAAGTAGTGACGCAGCTTCCGTGATGTGATAAGTAAACAGTATGCTAGCTTTTCAAGTTTAGGATATCTGACTTCTGCCCCCAGTAAACCTTTTGCTGACGAAATAAACTGGCCGCTGCGTGCGGTTATCTTCCCTTACCAAGGCGGCGCTTAGGGCGTGGGATGACACAGCGAGGTATAGGTATAATTCTTCTCCTTCTCTTGGAGTTGAGAGCACCGGTGGTTTCTGGAGGTGTTCGATTAAGTGAAGGAAAGCGGTCAGGCATTCGTCAGTCCATTCGAACTTTCCCTTGTCTTTCTTTAGAGCTTCAAAAAAGGGGACGCACTTGTCCGTTGCCTTGGAGATGAATCGGCTTAGAGCGGCCACTTTTCCGTTCAAACTTTGCATTTCCTTCCGAGTGGAAGGTATCTTGATATCCCTTAGCGCTTGGACTTGTTCAGGGTTTGCTTCTATCCCCCTGGCATGAACGATGAATCCTAAGAACTTTCCAGATGACACTCCGAAGGAGCATTTTAGCGGATTCAACTTCATTCCAAATTGTCGAAGTACTTGAAACATCTTGCCTAGGTGGCTCACGTGATCTATGCCTTTCCTTGACTTTACTAGCATGACATCCACATATACTTCCATAGTTTGTCCTATCAGCCTTGCAAACATCTTGTTGACGAGGCGCTGGTAGGTGGCTCCTGCATTTTTAAGTCCGAAAGGCATTACCTTATAGCAGTACAAGCCCCGGTCGGTGATAAAACTAGTGTGGTCTTGGTCGGGAGCATGCATAGGAATTTGGTTATATCCTGAGTATGCATCCATAAAGGATAGGAGTTCGTGCCCGGCTGTGCTGTCTACAAGTTGGTCGATTCTGGGAAGTGGGAAGCAATCCTTTGGGCAGGCATCGTTTAGGTTGGAAAAGTCAATGCAGGTTCGCCACTTCCCATTAGCCTTTTTTACCAGCACCGGGTTTGCGATCCATTCTGGGTAGATAGCTTCTCGTATGAAGTCATTGGCGAGTAGATTCTTTACTTCTTCATCGAGGGCCGCTGATCGCTCTGCCCCCATACTTCTCTTTCTTTGCTTTACAGGCGCCTTGGTAGGATCAATGTTTAATACGTGGCATGCTATGTCGGGGGAGATTCCGGTCATGTCAGCGTGTGACCAAGCAAACACATCCAAGTTGTGGCGGAGAAAATCGATGAGTTGTTCCTTAAACTCGGTTTTTAGTTGGGACCCAATTTTCAGTAGCCTACTTGAGTCGTGCTTGTCTACAGATATAAAATCCATAGCCTCTGCAGGCTCGGCGGTGGCCTCCTCCTCTTTGTCCCTAGGGTCTAATTCATTGAAAGGGTCGCTGGTGTATCGAAGAGGAGGGGCTTTCTTTAGTTGCTATGCTTCAAGGCTTTGTGTGCAGAGGGCAATCTCTACACCTTTCCCTTTATCCTTCCTGTGGTTGTTGCGAAGTTCGGTTACATAGCAGTCTCGTGCAATATCCTGGTCTCCTTTCACTTCCCCTACCCCATTGTCTGTTGGAAATTTCATTTTCAGGCACCATGGGGCTAGGACAATTTGGAAGTCAGACAAGGATGGCCTTCCCAAGAAGGCATTGTAGGCTGACTGGTTTTCTATTAGCACAAATGTTTGTTTCCGTACAGCAGAGCGGGGATGGCTTCCAATCTCAACAAAAGGTCCAGTTGCCCGAGGGGCATCTTCGCGTCTCCAGTGAAGCCGTGTAGTGGTTTATCGCAGGGGGATACATCCTTCATTGATAGCTTCATTTTGTCGAATGCGTGTTTGAACAGGATGTTTACCGAGCTTCCAGTGTCTACCAGGATTCGGTAGACTTCGGCGGGACCAAGTCGGGCAGAGATGACCATGGGATCCATGTGAGGGTACTGCCTTCCTTCTAGGTCACGCTTACCGAACGTGATGTCATTACTTTCTTTCCGCTTCGGGTGGCGCTCTTATATAACCGAATTGACATAGTCTCTATTGTCTCTAAGCGACTTTCCGTATCTTTCCATCTCTTTCCAGCTTCTGTCTGCGATGTGTGGCCCTCCTGAGATGGTATGGACCACTATCTTTTCCTGACTAGAGCTGCTAGCGTTGCGGTTCCCCCTGTCGGCCCCCGGGGAGGGTAGCCTTGGGTTTTCATTGGCAGGAGCTGGGGTCCTGTCCTGACCTTTTACATAACGTTCCAATTTCTTTCTTCTGATGTGTTCCTCAATCAGATCTCGGAGATGATGGCATTCGTTGGTATCATGTCCGTGAGATTCGTGGAAGCGGCAGAATTTTTCAGACTTCTGTGCGTTATCTGATTCCTTCTTGTACGGTGGGCGTTTGTACCTAACTTCGCCTTGGGTGGCAAGGAAGATATTTTCGACGGTCTCGTTCAAAAGGGTGTAAGTGTCGAATCTTGGTCCTGGCCGATATAGGCGCTTTTCTCCCTTCTTGCCCCCAGCATTGTCTCTGGAATCGTTTCTTCGAACGTCCCATGCCACAGCAGGGGCGTTGCCATGGGTTGTCTTATTTTGCTGTCCTGACTGCCCCTCAACGGCAGCATCCTCAAGCCTCATGTATTTCCCGGCTTCATGGAAGAAATCGGGTAAAGTAGCTGGCTTTTCTTTTGTCAACCTTCTAGCAAATTTAGTGTCCGGATGCACACCACTGCAGAGGGCCATTAGGATAAGCTTCTCATCGGCATCTTGGACTGCGGCTGCTGCGGCGTTGAACCTGGTTAGGTATTGCTGCAGCTTTTCTCCAGGTTTCTGTTTGACGCTGGATAAGGAATAAGCGTCCTTAGGTTGCTCCACATGAATGTGGAACTGACTGATAAATTTTTCTTTCAACATTTCCCACGAGCTGATGGATCCTTGGGGTAGATGACAGAACCAGGAGGTAGCAAGATCTGCTAAGAAGAGCGGAAAGCATTTGCACAGTACTCCCTCTGTTGCTCCACTCATGAGCATATGCTGCGTGTACCTTTGTAAGTGTACAATGGGATCGGAGGTTCCTTTGTAGGGTTCCATTGTTGGCATCTTCCATTCTCGGGGGATGATAGCAACTTCGATATTGCGGGCGAAAGGACTGGTTACCCTAGCGCCTATCCCTCGATCTCTTTGTTCCCGTTGGACACACTCTCTGAATAAGCGTGCCATCCTTTCATCAGAACTTGGAGTAGAAAGAAATGAGTTTGGTTCTGTTCTTTGGGATTGATTCCGTCCAGATGACCTGTAGGGATGGTATCGTCTATCATTCCTCATATTTTCCAGTGGCTGCCTTTGATCTTCTGGGATCATGCTTGGGTCAGTTATAGTTGGCCCTTGCCTTGATCTCCCCCTGTTGGGTTCTGATCTGAGCACTTCCTCGGGTCCAACTTCGGGCTGGACTCTAGCTCGGCCCCGTTCACTGGCGTTTCTGTGGTTAGGCAGCATGACAGGCTCAGCTACAGTTGACCTTCGCCCGGTACCTTCCCTGTTGGGTTCGGTACCAAACGTTTCCTCAGGCCTAACTTTGGGCTGTGCTCGGTCTCGGCTCCTACCACGGCTACTTCTGCCGTTAGCTCCTTCAAAGAAGGGAGATCTTTGTTGTCTCTGAGATCCTCCAGACTGGGACTCGCCCCATGATTCAGTGTTGCGGTTGGATTCTTCAGCGTCCCTTAAGCGTGACATGAGATGATCCACCAAGGCTTCCTGCTGGGATGTGAAGCGGTTAGTTACTTCAACCACAACTCCGTCCAGATCTGCTCTAGTAATTGCTGCAGGCTGTTCTGTGGCAGGAGTAGTTGGGTTAGCCTGTTCTTCATTGGTTACTGTTGCTGGAGGAGGACGATCTACTTGGTTCGTGACAGCTGGATCTGGAAGGTTGCTGGATGCGATGTTTTTTCCTTTTCTAACATCTTTTCTCTGTTTGGGAGGCATGTTTTCCAAGCGGCGGACAATGCTGTTAGGAAAACTTGTTAAGTGGATGAAGCTGAAGCTTCGAGCTTCTAGCTCTCAATGAAAGCACCAAAAATGTTTGCACAAAAAATGGACAAACACCTCAAAGCTGTATGATTTAGTAGATCTTATGTTGTTCTTAGTGATTTGGGTAATTTATGCAAATATATGAAAAGCAGGGGCTAAACTGTAAAAAGACACGCAGATTTATAGTGGTTCAGCCAGAATGTGCCTACGTCCACTTTATATGTTATTTCTCTTCTCTTGTTTTGATTACAAGTACAAAGCTTTGATACAAGTAAAAGAAAGTTGTTTGAAAGTTCTCTCCGTGCTTGAGCTCTCAAACTTGTCCCCCATTGTTGTACCCCTGCCCCTCTATTTATAGAGTGAGGTTGGGGGTATGGGTCTAGGATGCATACAGCCATTGATGGGCCCGGGCTGATACGATCTGGCCCGGCAAATCTGGTTCGGCATCGTCTTGGTCTGGTAGTAGATGGGTGGAGATGAGGTTGTGGTTCGGCAATGGAGCTGGTCCGGCTGTGGGGTTGGTCCGGTTGTAGGGCTGGTCCGGTTGCAGTGTTGGTCCGGTTGTAGGGCTGGTCCGGTTGTAGTGTTGGTCCGGTTGCAGTGTTGGTCCGGTTGCAGTGTTGGTCCGGCTGTAGAGACTGAGTTGGTTCGGCAGTAAGGTAGGAGGTATGTTGGTCCGGGAGTTACTTGGTTCGGTGGAGAGTGGCCGGTTGGTTTGTTCGCTTGAGGCTGCGTTGAGCTTGATCCGGGGATGATGGTTCGGCTAGGCTAGTTCGGTGGTAAGAATCCTTCCAACATAAACAGTTCATGATGTTTTAAAAAGATAGGTTGCATATGCTTTGTATTTTGTTATGTATCTGTGTGTATATATCCGTCACTCTGCATATGGTCCTTCTCTGTTATGAATTACAGGGATTGATTATTATTCAAATTTGAATTTTTATCCAACTGAATCATTGTTAAGCTTTCATTTTTTGATCAAAATAGAGATTTAACCTAGATACAAGATTTTCAGAAGCTGTTTTAAACATCTTTGGAAAGCATACTACTATAATGCTATTTCTACTGGAAATCAAGAAATATATTGATAAATCCAACTTCTCTTTATATAAACAAATTTAAGCTATGATATTTGAATGAAAAATGATTGTTATAATGTAGTATTAATTATGAAGATGATTTTGAGATTTTATATTAAGTAACCATTTCAAAACTGGTAAATTACAGTAGAAATCAAATATAAGTAAAAATTCAATGATCATAAATTGGTGATTAGATTTCATAATCAAGTTCGTTTTAGAAAATAGTGATTTTAGAAAATGGTTTCACAAATTTTAAGTTTGGGGTTGATGTGAATTTGCGAGTTGAACGGAAAGTGGAGTTTTGCTAATTACCGGCGAGATAATAAGCTGGAGGTGTCGGGGTTGCTAGTGGTGATGGAGGAGCCTACGGTGGTGCGGGGAAAAATAGCCGGAGGTGGCAGCGACGACTGTGGCGAAGGTGGCGTAAGGTTTAAGTTTGTAAACCTAGTTTTTGGGTGAAGGGGAAAATTGTACGCCGCTGTCTCGTTCGAGCATCGAGTACTTCGTGGCTTTGGGCGATGGTAGAGGGGTGGTTGACGAAGTCGAGGCTGAAGGCTCGAGTCATCTGGTGATCGAAAATGGGGTGGCGCCGGGTGAAATTGGTGATCGGGTTTTCTGCTTGATGGGTTTGAGTGTACTCGATTTCGATTGCGGGTTCGTGACGAAATTCTGGGTGGCCAAACGCTTTGGGTAGTGGTCGCGGACATGTGGGAAGTGGCGGTGGTGGCCAGTGCTCCGGCAATCGACTGTGCACGTGCACGATGCACATGTGTGTGTCGGAGTTTGTTTTTTTGGGTAAGGGTCCTTGACTCGAAGATCGACTCGAGAAGGTTACGTGTTTATCTCGGAGCAGTGGTCAATCAGGAGTGCTCGAGTTTTCGTGAGGATTTGTTCGCACGTGTCTCGAGGTAGCATCGTTGTGGGCTTGAGTATTTGAGAGATCAGGTTTTGAAATTTAAAGGGATATATGAACCAGGTTTAAAACTTAAAGAAAATATGTGTATGGGTTTCAAAGGCAATAAGAAATGAAGTTTTTAATGTAAATGAAAATAAAGGAAATATAAACCAAAGTTCCAAAGTAATTTATTTAAAACAAGTTCTTATACCAGTTTTCAAAAGATTTATTTGAAAGTTAAATTGTTTTAAAATTGTTTGGTTGTATAATTATATTCTAGGTCAATTATGTAATTAGTTCCTAAATGTTTTTCAAATGAAGTCTAATGAAGTAATTAGTGAATAGTTAATGAGTGTAATAAATTATGGATCATTAACTAGTGATTAAAAGATAATAAATTAATGTAATTAATTTAAGATAATAGGGTTAATTTATTAGGAATAGTAAATTACTTGATTAATTAAGGGTTAATTAATCTAATAAATTGATTTGTTAATTAAGATTTGTATATTAAGCATTTAAGGTTAATCATTAAAGGATAATTAATTCAAAAGGGTTATTAATTAATAAAAGTGATTAAGAAGTGATTATTAATTAAGGATTAATTAATCAATTTTTGTAATTAACTAAGGATAACTAATTAGAGCATTAACTATAAATTAAAGGTAAATTAATAAATGATTAGAGAGTAATTAATCAAATGAATTTTTAATAAATTAACATTAATTAACCAGGATTAGTAATTTATTCATAAGAAATTAATCTGATTTGAATTAATCAGACAATTAACCGACCTTACCTATGGATATTTGGATTCTATTGGATGACTTGATTGTTTGATATCCCTGATATATGATGTTTTGTGATACATCCTGATTTATGTTGCGATCTGTAATTTACTTATCTGTGATATATATCTATGATACGTGAATGAACGATAAGCGTGATAGTTAATACCGCTTATCAACTATATTTCTGTATTCTGATCTGTGATAATTGTATGATGTTGCACTACTGTGTAAAACCCCTGGACTACACTTTTACACACACAAATATGGATTGCACGTGGAAATCGGTTAAGTCACAGATTTTTAAAATAGTTTTGAATCTGAATTTTAAATCCAAACAGTTTTGGAAATGGATTGAGTTTAAAGTGAAAAGCTTTTGAAAAGGTGTTTTAAAAATAAAAGTTATTTTTGAATAACTTAATAAGGATTTGAAATTTGAATAATTTGATATAAATTGGAATTCAATGTCTGAAATTGAATTCTATATTCGGTATTTATGATTTAAAAAGGATTATACAAGCTTATATGAATTTAAACCATCTAAAAGAATGGTTTTGGGAATTTGAATTTAACCCAAAGATTTTAACTCGTATGAATGAATCAGCTTTTCCAAAATGAAAACTATTTGTTTTCAAATAATAGAAGCTTTCATATAAGGAATGAATTTCCAATTTGTGTTAAAGGAATTTCAAGTTTGAATTGAAAAATGGTTTTCCAAGTTATGAATGAATTCCTTTTGAAAGCTATGAATTAAATCTGTTTATTTTTAACATATTTAAAATGGTGATTTGTTTAAACCATTCGAAATGTAATTGTTTTGAAAGCTATCAATTAAATCTTTGTTTTTAAAGATTTAACGAGTTAATCCAAATTAAAATGAAAATCGATTGGAAAATTTATGAATGAATCTTTTTGTTTAAAGATTTGAAAATGGTAATTTGTTAAACCATTTGAAAAGAAAGTTTGGGTTTAAGTTGTGACTTAACTGAAATCCCAATATCCATATATTTTTAAATATTGCGCTCATTATTCGGTTTAGCCGGGAGAGGACCTTTGTGTCACATAACCCATTCCGAATAATGATACATCGTATATGGATAGCATTTGAAGACCGGTGTTGAAGACCGGGTATTTGCAAAAACGGTAGGATAACCTATCGATTGTCTCTGCACTGAGTTGCTTCGGTATAGAGATTTCCTCAGTGATGGGAAGTTCGATCGGGATTGTGAATACCCGGATTGCAAGGGCTTCTTCGGAAGTGCCTTCGGTTCTGTTCGAACCCGGAACAAACTTGTATGGTTACATGTCTGACATTACGCTTTGAGATATAAAGCAGATTCTTTCAAATACATTTATGTTGGTGGCGGAGAATTTATTCTCTTAGCTTAACACCCTTCTCTGAGACGTACGAGCTCAGAGGTTATGTAGTTGAAGGTTATCAGCGATATACTCCCAATTTGGTAATGTGACATGCTGAGTGTTGCTGTGTGATGATCATTGTTTGATCATTTGTGATATGATCATTTGTTTGATCGTTTATCTTTGTGATCATTACTCTGATCATCTGTTGACCCAAAGCATGGCTTTGTGCCAAAGCGTAGTTTTGTGGACGAGACTTCGTCAGGGCCTCACAACCCGAAAATGGTCGAAACAGGAATGTTGCGGCAAGGTTATGAGGGTCGCGCCCTTTAGGGTATGTCATTTCCTTCTGGAAAGGGGTGGTGTCATGGTATGGAGCCCAGATACTTACTCATGTGGACACACCTTATTTATTATGTGTGATATTGGTTACCGAGCGCTCGGATAAAGGTCCCAAAGGACCGGGGGATGGCATATTCGTGAGTTACCTAGTTACAGGGGTAACCCGGCCTTGTTGGCAGAGAGCAGTTTGTCTCTCGAAGCGTCCAGCCAGAGGCGTTTCCTACGTGGCATAGGAAGTTCCTTAGCCTGACCATTTGTTGGAAATCCAAAGAAACAATACGAACCTTTACGATTGCAATTGTATAACCTGCTATGGAATGTGGTGGTAACCTGCTATTGAACATAGTAGCTATAGTAGGCATAACGTGAAATGCCTATGCTGGTTAAGATTGATATTATACTTTCAAAATGTTTTCTGCACTATACAGTAGTAATAATATCCAATGATTTGTTTTGCGTAGTAAGCATCTTTGACTATCATAAGGAGAAATCTCCTCCGATTCTGCGTTTGCATTGTGTGTGTGTGCGGGAGGCCTTATGGTAGTTTCATTTTCCAAAAGCATTGCGGATTTCAATGTTAAAACTCTTTTGTTGTTTGTTTTAAAGATAAACTATTTTTGTTGCTCACACCAGTCCCATGACTGATCCGGAGTTTATTGTTCCCTTCCTAAACTCTGGGTGCCCACCATTTTCCACACGGTCAGTCTAGAGTTGGGTTTTTCAGATATTCAGGTTTAGTAGATTATCTGGAGCTAGTCAGTCCTTGGACGACTGACCTTTCTTCTTGCTAGCTATGGATTGGAGCATTCTATTGGAGATATTCTATCTACTGCTGGTGTTATCTATTTTCTTTCCGCTGCTATTTCTTGTATCATATCTCTGATGTATATTGATGTCTGTTGTATCATTCTGTTGTATCATATTGAACCAGATTTTGTATCTGTCATTGTATCAATGTTATATATATATTGATATACTCTTTTTATTCCACTGTGTTGTTATACTTAATGGTGTTATAAGCTCCGGGAAGCCAGATTCAGCATTTGAATCTACGGCATTTGAGTACAAGTGAAGTACGGGTGCCGATTTTCGAAGCCCGGATTTTCGGAATCTCACAATCCTCCTATGGAAACTCAAGTGAATATATAAAGCTAACCATCACCCCATCCTCCGCTATACAGCTAATCACTACCGTTCACCCATCCACATCTCCGATTGTCACCAATACCTTCTCGCAATCCACTATGGCCACATACTTCCTAAGCCAGTCCATTCCAAAGATAATTCTGAACCCAACAAAAAAACAATGACAAACCAAAGAACATCCATGACTCGATAAAACTAAGCCATGAAAAACCATGCAAAGACTAGTAGAGCCTCCAATAGGGTTTGTCATGACCAAGGGCCGGTTTACTATATCGGGCCCCAATCCCAATTTGTCTACTAGATCACTACATATAAATGAATGTGAGCACCAGTATCAAACAAAACTCAAACATAAACATCACCAATAGAAAGAATACTTTGAATGATGACTCCTTTCCCTTTCTCCTTCGTCGAGGGAGCACTCGACGAAGTTGGGACTGCGTCCAAAGCATATGTCTTTACCATTTGCTTACCTTTTACCAATTCCAGATAATTCACCTTAAAATGCCCGAGCTTATCACAATTATAATATTTCTTCTTCTCACTCGTCTTACAGTCTTTAATTACATGACCCTTCTCATTACATCTGAAGCAAGTAGGTTCCAATTTACCCTTCTTCTTTCCACCCTTACCTTGAGGCTACTTCCTCTTCCCATTCCACTTCTTCTTGCCTTCACCATCTTGTTGTGTTTGGCTCCTCTTTCTCATTGGAAACACAATATCAGTCTTAGCCTTAGGGTACAAGCTCTCATGGCATAGTCCCTTCTCTATCAACTTCTTGACATCATCTATATGGTCCACTAGCTTCTCTCTAGGATGCTCATCCAATCCTACGATGAATTTCTCATTCTTTCTCAAGGGATTATCTATGAATGACATCCCATGCTTTAAAAAGGCGTCAAACTCCGCAACATATTCCAAGAATGACATCTCTCCCTGCTTGAGATCAGCAATTTTTTTGAAAAAAACTGACTTCTGTACCTTTGAAATAAACTTCTCCTCAAACCTCATCTTAAACTGATCCCAAGAAAACTGGTCTTTTGGAGTAGCAATAGTGATAACATTCCACCAATTCATGCCTCGACCTTGAAACCATCTCAAAGCCAACTTCCTCTTTATAGCATCTTCCATCTCCATACAATCGAATATGCGCTCACAAGTATCTAACCAATCTTGCACTTCTATAGCTAACTCCATCCCATGAAAGGGCTTCCCTCCAAGAGTAGAATAATATTTGCTCGGCTTAGCGAAATCAGCCCTAGGTGCTTGCACTGGAGCACCTCCACCTATCACCACTCCAGGAGCATTTTTCATCATATTAGCCATTATAGCATTGAAAATGACTGGGACATCAGGCGTAGTAGCTCCTGATCCCATTCCTCCCTCTAGTCCTGAAGTAGAATTCCTCATAGCATTCTTTGTATGTCGGATCATTCTTATCTGTAACAAGAATGATCAGTCTCTCAGAAAGAAAACAATGTCCATAGAGTTCATGTGCATGCAACTTATACTATATAATATATTACTATATAGCTTGAAAACCAAAGTTATAACAAGCAAGCACTCTCTCGTATATATATACACTCTCCATCCATTCAAAGGCGATAACATCTTCCCTATCTCTATTGGATCACGGTACCAACTCCAGTTAATCGTGTAATCAAAGGAATAATACCAAATGTGACAACTGCCCTATACCACTGGTGCCAATAGTATATAAATAGTGCGCTGCTGTTGTGCCCGGCTGATATAGAACTATCATTAAGGTTGAAACAAATCAATATAGCAATATAACTTATAGTATATCTCACAACGCATGGACACAATATAATATCGCATATATAACAGAAGAGACACTAATAACAATGTGAATAGACCGTCATCATCAGAGCATAATACAAACAGAGTTATACATTAAGAGTAGAGTTTATATAATACAAACAAACTCAATAATTGTCTCAGATACAAATGGTAGCAGTCACTGCTAAGGCTCCCCATTGCTGCATAGTGGAATAAGCATAGACTCCATATATGTATATAATATGAGACAGCTCCATTTAGCACGTCCTCTGAACAGCTACTGCATCACCTTGACTTATTATCTTATCTACTTATTAAAGAGTACCTATTTGGATACTTATCCCTTCTTGCTCAATCCAGTTTTCATTACTCATGAGGAACTCTTCCACATTTCCTGATTCTACAGCTCACTTCTTTTACGAGCCGTCATCTTCGAAACCTACTACCAACAAGAGCCAACATCTGAAGACTCTAGCTTTTCATCATGTTATTACATCGCCATCCAACCCTGATGCATATGAGCCAACACCTCCAGCACGATCTACAGGACATCTACTTCATCTCTCGGAAGTTCCATCCTATTTGGACTCAACCCAAGAAGTCGGTACCGACCTCCCAAATCAATGTCGATATCTCGAATTAGCCAACCTATGGCTAAGTTTTCTTCCACCCTTTCTTGCTTCTAGTACTCCATGCCCAGATGCTTTGATTCCGACTTGTCTACACAAATCAAGTTGTCATCGAACAAGTTTTCTCTTTAAAGCTCCCTACTTCACATTCTTGAAACGAGTCATCATAGCCTCCAACACTTAGCCAGTCACCAATCCATCACCTTAGGCAATCTTTACTAGCAACAACCTTGCTCTCGTAAAAGTCGCCACCACCATGGATCAAATAACACATATTAATGCTGACCTCTTAACTCGGTTCCGACTTGTGTAGATAATGAATTGGACTTGCGCCTTGAACAACGAGCTCTTCCAATACTCCAAAGCCTCCCTTCTAGGTTTCGTTCAATTCCAACCATCTTTGCCTCCGATATGCTTAATTCACCAGCCTATCTTTCTATGTAATCATAACACTAACAAACAACATCAAAGCACAACATATAAGCATAGAACAACATGCACATACACCCATTCAAGCAATCAAAACATAGGAATATGATAAACAAGCCAATTCTTATCTAGATCCACATATAGCATGAACATATGAACATGAATGATTTAGGGAGAAATTTAGAACCCCAAATCAAGCAAATCAACGATCTCTCTATTCTAATTGAAGATCAAATCACTAATCAACAATCCAGTTTGATTTAGGGAGAAATTTGGATGAATTATGATTGATTTAGGGCTAATTAGGGTTTAAACCTGATTTGCAATAAGAGGGAAATGTTCTAATTTTTCTTCTACAACCTCTATTTATAGTAATCTATAATTAGACTAACATGCTTAGCTAATTACACATTAGTTCTAGCTAGCAGCTTTTAAAACTTAAAACATGCATAACTTCCTAACAGTAAATTCGTTTTTCTATTATAACCACTCTACGAAAAGGGAAACCATCATCCTGAAGAAATGGAGCTAGTTTGAGACCCTAATTCAACTCTTATCAAAAGTTATAGTCCAAACAAGATTGTCTGGGTTAAAATGGTCACACAGAAATTTGGGAAAAATTATTGGTGTACATATGTCCCTAAGAGTCTTCTTCCAAAATTATAGAATCATACGATCTCGTAGGAATAAAATAAAAAATATTTTACGATCCCTTGATATGTAAAATACGGTCGTTACACCCACGTCCATCCGATTATCATTCAGGACATAAATTATGGCAAGAAAAAATGTATGAAATCATGCTCGATGAGTTGTTCGATGATTTTCCAATTGTCCGTCTGTGTTTCGACTCATTTGGAAGGTGTCCAAGCTGAAACCTCATTTGGTCTATGTCTGTCAGTATTTCTCATAGGACGAAAACTAAACACACCTCCATCTGGTCCAGCCTGGCTGATTTACACCCTAATTATATCTAGATTTAATTATGAATTAAAAGAGAAAGTTTCAAAGAAAGAATGAGAAAGTATTTCATCAAAAAAGAATGAGAAGGTATTTAATGTCTATATAAAAATAATACCTTCTCATTCATTCAAGAGTTAGTTATTTATCTTCCTATTTTCCTTATTTTTCATGGTTGCCGTCATCATCAAAGATCCCATCTAGGCTGAAACTCCTCCATGGTAGATGGTTGTTTTTTCTTTAACCATCTACCTAAATCAGTCCTTGGGTTAACCCCATTAATCAATGCCATCAAAACAATCTCCTCTGTGGGATAGCTCACTTTCGTCAATGCAGCATTGAATTTCTTCGAAAAATATTTTTGAGTCCCTCCGAAACTCCGATGCACATTTGACAAAGACATCACGTCCTTTGGTCGAGCGGTATGGAGTTGAAATTTCTCCATGAACTGCTTTGCAAGTTGATCAAACAAAAATATGGACCTCAACGCGAGCCAAGTGAACCACGTTATAGCAACCCCATCTAGGAATATAGGGAAGCACCTACAATTCACACCATTTGTAGCACGGGCATTGTTCATATGCCATCTATACTTCAAAATTTTTTGCCTTGGATTAGTAGTTCCATCATAAGATGACTTAGTCGGCACCACGAATTTCTTCGGATACCTCTGTTCCAGCATCATGTAAATCCTCTTCATTGTCAAGCAAATTCAGTGCCTTTTTGGATCTTCCGATACCAACAGTACCAATCAAGTCGGTACCAACTTGATTGGTGTTGGTACTGACATAATGGACATTTTCTTAATTAACTCCATCTCCTACAGTCTACCTCCTTGATGTTCGAGCACCCTTCCTCTTTATTTTTTGCATGCTATCTCTTCGATTCTGAACTAATGAAGATGAACTTTCTTCCTTGGAATCTAAAAATGATGAATCTTTGTGGCTTCTCTTACACCTTTGACGTAGCTTGGACATCATAGTGAAGCTTTTCTCCATCTTTTCCATGATGGCATTCTAGCTCTCCAGCTTCTTCTTATTCATCTCAACCATCATTCCATCCAGCTCAGCCTTTGTTACCATATCCTATTGAGATAAAGGTTGTGTAAAATATTCAAATCTTGAGTTGTTTCTTCATTATGCTAAGAGCCTTCTTCATCAACTCCAACAACAACTACAGATTTAGAAGCAACTTCCATTGGGGCCGTTTCTTATCAGATCTAGACTATTCTTCAAAATCCAAATAACTTTAGCTCTACAGCAAAGATCTCTAGTTCTACCTTTTAGATTCTTCAAATCCATATTTTAAGGTAGATTTGGGTATGAGAGTCCTCTTTCTTGGTGAAAGCACCAAAAATATTAGATCAAAAAATGACACAACATTGTAGGATCTAGATTAACCCTAGAGGGGGGGGTGAATAGGGTTATAGCAAATTTTCTTGAATCTAAACAAGAAAACAAACTGCAGAGAAATAAATATGCTGAAAAGTAAATCACACACAAAATTTACCCAACTTCGGCAAACCCCTGCCTACTGCTGCATTCCCAGATTTCTATTAGAATTAAACAGTCTCCCGCTTACAAACACTCTAACAGACTCGCACACCCTGCTACCGCCTATAGAGTTTTGCAAACTCACACACCCTACTCACTGAACTAATCCTAACTAGACAATCTGACACTACCTAAACCCTAGGTGGTGATTTACCTAGATTTAATTTGAAAAGAACAGAAAATAAAAACAAATTAAACTAGAAATTTTAAAACAAAATAACCCCTTTAAAAAAATAACCCTAGTTTTATTACTAAGCCCTAATATAATTTCGTGGCCGCCCCTTTTATAATCTAACCCGTTCTCTTTTATTAATGGTGATATCGTTCTTTCTTATTTCCTCTGAGATTAGGGCTTCGGCTCTCGTTCCTCTGAAATTAGGGCTTCGGCTCTCGTTCCTCTGAAATTAGGGCTTTGGCTTGATCTCGTACCTCTGTGAAATTAGGGCTTGTATCAAAGATGCCGACTTTATGTTGCACGATCGAAAGATGAAATATATTCGTTGCTTTGTCGATCGATGTCTCTTCGTAGATTGGCTTCTGCTGCTCCTTGATTGTTGATCGAATTCGACTCTTGACTTCGGTACGTAATTTGTTCCTTTTGCTTTCTGGATTGATTGCTTGAATTCGATGATTTTTGCCAGTGATGATTTAGGGTTTATATAGGATTCTCGTTCCTATATTGTCATTCGTATTTCATATTCGAACTTGTTTAATGATTCATGCTTGACCGTGTGATATTGATTGAATGCTATAGATGATTTCTGACTTTTTCATATTGCGTATATATTCGTATATTTGATAAAGCTTGGTTGAGATATTCTTCTTTTCCAAAATACGTATACATGTGATTTTATTACGTGATAATCACGGCTTTGGTTTTGACTCCTTGGTCATCACGGTGTTGACTTTGAATCATTCAATACGTTTCTGATTTTTGTGATTTTCTGGTTTGGTTAATTCGTATCTTCCTAGTGCTCATGGCTTTGACTCTCTGTAGAATTTGAATTTGCTGATGACTTCTTCATTTTGGCTATGGCTTTGATTTATTCGAACTTCTCTAGTATTTAAATTGTTGACTTCGGCTTATTTGTTCATTGACTTTGTTTCAGTTTGATTTGAGTTCGATATGCACTGTAACCCTTTTGAGACAGTTAGCTTCACTTTGGCATTTGAACTTGTCATTCACCTTCCCACTGATGTTCACTGTTCTTTGTAGCACTTCTCTCTTATATGTGCACTTGTGTACTTCTCTGTTAGAATTGTGGCTGTTGCATTCTTGTACTTGTGACTTGAGTCTGCACCCACATCTATTTCACTTGAGTTTGCATTAGAGCTCTTTGAGTTGCCTTGTGATTTGGTTGTGGTAGAGTTGCTTCAAAAATTGAGTTGTGGTTACAGTCTACCATCTCTGTGCACATGTATACTTCCAGTTGTGCTTGCCTTGGAGTTTCAGACCTGTAGTCTTTGTTGTACTGTTGCATACGAGTTGTACATTATGTGTAGTGTCTTTGAGCATTGCATTTGTGTTTTCATTATTTTGAAGGTTGCTTTGGGATTGAACTTGATGTTGTTTCTCAGTTTTACAAGTTATTGTTTGATTGCTTGATTACATGTATCTTGCTGTTGAACTTGTCTGGAGCATTTGAACACTTTGGTTTGTGTTTGAAAAACTTTGAACTCAGTAGCTTGATGTCTACAAGCTTTTGTTCTTGATGGTCTGATTCCTTTATTTGTTTGTTGGTTTCACTTGCATCTGGTCTCACTTCTGGTCTCACTTGACATCTTTGATTGGTCTGTTGCTTTGTAGCTTCAAGTCTGGTTCTTGAGCACTCTGGTTTCATGAACATATGATGGCATATGCTTTGTATTTATTTTCCCTATCCACTGTTGTATTCATGTGTTCATGTGAGTTGGGCTTGAAGATCAGTTGTATACTGTGTTGATTTCTTTGTTTTGGATTGTTGCTTTTGCATTTGAGTTGAGTCATGGCAACAATGGCTTGACCTTTGCATTTTGTTTGTTGTTTGGTGCCTCCTTGAATTTGTGTAGACTGTCTTGACCACTTAATTGTATTCGAATTTGATTTTCGAATTACACCTAAGTTGAATCCGATTTGGATTTGACCTTGTGACATCATTTTTTTGCACTTTAGTTGAATCCTGTTTATGGGTTTGACCTGTGCTCATTTGTCCCTGTATATTGATCAAGTGTACATATATATCGGTGTACACGGACTTGTGGCATGTACAGTGATACACTGTGCATGTCACAAGTTGTTCGTGTGTGTGATAAATTCAAAATCAAATGATGACGAACAACCCAAATAACTGAGGCAAATAATATTTTCAAAATTCACATTTTATTTTATATTGCAAAAACATTTTATTTCCAATTTTACTGCGTCAATGTATATTTCTACAGATTACTCAGATGCTGGATTCACATTGAAATGAAGTTGAAGATAAATACGAGTGTGAGTGATATGTAGTGAGGAACTGATGTAACTAGGAAATGTGATGTAATTGTATTGTGACTGAAACTATATAGTTATAGTGAGAGCTTGAAATTGTACTATCAAAATTGTAATAAATATTTGTGTGAATAAAATTTCTGTTTGAATTCAAATTCTGTGTTATTTATTCAGCAAATATTTATTCAGCATGTGTAAAATAAAATAGTACAATATTAAATACATTTAAATGAATGTATATATGTTTATTATCATCAAACAAAAAGCATATACATGCATATTCCACAAACACCTCAATCAAAAACGAGAATATCATATCTAAAATGAGAATAAAAGCTGGAACATGAGATTTTATAGTGGGTAGGCCTTAAATCAATTGCCTACGTCCACTTTAATTTTATTTCAAATGGTTTAGTATAAGCATAATCAAATTACAATGTTTCAGATCTAGATATCTAACGAAATTCGAGCTAGGCAATGCTTTGTGGTTAAAACAAGATACTATGTTCAAGATCAAAAGTAAGATCCTTTTTTCGTTGCCAAAGGATGGATATGTATTGGCTAATCCATCCATCAAATTCTCTAGCTTGGAGAAGACAAGGTAAGAGATTAGAACCATACTTTCAGGCACGAAGAACAAGTAACCTCTTACCTCAAATCATGTTAGTACCGACATGATCATGTCGGTGCCGATAAGATTTTACAACTTGTATCTCCATTTTTTCTCTATATTTGTCCAAGTCTTCAAGTTTCCAAGTTTCGTTGTGAAAATCGCTCCTACAAATCATGTCGGTACCAACATGATTTTTCTTATACGAACATTGTCCTTTTCTGCCAAGTACACTGCATTTTCACCTACTACTCAGAAGTGGACCCCACATCACAAATCAACTCGATATCGACATGATTGATCATGTCGGTATCGACATGATTGATCATGTCGGTATTGACATGATTTGAATCTTATCAAACTTCCTATACGTTTTCTTTTCATCTTTCATGTCATCTCTTGAGCTCCTTGATCCATTTCTTCATTATTTTGAAGTTCTGATTCATCAAGAAGTCACTTGATTCAAATGCTGGATAAAAGCTTGTAGATCAAATTAGTTTTTATGTCAATTATGGTTTTGTCTTAATGCATAAGTTGGGAAAAGTTTCTAAGATTTGTTATTAGCTATACTCACATAAAAAAAATAGATAATCGGTCCTAATGTTATTGAATGAACTAACAATGTTGCCAGTATAAGTAACGTTTGCTTTCAAATCCGTGTTCTTAGCAAATTTCACTTTTTTAAACGATAGCAGAAAAGATCATTATACTTATATTAGATAAAGGTTTTAATCGTCATGGATGTTTCTCATTAAAACATATAGTTCTTTAGAAATATGACATAGTGTCTTCAACAGATCAGATTTGTTTTATCTTTAAGAACTTTGGTCAGCAATTATTGTTTAGCAAAAGTTTCTTGAAATTTATTGTTAATTTTTCTTTTCTGTTTGTTCAAATAAATCTAAAGATCCATTGAGTGTAATATTTGATTAGTGAGACGAGACAATAGTTTTAAAAATAAATTAAACCACGAAAAAGCAATCTATTAAATAATAGTAAAACAGAAGAATTTTTGGCTTTTTCCTTAATTCTAGGAGTTTTCACTTTTTCTAAACTCTTTCACTAAACATTCTATTCTCAAATTATTTTATTTATCACTTTACATTTATTTTACTAAATATCTTCATCGTTTTACATTTGGTTCGGACATTCTAAAGTTTATAAAATTATTTACATATAATTTATCAGTTAACTCCTTACATTTTATATTTAAGCCCATACATTTAGATTAATTACATAATCCAAAAGTGAAGTTATTTAAATAAATTCAGTTAATTAATATTTAGTGATGTTTCTTATAAACATTTAAGAACGACAATTTGAGCATGTACACCACTTTGGTAAAACCCAATATAGTGAAATTATTTTTTATTCAACTATAAAGATATATAAATCACATAAACAATAATAAAATAATAATAATAATAATCTTTAGTTTATTTGTGTCAATAAATTTATCGTACTTTGCATTATAAATTGTAAATTCTACTTTTAACTTCAAATACCATTTAAAATTACCACAATTATTTATAATATTACCTCACTTTTCTGCTGATGTTTTACATTTTATTCCATATATTTCAATTATTTAAGCGATCTTAAATTTAAACTAATCAAATAAATCATATTAACTAATATTTGTTAATTCATTTACTAATTTATGAAAATTTGAAAGTTTCATTATTTATACCATGTTCATATTAAAAAGATTGATGAAATTATTATTTTCGTTGATCCTAAGATACATAAGTGATCACGTAACTTAAAGTATATATGTAAACCATAATAACAAATTCAATTTAAATTTTATCTCAATAAATTTATCATATGGTGCATCACAAAGTTATATATTTTTACTTTTAAATGTCTACATTTTAAATTTTCTATAACCATCTACAAAACTCCTTGAATTTCCTTCTAATATTTTACATTTACATTCATATAATAGAATAATAACTACCCAATTTTTAAACTATTTAGATAAAATTTAGTAAACTATTATTCATTGATTCGTCTAATAATCCAATAATATATAGAAATTTCAATATTTATACAATATTTGTATAAGGGTAAAAAATTCATTTAAATTTATAGACACATCAATCACATAACATAAACAATTATTACAAATTTAATTTATAATTCATTTATAGTAATATATTTATCATGCATTACATTGTAAAATTCCTTTTTAAACATTAAGTACGTAGATTGTGAAATTTATACTTTTACTAATGAAACACTCCTCGATATCATCTAATATTGTACATTTAAGTCAATATAATTAAATTAATTATGTAGACTTGAATTTAAACTATTCAAATTAATTCAATTAACAAATATTCGTTAATTCATCTAATAAATCTTAAAATATAATGGTTTTGATATGTATATATCATATCATATCAACAAAAGTGCTAAAGTTATTTTTTCGTTCAAATATAACGATACATGAATCACATAACATAAATAATATACATAAACAATGTTAACAAATTTAATTTATTATTCATTTATCTCAATATATTTTTTCATACATTGCCTTACAAAATTATATTTTTAGCTTCAAATACCTACATTAAATTACCATTATTATTTACAAAACTCATCTCGTTTTTCTGATAATATTTTACATTTCAATCCATGTATTTGAATTAATTATGAAATCTGAAATTTAAACTAATTAGGTAATCCAATTAACTAATATTTATTAATCCATCTACTAAATTATGATAATATGAAATTTTCAATATGTACTCCATGTTCATATTAGCAAAAGTTGTAAAATGATTTTTCTCATTGAGGTAAAGATACATAATTCACATAACATACATACACAAACAGTAATAAAAAATTCAATTTACAATTTAATGCATTTCAAAATTTCTATAATAATTTAGAAAACCTCCATCAATTCCTTTCTAATATTTTACATTTAAGATCATATATTATAATTAATTGCATAATCTTAAAAAATTAAAATAGTTTCAGTAAACTATTATTTATTGATTCATCAATTAAATCAGATCAATATGAACCATAATCAAATTAACAAAAATGATAAAAAGATTCATTCAAATATACAAATACATCTATCACATAACATAAATTACATACATGAATAATAATTGCAAGTATAAAGTTTAATCATTTATATCAATATATTTACCATGCATTACACTGTAAAATTCTTTTTATACATTCAACTGCCTACATTTTGAAATTTATACATTTACTTACAAAGACACTTCTCAATATCACCTAACATTGTACATTTTAGTCAGTATATTCAAATTAATTATGTGATCTTGGATTTAAACTATTTAAATATAAATTAAATAAATATTCATTAATTCATCTAATAAATGCTGAAGTATGACGTTTTCTACATGTACACCATATTCATATCAACAAAGGTGATAAAATTAGTTTTTCATTCAAATATAAAGATATATGAGTCATATAACATAAATAATACACATAAAATTTATTAAGAAATTTGATATATCATCCATTTATCTCGATAGATTTATCATTTTACATTGAAATCTTTTGGTTTTAGCTTTAAATATCTGTATTTTAACATTTGTACAATTTTTAGTTGACCCCCTCAATTCTTTCCTGATATTTTATATTTAAATCCATATATTTAAACTACTTACGAAATTTCAAATTTAATTATTTAAATAATCTTAGTGGATATTAGTCTATTCTTCTAATAAATCCTAAAAAATTATGTCAATTTTAATGTGTGTGTGTGTGTGTATTCATATTAAAAAAGGGTAAAACTATTCTTTTCCATTAACATAAATTATGTACATTAACAAAAATAACAAAATTAATTTTTAAATAAATTATAATTAGTTTATATCAGGAATTTATCATATATTATATTACAAAATTCTTTTTTTAATTTCAGTAACTCTACATTAAATTTATACAAACTTTTACAATTTTTTTTTAATTTCAATAACTCCACATCAAATTTATACAATTTTTTAATAATTCTTCTCATTTCTTCCTAATATTTACCTTTATATCAACATCTTTAAACTAATTACATAATTTTAATTTAACTTATTTAAAAAATTCCATTAAATAATATATTTTTATTCATCTGATAAATAACTAACATACATCAGTTCAAAATGTATAGTATATTCATATTAACAAAAATGATAAAATTATTTTATTTCTTATATATATATATATATAGTTAGTTAGTTGGTTGGTTGGTTAGTTAGGATCAATAACCTCTTTTATTTAGCACCATTTTGTATCCCCTGATATCGGCTACATGTTTCGATTTGAATTTTTGTTCTTTCTCTCTCTTGTCACATGGACTAAATATTTAAATATAAACATGTGGCTAATATCAAGGCTACAAATGGTGCTAAATAAAGGGGGACTATAGATCCTAGCACTCTCTCTCACATACACATAAATAAGATACATAACGTAAATTACACACAAACAATATTAACTGTTTTAATTTATAGCTCATTTATTTTACTAAACTTACCATACACTGCATAACAAAGTTCTCATTTCAATACTAAAAGTATAAATACTATATTTCATAATATTACCGTGTATAATGCATAGATTACACACTAGTAGGAAAAGAATATTCAAATATTGGATATTTCATTGTGCTTTCAAATTTTATGGAGATGGACTAGAGATCTATGATTAGTCCTCGAAGTTGAAGTGTTCACTTCCTAACTTTTCAAAAAAAGGGAAAAACTAATCAACAAAGACCTCAAAATTGACCAATCAAGATATAAACATTAATAAATATAGTTGATAGTAAGTAAACCGCAAGTAAAATGACTTTGTGAAGTGCGGTTTATTTCAAAAATAAAATAAAATAACAATTAAAAAAAATTATTTTCCTTCATTCATTGGCTCGTTCTATTACAAAACCATTTAAAAATAGTTTTTATGTCATTTTAGTTTTCTAGCTCGGTAGAAAGAATTAAAATATGAGGATTTTAGACAAAACTGAACAAATCATACATGAGTGCTATATGGCTTTGGAAGTGACATTATTTACTATGTTATAGTGCCTACACATGCACATACAAACATAGGTGCACAAGCTACACTTTTGTTTAGAAGTGTTAATTGTTCTAACATAACATGACAATTTCAACTTGATTTATAACTATGTTTGTGGTGTTTATGCATAATTATAGATTTTGAGCTTCTCAAAATGTATCCTTTGTAGGATCATTTTCACTCTAGAGGGAGGGTGAATAGGGTGATACTAATAATAATAAAAATTAATGCGGAAATAAAAATCAATAGCAGAAAACAATGCCGAGGAGATCACATAAAAATTTACCCAGCTTCGGCAAAACCCTGCCTACGTGCTGCCCTCAAGGTTTCTACTAGAAATTAAGTAGTCAGATGCTTACACATGTAAACTTGTGACACCCGCTAATGACTAACCTAACTCTATGCTCAAAACCCTGCCACAACTCAGCCACTGAGTTGCGAATTCTCAAACTACACCATCGTAGTTCGTAACCTAGTCACATGACT
Organism: Allium fistulosum; assembly: GCA_030737815.1. Taxonomy (NCBI): domain Eukaryota; kingdom Viridiplantae; phylum Streptophyta; class Magnoliopsida; order Asparagales; family Amaryllidaceae; genus Allium; species Allium fistulosum. Next base: position 784,741,774 of record CM060908.1, read on the forward strand.
AGAAAGTTACACAAGTTAAAAGAAAAACAAAAACAATACAAAACCCTAATTATAAAATTAAAGCCCAAATAAAAAAATAGGATCGGCCCAGTTGTTAATAAAAGAAATCATTCCCCTTTTTATTTCTTCGGCCCAATAAGAAATGTGTGATTCTTTTCACTTCGTAGCTCTGTAGCTCTGGCCGCCTTCTTTCTTTGTTCCTCTTCAATAGTTAAGGTATTGTAAAATTGAGGCACCGCTTGATATTGATCGATCGCAGTGATGAAAGCTCTTTGATATGGCTTGTCAATCGATCCCTTTGCTGATTATTGGTTGCGGCTGCTCCAATTTGTCGAGCGCCTATACTTGGATGAAATTGGTACGTGACTTTCTTTTTCAATTTCGATTTTTGCTCGACCTCAATTCGAGTTATTGTGATTTATTCATCTGGTATTTTTCTTGAACTCGAATCGCATCTTTTTGCTGATGATGTAAATTGGGTTTTATAGGGATTAAAGCCCTATATTTTCGTTCGTATTTGTTTTGATGAATTCTTCGTGGTTTTTGCATGACCATTAGATAATTGATTCAATGCTCGTGGTATTACCCGATAATTCTGACTTGTTCTATTATAAAGTCAATAATTTCCAAGAAACTACAGAATTACCCATAGGGCATACACATAACTCTATCAGCACGTACTTCCTCAAATGAGACATGTGAAAAACATTATGAACTCTTGCCAAATTATGTGGTAACTCGATACAATATGCGAGTATCTTGATTCTCTCAATAATAAGATATGAACCAACATGTCTCGGTGCCAACTTCCCAAACTCCTAGATTGTATAATACCCATTGTCGGTGATACTTTCACAAAAAAATAATCTCCAACTTAGAATTCCCAGTCCTTACAACTTTTATCTACATAACTTTTCTACTTTGACCGAGCTTCCTTCTTCTTTGCCTGGATAGACTCAATCTTTTCTATTGCTTCTTCCAATAAATTCGGACCAAGCATTGGCTTATCTCCGGTCTCTAACCAATATGCTAGAGAGTTGCATGACCATCCATAAAGTGCTTCAGAAGGTGCCATTCCTGTACTAGTCCGATAACTATTATTATAGTAAAATTCGACTAAGTGAAAATGGCCTTCCCATGACCTTCCAAAGTTCAATACACAAGCTCTAAATAAATCTTCAAGTACCTTATTAACCCTTTCTGTTTGACCATCGGTTTGCGGATGGTAAGCGGTACTCATCTTTAGCCTGGTACTTAACACATCTTGTAGGAACTTCCAGAATTCACTAGTAAATAGAGGACCTCTATCAGTATTCCATGAAATCTAATAATGTTCTTCATGAATAATTTTTCCAAACTAGGTGTCATTCTTGTCGACTTAATGAGGATAAAGTGTGCACTCTTGGTCAGCCTATCAACCATGTACCAAACACTTTCATTTCCCCTTTTCGACCTTAGCAACTTGTCGATAAAATCTATAAATATAGAATCTCATTTCCATAGTTCCACTTCTAACGGTTGAAGTAACCCACCTGGCTTTTGATGCTCCAATTTTACTTGTTGGCAATTCAAACATTGCTTCATCCATAAGCCTACATCTCTCTTCATCCCTTCCCTGAAGAAACTCATCTTCAAATCTTGGTATATCTTCATACATTTGGGATGAATAGTAAACTTCGATCGATAACATTCTCTAAGAACTTCCATCCTTAGATTATCGACATCTGGAACACAAAATCATCCCTTCTTTATCAGTATCCTCTTTGGTCAAGTGCAAATCATCAATCTCACTCCCATTTCTAGCCTCTTGATCTTTTTGGCTAGTAATGGATCATCTTTTTTCTTAATAGAAATTCTTTCAATCAATACCAGCCGAACTTCTAAACAAGAGATCATCGCGGTACTCTAACTAGAAATGGCCATTAACCTCGTTCTAACTCCATAAAAAGCCTACACCTCTAAATCATTCCATTCGGCTAACATTTCCAATACCACGTTCTGATGTTTTATACTAAGTGCATCGACAACATTATTTCCTTTCCCCGGCATAAACTCATTCCTAAAGTCATATGCTGCTAAAAGCTATGGCCATCTTTGTTGTCTTATAACAACTCCTTATGAGAGAATAAATATCTCAAGGACTTATGATCCAAACTATTCAAATAGTTCTCCCAAAAGATAGTGTCTGTACACCTTCAATGCAAAGATTACTGCTACTAACTCCAAATCATGAGCTAGATATCAAACTTTATGCGGTCGAAGTTGCCGAGACACAAAGGCAATGACTTTACCTCTTTACATCAATTCAACTCCTAACCCAGTCCACATGCATCGGTATACACCACCAAATCTTGATTTCCATCTGGAATAACTAATACGAACACATTGGTTAGTAAATGGTTTAGCTTCTAAAATGCTTCTTCGCATATATCGGTCCAAACAAACTTTACGTCCTTCCTTGTTAATTTAGTCATTGGTGTTGCTATACTAGAGAAATCTTTAATAAATCTCTAGTAATAGTAAGTAACCCTAAGAAACTTCTAATCTTAGTCATCGTCTCCAGTCTTTTCCAACTAATCCACTCTCTAAAACTACATGTCCAAGAAACTTCACTTCTCATTCCCAGAAATGACATTCTGGAAACTTCAAATTTAGCTGATACTGCCTCAGCATATCTAGCGCTATTTTGAAATGAACTTCATGATCTCGTTCATTCTTTGAATATATCAAAATGTCATCAATATACTCTAGCATGAATCTGCCCAAATTCTCTTGGCCGATTCAGTTCATCAAGTCTATAAAAAAATGCAGATGCATTGGTCAGTCTGAAGGGCATGACTAACCATTCGTGAATCATACCCTTTTCGAAATGCCATCTACGATATACTTTCCTCTGCCACTCTTGATTGATGGAAACCCATTACCAAGTCCAACTGCGAGAACATCTTGGCTCCACTCAATTGATCGAACAAATCATTTATTCTGGGCAAAGGATATTGATTCTTTATCGACTTCTCATTCAACTTTCTATAGTCAATGCATAACCTAAACAACCCAGATGGTTTCTTCACAGGCACTGTTGCAGCTTGCCAAGGCAAACTACTTCGTCTAATAGAAATCTTCCCTTCCAAATCCACTAGTTGCACCTTTAACTCCTTCATATTGGTCGGTGTCATCCTTCTAGGTGGTCTACTTAAAGGTTCAGCTCTTGGTATGAGATTTATTCGAAACTCCATGGTGTGTTTTTACGGTAATCCCATAACTGGCTCAAAAATATTAGCGTAATCTCTTACTACAAAAATCCAATTTATTTAATCCTCCATGCCTTCCATAGCACCTAACATTACACATACATCGAAACTTGATTCTTTTAATGAGTATATAATTCGATCTTGACAATCAGGGTGTCTTAAGGATATATATCTATTTCGAAAAAATATCCTAGATATCAGCTTAACTAATCCATATCTTAGATTATCCCAAAATCCACAAGTTGAAACAGATGTAAATTTTTGGCAAACATATGACCTAACAAGTGAAATTCTAAACGATCACATTTCTTTCCAAGGGTTGCATAGCAGCTTATGATTCACAACCCACAAAGAAGTAATAAAGTATGTCGGTTCTGGATCTAACTTATCCGCCAAACATTTATAGAAAAATGATGTGATGCTTCAATATCAAACAATACTTTAATAAGCATGTCATGTATCAAAACCGTACCTCCCATCACTGTCTTCTTTATTCTTAGCAGTTAGTCCAGAAGTCTTAGGTTTCAAAGAAAAAACATTTCCCTTTTCAACCTTGGTCGGTTCAGGACATTTCCTCTTGTAATGCCCTATCCTTTTGTAATTATAGCACGTTACTCCCTTCTTATCAACACCTTTCTTATTATCTCTAGAGCGACATCCATTTGCAAAGTTCCTTTTCTTATCACACTTATAATAGGTTATTTTTGACTTTCCCTTCGTAAAGCTCTAACCTTCTAAGCTTCCTTCTTGCCAAAGAACTTCCTTTTCTCTCTTGAAAACCCATAGTCTTTATAGAATTTTTTCCAAATGATGAAAGAAAATATTTGTTCTTCAAATCCATATCTACAACATCATTAAATGGATCTCTAAGGTGTGGCATAATCACCTAGCAATCTCCGGCTTCAGTCCCCGAATGAACTTCTCATTATAATAGACAGAATGTTAGTGATGGTCTACTCATGCCTTGACTACTCATTAGACTTTGTTGCATACTCCAGCACAGACCTGTCTCCTTACTCTATGTAACGACCCTGGATTTCCGACCTAATTTAAAATTTTAAATCCACCGTTTAATATAAAATTTTGAAATTTCTAAACGATCTAAATTAACGTCCAAACTTTATTTATAGGATACGTCTAGTTAGATATGAATATAGAAAAAGTTTCGTCGTAAAATATCACTGAAAATTTCGTTCGCGTTTTATTGTATAACAGTTCATTTTAAAACGCGAAAAATTTTATCTTCCGAACCCGAATATTTTTACATTGAAAAATTCTAAACCATCTTTTGAGCAAGGCGTCATTTTTCGTTTTCCAAAATTCGGACTTCTTTAGCTCCGTCGATCTTATTTTCCGGCGATTTTCCTGCATTTTTCCAATAATATAAAATTCAGAATTTTGTAATACAATCGTACCACCATTATTTGTGCACCGTTAGAAGCGTCCCGTCGCGTTGATCAAAAGGGTATTTTATTTGTGCAAATCGGAGTCCAACGTAAAATTGTAGCGTTAATTTAATCGGTTCGGACGGACCGGTTAAATAAGATTTCAGCCCAAGTTTTAACCCGTTTACAAAAGAAACAATATAATCTCAGCTGATGTAATAAATGAGGTAGTTGCCAGCTGGGGTTGCATTGGAAATAAGGGTGACGTTTCAGAATTCGAAAGAATTTGGTGAATACGAAGCAACAGAGAAATTTAGATTCTCGGTTATTATCCGCTGTGCAACATTTCCGTTCACCTCATTTCACTTTTCTACCTTCAATTCTCAAAGCACCAGGTAAAGCCTCCTTCTTCCTCTCATTTTTTTCTCCTTTCCTCTGTAAATAAAAGGAGGAGCGAACAACTCCTTTCTCCTGAAACCACTCTGCCTCTCACATGCACGCACCATCCTCCAGACCCACCATCACCATTCCACCACTTTTCCTTTCCTTCTCCATCCACTACAGTCCGAAGAACCCCACCTGAACCGTGCAAAGCCCTCCGCCATCCCACCTCGCCCTCACTCCGACCACCGCGTGCACCAACCAAAGCCCACTGCCTCCACCACCAGCGTGACTACCCCGTCACTGCTTGCATCACCGTTTCCCCTCCTCTTCTCCCATCCTCGCATGGCCGAGCGTGCGTGGAGTTATTATCCGCTGTGCAACATTTCCGTTCACCTCATTTCACTTTTCTACCTTCAATTCTCAAAGCACCAGGTAAAGCCTCCTTCTTCCTCTCATTTTTTTCTCCTTTCCTCTGTAAATAAAAGGAGGAGCGAACAACTCCTTTCTCCTGAAACCACTCTGCCTCTCACATGCACGCACCATCCTCCAGACCCACCATCACCATTCCACCACTTTTCCTTTCCTTCTCCATCCACTACAGTCCGAAGAACCCCACCTGAACCGTGCAAAGCCCTCCGCCATCCCACCTCGCCCTCACTCCGACCACCGCGTGCACCAACCAAAGCCCACTGCCTCCACCACCAGCGTGACTACCCCGTCACTGCTTGCATCACCGTTTCCCCTCCTCTTCTCCCATCCTCGCATGGCCGAGCGTGCGTGGAGTTATTATCCGCTGTGCAACATTTCCATTCACCTCATTTCACTTTTCTACCTTCAATTCTCAAAGCACCAGGTAAAGCCTCCTTCTTCCTCTCATTTTTTTCTCCTTTCCTCTGTAAATAAAAGGAGGAGCGAACAACTCCTTTCTCCTGAAACCACTCTGCCTCTCACATGCACGCACCATCCTCCAGACCCACCATCACCATTCCACCACTTTTCCTTTCCTTCTCCATCCACTACAGTCCGAAGAACCCCACCTGAACCGTGCAAAGCCCTCCGCCATCCCACCTCGCCCTCACTCCGACCACCGCGTGCACCAACCAAAGCCCACTGCCTCCACCACCAGCGTGACTACCCCGTCACTGCTTGCATCACCGTTTCCCATCCTCTTCTCCCATCCTCGCATGGCCGAGCGTGCTTGGGTGTATGTGAGGTGTTGTTGCGTGTATGTGTGGTGTGTGCGCATTGAGTGTTGTGATGTGTGCTTAGTTAGGGTGTGTTGCTGTGTTGTTCATGCGTGAGTGTTGTGTGCGTATTGTGTTGAGTGCGTGTGTTTGTTGAGGCTCGGGTTCTGTATATATAAAAAAAAGAACTGAGTTTAGTATTAGATTTTGCTGAAGAATAGTTTCGCGAATATCCATTCCGGTTACCAAAATAGTAGCCGACTTTTCTTTTTCATTGTGTGCAGAAGCAACCGACTGAGTTCTTTCGCAGCGCCATTTTTCAGCTTCGTTCTTTTTCTCCGTCTTCGGTAAGCGCATTTATATAAATTTATAAATTTTATATATGACGTTCATTGAATTAATATCGTCTCTTTTATCGATATTTGCAGTGTTCGTTGTTCGTATTGTTCCGACTTCTTTCGTGCTTATTTTGCTTCGCCGTCGGTTTCTTTATCCACGAAAGGTGAATTAATTTTCACGACTATATTCTTATACAAGTTTGGATGATGAATGATTGCTATGTGACGTTGAATTGGATGTTAATTGTATTGTTAAGTGATAAAATAATTTGCAAGTTGAAGTTGATATAGGATAGTCATCAAATTTAAACCGAATTATATGTTGAATTTGAATTGTTAAACTTGACCCCTTTATATGATGAATTTTGATTAGTTAAATATGACCCATTTTAATTGGTAAGTTAGTTGACACGTAAAATTGATAAATTACACTTTGAACCTTTTAACGTATATTGGATTAGTTGTTGTAGCGTTAAAGTTGAAATCGAATGACAAATGAAGAACCGTATTAATATTAGTGTAAAAATCTTTAATCTACATGAAATGATAGTGTAGATTCTAGAAATAATTATATTAATTCGCACAAACAACAATGTGAATTAATACGATTATTTCGGGATTATTTGAATTGATTATTGGATTGATATTGATTGTTGTTATTGCTTATTTATTTACTTTGACACCATCCCAGTTATCACACTGCAAGTTCCCTTTGTATGCTTTGATTTTTGAATTGAAATGGAATCGGGTTGAAATGATAAATACCCAAATAACTTTGACCTAGGATAGAAAATTAAATTAAACCCGATTGGTCAATGTTTTGATTTAAATAAATTAAAGTTTTATTTGACTAATAACAAGGTTTTGAATAAATTGGAATTTAAATTCGAATGAATGTAAATGTGAATATTTGAATTTGAAGCAAATATTAACGTAGTGATTGACAAAAGAATATTGTTTAAAATTTAATTATTTAATAATTAAATTTGGAATTATTTGATAATTAATTTTTGAAATTATTAATAATTAAGTTTTGAAATTATTAATGATTAACTTTTGAAATTATTAATAGTTAAGTTGTGAAATTATTAATAACGAAGTTTGAAATAATTAATAATTAAGTTTGAATTTATTAATAATTAAGTTTGGAATTATTAATGAATGAGTTTGAAATAATTAAAAATTAAGATTTGAAATTATTGAAAATTTGATAAGATCGAATTATAATTAAATTGAATTGAATATCTTTATTAAGAGAAATTGAATTATTGAATAAGTGAAACTAAGTTTCTTTAACTGAGTTTTGAAATTTGTAACTAAATAAATAATAAATGAAATGAATTTCTTTAATAAGAAATAGAATGCGCTTTACCGAAACAAATGAAAGACTTGTAATTTAAAGAATTGGATTTGACAAATGTAATTTAAATAAAGTTGAAACTTTGATAATGAAAATGAACTTAAGAAGTAATGTAAGGAATTGGAAATTTAATTGAAATTGTTTAATGATAAATTAATTTAATGAATATCGAATGAAATCGATAATTGAGTTTAAATCGTTTAAACGTTAAATTAAGTTAAATCATTTTGGAATGAACTTATATACGAAATTAAATGGATATTCGAATTGTTTTAAATTGAAACTTTGAAATTGAATTATAGAAATTTTGAAATGAATTTGGAAGTTATGAAACGTTAATTTTGGAAACTGATTTAGAAAGACTACCGAAATGTTGATTTACGAATTTTAATTGGAATTGAAATTGAATTGGTTTTTTGAAATATATTAAGCGACCAATCGGAAATTTAATTATGAAGGTTATTAAAGGAACCGGAATCGGTTAGGGACATACTCACTGTCTAAACCGGAAACCACTTTAATAATTATACGCGGAGTGTGATCCAGAATGAAGTGGTTGGATTGACGAACGTTGATGATTGAAGAAAGTGAACGATAATGGATAGCCTTGACACTTGTGTCAAATTGGAAATGACTAAAACAGGAGCCGTGCCGGGCCAATGGAGGTTAGCTACCCTCAAGTGAACACACTTCTTCGTAAACTATTCATTTACTTTGTGATTGATTAGTGCGCACCCTTGATTTGGGAGTGTTGTTTCACGGTGTTGTGATCGCTGCGGCGATGCGTTCTCACCAGGCCGGATCAGGCAAACGGTAGTGTCACTACCTTGGGTATTGCCTCATGTGCCTTGTCATACTTGTATTCCTATATACGCGACCACTACGAATTTGTTTTGTATTATACCTATGGAGTACTCCCTGATAGCCCACTAGTTTACGGTGGAGTTTACAGTGCTGTATAGTCTATGATGCTTATATAAAATGTGTTAAGGGGAATAATGGTGACGCCTTAACACTATCTTGATATTTTACATTACTGTTAGACATTATCTATTTATCGTACACTACTATGTATAGATAGTTTATCGGATCCTGAAAGATGTTTATTCCATTCATCTTTGAGTTACTGTTGTTTCAAATTTTAAACCATATTATCTGTATAAGAATATATGTCCTGATTCGAGTGTTTGTTTGTGCATATGCTCGGATCAGACTGAGGATTGTTGTTGCTGCTTACTTGGAGCTGAAGACCGAAGACTATCACTATCTTATCTTTATCAGTATTGTTCTTTTCATTTGGACTATTTGGACATCTATGATGTTGTATTTCTTTTATTTGAGACATTGTTGTATTTATGGGTAGCTTCATGAACTACTCTTATGACTATGTTGTATTTCCGCTGCACTATTCTGTTATGATATATTTTCTGTGATTCTGTGATGATTCTCATTTATATACATATACTCCATTAATGATTCGTGTTTTGCACTATTTAAGTTGACATGGGTGGATTATTGTCAATTTAAATGGTCCAAATATACGGGTTGTTATAGTTGGTATCAGAGCTTTGATAAATGAATTATCGTGCAAATCGAAGCAATTTGATGTCTGAATCGGGCCTATATGACATGACCGATCGATAGAAATACCCCAACACTCCATCCACCTTTGTCCACGCTACAGGTGTGGGAGCGATCCTGGTCAGGGAAGGCTAAGACGGCGCCTTGCATATGGGTAGCAAGAGGGCGCTTATGCCCCGCAATTAATATACTGGGGGCTTGAGTGAGGATGGAGCGCCCTGCCGAGCCCGGCTTCCTGTATAGAAAACCTCTTCTCCGGCTTTCATGTAGCTACTTGTTGGTCTAGCAATCGTCGGACAATTGTTTTGATAATATACCCTAGAATGAGGAGAATCATTTCAGAATCCACATCCTTTGATTCATCTTTCTTATTGAATTCATTAAATAGAATTTCCTTAAGTTCTATAAATTCCTATCTTTGATTCATCTTTGATTTTAAATCACTTTTGGTATTCCAGGATGGCTACCAAAAGAAATGTTAGAGGAAGGGGTGGAAATGCTCCTGGTTCACATGCTCCAGCTCCCGCAGTCCGATTCTCCACTCTTAGCAAGGAGTATACTCAGCTTGGAGGAGTCAAATTCACTGGCTCCGAGAGTATCATCGTAGCTCAACAATGGCTAAAGAGCTTAGAGAGGATCTTTACTGGCTTGGAGATCACAAACGCTCAGAAGTGTAAGTTAGCCGCTTGGCAGCTGCAAGATGCAGCACAAGATTGGTGGGAATCAATCACTTCTCGAACTGATGAGGAAACCACCACTTGGGCCCAGTTTAGGTAGTAATCTATCTAAATTCCAAATAAACAAATTTCTCTCTTATCTCGTCATAATTTTGGTTCGTTCATATCACTTGTAATAGGGATTCCTTTATGGCTCAGTGGATGCCAACTACTGGGAAGGCCAACTCTATCGGTCTTTTATGGATCTCAAGCAAGGCAACATGACCTTCACCGAGTATGAAAGGAAATTCAACGAACTATCTAAGTTCGGACCCGGTTTGATCGACACACCTCTGCTTAAGAATGAAAAGTTCATACATGGCGCCTGCCCAGAGTATTACGAGCTCCTCACCGCTCATGTCCATGGAACTTTCACTGAGTTGATGGATTTCGCTCTTCGATATGAGGGAAAGCCTAAGGGAACATCTGTCCACAAAGCTCCAGTTACTCAGACATCGGCTAATCAGTCGGGTAAGCGGAAGCCAAATTTTGAGCAACAGAAGAAGAATTGGTAGCAGAAATCCGGGCTTGGCTATTCTCAGAAGAAGCCTATTGACTTATCCTCCATCACTTGTTTCAAGTGCGACCAAAGGGGTCACTACGCCAACAGCTGTCCAACATCTGCCAGTGTCGCTGTTCCGCCCCCTCAGAATACCAGGAACGACCTTCTTTCACGTATGTCTGCAGCCAGGCCATTTCAAGAAGGATTGTCCTATGTATAAAAAGGGAAAGACGGCTGGAGTATTTGCTATGACTTCTTCCACCCGTGATACTCCTACCCCACCTGCTCTGTCTGATAACCAAGGTACATTACAGAGTACTTTTATGTTGCATACTTTACCCGTTAGAGTCCTATTTGACACCGGAGCAACACATAGTTTCATATCTATTGATTTATGCAATAAACTTGGTTTGGAACCCACTCTTGCATCTATTTCCTTATGTGTATCTAACCCTATTGGAGGGCCCGCTAACCTTAAAAGGGTTTGCAAATATGTCACTCTTATGCATGGCATTCACCGCTTCACTTGGGATTTCTATGTCCTCGGATTCGAAGCATTCGATATACTATTGGGCATTGATTGGCTACGGAAGTTCGAAGCCAATATCTCATGCAAAGCTCGAACCGTCTCTCTTATCGACGACAAGAGTATACCTTTAGTTATTAAAGGTAAATCACCTCAAGAATATGCTGGGAGTTTTATATTCTCTCTTGACTCCCATCCAAATGAACTAAGCTCTACTCCAGTTGTTCAATTCTTTTCTGATGTATTTGGAGAAGTCAATTCTCTAGCACCTTCGCGGGAAATCGAATTCCACATTGATCTTATTCCTGGTGCTCGACCAGTAGTTCTCCCTCCCCGGAGAATGGCTCCTAAAGAAAAGGCAAAGTTGAATGTTCAAATTGAAGACTTATTTTCTAAAGGCAAGATTCGGTGAAGTCATTCAGAATGGGGTGCTGCAGTAGTATTCGTCACAAAATCGGATGGTTCTCTCAGAATGTGTGTGGACTATAGAGAGCTAAACAAGCTCACACACAAGAACAGATATCCGATGCCCCACATCAATGATCTATTCGACCAGCTCCATGGAGCTAAAGTATTCTCTCAACTCGATCTGGCTACTGGCTTTCACCAACTCAGAATTGCTGAGGAGAGTATTCCTAAGACAGCATTCCGCACTGAGAATGGTTTCTTTGAATGGCTGGTTATGCCGTTCGGTCTTACTAATGCTCCAGCTTTTTTCATCGACTTAATGAATAGAGTTTTCCGGGATGTTCTTAACAAGTTTGTTCTTGTTTTCATCGATGACATTCTCGTCTTCTCTAAGGATGAGGAAGAGCATAGGTCACATTTGGCTTTTGTTCTTGAAACTCTACGCAGTCATCAGCTTAAAGCCAAGTTTTCAAAATGTCACTTTTGGAAAGATGAAGTTTGATTTCTTGGCCATATTGTTTCAGAGAATGGGATTTCAGTCGATCCAGCTAAAATCGCCGTAATCAATGTAAGTTCTATTCTTACTTGTCAATTCTATCAACAACAACTTATCAATATCATAATTCGAATCTTTGGAATGTGCAGGATTGGGAGACCCCCAAAACTCCCACAGATATCCGCAGTTTCTTGGGTTTGGCCGGCTATTATCGCAGATTTATAGAAAACTTTGCTCATATTTCCGCACCACTTACCGCACTGACCAGAAAGAATGTGAAATTTAGTTGGAGTGAAAAGTGCGAAGCAGCTTTCAATGAGATGAAGCGGAAGTTGACTTATGCCCCAGTTCTTACAGTTATTGACGATAACGAAGGATTGACCGTCTACACTGATGCATGCCGTGATGGATTAGGAGCAGTTTTAATGCAGAAAGGAAAAGTTATTGCCTATGCGGGTCGTCAATTAAAGACCCATGAAGCAAACTATGCAACTCACGATTTAGAGCTTCTTGCGGTTGTATTTGCTCTTAAGCTATGGAGGCACTATCTATTGGGAACGAAATTCGAGTTATTCACTGACCACAAGTCATTGAGATATATTTTCTCGCAAAAGGATTTGAATCAGAGACAAGTCCAATGGCTCGAATTTCTAGCTGCATATGACCTTGATATTAACTACACTCCGGGAAAAGCAAATGCTGTAGCCGATGCTTTGAGCAGAAACCAAGCAATTGCATGTTGTAATCTGGTTGAAGGAATGTTATTCCAGCTTTCCGTCTCCCTAGCTCTTATGGATCGTATTATAGCCAAGCAATACGAGGACACTTTGCTTTATCGCATCAAAGAAATAGTTCTTGGCAGAGTTGAAAATGCTGATAATAAATTGGGTGCACATGTTGATAGTAATGGAGTCTTGAGAATTGATAATCGAATTTGCGTTCCTAATGTTGATGGTCTAAGACAGGAAGTGCTGAGAGAAAACCATAAGTCTTCACTTTTATTTCATCCCGGTGTCACTAAAATGTACCAGAATATGAAGAAGCTATATTGGTGGAGTGGAATGAAGCGCGATATTTCTACCTATGTTAGCAGGTGCACCACTTGCCAACAAGTTAAAGCTGATCACAGAAAGACAGCAGGATTGCTCCAACCTCTAGAGATTCCAGGTTGGAAATGGGAGCAGATTTCTATGGACTTTATTGATGGGCTGCCAAGGACTAGAAAGGGTAGATTGTCAATAGACTGACGAAGTCCGCTCATTTTATTCCAGTCAAGTCCACCAGTACAGCTTCTAGTTTGGCCGAGATATACATGAGAGAAGTTGTTAAACTTCATGGTGTACCATCTAGTATTGTATGCGATAGAGATCCTATTTTCACTAGTAAATTCTGGAAGGCATTTCAGGATACTTTGGGCACCAAACTAAATCTGAGCACAGCATATCATCCACAGACAGATGGCCAAACTGAGAGGGTAAATCAGATTTTGGAAGACCTTCTCCGAGCTTGTATTATTGAATTCGGTGGATCTTGGGAAGACCATCTTCACTTGGTTGAATTCACTTATAATAAGAGTTACCAGGTAAAGAAATTGAATTTCAAATTTGAATAAGTATATTTGAATTTGAATTAATTATCTTCAATAACCAGGCAAGCATTGGTATGGCACCGTTCGAAGCCTTATATGGACGGCCGTGCAAATCGCCAGCTTGTTGGATCGAGTCTGGAGATCGATTAGTGCTTGGACCAGAAATGATTATGGAAGCTTCTGAAAAAGTCGAAGAAATCAGGAAGAAGATAAAGACGGCACATGATAGACAAAAGAGCTATGCTGATAGAAGGAGAAGAGATCTCGAATTCAGTATAGGAGACAAGGTATTTCTGAAGGTGTTGCCTTTGAAGAATATTGTTCGATTTAGAAGGAAGGGAAAGCTAGCTCCCAGATTTGTTGGTCCGTTTGAGATTACAGAAAGAGTCGGAACATTAGCATATAGAGTTGCATTACCAGAGAAGTTCGCCGGTGTGCACAACGTATTCCACGTCTCGCATCTTCGTAAAGTTGTGCACGATCCATCTATGACCATCCCTACTGCTCAGTTGGAAGAGATAGTTATTGAGCCTAACTTGACTATTGAGCGAAAGCCATTTCGGGTAGTCGATCGGGAGACAAAGCAACTTAGAAGGAAGTCGGTAAATCTCGTCAAAGTATAGTGGAGTGCGGATGAGCGAGATTGTACATGGGAGACTGAGGATAGTATTCGGGATTCAAACCCTGAATTACTAATTTCAGGTATAATTCAAATTTCTCGAAATCTATATTGACTTTTCTGCTTATTTCATTCCTATTTCACTCGTTTCGTTCCTTTTCGAGGACGAAAAGTTTTGAGTGGGGGAGATTGTAACGACCCTGGATTTCCGACCCAATTTAAAATTTTAAATCCACCGTTTTAATATAAAATTTTGAAATTTCTAAACGATCTAAATTAACATCCAAACTTTATTTATAGGATACGTCCAGTTAGATATGAATAAAGAAAAAGTTTCGTCGTAAAATATCACTGAAAATTTCTTTCGCATTTTATTGTATACCAGTTCATTTTAAAACGCGAATAATTTTATCTTCCGAACCCGAATATTTTTACATAGAAAAATTCTAAACCATCTTTTGAGCAAGGAGTCATTTTTAGTTTTCCAAAATTCGGACTTCTTTAGCTCCGTCGATCTTATTTTCCGGCGATTTTCCTGCATTTTTCCAATAATATAAAATTCGGAATTTTGTAATACAATCGTACCACCATTATTTGTGCACCATTAGAAGCGTCCCGTCGCCCTGATCAAAAGGGTATTTTATTTGTGCAAATCAGAGTCCAACGTAAAATTGTAGCGTTAATTTAATCGGTTCGGACGGACCGGTTAAATAAGATTTTAGCCCAAGTTTTAACCCGTTTACAAAAGAAACAATATAATCTCAGCTGATGTAATAAATGAGGTAGTTGGCAGCTGGGGTTGCATTGGAAATAAGGGTGACGTTTCAGAATGCGAAAGAATTTGGTGAATACGAAGCAACAGAGAAATTTAGATTCTCGGTTATTATCCGATGTGCAACATTTCCGTTCACCTCATTTCACTTTTCTACCTTCAATTCTCAAAGCACCAGGTAAAGCCTCCTTCTTCCTCTCATTTTTTTTCTCCTTTCCTCTGTAAATAAAAGGAGGAGCGAACAACTCCTTTCTCCTGAAACCACTCTGCCTCTCACATGCACGCACCATCCTCTAGACTCACCATCACCATTCCACCACTTTTCCTTTCCTTCTCCATCCACTACATTCCGAAGAACCCCACCTGAACCGTGCAAAGCCCTCCGCCATCCCACCTCGCCCTCACTCCGACCACTGCGTGCACCAACCAAAGCCCACTGCCTCCACCACCAGCGTGACTACCCCGTCACCGCTTGCATAACTGTTTCCCCTCCTCTTCTCCCAGCCTCGCATGGCCGAGCGTGCGTGCGTGTATGTGAGGTGTTGTTGCGTGTATGTGTGGTGTGTGTGCATTGAGTGTTGTGATGTGTGCTTAGTTAGGGTGTGTTGCTGTGTTGTTCATGCGTGAGTGTTGTGTGCGTTTTGTGTTGAGTGCGTGTGTTTGTTGAGGCTCGGGTTCTGTATATAAAAAAAAAGAACTGAGTTTAGTATTAGATTTTGCTGAAGAATAGTTTCGCGAATATCCATTTCGGTTACCAAAATAGTAACCGACTTTTCTTTTTCATTGTGTGCAGAAGCAATCTACTGAGTTCTTTCGCAGCTCCATTTTTCAGCTTCGTTCTTTTTCTCCGTCTTCGGTAAGCGCATTTATATAAATTTATAAATTTTATATATGTCGTTCATTGAATTAATATCGTCTCTTTTATCGATATTTGTAGTGTTCGTTGTTCGTATTGTTCCGACTTCTTTCGTGCTTATTTTGCTTCGCCGTCGGTTTCTTTATCCACGAAAGGTGAATTAATTTTCACGACTATATTCTTATACAAGTTTGGATGATGAATGATTGATATGTGACGTTGAATTGGATGTTAATTGTATTGTTAAGTGATAAAATAATTTGCAAGTTGAAGTTGATATAGGATAGTCATCAAATTTAAACCGAATTATATGTTGAATTTGAATTGTTAAACTTGACCCCTTTATATAATGAATTTTGATTAGTTAAATATGACCCATTTTAATTGGTAAGTTAGTTGACACGTAAAATTGATAAATTACACTTTGAACCTTTTAACGTATATTGGATTAGTTGTTGTAGCGTTAAAGTTGAAATCGAATGACAAATGAAGAACCGTATTAATATTAGTGTAAAAATCTTTAATCTACATGAAATGATAGTGTAGATTCTAGAAATAATTATATTAATTCGCACAAACAACAATGTGAATTAATACGATTATTTCGGGATTATTTGAATTGATTATTGGATTGATATTGATTGTTGTTATTGCTTGTTTATTTACTTTGACACCATCCCAGTTATCACACTGCAAGTTCCCTTTGTATGCTTTGATTTTTGAATTGAAATGGAATCGGGTTGAAATGATAAATACCCAAATAACTTTGACCTAGGATAGAAAATTAAATTAAACCCGATTGGTCAATGTTTTGATTTAAATAAAATAAAGTTTTATTTGACTAATAACAAGGTTTTGAATAAATTGGAATTTAAATTCGAATGAATGTAAATGTGAATATTTGAATTTGAAACAAATATTAACGTAGTGATTGACAAAAGAATATTGTTTAAAATTTAATTATTTAATAATTAAATTTGGAATTATTTGATAATTAAATTTTGAAATTATTAATAATTAAGTTTTGAAATTATTAATGATTAACTTTTGAAATTACTAATAGTTAAGTTGTGAAATTATTAATAACGAAGTTTGAAATAATTAATAATTAAGTTTGAATTTATTAATAATTAAGTTTGGAATTATTAATGAATGAGTTTGAAATAATTAAAAATTAAGATTTGAAATTATTGAAAATTTGATAAGATCGAATTATAATTAAATTGAATTGAATATCTTTATTAAGAGAAATTGAATTATTGAATAAGTGAAACTAAGTTTCTTTAACTGAGTTTTGAAATTGGTAACTAAATAAATAATAAATGAAATGAATTTCTTTAATAAGAAATAGAATGCGCTTTATCGAAACAAATGAAAGACTTGTAATTTAAAGAATTGGATTTGACAAATGTAATTTAAATAAAGTTGAAACTTTGATAATGAAAATGAACTTAAGAAGTAATGTAAGGAATTGGAAATTTAATTGAAATTGTTTAATGATAAATTAATTTAATGAATATCGAATGAAATCGATAATTGAGTTTAAATCGTTTGAACGTTAAATTAAGTTAAATGATTTTGGAATGAACTTATATACGAAATTAAATGGATATTCGAATTGTTTTAAATTGAAACTTTGAAATTGAATTATAGAAATTTTGAAATGAATTTGGAAGTTATGAAACATAAATTTTGGAAACTGATTTAGAAAGACTACCGAAATGTTGATTTATGAATTTTAATTGGAATTGAAATTGAAATTGAATTGGTTTTTTGAAATATATTAAGCGACCAATCGGAAATTTAATTACGAAGGTTATTAAAGGAACCAGAATCGGTTAGGGACATACTCACTGTCTAAACCGGAAACCACTTTAATAATTATACGCGGAGTGTGATCCAGAATGAAGTGTTGGATTAACGAACGTTGATGATTGAAGAAAGTGAACGATAATGGATAGCCTTGACACTTGTGTCAAATTGGAAATGACTAAAACAGGAGCCGTGTCGGGCCTATGGAGGTTAGCTACCTCAAGTGAACACACTTCTTCGTAAACTATTCATTTACTTTGTGATTGATTGGTGTGCACCCTTGATTTGGGAGTGTTGTTTCACGGTGTTGCGATCGCTGCGGCGATGCGTTCTCACCAGTCCGGATCAGGCAAACGGTAGTGTCACTACCTTGGGTATTGCCTCATGTGCCTTATCATACTTGTATTCCTATATACGCGACCACTGCGAATTTGTTTTGTATTATACCTATGGAGTACTTCCTGATAGCCCACTAGTTTACGGTGGAGTTTACAGTGCTGTATAGTCTATGATGCTTATATAAAATGTGTTAAGGGGAATAATGGTGACGCCTTAACACTATCTTGATATTTTACATTACTGTTAGACATTATCTATTTATCGTACACTACTATGTATAGATAGTTTATCGGATCCTGAAAGATGTTTATTCCATTCATCTTTGAGTTACTGTTGTTTCAAATTTTAAACCATATTATCTTTATAAGAATATATGTCCTGATTCGAGTGTTTGTTTGTGCATATGCTCGGATCAGACTGAGGATTGCTGTTGCTGCTTACTTGGAGCTGAAGACTGAAGACTATCACTATCTTATCTTTATCAGTATTGTTCTTTTCATTTGGACTATTTGGACATCTATGATGTTGTATTTCTTTTATTTGAGACATTGTTGTATTTATGGGTAGCTTCATGAACTACTCTTATGACTATGTTGTATTTCCGCTGCACTATTCTGTTATGGTATATTTTCTGTGATTCTGTGATGATTCTCATTTATATACATATACTCCATTAATGATTCATGTTTTGCACTATTTAAGTTGACATGGGTGGATTATTGTCAATTTAAATGGTCCAAATATACAGGTTGTTATACTCTAACTCCGATAATGTTTTAAATAGAGTAGACTTAAATGCATCAGATCGAAATTTATCATCAAACTTTTGCCTGAAGTCAGCCCAAGTAAGCTCTTCTTCTAGTACACCCATGGTATGTTCCACCAATATAAAGTAGACTTAATTGCCTTGAATCAATTCTCATTTTTTGGTCATCATTTAAACCCAGATCAACAAAAAGCCTTTGACTCAAAGCCAATCCTCCACTCCGATGACATTCTCCGTTCCGAAGAATGGTTTTCCTCCGAGGCTGGTATAATCCTGACTTAATGCAACGTAGTTATTGCAAGCAGCATTTCTAGTGCATCAGCACCTAAATTACAAGCGTTACCTCGAATTAAACTAGTTGTTGCTCCAACTTGCTTCATATTGATAAAGAACTGATACATCATCCCTATGTCAACTGGTGCTCCAACACCCATATTAGAATTAGCATGGGTGGTTTAGTGTTATCCCGCCTTTTGGCAAGGCCGTAACACCAAGGAATTGACTTGTAACCGGTGACGGTCCGTCCTAGAGATCAGTCATACAGGGGCTTGCTACGGATGTCGATGAATTTTGTCTGAGTCCGGATCTAGCCAAAATTGGTAGGATATGGAAAGCTGAGCCATGGGAGCCAACATTCAAAATCTCAAGTCAATCCGAGTTCGTATGCTCAAGTTATGAGGGATGCAAAATTGGATGAAAATCAAACAGATTCGACTCGCTCCTTCGACTCCCTCCGGTTCCCTCAAATGTCAACTTCGACTCGTTCCTGTTTGACTCGTTGCCATCTGGAATACCCACTTCGACTCGCTTCGCCCAATTACCCACTTCGACTCGCTCCCCCAGTGTTAACTTTGACTCGCTCGACCAAAGCCTACTTCAACTCGCTCGACCAAAGCTTGCTTCGACTCGCTCAAACCGAGTGCTTACTTCGACTCGATCAAGACAGCGTCCATCAGAGAGTCCACTTCGACTCGCTCCACAGCCTTCACAGAACCACTATTCGACTCTGTCTGATTCGACTCCAACAGAGCGCCACATCATCGAGTCGAAGCATAAGCGAGTCGAAACAGGGAAGCGAGTCGAAGGAAACAGCCTGCTGAGAACTCCATTTCGTATCGATTGTATCTCCCAATCCACAAGTCCAAATGCTATGAAATTTTCACAGAAGACTACGTGCATGTTAGAGAATGACCACGCCAAATTTCGACTCCATTGGATGAAATCTTGAGCTAGTCAAAATCTGCTCGTGTCGATCACGGATCGGACCGAAACTTCACGGGCCTGGGCGTACGGGTCTGGTCACGTGCCAGAGAGGGTCTCCCGAGATCTGGGCAAAATATCAGCCTCCTACACCTATAAATAAACCCCCAAAGCCAACAAAAAAGGGGTTCTTCTTCCTCCTTGAGATCTCCAACGCCCGGACTCCGCCAGATCCATATCTGAACTCTATCGCTGCTACTATCAACAAGATTCATTGCTGCGAATAATAGCTAACTCTTGTAATTCATTGCATTCACTTGTAAACATCAAAGGAAGATCAATAAAGCAAACTACTTCATAGTGGACGTAGGCTATACGTCGAACCACTCTAAATCCTTGTGTCTCCTTGCACTTTAATTATGCTTATTTCTGAAACCTGGAGTTTTTGTTAGATAAATCCTCTTTTTACATTTAATTTCTTCACTTTATCTCTTCAAAGACTTCCGAAGAGTGTTGTGCCCAATTTTGGTACAAACACTTTGGTGCTTTCACTGAGAAAAACCCAATTTTTCTCCCACTCTTTGGATCTCCTATCTATATTGGATTGCATAAATCTAAGAAGAAGATCCAGATCTAGAACTTCGAAGCCCTTCCAATCTACTCAGATTTGCAATCAGATCTAGGAAAGGACTTCATCAATTCACTATGGTGAGCACTCGTACCACCTCTGCAGCCGCTGATCAAGGAGCGCGGGACCGACAAAACCCCGTACAATCACCTCCGTCCAACCAAAATGCTACAGGACCTTCAGATCCATCAAGTGCAATCACTAGACAAGAATTCCAGACATTGCTTCAGGAGTTGACCCAAAGTCGACAGTAGCTAGCGGAGCAACTACGCGCCAACACGGAGTTGGCTAACCAGCTAAATCGCCAAAGGCGAAGGAGATCTAGGAGAGACCAGGGCTCTCACTCCTCCACAGAGAGCTCAGCCTCCTCCGATGGCCAAACTAGATCCACACGTCCACGGTTGGGTGGAATCTACACCCAGGCCACGGGACACCAACCTGCTTCGAACCTTGGGCAACCGAGAGCTGGACCATCTGTTAGCCTCCGCACAGAACCTTCAACTCGGAAAGGAGCTGCTCCTTATCATGTTACCGGCAACATTGCTACTACCACCACTGCGGGGCGAGGAGGTGACGCTAGGAACCAAGCTGATCCTCAACATAACCAACGGGAGCAGACTCCTGAACCTTATGTCCCAGAGGATGTTGAACCAAGGAGGCGAGGCACGGACCGTCGACCGCGTCCGGTCCAGACTTGTGCTGTGGAACCCGACCACACCTTGGCACAACATGCTCCGAGTGTCCAAACGATAGATATACCAGCGATGATTCGCCAAATGATCCGTGAAAGTCAGGGTCTATCTAATGACGACTGGGGAATCTCCCGAAGTCATACCCCTTTCACCGATGATGTTTTATATGCTGAACCACCTTGGCACTTCAGGATGCCAGCTTTGCCAGTTTATGAAGGGAGTTCTGACCCCAATCAACACATCCTGAAATACGAATAGCTGATGAATGCTGCTAGAGCTGATGATGCGGTAAAGTGCCGTAGTTTCCCCATTTCCCTAGGGGGCATTGCTACCATGTGGTTCACTCGTTTGCCACCGCGATCCATCTCTAACTTTGACCAGATGGCCATTAAGTTTGTCGAACAATTCCGTATGCACGTGGCGAGGCCAAAGGACGTTAACACTCTGTCTAGTGTTACGCAAGCTCCCGGAGAAACGCTTAGGCGTTACTTGGAGCGATTCCATGCTGCATGTGCGGAAATAAGCAATCCCAACGATAACTCTATCCTAATGGCTCTGACAAAGGGGATTGATGCTGATTCCGAGTTCGGAAGTTGGTTAGCTGGGAAACCACCTGCGTCATTGGACCGTTTCTATTCCAAGGCAGCCTAATTCCCGAGAAGGAAGGATGCGAGACAGTCTAGGAAGCAGGATGATGCAGGACCTAACATCGAAGGCATCCAGAGTAACGTCGCTGTTAAACAGACCGGAGATAGTTCTGGAAAAGTTCAGTTGAACATCCGAAATAAGCAGAATCAGTAGAGGGACAATAGAAATCAGAACAAAAAACACGATCAGGATCGTGGACCATGGCGTAGAGCTTCCATGTACGAAAACTACACTCCATTGAACATGTCCTTGGAAAATGTATACTTGCAGACCTGCAATACCATGCATTATAAGAAGCCTGCCCCGAAACCCCCAACCGAAAGACAAATCCAAACAGGAAAGTTCTGTAGATTCCATGACAGTTATGGCCACAATACCAATGAGTGTCGTCACCTACAAGACCTCATTGAAAAGCTGATAAGTGAGCGGAAGCTGGATCAGTATGTACGGGCGCCGCAATCCGGTGGTGCAGGCCCATCAAATCAGAACCGTGCGCTGAATCAGGAGAGACAGGAAGAACCCGCTCGTGCGGACGGGAGGTTGGTCATTAACACAATAAGCGGCGGTCCTCACCCGGCAGATCGAAGCTGGAAGGAAATTAATGGAGTCGTATGCCAGTTCTATCATGCATGCGGACTTCGAGTGTTGCAGTACTTTTGATGAGGGGGCTCCGGCCAAGCAACAAAAAACGATGATGGATGACATCGTGTTCAGAAGCAGGGACGTAGATAAAATCGAGGCTCCCACTATCGACCCACTGGTCATCTCTGCACAAGTAGGTCCCGCTTGGATAAAAAGGATCTTAGTTGACAGTGGAAGCTCTGTGAATATTTTGTTCAAGCGAGCTTATGATCAAATGAAAATGGAAGCCGCAGACTTGAAGCCTTGTCAGTCTCGAGTCCATGGTTTCAATGGAAGTGCCACAATTCCCACCGGGATGTTGGAACTGCCAGTGGAGTTAGGAGTAGGAGAACGTCGGAGAGTACGAATGTTGCATTTCATCGTTCTGGACATAGACTCCCCTTACAATGCTTTCTTGTGCCGACCAGCCCTCGCTGAATTCAGAGTAGCCATTGCCCCATGGTGTTTGACCCTGAAATTTCCCACTGATCATGGAATAGGAATCGTTCACGGATCAGGCCACTGCTAGAGCCTGCTATGTTGCTGAGCTACGGGAAGCACAGCGGAAGGAGAAAGGAAAGGACGTAGAGGAGTCTCTCTACATCTGTTTTGCCGGCAATTGACAATTAGCGCCCGGGCCCAGGCCCGGGCACCCCAGCCAATTCCTCAGGGACCTTGACCCGAGAGAAACTGAAGGCGAAGGAGAATCTAAAGAAAGTCAAGCATCCTCAGCTGAACTGACAATTGATGTCCCAATTGACAATAACGATGATTCAAAAATAATAAAGATTGGATCTCAGCTAAGCCAGCAAACTCAAGAGGAATTGGTTGAGTTTCTACGGGCAAATCTTGACGTATTTGCCTGGACACATTCTGATATGTGTGGGATCTCGCCGGACATCGCGATCCACGCTTTGAACATTGACCCACGGCATGTCCCGGTCTAACAAAAAAGGCGCGGTATGGATCCAGAGAGATCCGCCGCCCTTAAAGAGGAAGTAGAAAAGCTTGAGGCGAATGGATTCATCCGAGATGCGCTATATCCCGAATGGGTCTCAAATCCCGTACTCATCCGAAAGCCAAATGTGAAGTGGAGAACATGTGTCGACTATTCCGATCTGAATAAAGCATGCCCCAATGACAGTTTCCCGCTCCCTAGGATTGATCAGCTAGTGGATTCGATGGCTGGACATGAACTCTTATCCTTCATGGACGCGTATTCAGGCTACAATCAGATACCGATGCATTTACCCGACCAAGAACACACCAGCTTTGTGACCAATCTGGGACTTTACTGTTACAAGGTTATGCCGTTCAGACTCAAGAACGCCGGAGCTACTTACCAACGGTTGGTCAATCGGATGTTCGCTAATCAAATCGGGAAGACAATGGAAGTATATGTAGACGACATGCTTGTGAAGTCACGAATCTCCACCGACCATGTAAAAGACCTGGAGACTATGTTCAACATACTTCGGGAATACAAGATGAAGCTCAACCCACTGAAATGTCACTTTGGAGTTGCATCCGGAAGTTCGTTGGGTTCATCGTTAACGCTCGGGGAATCGAAGCCAATCCCGAGAAGATTTGGACAATCAGAAACCTTGAAACTCCCAAAACTATAAAGCAAGTCCAGAGTCTCAATGGGAAAGTAGCAGCATTGAGCAGGTTCATTTCAAAGTCCACTGAAAAATGCATTCCCTTCTTCGATCTGATTCGAAAAGGGAAACGAAACTTTGAATGGACCACAGAGTGCGAGGACGCTTTCCAAGCACTAGTCCAACATCTGTCTACACCACCGATACTGTCAAAGCCTATTGATCATGAGAAGCTGTTCATATACCTGGCAATATCAGAAAATGCTATCAGCGCTGCGTTGATCCGAGAGGAAGACAAAATACAGAGGCCCGTATACTATGTCAGCAAACGATTGACTGGGGCTGAAAGAAATTATCCGAAGCTGGAAAAGTTGGCTTACTGCCTTGTCATTGCATCAAGAAAACTCCGACCATACTTCCAGGCACATTCCATTATTGTTTACACCAACCAGCCGTTACGACAGGTCCTCTCGCGGCCTGAGACGTTTGGAAGGTTACTCAAGTGGAACATCAAACGGAGCCAGTTTGACCTTACTTACGCTCCGAGACGGACCATACAAGGGCAAGTCCTAGCCGATTTCATAGTTTACCATCCCAGAGGACTTGCCCGAAGCCAGTGAGTCCCCTGAGTACGTCTGGAAACTTTATACTGATGGAGCATCAAACAACCGGTGTTCAGGCGCCGGTATTGTGCTTGAAACTCCCGAGGGTCGATCCATATGTTATGCATTAAAGTTCGATTTCCATGCGACTAATAATGAAGCTGAATATGAAGCCCTCCTAGCCGGCTTGAAACTTGCTAGATATTTGAGGATTATCGCGGTGGAAATTTATTGTGATTCACAATTGGTTGTGTGCCAAGTACGAGGAGAGTATCAAGCAAGAGATCGAAGGTTGGCTGCTTATTTGGCGCAAGTTAAGGAAGTACTAGACCATTTCGATTACTACGCCATATTCAGTATACCTCGAGAACGCAACCAAAAGGCCAATTCGTTGGCGAAGTTAGCCAGCACAGGCGAAGCTCAACAAATGGGACTCGTATCCGTAGAAACGCTATCTTCCCCAAGTGTCGACTGAGCAGAAATAAACCGGATATGCGAATCCGTCCCCGAGAGGGATTCATGGATGACTCCACTCAGAAATTACATTGAGCACGGAACCCTGCCGGAGTGCAGGAGTGAAAAAAGACAAGTCCTTCGAAAGGCGTCAAGGTTTACCATCCAGAATGGACTCATGTACAGAAAGGGGTACTCAGTCCCCCTACTCCGATGTATCGCTCATGATGAAATCAAACAAGTGCTACACGATGTGCATGAAGGAGAATGTGGCGATCACACCGGGGGGCAGACACTTGCTAAGAAAATATTTCGCTACGGATATTACTGGCCTACCGGGAATCATGATGCGTTGGAATATGCGAAGAAATGTGATAGGTGCCAGAAATATGCCCGAATTCCTAGAGCTCCTCCTACCGAGATAACACAAATGGTCAGCCCATGGTCGTTCGCAATGTGGGGCATCGACATCATCGGTGCTCTACCTCTGGCAAAAGATGGAGCGAAGTACGCCATTGTCGCAGTTGATTACTTTACAAAGTGGGCTGAAGCCGAAGCTCTCGCTACCATTACAACGAAGAAAGTAATCAACTTTGTGGTTCGTAACATCATCTGTCAATTCGGTCTCCCACACACCATAATTACAGACAACGGAACCCAATTCGACAGCACTGAATTCAAAGATTTCTACAAACGATTTCACATCCAAAAGAAATTCTCCGCAATTGCACACCCTCAAGCAAATGGACAGGTCGAAGCAGTTAATAAGGTTATAAAATAAATCCTGAAGAAACGATTGGAAAAGGTCGGAGGCAAATGGGTCGATGAACTTCCTATGGCTCTATGGGCTTACCGAACAATCCACAAGACCGCGACCGGCCACACCCCGTTCTCTCTTTCCTACGGTTCAGAGGCCATTATTCTAGTTGAGCTAGAAGTACCTTCCCATCGTGCGACATACTATGATCCAAAGACGAATGCTATATTACTTGCTGAATCTCTCGACCTACTAGATGAGAAGCGTGAGGAAGCTGACCTGAGGGCAGATGCGCATCGAAGTCGAGTCGCCCGATTGTACAATGCCAAGGTCCGTCCACGAACCTTCGAGTTAGGCGATCTCGTCATAAAAAGAGTCTATCCGGTTCCTTCACATATGAAGCCAACATAGGAAGGACCGTATGTTATTGAACGAAGGCTCGGAGATGGCACATTCAAGTTATCGACCATCGACGATCTTACCCTGCCAAGAGCTTGGAACAGCGAGAGTCTTTGCCGCTATTACACCTGACAGGCTATCTTTATACATTTAGTTTACTTTCCTTTCCTACAATTTTTTTATGCATTTCGAAGTTAGAACTTGTAATAAGGCAACTGACCTTGCCTCACTTTCTTATTTCAGCAATAAAATGCAACCTCTTCGAGCCAGAGCTGTGATTTACTTGAAATACTTCATATGACCATCACTATGCACGGAGAGCTAAGTCTCATCATACGGTGGGATTTATTCAAATAGAGAGTGGCTACGGTGCAACCAATCACTCCCTAAGTGAAACCCGAGCTCGAGGGCAAGCCATCACATCAAAGTCAAAAAGGGGATTGGTACACGACAATCCTTCCTCAACTCCGAACTCCCAAAGCGCGAACCGAAGTATAAACATTCAACTCCATATTCCTGGAGTGCGAAATGGAGTATAAACATCCAACTCCGAATTCCCAAAGCACGAACCGGAGTATAAACATTCAACTCCATATTCCCGGAGTGCGAAATGGAGTATAAACATCCAACTCCAAATTCCCAAAGTGCGAATCGGAGTATAAACATTCAACTCCATATTCCCGGAGTGCGAAGTGGAGTATAAACGTCCAACTTCGAATTCCCAGAGCGCGAATTGGAGTATAAACATTCAACTCCCTATTCCCGGAGTGCGAAATGGAGTATAAACATCCAACTCTGAATTCCCAAAGTGCGAACCGGAGTATAAACATTCAACTCCATATTCCCAGAGTGCGAAGTGGAGTATAAACGTCCAACTCCGAATTCCCAGAGCGCGAACCGGAGTATAAACATTCAACTCCATATTCCCGGAGTGCGAAATGGAGTATAAACATCCAACTCCGAATTCCTAAAGCGCGAACCAGAGTATAAACATTCAACTCCATATTCCCGGAGTGCGAAGTGGAGTATAAACATCCAACTCTGAATTCCCAAAGTGCGAATTGGAGTATAAACATTAAACTCCATATTCCCTGAGTGCGAAGTGGAGTATAAACATCCAACTCCGAATTCCCAAAGCGCGAACCGGAGTATAAACATTCAACTCCATATTCCCGGAGTGCGAAATGGAGTATAAACATCCAACTCCGAATTCCCAAAGCGTGAACCGGAGTATAAACATTCAACTCCATATTCCCAGAGTGCGAAATGGAGTATAAACATCCAACTCCGAATTCCCAAAGTGCGAACTGGAGTATAAACATTCAACTCCATATTCCCGGAGTGCGAAGTGGAGTATAAACGTCCAACTCCGAATTCCCAGAGCGCGAACCGGAGTACAAACATTCAACTCCGTATTCCCGGAGTGCGAAGTGGAGTATAAACATCCAACTTCGAACTCCCAGAGCGCGAGTCGGAGTATAAACATCAGTCCCGAATTTCCCGAGAGCAAGTCGAAGCATATATGTCAACTCCGGATTCCCAGAAAGCAGAACGGAGCCTGAACACCAACTTCAAAGTTCCCACAGCATGGATCAAAGTATAAGTGTCAACTCTAAACTCCCGGAGCGTGAGTCGGAGTACAAAGACCAATCCCAAGTCCCCGGACGGTGGGCATGTGATCGAAACTCAAGTCGGCATAACCATTCGCCAGTAGACAAATGAGGATCCTCGGAATGCGGAAATGATTATCGGCAATCAAACAACTATGGATGCATTACTCAATCTCCACTTGACTCAGACGTCCATTTGGTGGCACAAGGCTCGACATGGTATAAATTAGAAGCGATCGTCGACTGACAGTCTACTGCTCATCCCCAAGACTGGGGGGCAGAACTCAAGCATCAACAATTGAATGAAGCGATGCGATGTCAGAATCCAACTCGCTTCTCAGTCACAAGCCATGACCATGATACTCGAACTTGGCAAGCAGGAATGAACTTCATTTGGAAACTGAAACTTCACAAGTGCACTCCAGACACTAAAACACTTAGTCAAATACACATTGACAAAAAAGGAAGTCAAAAAGAAAAAATTTCATTTTTATTGATTATAGAAGATGTTCGTGTACAGGTTTCCAAAAAATTCATACTAGCAGGGGCCGAACCCGCATCTATACACGGCTAACAAAATGCAAAAAGAAATCAAAGTGCGTCAGGCAATTGTGCTTAGTCTCTCTTCTTCCTTGGCTTCCTCTTCAGTGTGGACCCGCTTGAGCCGTCACCAATCTTCCTCTTCAAGCCTGCGCCTTTCGGCGGTTGGTCTTCCGGCAATGGCATTATGTCGACGTCTTCCTCCGAACTCGTGTGAATGAGAATGCTTCCTATGGGTGGAGTCGGAGGGACGGGATCAATTACAGACGGTGGAATAGGTAGCCTGGTAAGGAAGACAGAACCACCAGGAGACATCATTCCAAGCGGGGCGGGTCCTGATGCTGCCATCACACTTCCAAAGCTGCCGTCATAACCAGCTGCTGCCAGTTCAGCATCGATCTGGGCAAACATCTCCTCCTCGGTAACAGCTCGAGCCCTACTGGGAGCATCAACAGTCGGCATTGAAGAGCTTGCGGCAAGATCAGTTCCACTCACGACAGATGGCAAATTAACGCGGGGATTGCCATGACAACGAAAGAGTTCATCCATCAAGTGCTCGTCAAACGCCATTGTATTCCCCTGCATATCACCAATCGGGGCAGCTGTGCTCACAGCGGTTGCTTCGATCGCGATAGCCTCCTGCATCTGATATAATCCTTGAGTAGCAGGAGGCATGTGCGGCGCAACGTCACAATCATTGGACAAGGAATGAAAAAAAATTTGTTAGAACTTGAACTCGATCGAAGACTTCGACTCATGAAAGACATATAGAATGTTCGGAGTACCTTCCTCAGTTTGGCTTGTAAGTGACGGGGTGGCTTCAGTCGCTGGCGCTGCAGTCGGAGACATCTGTGGCTGATTCGGATCATAGGCAGGAACAGCTTAAGGGTCAGCCACAGGAAAAGGTTCAGGCTGGGTTGACACCGGAATGTCAAGACTTGCATCATGATGTCTAATCCCGAAGCCTTCTCCTACTTCCAGGTGCTGAGTGTCGAGCCTCTCCTTCTCATAAGAGATCATTGAATCGTGGAAATCTTCTTCTCATCATCAGTTAACAGGCGATTCTCAAGCTCGAATTCATCCACAGATTCACCCAGGTGCGCCTCTTTCTCCTCCTCGACAAATCGGCCCCAAGCACTGCGGAGATGCACCGAATAGTCATCGAGCCAGGCTAAGCCCCTGTGCCTCAGCACATTAGCATTGTAGACAACAAGGAGGTCCTCGATGTCGGCCTCTAGCCTGGACTCGGCCAATTTCACCCTTTCCTCGACCTCAGTCTCCGCTTTCTGGACTTTGGCCACCGCCGCATCCCGTTCTCCCTGAGCAGAACAGCCTGATCGCACGCCTCTTGGGCTACGTTGTTCGCATCATCTTTTTCTTTAACCAAGCTGGCGAATTTGGCTTTTAGTTCGTTGAGCTCCTTGACCGCCGCATCCCGCTCGGTGATAACTTTGGTATTCCGATGTCCCATCTCCTCCACCAGGGCAACGTGTGTCTGCCCCAACCTCTCTATCTCCGCTTTCGCTTCATCAGCCTTCTTAATGGCCTCAATCTCATATTTCCGAGAAGACTCGGACTCGGCAGAGAGGACCTGAATAATACGATCCCTTTTTGCAAGCTCGGTCTCCATCTTCTCGATCTCTTTAGCCCACTCGAAGGCCACTTTGGAAGCTTTTTCAGCAGCCTTCGCCCACTCTCGGTATTGGGTATAGATGTCGTGGACAATGTCATGCATCGTGCCTTCTACCGAAGATGGAATTCTCTTCAAGTGGGGAGGGAAAACATAACCGTCCAAGCAAATATTCGGGAAATCCTTCTTCATTTGAGCCAACTTGAGGGCCCCTTCCCCAGTAGGGTCAGCAAGGACTTGCTCTGTAACCATAGAAGATGTAGTCTCGACTCTCTGAAGATGAGTCTCAGATCTTGAAGTATGAGAGGAAGGCTTGTGACGAGGAGGCTCGGGCGGCTGTGGAACATGAGCAGGAGGTGGAGACGGAAGCCTGTGAGGAGGAGAGCGTGATCTAGACTGGTGCCTGTATTCTCTATCCCTATCACACCCGTACCTATCCTGAATAGAATACTCGCGATCGCGATCTCTATCAGAATCCCTCCTGCGATAATCGTGGTAACCAGAAGCCTTTCGGCCTGAGAGAAGACTGTTCAGCATTGATCCTCTTCCAAACATAGTACCTGTAAATGAGAAGCAAAGAAAGAGTTAGTAACTTCCCAAGTCGGACGAAGTACAGTTGTGAATCATGTAGTGTAGTGAAGTGTATGCATGTGCGATCCCCCGACTAACCGGAAATGTCGGCCGCACCCATATCAAGTGACCCACTCGGTTCAAAAGCACTATCAAGCCCTTCCATCCTGGCATCGTGAGGTGACGACACAAAATCCTGGATCGGAATATCGTCAAGCCCGGCAAAAGGACTCTCTACTTGCGGGGGAGGAGTCTCTGAAATTCTAATCCCCTGGGAAGGCAAAGACACGACCATGGATTTAAATCTCTTGAATTTGGGGTGTTTGTGAGCAGCGGCCTTGCCTTTTCTTTTTCCTCCGGAATCCTGAACATCGGAAGGAGGCACGGCCTGGAGCTCGGTATCGGTGGGAGTTCTTTCTAGATCAACTTCTTCGGTGATCACAACTGTGGGCGCTTTGCGTTTCACGCGTTTCTTCGGGGCCACCCTATGTGTCACATCCAGGTCTATGCTCTGTCTTCGTTCTATTAGCCCGACGGCCCTCAAATTCCTGTCGGTCAGGACTATGTCTATGTGCCTCTCTTCGCCCGGAAACGCTTGAAGAATTCGAACAAGCTCTCTGAAGTATGCGCCATCGGGGCGAGAGATTGCGGCTATAAGAAAAGAAAAGTATGTCAGTTTTTGGAAGTTGATCACTAACATCTCGGTAGTTCAAGAGAGGATGGCGACACTTACGTCTATCTAACCAACGCCTAGCAAACCCAGGAGGGGACCGAACGTGAAACATTCGGACTTGTAATAACTTAACCTCCCACAGGAACCCAGCACAATATGGCAGCTTCTGACTGCTTCCAGGAAGGTGAAGGAGGGGATATCTCCGCGGTTCTTAACATTGAATAAATATCTAATCTCGATCGGCTTCGGCGGTCGAAAGAGGATCTCCATAAACAGGATGAAGGTGCTGTTTAGCAAGGCATACCCGTTAGGGTGTAAGTAGGACGGGGCTATACCAAGAAACGATAACGTCTCCCTTATATAGTCGTTAAAGGGAGGGAGTGTCCCCGCCGTGCAGGCATGACGGTTAAAAGCAGTAAACCCCTCCGGGGGATTGTGTGGCCTGTTGATTGGTTTAGGAAGTATCACGTCGTCAAGAGACAAACCGTGCCTTAAGCAGATCCGGCCTAGCATGTCTTCAGAAATACCCGACGGCATGGAGTCTGATGGGTTAAGGATGAACCGAGCCCCTTGACGTTCATCCGGCGCTATTTCAATAACTTTGGCTTCTATAACCGGTATCTCTATGGTTGGAGGAATAGAACTTTGATTTTCCGGCTGTTGGGAACTTGAAGGATCCATAACCAGCTAGCTTATAAAAAATCATTGTTAAACTGACAAATAACACTCGTACATCCCCCAGTGTAAAGTGCGTGAGTGTGTTGTGCAGTGCGGTACTGTATATTATTTGGAAAGACCGACCGGATTAAGGGAAACGTGTAAACGACGAGACTTCGGAATTCAGTCAAAAGGACCGTCATCGCTGACCGTCACAACCATACCATCTGGTTGATTAATCATCATTTCAAGTTAAAAGTTTGGTGTCAATGTGATATCCCAGTTCCGTCGACGAGCTTCGATAGGCAATCAGATATGCGGTGAAGCGGTTAAGTCCAGTAATACAATTTTGAAGCTCGTCGGAGTCAACTGTTCTAATGAGTAGGGAGTTTTAAATTTTTGTGATGTTCAAATCGTGTCGCTTACGGAAGCCATGTTCACATCAATAAACTAAAGACGTGTGCATATGAGCCAGACTCGTTCGACTCGCTCCTGAGACTATCGAGTTCGAATCGGTGCCAAGACACGCAGTTCGACTCGCTCCTGAGATCATCGAGTTCGAATCGGTGCCAAGACACGCAGTTCGACTCGCTCCTGAGATCATCGAGTTCGAATCGGTGCCAAGACACGCATTTCGACTCGCTCCCAAGACTGCACAGTCTGATTCGCTCCCTTCGACTCGGTCCCAAGGTCACGAGTTCGACTCGCTCCCAGGCTCTCCACTACAACTCGATCCAGAAGCCATCCACATCGACTCGCTCCGAAGCTACCCACTTCGGGTCGGTCGAAGGCCATCGATTCAATTTGATCAGGCACAGCCCTTTCGCATCGATCCATAGATTCGGGGCGTTCGACTTGATGCGAAGCCCCACCATCGATCAACGCGAAAACCTCTGCCTCATCGTCTCGAAACTTCCCACTCCAGATCGATTCGAAGCCAAGGTCCTGAAACTTTCGATCAATCACAACTCAGGCTGATTTAGTGTTTGAAAACCAAGTCTCATTGTTCACGCGTTGGATTCGTTTAATGGATTACCTAGATCTGTCAGATTAGTTCGATTAAGTGATGGTGTAAGTTGATTTGAAGTCAAGGATTTTCGTTCTTTTCTCTCGTGAAATGCTCTGGAACGATACGAAGGCAAGGCAGATAAAGGTGAAAGGTAAAAAGTGAAAAAACGGCTAAGTGCCAGATATTTATATGGAGTGAAAAGCAAGGGGAATAAACGATTCAGGTTCCAGTGGAGTCGAACACGTGCTTCGACTCCCTCTTCAGTGCAACATTACACACCATCACTTCGACTCGCTCCTTCGTATCGCTCCCCTTCGACTCCATCTCCGATGCAACATTACACACCATCACTTTGACTCGCTCCCCTTCGACTCCTTCTCTTGTGCATTTCGACTCCAGTTCCTATGAAGTTCAAATCCAAGACCAAATCGAATGAAGCAGTTCGATCCAAGACCGAGTCGAACATCCTATTCGAATCCATAGAATCATGACTTCCAGAGATCAACTCTATCAACTCGACGTGCTTACTTCGCATCCACAAATCCAATGAAAATTGTCTTCGATGTTTCAATCCTTCACAACGACTCGAGAACGTGAAAACGTCAACGGGAGTCAGGTTAACGTACATGCATGAATGATGGACTAATATTCAGCATTCAAAATTTTTAAGAATCAGAAATTCATCCGGTAACGACTACAACAGCAAACGGATAACCGCTGGCATACAGCAATCTGTTGCAACGATACAGGGCACAGCAGTCGATAGTCAACATGTTACATTATCAAGAAGAACGGTCAAAGATTACAACTTTCATCGGGAAGACGATAACTATTCAGAATAAAGATTGAAGCACTTCAAAGCACATCATGTTTTCATAAGACGTACTTTGGGGGGCAAATGTTATCCCGCCTTTTGGCAAGGCCGTAACACCAAGGAATTGACTAGTAACCGGTGACGGTCCGTCCTAGAGATCAGTCATACAAGGGCTCGCTACGGATGTTGATGAATTTTGTCCTAGTCCGGATCTAGCCAAAATTGGTAGGACATGGCAACATGAGCCATGGGAGCCAACGTTCAAAATCTCAAGTCAATCCGAGGTCGTATGCTCAAGTTATAAGGGATGCAAAATTGGACGAAAATCAGACAGATTCGACTCGCTCCTTCGACTCGCTCTGGTTCCCTCAGATGTCAACTTCGACTCGTTCCTATTTGACTCATTGCCATCTGGAATACCCACTTCGGCTCGCTTCGCCCAGTTACCCACTTCGACTCGCTCCCCCGGTGTTAACTTCGACTCGCTCGACCAAATCCTACTTCGACTCGCTCGACCAAAGCTTGCTTCGACTCGCTCAAACCGAGTGCTTACTTCGACTCGATCAAGACAACGTCCATCAGAGAGTCCTCTTCGAATCGCTCCACAGCCTTCACAGAACCACTGTTCGACTTTGTCTGATTCGACTCCAACTGAGAACTCCATTTCGTATCGATCGTATCTCCCAATCCACCAGTCCAAATGCTATGAAATTTTCACAGAAGACTACGTGCATGCTAGAGAATGACCACGCCAAATTTTGACTCCATTGGATGAAACCTTGAGCGAGTCGAAATCTACTCGTGTCGATCACGGATCAGACCGAAACTTCACGGGCCTGGGCGTACGGGCCTGGTCACGTGCCAGAGAGGGTCTCCCGAGATCTGGGCGAAATATCAGCCTCCTACACCTATAAATAGACCCCCAAAGCCAACAAAAAAGGGGTTCTTCTTCCTCCTTGAGATCTCCAACGCCCAGACTCCGCCAGATCCAGATCTGAACTCTGTGGCTGCTACTATCAACAAGATTCATTGCTGCGAATAATAGCTAACTCTTGTAATTCATTGCATTCACTTGTAAACATCAAAGGAAGATCAATAAAGCAAACTACTTCATAGTGGACGTAGACTATACGCCGAACCACTCTAAATCCTTGTGTCTCCTTGCACTTTAATTATGCTTATTTTTGAAATCTGGAGTTTTTGTTAGATAAATCCTCTTTTTACATTTAATTTCTTCACTTTATCTCTTCAAAGACTTCCGAAGAGTGTTGTGCCCAATTTTGGTACAAACATTTAGTAAGAATTTCTAGCATTAGCCCAAACATTTCTATTAGCTGTGGTGCTTCATCCTACAAAGTTTAGTCTGCAACTTCTGGTGTCCATTTCTCATAATCTTAATATGAGTCTTCATGAGATACATAAGAGTGGTCTATGATAGCAGGGAGAATATAGATAGATATACATGTGTATGTATAGAAAATAACAAGTACATTAATATAACGCTATCCCATTCCCCAATCTTTTCTAATTTATTTGTTTTATTTTTTTTCAAAACCATATCAAATCGTATGCAAACCTATGCTTTGGTACCAAGTTGAACATCCCCTTTTGAGGCTCAAAAATATATACTATTGATGCTGTAGTCATTCTTAACATTATTTTCTAGTGTTAAAATGAGATCAGTTATCATATCATTAACATCAAAAGCACAGAAATTTACAAATTTTAAGAAAAACATTTTCATTCATTGATTTGCAAATTCATCACACTCAATTACAGTCAATTACATTACCCCATGATTCCATCATTCTGAAAATATATGTAACTACAAATATAATTCCAATAGTGATATAAGAAGTTGCCCCTTAGTGGATTAAAGTACTAACTACCTAGATGGTTATAAACCCCATCATTACATACAATCAATAAAACAAAAGTAGTTAAAAATACACAGCAGAAATAAACTCTAAATAGTTGCTTGCATCCTGCACGTCTTTGGAACCTTATTCCTTTAATCTGAAAACCCTACTCTTTGCCTATTCGATCCCAACTGAGTACCTGAGATTTTAGAGGGAAATAAAAAACTTCAGGTCAGACCCAAAGTATGGAGCAAATAACTTTAGTATGTCTTAAACAAAAAAAGATAATTAGTAAGACCATGCCACTGATCGAAATGGGTTTCCCTTAATTATCTTACCAAATAATATGTCAGTCGTAACATCCTGCAAACTTAATCATAACATCAATATCATTATCATGCATATCTAGGTGACATGGATAATCCATCATTCAATAAGGTCCATGTTTCCAAATTTCTAATCCTATATGACAGTCCATTCAATGACATAATTTTTCCAAGGTCACTATGAACCTATTAGTTTTCACAGGCCAACTAAAAACCTATATGGTTAACTCGACCCAAAAATATAACCAAATAATCCAAAATCTCTTGTCATATAAGAGGAAATACCAACAACTTTCTTTCCCATAGGAGTACCATGATAATCCCATGATAGAAGATAAACAACGGTGGGCATCACTGCTACAAGTTCCTTTCAATACATAACTCCAAAATTTTAGCCTGTCCATTGACCAATCCCTATGCAATGGAATCACAGACCTGATCAACCGTAGACTTGACGTTGGAGGACAGCCCGAAGTTAGGCCTGAGGAAACGTTTGGAACCGAACCCAACGGGGGAGGTACCGGGCGAAGGTCAACTGTAGCTGAGCCGGTCATACTGCCTAACCATGGAAACGCCAGTGAACGGGGCCAAGCTAGAGTCCAGCCTGAAGTTGGACCCGAGGAAGTGCTTAGATCAGAACCCAGCAGGGGAAGATCAAGGCAAGGGCCAACTGTAGCTGACCCTAGCATGCTCCCAGAAGATCAAAGGCAGCCACTGGAAAATATGAGGAATGATAGATGATACCATCCCTATAGGTCAACTGGACGGAATCAATCCCACAGAACAGAACCAAACTCGTTTCTATCTGCTCCAAATTCTGATGAAAGGATGGCACGCTTATTCAGAGAGTGCGTCCAATGGGAGCAAAGAGATCGAGGGATAGGTGCTAGGGTAACCAGCCCTTCCGCCCGCAATATCGAAATTGCTATCACCCCCCAAGAATGGAAGATGCCAACAATGGAACCTTACAAAGGAACCTCCGACCCCGTTGTACACTTACAGAGATACACACAACATATGCTCATGAGTGGAGCGACGGAGGGAGTACTGTGCAAATGCTTTCCACTCTTCTTAGCAGATCTCGCTACCTCCTGGTTATGTCATCTACCCCAGGGATCCATCAGCTCGTGGGAAATGTTGAAAGAAAAGTTTACTAGTCAGTTCCACATTCATGTGGAACAACCTAAGGACGCTTATTCCTTATCCAGCGTCAAACAGAAACCTGGAGAGAAACTGCAGCAATACCTAAACCGATTCAATGCCGCAGCGGCCGCAGTCCAAGATGCCGATGATAAGCTTATCCTGATGGCCCTCTGCAGTGGTGTGCATCCGGATACTAATTTTTCTAGAAGGTTGACAAAAGAAAAACTAGCTACTTTACCCGATTTCTTCCATGAAGCCGGGAAATATATGAGGCTTGAGGATGCTGCCGTTAAGGGGCAGTCAGGACAGCAAAATAAGGCAACTCACAGCAACGCCCCTGCTGTGGCAAGGGACGTTCGAAGAAATGATTCCAGAGACAATGCTGGGGGCAAGAAGGGAGAAAAGCGCCTATATCGGCCAGGACCGAGATTCGACACTTACACTCCTTTGAACGAGACCGTCGAAAATATCTTCCTTGCCACCCAAGGCGAAGTTAGATACAAACGCCCACCATACAAGAAGGAATCAGATAACGTGCAGAAGTCTGGA
The DNA here is from genome assembly GCA_030737815.1 of Allium fistulosum. NCBI lineage: Eukaryota > Viridiplantae > Streptophyta > Magnoliopsida > Asparagales > Amaryllidaceae > Allium > Allium fistulosum. The sequence goes on from CM060908.1 coordinate 784,779,635, forward strand.
AAGTTCTGCCGCTTCCACGAATCTCATGGGCATGATACCAATGAATGCCATCATCTCCGAGACTTGATTGAGGAACACATCAGAAGGAAGAAACTGGAACGCTATGTAAAAGGTCAGGACAGGACTCCAGCTCCTGCCAATGAGAACCCAAGGCTACCCTCACCGGAGATTGGCAGAGGAAACCGCAACACTAGCGGCTCTAGTCAAGAGAAGATAGTAATCCATACCATCTCGGGAGGACCGCACATCGCAGACAGAAGCTGGAAAGAGATGGAAAGATATGGAAAGTCACTTAGAGACAATAAAGACTGTGTCAATTCGGTTAAAGAAGAGCACCACCCGAAGCGGAAAGAAAGTGATGACATCACATTCGGTAAGCGTGACCTAGAAGGAAGGCAATACCCTCACTTGGATCCCATGGTTATCTTTGCCCGGCTCGGTCCCGCCGAAGTTTACCGAATTATGGTAGACACTGGAAGCTCAGTAAATATCCTGTTCAAACATGCATTCGACAAAATAAAACTATCAATGAAGGATGTATCTCCCTGCGATAAACCACTACACGGTTTCACTGGAGATGCGAAGATGCCCCTCGGGCAACTGGACCTCTTTGTTGAAATTGGAAGCCATCCCCGCTCCGTTGTACGGAGACAGACGTTATTGCTAATAGAAAACCACTCGGCCTACAACGCCTTCTTAGGAAGGCCAGCCTTGTCTGACTTCCAAATTGTCCTAGCCCCATGGTGCCTAAAGATGAAATTTCCAACGGACAATGGAGTAGGGGAAGTAGAAGGAGACCAGGACGTTGCTCGAGACTGCTATGTGACTGAACTTCGCAACAACCTCAGGAAGGATAAAGGGAAGGGTGTAGAGGTTTCCCTCTGCACGAAAAGTCTAGAAGCATAGCAACTAAAGAAAGCTCCTCCTCTTCGATATACCAGCGACCCTTTCAATGAATTAGACCCTAGGGACAAAGAGGAGGAGGCCACCGCCGAGCCTGCAGAGGCTATGGAGTTTGTATCTGTAGACAAGCACGACTCGAGTAGACTATTGAAAATTGGGTCCCAACTAAAAGCAGAGTTGAAGGAGAAACTCATCGACTTTCTCCGCCACAACTTGGATGTATTCGCATGGTCACATGCTGACATGACCGGAATCTCCCCCGACATAGCATGCCACGTACAAACATTGACCCTACCAAGGCTCCCATAAAACAAAGAAAGAGGAGTATGGGGGCAGAGCGATCAGCAGCCCTCGATGAAGAAGTAAAGAATCTACTCGCCAATGACTTCATACGAGAAGCCATCTACCGGGAATGGATCGCTAACCCGGTGCTGGTAAAGAAGGCTAATGGGAAGTGGCGAACATGCATTGACTTCTCCAACCTAAACGACGCCTGCCCAAAGGATTGCTTCCCACTTCCCCGGATCGACCAACTTGTAGACAGCACAGCCGGGCACGAGCTCTTATCTTTTATGGACGCATACTCAGGATATAACCAAATTCCTATGCATGCTCCCGATCAAGACCACACTAGTTTCATCACCGACCGGGGTTATACTGCTATAAGGTAATGCCTTTCGGACTTAAAAATGCAGGAGCAACCTACCAGCGCCTCGTCAACAAGATGTTTGCAGGGCTAATAGGGCAAACTATGGAAGTATACGTGGATGACATGCTGCTAAAGTCAAGGAAAGCCGACGATCACGTAAGCCACCTAGGCGAGATGTTTCAAGTACTTCGCCAGTATGGAATGAAGTTGAATCCTCTAAAATGCTCCTTCGGAGTATCATCAGGAAAATTCTTAGGATTCATCGTCCATGCCAGAGGGATTGAAGCAAACCCTGAACAAGTCCGAGCGCTAAGGGATATCAAGATACCTTCCACTCGAAAGGAAATGCAAGGCCTGAATGGAAAAGTGGCCGCCCTAAGCCGATTCATCTCCAAAGCAACGGACAAGTGCGTCCCGTTTTTCGAAGCTCTAAAGAAAGACAAAGGAAAGTTCGAATGGACTGACGAATGCTTAACCGCTTTCCTTAACTTAATCAAACACCTCCAGAAACCACCAGTACTCTCGACTCCAAGCGAAGGCGAAGAATTATACCTATACCTTGCTGTGTCATCTCACGCCCTGAGCGCTACCTTGGTAAGAGAAAACAACCGCACGCAGCGGCCAGTTTACTTCATCAGTAAGAGGTTTACGGGGGCAGAAGTCAGATATCGTAAACTTGAGAAGCTAGCATACTGTTTACTAATCACATCATGGAAACTGCGTCACTACTTCCAGTCCCATTCCATCAAAGTTCTGACCGATCAGCCACTGAGGCAGGTACTCCATCGTCCCGACACTTCCGGGCGACTACTTAAATGGTGCATTGAACTAAGTCAGTATGATATCACCTATCATCCTCGCACCGCCATCAAGGGACAAGCCATGGCTGATTTCATTGCAGAATTCACTACCAACGAAGATAAGGAGCAATTGGAAATAGCAGAAGACATCAAGTGGAATCTCTTTGTGGATGGTGCATCAAACGAACAAGGCTCGGGGGCAGGTGTGGTAATAATCACTCCCAGGGGAAATAAGCTGCACTATGCTATAAGGTTGGAGTTCGCTGCCACCAACAACGATGCAGAATATGAAGCAGTGATAGCTGGATTAAAACTTGCCATAGAAATCGGAGCCAATTCTTTGTGTCTTCATAGCGATTCTCAACTTATTGTTAATCAAATACTAGGAGAATTCCAAGCTCGAGAAGAACGACTCATAGCATATTTAAAGAAGACCAAGTTACTTCTCAGCCGATTGGACCACTACTTAGTCAAACACATCCCTTGGGAAGAGAACCAAGAGGCCGACGAATTGGCAAAGCAAGCAAGTATGAGAGACATCGCCATCTTCGGAGCAATAACCATCTCAAAGCAACTGACCCCAAGTTTTGAGCAAGTGAATCTGATAGCTGCAACCGAAGAAGCAACTTGGATGACTCCCATCCGAGACTACCTACAAAGCGGCACACTACCCAACGGGCGTAACGAAGTTAAGAAAATCTTGAGGAAAGCTTCCCGCTACACAATACAAGAAGACATCCTCTATCGGCGCGGATTCTCTAAACCGTTATTAAGGTGTGTCGCTGGGAGGGAAGCCAAGGAAATCTTATCCAACATTCATCAGGGAAGCTGCGGAGATCACACCGGAGGGCAAACATTAGCATAAAAGATACTCCGATATGGATATTTCTGGCCTACCTTAAGCAAAGATGCCTTAGATTTCGTCAAAAAGTGTGACAGAAGCCAGAAGTTTGCTAAGATTCCGCGGCTACCAACAACTGAGATTACTCAAATGACCAGCCCTCGGCCCTTCGCAATATGGGGAATTGACTTAATCGGCGAGCTACCAATGGGCCGAGGCGGGGCCAAATATGCTATAGTGGCAGTCGACTATTTCACCAAATGGGTGGAAGCGGAACCTCTGAATAAAGTATCTTCAGCAAAAGTTATTAACTTCTTGATCAAAAATGTTCTGTGCAGGTACGGAGTCCCACTCAAAAGCATATCAGACAATGGACTTCAGTTTGACAGCGAGGAATTCGCCAACTGGTGCCGAGAGCATGGAATTCACAAAAGCTTCTCATCCGTAGCGTATCCCCAGGCAAACGGACAAGTCGAAGCCGTCAACAAAATTCTGAAAACTCTAATCAAAAAGAAACTCGAAAAGTCAAAGGGCGCATGGGTGGATGAACTCCCTACGGCACTGTGGGCCTATCGCACATCCTTCAGAACATCAACGGGGCATACTCCTTTCTCTTTGGCATACGGATCGGAGGCTATGCTCCCAGTTGAAACTATTGTTCCTTCCCACCGTAGGATCCACTATAACCCAGAAGAGAACGAAGAACTCCTTCACATGTCTTTGGATCTAGTTGAGAAGAGAAGAAATGATGCAGTCCTTAAAGCAGCGGCCCACAAGCAAAAAGTGGCAGCACAATACAACTCCAAAGTCAAGCATCATACCTTACAAGAAGGGGATCTTGTCCTCAAGCAAATTTTTCCTCGCCCCGGAGCACTAGATCCAATCTGGGATGGACCATATGTAATTCATAAAGATCTCCACAATGGAGCTTATATTTTGTCAACAGTGGACGGAGAGGTGTTCCAGAGGGCATGGAACATCCAATACCTCTGTCGATACTTTTCTTAACTTGTACTGCCCATATGAAGTGAATTAACAAAGAGAATCAGTGGACGTAGGCCTTTTCGTGCCGAACCACTTTAAAAAACCTTGTCTCTTTTTTAACTTGTTCCTTTATATCTTGGCTGCTTGTTAACTTTATCCTTTTCTGTTGAACAAAATCCTATAGCATTTCCACTCAAAGCACTCCATAGCGCAACTTCACCTGGACAAGACCTAACAGGTACTATGCGAATCTATGCCCTCGCCAATGAGACACTTTTGCTCCAGCATCCCTCTGTTGCGGTTTAACTCATTGCTCGCGACGGCCCTTAAAGCAAACTGTAATGAGCCGATTATAAGCCAACGAGAAGGCCGACTATAGCCGAGGCAGCTCATTACGGCATTCGGCTCGCCGGCAACTGTGAACCGACTATAAGCCCCAACATAAGGTGTGGCCAGCCAGGGGCAGTTCACGGTTGACGATCGGCACCCACGCTAGCCAGCCACAGTAAATCGAATAATACCCATGATTACGGGCCATAATGACCCGGGTAGTTACTGTGCTCGATCTCGGCTCCGATGTGTCTTAAGTGCGGCTGTGGTAAAAAAGAATTAACTCCCCGCGGAGGCGTAAGATGGGTGACAAATGTCTCCAAGACCCACAGCTAGGGAAAGTGACTACAAAGCCCGTTTTCCACGAACTTAAGCACATCGAAGGCCTTCCGTGATTGGAAGTTTTACTATTTCACGTATTTCAGTTTTATTTAAGAAACTTTTCTCCTATCCTCTGTAACAATCCCTGAAGTACAGGACACAGAACAGGAGACATTCCCTAATGGAAGCAGATACTCATGGCAAGATACTGGACCACACCCCTTACTCGGTCATACAGGATATTCAAAGCTGCCATCTACAAGCAAAATATAAAGGGCGGTATTACCTTCATTCATAAGTAAACACGTGGCTATAATTTATTCACACCTCACGCTCACATTGCAAGTCATGAAATTATGTTTTAAACAGGAACCTGACATCAAACACAATTTAATTACAAGAATATGCATAGCTATATTTCTCATACAACATGTCAAAATAGCAAAAACATTCAAAAGATGGCAAAATCAGCTTAAGTTAAAGAATTACACGTCCAGAATAGAGTTATTTATTACAAGTAGCAAAAGATTACGACCTAAGAGTTACTTTACTGTTTTAAGACTAACATATACAACCATGTCAAGTCCACAAAAAGAATTTTCCAGGTCTAATCAAGGAGCCGGCTGCGTCGGAGTCTTGTCCTTGTCTTGTTGCCCACCTGTCCGGTCAGAGAAAGGATTCATTAGTGATAGGCAACCAAATTAACAGAAAGACTAGAAAGGAAGGCTTACCAACATCTGCTCCTTGGTCAGCTTGATCATCATCCTCCACTTGCACACCTGCCTCCTCAGCTGCAAGCAACCGCATACCCTCCTACGCCGCCACCTTCTCCTCCTTGGTAAACTGGGCGGTAACAGCATCCATCCTAAAGGCCACACCACCCTCCTTGTCTGCCTCAGCCTGGGCCTCCTCTAGAGCCCTGAGATAGATCCTAGCCATAACCCGGGGGTAATCGTCCATCCAGGACAAGTTACCCTGCCTCCAAGTACGGAAGTACATATCCTGGAGCATCCCCTCCATCAGCCCCTCGTTCTCTTCAAACTCCCTCATCCGGGCCTCGGAAGCCGACAGGCTTTCAACGGCAGCTTCTCTCTCCAATCGGTATCTCGAGCAGTCAGCCTGAAGGGATTCCCGCATCGCCTCCATCTCCTCCTTCAACTTAGCTTGAGCAAGCTCTGCGGCCTCAAACCTCCCAGATAACTCCTCTATCTGCTCAAGATCCGCTTTCCGGACTTCATCCACCGTGGCAATAGCCATATCGATCCGTTCTTTGCAGGTTGCCTCCATTTTCCGCGGTTCGGCTCGGCTAGCCTCTTCCATAGATTTCTTTAGTCGTCTAGAGGCTGCTTCGTACTGAGAGATCTGGATGGCTTGGTCAGCGAGTTGCTTGGCCTGGTCGGAAACCACTAACCGCAATCTTATGTTGGCACTCCCGATTTCCTCTTCGGCCTTGACCAATCGGGCATGATGCCCCATCAACTTCCTAGTTTCCTCAGCAACCCGATCGATGTTTGCTTTAGCTTCGTCCCCCATAATGACAATCCGAGTAGTAAGCAAATCAAGGTCCAGGGACTTGGCCTCATCAAGCACCTTTACCATAGGGTTGCGAGGAAGAAGGTGCTCACCAGTAACCTCGTCAAAGGAAATATCATGAGAACTTGGATCCAGATCAGGATGACCCACAAATGGATTACGAGCCAAGTCAGGACAATCATTCTGAGTAACGGTAGGATTTTCAGACGGGTGCGGAGAGGGTGTGAACTCAGTATCCTCCTCCGTGATATCATGAAGAGGCTGAATTGTGGGCTGAGGACCAGGTGAAGGCTCGGATAAGGAGCGACTCCTCTTTCTCTTTTGAGTATCCTCTTCAATAACCCCGAGAAGAGGACGGTAGCCGACTACATCCCCGGATCGGTGGGTCGGAGGCTTCGGCTTGGCGGAAGCTTTGGAGAGCTTGTATTGTTCAAGCCTGTGCCGAAGATCTGAGGTCTTGGCCGTTGTACCTGCTCCTGATATGAAAACCAAGTGTCACCAACATGTATTGAGCCATCATTCAAGAATTAAAAGAGTAAAGTAAAATTCACCGTGAACCGCCGAAGTTGCTTCAGTAGAGGCGCTCTCGAAAGATAGATCGACGCCGGTCCCAATGTTATCGGCTTTCTTGGACTTCTCCATCCCATCCAAGCCTTCGAAGGCTTGGCGGAAAGCGTCATCTGTCCACTCTTGCATCTCGCCTACTTGCCCAGAAGACAAATCCCCGACACCGTCTCCTCCTTTAGCGCCTTCTCCTCCATCTTCGCCTTGCTCCTCCTCCACGTCTCCCTCCTCCGGGATATCTGGACATGAGCTGGGAGAGGGGCCGTCAGACTTTTTGAGCTTCTTCCCCCCAGCAAACGGGTGTTTCGGAAAGGGCCTCCTTTTACTGCTCTTCAACTCGGCCCCTTCTTTAGCTTGGGTAGCCTTCTCTTCAGCCGTGTCCCTTTGCTTGACCACGGACTGTTGTGGAAGGATCAAGTTGTGCTCCAAGAGTGTAGCATTCCTGATCAGGTAGGCAGTCGACCTATCTCTCCCAGTAATAGCTTCTATTTCTGCTGCCGTTTGAACCAGGCGATCATTCTCCACGACTGCAAAACCACCTGTCACTAGCAAAAAAAATAAAAACACATAAGAAAGAGTATTGCAACCAGAACGGGATTTAAAAATAGAGCTTTAACTTACATCCGGAGGTGAAACACCGAATAGAAACGGAATCATCCCTGACAAAGAACCATTCCTTCTTAAACATACTGTACTTGGAGTATAAATACAGGACCGGCTTAAAGGTTACGGCCGATTCCAAGCTGATGTAGGGAGACCCCTTCTTGTAGCCTCTCAAGTTATACAAATACCGGATCTCCCGGTTGGAAGGAGGACGCCCATATCTCCTCTGGAAGATGACGAAGAGACTCACCAGAATGACATAAGAGTTGGGCTGAAGCTGGAATGGAGCTACCTTTAGATATATGAGAAAACTGACTACCCAGGCGTTGAGAGGCGGGATGGCACCACACATGCAATGGTATATGCTGTAGGCAAAATATCCTTTGGGAGGATCATACGGCATCACTCCCGCATTCGGCAATAACATGCGTGCTCGGTCGATCCCGAAAGAGCGAGATATAACATCGAGTTGCTCGCCCTTGAGTAAGCTAGGGAAGCAATCAGGAGGCAGGTTAAGAAGTTCTTGAGGACCGTATCCATCCACTAATGATCGTGGGGTGGGCCTGTGGCAGACAGGTCCTGGCTGAGCCAGGGGCATTGAGGAAGGCTCTTCTCGGTCCTGAGATCTTTTCTTCTCTGATCGGGTTTCCATTCTTTGAGACATTTATCTGCAGACACAAGAAAGTATATCATTAAGACACAAAAACTATGTAATCTAGAGTTTCACTAGTGATTCAGGTATAAAATTCCATCCGGTAGAGGGTTCATTCAACACTCGGAATCCCCGAATTCACTCAGTAAGGCCCAACCTAGAAGCTCATTCGGTATTCCAAGTGTGAAAGTTCATTCGGTCATTCGGTAGTCCAAAGGCTCCGAGTTCGTTCGGTGCTCAAAATGCCCCGAGTTCATTCGGTATTCGAACCCTTTTTCCCATTCGGTAGTCCAACCCCAAAAGTTCGTTCGGCGGAGGCAAACTCACCTGGATCGACAGTTAAGTAGGACTCGGTACTCAGTTGATTCGGTCAAACTTAATTCTGCACTTAGTTGGTTCGGCTATCTCACTCAGTAAGGAATGACGAAGGCTTAACACCTCTACTTATAGGCAAATGAAGGACACCGGACCAACTGGACCGGCACTCGAGGGCCGAATGAAGATGACCAAGAAACAAAGTAGGCCGTACAACAGCATACGCCCCACTTTGGGGGGCAAGTGTTGGGCGAATTCTCACCTCCGGACTAGAATAAACGGACCAGCTACCCTCCAAACTACAGCAAACCAACCCAGTCACCTACCACGGAATCAAAGCCCTTCCGGTCCAAGCAATGCCGAACTAATCTCACTACCGAACCAACCTACTCCATCTCACTATCGGACCAACCTTCTCCCTACCACCACCGAACCAAGCTCCTACCGGACCAACCTTCTCCCTACCACTGCCGGACTAACCTTTCCCTACCACTGCCGGACCAACCTTCTCCAAGCTGCCACCGAACCAAGCTCCTACCGGACCACCTACCACCGGACCAAGGCATTCTGAACCAACACTACCAGGCCAGATCGCGTCAGCCCAGGCCCATCAGCAGCTGTATACATCCAAGACCCCTACCCCCGGCTTCACTCTATAAATAGAGGGGTAGGGGTACAGCAATGGGGACGAGTTTGAGAGCTCAAGCACGGAGAGAACTTTCAAACAACTTTCTTTTACTTGTATAAAAGCTTTGTACTTGTAATCTAAATGAGAGAAGAGAAATAACATATAAAGTGGACGTAGGCACATTTTGGCTGAACCACTATAAATCTGCGTGTCTTTTTACAGTTTAGCCCCTGCTTTTCATATATTTGCATAAATCACCCAAACCATTAAGAACAACATAAGATCTACTAAATCATACGACTTTGAGGTGTTTTTCCATTTTTTGTGCAAACAGTGCGTGAACGACATATTCGTTCAACACGAATCATTCATCCATTTGGTCGACAAAGTTTAAGAAGTCTCCATAGAGCGTCAGCATGAAATCGATCATCTCAAGTTGGAGGCAATTCACGACAAAGATATAATCAAGCATCAGGATGCTAAGTTGCTTGAATACAAGACCCAACCTGTAGAAGCTGAAAATAACGCGAAGGAGACATCAGAGGTAGTAAGTCGCCTGGAGACTTCTCATAAGAAGGAATTTGGTGCGACACTTCAACGCAGTGGCACGATTGCTTTAAAAAAGGACTCCCTGCAAAAGGAGAAAGACGTTATAGCTCGCCATGTTGAGGAGCTCGAAGAAATGTTAAATAAAGAGTGGGAGGATAAAATTAAGGCCCAAGGGGAGTCGTAGAAATACTGCGAAGAAGTAGTCGAGGCAAAGAGCTTGAAAACAAAACTCGACGAACAGTTTGCAAAAATCGAGGCTCTGAAGAAAGAAGCCCGAGAAGAGGGCAAAAGAGAAGTGCTTGATCAAGCCCACTCCCAGGTGGAGGCTGCTATTGAGTCTGGTAGGAACGAAATTAAGGACTTCTTCGCTCCACTAATTATCGAATATAACGCGAAGGTCCTACTCCATCGCGACTTAATCTTTCTTGGCATGGGTTACCTTGAATCACTTGCCGAAGCCTGGGAACACATCATCGAGATAAAGAAAGAAGTGTTGGGAGAAACTGAATTCAACGAAGAACAACTAGTGAGAAAAGTTCTTCGAGGAAAAAAGCCGTGGATTTGGCCGCCGCTAAACTCCAATTTTTCAAAGCTCCTACACCTACTAAAGATGGAGAGGATATCGTTGAGTCTTCTAGAACTGATCCTAAGGGTTCCTCTCCTACTCGGGTAGCCGGTCCATCATCTTCTCATGATATAGAGCAAAATTTTGGCTATGATCCAGACAAGCCTGGCTTCGGACCACAAACGCTATCTCCTATCTTCGAAGGAGGCACTCCAGTGACGACGGAAAGTCAACCGGATGCAGGAACCATACTAAACTTCTTCGTACTCGAATAGTTCTTATTTTTCACGTGCAACGGACTTTGGCTAATGTCCATGTTTTGATAAACTTTGCAGGTCTTCCGGGCCCTGATTAGACTCCCAAAAGTGGTGCTGCTGCAGAACAACATGAGAGAGCGGCCGAGGACCCATCTGCTGTTGAAGTTTCGGGGCCCGATGCCCAAATCATCGGTTCTCTTGATGAAGACAAAAATGAAGATCTGCTCCTGGCTGATGACCCAGATGATGTGATAATCACTGGCGCTTCGGAGAATACTGCTGAAACCAGCATAAAGGAGAGGATTGAGGAGGAGGAAAAGTTGAAGCGAGAAGTTAAAGGTGAGCCCGCCGAGGAGGAAGTCGAAGATCTTGATCTTGTACCATTGCAAGTTATTCCACCGGACGAGTCGATCCCTGGTGAAATCACTCCTTCTTCCACAAGCACTCCGACTAAGGGCAGCAAAGGATCCCGGAAGAGGAGTTTGAGCGGCTCCACCCCTGAAAAATCCAAAAGATAAAGAAAGTCGAAGAAGTAACTGTCACTTCAAATCATTGTATATAATTTGAATTATTATTTCTTTCCCTAGTCGTAGGTGTACGGGTATGAATCCTGATTTTTTTCCTTTTCAAGTAAGTTGTACTAGAATTTTGACGCTTGTGAATAAAAAAATTTCGTTTTCGATTAGATATCGCGTGAATTTATATTTTGATAGTAAAATGATTACTTCCCTTTCAGAGTACTTGTAACTTATTGATTGAAAATTCTGTTAACAATTCACTATCTTCATCTCATGGCCTCCTCACGGTCGTTGCCTTAAGCCATAAAGAACATTAAGCCGAAGCTGTAGTGAGCGGTCGTATTCAGCTTTTAGTAGTATGTATTCCTCCTGTTGATTTCAATTTGAAGTTTGTAGAATAGAGAGCGGTCGAAATCAACCCACCTATTCAGTTGTGTTTCTACTCCAGTCCACAATATGGGGACTTAGAGTCGTTTGGCGAGCGGTTGGTTCATGCTCGATTTATGTTCATGCTCTAGTCCGTGCTCCGGAGACTTAGAGTTATCTCGTGGGTGGTTGGATCACACTCGAATCAGGTTTATATTCCAATCCGCGCACCGGGGACATAGAGTTGTCGATGGGCAGTCAATCACACCCGAATTGTGTTTATACTCCAGTCCGCGCTCCGGGGACTTAGAGTTGTCGATGGGCGGTCAGTCACACCCGAATTGTGTTTATACTCCAGTCCACGCTCCGGGGACTTAGAGTTGTCGATCGGCAGTCAGTCACACCCAAATTGTATGTTTATACTCCAGTCCGCGCTTTGGGGACTTAGAGTTGTCGATGGGCGGTCAGCATACCCGAATTGTGTTTATACTGCAGTCTGCGCTCCGGGGACTTAGAGTTCTCGATGGGCGGTCAGTCACACCCAAATTGTGTTTATACTCCAATCCACGCTCTGGGAACTTAGAGTTGTCGATGGGCAGTTAGTCACACCCGAATCATGTGTATATTCCATTCCGCACTACGGGGACTTAGAGTTGTCGATGAGCGATCAATCATGCCCGAATTGTGTTTATACTCCAGTCCGCACTCCTAGGACTTAGAGTTATCTCGTAGGCGGTCGGATCATGCCCGTTTGATGTTTACACTTCTTCTAGTGGCCTTGATTTTGTTTCAGTCCCAAAGTCCGGGCAGGAAATTCTCTAATCTTCGGATTGTCGGCGACATTTGTTACTTATTACGTGTCCCATCCTTTGAATCATCTACAGGAACTATTAATCGAGCAAATTAATAAAGGTCATCTTGTTTGATCCCATAGGGGATTAGTACGATTGATCGGTTTCAAACTTCGGGAACCTGTTCACACATATCGATATCAATCAATTTCGTTATGTTTTTAGCATATAATGCAACAACAATCATTCATGCAAAGGAAGTTTGAGACTTTTTTCTCCAAATGGAAAGAATAAACTAATATGTCTTATTACATATTTGAAAAATCAAATGCTAAAGCAAATACTGAAGGAAAATAGAACTGAAATGCAAAGGGAATGTTCTAAGTGAAATAGCATCGTAAATGCTCGCTATTCCACGCTCTTGGGAGTGTAATGCCATCAACAGCCGCTAGCTTGAAAGTTCCTTCTCCAAGCCTCTGTTTAATAACATACGGTCCTTTCCACGTCGGATTCATGTGTGAAGGAGATAAAAAACCCATTTCAAGACAAGATCGTTAACTTCGGAGGATCTTGATCACACTTTATTGTTGTAATATCGGGCGGCTCGATGTCAGTGTGCTACAGCCTTTAAATCGGATTCTTTGCGCTTCTCATATATAAAGTCCAAAGATTCCAAGAGAAGATCTTTGTTCATTTTGGGGTCGTAGTAAGTCACTCAATGAGAAGGGACTTCGAGTTCCACCGGGACAATAGCTTCGAATCCGTAAGCAAGAGTGAATGGAGTATGGCTAGTCGTGGACTTGTGAGTGGTTCTGTAAGCACAAAGTGCTGTAGTAAGTTCATCCACCCACTTGCCTCTAGCCTTCTCCAAATGCTTTTTCAGAATAGACTTGATAATTTTGTTTACAGCTTCAACCTACCCATTCGCCTGAGGGTAAGTGACCGCTGCAAACCTCTTTTCAATACGATATCTCCAACAAAATTCTTTAAATTTAGCACCATCGAACCGAGTTCCATTATCTATTACGATAGTTTTTGGAAGACCGAAATGACATATGATGTTTTGAACAATGAAGTTGACCACTTTCATAGTTTTGATCATGGCTAACGATTCCTCCTTGGCCCATTTGGTGAAGTAATCAACCGCAACAATATCGTACTTCGCACCACCTTTAGAGATTGGTAAGGAGCCTAAGATATCAATATCGCACATAGAGAATGGCCATGGACTGACCATTTGCGTGATCTCTGTTAGCGGAGCTCTTGGGATTTTCGCATAGATTTGGCACTTGTCACGTCGCCTCACATAATCAGCAGCGTCTCGGTTTACAGTTGGCCAATAATATCCATAATAATAGAGTATCTTCTTCGTCAGAGTTTGCCCCCTAGTGTGATCGTTGCATTCTCCCTCATGAACTTCTTTCAGAACACGCTTTACCTCATCATGAGCGATACACCGGAGTAGAAGAATGGAAAAACCTTTTATGTACATAGTTCCTTCTTGCATAATATACCGCAAAGCTTTACGAAGGACCTGTGGCTTTTCATTCCTTCTTTCAGGCAAGATTCAGGGCAACAAAATAATCTTTAAATGGAGTAAACCACGATTCTCTCTTGGATTCTGCTTTTAGTACTTGATCAATTTCCATCATATTTATACTCAGGGTGTGTAATATCTCAACTAGAACCAAGCCCGTCTATTGCACATCGGCCGTACTAGCGAACTTTGCCAATGATTCAGCTTCTCCGTTTTTCTCGCATGGGATATGTGAAATATCATAGTATTCAAATTCTGCCAATAACTCCTGAACTCAGGTAAGATACGGGAAAATCATTATCCCTTAGCTTGATAGTTTCCTCTAACTTGATACACCACTAGTTGCGAATCTTAAAAGATTTCAAGAGACTTTACCCTGAGTTCTCTAGCAAGTTTAAGTCCAGCAATCAACGCTTCATTCTCAACCTTGTTGTTCATAGCAAAAAAATAAATCTTCAAAGCATAGCAAATCGAACGGTTCTCAAGGGTTACAATTACAATCCCAACTCCAGAACAGTGATCAATTGATGCTCCATCAGTGTAGAGCTTCCATCGCACAAGAGGGATTCCGCTACCTTCTGGAAGCTCGTCTTGCACGGTAAATTTGACTATAAAGTCTGTCAACGCTTGACCTAGGATAGCTCTTCGAGGCAGATATGTAAAGTCGAACTGGCTGAGCTCAATGTTCCATTTAAGCAACCTCCAGACATCTCAGGTCGTTGTAGGCACTACAACAAAATGCACTATCTATAGCACTAATCCATAGCGTTTCCCTATTAAAGGCATATGAAATAAACAATTATATTATTTCTAACGCTATTTGTCAAATTTCCAACGCTATGTGTCAAAAGGCGGGAACAAATTATTTAGCGGTGATTTCGTGAGCTAAGTGCTGCGTATCTCCCTCTTTTCATCATCTCCTGTGATAAAGAATGTCCCCCTTCTCTTCAAAAAAACCCTAAATCAAATCACGTTATCGTTCAAAATTCAATAAACCAAATCAAATCACAACCGCCTTCATTTTGTCTTGCTGCTTCAATCAGAGGAACCGCTCAATAACTATCACCCAACGCCCTCCAATCTGAAGAGCTGTCGTAACTTCATTTCGTCACTCCAATCCAAAGAACCACCAATAGCGGAACCGCTTCAAAGGTACCTATTTAGTTGCAAAGTTTGATTGTTATCAACCTTTTCCTGTTCAATAAAATGGATTATTTATATTTAGCCATGTTGTTTCTCGAATTTGTTAAGCATTGTATCTCGGATTTGTTCTGAAACTAGAATGATTTGGGTGAAATTTTGTGCTTTTTTATTATTCTAAATTTGCATATGATTTAAATTGCTGAAATTGAAAATTGAAATAGTTAATGTTAATTTTTAAAATCATGCTATTGGGTGATCGTATCATATTGATTTGCAAATTAATCGCTTTGGTTGAAATAGCTGATGATTTGGGTAGGTTTGATTTGTAGACTCTTTGATTGAGTTGATTTCGGATTTGGGTTTGAGGTCCAGGAGTTATTTTTAAAGTGTTTGATTGGGTTGATTTTGTATTAGGGTTTGTGGTATAGGAGCTTTTGATGATGAATTAGAGTAATTCATGCACCTGATCATCAATCTTATGTATCTGAATTTTATAATTCAGGGAACATCTGTAATTAGTAATTACCTACACTTGAGAAGTTATAAAACTTTAAACATATAATGTTCATATTCTATATTTGTAAGTTTTTCTTAACATGTCAAGTTCCTAAAACTCTTAGTTTTGTTTCAAGATGTGGAATCTGCTATTACCTCTACATGAGAAGCTATAAAACATATAATATTCACAGTGTATACTTGTATGTTTTTCTTGACATAATAAGTTCCTAAAACTCTTAGTTTTGTGTCTAGATATGGCTAATTGTAATTGAGTTTCTGAAACATTTATTGTGGTATTTCTTAAATTTTTGTTCTTAAAAGCTTCTATTTTTTGCTACACTTTGAGATAAGCACATCTTTTATTCAAATCTCAGTGTATTAGAATCAGCAAAATAGGTGATTTAAAAGAAAGATAATTGGCAGCAATGTGCATTTTAAAGCTAAGTTCAACTCCCGTTGACAAACATTGTTAGTTTTGACTTCAGCCTTGCACAAGAAATCATTGTTTACTTTCAAAACATTGTTAGAGGTGTGTTTTCTATTCCCAAAATAGTACAATTACTTGATTGGTATGCACAAAGTACACCTTCAAGATGATATTTCTTAGTAATGTCATGCAGACCTTAACTCGGTTCTATTTAATGGCGTTTTGTATTACTTTATTATGACACTTTAATTGAAGATTTTGCTTCAAAAAATGTAAGGAGAAGCATTTTTCTTTGAACTTCTTGAAAAGTTGTAGCATTTTGTATAAGAAACTAGTATTTGATATTTTTTTTGAATCAACTATTGTCATCCATTTGATTGCCTGTGATATTTTTTTGTTTAACATTATATTAGCTTGCAAAAGAAATAATAGTTAATGTTGTTTATGTCGGAGGGCAACCAAAACCAATTATGGCTCGGGCAGCCAATTGGTTGGGCCGCCACTGATTACATCCGATGTATATATGTAGTATTTTGGTACCCAAATCAGCTTTTACAAATCGTTTTAGTACATTTTGATACCAACTTGTGCGAATATGTTCTTACTCATTTTCTTTTCATATTTTACGTGTATTTTACGTGAACGTTGAAGTGTTGCATCCAAAATTTAAATTAACTAATAATAAAGTGGTTTGGTTCTAGGCTCTATGGCGTCTAAAAACAGCGTTCATCAAAAATAAGATGTGATCGCATGAATGAAATAAAGCATTTAAATATTGCTGTTACTGTTCAAAATTTACAGCTGCAGGATGCTTGGTTCAGTTTACATCAATTTTCAATATTTGCCGCAGGAGAGTATTCTTCTATCTCCAGTCCCCTAACTAGAAAAGTAAACATTTGAGCTTGAGAATAGTCCTGTAAAACTCAATAGAAGTACCATTAAATTAGACGAAACAACAAGCAAAGAAACGCAAATTCAGTAAATTTAGGCGACAATCGATCCAATCCAATTATAATTGGATAATGATTTTTTGATCGGCATATAGTCCATTTGATGTAAATTAAAGTTATAAGTGAAGATTATTTTATTATTGAATTCTCTTGTTACATTGATAATGCATTGTACAGATTGCATCCCTATATATGCAAATTATGGTTTCTAACGTTGAGATAAATTGGTATGTACGCTCAACGCTATTCGAAAACGCCAATTACTATTTTTTATAGCTGCTTTAAATTAGTATCTAAATTTTTTGTTTAAACAAGCCAAATCTTTAAATTAGTATCTCAACTTTTGCACTGTCTGAAGACTACAGAGGTTTGAAAATGACGACATTAAAACTTCTCTAAGTAAAGAAAACAAACCTTACCTATACTGATACCGGTTGTCATGTTGTAATAACAAATATTTGCAGCACAATGAGTTAACACACAATCAAAGTGTTTGGGTGTTGTACAGTAATTTGCATTAAATCAGTAATGTGATGATTTTCAGCTTAAAACACATACTTTTTATTCACATCACTAAATGATTCAGGCATCGGTTCACTCATGACTAATGCCAGTTTCATGCAATGTATTAATGATTGGTGACATTGTTGTATAAGTTGAAAAAATTATTGTTAATGGTGCAAGCCAAGTATCAGGAGAGGGGTAATGCATAGACATTACTCCGGTGCTACAAAATAGCGCCGTTGTAATGGCAAATTTTTTGGAAACAGTTTGGTGCTAATGTTGTATATTGTTCTGACATTGTTGTATATTTGTATCCATGCACCTTATAGTACTCAAGTTTTCCATATGAATTCTATTCTTTTTTGGGTTACATAGTTTCAGCAGGATGGTAACAATACATAAATACAGCCGGTAGATGTTTCATTTTGTTAATAAACTTCTACGTGTCAGTTAGGCTTCAGTTTCCCTTTAACCTTAGATATTTAAATTAACTGATGTAGAGTTTTCCCAAAATTCACATTTTGTTTTTGCTCCAGAAAAACGTTGTTGCATCTAAGTATTTTGCCCATGTTTGCTCGAGAGTACATAGGTTATGTTTGTATGCATTTTTTGTGATATTGACATGACCTGCAATGATATATCCTGAAAATTTCACTAGATACTTTGTGAGATGGCAAATTCTCTCCCATTTAGGAAGACTAGGGTGACCAATATTGCGTTTACCTTTGCTGTTTAATTTTCAGTGAATGCACTTAAACTATTTCTGCATTCAACTAAATTGAATTATACGATAGTTGTAAATGCAAATATTTTTTCTAATTGTTATTTCGATTTTGCTTATTTTTTTCTTAAATTTAGCAATATGCCATGTTGGAAAAAAGAAAAAGAAAAAAGAAACAATGAGTGTATACTACCTTTTCCACTTCAGCCTACTGTTTTTGATGTCTTATAAATGTTTATCATTTCAATTATATCTTCCCCTAGTTGCTTTATTTTCTGAATAAATAGATTACCCATTTATAAAATTTGAGATACAAATATGGAAAACTTGTGTGTATATTGTTTGACGTCATTAGTTGCATCTTCCAAAACATGAGTAACGATGCTACTGTTGTAGTAATTGCTGTTTTTGCTAGTGGAAGCAATTTTTGTTATATAAAGAATGAATGAATATGTGTCAAGAGAGAGTTACTATTCGTAAATCTGATACTTTTTTCCATTTGAAAAGACAAGAAATGATGGATAAAGACTGGGTACGTCTAAACAGGTAATTATATGGTACTTAAGTATAATATTGAATTTAAAACATATTTTAATACCTAAGGTTATTATTTGTTTTTTATTATTATTGTAGAACCACTAAAGAATACGAGCAAGCAGCTTGGAATTTTGTAAACGATGCAAAGCTAAAGCTGCAAAATGTGGAAAAAAATTTATGCCCTTGTGTAGATTGCAGAAATCTTACCCGTCATCATGGAGAAGTTATTGTTGAGCATTTGATTATAGAGGAATGGATCCTAAGTACATGGACGGTGAGTGGTACAATCACGGTGAGCGAATAAATAAAAGCAAAAATACAAAGCCGGGTGATGCGTATGATTTGCTTAAAGCCATTATCTATGAAGACGAAGATTTTATTAATCATACTTTCTTTGATGATGATAAAAGCGAAGATGATGCACAGAGACGAGAGGATGAATTACACAAAAATTTGGAAGATGCAGAGACCCCATTGTATCCTGGTTGCAAGGATCAAACAAAGTTATCTGCTATCTTTGCCTTGTATAATCTTAAATGTGAGACTGGATTGACTGATAATGGTTTCGATAAGCTTCTAACTGTGCAGCAATTGTTGTTGCCAAAAAATAACGTACTTTCCAAGTCGTTATATGAATTGAAGAAATTCCTTAAAATATTTGACATGGGTTTCGAGAAGATTCATGCATGTGAGAATGACTGTTGTCTTTTTAGGAATGAATATAAAGATTTGAATAATTGTCCAAAATGTGGATTTTCGAGGTGGAAAGTAAATCAACGGACAAAGGAGATTATGCATGGCATTCCAGTTAAAGTGTTGCGTTATTTTCCAATAATTCCAAGGTTTAGGAGAATGTTTAGATCCAAAAGGATGGCGGAAGATTTACGGTGGCATTTCAATAACAAAAGCACCGATGGAAAAATGCGACATTCGGTAGATTCTATAACATGGAATGTAGTGGATGAGAAATTCAAATCATTTTCAGCAAATCCACGCAATCTTAGGCTTGGCCTTGCAACAGATGGCTTCAATCCATTTTCTATGTTAAGTTCCAAATATAGTTGTTGGCCTGTAATGCTCATGACATATAATCTTTCGCCTATGTTGTGCATGAAGAAAGATAATATTATGTTAACATTGTTAATTTCTGGTCCGAAGCAACCAGGAAACGACATTGATGTATTTTTAGCGCCATTGGTAGAAGATTTATGTCATTTATGGAATACCGGAGTTGAGGTTTATGATGCATATAGTCAATCAATCTTTAATATGAAAGCAAATTTGCTTTGGACAATAAATGACTTTCCGGCATATGGTAATCTTGCTGGATGCTGTGTAAAAGGTAAAAAGGCTTGTCCATTATGCGGTGTCAACACTCATCATCGATGGCTAAACCACAGTAGAAAGACCGTCTATATGGGCCATAGAAGATTTCTATCTCCTTCAAACCCTTTGAGAAAACAGAAGGCCTTGTTTGATAACACCGTGGAGGAAGGGTGTAGACCTAGGATTCTAACCGGGAGAAAAATTTCTATCATTTTAAAAGATTTTCCGAATAATTTTGGAAATGCAAAGAAGAACCAAAAAAAGAATAACAGAAAAGGTAAAAAATTGAATGAGCAAAATATAATAGAAAATAAAAGAAGAATTGAGCATAGCAAGAAAAATGAAGATGATGAGGATAAAGATCCCGTGATAATGGAGCTATTAAGGTGGAAAAAAAAGTCCATCTTTTTTCAGTTGCCATATTGGGAGGTTAGTGCATACGTTTTATTTTATTCTATT
This sequence comes from Allium fistulosum, assembly GCA_030737815.1. Taxonomy (NCBI): domain Eukaryota; kingdom Viridiplantae; phylum Streptophyta; class Magnoliopsida; order Asparagales; family Amaryllidaceae; genus Allium; species Allium fistulosum. Next base: position 784,799,906 of record CM060908.1, read on the forward strand.
AGACTAACATTATGGAATCATACAACTAAATTGTTCCATTATTGATTTTTATAGGAACTTACAATACGTCATAATGTAGATGTAATGCATGTCGAGAAAAATGTTGGAGAAAGTCTACTAGGCACAATGTTGCATGACAAGAAATCAAAAGATGGAGTTAACTCTAGAAATGATTTGAAGGATTGGGGAATTCGACATGGTCTTCATACACAACCCCGCGGGAAGAAGACATATCTTCCGCCAGCTCCATATACATTATCGAAAGGAGAGAAAAAATTTTTTTGCAAAAGGTTGTATGATTTTAGAGGACCTGATGGTTATTGTTCAAATTTTAAAGGTTGCGTATCATTAGAGGACTGCAAAATTAGTGGCTTGAAGTCTCATGATTATCATGTTTTAATGCAACAATTATTACCCGTTTTAATCAGAGGATTGCTTCCAAAGAAGCCAAGGAAAACAATAACTCGTTTCTGTTCATCGTTTAATAAATTATGTCAACGTGTTATCGATAGAGAGAAATTAAATCAACTTGACGACGAGATTATTGTAACTTTGTGCGAGCTTGAAAAATACTTTCCACCTTCTTTTTTTGACATAATGATACACTTGACAATTCATCTTGCAAGAGAAGCACGATTGTGTGGGCCAGTCCATTTTCGTTGGATGTACCCCTTTGAAAGATACATGAAGACACTAAAGGATTATGTAAGAAATCATGCTCGTCCGCCTGAGGGGTGTATTGCAAAATCTTATCTTGCAGAAGAATGCATGAGATTCTTTGGTGAATTTTTAACAAAATCACAGAAGAAAGAAGTTAGAAATGAAGATTACCAAAGTAATGTAATACTTGAAGGACGTCCAATATCAGCACATAAGACAATCACATTGTCTTCAAATGAGAAAGAATCTGCTTATTTGGCTATGCTAATGAATATGACCATGGCAGAGCCATTTTTAGAGTAAGTGCATATTCCCTCTTTTTCATTGTTTGATTGTTTGTAATTTTAAATATAACATAACATCTTTTGTTATACGCTAGTTTGCATTTGGAGGAGTTACAAAATTCAGACAAGCGCATGGAAAGAAATGCAATGTTACTTTGGAAAAATCATATAGCAACGTTCTCTAATTGGATTAAAAAAAAGGTCAATTGAATTCTTAAATGTTACTAATTAACTTAAAACCGTATAAAGAATATTTTAATTAAATGAAATTATTTTTTGTAGGTATCTGTTAGCTCCGAAGATCACGACGACATGTTAAAATGGATTGCTTATGGTCCAAAGAACGATGCTTTGTCCTACACAAGATACATCATTAATGGACAACGTTTTCACACAAAAGATGTTGGGAGAGAAACCCAAAATAGTGGAGTGACTTATGATGCAACAACCATGTGTAGGGCAAGCGCAAAAGATGTTTCTCAAGTGGTCGATGTTGTCAGTTATTATGGGATAATTACCGATATAATTTTGTTGGACTATAACATTTTTTATGTTCCGATCTTTAAGTGTGATTGGGAAAACATAAGAAATGGTGTAAAGGTTGAAGATGGATTTACGCTTGTCAATTTACATCAAAGTCAAGCTTCATTTACAAAAGATCCATATATACTTGCATCTCAAGCAAAGCAAATTTTTTATTCAAGAGAAAATGATTCTTCTAATTGGTATGTGGTAATGAAAGCACCTTCGAGAGTTTTTGATGATTTAGAGATCCACGACTCCTTTGAGGAAGTAAGCAATGTTGGGGAAGATTGCCAAGAAATCAATATGGATGTTGACGAGCATGTTGAGGATGTTTCTTTTGTTAGAGAAGATTGTGAAGGCATACTTAAGTAGTCTTGAAATGTGTCCTTATATTTTCTTATAAATATTTCTTTTTTTTGGTGAGGAAGATTGCCAAGAAATGTGTCCTTATATTTTCCTTATAAATCTTCCTTTTTTGTTGTTTTTTCCAACACTTGTTTAAGAACTTGCTTGTTTAAAGCTTAACTCACACATCACAAGAATGCATATTCTTGTATTTTGTTGATCACATCTTGATCTATATACAAAAGTGGTTCACCACATCTTGATCTATATACAAAAGTGGATTAGAAGTCAGAAGTAGTTGTCAATCAGGGTTATCTTCGTATATAAGTTGTTCAGAAAAGTGGTTCCCTCAGCTGTTTGATGCAATCTTTCACTTTAAACCCATCTCTTGTTTATTTGTCTTTGTAAAATGATCTATTGGCAGAGAATCATCGCAAAATGGATTCTACTTTAGATTGCTTAAACTAGGAGGTTTATGTTGAAGGAGTCATTCATATTCAATGTCTGTATATGGTATTGTTTTGTGAATCCTTCTCAAATTAGTTAACCCTCATTCGTACTTAGTAAATCGGGTATATTCTGGGAAAAAAATCACTGATTTTTATCAATAAACAGAACTGCTCAAAACTGCCTCAGAGTTAAATTTGAAGTTTTGTTTCTTGAAATGGCAAGCGAACGCTTAATCACTCAATTCGAACACTTTTAAAGTAAATACATTAGACATGAAAATTTCAAGTCGGTAAATTTTTGCAACTGCACTTAATTAATTAACTGCATGTTGATGGTCTGGTCAGTTTGAATGGCAGAGGAGCAAGTTTGGTGGTGGTGATGAATGAAGGAAGCAGTTGGTTGGATGATGAAGTGACTAAAGTGGATGGTTCTGTAGGTGGCTGTTGGTGAAGGTAGCAGGAAGGAGGCAGTGGCCGGTAATAGAGTTAGGTAAAGAAATGCACAAAAATGGTTCTATGCACAGAAATTCATAGTTTGATGGTTTTAAAGTGTGTATAGTTTGATCACATTTACAAATGTTTGTCCCTGTGTGTCGTTTATTTTTACCATAACGTGCCTCCTGCCATTACTGGAATTAGGTTTTGGCCCTGCGAATGCCCAGAAGGTTTGCATCTGGTTTACAACCTACACAAAACACAACTCTTTTTCCTTTGATATAGGTGATAGTTTTTTGCATTCCTAGCATTTTGTATTGCACCGTCAGATTTCTCAACTATATAATCTACTAATTAGGAATGAACTGTATTAGTAAACATATATTTGACATAAGTGGGATAATACTATTAATTACCGCCTCTTCCATCAACCTTTCAATGTTCAAACTAGAAAATAAATGATAGGTTTGTTGTACGGTACTTCCTACTTACAGTTATTAAATTACTACCTGGATTCAGTCCTATGTATATTGCACTGTTGTTTGTATATTCTACTCTACACTTCGAACTTACACTCTTTAACTCATTCTCTACTTGCCTCTCCTTTATCAGCTTGGATTGAAGTATGGCAACGTTATCATGCCAAAAACATTGCCTTGATTTTACAAATCAAATACATTCTGTTTTATGACCTATAGCTTGTAGTATGTTATTACACATTTCTAATACGTAATTCCAAACGTTGCTTCCATGCCATTTACTATATTTTTAGGACAAAATCAAAAGCGCATACAACTTACATACTCTAGCATCAATAGCTTAATTTTCTAAACATAGTACACCAAGTAAGAGAGCATGAACATTCATCATCGATGAAAGCATTTTGTGCGATTCAAAATCTGGAACATTGGATTTGATTTTCTTCTGTTAATTTCCTGTACACAGGTTTTGTATCTACTAATAGCACTGTCTTTAATACAATGATATTCCAACTAAAATGGATGCACATGAGAACAGTACTGTCAAGACGCATAGGTTAATAGACAACGGAGGATACTTGCATGCCTTCATTCTACTGCTTCATATGGATCAACATTATAAGAATTCTGATGTTTAGACAAAAAAACATTAGGATAGATGACCTACAAGTCTTTGATTTTGATCTGCATATTTGTACTACAGCAAAAGTTGCTCTATTCATCATGTTTAACCAATGCAAATTATTTTTCTTGCTTGATTTATAGTCAAAATTCAAAGAAAAATGATATCTTTGTACTAACTACAGGATATGGCAAAGAAGAGGAAGATTACTCGCAAACAAAAACAAGCCGAGGAACCAAAAGAAGCAAATATTGAATCCAGCGAGCAACATGAAGCAAATGTAGAAACTAATGAGCAACATGAAGCAAATTTAGAAACTAATGAGCAACATGAAGTCAATTTAGAAACCAATGAGCAAGGAATTGAAGTATGTACACACAATATGATGCAAGTTGAAGAAAATATTGAAAACGAATTTGAAATTGGAAATGATGCGATGGAAAATGAGACTGATATTCAACACACAGATGAAAGTACGATTCAAAAGAAAAAAGCTAAAGGCCAAACTAGAATGAAAAGACTTCCTTCGGATCGTGTGTCCCGGATTAACGTTGAATTTAATGACAATGTTGTACCAATAGGAGAAGGTTCTATAAAACTATCTTCGTACTTAGGACCGCTCGTACGGGAGCATGTTCCATTCACGATTGATGATTGGTGGAATATTGGCGATGATTTAAAACATGTGTTGTGGAGATCTATTCAGGTATCACTATACTAAGTACTGCTTATTAAAACTGAACAGTTGCATGAATCATTTGATATTCATATACAAGTTATCTCCCATCATAAACCCACAGTCAAGAGATGGAAAATAATAAAGTTTGATAGATTTAACTTGTTTGAAATATAATAAATTTTCTTAATCCGTCAATAGAGTTGGAATTTATAACATACAATACAAATTACAGTTGACTAGATCGATGCTTTCCAATTTTTTATACCTTGTAATAATGTTTATGCAATAATTAATGTAAGCTAAAAACAAGTAGAATCCTCACCCTCGTTATGCTACAAGTCAGATCTGGACAGTGAATAGTTCATGCATGCCGATAAAGCTACTAGTAAAAATCACGTAACCTGCTCATTACATATCTCCTAATCTTTGACATTATTCATTCTTAAACTTGTTTAGTATATGCTCAATTTCATACTGCTGTACCATACTACTGTACCAAAAATCTTTACACATTTTGCATCATACTGCTGTACCATACTGCTATATCCAAATACATCATACTGTTGTACCATACTTGTTTACTATATGCTCAATTTCATACTGTTGTACCAAAAATCTTGTTATTTTCTTAAACTTGTACCATACTGCTGTTGATATGATAAGTTAGCTGTAACAAATTTGTTGTTTGAATGTGTTTAATGATATTAATATTACTAACATTCAATGTATATATAAAATGTACTGATTACCAATCGTTTTGCATTTTGCAGGCTAGATTTAAACTGGATGAGGAGTGGCAGAAAACGCCTATTTTTCAGCAAATGGGATGCATATGGAGGGCTTCAAAAAGCAGGTTCGTTAGGCAAGTACTGGAAGCGAAGAACATGGAGGAAAGAATTAAGCTCAAACCTAGTAATGTCGAAAATATGAAGGACTGGAGGGATTTTCTAAGAAAGAAAACAGACTCAAAGTTTAAGGTAAATAAATACCAAATTCAATTGTAATACGTAATAATTATAATTATTCAGTGTATTATGCCTTTTCATCTTAGGCACAAAGTGATCAATTCAAAGCTATTAGAAGTTTTCAAGTGCCACATATAGTAAGTCGCAAAGGAATGGCTCGATTAGCGGAAGATATGGTGAGAAAGAACAACTAGTTTAATTTGTGTAACAAATTATGATTATGTATTTAATACAACCACATTCACTTTATCTATCATTTTTAACATAGAAACAGGAGAGTGGTGGCCACATCTCCATTCCTAGAAGTCAAATTTGGGTTAAATCCCGCACTCGAAAGAATGGCGAAGCAGTTAATACATATGTTCTAGAGACTATTGTAAGACACCGCAATATTGATAAAAATTGTATAGTATTGTCTTTCTATCCGTTATTGGCATTCTATCTATTACTTATATGTGAATAACGTTAACTTTTGTAGGAAAAGGTTAAAAAAATTGAAAGTGAATCAAACTCAACCAACAGTTCTTTGAGAGAAGATGCTCTCTCCCAAGTGTTGGGTCAGGATAAACCTGGACGACTACGAGCAATGGAAAGAGGTGCAAACTATACCAAGTTCTTGCTCTCACAAGCTAAAGATGATAGAATTTCACAACTGGAAGAGGAGGTTCGCATGCTAAAGAAAAATCTGGTATATAACATATCAATCTTTACTTGTTATTCTACTTGTGTGGTAATATTTAGAGATATTGTTCGATTTTTTTTTTCATATGGTTTTTTAATCCATCGTCCACACTTGATTTTTTAGGTTACTGCATGTCAAAGAGAAGAATCAATGCCTCAGGTAAACATCGAATATTAGCATATGCATAATTTCACATTTGCATATGTGTGCACATGATACTTTGCTATTAAACATCAAATACATTATCATTGTGATATTATCTAAAAATTAATTTTAATATATTATTTAACTTAAGACGCTTCTAATTAATTGCAAAGCAATGGAAATACATTTGATAAATGTGATTTATTGGATTGGAGCGGAACCGATGAAATAGTTGCTGAAGGAAGAGTCGTGTCAAGTGATCCAAATGAGCTTGTACATAGAATTCCTCTAGGACCAAATGCAAAGATAGTTTTGATTGAGTTTCCAAGGAAATTGGATGCTTTTTTATGGAGAGTCGTGTTTCATACGATACATATTGGAGAGGCTGCCGGTATGTCAGTAGCATGGCCTGCCGATAAAGTTATTTTGCATAAGCTAGATCAAATCGACAGCACGGTAAATTAAGTATCACTTTATTTATAATTTTTATTTCAAAATACAACTATTAATTTCATAAATACATATTTTTTTGGAATAGACTAAAAGTAGCAGAACTGAGCCTTCATGCAAGCTATATGATTGGGTTGGAGGTGAAGAAGTAGTTGCTGAAGGACGCTTGTACTCTAGCGATCCAAACCAGCTTGTGAATGGCGTTCCTATTGGACCATCAGCTATGGTAGTTGCTATTGATAATCCAAACAACCCCAAGGCTTTTTTATGGAAACCAATAAATAATATGATATATGTTGGAGATGCCATTGGTAATAAAGTTGCTTGGCCAAAATCAAAAGTAGTTGGCGAGTAAGCTAAGGCACCATCATTTGTTTTTAATAGTGGCAACGTAACATCTCATACGGTAATATGTTTAAACATAATTATAGCAACTTGTTATCAAATTTATTAATATATATATATATATATATTAAAACCATCACTTTTTTTTTCTTGTTTGATAGAGTGGAAGGCCAGCCCCCAAAAGCAAATGCAGGCTGATTGATGTTGGTGGAACAGCAACAATAGTTGCCGAAGGGGTTGTGGCTTCAACCGATCCAAATGAAATGGTCCATTTTGTTCAACTTGGAAGATACGCCGTTAAAGTTTGGGTAGTGAATGCTACAGTTCCCGATGCAGTTCTGTGGAGACCATCTTCTGATCTTGTCTGCATTGAAGATGCTATAGGCTCTACAGTGGCATGGCCAACCTCAAAAGTTGTGATAGAATCAAGTTCTAGTAAGTATAATTTTTTCATACATATATACAAAATTTCAAAATGTATTCATATTTGATTGTATGATTTAATTCTTGACATTATACGGTTTTCTTTTATATAGGTAACCATTGTTAAAGTTTATTGACTGATCAGAAGAAAAGAAAGCTTCACAACTGTACTCTAGGTAAATATACGAATAATACATCATGCATAAAAGTCATTTTATGTTTTTCGTTTGATATGCATAAAAGTCATAAAAGTCAACAGGCAATATGCATAAATATATGAATTTAATGATAGGGGATGTTTACTTGGGGTTAACTGATTTTGAGAAGAGGATAGGGGGTGTTTGATGGTATTTGAATTGCAATGTGGCAGAGTGCTGTCAAAGGGAGTTGAGGTTGTGGTTGGTTTCGCGTTTGGAGGTTCGGTGATTTTTGGATTTGCGATTACAGAGAAGTATTGATCTGATGCACAAGGAAAGGCAGAAGGTAACAGAGATGGTATGGATGAAATGCACAAAAATGGTTATGTGCACAAGGAGGGTTTTAAGGTATGTTTGAAGGAGGAACAGAAGTGAATGGTTATTCAAGGGTAATGTTGACAGTTGAGTGGATGGTAGTTGAAGTAGATGGCAGTGGTACAGGGAGGAAGTACTATTGTGATTGTGATGATGTTTTGATGTTTGTTGAATGGTTACTATGTGTTGATGCTGCAGTACAGGGAGGAGCAGTGGTGATGGTCACTGTTTGTCTGGTGGTTGTTGCGTTGTGTAGCACTGTGGAGAGGCAGTGCAGTTTATGGGCAAGTTTTTGAAATTAGTATATGCACAGTGGACGATGGTTGTGTATGTTTTGTGTACCAGTGCTATGGGTTCGTGGTTCGTGAGTTTGCAGAATTGGACTTGGGGATGGCACTAATGTGCAGGTGATTACTGCACTGGAGATTGGTATGTCTGAATGATTTGTGAATGGAATGTTGGTCTGAAAGTTTTGTGAACTGGAATTGTAAAAGTGATGTATGTCAACAGTTGAAGGTTAGGCAAGCGGGAATGGCAGCATGGGTAGCTAGCAGTTGCTACTGGTGGATGAGACAGTTGCAATTTGACAGTTGTGGGGTGACACTTTTAGTTGATGGAGGTGGTGGACGGGCTGTAATGTTCAAGTGGATTGCTTATTGTCACGGGCTGTAATGTTCAAGTGGATTGCTTAATGGAAGGAAAATGTTTACCGAAATGGGTGATAAAATGTGATCCTAGCAAGTTTAAAACGCAGCATAAGGATTTATATTCTAGCAACCTGAGCTAATCACATTTCAAAAGAAAATTTGAAATTAACAAACTGAAGTGAAGTTTATCAAAACTTCTTTAGTAACCAAATGGCAGCTTGTACCTATCGAAATGGAATTGATAACTTTACAAATATGAACTAAAACATTTTTAACATAAAATAAATAAAGTTAAACTGGTTTATAATTCACATTCAAATTCATAATGGGGTAAAAATCAACTCTAGTACACAGGCTTTGTCTATATGTGTAAGTAAACTGGTTTATAATTCACATTCAAATTCATAATTGGATAAAAATAAACTCTAGTATACAGGCATTGTCTCTATGTGTGTGTTCAAATCCCAAAAATTACACCAAATTATGTTAACTGAAGTATACAACATAACAATATGACATTTCAGTTTCTTTTAGTTTCTATACAACATTTCATAACCAATGTCTATAACATGAACTCGATAATTTGTGAAGTGCCTCTCTCCGTTTTGGTTGCTAGCACAGTTTCCATTTGCAACACATAAAGCACCGGGCTGACTTTCTAACCTTTGTTTGCTTAGACAAATATAGAGAAAACGAACGTTACATGTTTATATTCTGCTGTTGTTAAAACCAAATTTAGCAGTGTAGCATCTATAGGCTAGTACCCATGTTAATGAAAAGAAATTCAATATGGTTATACATTGAATGCTAAAAAGGGTAATTATTCATGTGAATATTGTAGCTCACTCATAAAATGAATATTTAGAAAGATATCTTGCATGTATTTAGTAAAATGAACTTCAACCCCAACAGTAGTGAAAAATAATACCTAGTGTTTCTAGGTCTAGAAATTAATTTTATAGTACTAATCCAGATATATGTAAATTCCTTCATATCCCACAACATAATAAAATTTGTTGAAAACAAATTAAAAGGATTTAACGCATACAAATAAAATAATGAGAAACCTTGACTCTATACGCAATCAAAATAATGAATCAATATAGGTATATTGAATTTTTTGATGATGATGCGATGTGCTGGAGTGTAGTAGTCGTCTTTGTGCAAATGTGGTGGTGCGGTGATAACATGCTTTCTAATGGTTTCTCAATTTCCGGTTGATGAAATTTATGAACTCAATTTGGGGTAGAAAGTTGAATTTTGTTTGTTGAAGTTTGAAAAGAAAAGGGAGTTTTGGTTGTATAATTTGAGTAGAGAAAGGGTTTGGTGAGAACTTCAGTAATATAAGGTGCAACTTGAGGCAAGAATGATAGGATGGAAGAGGGCAGATTTTTTCTCATAGAAATATGAGGTGCAACTTGAGGCAAGAATGAGAGGATAATCAGAATGGGTAGGGAAGGGAGTTGCTGTCACGGGCTGTTGGTGAACTGTGAAGGTGAAGTGACAGTTTGGTCAAGTGTTTAAGTTGTGAAGGGTGAATGAATTGTATGTGCACTGGTGGTATGAAATGTAGGTTGCAAGCACAGTGTTGGTTTGAATGGGAGTCGAAGTCTGATGTTTTGGAAGGCCAGGGGATGTTGTTGTAGATCTAGTCTGAAGTATAAGTTTGGTTTGGTTGTAAAACAGTGAAGTAAAGAACAGTTGTCCACAAGCAGTGATATAGTCTTGTTTGTTTGTGCAGTTTCACAGCAGTGATATAGTCTTGTTTGTGAAGTAGACATATTAGTTGTTTTGAAAAGTATCAGCACTTTTATACTTTGTCAACAGCTTCAGCACTTTTATACTTTGTCAACTTTGTCATTTAATGCAGGAACTTGGTTAACACTGAAGCAACCTGGAGCAATGTTTAGATCCTTGGAAGAATCTTCTGTAGCAGCCATTTTCGTATCATCGTCTCCATAACTGAGTATTTGTGTTCATTTGTTAACTATTTTTAGCTATTATCATGTGACCATATCTTGTACTATTTGTGTTCATTTGTTAGACTATTTTGAACTATTATCATGCGACCATGTCTTGTAGTCTTTGAAATATTAGAAAAATTATTTGAAACTTTTCCACTGGTTTGATTGTGTGTTTCCAAATTAGAATTCACTGCAACGTTATTATTGTTACATATAGTTGTTGTCATCTTCTCGATTTGTTATTTTTGGGATCAACATTTTAATATATATATATGTATATGTATATCTGTGTGCATATATATATATATGTATATCTATGTGCATATATATATATAATAATAAAATGAAAATTGAAACAAATGCTGAAAATTAATATTATATAGGATAGCGTTTGAAAAACGCTATTGATTCATCAAACTTAAACGCTATGCAAACATGACAAGAAATGCTATCGTAAAAGATTGTAACGCTATAACGAGGTTTGATGAAACGCTATAAAATGTGATCAAAAACGCTATTGATTCATCAAACGCTATCGCAACTCTATACGAGATGTAAGATTTTTCCACCAAAAACGCTATAATAGAACCAAAAACGCTATAGTAGTAAACAAAAACGCTATGCAAACAGGACAAGAAACTGTAATACCCCAAGATTTTGAGGAAAATTCTTTTAATAAATGATTAAAATTCTGGGGGAAAATCAGAATTATTATAAAGGTGGGATTTTCAGTGGTGCAAGGTTGTGTGCATGTGTGCACGTGCACACTAGTTATGGCACTAAGGGAAAATCCAGAATTCCTGGATAATAAAACAAGGAAGGAAAACATTTAGATAAAATGTTTTAAATAAAGAAAATATAGACTTAGACATGAGTATTAAAAATTCCTGAGGATGTGTGTATATATATATATCTATATATATGCCTATGTATGACTTGTCTGAAAATTTAGACAGAAGAAAACATTGATTTATAATGAATAAGTGAAATTTTAAATAGGTGTAGAAATGCACATAAGTATGCACATGTTTTCTGCAAATAAATGGTTAAAATTAAATTAACACCCATGATTGTATAAATGTATACATATCCAGATATTATGGAGCAGAAAATAAATAAAGGAAGCACAAAAACAGTAAGAACCAAAGTGCAAGAAAGCAAATGTACATAGGCAGAAAAATAGAAAGTCACACCATTATCATGTTTGAGGTAAATATAATAAAAATACTTAAAGTTATCACTTTCTGAAAAGAAAGGAAAATAGGCACAATTTAGTCTTGTTTTAAAATATTGGCCGGGACATTAAGGGTTAGGAGGGAAGGAATGTGCAATGCCAAATGCATGATTCTGGTCTGGGCTAAAATAGGGATTTTGCATCACCCAAAACCCTAGACAGAACCCTTATTTAAACCAAGAGCCCAATCAGAAAACTGCTCTCTCACTAATTAATTAACCTAAGGAAGAAGAGGAAGATAAGGCTAAAGATTGGAAGGGTTTTCTGGTTTGAGTTTGTGTAAGCATTTAGGTGAGTATCCTCACTCATATACATGGCATTAAGACCTGGGATTAGGCAGCCAAGCTTTTATATGTTATATTTTGCATGTTTTGATTTACAAACTATGTTGGCTGCTGATGGTTTCATGAATGTTTGATGAGATATGATCTGCTATGCTGGATGTATAACTTTGTTGTTCTATTTTCATCTCTGTATATTATACCAAAACCTTAAGGAACATATATCAAAGTATTTGTAACTAGTTTGAATAATGGCTTAAGACAAAGAATGAAAAGATAAAGAAAACTATGAGCTGCATATACATTGGTATGGTGCTGAGGCTTGAAATAATTGGTTAAGGGTGCAATGGAGTTTTTCTCTATAAGTGCTGAGCCCTAAACCAAACAGAAACTTACAAGCCTAAAAACTATGTTTAAACAAGATTGAAAATCTGGCTAAATATAGTTGCTTGAAAAATCAAAATAAACTCAATAGAGCCATGTATTTATTCTCAGTTGCAAACATTCTGGTATATGCTTGAATAGGGTGTTTCTATGTTAAATAATGTGAGATGGAATGATTGGGGTGTTATATCTCTAGAAAGTAACCTTTAACTTGCTTGCAATATTATGTCTGCAAGGTAACTAGTATGTTTCATGAGTACTGGTGTTATGTACACCTAGCTATCATTGATAGAATGAACATAAATACACTTAGTGATATAACTAAGGATTTTGTGCCAAGAAGGCTGCTGGAATGCTTGTCCTATTTGAAGTAGACAAGTTGGCACATGGCTTGTTTAAGTCCTGAGATCTTTGTGCCATAATGTTAATTAGTTCATGGAAATGTGTCCCTTTGATTCCTTATAGCAGATGAGGCCAGGAATTTATAAGAAAAAGATAAGGCAACCTAGTAGTTCCAGATAAAAGTTGTTTTATTGCATATGTTTGCTCTTATGTATTGTACATGATAATACCTGTCAAGTATGCAAAGTATATCTATGATGTATCCTTAGCTTAATATCATGGATATGTTAGAAATGCTCACACCAGATCATAGATCTGACCCTTATTGCTCATGGCACATGGGGGTGTCTCATTTATAATGAGGCAGCCACTAATGCTTTTGCAGGTTATGATGGAGCTAAGTAAGCAAGATTAAAAAGATATGGAATAGAGGATGCTAAGATAATTAGAAATAAAAGCTAAAATGTGTTAATTCATGCATGTATTCCCTGATTAATATGGCTATCTAAATGTATTAAGTAGGAAGAACTTGTAAGAGACATGTGCTATGTTGTTTCTGGTTATTTCTGATTTGGTATGTACTAAGGATATTGATGTTGAACTGATTTGAAAACCTATTTGCTAAAGTTGTTTTGATTTAGAGGTAAAACCTGGATTTTATAAGCATAATCATTTTATGATGATTTCAGTAATCCTGAGTTCTTTCAAAAAGAATATAGATATACAGAAAATAATATTGGGAAAACCAGAAAAGAATTAAACTGCTATATCTTCAATTTATGATATTGACATAAGTCCAGATGCAAGAAAAAGTGTTTATACTTTAAAGATGTATTTTTAAAAGAGAAGTATGATTAGGAAGAATGATATATATCTGATCACAAAATGTCTGATTCATACAAATATATATACATGCTTTTGGAAAGAAAAGGTAACAATGTTTTATGTATAATCTGGGTTGTAATAATGCAAGCAAAAGAATGGCCAGAGTAACCACAGGGTTAGGCCATAGGTCAGGCCAAATGGTTCACTTCAGATCAATGAAGCAAGGGAACATTTGAGCTCAGTTTTCTGGAAAATGAACAAAGACCCTGACATGTACATGTATATCTGTGTACATGTAGATATTGGGCAAAAATATAGATGTAAATTCTTAAAACAGTTGAAAGAATGGATTTCAAAAATAGTTATGCAAGAAGAATTGTTTTGTATGATAGGTTATAGGCAAAAATTAAATATATATGTACAATTATAGGTAGGTATCAGATTTCAGCCATACAGGAGAAAATAAAAAGAAAAACAAAAATTGTGTTTGAACCGACCAGCATAGTACTCGAACTAGTGACCTTGCATGAATAAGTTAGGCGCGTTTCCATTACGCCTAGATGTTGCTTGCGTTCACTTAGGATCCGCTTTCTTTTAACCCGAGTTTGATAATATTCAGACTTTAAGACAATCATCTATATTATAGGCTTGCTTTCTACTGATTATTGCTTGGTTATTTCTTAATTATAATAACAAGTCTAAGGAACATATTTCCAGAGGACACTATAGTCAAAAATCAGGATACATTAAGTTTTAATTTAAAAGGGAATTTATCACATTTTTGCAAATTTAAAAAGGATTTCTACTTATTATCATGCTCTGATTCAAGTAGAATATAACATAGATATCTTCATATATGTATGTTAAAAATGATTTAGAATTAAAACAATATTTCTATATTGTGAAAGATCCTGGATATATTTTTGTTTATTGGAGAAAAGAAAATGACCCTGGGATATATTTTTGTAATAGATGATATATCTATATATCATCTCTAAAAAAAAAAAAAAATCACCAATAAAATTAGTGTGTAAATAGGAGGGTCTTTTCATTTGGTATCAGAGCTATGTTTTAATTAACATAGCAAATGTTTGTATGCTTATGTTTATACTAGGTTTGTTTGTATATTTGACTGCTTATAAGTATTCCCTGAATGTATGTATGTGTGTGCATGTGACATACACAATGATTAAATAGGAAAGATACAATCAATTTAAAATTAAAGCTAAGTATTATAAACTAATAAGATGAAATACATATACTTTTAGAAATATGGTAGGAAGAGGGTCTCATCATCAAGGAGGATCTAGCACACCACAAATGCTTGACATGTAGGAATTTGTGAGAGTTTTGAGAGATTGAATTGGGCACAGACCTGAGAACCCACATGAGGAGCTCTCCAAGTTAGTGAAGACTTATACCAACTTGGGAGGTAAGAGCTTTGAAGGAACTGAAAGTGTAATGGAGATTCAAGCATGGCTGAGGACATTAGAGAGGATCTTCACTGATATGCAACTAGATGACCAAAGGAAGAGGCAAGTGGCCTCAAGGCAATTAAAAGGTGCAGCTTTGAGTTGGTGGGAGGTGATCATAGCTGGCCGGAATGAAAATGATATTAATTGGAATCAATTTAAGGAGATGTTAGAGGCAAGGTTTGTTCCAGCCTCAGCAAAAACCACTTTACTTGAGGAGTTCATCAAACTTATACAGGGGACTATGAATGTCACAGAATACACCCAGAAGTTTGAGGGATTGTCTACCTATGGGGCAATGTTAGTGGCTGATGAAGCATCCAAAAATGATAGATACATCAAGGGATTGAACCCAGGGCTTAGCAGGGCTATACTACCCTATGCTGACAGAACTTTTGATCAAGTGATAGATTTGGCTCTGAAGATTGAGCAGCATGACAAGGAAAGAGATAAGTTCAGGAACTTCAAAAACAATAGTAACAAGAAGAACAAAGGAAAGTACCACCCTTATGATAAGAAGAAAGGAGAGGCAGATGGTAAGAAGGCAGTAGATGCAAAGCCCAATGAAGCCAAAAGAAAAATAGTTTGCAACCATTGTGGGAAAGAAGGCCATATTAAGCCAAGATGCCCAGAGCTTAAAGGGGGAGCTTTCAAATGCTATCTATGTGGGAAGGAAGGGCATATGAAAAGAAATTGCCCAGAAAACAAGCAACAAGGGAAAGTGGCAAACCTGGAAGGTAGGGGCAAGGCCATAATTGAGGCTAATGCTGAAAACCATGGTCAAGTGGAAGGTACACTATTTATTTGTACCATACCTTTAGCTGTAATATATGATACCGGGGCAACCCACTCACTCATTTCCCATGAAATAGTTAAAAGGTTGAAAATGAACTGCAAATTGGCTGAAATACCTCTGTTAATACAAAGCCCTTTAGGAAGTTCTAGTGTATTAGATATGATCTGTGTGGATGTGAATTTGAACATAGGAGGAAACACATTTGTTTCCAATTTATATGTTCTAAATTTCCCAAATATAGGAGTTATATTAGGGGCAGATTGGCTAAGACAATTCAAAGCCATAATTGACCTAGATGCATCCACCATTTCACTACAAAATTCTAAAGGCCAAAGGGTTACAATTCTATGTGAACCTATCAAAGAAAACAGTCTAAATCATTTAATTGAATTAGAAAATAATTCCAAGGAAATAGCTATTAATGAAATCCCCATAGTTAAAGAATACTTGGATGTATTTGGGGAAGTAAAAGGTGTCTCACACCATAGACCTGTTGAATTCCAGATTAACCTTATGCCTGGGGCTAGCCCAGTTATCAAAAAGCCTATAAGGATGGGGCCAAGTGAATTAAAAGAGCTAAAGAACCAGCTGGAAGAATTAGAAGCCAAGGGGTTTATAAGGCCAAGTAATTCATGCTGGGGTGCTCCTGTAGTATTTGTTAAAAAGCATGATGGTACTTTAAGAATGTGTATAGATTACAGAGAATTAAACAAAGTAACCATCAAAAACAAATACCCATTACCCAGGATAGATGATCTCTTTGATCAACTCAGTGGAGCTAAAGTGTTTTCTAGGCTAGACTTGGCATCTGGGTTTCATCAGATGAAGGTTGAGGAATCAAATATTAAATATACAGCATTCAACACAAGATATGGTTTGTATGAGTTTCTGGTTATGCCATTTGGGCTAACAAATGCCCCTTCTTACTTTGTAGACCTAATGAATAGGATATTCAGAGACTACTTAGACAAGTTTGTTCTGATTTTTATAGATGATATTCTAATCTACTCTAAAACAATAGAGGAACATGAGAACCACTTACATTTGGTCTTATCTAGATTAAGAGAAAAAGATTTGAAAGCAAAATTCTCTAAGTGTGTGTTCTGGCAAGAGGAAGTACACTTTCTTGGACATGTTGTCTCTGCTAGGGGAATTTCTGTAAACCCCAATAAGATAGTAGCAATCCAAGCATGGAAGAAGCCTAACAATGTTAGTGAAGTTAGGTCATTCATGGGGATGGCAGGATACTATAGGAGGTTCATACAAGGATTTTCTAAAATAGCAATGCCACTCACTAACCTGACTAGGAAGAATCAAAAGTTTATATGGACTGATAAGTGTGAACAAGCTTTCACCCAGATCAAGGAGGCTTTGGTAAAATCACCAGTGTTGAGAGTACCAGAAGGCAATGAGGGATTGGTTGTGTATACAGATGCATGTGGGTCAGGGCTAGGGGCTGTGTTGATGCAGCAAGATCAGGTCATAGCTTATGCATCTAGACAACTAAAACCCCATGAAACTAGATATGCAACTCATGATCTTGAGTTGGCAGCAGTAGTATATGCCTTAAAGCTCTGGAGGCATTATTTATTGGGTGCAAAGTTCATTTTATACACTGATCACAAGGCCTTAAAATATCTCTTTTCACAAAAAGATTTAAATATGAGACAACACAGATGGGTTGAATTTCTTGCTGCTTATGACTTAGATATACTTTATACACCAGGCAAGGCTAATAAAGTGGCAGATGCATTGAGTAGGCAGCATGCAAAAATGGCCATGTTAATGATGGAGGAGTTTAGAGATTTGACCATGCTCACTGATTTGGAAATAGATGAGAACAGTGGGATAAGTATGGAGATAATTGAGGAAGAAAAGAGTAAAGGAAGGTTAAGTTTAATTACTTTACAATCAAATTTGGCCTTGAAGGTGGCAAAAATGCAAGAAGAAGATCAAGACTTAGCAGAAAAGAGGTCTCTCCTATTAAAGAAGGAAGAAGTGAAGGATTATCACATAGATGTAAAAGGATACTTAAGGTACAAGGGAAGGATATGTGTCCCAAACATCATAGAATTGAAAGAAGAAATCCTTAATGAGTACCATAGGAGCAAATATTCAATACATCCAGGCAGCACCAAAATGTACCAAAACTTAAAAAGGGACTATTGGTGGAAGGGAATGAAGTCTGATGTAGCCAGATATGTTGCTAAGTGCATGGTTTGTCAACAAATAAAAGCTGAGACCCAAAGACCTTCAGGGTTATTGCAGCCACTTAGCATACCACAGTGGAAGTGGGAAGACATATCTATGGATTTCATAGATGGCCTTCCTAGATCCAAGAGGGGAAATACAAGTATTTGGGTGATTGTAGATAGGCTGACTAAAGTAGCCCACTTCATACCAGTGAAAGCAGACAGAAATGCACCTAGGTTAGCCCAAATTTTTATGAGAGAAGTGGTAAAACTGCATGGTGTTCCTAAAACTATAGTGAGTGATAGGGATACAATCTTCACTTCAAGATTCTGGAAGAGCTTCCAAGAGGCTATGGGGAGTGAATTGTGCCTAAGCACTGCTTATCACCCCCAATCAGATGGGCAAACAGAAGTGGTAAACAAGATTTTAGAAGATTTGCTTAGAGCATGTGTGTTAGACTTTGGAGGAAATTGGGAGGACCACCTCCATTTGGCTGAGTTCACATACAATAATAGCCACCAAAGTACAATTGGAATGGCACCCTTTGAAGCCCTATATGGAAAGCCATGTCTATCACCCATGTGTTGGGCTGAGGCAGGAGAGAAAGCTATCCTAGGGCCAGAATATGTCAAAGACATCACAGAGAAAATAGGACTGGTGAGAAAGAGGATGGCAATAGCTCAAGATAGGCAAAAGAAGTATGCTGATGCAAAGAGGAAGACAGTGGAATTCAAAGTAGGTGATTATGTCTTCATTAAGGTTTCACCAATGAAGAAAGTCTTGAGATTTGGCAAGCAGGGGAAACTCAGACCCAGATATGTTGGACCATACAAGATTTTGGAAAGGATAGGCTCACTAGCCTATAAGCTGGAGCTTCCAGAGAAGATGAGTGCAATGCACAATGTGTTTCATGTGTCACAACTAAGGAGATGGGTACATGACAAGGAGGAAATCTTAGAAAAGCCTACTGAAGTTCAGATTAATCCAGATCTAATCTATGAGAAAGAGCCAGTGGGAATTGTGGCAAGGGAAGAAAAGAAATTAAGAAACAAGACATTGAAGCTTGTAAAGATTCAATGGAGTATAGATCCTAGTGATTGTACTTGGGAGCTAGAGGATAAAATCAGGATGGATTACCCTAGGCTCTTTGCAAATTTAAAAGGTAAATTCTTAGATTACTAAGAAAATTTGATATGTATGATAGACAGTGACTATTTAAATTGCTCATGCATATTTGAATAATTTTCCTAAGAAAGTAGGAGTACTCAAAGAATATGTTGTAAATTGTGAGGGCACAATTCCTAAAAGGAGGGGTAATTGTAATACCCCAAGATTTTGAGGAAAATTCTTTTAATAAATGATTAAAATTCTAGGGGAAAATCAGAATTATTATAAAGGTGGGATTTTCAGTGGTGCAAGGTTGTGTGCATGTGTGCACGTGCACACTAGTTATGGCACTAAGGGAAAATCCAGAATTCCTGGATAATAAAACAAGGAAGGAAAACATTTAGATAAAATGTTTTAAATAAAGAAAATATAGACTTAGACATGAGTATTAAAAATTCCTGAGGATGTGTGTATATATATATATCTATATATATGCCTATGTATGACTTGTCTGAAAATTTAGACAGAAGAAAACATTGATTTATAATGAATAAGTGAAATTTTAAATAGGTGTAGAAATGCACATAAGTATGCACATGTTTTCTGCAAATAAATGGTTAAAATTAAATTAACACCCATGATTGTATAAATGTATACATATCCAGATATTATGGAGCAGAAAATAAATAAAGGAAGCACAAAAACAGTAAGAACCAAAGTGCAAGAAAGCAAATGTACATAGGCAGAAAAATAGAAAGTCACACCATTATCATGTTTGAGGTAAATATAATAAAAATACTTAAAGTTATCACTTTCTGAAAAGAAAGGAAAATAGGCACAATTTAGTCTTGTTTTAAAATATTGGCCGGGACATTAAGGGTTAGGAGGGAAGGAATGTGCAATGCCAAATGCATGATTCTGGTCTGGGCTAAAATAGGGATTTTGCATCACCCAAAACCCTAGACAGAACCCTTATTTAAACCAAGAGCCCAATCAGAAAACTGCTCTCTCACTAATTAATTAACCTAAGGAAGAAGAGGAAGATAAGGCTAAAGATTGGAAGGGTTTTCTGGTTTGAGTTTGTGTAAGCATTTAGGTGAGTATCCTCACTCATATACATGGCATTAAGACCTGGGATTAGGCAGCCAAGCTTTTATATGTTATATTTTGCATGTTTTGATTTACAAACTATGTTGGCTGCTGATGGTTTCATGAATGTTTGATAAGATATGATCTGCTATGCTGGATGTATAACTTTGTTGTTCTATTTTCATCTCTGTATATTATACCAAAACCTTAAGGAACATATATCAAAGTATTTGTAACTAGTTTGAATAATGGCTTAAGACAAAGAATGAAAAGATAAAGAAAACTATGAGCTGCATATACATTGGTATGGTGCTGAGGCTTGAAATAATTGGTTAAGGGTGCAATGGAGTTTTTCTCTATAAGTGCTGAGCCCTAAACCAAACAGAAACTTACAAGCCTAAAAACTATGTTTAAACAAGATTGAAAATCTGGCTAAATATAGTTGCTTGAAAAATCAAAATAAACTCAATAGAGCCATGTATTTATTCTCAGTTGCAAACATTCTGGTATATGCTTGAATAGGGTGTTTCTATGTTAAATAATGTGAGATGGAATGATTGGGGTGTTATATCTCTAGAAAGTAACCTTTAACTTGCTTGCAATATTATGTCTGCAAGGTAACTAGTATGTTTCATGAGTACTGGTGTTATGTACACCTAGCTATCATTGATAGAATGAACATAAATACACTTAGTGATATAACTAAGGATTTTGTGCCAAGAAGGCTGCTGGAATGCTTGTCCTATTTGAAGTAGACAAGTTGGCACATGGCTTGTTTAAGTCCTGAGATCTTTGTGCCATAATGTTAATTAGTTCATGGCAATGTGTCCCTTTGATTCCTTATAGCAGATGAGGCCAGGAATTTATAAGAAAAAGATAAGGCAACCTAGTAGTTCCAGATAAAAGTTGTTTTATTGCATATGTTTGCTCTTATGTATTGTACATGATAATACCTGTCAAGTATGCAAAGTATATCTATGCTGTATCCTTAGCTTAATATCATGGATATGTTAGAAATGCTCACACCAGATCATAGATCTGACCCTTATTGCTCATGGCACATGGGGGTGTCTCATTTATAATGAGGCAGCCACTAATGCTTTTGCAGGTTATGATGGAGCTAAGTAAGCAAGATTAAAAAGATATGGAATAGAGGATGCTAAGATAATTAGAAATAAAAGCTAAAATGTGTTAATTCATGCATGTATTCCCTGATTAATATGGCTATCTAAATGTATTAAGTAGGAAGAACTTGTAAGAGACATGTGCTATGTTGTTTCTGGTTATTTCTGATTTGGTATGTACTAAGGATATTGATGTTGAACTGATTTGAAAACCTATTTGCTAAAGTTGTTTTGATTTAGAGGTAAAACCTGGATTTTATAAGCATAATCATTTTATGATGATTTCAGTAATCCTGAGTTCTTTCAAAAAGAATATAGATATACAGAAAATAATATTGGGAAAACCAGAAAAGAATTAAACTGTTATATCTTCAATTTATGATATTGACATAAGTCCAGATGCAAGAAAAAGTGTTTATACTTTAAAGATGTATTTTTAAAAGAGAAGTATGATTAGGAAGAATGATATATATCTGATCACAAAATGTCTGATTCATACAAATATATATACATGCTTTTGGAAAGAAAAGGTAACAATGTTTTGTGTATAATCTGGGTTGTAATAATGCAAGCAAAAGAATGGCCAGAGTAACCACAGGGTTAGGCCATAGGTCAGGCCAAATGGTTCACTTCAGATCAATGAAGCAAGGGAACATTTGAGCTCAGTTTTCTAGAAAATGAACAAAGACCCTGACATGTACATGTATATCTGTGTACATGTAGATATTGGGCAAAAATATAGATGTAAATTCTTAAAACAGTTGAAAGAATGGATTTCAAAAATAGTTATGCAAGAAGAATTGTTTTGTATGATAGGTTATAGGCAAAAATTAAATATATATGTACAATTATAGGTAGGTATCAGATTTCAGCCATACAGGAGAAAATAAAAAGAAAAACAAAAATTGTGTTTGAACCGACCAGCATAGTACTCGAACTAGTGACCTTGCATGAATAAGTTAGGCGCGTTTCCATTACGCCTAGATGTTGCTTGCGTTCACTTAGGATCCGCTTTCTTTTAACCCGAGTTTGATAATATTCAGACTTTAAGACAATCATCTATATTATAGGCTTGCTTTCTACTGATTATTGCTTGGTTATTTCTTAATTATAATAACAAGTCTAAGGAACATATTTCCAGAGGACACTATAGTCAAAAATCAGGATACATTAAGTTTTAATTTAAAAGGGAATTTATCACATTTTTGCAAATTTAAAAAGGATTTCTACTTATTATCATGCTCTGATTCAAGTAGAATATAACATAGATATCTTTATATATGTATGTTAAAAATGATTTAGAATTAAAACAATATTTCTATATTGTGAAAGATCCTGGATATATTTTTGTTTATTGGAGAAAAGAAAATGACCCTGGGATATATTTTTGTAATAGATGATATATCTATATATCATCTCTAAAAAAAAAAAATCACCAATAAAATTAGTGTGTAAATAGGAGGGTCTTTTCAGAAACGCTATCGGAAAACATTGTAACGCTATAACATGGTTTGACGAAACGCTATAAAATGTGATCAAAAACGCTATAGAAGTTAAATGAAGGATTATAATTCCCTATAGCGTTTAAGTTTAATAACAACGGGAAAACGCTACTGTAGGTTGCAAACGCTATGAACTTTTGTAAACGCTATTAGATATTATAGCGTTTACCTTCCTGCTATGTAATGCTGCCGGCCTACCATAGCTTGTCGTTCCACGGCGTTCTCTGAAACGCTATGGTAGCCTGTTATAGCGTTTTTCAAACGCTATGAAAAGCATAAACTGTTGTAGTGAGGACCTATCGTAACGGCTGGTCGGTGTAAATGTTAATCGGATTTGCCTAGATGTACGGATGGAGTTTCCATGATGGGATTAGCAAGCAGTACGCCAATTTCTCTATCTTTGAATAGTTCCTTTCTGCTCTGTCAATCGCTTACTAACATAATACACCAGCCTTTGAATTTGGTTCTCCTCACGAATCGAGGCGGCACTTAAGGCATATGCTAATATAGCCAAATAAATGTACAACTCCTCGTGATCTACCAGCTTTGAAAAGACATAAGGTCTCTCGAAATGGTTCACCAGAGCTCAAAACGCGTCTTCACAATCCCGCATCCATTCAAAGTTTCTTTTTCCCTTCCTAATCAAATCAAATAAAGGAATGCATTTGTTAGTTGCTCTGGAGATAAATCGACTTAAAACAACAAGCTTCCCATTCAAACTTTGCACTTTCTTAATGGTTCTTGGCACTTGAATATCTCGGATAGCCTGAATTTTCTCTGGATTAATTTCAATTCCTCAAGCATTAACAATAAAGCCCAAGAACTTATTTCCTGATGCAACGCTAAATGAACATTTCAAAGGATTGATTTTCATGTTATAAAATCGGAGGATGTCGAACATCTCTGCCAAGTCTCGAATTTGGTCGTTTGATCGTCGTGACTTCATAAGCATATCATCCACATAGACTTCCATCGTTCTCCCAGTTTAGTCTTTAAACATCCGGTTAACTAAGTGTTGATAGGTTGCTCCAACGTTCTTCAATCCAACGGTATCACCACGTAACAGTATAATCCAATATCCATCACAATGCTGGTGTGTTCCTGATTAGGGACATGCATCGGGTTTTGGTTATACCCCAAGTACGCATCCATAAAAGACAACAATTCGTGCCCTGGAGTCGAATCAACCAGATGGTCAATCCTTGGAAGGGGAAAACTATCTTTAGGACTTGCCTTGTTTAAGTCTAAATAGTCAATACACGTTCTCTATTTCCCATTCGCCTTCTTTACTAGCGCGGGATTAGATATTCATTCAGGATAGAGAGCATCGCGTATAAACCCATTGACTTTCATTTTATCGACCACCTCTTGAAGAGCAACGGATCTCTACGGATCCATGCCTCGCCTTTTATGTTTTACCAGAACATACTTCGGATAAATGTTTAATGCATGGCTCGCGATGGCAGGTGAGATCCTACACATGTCAGAATGAGTCCAAGCAAATACATCCAGATTCGCTTGGAGAAAATCAGCAAGTTCTCTCATCACTGAAGGGTTGAGCTACGATCCAATCTTAAAGACCTATTTGGGGTCGTCGTGGCTGACTGTTATATCAACCGTCAGCTCAGCCGGCGCAGCCTTGGTCTCCTTGGCTCCTCTTCATCATCCGTCGGATCTATATCTCTATAGAACCGATTGTGGCACCCAAGCCAAGGCTCAGGCGCCATTTGTCAATCTTCGGTAACATGGATGCAGACAGATTTGTCCACACCCTTTCCCTTCTCCATACACCGAGCTTCTCGCAACTCAGCCACATAACAGGCACATCCAGTCGCATGATCACCATGCACCACTCCTACTCCATTATCGGCTAGAAATTTTAAAGTTAGACACCACGGGGCAAGAGCTGCTCGAAATTCAGCCAAGGCTAGTCGATCGAGAAAAACGTTGTACGGTGAGTCAACATCTAAAACAATGAATGGTAAGATCTGCACTCTCCTATGTTTGCCTTCCCCCAATTCAACTAGCAACTCAACATAACCGACTGCCTCAGTCGCCATACCATTAAAATCATGTATACGAGCTTTAGATGGTTTCAAATCATTAGCCTCCATTCTCATTTGATCATAAGCCTTCTTGAAAATAATTTTTACCGAACTTCCACGGTCAGTTAAGATCCTTCTCATTAAAGCAAGGCCAATCATGGCAGAAATGACCATCGGGTCAATTGTAGGAGCCTTTACTCTATCTGCATCTCTGCTTCTAAACACTATATCATCCGTCATTGTACGTTGCAGCTTGGCCAGAGTTCCATCCTCCTTATTTGAACAATACTCAAAATCCACATGCCTTATCGCGCTAGCATAACGCTCCATTTCCTACCAACTCCTATCTGCAGGATGCGGTCCTCTAACTATTGTGTTTATCACTAATCTTCCTCCAGTCCGTGCAGGGAGTCCACGCAGACTCCTCAACCCTGCACGGAGCTTGTCCTCTTTAGGGCAGAGGTCCCATGTCTGCCATCCTACGGAGTTTTCACAAACTGCTATAACTTCTTTTCCCAAATCAACTTCTCGATAGCATCTTGGAGATGCATGCACTCGTTCGTATTGTGCCCGTAACACTCGTGAAACCGGCAATACTTTCCAGTCTGTTTCTATGTCTCTATCACTCCTTTGGACACTGCTTCTTATATTGAAAAGTATTACAGGTGGATAGGTAAATATTCTCCAGGGATGCGTTTAAGGGTGTATAGTTGTCATACATAGGAATCCTTGGCCTCGACCTACCAAACTCCCTCTTCCGGTCTCGATTCCCGCCTCCATTCCTCTTCTATTGATTCGGCTTGTTCTGAACATTAACCTGAACCTTCTTGGAGCTCTCATCAGATTGCTTTATTGCAATGTTTCTTCGTACTGCTTCTCCTCTCGGTCCCACAACATTGATTTTCCTAAAGGACATGGCTTTCTCTTTTCTCAGAAACTGAGCCACATTTGATAGAAACACTCCAACATGGCCGGTGGTTTTCCAGCTAGCCAATCACCAAACTCGGATTCCGGATCAATCCCACTTGTCATAGCCATAAGTATAGCATGGTCATTTAGGTTACTGACTTCTGTAGCAGCGACATGAAATCATTCCAAATAGTCCTTCAATGATTCCCCCAGAGCTTGGATTACGTTGGAGAGTGACATCATGTCTTTAGGAAGAGCAGCGTGGATCCGGGACCGCTCCACAAACTTAGTTGCAAGTTTATCAAATCTTGAAATCGATCTCGGGGGCAATCTTTTAAACCACATCATCGCGATCCCAGAGAGGGTTATAGGAAAGCATCTACATTTGGTTGCATCATTGGCTCTTGCAGCGTCCATCAACCATTTGTATCTCATGATGTGCTGCATGGGGTCGATTTTTCCTTTATACGTAGGCATCGCAGGCATGTTGAGACTCCTTGGATATTTCGCATGCAAAACATTGTTAGTAAACAAGGCATGACTTCTCGAAATTCCCTAGTCATCATTTGTCAAACCTTGGTTCTCTCCCATCAATTGTCGAACCATTGCCGACAAATCCGATGTTTGGATGGGTGGTGCCAAGCAGTGATCGCGCTCCACCTCACATGAATGGTCCGGTCGATGTCTACGGGCTATTTTACGCCCTCTTGGTCTACCATCCTCTTGACGTGCACCTTGGACATTCAACTCATCATCATTCCAAAAGGGCGGTTGGTCAGCATTTAGTCAAACTCCAGCATCTAAGCTTCCAAAAACAGCTCCTGCTCGATTCCCCAAGTGTTGTGGGGGGAAATCCTGCATCCGGAGGAGGGATCGGTACCGATCCCTTGGGAGGGATCGGCACCGATCCCTCTTGGCAGACCATATTTGTCTGCCAAGTAATGCCCTGATGTTTCAGCTTGATTTCCTTCAACCCTACAACGCCTATGCTTATGGTATTCGTCTGATGAGATGGAACTCTCTGATGCCCAGTAAGAAGTTGGATCCCTTCTGGCGTTCTCACGCTGTTGTTGAGCAATCTGGTTCAATAGGGTATCATTAGTTTGAATCTTCTCATTCAGCCGTCTATGACTTTCCATCAACTCCCTCATCAAGTTATTAAACTCGGTTCTAGTTATACCATCTGCAGGGTTCTGGACTTCAACTGGCTCCACATTCCGATTTGCAGGTTGGTTGCTTAGGGCTCCTTGTTGAAAGCTGGCAGTTTCATTTGCATCCACATTTTGAGAACTTGATCTGGTATGTTGCACCATTATCGATTTCCTTTGTTAGATTCTAATAAATATGAGTAGTATATGCAAGCTTTTAAAGATTACTACGGATCTTCTTTAGGGGATTTGCTCAATCCAGTAGCAACAAAGGAGATCCTAAGCTTTGAGAATCAGATGCTCAGTGAAAGCACCAAAATGTTTACAACCAAATTGGCCACAAACACCTAAGAATAGGTTTGTGTAGCGAAGTAAATAAAGAAAATAAGTGAAAACAAAGGAATATACCAAACAACAAGCAAATCACTGCAGAAAACAAGAACAACAAGATTTATAGTGTTCGTCGTTAATTGCCTACATCCACTTTGAATATTCTCTGTATTGATTCACTTTAATCTTGATTACAATAAGAAACAGTAAGAGGTAAGAAAATAATGGAGGAAGTTGATTATAATAAAAGTGTTATATAACCAACAGCGTAAAGATCCTTAGAATGACCCCCTAGGCCTGTATTTATAGATGAAGGCAACCACCAATCTGTCTGGAACTTCAGCAATAGAATCTCTCCATCCATATGGGCCCACTATAGGGGGCGTTGGGCCCAAATCTCAATGGATAGGGATCGGTACCGATCCCTCCATATGTTGAATTTGGGTAGCGTTCCCTATGGTATCTCTTATATGTTTAGATCTGATGGCTCTTCAAATTTCAAGTTGATTGGATTTGTGGAGATTGAGTTTTTTAATCTTTGGTTCGAAATCACTTTAGAGTTATCACTGCCGACCCCTCCATATTAGAGCATGCCGATCCCTCCATTTGTTCGTATTCTCTGAACCTTATTGTATAATGCCGATCCCCCTTATTTAGCTTCATGCTTTGCTTGTCAATCTGTCTAATGGCCCATTGTGTCGATCCCTCTAATAACTTAACATACCGAGCCAAGCACCATCAATAATGTCAACCCCACTTGTCTATGCAACTATGCTGATTCTTACTCGTTCGAGTATATCCCATGCCCATGGTCTAAATCATAACATACCGATCCCTCCTCTGACTCAACACTGCGCCGACCTATCTACTTCAACCACACTATGTCGAACCCTCTCATCCTCCAGAATACTATACCGATCCCTCGAGTAATGACGAGTCATGTTGAACTAGTCCCTATTACCTATGCTGATCCCTCTAATTTTCCATCCATGTTAACTACCCATCTAAGTAATTATGTTGAACCATTGCTAATCCAATCTATTTCCTATATTTTAGCATCGTCCATCTACCAACTCCGTTCAATCTGGGCTTTGTGTTACTATCTGAACTCTATTTCCGGGTCCATAACCATTGCTTCATGATCATCCTTCTTGACAACAGTCGAATCTGTCTTGCGTGATCAGTCCAATATAGCCGGGTCAGGATACTGGGTAAATTAAAACTTGTACATAATAACAACGGAAATAAAAGTAAAGTGCACCGGAGATTTTTATCGAACTTCCCGTTATACATCTAGTCCCAGACTCCTTCTAGATTTAATTAACAAACATACTCACTTAACCTGAAGGAATGGGTATTACAAACCACCTGAGCTGCCAAACAGGATTTCTATATTACAAACCGCCTAAGCTGCCGAATAGGACTTCGTGCCTGAAGATCTCCAATAGGACTTCAACTACGAAGAGTAGCAAAGTGTTTTGACTTGTTGTGCTCTAAATAACACGGATGAGTTGATATAGTACAACCTTCCTATAGTCTTTTCTATGTGGGATATTGAGTGTACGTGAAGAAATGAAAAGGTTTTGATCACAAGAATTGTATTCTTGTATGAGCGTGTGATCAAAAAGGTAAAGCAATATGAAATTGTATAAATGCTTAAGAATTCAAATTAAGATAGAAAGAACAGAAAAGAATTGTTATTGAATTCACTATAGTGATTGCCTTATATAGAAGATGTATGGTTGCAACCTCTACTGAAGAGAATTGATCAATGGAAATGGTGCAGCCATTAACGGAGAGGAGTAACTCTTCATGGAGATGATCATCCTTCTAGAAAATTGAAAGATATAGCCGTTATACAGATTCAGTCGGTTGAATGAATTATAGTAGTCATCTGAAATCCGTCCGAGAGAGCCATTTTTAAAACAAAGTTCAAATATTGCAATTTTCATTATATTCAGCCAGTTGAAATTTGCCATTCAGTCGGCTGAATATTGTTGTGCTTCAGAACTTGTGTGCGTGCACACATTCAATCGGCTGAGTAGTCATATTCAGTCAGTTGAATTCTATTACTTCATGTTTTCTGATTTGAAATTGATTTATACTAAATGTGTTTGTGCGTATACCGCATAGAAGAGATTTTAGCATTATTTATACCTCTAGACTCAGACACTATGACTGATAATACGTTGATGCATCATCGTGGTCTTCGTTTTATCAAGTATGTCTCTTCATTTGATTTGATGTCTTTTTCATGCATAATGGTTAGTATATATGATATATTATTGTTTAGTTGTCACTATCAAAACATCAAAGTATGATGTTCTAACATTCTCCTTCCTTTTGATGATAACAATCATACAAGTTAACTTTAAAATTTTATGGATATATAGATATTTCTCCCCCTAAGTCGATACTCTCCCTATCAATATAACCGGCCATATAGTTTTTCTCCCCTTTTCTCATTGAAAAAAAGGAAATAGATATCAAATAGGGGTAATATAAATGATTATAAGGATAGAACTCTATCAAATACGGGTAATAGATAATGATTATAACATTCTCCCCCTTTGGGATGGCTATATAGAACCCAACCTACCAGTAGTCAGGAAATGACCGCCACCTAGTTGGTTCACCCTCGACATTCGGCTCTGGATTTCTATTAGCAATGGATATCTGAACTTGCCCGTATTAAAACACGATTACTACTTGGGCATTTCAACGCACGCAATCAATACAAGAATTGTAGAGAATGACTACTAACTAACTGACGCTGGGACAAGCTTGTACAAAGTGCACATGGAATATATGCATGAAAAAAAATAAGGACACATAAGAGTGGATGACAAACACACTCCACCAAAGATCGCTCACCTTAACAAACTTGACAGTGATTATCTTGGGCAAGTGTGCAAGGTAGCAATGAGAAATCATTAAATCAGAGGTCACTTTCCCCGTTAAACTTGACAGTGATTGATCTTGCACAAGTACACAGGTTAACAATGGGAAGATTATCGAAAGAGCTTACGGAATAATAAACTATGACCTCATAGAAATTGCTCGTCCGGACAAGCTTGCTAGTGATTTATCCTATGAAAATATGTCGAGGGCAAGGAAGAGCTGTTGGAGGAGCTAACAAAAATAACATGCAACTACTTCACCAGTATGCTCACCGTGTCGAACTTGTCAATGATGGACCATGTACAAGTATGTGAGGAAGCAATAAAAGATTACTAACAAGCTAATGGCTAAGCAAGGATACTATACAAACACAATGCACTAACTAATCCTGATCAACAAATATAAAGTATGGGCAAAGGGAAGCATCAATCACATAAACTGCTTACCCTACCGAACTTGTTGGTGATTGATCACATATAAGTATGCATGATAGCAGTGAGAAAAGTTGCAAATGGAATAAGCAAATCAAGCAATCATGTGGAACAAATATGTGGGATTACAACCAGAAAAAGGAGAATATGGACATGAATAAATATCATACACAACAATGCATAAACATCAAAAGAAAATTAGCTTCATAACATAAGCGCATGATCAACCCACATTCAATACTTCAGTATAGCCAAAAATTTTGGTGGTTAACTGATACAAGTATGCATGGTAGTGATGAAGGAATAACTAGTGGAATAACTTGGCAGTCATGTAGGAAAAATACATCCCAACCATCAGTCTTAGTTGGCCAAACTACAATCAATGCAACAAAATACACATCTTCAAGTCCATGTACCAAGGAACCACTGTATTCCTTTTCCAATGGCACCTTGATATTCTCAGAACATTCATAAGACAACGCATGACCCTCAGGACTCGGGGGCAAGGAGGTTGAACTAGAGGGTGCAAAAGCCTACCGGATAGGGATGAGAATCAGTAGGAAATCATGCTAGATGATTAGACTACCGAGGAAGAATGAACTACGAATATGATACTGATAAGGGATTTCATGGAATGATCAACAAGCTTTCTTCGAGCGAACAAGGCTCTGCAACATATTAGCAACGGAGAAGTTACCAAAAGGACGGAAATGAGGATATATATATTTAAGGTTCGAGATAACCATCGCATGAGAAAGAAAGACGAGTTTGGATAAAAAAACGCACTTCGTATTCTACGAAAGTATGCTTTGGGGGACAAATGTTGTGGTCATTTTCACCCACATCATGGTAAATACGAAAGACGTGAAGGAGCATAGAAACAGGAGGAAGATGCATAATAAAGGCATTATCATGTAATCACAAGGGCGAAGCGAAGCGTTAGGGACAACTTTGGAATAGTCAGAACACTTGTAAAATGTTCCTAAGGTAAGGACATGCATCTAAGTCGAAAACCACTTCTCAATTCGAGCTACTGATTGAAGAATATGATCATCTTAAAATTTATCCACCACCTAACGGATTTAGACCACACATTGGAGAGCTACCACCTACTTTAGGAAAATGGAACAGTAAAGGGCATTGGGATACCCTACTCAATGAAACAAAACTATTGGTCTAAGTTTCATTCAATTCTGATTTGAAATGGAGAAGTTATGGCACAAAAATGTGTCTAGATCAAGTGGTTGAGCACCAAGCTTCCAATAGAGAAGTAGGGAGTTCGATTCTGGGTAAGCTAAAACTATGTTTCCCTTCTCAAACTCAAAACAAGAAGTTTACTTTTTCTTGAACATGTTTAAAAAAAACAAAAAGAAGTTATAGAGATTGAGATGGAGGGTGAAATGAGTTCTCTTCCATCATGATCAAATTTTAATAAATTTTTTCGTAAATCAAAAGAAAAATTATTGAATAGAAATTAAGATTTGTTGGTTGATTATCAGGGCCGGTCCAAGGATATCCAATGCCCCAGTCGAACAAGTATTTATATTTCTTTTTTTTGCCCTTAACTCAACCAAAAAAAGTACAAGACAAAGTGTAAATTCTTCATAAAATTTAACAACCATCAGAGAATATTGATTAACTAAGTCATTTTGATTACATGCCAAAAAATCAAAATGTAAACATAATATTCTAACATATTAATACATGTTAATGAAACAACTTCTTGCATTTTTTTTGGCCAACTCGTTTATTACATCTTCATAGTTAAGCTTATATAAATATACATTTTCAATTGAAATCAGAACTAGCACACTTAATCTCTCTTGCAATATAGTTATCCGGAGATATGTCTTTATTAATTTCAATTTTTATTTCTTGCTTGAAACAAATTTGAAATTGAACCGACGACGACTTTTCTTCTTCATATCTATGTTTTTTCTTTCTATTTTGAATCTTTGATATCCAAATTTTTTTTTCAATTCCCAACTCAATTTATGATACAATGAAGTATCGTTATTCATTGATACATCATTGTAATAATTTACCCATAAAAAAAGGCATTAATTTTTTAAGCTTCATTGTGAGTTAAACTATAACAAAAACAATTCTTAATTAACAAACATCATTCTCACTGTCTAACAAAAAAATCGGTTAATTAATAGGCAACAACCATTGTTAAGTTATCACTCAAACTTCATTACAATTTTGATGTATATTCGTTATCATTTAAACTAGAATAAGCATCATTATATCTTTAATTACATTTCAAAATTGAATTGAAGTTTGTAATAGAACACACATGTATACCTAGCATTAGCACTAGCAAAATATACATAGCATTAGCAACGACATAAAACAATATGGCAGCAATAGTAGAAATGTAGAATATACCAAATTGTCAATCATAGAAAAAAATTCAACAAATTGACCAATACTATTACTTATCACATTGGTTTGAGCTGAGATTACAATTTCCAATTTGGGGATAAATTTCGAAATTGAATTCAGGGTTTGAGCTAAAATTTGACGTTAGCTGCCTATGGGCCTATGACGGTTGAATTGGAGCTTGGGGGGTTAGCTACGACGTAGAGTCATAGGGATGAAGATGTTAGCTGTGGGCCTGCGGTGGCTGTGGTGGAGCTGGACTTCTGGAGGAGCAGCGAGATTGAAAAACGCGTATTCCAGTCTTTTTTCTTCTTTTTTTTCTTTGTTGCCTCCCATTGAGATGCTGCCTAGTCTATTTTCTCTCTCGACTTTGCATTGGGCCGGGCTTGTTGATCATACATGATGGATTTTTTTCCCATGGTACAATTAATAGAGTAATAGGTCAAAGATGAAAAGAACGCATAATTAATTATGATAAGGTTGGATTAGTAATTTTATTACAATTTATGTGAAAACCATTAGTGTTTCTCCTCTTTACATAAATAATAACTTATAAACCATTTTTGTCTTTCCTCCATCCTCCTATTCCTTGTGCTTTTCCCTTCAACAATCCACGTTAACAAATATTTGGGATATCTTTTTTTCTTTCCTAATTTTATTTAGTGATATATTCTTAGCAACGTATATTAATGAAAATTTTAAAATATCCCAATATTTAAACTTAAACCTATATCCACTTTTGTTTTCAGTTTGAAGTTATAATATCAACCGTCGTTAGCATATAAATTAGAATAATGAGAAAAGATTTTTTTTTTGAAATGAATGGGTACAAAGGCCCAAGGCCCAAAAGAAAATACAATCGGATTAAAACCCGATACTACTATAACCTTCTTTCAAAGGTTACAGCCGACACAACTAAACCCTAATCTCAAGCTTTGCAAAAGAAAAAAATGGCGGAGGCTTGCGAGCTTCATCCATACTCCTTCGTACCACTTTTCTCCCCTCTCTCCCACGAAGATAAACTTCTTTTCTCTGCAAAACCCTTCTTATCTCCACTGTTGTTCATATTACTGAATTGTTCAGTAGATCTGAACTCTTTACGCCCATTAATAGAAGATTCCGACCAGTTATTGGATGCTTGAGCTTTGCGAAGGTGAAAGTTGTCCCCTTTATCAAAATTGCTCTGGTGAAGGTCAAGCTCTTTTGCGATGAATTGTTCAGTAGATCTGAACTCATTATGACCAGCGATAGATGATTCTTTCCATTTATTCGAAGCTTGAGTTTTGCGAAGGCTAAAGCTGCCGACTTTATCAGAATTGCTCTGCTGAAGTTCCAGCTCCTTTGCTATGACATTCGGGTTGTGCAAGTACCTCTCCATATGCTTGTTGCCCGCTTCTTTACTCCACTGCTCGGCTAAAAGGGCATAATTGGTTTGATTTTTAACTTTTTTCTTTGATTTACGAAGCATAATTCTGCTGTCCGACTCTATCAGTAACCACCTTTGCTCTTTAGTAAGATTTGTTTTGCTATGATTTCCGTTGTTCCTTTCTTTCCATATATGATAGATAGCAGTAGTAATGAGGATGTTTGCAAAGTCTTTTTCTAGAGATTTTCCCTTGAATTTGATATTGATATGTTGTACTGCATGATTAAGCTCCATTAGCCCATTGTTCTGGATTCCCAGTGTTGTTTGAATTTGACCCCAGATATAGTAGGCATAACTACATTCAAAAAATAAATGATTAATACTCTCATCTTCACTGTTGCATAAGGAACAAAGTGTTTTAGCATTTTTATCCCATTTTTTTATTCTATCCCAGGTCGGTAATCTGTTATTCATAGCAAAGTATGAACAGATTGCCATCTTGGGATTGTTAACTTTGTTTCAAATGCAATGATACCAGTCAACAGTAGACTGTTTGTTCCTAATCCACTCCCATGTTTTTTTAAAAGAGAACTTCCATTTGCAACTAGCAGTCCACTCCCAGTAATCAGTCTCTGCATTAGAGTCAATGTGAATACTACTAATTTCATTCTTATGAGGGTTAGTAATGGGATGCAGTTGAGGCTGCCATTGATTATCTTTGATAATCATGGAACATTTGTATTAGCATTGCCAAAGAATAATGAGAAAAGATACGTACACGGGAGCTTAATTTTGATATAAAAAATTGTTTATGCTAACATTTAACATTTATACCACAATAATAAAAAAAAACTGTTACAATTTTAGCCAATTAATTTATGCATTTCTCATATAACACCTATTATGGAATTTGAAAGGGCTTGTATCTAATTTTTTATAGTTCGTGATGGATGTTTTTTATTATAGCTGTTGACTAAACATACTGCATGCACCAAGATTAATGTTAAAGTAGTGATTACCGCAGTTAAATGTGTTACTATACGTTTTAAAATCTATTTTTCCAAATATTAAATTACTAATTTCTAAATCAAAATTTTTAATTAAAAAAAATCACGTGACGCTCTTTTCTTATATTTAAGTAGTATATTACAATTGCTACTGCAAAATAAGATCTCTGTGCAGAAAACATTTTCTTTAGAGGAAAAAAAAAACTTACTGTACAGATCATTATTTGGCGAAGACAGTAATGTCAAATGGGATGCAGTTAATATTATACATATGAAGTTTGTGTTATGACAACCCTTCTGTTTTTATCTGATTTAAATTTTCTCAAGATTTGCAGACTTGTAGTGTTCAATGTATGTGAGTGCTATAAGGAAGCAACACATTAAAAAATGAAATCAGACACTGAACTTAGGCCAAAACATCATTTGGGAGTCCAAGATGTGTTGAACATGAATGGGCGAAAGGTTTCCAAAAGAAGAAAGAAAAAGACATGTGATTTGGGCAGCCTTTGCCGATATACGAATGAGACAAGTTGTCAGATCATGCTTTGATTTCATCATGTTAACCATGGCACCATCCCCTGCTGTTGTTTCTACATTCTTTCTTTTTTATACATATGGCAAATGATTGCATGTCATCACGTTAACTGCAGACAGACTTTTGCGTCTAATTTATCATTAATATCACAGTTATTCACGGTGTACATGTTTGTTACATGTGCGAAAATTCGCCTACATTTCTGCCAACTCATTTTGTAAACTATTATCACAAACGGTATTCCAATCCAAAAGGTTAGGCTTGATGGGTGCTTTTTTATTTATTTGAAGTGACCATTTAAAAAGATGTATTTGAAAGGAAAAGTTGATGAAAACAATGTGTGTTTTCTCAAAGAGATTTTTGTTATAGCTCCACACAATTTCTAGCAGGTGTAACATAGAAAAAATGTAGAAACGCAACGAGTAAAATTGTACTAAAAACAGTTTGCCTTATAAATACTTGTAAAAGACTGTGTAGACGTATATTAATCTTTTTATACAACCATATGTATTAAAGTTTTTTCAATTTTGGATGGGTTTTAAAAGGGGTTGGGAAATGGGTATTGTTAACGGTTTTGTTAACCAGTCTCTAAGTTATGGTGGTCCATGAGGATGCCTAAAAACAATGTATTCCACACATGTAACTGTAAAATAAATTGCAATCCAACTATAAAAATTACAGCAACTTAACAAACAAAGACACATGTATATAAATATACATGTACAAATTTATAACTAAGCTGAGAGTGATTCCAAATATTGAGAATCTCATAACATTTTTGTATGATAACAATGTTGTGATATAGTTCATAACAGAACATAGGGCTCTCTAGAAGTTGAGTGATATATTTTGAACTATTCCACGTGATCAAGATAGTTTATCAGCATCGAAGAGAGTTGACTGACAAAATAGATAATTACACTACAAGGAACGGAAGGCATAGCAATGGCAAATAGCCGTTGGCGACCGTTGCTAGCCGTTGCTAAAAGCCGTTGCGAATAAGCTCGTTGCTGCTTGTTCCACCAACGGCAATAGCAACGGCTCCGTTGCCAATTTAGCAACGGCTAGCGACGACAAGTTGTCCACGTGGCAATGCGCTCATCTATCTGCTGAGACAAGAAGCTCTGTCGCCAATCATTTATCTCGTCCAGCTGTCGTTGCATCTGGGCTATCTCCTCTTCGGCTATAGATTTCTTGTAAGCCCTCTGGAAGTTAAGAGCCTATAAAACGATCAAACAATCTAGTTCTAATTCACGCTCGCAACGGCTATATTAAATTCAAATATAAGTTATTAAAATAGTTTACCTTCTGATTGCCGTATCCATAACGCCTATTGCGAGAAGGTGGATCAATAATTCTATCCCATATTTGATTGGACTCTTGAAGCGTAATATCCTCCCGTCCAGTTCTTTGCGCCATCGCTGCCCGCTCCGCTTCATATCTACCCTGCAATTACGAATACAAATTTGACTCAATATATAGCTATACAATTTACTTATACACTACTAAAGGAATGTGAAACGTTGTCATTGCGAATAAACATATTTACCATAACAAATTCAGCCTTCGCATCTGTCCACTCATAGGTGACATTCCCATCATCATCGGTCTGCTCCACCGCATGAGTGACTCTAAAAACCTCGGCCATTGTAGGCTCCTGTCCGGTTCTTGAATGCTGAAATTATACATGAATAAAAAACGTTACTAATATGATTAAATAATATTATAGTTTATAAACTCAAATTACGAATTTACCAATTCCCTCCGCCATTGTTGGAATGACTTGGACCCACCGTGGTGTAACGCTGGATTTTTATTTCTGTTCGCGCTATTTCGCTTTGCTATTTCCTGTTAATTTAAATACATGGTTAATTAAATTAATAATGCAACTAACATACATAATTTAAATAAATAATACTAACAATACAGCAATACATAACTTACTTTGACAGCTTCACTTTCCTAGTGGGTGACAAATGCAGCCCAAACATCATTACCCATCCAACTGGGTTTTTTTCCGCTTAGCTTGGCCTTCGAAAGAGTCTCCCTGTAATTTTTCCGCATTCTCTTATTCCAATGATTGAAGAAGACATTGTTATCTTCCGGGCGAACACGTATTACAGCCTGCTTATTGAAAATAATTTGAATTATATACAGTATACTAATTTTACATTGAAATATAAAATTTTACTTACCATCAAATCAGCAACTATAGCGTTCATCACTTCGCCTGGGATGTCGTCCCAATAAGGCCGCAACCAGACATCCTACTCTTATAGGATTGCTTTGACACTTGAAGAATGTAATCCGCCGGCTCTATTTCGAAACCCCTGTATAAATGTTGATGTATATAATTAATATATTTTAAATAATATAATTGAAATTAATTAGATACTTACCCAACACTCTTGGGAACTATCTCTATCTCACGGCGTAAGTCCGGAGCCGTACCGCTGGGACCTGCGCCATGAGAAGACGAAGGAGAAGGCTGAGATGTACTGCGCCTTCTGTGAGACATATCTGCCACAAACATAATCATATCATATAATGAAAAGAAAACAAATTATTATTACAACACATGTTCCATTAATCATCATAATCATTCTTTGTAATTACATAGCTCAGAATAATGCAGAACATAATCATTATTATTATTAAACAGCTCTCTGAATAACGCATAGGTCAAAATAAAACAGAATGATAATACATAACAAAATTATTATTATTACATAGCCCAGAATAATACAGAACGCATTCATCATTCTTAATACATTACTCAAGATAAAACATCATACATGCATACATTAAAAAAACAATGTAATGTATCAGTCTTCGTCGTTTTCTGATTCAAACTCGGTCTCGTACTCTATATCGTTTTCTTCGGTACTTTCAAATGCATCTATTAAAACATTCGCTTCATCATTCAACGATCCTACGTCAACATCGTCAGTTATTATTATTTCAGTATTTGGCTCCAAATCTGCTTGATACGCTCCTTCATCTGAAATATTATTTCCATCAAAATTTTATAATTCATTCAACTACCAAAATTGTTATTACGCTCATTTCAAAATTTTACAATTCATTCAACGAATTATATTTATTTTAAACTACGATAACAGTTATAATTAGCACTTCTGAATTAAATTATCGTTAACTGTTCCAATCTATCATGATATGTATTAATTTCTATACAATTAACTTTGGCGTAAACTATACACATTATTTTAAATAAAAACAAATATTGTCATAAACTTAAATATCAACAAGCATGTTCATCAATAATATACACTAATTTTAAAATCAAACCACCAATCAAAATCAACTAATACAAATATTACCATAACTAATACGCATTAATCATCATTTTCAACATAATGATAAACTAATTTAACTTCCACCTAACTTAAAACACTATAATCATCACCCAATATCACTATAATCATCACCCAATATCACTATGATCAACTAATACAATTATTTTCGAAATTAGGGTTTTCCAATTAATCCTAAATTAAACCTAAATCAAAGCCAAATCAAAGCCAAATCAAGTTTAGAAGATATACCAGCGAGTTTTGGAGGTGTTTGAGCGACGTGGAGGCAAC
Organism: Allium fistulosum; assembly: GCA_030737815.1. NCBI lineage: Eukaryota > Viridiplantae > Streptophyta > Magnoliopsida > Asparagales > Amaryllidaceae > Allium > Allium fistulosum. The sequence goes on from CM060908.1 coordinate 784,839,527, forward strand.
GAGCAACGACTGGAGTCGGAGAGGCGGCGGATTGCGACGGGGATGAGGGTTTGGGGATGAAATTGGTTTTAGTGGGAAATGAGAATCTATTCGTGGGTTCCAGATCTGTAATTGCGATATGCAACGGCTAGCAACGGCTAGCAAAGGCTAGCAACGGCCGCTTTTTTAGCCGTTGCCAGCCGTTGCAACGTTCCGACACAAAATGGGGCCTTTTCTTATAGTGTTAAAACATAATAGCATACTCGATCACTGAGGGGACTGACCTAATTGGTTTGAGGAAACCGATTGGAGAAGTTGAAATAAGATTCCATAGTCAAACCCAAGTGTAAGTGGGAGATTGATAGAGTTCTGGGTATGCCCTAAGGGTAATTATGTAATTTGTTACAAATATCTAACTCGATGATCAATCTTATTCGAAAAAAAATGTGTCTTTCTTTTTATTATATACTTGATATAATATGTTATATTAATTAATTAATTAATTAGTTTAATTAAAAATATATTTAATAGAAAATCCATAACTGGTATTCTTTGATAATAGTTACATGTTGTTGTAAGCATGAGTAATTTATCACAATGAAAATAAATATACCATTTTAAATATTCCTACTTCAGATATATCGGGACTGGATATTGATACACCTATTGAGACTAGAGTATGTAAAGTTCTCCAAATGTTAGGAAATGTATTACTCATGGCTGCTCGGGCACCAAGGGGTTACATGCTGATAGTTAATGGATAACTATGAAATGACTCACTCGATATTTTTGCTATTAATATAACTTAGGTCAAATAGAAAATATCAATGTGAAAAAATTACATATTTCTCTTAACTTAAGTATAATGTTAATGTAAAATGTGGAAGCTCCGCTTTGATTATAGTTAAATCGTGGCACGACGTCCATCGAGCGACTATAGTTGGGTAGAGTGGAAGCATTGGAAGTAAAATACTATTCAAAAGAGGATTCGTTTTCTCAGTTATGTAAGGTTGGTATCACGGTCAACTGAATTCAACTCAAAATCAAAATCTCCAACCAAAGTATTTCGGCTAATAATAAATGTTATTTTTGAACTAAAGACTTTTTGTTTGGACCATAGTGTTGAATATGGATGATATTAGAATTTTGACCATTATTGAATTCCATAAGTCCAAAGTGATATAGTTTGATGAAGAGAATTGGTGTAAATAATAGTTACAATCAGGTAACGCTTAATAAAGTAAAATTGGATTTTATCAAAACCGAGTAAGCAATAAATTTGGAAAAAATGACACACCACCTGCTAAGAATTTTATTTTCGAATAGTTCGATATTAATCGTCGACCAAATTTACATCTAAAGAGTCGCACAACCAAATTATTGAATACCCCTTGACCAGTGATTTAATTAGTTTATAATTGTTGCAAATTAATTAAATTAATTAATATTTATAAAATATTAATTGTAAAATTTTATTTTGATTTAATAAACAAATATTATTAAATTTATTTATAACGGTTATAAATATATAAATCTATATATGGTATCAATATGCATTTAAATTGGATTTATACGCAAAACATTTTGTTCGGGCTTTAAATGGGTTTGAAGCCCATATGGAGGCTGGTTGGTTTGGCCATGATGAGGAAATGAAAGGGGTGTGGCCATATGATGGCATGTGTGGTTGATTTGGATGGTTAAGATAAAAGAAAGTGGTAAGAGATAAAGGAGGATCTAGATTCTAATTTTTCTCTAAACTCTCCTCTGTATAAACATCTCAACGTACACTTATTAGAGGACTTTTATGGAAGCCTCCAAACCCCATCATTTATGGCCGGGCCCTTCATCCAATCTCCTCCATTAATACAAGCTCAAATCAAATAATACACCATTCGATTGTCGGTAGTCTACAACTCGGAAGGTAGCACCTTCAAAATTGGAATTCAATTCAAGAGTTGATTTCAATGCTTCAAGGTGTGAGTTTTTAGCTTTGGTATAAGGCAATGATATGTTTTACAGTTATAATTTGTTGAGTTAATATTTATATATCATGTTCTACAATATTAGTCAGGTGACGATACTATTATATCGATATATTGTCGTAATCAAATTAGTTATAAGTTTATACACTTATATATTTATAAAAATAAAAAAATTAATTTTATCATAAACGTACCTACAATATGTACGTTTAAGAAAATAAGGAAACAATTGTTTAATTTAATTAATTTAATATATATTATTCAATTATATATAAACTATATAATTTAATTCTATATTCTATTCTGTACAAAATTTGATTTTATAATTTTATATGTACAATATCATATATAAAATACTTTAGGCAAAAATAAAATATATGTTTTATTTATATATTATTATTAAATATTATTTAAACTAATTAATTATCAAAATTAATTATATCTATATATATATATATGTATAATAAAATATGTTTTATAATTTATAAAGTTAAATCATCATCTATTATGTTTTCAGTGGAAAATAAAAAAACAATTTTCATATATATATATAATTTATTATTTTTAAATTCGGTTGAAATTTTAAAATTGATTTTAAAATTGTTTTTTAAGTAATAAAATTATATATTAAATGTTCAATTAAAAAAATATCACTTAATTTTTTCTAAACAATGAAAATTCAAAATTATGTTTCGAAATATATTTCATTTAAGTTTAATTATTATCAATACATATATTAATTTAAAATAAATATTTAAATAAAAAAATTATGTTTCATGTCGTGCACTCTATTATATATATATATATTAAATATTTTAAAAGTATTAATATACATATATTTATTATTATATTAAATATATAAATGCAAATATATGTATTTAATATACATATATATATATATGAAATATATATATATATATATAATTAAAAAGTGTATATATATATATGATACTTTCGATTTTACAATAAAATATAAAAATTATTTTAATATAATTTACATACATATATACACATGTATATTTATAAAATTATTTAAAATAAAATATAATTTATATACATACATACATTATATATATATATATTTTAATGTTTTATATAAATACATTAAAGTATATAAATATGCATTGGATAATATATTTGTACACTAGTTTAGTTAACATGTCCGTTATGGTGTAAATCCCAACGCATATACAAGGGCATGTTATACCTTGCACCATTTGCTATATTACACATGCATACACATATATCTATGTATATGATACATGTATATGTATAACATAATATTTATTACTTCATATAAAATTATATAATAAATTAAATAAATTAATGATTTTATTTATAAGAAATTTAAGAATATTCTAAATAAATCAGATTTCATAGGCCCAATATATTCCAATATGGTACTTTTTTGATATTAACCCATTTCCTCCATTGTAGGCTAGCCCAGCTCCAACAAGCTCATGTAAGTACCAAGATCTTTTTGGAGCTATGGTAAGCTTTGGAGCTTTGGTCAAAGAGCAGTTAGCTGAAGTGATCGTTCTTGGTCCTATTTCTAAAGAAGTAATTGAGCAACTCCAAAAGGATATGTAGAAGAGGACAGGTATTAGATGTGTCAGAACATTTTGATAACGACCAGATTTTCGTGCAAGAATGCTCATAGCTTGAAGATTCTAAGATGCTAGATGAATTATGGAAGAGGGACATGATTTGCACTAGGCAAATCTTGTCGATATCGACATGATTCATGTCGATACCGACATGATTTATTAATAGGAGGACTTCGTTTAACCTCCTACTTTCTCGAATCTGGAGTTTTACTTGGTCTCTCATGATCCGGCGACTTCGATGGGAAATTCTCTTATAAATAGCAAGCCTAAAGCAACATATAGAGGGCTTTTGAGGCCATTCTTATTTTGTCCTTATATCTTTACTTAAGTTTTATCACCTAGGGGCTATTTAGATTTATTCTAACCATAAAAAGCTCCAGTGCTCGTGATAAACTCAATCTAAATAAAATTAAAGTGAATGTAGGTTATAGAGTTTGCCTAATCGGTATAAAAATCCATGCTTTCTTATTAGTTTGTTCATATTTCTTACTAGATCTACTCGTTTTCATATATCTTAGGATGTTATGCCACTTTATGGCCCAACGTTTTTAGTGCTTTCACTGAGAAGAGCTTCTCAGGAGTAGATCTTGCTTTTATTTTAGATTGGAATATTTAGAAGTCGAATCTAGAGCTTCTTGTTGCTGATTTGAATATCTAATTGCTAAACCAATGGCCCCTAGGAGATTGATAGCTTTGGAGCTACTGTCGGTAGAGAGGATGAAGCTTCTCGCCATAGTGATGTAACTAACCAACCAGTAGGAGCTCTGCTAGGACCATCTACCCCTTAAGAGATGGTGTCGAGAGTCGAGTTCGATAGGATGATAGCGGAGCTAAATCAAAGGATGATGAATAGCTAGAAGGCTTTCTTTGACAAGATGGATGCTAACATTGCCTTGCTAACCCAGCAGTTCCAAAGGCCTAGGAGAAGTAGAAGATACGTGTCACCTTTGGTTTGGAAAAGGAGAATTCATATAATTCTGATTAGAATAGGAGAGATGGAAGTAGAAAATGAACAGACAGCTGGAGCATCAAGGAGGGATATTGGAGGAAATAGCCAAGGCTTAGCCAGATAAATTAATCTCGATACTGACCAGGATCAGGTTGGTACCGACATGAATTTTGTTGAGTTCTAACGAGCTACCACCGATGTTGTCAATCTGCCTAATATCGAGGATGATTTGCATGACATTGGCAATGAGGTTGGACCAAATGATGGAGCATGGGATGCTGGTGTTCAATCAACAATCGTAGAGCTGACTCGGCATCAAAAAAGATCCGAAGAGATGGCTCTACAAGATATAGGAGAGCCTAGACGTCATCTAGCGAATCGAGAACGTTTATAGAGACAAACATTCGGTGTTACTCCTGATAGTCATTTTTCAAATCACCAGTCCAGTGAGGAGAATATTGCTGATATGATAAAGTGGGTGATGGAGGAAAAGCGATGAAAAAGAAACGAAGACCGCACCTAACAAAACTCAATTAATGAAGAATATCATACTAGAGGAATATCCCTAGAATTTTCCAGTGCCTTCGATATCGTTGTACAACGGGACGACTGACCCCCGACAACATCTATTCAAGTGTGATTGGTGCCAGGGCTAAAGATGCAGTTCGACGTAGGTGTTTCCCCATATTTTTAAATGGGTTTGTGTAGCACCCCATAAAATTAATGGTAATTGATAAATAATTATTAAGGTGTAAAAATAAAATTTGAGCAAACGTTAAAATTTTGTCATGAAACTTGCACCATTGTGTTCATAGCGACTTTCTAAGTAACTTTCATATTTGGAGTTTTACGATTTGAGTTGAAACGAAGAAGTTATCAATGTTTGAAATTTTTGAAATGAAAATAATTAAAAAATGGAAAGTAGGAAATAAATAATATTAAATGTAGGACTGCACCGGTCGGCCCCCTCCTTGGGCTGGTTGACCGATAGCAGTCGACTGCATATAGAGTAGCGGTCGACTGGACAAGTACTGGCGACTGGGGTTGAGCCTTAGTCGAACAGTCCGAATTTTATAATTTTAAGTCTAATGAATACGATTGATTCAAGCGCCTATAAATACATGCCTAAATCCTTACTTTTCTTCTTATATTTTCTTACCAAAGCAGCGAAGCACTGCCATTTTCCCTTCTTCACTATTTTCATTAATTATAAAATATTATATTACATGTATATAAATTGAAGAAAAGCAGAAAATAGAAGAGAAGAAGAGAGGGAGCAAATCGATACTTCGGAAAAAGGTAAATTTCATAATTATAAATCTATATTACCCTTAACCCCAAATCTCTTCTTAAATCTATAATTCTAATAGTATGTATATATTTTGTTATACATATTCTTTTGGATTAGAATTGAAAAGGAGTCAATTAAAGGGATAAATTTAGATTTGGGAGATTCGGAAAACTTGAAAGGCGAGTGCGAAATTATATGATTTATTTATAACTTTGAAATTTATATCATTGAATTTTATTTGATAAATATGCTTATATAAGATTTGATGATTTGTAGGCATAAGACTAACATAAAGAAATATTTCCTACATATTCTATAAGATAGGTAATTAAGATAGGAACGATATTTACACCCTAATCTGAAAGTTTGGAAATCGGTCCCTAGATTTATTAAAGTGGAATGTTGATAAGATTGTAAGATTTGTCACAGAATTAGGATAATTGGGTGTAATTTGTCAAAATTTATTTTGATTGCCTTAAATTGACTTGGAATGTGAACTACTATGCTTTAATTTATTGGGAGCATTGTAGGTATAACTTAATTATATCAATTTCCATGTAATTTTCATAAATTATCCAATTCTACAAATGTACCACAAATGAAAGAAATGTGTAAAGTACGGATGTTCTTCTTCGTGGTTTGCTCTATCTATTTCAATAAAAGAAAAGAGATAATTCTTTGAAATTTCAAACGAAGCAAAGGTCTCACTTTTGGTTCATTTATGGAAAGTTATAACGGTAATCCTTCTTGGAAGGAAAGCTTCGATAAATAAAAACATAGAAAGGAATGTTCTGGTTTAGGGGTTAATAGTTAGAAACATGAATATATATACGTATATCCGCACCTACCGACCAGAATATGTATATATAAATAGCACAATATACATTGATATTCACAATAGTTATAATTAGGACGTTTAGTTATAAATAGCGTAGTAAATTATAGGATCTGGAGGTGTAGATGGAAAAGAGATAGTAACTCCAAAATTAATAAGGTAATAAATGTACAATTAATAGGGAGTTATAAGAATTAAATTGGGACATATATATGTTTAATGGGATTAGTTAAAGGATTTAATATGGAATTTATGGGGAAATGAAATAGGCATAATAGTTTGAATTAGGAAGAATAAATAAATGTTATTAGAGGTTGTCTAAATAGAATAATAATGACCATTTATTACGGACAATCGACCTTTATGGAATATTGTAAATAAGCATATAAGATAGGAATTAAATGTTGGAAGGTAGTATAATTAAATGTTGGAAGGTAGTATAATTTTCATAGTTGGAAATTATATAGCCTTAACCATATGTTTAGAACGAGCGTAAATTAGTGGGTCTAACCCAATATTTTGGCTTCGGATGATTGGTTTAGTTTAGTGGGTTGGGATGCGAGGTCAGTTTAGTTACATAACAGATGTCTGCCCTAGAGGCTACAAGCAATTGTGTGTACTTACTACTGATGTGGGACATCTCCAGCCATTGGATCCATGGAAAAGGGATATATGGTTGCATATAGGTAGGGGAAATATACCAAGGGTTTGTCTCGGATTTGTAGTATTAAATGGTGCAACACATTTAGTAAAATGGGGTCTGCTTCATTGCTGATAAGAGGTATTAAGTAACTGGAATGGGCATTTTCCTTAACTTGCATTAGGTTAGTCTAAATTGGATATCAATGTGGGATGTCGATGGGCTATGTCAGTATTATTGGTGAACCAATATTTAGTAGTATGGCTTTCATATAGGCTATGATCACCAACTGTCCCAAGTAGTCATTAGCAAAGACTTGGGTTATGCTCTGACTAATTTCTCTTCCTACTAGTGTTGAATTCGTATGGAATACGCAACGACATCATTACCTAATAAGTTGTTTGTTTTTCAGAGGTGGGCTAGTTGACCATTAGATGAGTGTTTGAGATGCATTAGTAGTACAACAATTAAATCATAAAGCCATATCTAGAGGTCTACTTTCTCTCTAGCTAGAGCTGATTGACCAGCAATTACGTTACGAATGACCCCACTTCAGGGTTGGGATATTAAATGGCAGTTGGGTCTGCCTTCTCCCTATTTAAGAAGTATTAAGTGGTCATGATTTTCTAGTCACTAAAATGTTGTTCTGACTCTCTCCTCACTACAAACCACATTCATGCTAGTCTTCTCATTCATGCTCGGCACTGGCAAGGTAATCAGATACTAAAGGAATAATATTGATTCCAAGGTAGTAGCCTTGGTCAGCATATATGTTATATTATATTTTTCTTTTCTTTTGTCAGTTTATTTCGATTGCTCTATGATATACTTATGTTTATTACAAGTTACTAAAACTAACGATCTATATCCTAATGGACTTGGGTTTCGATTTAGTTGAAATTTGGACCCATTAAGGTGCGGGTTATTACATTTGGTACTGGAGCCTTGGTTAGTTGATTGTATGAATTAGGATATGATGTATATTATATGCCAAACTCTATGAATCCCGACTATAGAAGTAGTTAAAACCATATTTTGAAAAGATGGATGAAGCAACTATGAGTTGGAACAACTGAATAGTTGAGACCTACCCGACAATCCCATGAAGTGTAGGCCATACCCCATGGAATTTAAGCTATACCACAAGGCATTGACCAAGAAAAGCAAGCATGACATAAAGAAAGTTCCCAAAAGTTGAATGGTACTTGACTCCTTTAGTGGGCCTAAGTTGTCTTATAATTGTGGATTTCGATGGACCGATTAAAAATGTACATTTCATCCAGAGAAATGGAAAGTAAGAACCTATATGTTGAAAGCATCAAGAAGCAAGAAGGGATAAAGGATTGAGTAAGCTCCCACAAGAAGTTGTGCATTAATTATCATAAGATTATAGCCGAATTTTTGACGAAGATGAGTAAGAAATGAGTAGAAACGGAAAAAGTCCAAAAGAGGGATGAATAATAGTCCATTTCTAAGTCCAACCCCATGTAAAAGAATTTGACAAATATATTCGAATGGTTTTCAAAGGATTTAATTTAATAGAAGGACCCTACCATTGAAAAGTAGTTGTTTCGAAAAAGCAAGAAAATTTGGAAGTTCTTGGTTTAAAATTTGTTGGGTCAAGAAATTTCAATTTAAAGGTATTATGGTAAAGAGGTTTTCGTTTTTGAAATGAATGAAAAAGAGAGTGTATATTTAGCTCGATGGTTTTTCATATTTTTGTGAATTTGGAAGTTCCATTTTTTTAATTCTTTCTAAGAGGTGGATAAATGGAAATGCAACTAAAATGAAGTAAAGAGAATACAAGGGTAAGAGTCGGATAATGAAGATAGGAGGAATATTACCATACAAGGAAAATACAGAGAAAAATAGCTGAAATAAATTTATACATATCTCTTTCTATGTTAATGAAAAAAAGCCAATGACTAAAGTAGTAGGCGAATGCAGTACAATGAGTTAGTAGGGAGCAATGATAGAAGAGCTATGTAAGGAGAAGTCATTTGAAAGCAAATTAGGTAGGAGGAATATAAATAGTAGCGACGCTAGGAAATTTAATTAGGAATAACATTAGGAATTTATATTAGAATAGTGTGAGTAACCTATTTGAGAATAATGTAAGAAATTAGAGGAAAAAGCATAGGAAAATAGATAATTTCCATAAATATGTGCAATAATTGTGCATATCTTTCAAAAGTCCCCCCTTATATGCTATTAGAATCTCCGCTAAGGTTGAAAGAGAAAATAACATTAGTAGTAAGAAAATAATAGAATAGACGTTTTCATTGTCTACTTTAGTTTTCATTATTTAAATTTATAGAAGGCGTTTCTGAAAAATCGTTTGATATGACAGTAGAGTTTTTGCATGCAAATATGGTAAATGTTTTGAGTTTAAAAATCCTACTTTTGAAGAGGTAAATCTCTGTACAAAGTCTTTGAAAAGGAAAAGTTGGTTAGAATGCAAAAAATTTCATGATTTCTTTTGGAAACTGAGCTATTTTTGAAAAAGTTTTCTAAGTTTATATTTTTAAAGATAAAAGTTTTGGATTAAGTACTTTATGACTATGAAGTTTTATTTTTATAAAGAGTGGTGAAAACCAAACCAATTTTTGATATAGAGTAAACAGGGATGACTGCCTAGGTAAGACGAGGTAAAGGTCAAGGCTATAAGTAAAATAATTATGATTGCTAGTATGGTAGCAATGAGGAATCCTCATTGAATATAAGGGATATTGGTATGAACCTAGGAATGTTTGATTAGACATATGTTAAAGCCATAAGAAGAACCCTTAAAGAAATGAGGAATGATATCAAAGTATAGTTTTGTGAGTTCTAGGGTACACTCACATGAAAAATCAAGAGATTTTGGTTGGAAGAAGATACTAGTATGATTGGAGAAGAGAGTAATGTGATGAAAAACACACTTAAAAGATGTTGGTTGACTCAAGCTTAATGAGGGCAAGATAGGTGGTAGAAAAGTTATTCCACCGAGCCAATTTTCTGATGAGTTATTCTAGATGTGCACTATATATATTTCTTATCCACTACATCGTGGGTGCACAATTTATCACATAATCAGGTGCAATGATTGAAGTAATGGATGAACCTTATTTATTAGGAGCCAATGAGGTAAGTTAAGACATGTGGATTATTATAGAATAACATAATAGAAATGTCTATTTTAACTGAGTAGAGAGTGTAGGGCCACAACATCATTAACACCGGTTGATGTTAGAGGGCAGCTTATAGAGATTGTTTCTTTTAGGATGTTTGAGTTGTAATCGGTAGTTGTATCCCTTCGGTTATTGGAATAACGTACGATATAATATGAGATATGTTCATATTTTATCACTGTGTTGATTTTTTGGATAAGCTTTGACCGCTGTATGTATATTGGAAAACAGGGTAAATAAGGAGATCCTATAAGGATACTTAACTAGCGATAAAATGTAGTTAAGCTAGAAGTTTATGAAACAGGTTAGGAAACAAAACTAGATACTATAATGCTTTAGTCCCAAAAACTTTAGAATTTTGAGAAAAATAAATTTTAGCAAACGAAGGATATGGAAAGGTTCCCCAAGTCCAATACAAACTGCACAATATTAGGGTCAATCGTATGAATTAACTCATTTACATAGTTCCGATTATATTAAGACGTGGCTTGATTTGTTTTTAAGGATGGAGCAACAAATGTTTAAAATATTGTGTTTGAATGCTTTTGAAATTTTTTGTTATAATGCTTTTAAGAAGTTGGGACAAAGGCTTTTGGAAAATTTTGTTTAAGTGCTTTTGAAAAATATGGTGTTTAAATGTTTTTGGGAATTCAATTTTTCAAAATATTTTGCGAGTTTTCTAGTGCTACATGCTTAGTGTAGAAAGGGTCGACGTGTTAGTGACTATGAATTTTACTGTCCTAAATGGGAGACAATATACAAAACATAGAAAATAACAAGGAAAAAAATTGTTTAGCCTTGGAATTTCTTTTTTCGTACCTTTTTGATAGTAAAACAAACTTGCATTTAGAATAATTTAGTTTTAACATCCAAAAATAAACCAACTTATGCGTATCATACTTGGAAAAATTAGCTAAAATTTGAGGGCAAAAGCGAAAGTTCCAAGGTGCAATAGAATAGGTATCCAAAAAGGAAGGTGGGAATATAGAATTCTCCACCTAAATTCCATTTTAGGCATAGAAGTACTTACATAGGAAAGTTGGATTTTCAAAATTTTGGATGTTGGAAACTTTGTATTAGGTATTGGATGAAAAATCGGTTTAACCATACTTCTATTCGTAGGAATGTGGAAATTGTTATGTGAAAAAAAGATTTTGGTTTTGAAAACTTGCATACATATAGAACTATCAATACGAGTGTGTATGCATGTCTAGATGGACCTGCTCTAATCACAATGTCATGCATTAATTCAAGAACACATTTGTATGAGGTGTAGAGTAAATATAAATGGTTGTTGTCACATAAAAGGTAAACAATTAGGAGAACTATAATTAGACAATCAATATATTTATGAGTTAGATGCTTAGTTTTTATTATTCAGTGAATGTATTTTCGAAATGTCATGTGAGTAGCCTTCGTACTTATTTTGTAAATAAAACTCAACTTATTTTACTTCGAAATGTCATAGTTTTGCACCAATTCACTATGTAGTTATATATTCTCTCTGAATATAACTTAATAAATATAGAGTAAAATGCCACACAATTTGGAATCAATAAATATAAAAGTAACCACAAATAGTTGTGTTTCAAGCCACTATATGTAAACTGTAACTTAACAATGTACTCAAAATTATAGTGTGATAACATACAGATTGAATTGTGTCACAATGGAGATCGATATAAAAGGAAAGATATATATAAGGCAACATGCTAATATGTATTAAATTGATGGTTTTGCTGACAAAGATTGGTAGTGATACAAACATGCAGTAACAGGTCTACAGCGAATGAAAATACAAACAGACTAAAGGAAAGAGTTTGCAAATAAAATAAAAAATGGATAAACAAAAGACAGCGCAGCAGTTGTTGAATGAAGTGGTATGACATAGTGGTCAACCGTCTGGACGCCTACTTCTTTCTTTTCTTCTCTGAAGTTCTTCCACGGATCTTTTGCTTACCACGATCCATTTTTGAGTTAGCCTGAATAGTACAGTAATATATTAGTAAATTTGGTTATGTGTTATTAGACAATATTGTAATAAGATCAGTACCCCAATGACGATGCCAGGTTGAGCTGTCGTTCCAGGTTCTGTATCGTAGTCTGTTTCAGTTTCCTTGTGCACAAAGTCTTTTGTTTCCTGCATTGTTCCAGTGTTAGAAAGTACAGTGCTGATTTATAGCATGTCGAACTACATGTTATAAATCTGCTGATTTATATAGTGCTGATTTAATGCTGATAGAAAGTATAGTGCTGATTTGTAGAAAGTATAGTGTTGATTTAATGCAATTATAGCATGTCGAACTACAAATATATTTCAAAATAGTGCTGATTTATAGAAAGTATAGTGCTGATTTACAGAAAGTATAGTGCTGATTTAATGCAATTATTTCAGTAGATCTATTGACTTTGGGCTGTGTTTATCCATTAAAATTCAATATCACTAACTTTAAAAGTCAAACTTACATGTCAATTCAAGCTATATTTAGCATAGTCATATTCTAACAGCATGCATAAATAAGAATATTTAGCATAGTCATATTTTACCATGAAAACATACCGTTTAGCATAAACTCAACCAATCAGTTAGTTTACTTATAAACCATATGTACCTTTGTTTACTTAACCTTTTCACACCATTACTTCCCTTAATTTTTAGTATACCCACTTAAAAGGAGTAAAAAAGTACCTTTTTGTACCTAAAATGAAAATTTGTCCTTTCTATGCTGAATGAGATGTTCTATAACCCACAAACCTGCAGTTAAATAATGACATGAATATGTAAAATTTTGCAATGGAAAACAATTGGAATATGAGGTTCTATTATCTATCACCAGTTCTTTCATTTTCACATTAGTCCACAAACTAAATATTCAAGCATACATTTACATGCAAGTTTAGCTTACATGAGCAGTAAAACCAAGGGACAGAGAATATTAAGTCTTATAAGAAATAAGAAGATATTGCATATTTTAGAGATTAATGAACTTGGAGCCATGGAAAAACCTACCTCCTTCTGACTACACTGCTAACTAAATATAGAAAATTCAGTTCATTTAAGAGTAGACATAAGAACTCAAGCCTTATTCTAAGACATCCAAATATGAACTACCAATAACCATACATAGAAAAATCTGAAAGTGTGTTTTTTTATGGTTGAAATAGTAGAGAACAATAAAAGAAGAGTAGTCATAAAATATTTGCAATTTCAGTAACATGTCTTCATAGAATAAAATTTTGGCATGTTATCATTTTGAGTAGGATATTAATAATTTTATATATAATTATCAATCTATATGGTAGAAGATTATTAGTGTACATCGTATATCACCTACATGGTATTATGCATATAATAAGGTTTTGTGTTCAGTACACGTTTTAAGAACCTTAAAAACGAGGAGGTACCAGAAAGAAATTTACTTCAATTTGCACAACAAAGCCTTTTTTACATTCAAAGTTGGCTTTGAATTTGAGGCCAGCGCGGAAGATATAGTAACATCGATTCCTAATACATGGAAGTAATGAAAGAGGATGATACAGTCAGCTTCTCACCTTTGCAAGTTGCAATTAATTTTTATAATAATAGGAAAAAAGAAAAAAGAAGAAATAAATGTATGAAAGGTTGAAAGAATACATTAAATGCGCTGCCACAACTGATATATAAAATATTTGTCAAGTTAATGGAACAAATACATGCCTTAATTACATAATGCTTGATCATAAAAATATTATTAGTATATCTTTATTTCCATTTTTACAAACTTAGAAGATTGTTGTGAGTCTTAATGTGTAACGCTTAGCATAAGAAAAGGGCTTAAATTCTAAATATATAATCATATGTACTATTCTTTGAAAAAATGAATTTTTTTAAAGAGTTTGACTCGAAATTGTTAACTCAAAAGCATATGTTTGCAAAGTTACAAAGTTGCACCTGATCACTGTCTTTAAACGCCTCCTATTCGTTCAACTCAAAAAGAACATTTGCAGCAAAGTCCCCTACTCTACCATGATTACATGTATCAATCACAATACCTGCACTTTGTACCCTATCCAGTCCATCCCCTACAATTGTTTTTTCCCACTTTTTATTCAAATAAACCAACAGTATATTCACCATACCTACAACTGTCAGCAACATCATTGTACTTGAATCCACACCATCTTTACCTGAAACAAAATCATATCCCATATTTGTGTCAATTATCAACTGTACATACATCACCACTTTCTGTGTTATTTTTCTTCATAGTGTCAACTGCAACCCTTCTTGAAAACACCTTATTTTCACCATTATTGTCTTTAAAGCATTTGTCTAACAATATTTTTAGAATATCTCGCAAGCACCTATTTATGTTTTTTAACAAATTTATCACGCTATAGTGTCGTACCTTGTTCGAGCACTTCAACAGTACCATCTGGTGAAGCACAGATACACTGAAAATTGTCGGTTTGGCAGGTTGAACCTCATAATGGTTTATTTGGTGTCCTCGAAAAGTAAACAAAAGTATACAATCCATGCTTGTAATTTACCTATTATGTAATTACTTTATTTATAATAGATAATTAAGCAATGCCCTTGTTACTGAGAATTTTTATTTTTTCTCGTTTCTAAAGGTAATTATGCCTTTAGTTTTGATTGTTTAACACACTTTAGTTGACATAGCCTTGCCATTTAAGGATATGTTCTAATATTCAATATTGCATTCAGTATTTAATTTATACTTTCATGTAATAAATCAATGTACCATTAGATGATACAATTTACTGTTGTGGGATAATGATATAATATCTGAACTAAGTGGTTATCGAAGAAATCAAAATGGTTTCCTTTTTTAGTTTATAGTAAATTTTAGTAGTATAAAGAGGAAGCTTTAGCTTTAACTACTACTGCCTGAATCATTGCAATGAGAAAGGCGTAGGATCTTATCTGCACTTAATTGCAACCAACCATACCGACAATGTGTAAACAGAGGACAAAGTCATTGCAAAAAAAATTCAAAAACATGTATATCATGTATTTACAACATATACATACAATACATGTAATACAGGGGACATGTACATAACTAACAGTTTTTATCATGTATACCAGACAATGCATAACTATATATAATACAGTGAGTTTAAACTAAACAGAACGTTTGAGGTCCTGTAATCTAAAGAAAAAAGAGAAATCTAAACATAATTGCGAAAACCAACAAAAAGTGAATCTTCATACTCTTATACATTCACTTTACACATTTTAGCCCTAAGGCGCATTGATAAACATCAGATAACTGTTCAGTTCACAATTAAGCATGCACATAGTCTTATACATGGAAAGTGAAAAGAAAGAGCGAAAAAATGTACGAAAAAATGTACAAAAAATGTACACTTCTTAAGTCCTTTACTGCCTAGGTTCTAATCATATGACCAGCCTTTGTGTTATTATTTAAAAGCACATGTATATCCATCAAAAAACAATAAAAGATATAGAGTTCAAGCCACTGGTTATAATCATACCACTAAAGCATGCGCCAAGCAGATCAATGTTATTAATAATTAGAAATATCATTTAACCATTGCAAATAGATTAACTTCTTTGGAAATTCGCCAGTATATAGTCTATACTATTAGCACTAAGTGATGTCTTAAACAAAAGAAAATAGAACAATTGGCCGTGGGGTTTTATAAAGTTTTCAAACTGATTTGGCCTTTTAGTGTTAAAATGATTTGGCCATAACTTTTACCATCGTATCTTTCTCATATCAAACAATTTCTAATATCCTCGTACCGTGTTTTTGAGAGAACACTATAGGAAAGTAGTACAACATGCATTTATTAAGCATTCACCTATATAACTTTTTCCAAGCTGCTAATCTTCTAAACTATACCTTCAAATAATTATTTATTTCACTTGGACTATGCAGTACAACACCACCTGCTTCCATTTTCTAGACAAATGTGTGAAACAATTATAAAGTATGAATATATATATATGCACGTCCATGAGGCATCCACATACTTGAATATTCGAACTTAATACATAACATATACACTGTTGTTTTTAATGAGTTTGTTGCTTTTTTTCCTTTTGTTACGATCAATTCGATAATTGCAATATTTGCCAAAATTGTCTCTACATAGCATGTTTTGGCTTCACTACAGAAAGTATACTCCTTTTACCAAACAAAATAATGTGGAATGAACGATGTGAGATTTCCAAACAAAATAATGTGGAATGAACGATGTTACCTGCTTCACTACAGCATGTTTTGGATCTGAGAATGATTTAGGGTTCGGTGGGAAGCAACGATGAGGGATTTTCAGTATCACGGTCGAAGTTCGGCAATGGAGGAGTTGTGGATCTGAGATTTCAACTTGAGCTCGGCGGTGAAGTAGTTGTGGATGTGAGATTTCGGCTCGAGCTCGGTGGTGGAGGAGTTGTGGATGTGAGATTTCGTCTCGAGCTGGGCAGTGGAGGAGTTATGGATGATGAGAGGATTCGATGTAGAATGAATGCATGGGGGAGATAGGGAAGAAAGGACGGAAGAGTTGGATCTGAGAATGATTTAGGGATCCGTGGGAAGCAACGATGAGGGATTTTCAGCCAGGGGTATTTTTGGCATTTCATAAAGACACGGTTGAAGATAGTTCATGGAAGTTTCATTATTAGTAGTAAAGATATATATATATATATAGGTTTTTTGCATCATATTTTCAAAATGTTTTTAAAAGAATGCATTCATATAGGTTGTGCTAATTTAGAGTTAATTAGCACACATATCATATATGTTGTGATATACCTTGAACCTGTACACATTTAGCTGCAAAGCTGATTGTACACTAACTGGTTAGACGATTTAGAATGGTTGCACTCAATGTTCCATGATTCAATCCTTAAGGAATTTCAGAGATGAAATTTTTTTAAGAAAGGATAATGTAACACCACATAAAATTAATGGTAATTAATAAATAATTAATAAGGCTCAAGAATGGAATTTGAGCAACATTGGAATTTGACCATGAAACTTGTACCATTGCGTTCGCTTCAACTTTCTAAGTAACTTTCATATTTAGAATTTTGCGGTCGAATTTCAAACAAAAAAGAATCAACATTTGTAGTTTTCAGAATGAAAATAATTAATAATGGAAAATAGGAAATAAACAATAATAATTGCGGGACCCTACCGATCGACCCCTCCTTGGGTCGGTCGACTGCTAGTGGTCGACAGCCTATAAAGGAGCGATTGACTGGTCAAGTACTGGTGACTAGGGTTGAACTTTGGACGAACGGCCTGGATTTTATTATTTTAATATTAACGAATACGATTAATTCGAAAGCCTATAAATACATGCCTAACACTCACTTTTCTTCTCATATTTTTCGACCAAAGCAGCGAAGCTCTTCTATTTTTACTTCTCTACTATTTCTATTAATTATAAAATATTATATTACATGTATAGGAGTTAGAAAAGGACAAAAAATAAAAAAGAAGAAAACGAGTGAATAGATACTGCGAAATTTTTTTTAATTTCATAATTATTAATCTATATTCCCCTTAACCTCAAATCTCTTCTTAGATCTACAATTCTAGTAGTATATATGTACCTTGTTATACATATTATTTTGGACTAAAATGGAAAAGGAGTCAAGTAAATGGATGAATTCGGATTTGGAAGATTCAAAAAGCTTGAAAGGTGGGTGGGAAATTATATGATTTATTTATAATATTGAAATTTATACTGTTGAATTTTATTTAATTATTATGCCTATATAAGGTCTGATGAGTTGTAGATTTAAAATGAACGTTTAGGAATATCGCCTACATATTCTGCAAGATAGGTAATTGTGATACGAACGGTATTTACATCCTAATCTAGAAGTTTTGAAATTAGTCCCTAAATGTATTAAAATGGATTGTTGATAAGATTGTAATATTTATCCCATACTTAGGATAATTGGGTGTAATTTGTTAATATTAATTTAGGTTGCCCATATTTGACTTGGAATGTGAACTTCTATGCTTTAATTTTTAGGAGCATTGTGGGTATAATTTAATTATATCTATTTTCATGTAATTTCCATAAATGATCTCATTCCACAAATGTATAAAATGTGCATCGTTTCAAATAATAAAGAATATACCACAAATCAAAAGGATGTGTAAAGTATTGATGCTCCTCCCGTAATCTGCACCGTCTATTTCAGTAAAAAAAGAAATATTTCTTTGGAATTTCAAACGAAGCAAAGTTCCTAATTTTGGTTAATTTATGGAAAGTTATAACGGTAATCCGTTTTGGAAGGATGACTCTAATAAATTAAAATGTGGAAAGGAATGTTCTGGTTTAGGTTTTAATAATGAGAAATAGGAATATACACACACATGTATAATCGCGCCTACCGACAAATACACACACACACACACAAAGACACACATATATGCATACATGTATATAGCATAATATATGTTGAAATTTGCATTAGTTATAATTAAGACGTGTGGTTATAAATAGCGTAGTGAATTATATGATTAGGATGTGTAGATGGTATAAGATGGCAACTCTAATATTAGTAGGGCAGTAAATGTGCATTTAATTGGGAGTTGTAGGAACTAAATAGGGACATAAATTCGTTTAATGGGATTGATTAAAGGATTTAATATGGAATTTATGGAGACATGGAATAGGAATAATATGTTGACTTAGAATGAATAAATAAATGTTATTAGAAATTGTCCAAATAAGATAATGATGACTATTTATTACAAATAATCAACATTTATGGAATATAGTAAATGTTACCCGGTATCCTGACCCGGCTATATTGGACTGACTGTGCAAGGCAGATTCGGCCATTATCAAGAAGGATGACTACAGTGCAATGGCTTTAGGACCCGGAAGTAGAGTTCAGATGGTTATATGAAGTCAGAATTGAATGGAGTTGGTAGATAGATGATGCAGGATGTTAGAAATATGGAAATTAGCTTGGTTAGACAAGGGACTGACATAGCTGGATTGTATTCTAGGGATTGGCATAGTCATTTGGCTGGACAGTCAACATGGATGGAGTAATAGAGGGATCGGCATAGGAAATGATACCCGGTTTGACATGATTTGTTAGTACTCAAGGGATCGGCATAACCTTCTAGGGCGAGAGGGATCGGCATATTGTTGAGTCATAGGAAGGATCGGCATGTTATAATGAGGTCCAAGGGATATACACGAATAAGCAGGGACTAGCATAGTTAATTTTGCTTGGTTCGGAATAGATGGTTATTAGAGAGATCGGCAGAATATAAAGAAATAAGATGGATTAGTGTAGCATTGTGAGATATAAGGGATCGACTGAAATAGAGGGTTCGGCATGGTCTTCTTGAACTAGATGGATCAGCAGCAATGACTTTAAAATGGGTTCAAACCAAAGATTAAGCAAAAACACGAGCTCTACGTATCCAATCAACATAATATTTGGAAAGCCATCATGTCTAAGCTTGAAGAAGCCACCATAAGGATCGCTTCCCCAAAATCAACAAATGGAGGGATTGGTACCGATCCCTCTCCATTAAGATTTGGGCCTAACACCTCCTATGGTGGGCCCATAT
Source organism: Allium fistulosum (assembly GCA_030737815.1). Classification (NCBI taxonomy): domain Eukaryota; kingdom Viridiplantae; phylum Streptophyta; class Magnoliopsida; order Asparagales; family Amaryllidaceae; genus Allium; species Allium fistulosum. The sequence continues at coordinate 784,859,564 of CM060908.1, forward strand.
GGATAAGGAGGTCCTGTAGCCGAAGTTTCAGAAGATTGGTGGTCGCTTTACCTATAAATACTTGCCTAGGAGGTCATTCTGAGGATCTTTACGCTGTTGGTTACATAACTCTTATATTGTAATCAACTTTGTTCAATATTATCTTACTTCTTGCTGTTTTCTACTATAATCAAGATTATAGTGAATCAATAAAGAGAAAATTCAAAGTGGACGTAGGCAATTGATGCCGAACCACTATAAATCTTGTTGTTCTTGATTTCTGTTTTGATTTACTTATTGTTTTGCTATATTCCTCTGTTTTAATTTATTTTTCTTCATTTACTTCTCTACATAAACTTATACTTAGGTGTTTTGTGGCCAATTTGGTTGCAAATATTTTGGTGCTTTCATTAAGAGCCTGATTCTCAATGCGTTAGGATCCCCTTTGTTGCTACTGGATTAAGCAAATCCCCTGAAGGAGATGAGACATACCAGATTAACTTCTCAGAATGTGGATGGGAATGACACAGCTAGCATTCAAAAAGGAGCCCCAAGCAACCAACTTGCAAATTTGAATGTGGAGCTTGCTGAAGTCCAAAACCCTACTGATTCTATAACAAGAGCTGAATTTAATAACTTGATGAGGGAGGTTATGGAAAGTCGTAGATAGCTAAATGAGCAAATTCAGACTAATGCTAGCATAATGAACCAGATTGCTCAACAACAAGCGTCAAAGCGGAAGAAGGGATCCCACTTCTTTTTTGGTGTCAGAGAGTTCAACCTCATCAAATGAATACCACAGGCATAGGCTCGCAGGGTCGAAGGAAATCAAGTTGAAACATCAGAGCATCGCTTGGCAGACCAATATGGTCTGCCAAGATGGATCAGTGTCGATCCCTCCTATAGTGGAAGGATTCCCCTGCTACACTTGGGGAATCGAGCTGGAGCTATTTCCGAAAGCTTGGATGCTGGAGTTCGTTTAAATGCTGACCAAGGTGCACATCAAGAGGACGGTGGACCAAGAAGGCGTGAAACGGCCCGTAGACATCGACCGGACCATTCATGTGAGGTGGAGCACGACCACCGCTTGGCACCACCCATCCCGACACCAGATTTGTCGGCAATGGTCAGATAGTTGGTGAGAGAGAACCAGGGTTTGAAGAATGATGACCGGGTAATTTCGAGAAGTCATACCCCATTTACTGATAATGTTTTGCATGCGGAATATCCGAGAAGGTTCAACATGCCTTTGATGCCTACCTATGAGGGAAAAACCGACCCCGGGCAGCACACCATGAGATACAAATGGTTGATGGATTTAGCAAGAGCTAATGACACAACAAAATGTAGACTCTTTCCTATAACCCTCTCTAGAATTGTGACGATGTGGTTTACAAGATTGCCCTCGCGATCGATTTCATGGTTCGATGAACGGGCAACTAAGTTTGTGGAGTAGTTCCGGATCCACGCTACTCGTCCTAAAGACGCGATGTTACTTTCCAGCGTAATCCTGGCTCCGGGGGAATCATTGAAGGACTATCTGGAAAGATTTCATATCGCCGCTACAAAATGTAGTAACCCAAATGATCATGCTATACTTATGGCTGTGACGAGAGGAATTGATCCAGAATCTGTGTTTGGCGATTGGTTAGCTGGAAAACCGTCGGCAACATTGGAGTGCTTTTATTCAAAGGTAGCTCAGTTTCTGAGGAAGGAGGAAACTAGGTCCTCTAGGAAAAACAATGTCGTGGGACCGAAAGGAGAAGCAGAACAAAGCAACATTGTAATAAAGCAGTCTGATGATAGTTCTGGGAAAGTCCAAGTTAATTTACAGAACAAGCCAAATCAACAAAAGAGAAATGAGGATAGGAATCAAAACCAGAGTAGGGAGTCTGGGAGACCAGGACCTAGAATTCCTATGTATGACAACTACATACCTCTAAACGCATCCCTGGAGAATATTTATCTATCCACTTGTAATACTGTTCAATACAAAAGCCTTGTCCAAAAGAGTCGACAGAGAGACATAAACAGACTGGAAAGTACTGCAGGTTTCACGAGTATTGCGGGCACAATACGAATGAGTGTAGGCATCTCTAGGACACTATCGAGAAGTTGATTCAGGAAAAGAAATTGCTCTAGTTTGTGAGAACTCCACAGAGTAGTGGAAATGGGACATCTGACCCTAACCGAGGACAAGTTTCGCGTAGGGCTAAGGAGCCCACGTGGACCGGTGGGAGACTAGTGATAAACACAATAGTTAGAGGACCGCACCCTGCGAATAGAAGTTGTCAGGAAATGGAGCGCTATGCTAGCACGATAAGGCATGTGGACTTTGACTATTGTTCAAATACAGAGGACGGAGCTCCGGCTAATTAGCAACGCACGATGACTGATGGTATAGTGTTTGGAAGTAGAGATGTTGGTAAAGTAAAGGCTCCTACAACTGACCCGATGGTCATTTCTACCATGATTGGCCCTGCTTTGGTAAGAAGGATTTTAATTGATCGTGTAAGCACGATGAATATTATTTTCAAGAAGGCGTATGATCAAATGAGAATGGAGGCTAAAGATTTGAAACCATCTAAAGCTCGCATACATGGTTTCAATGGTGTGGCGACTGAGGCTGTTGGTTATGTGGAGTTACCTGTTGAATTAGGGGAAGGTGAACGTAAGGGAGTGTGGATCCTACCGTTCATTGTTTTGGATGTTGATTCACTGTATAATGTTTTTCTAGGCTGACTGGCCCACATGGTGTTTAACTTTAAAGTTTCCAACTGATAATGGTGTAGGAGTGGTGCATGGTGATTATGCAACTGGACGTGCCTGTTATGTAGCTGAGTTGAGGGAAGCTCAACAAAGGAGAAGGGAACGGGTGTGGACAAATCTGTCCGCATCCAAGTTACTGAAGATTGAAATTGGCGCCTGGGCCTTGGATTGGGCGCCACAGTCGATTCTATAGAGATATAGATCCGAGGGTTGAAGAAGAGGAGCCCAAGGAGACCAAGGCTGCGCCGTTTGAGCTGACGATTGATATCACGATCAGCTACGGCGACCCATCATAGGTCTTGAAGATCGAATCATAGCTCAGCCCCCTAATGATAAAAGAACTTGCTGTTTTTCTCCAAGCGAATCTAGACGTATTCGCTTGGACTCATTCTGACATGTGTGGGATCTCGCCTGTCATTGCAAGTCATGCATTGAACATTGACCCGAAATATGTTCCGATGAAACAAAAGAGACGAGACATGGATCCGAAGAGATCCGTCGCTCTTAAAGAGGAGGTGGATAAACTAAAAGTCAATGGGTTTATCCGCAATGCCCTCTATCGCGAATGGATATCCAATCCTGTACTGGTAAAGAAGGCGAATGGGAAATGGAGAACGTGGATCGACTATTCATATTTGAACAAGGCACATCCCAAGGACAGATTTCCCCTTCCAAAGATAGATCAACAAGTTGATTCGACTACAGAACATGAGTTGTTATCTTTTATGGATGCGTACTCAGGGTATAACCAAATCCCGATGCATGTCCCCGATCAGGAACACACTAACTTTGTTATAGATGTTGGATTGTATTACTACGTGGTGATGCCGTTTGGATTGAAGAATGGCAGAGCAACCTATCACGCTTAGTTAATAGGATGTTTAAAGATCAGAATGGGAGGACAATGGAAGTCTATGTGGATGATATGCTCGTGAACTCAGGACGATCAAACGACCACATTCTAGACTTGGTAGAGATGTTCGACATCCTCCGATATTACAATATGAAAATCAATCCTTTGAAGTGTTCGTTCGGTGTTGCATCAGAAAAATTCTTTGGCTTTATTGTCAATGCTCGTGGAATCGAAGTCAATCCTGAGAAGATCTAGGAAATTCGAGATTCCTAAGCGCCAAGGACTATTAAGCAAGTGTAGAGCCTGAATGGGAAGGTTGCTGCCTTAAGTCGATTTATCTCCAGAGCAACCAACAAATGCATTACTTTCTTTGATTTGATTAGGAAGGGAAAAAGAAATTTTGAATGGACGCAGGATTGCAAAGACGCAGTACGAGCTCTAATGAATCATTTGGAGAGACCCACTGAATTCTCAAAGCCAGAAGATCATGAGGAGTTGTACGTTTATTTGGCTGTATTAGCACACACTATAAGTGACGCATTGGTTCGTGAGGAGAACCGGATTAAGAGACTGGTATATTACGTTAGTAAACAATTAATAGGAGTAGAGAGGAACTACTAGAAGATAGAGAAATTAGCATACTGCTTGCTAGTAGCGTCATGGAAGCTTCATCCATACTTCCAGGTGCATCCGGTTAATGATTACACCGACCAACCATTACGACATGTCCTACAGATACCTGAGACGTCTAGAAGGTTGCTTAAATGGAACATCGAGCTCAGCCAGTTCGACATTACATATCTTCTTTGAAGAGCTATCCAGGGACAAGCATTGGCGGACTTTATAGCTGAATTTACCGTGCAAGAAGATCTTCCAAAAGGTAGCGAAATCCCGACTTTAAGATGGAAATTTATATATTAATTGGGCATCCAATGACCATTATTCCGAAGTTGGGATTATGCTTGTAACCCTTGAAAACCGGTCAATTTGTTATGCTTTGAAGCTTGATTTTTCTTCTATAAACAACGAGACTGAGTATAAAGCATTGATTGCTAGACTAAAACTACCTAGAGAACTTGGAGTTAAATCTCTTGAAATCTTTTATGACTCGCAGTTGGTGATGTATGAATTTAGAGGAGACTATCGGGCTAAGGGAAACCGACTTGCCCCATATCTTAGCCGAGTCCAGGAGTTGTTGGCAGAATTTGAGTATTATGACATTTCACATATCCCACGCGACCAAAATGGAGAGGCTGATTTATTGGCCAAGTTTGCTAGTACCAGCGATGCGCAATAGATGGGTTTGGTTCCGGCCGAGGTATTAGACACCCTAAGTATAAATATGATGGAAGTCGATCAAGTACTGGAAGTGGGATTCGAAAGGGAATCATGGATGACACCATTTAAATATTATTTATTGTGTGGAATCTTGCCTGAAAGGAGAAATGAAAAGCGATAGATTCTTCGCAAAGCTTTGCAGTATATTATGCAAGAAGGAACCATGTATGGAAAAGGATTTTCTGTTCCCCTACTTCGGTGTATCGCTCATGATGAGATAAAGCGTGTTCTGAAAGAAGTTCATGAGGGAGAATGCGGTGATCACACCTGAGGAAACTCTAGCGAAGAAGATACTTTGTTATGGATATTACTAGCCAATTGTAAACCAGGACGCTACCGACTATATAAGACGATGCGACAAATTCCATATATATGCAAAAGTCCCAAGAGCTCCGCCAACAGAAATCACACAAATGGTCAGTCCATGGCCATTTGCTATATGGGGTATTGACATCATTGGCTCTTTACCAATCTCTAAAAATGGTGTGAAATGTCGCGGTTGATTACTTCACCAAATTGGTCGAGGCGGAACCATTAGCTATGATCATAACCAAGAAAGTAATCAATTTTGTTGTTCGGAACATCATATGTTGCTTCGGTCTTCCGTGAACTATTGTAATAGATAATGGGACTCAATTCGATAGTGCTGAATTTAAATACTTTTGTCGAAGGTATCATATTAACAAGAGGTTTGCAGCGGTCGCTCACCGTCAGGCGAATAAATAGGTTGAAGCAAATAAAATTATCAAGTCCATTCTGAAAAAGCGTTTAGAGGAGACTAGAGGAAAGTGTGTGGATGAACTTCCTACGACACTTTGGGCCTACAGAACTACTCATAAATCCGTGACTGGCCATACTCCATTGGCTCATGCTTACGGATCCGAATCCGTTATTCTGGTAGAACTCGAAGTCCCTTCTCATCGAATGACTTACTACGATCCCAAAACAAACAAAGATCTTCTCTTGGAATCATTGGACTTTATAGATGAGAAGCGCGAAGAAGCCGATTTGAGAACAGCCGTGTACCGGCATCAGTCTCCCGATACTACAATACTAAAGTGCGATCAAGAACCTTCAAAGTTGGTGATCTCATCCTAAAACGGGTTTTTCCTACCCCATCACACATGAATCCGACATGGGAAGGACCATATGTCATTGAAAAGAGGCTTGGAGAAGGAACTTTCAAGCTAGCGACTGTCGATGGCATTACACTTTCGAGAGCGTCAAATAGCGAGCACCTACGACGCTATTTCACTTAGATTATTTCCTTTACATTTCAGTTCTATTTACTTTGAGTATTTGCTTTAGCATTTGATTTTTCGAATATGTAATAAGACAGATTAGTTTATTCCTTTCCATTTGATGAATAAAGTCTCGAACTTCCTCTACATATATGATTGTTATTACATTGTATGCTAAGTACATAATGAAACTGATTGATATCAATATGTGTGAACAGGCTCTGGAGTTTGAAATCGATCAATCATACTAATCCCCGATGGGATCAAACAAGGTGAGCTCCAATAATTTGCTCGATTAAAAATTCCCACAAATGATCCAGAGAATGGGATGCGCAAGAAGGAACGAATATGGCTGACAGTTTGGAGATTGAAAAATTCCTACTCGTACTGTGGGACTGAAACAAAATCAAGGCAACCAAAAGGAGTATAAACATAAATCCGGTGTGAACCGATCGCCTGCGAGATAACTCTAATTCCTTAGAGTGTGGATTGGAGTATAAATATAAATCGAGCATGAACCGACCGCTTGCCAAATAACTCTAAGTCCCCGGAGTGCGGACTGTAGTATAAACATAAATCGGGTGTGAATCGACCGCCCGCGAGATAACTCTAAGTCCCTAGAGCTTGGAATAGAGTATAAACATAAATCGAGCATGGATCGACCGCTCGCCAAATAATTCTAAGTCCCTAGAGTGCGGACTGGAGTATAAACTTAAATCGGGTGTGAACCAACCACCCGCGAGAAAACTCTAAGTCCCCGGAGTGTGGACTGGAGTATAAACATAAATCGGGTGTGAATCGATTGCCCGCGAAATAACTATAAGTCCCCGGAGCGTGGACTGGAGTATAAACATAAATCAGATGTGAACCAACCGCCTACGAGATAACTCTAAGTCCCCAGAGTGCGGATTGGAGTATAAATATAATTCGGGTGTGAACCGACCACCCACGAGTTAACTCTGAGTCCCCAGAGCGTGGACTGGAGTATGAACATAAATCGACCGTGAATCGACAGTTCGCAAAATAACTCTAAATCCCCATAGTGCGCACTGTAGTATAAACTACTAAAACTAATAACTCCCCCTTAATCTATGCCTAACTCTTTTATTTTATATTTCTCCCCCTTTGTAATCAACAAAAACAAACTAACTCCAAACTATATAACTCTTAGTCTAATATCCTATATGATTATAATGATAGTGTTATCATACATAATCAATACTTACTTGTAAACCTAAAACTTAGTCCTAAACTACTAACATTCCTAACCAAGTACCTATATAATACTTATATATAACATATATAGGAATCATATATAAGAACACATAATATTTATTTATATATATATATATATGTTTATATTAACATTTTCGTACAACGTGACAAATATACACATAACGATGAAAAACGAAAAAGAAGAAACTACTGAGTATCTTTGACATTTGGAGATCTATGGATCGAACAATTTGGATAATGGAAACAGAAATTTCCACGTTGTTCAACCAAGTTTCCATCCTTATCAAAACATACTTCGCCAACGCAAATGACTTTGTCGTTGTCTTCTGCATGCTCTTCTTTCATTGTTTCTTCTTTTTCTTCTTCACTTTCCTCTTGTTCATGATCTCCTGAAGAGTCCTCGTCAATCAAGATTGGATTAGCATGATTGTCCATTAGAATTTTTTGCAAATTTCTAAGGATTTTCCCTTGCCTTTCCTGTTCTTTTGCCATTCGGAGTTGCACTATTTGAATTTCAGTCATTAACTGAATTGCATCCTTCAGAGAATCCTCCATTTTTGTCACTCGGGCGAGCGTAGTACGTTGGAACGGACCAGAGGTAGGAGAAGGGAACGAAAAGGTTGATTTTATGTTTGATTTGGAAGAGGAGGCCATTGATAAAATGATTTCAGAAGATAGCACAGAAAGAGAACAGAGAGAATGAAGAAAATTTCGAAAATAAGAAGAATATATAACCAATTATTTGAATTTTGGTAGGAAAAAATATTAAAATATAAAAAAAAAAACGTTATACGTCCACATGGGTATAGGGGGGATGTCGACATGGTTCTAAATATTTTTACTATTTGATTTATTTTGATTTAATTTTTAGTTATACTTTGTTATTTATATTTTATATTTCAGTTAATGAACAAATACCTAATTCTCTTCTTAATTTAGTAAATGTAGATTCATTTAAGGGTTTTGTTAAGATATCAGCAATTTGATTTTCAGAATTGATATAGTCGAGAGTAATTACTTCTCTACTTATATTATCTCTGAGAAAATGGTGTCTGATATCAATATGTTTAGTTCGAGCATGTTGAGTAGTATTTTTGGATAAATTTATTGCACTAGTATTATCACAATAAATTGGTGATTTTGAGATATTTAAACCAAAATCTTTTAAAGTTTGTTGCATATATATTACTTAAGAACAAGCCAAAGCAGCAGAAATATACTCCGCTTCAGTTGTTGATCGAGAAAATGTGTTTTGCTTTTTACTAAACCAGGAAATCAGAGAATGCCCTAAAAAGTGACAAGTTCCACTTGTACTTTTTCGGTCTGATTTACAACCAGCATAATCAGCATCACAGTAAGATATTAAGTCAAACGAATCATTTTTAGGATAAAATAAGCCATAATCAAAGGTGTGTTTAACATACCTTATAATACGTTTTACAGCTTTTAAGTGAGTTTCTTTAGGTTGGGATTGATACCTTGCACAGAGACAGACACTATGCATGATATCAGGTCTACTCGCAGTGATATAGAGTAGTGATCCAATAATTCCTCTACATAATTTTTGATCTACATCTTTCGAGAGATCTTCTTTACTAAGGTACTCATTGGTTGACATGGGAGTGGGTTTTCCACTCGCAGTAGTCAAACCAAATTTACTAACTAGGTCTTAGCATATTTTTCTTGACCAATAAAGATACCATTATCTAATTGTTTTATTTGTAATCCTAAAAAGAAATTTAATTCACCCATATGACTCATCTCAAACTCTTTTGTCATTATTTCAGAAAATTCTTTATTCATTTCAAAATTAGTTGATCCAAAAATGATATCATCTACGTAGACTTGTACTAGTTGAATATCATTTTTATTTCTTTTAATAAAAAGAGTATTATCCACTTTACCTATTTCAAAATTTGATTGTAACAAGTAAGATCTTAGTTTATCATACCAGGCTCTAAGAGCTTGCTTTAGACCATATAGAGCTTTCTTAAGTTTGTAAACATGATTTGGAAATTTATCATTTTCAAAAAGTGGTGGTTGTTCAACAAATACTTCTTCTTTTACAAAACCATTTAAAAATGCACTTTTAACATCCATTTGAAATAATTTGAAATTATTATGATTTGCGAAAGCAAGTAGAATCCTAATGGCTTCTAATCTTGCTACGGGGGCAAAGGTTTCATCAAAATCTATTCCTTCTTCTTGACAATAATCTTGAGCGACTAACCGGGCTTTATTTCTAACAACCTCTCCTTGTTCATTCATTTTATTTTTATAAACCCATTTAGTTCCAATTATTATTTTATTTTCAGGTCTAGGAACAAGTTCCCAAACATCATTTCTAGTGAGTTGATTTAATTCTTCTTGCATAGCCAAAATCCATGAATCATCAGTTGATGCTTCTTCTGAATTTTTGGGTTCAATAGTTGATATAAAAGCTACATTACTCATTTGACTTAGTTGGTTTCTAGTTTTAACAACAGATTGCATATCTCCAAGTATTTTTCTATAGGATGATCTTTTAAAAGTTTAATCCTTTTATTAGGATGATTTAATTCATTATTAGTTTCAGTTGACTCTTGGTTTTGAGTGATTAAATCCTCTTCATCATTTATTTCTTCAAAAATTTTGAAATTTTCATCAAATGAAACATGCATTGTTTCTTCGATGGTATTAGTTCTTAAATTAAATACTCTGTATGCTTTACATCTATTAGAGTATCCGATAAAGATACCTTTGTCGGATTTAGGATCAAATTTATCTAAGTTATCTTTTGTATTTAAAATAAAACATTTACTTCCAAAAATTCTGAAATAAGATACCTTAGGTTTCTTTGAGTAAATAAGTTCATAAGATGTCTTATCAATTAAAGGTCTAATTAAAATTCTATATAAAATATAACAGGCAGTAGCAACTGCTTCTGCCCAAAAGTATTTTGGTAAATTACTATGAGCAAGCATAGTTCTCGCACACTCTTGAATCGTCCTATTTTTACGTTCTACTACCCCGTTTTGTTGTTGAGTTCTTGGAAATGAAAAATTGTGAATTATTCCCTTTTTATTGCAGAATTCTTCAAACTTTTCATTTTCAAATTCACCACTGTGATCACTATGGATGGTTATAATTTTTTAAGAAAGTTGATTTTGAACCCTTTTTTAAAAATTCTTAAAATATTCAAAAGTATCGCTTTTATGTTTAAAAATATTGTCCATGTAAATCTAGAATAATCATCTACAATTACAAAAACATATTTACTATTATTTATTGATAGAATTTGAGATGGACCAAATAGATCAATATGAAGTAATTCAAGAGGTTTCGTAGTAGAAAGCATATCTTTTAATTTAAAAGAGCTTTTTCTAAGTTTTCCTAGTTGACATGCATCACATAGACTATCTACTTTAAAATTCATTTTAGGGAGGCCTCTTATTAGATCATGTTTTGACAGTCTAGATAAGAGTTTGAAATTCAAATGCCCAAATCTCTTATGCCAAATCCAAGGGTCACTTGCATTTGCCAAAAGACACAAGTTATCATTTGAAATTTTCATACTAAGAATATAAATATTCTTTTCCTAATTCCCTCAAATATTATGGTTGAATTATTATCTTCAATGTGACACTTATCTTTTTAAATTTTAATTTTATATCCTTTATCGCATAATTGACTTATACTTAGCAGATTGTGTTTCAGATTCTTAACTAGCAAAACATTAGTAATAATAGGAGTTTCAGAGTTACCAACTTTTCCGATGCCGATCACATAACCTTTCGAATTGTCTCCAAAGCTGTGCAGTTAAAGCGCTCGGTGGATTCAATGTGGTAAAGGTGCAAAAAGTCATAGCAGGGATGTAGCGAAGATATAGCGGGATATATCAGATTACTCTAAAATAGCATATAAATCCCATTGTTGTTGTTTTTACAAATATATAGATAGTAATTATGTGAAAAATTAACATTCAATTGAATTATAATTAATACAAAAATAATTTTAAATAAAAATATGTGCAAATGTATTGTAAATGAACGTAAAACTGTTATATAACTTAATTTAGTTTAGTAGAATATTAGAGTATTATCATTTCTAAACATATATCAAAAAATCAATGAAATTAATTAATTTCATAATTTTTATAGCGTATAAATATCATTTTTCAATCCAATTTTTTATAGAAGATATAGCAGAAATAGCGGAATATAGCGGAAATAACGGGATATAGCGGAAATAGCGGGGATTAAAGCAGAAAGGCTATATGTTGGGGATATATGGAAATATCGTAGCGGTAGGAATCTGCTATAAGATATATCGGAGTTATAGTGGGGATATAGCGGGGAATTAACTGCACAGCTCCAAAGTTAACTAGTCCTCCATCTTTGTATATTATATCATTCAGCATATCTGGATTCCCAGTCATTTGTCTAGAACATCCACTATCAAGTATCCGTTTATTCTTTTTGATATGCACAATTTGTTTGTTCTGGATTAATTCCTCAACTCCCATAAAGCATGATTCCTGCACATCAAACAATCTTAGTAGACAACTTGTATTTGAATATTGATTATATGCAGACTCAAGAGACAGTGATGATCTAAATATTTCTAAACATGCATTAACAAATTTCTTAAATATAGCCATTTTTTAAAAAAACTTTTTCAAAAATCAGATTATGAAACTTTTGAAAATCTTGCTCTGATACCAAATGTGAGGAATGTAGAATATGGATCATAAGGCTAGAATGAACACTAGAGGGGAGGCAAATAGTGTTTATAAGAAATTACTAAATCTTTTTGAGTTATTATTGATTTGTACACAAATGTATGCAATATTCAGACACAGATATAATCACAGAATTAAACACAGATGCAGAAATAAAGTAAATGTAGTAAAGGAAAGAACACACTGGATTTTATACTGGTTCGGAGTTACCCTACATCCAGTCCCGCACAACTAAGTAAGGATTTCCTTTCAAAAGCAATTCAACAATTACAACCCACGATTTCAAGGCCACGAGGTACACCCTCCAAAATCACAATCCTTTGGGTAAAGATACTTGATTTCTGGGCAACAAGTTCACCCAATTGATTTCTCAAGGCTACAATCACACCTTTTCTCACTTGATTGATTTCCAAGGCTACAATCACACCTTTTACTCTATTAATTACAAAGAAAGCCTATAACTCTGAATAACCCTGAGGATCTTGATGAGATAGTGATAGAGAATCAAACCAGAGATGATCTAGTTAGATTTAATGTTGATTTCGGCAGAGTGATGATAGGATTTTGAATTAGAAAATGTGGATGAAGAAGAGAAGTGAAAAACCAGAAAATCTGATATAAAATTCGTTGAAACTAACCCCTATTTATAGAAGAACAACAGCCATGTCTATTCATGAATGGTTATGGCGAATAGACACTTCTTTTGAAATTCAAATTTTTGGTCCTAACTGACACTATGTTGACATCCCAAAGCATTTTTTGATGATTTGATTTTCTTTGAAAATAACCTTTATCTTATATTAAGAACTATTAAAACTTTATAAATATACTTGACTATAGATAAAATACATAGATAAATATAGAGAATAATATATATAAAATTTTACCATAATTTTATATTTAAATCTAAGTATAAATATATTATAATTAAAAGATAGTTTAAAACAAGAGTTTATTAAAAAAAACAAAGAATATTTTAAGGCTAAAACATCTTTTTGAAAATCATTTGAAAAGATAATTTTTAAGGCTAAAACATTTTGAAAAGCAGTTTTGAAAATCATTTTGAAGTAGTTTTGAAAATCATTTAATGTATTTTTGCAAGCTTCTTCCTGTAGAATATCTCATCACATCAGGACTCAAGTACTTGTACAAAACCAGGATGTTCGTGGGTTTGTAAGCCACCTGTCGTAGGTTTGTAAGCTACTTGTCGTGGGTTTGTAAGCCACTAAAAAGGTAGAAATGGGTTCCATCCCAAAAGAAAAAATGGAGTGAAGATTTCAGTGCTATTATGAAGTTTTAACATAATTCTAGACTCAATACTTATCTTGAAATCTTGAACTCTTGATAATCTTGATATTCTTGATACTCATGAGTCATCAATCTTGATATCTTGAATCTCTATACTGTACAGTCTTCATTCTTGGTACCTGTATGGTTAAATCCTACATATACATATATATCTAAACTATAATTTTAGTATTTATATTTTATAATCTTATTCTAAGGTTGTTGTCATCAAAACCATCAACTCATGGACTAACATCTGTATCTTCCCGAGTCCCCTCGGTAAGGGGCACAGTACAGTTGATTGTTTCCTCTCTTTATTCTAGAACTATCATTGGAGCTGCCGTTCTTCTAGGAAGTCCGATTCTACAGCTGTCTTCCAACAGCCTTAATAAAGATAGCAGTTCATTAGTTACGAGGAGTTTGATGTCCTGGTCCTCAACGGGGGTAGCACGGATGACGACGATGGCTCTAGAAAACTCAGCACCTTTGAGACGTGGACGAACACCTAAAAGAACTTTGGATGTTAGAAAATTCAAAGGAGAAGTTATGACTTGGGTCAGTAAACTTGAGAAAAAAGTGGAAGTAACACGTACGTCCGTCTAACCATCTTCTTGCGCATCCGAAAGGGAATCACACGTAGAACCATTCGTGTTTGAATAATGAAAGCTTGTTCCAAGCGCCCGTCAAGATCTGACAATTCGATGAAGGTTCGATGAAGACGTAAAAAGGGCTTCCTGATCGTCTTTTGAAGTTATAGATGAATCTGATGTCTTCGGGAGTGGGCAGACGGAACAGAACATTCATAAATAGCAAGAAAGTCCCATGGATGAAAGCGTAACTGTTAGGATGCAGTTGTGTAGGAGCGCCCAAAATACCTCAACATCTCCTGAACAAAGGAATTAAATGGCGGGACGCATCCAACCCAACACATAAATTTGTTGCAAGTTGTATATCTGGCTGGGGGCAAGTGAGGTTTATCCTTCCTCGTAAGAACTAAGACATACTCGGATGGAATTCCATGGATTGAGCATAACCAACGAAGAGTGGCTTCACCGATTCAAGAAGCTTGTGAATCCACTGGATTATCAAGAAGAATGGTGCCCTCAACAGCATCATGAGCATGGCTGATGATTTCCTTTGGAAAGACTGGAATATCAGAGAAGAGATCGATTTGTGGGTTAGAAGCTTCTAGTTGTTCTATGTAATGGCTTGGGGAAGGATTTCCGGATATAGTTGCAGAACTTGACTTCGCTTAATAACTGATGTGTCTCATCGCCGAGTCAGAAGACATGCTAATTGAATGCTTTGTGCGTCTAGAATCTAAATTAGCTATACTCAGTAAATAATCTAGATTAGAAATAATAACATGTTCCCCTCGTGGTAAGTGTGGACTAGTGCAGTGCTGTGCAGTGTGAAACAGACATAAACAGTTTGAAATCAGAAAAGCAAAAATAAAGCGACGAGACTTAGAGTTTTGTCCAAAGAGACCGTCATTGCTGACTGTCTCAATTGACAAGAAAGTTGATCGGCAACGAAAGCTTTGGGATCGACTATCGGCATATTGAATTATGAAGTCTATTATTTAAGTGCGTTAGCAAATTTATTACTTAGTCCATTGAGAAGTCCAAAATTTTGGTCATTTAATCTTAAGTTTGACAGTCCAAGTATGCAAGTCATATTGTCCATTGTCATCTTATATTCGAGTTCAGTAAGGCAAAATAACATTAAGTGTTTGAATGAGTTGCATAGGATTAGTCCATAATGTCAAATGTCGATCTCTTACTTCCTACCGATCCCTTTCCTACTATTCCTTCATCAAAACCATTCCCAGGTCCCTCATCTAAAGTTAGTTCCTACCGATCCCTACACCAAAGCAAACAACACCAATACCTCATCTACTCTACCTCAATATCGATCCCTCACCAAACACAATGCCACTACCTAATACCGATCCTTGTCCTTTCCAATCCTAGAACTCAATTTTCATTCATCCTTTCAACTAAAAAGCATCATCTTTACCGAACCCTGCCTTTCTTCCTTCCTAACTCCTTCCTCACTAAAAACTTCGGTCAAACCCTCCTTTTCCCTCTTCTTCTTCTTCTTCTTCTTCTCTCTCTCATATCCTAAAACAACCCATCAAGTCATATACGCTTGAGAAATGCTCGCGCTCTCATCAACAACTCGAAGCAAGAAAATTTAAAAGAGCTATTGCAATTTCGTACCTATGTGAAGACGTGAAGTTTCGAGTTAAAGTGGGGATGAACGGCTGGGGATTGTTGGATTGAAGACGAAAGAAGAATGACTGTGAGGGATTCATGTTTGGATTTAAGGTCTGAGATGGAAAAGCGCTCATTCGTCAAGGAAGTCTTAGATGGTTTGGGTTCGGCGGAGAAGGATAATGCAAAGATAAGTGAAGTTAAAAAAGTGAAGGAAGGAGAGAGAGAGAAGGTTCGTATATATATGAGGATATGGTGAGAGAATCGATCACAAGGGGTGAACAAGTCAAATATAAAGAGGGATCGACATTGGAATTTGGAATTCCCTATTCGCGTGGCCCTAGCAAGGGATCGGCATGCCGAATGCCAATCCCTCCATAAATAAAAAATAAAAAATAAAAAATAAAAATAAAAAATAAAAAGTGAAAAAAAAGAAATGATGGACGAGTTAGAAGTGAATGACGATCGTTATCATGAAGGCTTGCTTGCAAAGGCGAACATACAAAACATTATAAAAATTGGCAACGACCTATGAACATTTGTACACGTTCGGGAGCCAGTAACAGGAACATGTATATGAATATGCACAGGGGTGGTTTAAAAGTTCAGCTTTTTGAAATCAATAGGAACAACAATCAAACCTGAAAATTTCAAGTTCAAGGCTGGATCAGATAATAAAACCTTGTAAGTCCCGCATGGCCGAGTTTGTATATGCTGACTGAGACGACCCGCCCTTCACGACTCTCGGAAATTGACACAAAATTCACCACAGTATAAGATGCCGACGATCGAGTGCCGGAGAAGACAAATTGTTGAGGAAAAAGAAAGAAGATAGAAGAAAGAAGGAACTAAACAACATCAGAATCTCACAATCGCAGCGGAACAAAATATAATAAATAATAACAGATCTTTACACAAAATGAAACCATATCTGTTATATACAACACATCATCAGATTATATCACCAGTGAAGAACAATTACCAACCTAGCAGTTATATCAGCCTGCCTCACAACTTGTTGGCAATTTCAAACAACCATAGCAATGGAATAAACAAGTACGAATAATACGTCTCGAACTCCGGCTCCACACCTGGGCTCCACAGCATCCTATTCTGTAATCTATAATACTCGGTCTGACCCGAGAATTATAATAAAATAACACCCGAGTCAGTCTGGAATACCAGCGTGAGAAAAATACATCCAAACTGATTATTAAAGCTTCAAAAATCCTTTGAAAATCAAAAGCATCTTGTAAGACCATGCCACAAATAAATATGTCGGGTTTTTACCTTACGATAGCCAAAATGCTTTTTATCAAAACCGTCTGATATTATAATAGTGTCTATAGAAAGTAAAATAGAATCTAGCTGAAATGCTTACATCCCACGTTTCAGCAATAGTTGGGCACAATCAAAACCGTAAAGGCGCGTAGGGAGAATGGAGTTCCAACTAATGACTAGGCACTGGGATACCACCTGTCACAGTACCTGGTCTAGATCAGCGTACCGAGGACCACGCCCGATCCCCTGCAACACAAGGCCGGGACTACCCCTTACTGGGTAATTCCGAGTAAGTTTACCCCACGGTTGGGATCAGCAACCGCACCACTAAGACGAATAAAAAGGAACATCTAGACAGGGATGACCTCACCCTAATGGGTGCTACCCACTTAGCCTTGCTGCTTAACCCCTGATTTTCAGTCATTCCCGGTTGATGAGGCTTGAGGCTAATCGTTACCATTTTAGAACATATCACTTAGAATGCCCACCGTCCACCTGACGATGTTCCGAAAGCATTCATCCATACAAGTCCATTTCGGGTTCGAACAGAACCGAAGGCACTACTCCTACTACATCCATTTTGGAATCACCCTCAGGATTAGTAATGACTAGCCCTTGCACTTCACTGCTCCATCTTCGACTCTGAACTCGTTTTTCCACGAAAACGTACAAACCGGATCGAAGTGGTTTTCGAGAAATAAATCCCGATCCCGGTCTCTTTGAAACAATCAGTGCATTGTCCAATATTGATAGTCGGTTATTTAACTATCAATTAACATTCACAAACATCCATCAAACATAAATAATTTCCCAAATTATTTATTTCCCTCAAAATATCTTTGCAAGATATATTTCCATTTCAACCCTTTGAAACAGTTCCAAACCATCTTCCTTTTACGGAATAAATTCCCAAACAATTTTCTATTCCCCATTGAAATAACCAAGTCCAAATACTTTAGATTTAAAAAAAAATTAAATCACTTTATTCTAATTTATACCTTAAATATTTAAATTAAACTACTTAAACACTTTATTCAAAATATATTTTAAGAATATTTAAGGTAAAACTATTTTATAAAATATAAAACTAATTTTAAAATAAAAGTTAAGTCAAACTAAATTTTAAAATAAGAGTTACAAACTTCTATATAAGTTTCAAATAAAACTTTAACCAAACTATCTTTAAATAAATCCATTTTATAAAATATCAATATTAATAATATTCTTTTTCAAACATAATACCAATTAAACCTTTAAAATAATTACTATTATAACTAATTTAGTAAATATTTACTTTTAAAATTTTCACAACTTAATAATAATTTCTTAAAAACATTCTTTTTAATAACAACTTCAAAACTTCTAGCTTCTACTCAAAATCTGCTTTAAAAACGTACTTGGCTTTTCAAGGAAATACACTACCATTTCAGAATAAACCAAAGAATTCTTCTTATAAATCCTGCTTGATTTTTCTCAATTCAAATTTACGTTCAAGTCCCGTAAATTTCTCCCAACACTTTAAAAATAAACACCTTTATTTATTTTTAATCACATTCCCATTTCCTGGAAATCACTTTCAAAATATATGCTTAAATTATTTAAAATAAGTTACCAATTTCTTTATTCAAAATATACTTTTGAAAATTTCTAAAAGTTTTCTTGAGCAACTTAAATCAAAAATTTCCTTTTAATATAAAGTTATCATATCAAATTCTTATAATAAAATTTCCTTTAGAAATTAAAATACTAATTTATCTTTAAATTAATTAAATACCATAATTACTTAATAAATACTTTTTTTCCTTAAAAATAATCAAAGATAATAATTTTCTAAAATATTCTAGGAACGCATTTAAACATTCTGGTTTATACAATGAAATTTCTCTTTGAAACATACTTCATTTCCTATGAAGAATACACTTTCCATCCTTTAAATATAATCTCTCTATTTTTTAAACAATTTGCACTTCTTGTAGAAATTCCCACCGGAAATCTATCTTTCAAAATTTATCCACCGATAAATATCCCATTTCATTTATAAGCCCAGTTTATACATTTCCATTCCTCATTCCCCTTTTAAAAACTCCATTTCAAAAACACCTCAAATTCCAAACCAATTTCCTGAATTTAATTTCCTTAAATTCATATCTCAAAAATCATTTTTTCATTTCCCTTTTACAACCC
The DNA here is from genome assembly GCA_030737815.1 of Allium fistulosum. Taxonomy (NCBI): domain Eukaryota; kingdom Viridiplantae; phylum Streptophyta; class Magnoliopsida; order Asparagales; family Amaryllidaceae; genus Allium; species Allium fistulosum. The sequence continues at coordinate 784,878,668 of CM060908.1, forward strand.
CATTTCATTTTATTGATATTTTAAAATACCAAATTATATTATCCAACCATAACACAGCATAACAAAATTCCAAATCAATCTATCACAGGATATCAGTGAAATATATCACAAATCATGAATAAAATTTCTATTTTTGAGGAATCCCGTTGGATCCCTCCAATCTGTTTCCCTGCATCCACAGATGTTAGCACACAAATAATATCGATCGAATCTGATAATAATCATCACATTCAACCAATCAACCAATCATTAAAATATTAACTAATTAAATTAACTAGCATTCCAGATGTGAGTGAGATTAACTCACCTTGCATTTAAAATGCCGAGCGTTACAATTTCAAATTAAATCGAACCCGTTCGATTTAATCCAAAATTCTTGCTTGCACCAAATGCCTCCAAATCTGTGGCAACGCGTAGATCACGTCGCTGCGATTCCGGCGCTTCCTGTTTCGTTGAATTCTGAACATGCATGCAAAAGATATGGGCTTATAAACGTTTGAATATAATTTATATAAATTAATTACAAATTCTTTATTATATTTTACACTGAATAAATCGCAGTCGTACGTTCGTAACAGGAGATCACAGCCGCTCGCATGCTCTTCTACATCATGCGACACCAAGTTTTGAAACCCAACTCGTCGCCATTTAGGGCTTGACCGACTCCCCCTTTCTGACGATATAAATGATGATCGAGGCTCACCACAACGAAGGCCTCCCCTTCCTCCACCATCGTCCCAAAGGTGACAAGGCTCGGTCACCACTAGCCTTCGAAAAACGCATATGAACGGCCCCAATTCGTCACGTGATTGTCGACGATTCCCTCATTGAAACTCGACCCTAGCCGGTCGATTTATAGAACTCAACGAGCTCTACCCTTCTTGTGTTGAAAGTTTTTGCTAAAGATGAGTGGATGGGAAGAGAATTGAGGAACAATATGGGACGATTTCGGCCATAGAAATATTTCGTGGTGGCTGAGAAGAAAAAACCTAGGGTTCTGCTTTGTGCGTGTATATATATATATATAAGCATATATATAATAATATTTTAATATTCAATTCACTTTTTAAACCACATTTTTGAACGATCTCCAAACGATGCATGTCGACAGGCATTTATAATGTTTTACCCACATTTCAAACACAATGGAACATGTTTCGGAAGCTAATTTAATCATATGTGTAAGATAGCTTTTTGAATCGAGTTTAAATGTTAATTTTTCAATTTTAATTTCAACGTGTTTCTCACCCGTACGAGCAACTGGTTACTCCAAACGCTACGAAAATTGAGATCCGATAATAATACACTATTACGGATCCAATGGAACTTGTTTCGTTGAATTTCGAGACTATGCCCCGGAAGGTTATTTTAACACGTCGATTAATTCGAACGATTTCCAAAATCATCGAAATCATTTAAAACTTCACTTTTTAAAACTTCACTTTTTAAAACTTTACTAACTTAATTATAAATCATATAGAATTTACATTCACATTAGAAATCATTCTGATTCATTTCGAATCAAAATCTGATTATTTGCATTATTATCATATTATTTCCCATTATTAAATTAATATAAAATTCCAAATTTAACTCATCGACTCTTTGGTTCCATCCAAAAGTCCAATGCTAAAATTTAAATCCATCTAGACTTAAATACATTTTAGAAACCATTTTTATATCCATATACACCCAAATTCACAAATTTTCCCAATTCCAATTATTTAATTATTATTATTCAAATCTAATTGAATCGTCATATTTGAAATTTTAACTTATTTTATTGATTTAACCAAAATTTTCTTATTTCAAATCAAATTATAATTCACATTCAACATTTAAAATGAATTAAATGTTCAAAATATAACGACCAAAATTCCAAGTCGTTACATTGACAAAATACGACATCGGACTTATCTTCATAGCAATCAACAGAATATTCAATGCCTTGGAAATCGATTCAACAAAAGAATAGCAATCAGCCAAGCAACTAGAAAGACTTATTTCTGGTAATTCATACTTGTTTTGATTCAATGCACGTCATGTTACTCACAAGATGTACTTTAGTGGGCAACCCGGTATCCTGACCTGGCTATATTGGACTGACTGTGCAAGGCAGATTTAGCTGTTATCAAGAAGGATTACCATGGAGCAATGGCTATAGGACTCGGAAGTAGAGTTCAGATGGTTATATGAAATCAGAATTGAATGGAATTGGTAGATAAACGATGCAGGATGTTAGAAATATGGAAATTAGCTTGGGTAGACAAGGGATCGGCATAGGTGGGTTGTATTCTAGGGGTCGACATAGTCATTCGGATGGATGGTCAACATGGATGGAGTAATAGAGGGATCGGCGTAGGAAATGATGCCCGGTTCGACATGATTTGCTAGTATTCAAGGGATTGGCATAACCTTCTAGGGCGAGAGGGACCGGCATAGTGTTGAGTCATAGGAAGGATCGTCATGTTATAATGAGGTCCAAGGGATATATGCAAATAAGCAAGGATCGGCATAGTTAATGTTGCTTGGTTCGCCATAGAAGGTTATTAGAGGGATCGGTAGAATATAAAGAAATAAGATGGATTGGCGTTGCATTGTAAGATATAAGGGATCGGCTGAAATTGAGGGTTCGACATGGTCTTCTTGAACTAGATGGATCGGTAGCATTGACTTTAAAATGGGTTCGAACCAGAGATTAAGAAATAAACAAGCTCCACGTATCCAATCAACTTGATATTTGGAGAGCCATCATGTCTAAGCACGAAGAAGTAGCCATAGGGATCGCTGCCCCAAAATCAACAAATGGAGGGATCGATACGGATCCTTCTCCATTGAGATTTGGGCCTAGCGCCCCCTATGGTGGGCCCATATGGTAAGGAGGTCCTTTAGCCGAAGTTTTAGAGAGATTGGTGGTTGCCTTCACCGATACTGGCCTAGAGGGCCATTTTGAGGAACTTTACGTTGCTGGTTACATAACTCTTATATTGTAATCAACTTTCTTCTTTATTCTCTTACTTCTCACTGTTTGCTACTGTAATCAAGATTATAGTGTATCAATAAAGAGCATATTCAAAGTGGACGTAGGCAATTGATGCCGAACCACTATAAATCCTGTTGTTCTTGATTCCTGTTCTGATTTGCTTATTGTTTTGCTTATTTCTCTATTTTAATTTAGTTTTCTTCATTTACTTCTCTACACAAACTTATTTTTGGGTGTTTATGGCCAATTTGGTTGCAAACAGTAAATAAGCGTATAACATTGGAATTAAATGTTGGATGGTAGTATAATTTTCATAGTATCAAATTATACCGCCTTAATCATATGTATAGTACAAGTGTGAATTAGTAGGCCTAGCCCAACATTTATGTCGATTTGTTTGGTTTAATCGGTTGGTATGCGAGGTCAGTAGAGTTACACAATATAAGTCTACCCTTCAACCAGAGGTCACCAACAGTTGTGTGTACTTACTACTAATGTGGGACATCTCCAACCATAGGACCTATGGGAAAGGGATATGTGGTTGCGTATAGGTAGGGGAAAATATACAAAGGGTTCACCTTTGATTTGAAGTATTAAATGGACCGGTACTTTCTAGGGAACGTGGTTGGCTTAATTTCTAATAAGAGGTATTAAATAACTGAAATAGGCATATTCTTTGACTTACATTAGGTTAGTCTAAACGGGATTTCTACCATGGGAGGTCGGTGGGCAATGTCAATATTTTACTGAACCAGTATTTAGTAGTAGGGATGGAATATAAGTTATAACCACCAGCGGTCCTGAGCAGTTATTGGCAAAGACTTAGGTTATTCCTTGACATATTTTGCTTCCTACTAGTGTTGAATCCATAATGGATACGCAAATACCTCATTATTTAGTAAGTTGTTTTTCTATTGGAGGTAGGCTAGTTAACCCTTAGATGTCTTTGAAATGATTTAGTAGTATGATAATTAATTCATATTGTCGTATCTAGGGATCAACGGTCTCTGTAGATAGATCTGATTGACTAGCGATTATGTTACGGAGGGCCCGTTTCAAGGTTGAGGTTTTAAATGGTTGATGGGTCTACCTCCTCCCTATTTAAGAATTATTAAGTGTTCGGGGTTTTCTTTTGGATAGTATATCTTTTATCTATATGTATTTATATAGGCACACACACACACACACACATATATATATATATATATATATATAGTTATACCTCGTAGAAGCTTGGACATATCGTACATGTAACTAGGATTGAATGGACTAGTTATAAATAATAGATATAACACTTAAATGGAAATCAATCAGCATAAATTAGTGTTATAGGTAAATTATGTAATTTTCTATTCAACAGAATGTCATTCTAACCCACTCCTCATTACAACCCACAAGATAAATTTAGAGGGACATGCCACTGGTGCAAGATGGGAATTATAGACGCTGAAGCCTTCTAATTCATGCATAGTAGTGGCAAGGTAATTATATATTAAAGGAATAATATTTATTCTAAGGTATTAGGCTTAATCAACATATATGTTCTATTATATTTTTCTATTATGCTATGAGTTTATGTAGATAGCTCTTTGATATACTTATGTTTATCACAAGTTACCAAAACCAACATCTGTATCCTAATGGACTTGGGTTTTGATTTAGTCGAAATTCGGGCCATTAAGGTGTGGGTTATTATGGGTTGCGTCAATGTGGTTCACTCAGATTTTTCCAAGGTCCATCTCAACTTTAATGAACTGGCTAAGATGTTTTTGGAGCTGTTCAAGCTCTACGCTACTCGGTTCAAGGATGTGATGTCCATGTAGGGTATTTCTTAGGGACCTGAAGAGTCGCTAAAAGGCTATCTGATTAGATTTAATATTGCAGTCACGGAGGTAAACAATCTAAATAAGGATATTATATTGATGGCTTTAGTCCAGGGGATACATCCGGATATAGATTTTGGAAAATGGCTGAGTAAGAAACAACCAACTACTATGGAGAAGTTCCATTGAAAGGTTAACCATTAGAAGAGGTACATAGCTGTCGTATCAGTTGACATTAGACAATCAAGAGAAGTTATTCAAAGCAATGCGGTTATTAAACAGACCGGTGAGGGCATTGGTAATGTAGCCGCAAATGTTGGGAATTCTAATAATAAGAAAAATAGGAATCAAGGTGATGGGGGTAGGACGAATGATGCCAAAAAGCGTTTAAGGAATATGAGACCAGAGGAATATATGCCTCTGAATGACACGCTTGAAAATATCCACTATGCTACACAAGGAACTAACAAATATAAAGACTGCTTCAAAGGGGAAGCGATGGAAGATGAGAGACACTCATGAACGTACCGTCGATTCCGTGAGACCCACGGACATAATAAGAGTGAGTGTTGTCACTTGAAGGATATTATTAAAGATCTAATGTGAAAAAATAAATTACAGCAAAACATTAGAGAGCCACAACATGACAGACATAATGCCCCTTAGCGTTAGATGCCCAATGGAACCCGCCTAGTCCAAGCGGAGAGGGGCCTAGGTGGCCTGATGGAATAATTGTTATTAACATGATAATAGTAGGACCTCATCCGGTAGAGAAAAGCGAGAATGAGTTTGAGTGGTATGCGAATTCTTTGAAGCATGCACCGCAAGGGAGCTACTTTTCCATTAAGGACGGAGCTCCAACTAAGCAGCAAAGATTGATGACTGACAATATAGTATTTTGGAACAAGGATTCTGATGGGACTGAAGCTCCAACCTTTGATCCCATGGTGATAACTGTCGTTATGGGCCAAACTACTATGCATCGAGTTTTAGTGGATTGTCGAAGCTCGATAAATATTCTATTTAAAAGGACTTTTGATTAGATGAATATCAGTTTGAATGACACCAAGCCTTGTAAATTTCAGACTCAAGGATTTACCAAAGAGGTAAAGGAGCCTACCAGGACAGTTGATTTGTCCATTATATGGTAGAATGAGACCATAAGATCGCACGGGTTTAGAAGTTTGTAATTGTTAATGAATTCTTGGCATATATTTCCTTTTTTGGTCAATCGAACTTAGCTAGTTTCAGAGTGGTACGGGCTCCTTGGTGTTTGTTGATGAAGTTCTCCATAGAGAATGGGGTCAGATCAATTCAAGGCAACCAGAGCATTGGTCGGGAATGTTACATTGTTGACCTTAGAGAGGCAAAGCGATGGGAGAAAGGGAAAGAACAGTGAAAGCTCTATCATCAAGAACGTGAATGCATAGCAACCAATTTCCAAGCCCTGTCTCGAGAACCATAGCAAGTTCTTTAAGCTTATGGATCCTAGGAAGCAGCCAGAGGAAGTTTGGGCATCACCAGCTAAGCTGTTGATCAATGTTTAGATCGATATGGACGATCCTACTCGGGTCCTTAAGGTCGGATCTTAACTTAGCGCCAAACTGAGATGGAGTTGGTTAGGTTTCTCCAAGCAAACCTAGATATGTTTACTTTGACGCATTTATTTATGTGCAAGATATTGATGGAGATAGCGTGCCACTCACTGAATGTGAACCTGAAATATCCCAATGTAAAACAGAAAAGAAGTAGTCTGGGTCCAGAGCGATTTACTACGTTAAAGAAGGAAGTTGATAAGCTGAAGGAAAATGGCTTTATCCGCAATGCTTTATACACTGAATGGGTATTGAACCCCTTGTTGGTTAAGAAAGCAAATGGGAAGTGGCGGACATGCGATGATTACTCAAACTTGAATAAAGTATGCTCGACGAACAGCTTCCTATACCCAGAATCAACCAGCTGGTAGATGGGACCACCAGACATGATTTATTTTCTTCCATTGGTGCTCACTAAGGTTATAACCAGATATCGATCCATGTTCTAAATTAGGAGCACAGAAGCTTTATAACGGAATTGGGATTATACTGCTATAGAGTGATGTCGTTCGATTTGAAGAATGCTGGAGCAACCTACTAGATGTTGGTGAATTTAATTTTCAAGGACCAGATTGGATGGACAATGGAACTGTATGTGGATGATATGCTCGTAAAGTCATGGTTATCGATGAACTACATAGAAGATCTCTTGGAAATATTTGATGTGCTGCAGAACTACGGGAAGAAATTAAATCTGTTGAAATGTTCCTTTATTGTTGCATTTGCCAAATTTTTGGGATTTATCATGAATTCAAGGGACATTGAGGCATATCCAGAGTAGATTAATGCCTTGAAATACGTGACTGCCTTATGCATAAAGAAGGAAATGTAGGGCTTGGATAGGAAAGTTGTAGAGCTTGAACGGGATGGTTGCCATACCGAGTAGGTTCATCTCAATGGCAACTAATAAATTCACACCATCCTTCGATATCCTTAAAAAGGAGAAAGGAAAGTTTTTTTGGATGAAGGAATGCTTAGACGCTTTCGAGGAATTACTGAGGCACATTGAAAGGCGACCAGTCCTATCTAAGCCTTTGGATAGAGAGAATCTTTTTATCTATTCGGCAGTGTCTGCTCACGCACTAAGTGTAACATTGGCATGTGAGGAGGCAAGGATTCGAAGGCTAGTATATTACATCAACAAGCGAATTTGCTGGAGTACAAAAGAGCTATCCAAAGATGGAATAGCTTACGTATTGCTTGTTGATTGCTTCGACAAAGTTGTGACCATACTACTAAGCCAACCTAATAAAGGTGCCGATGTATCAGCCCTTAAAGAAAGTACTGCACCAACCCGAAACTTTGAGGAGGCTATTGAAATGGAACAATGAGTTGAGCTAGTATGATATCACTTACCATCCAAGAAGGGCTATAAGAGGAAAAGCGTTGATAGATTTAATCTCTGAATTTACCGTCCGAGATAGAGAAGAGGAAGATGATATGGTCCTGTTGGAATCTCAATTTAACATTGTTTTGATTAATGACAAGCTATATAAAATATTTTGTGTGTACTAATCATTTATGCAGGAGATTTGTTGCAGATTCATATTTAGAGTGTTTTGAAGCTGTTAGTTCCTAGTCTAGAGTCTGTATATCATTTAGTAATTTGTTAAAATCTCTCCTGAATTGATATATATATATATAATAGTATACACACATGCAAAACTATGCACAACAGGCTGAAAACAGCCGGCTGAATACTGAAACAAATTTATTGTTTCACAATATTCAGCCGGCTAAATGAATAAATTCAGCCGGCTGAATCAGGCTAAAATTAGCCTATTTCCTTGCTGTCTTCGATTTAATTCAATTTAGAAGGCTGAATTAATATATTCAGCTGGTTGAATTTTTCCAACTGCTATTTTCATGAATAGATGCTTCTCTTCATCGAAAAGTAACATCTTCAAAATCAACGGTTGCACCTGTTTCTTTTCAATTTAATTTTTCATCTATGGTTGCAACCTTTTAAACTCTATAAATAGATTACAGAATTCAACAAACAACTTACTAAAACTAATTTTAATATTCTCGAATTCTTATCTATTTTCTATTTTCAAACTGCACTCAAACTGCTTACATTCTCTGATCATTGATCACTTTATCTTCCACAATTCTCAAGCACATTACACTACATTTCATAAAGGAGAAGATTATAGGAAGATTGTACTTAATTGACTTATCAGCGCTATTCAAAGAGCACACTACAGTCAGGTACTTTTTCTATTTGTAAAGAAGTCCTATTCGGTTGCTTAGGCGGTGGAAGTCCTATTGGGTTGCTCAGGCGGTAGAAGTCCTATTCGGTTGCTTAGGCGGTAGAAGTCCTATTCGGTTGCTCAGGCGGTGTAAACCTATTCCTCCGGGTTAAGTGAGGGTTGCTAGTTTAAATCCAGAAGGAGTCTGGGACTGGACGAAGAACGGGAGTTCGAACCAGTATAAAAATCTTTGGTGTCATTTTCTTTACTGCTTTATTTATTTACTTAATTAATTTTTATTCCACACAAGTAGTTTATCCATATTACACGATCCTATAGCATGGTCACTTTCAGGTCCCACTTTCCCAATGGAAGTTATGTAGACGAAGCATCTAATGAACGTAACTCTAGGGCAGGAGTGTTACTCATGACCCCAAAAGGATGGCTGATTAGTGATGAATTAAAGCTAGAGTTCCCAGCGACAAACAACGAGGTTGAGTATGAAGAGTTGATAACAGGACTCAGGATAGGAAAACAGCTAGGGGTAAGGACGTTGCATGTATTCAGTGACTCCTATTTGGGGGTCTGCAGAGTGAAAAGGAATTCTAGCCTAAGGGTGTGAGACTTTCCCCTTACCTGATGAAGACACTAGAACTGCTAAATGATATAGTGCATTACATGACCACGCACATCCCTAGGAAGGATAACACGAAGATCGACTCGCTGGCCAAATTGGTTAGTTCTAGGGATTGCAGGTGATGATTTTGGTTCTAGTGGAAGTTTTATCGGCTAAAAGCATCGACCAGATGGATATCGACTAGATCTTAGAGACCGAGGAAGAAAAGGACTCATGGATGACTTCAATCAAGGACTACTTGTTGAAGGGAATTCTCCCAAAAGAAATAATAAACAACGAATTTTTTTGCATAAAGTATCGCAATTCATAATACAAGAAGGAGTGTTGTACATGAGAGGTTTCTCAACCTCTTGCTTTGGTGTGTAACCAAGGATAAGGCTAGGAAATTCCTCATGGAAATACATAAGGGTAGTTGTGGTGATCACACCAGGGGCAGACATTCACAAAGAAGATACTTAGCTATGGATACTTCAACCAACAATAAACTGTGATGCTACTGATTACACCAGATAGTGTGACCAATTCAAAAGGTTTATGAAAATTTCAAGAGCCTCAACCATAGCGCTTACGCAAATGGTTAGTCGATGATCGTTTATGGTTTGGGGAATTTATACACCTATTGTGCTACCGATGTCGAAAGGAGGAGCTAAGTACGCTAGCATTACAGTGGTTTGCTTAAATAGTGGGCTGAGCCAGAACCGCTTTCCATGATCACAATGAGGAAAGTGATCAGTTTTATGATTAAAAGTATTATATGTATTTTTGGAATTCCCAAGGAAATTATAACTAATAGCGGAACTCAATTTAAGAGTACAAAGTTCAAGAATTTCTACAACCGGCACAAAATAGAGAAAAGCTTTTTAGTAGTAGCCCATCTGTAGGCGATAAGCTTCCACTTGCATTGTGGGCTTATAGGACGACAAGTCCGCAACTGGGCATACTCCATTCATTTTGGCCTATGGAGCTAAGGCTATGATTCTGATAGAATTGGAAGTCCCTTCTCACTAGAAAAAGCACAATGATACCAAGGTGTACGAGGAACTCTTGCTTGAATCCCTTGACTTGGTTGATGAAAAATGAGAAGAGACTAAATTGAGGGCAGCTGCTCGCTAAAAAAGAGTGGCGCGACATTCCAACATCAAGGTTCGAAGTTGTACCTTCGAAGTGGGGGACCTCATTTTGAAACATGTCATGTAAGACCCCTATTTTCATTTAAACATTATTCAAGATATTTAATTGGATATATTAAATAGAATAATGTAACCGATAAGGAGAATGAGGTTTGATAATTTAATAAAGTCGAGCCATTGTAAATGAACTAAGTAAGATTGTTTTAAAAGTTAAACATGTAAAAGAATATATATAAGAAGGGCAATATAGGAAAGAGGTTTATCCTTTGCCTTAAACCCTCTTCCCCTCATTCTATTCTCATTTTCCTCTGACAAACTAAACAATCAAAGGAGGAAAGAGGAAGATCGGCCATAAGCCACTACAACAAAATTTGTTTATTATTGCACTTAAAAACAGCGTACGGTTCTACATGCCGTTGAAAACCTTCTATGAATTGAAAAAAACACTAAACACGCTGTAATAAGGATTCTCTCCAGTTAATTTTTAATCCCGCCTAAGTTTTTCATTCACCTCTTAAAGCATGTCCTCTTCTCCCCCACAGTAACAAACCCTAAATCTCAAATTACATCTCTATTCCAAAATTCGCCACCGATCTCCGAGGATTTCGCCAATCATCCAGAGTTGCGACTCCGTCAAAACTCCTTATCATGCCCTAGCATTCATCAAATTATTCCAATTAATTTCGTGCAATGTCCTGATTAGGGGTTTCAGATCCGAGTTATTATGAATATGTTTCTCGCTGTCTTCGCCTGAGAGATGCTGCCGTTTGCTTTTCTTGGTCTGAAATTTGAGATACTTGCTGCTTGTTTCTGCCTGTATTTGAGATGTCAACGGGTTGTTGATTAAATTGTTATTGGCAGGAGATGTTCGAAAATGATGTGCAGTGGTGCTGATGAACCAGTCTCATCCGTTAATGATGCTTTGGCCGAAGCTGCTTTGACAGGTAAGCTTCAGATTTGATTATTGCATTTGCTTGTAAACGATGAGAGTATGAATTTATGGACTGATAATGGTAGTTGCCATGTTTGGATTCTCAGAACAGTCTGGGGTTGTATATGAACCTATTTACTTCGTTTATTTTCCATAATTCCAAACTAGACCTTGTAAATTAATTCACAAATTATAAATTTAAATTAATGAATGCATTACTTTTCAATTTTTTATTTTACTATATTTGACTCCAGTTTTCTTCCATAGTTCCAAATTGAACCATGTATATACCAATTCACATGGTATAACATTTAAATTGATTAATACAGTATCCTTCAATTTTTATTTTTACCATTTATAGATGTATTCACTTCAGTTGCCTTTAAAAAAAATCCAAAATGAACATGTAAATTAATCATGTGGTTGCAAGAATATGAACTATACTTACCACCGCTGCCAATCTGTAATAGCACAAAGTACGGACTTTGAGAAAATGAAAATGGTTTTGATGGATTGAGCTTTGGTTAATATAGAATATATTACATAAATCATGTATTTTCCTGGTAGTAGTTAACTGTCATTATTTTTTTCTTGCTAAAAGTTCAATGTTGCATTTTAAATTTAATGAGGATAATAACCATTGGCATTCAAGATGGCATACGTGATTTAGTTCATGTGTGTATGATGGGTCCAATTTATAATCTCACATTACGCTGTATAGAACAAACTATGAAATAGAAATGAAATAAGAGAAAAAAATTTAATTGCTAAATTTAGTTGTAAAGTTAAAACATCAAAATCAATTTCCAAGCGTGCAGAAACCTTAATAATAAATCAAAGATGTGTGTTTTTATTTATTTAAAACCTTTTGAGTTAACTCTAGTAAAAACTTTGTTAGGTTGTCTTATTTAGAGTTTGGGCACAATTTTATTCAAATTATGTTATGCTTATTTTGTTGTAGCATATTGCCCAGATCAACACCTTCATCCTAAATTACAGTGATGCTAATTTAGATCACCAGCGCCTTTTAGAGCTGTAATTTTGCTCGTAAGCTAGTTATTCGCTTGTGTTCAGAGCCATACTATTCCTAAAAATCTAAAGCTATGGCACTGGCGGTTTAAACTCCAATTGTCTATTGTTTATTCTATTCATACATGAGTTTTATATTTGACACTTTCTGTTAGTCAATAGAGGTATGGTACAAACATTTATGTAATCTAAACACCATATAACCTAACTTTATAGATAATTTATTATCGATTACATGACAAAGACGTTGAAGCTTTTCCAGTTTTACCCACATTTTGGTTGTAGCATTTATATTTTTGGTACATACTAGCATGTTACAGTTAAAACATAATTTACTTGTCATCCTTTTATTTTTGTAATTTGATTATCATTTACATCTTTGTAACTTTTCATTTTGATCAGGCTACATGCTTATGGTTTATTTGAAATTAAGGTTTCAAGCAATGTAATTGCCAGGTCGGAGTTATGAACATATGATCATGTAGTAATGATATAATATTTTTATCTTTTGTTAGGAAAAAGAAATAGTATTAATAACTTCTATTAATTTTTTCGCAACTATCTCTATTTCATTTTCCGTGCTATTTCAGGTCAGCTATGTAGATCACCAGAGTATCATAAATTTGTCCTTAAAGATGGAGGATGCAGCTTGGAGGATCACAGCGCTGGCTGGAACAACATCAGACTCTGGTGGGGCTTCCGATAAGGCTTGGTAGGGGTTGCTATTTGATGGTTGGTCAAGTTTACCGCGGTTGGAGCTTCTACGTTTACTGTGCTTGGAGTTTTTGATGGCAAGCTGATGGGGAGATGGCCAACGTGAGGGGGAAGAACTTGTAGTCCTCTCAGGTATTTCTGCTTCTCCACTGTTGTTGGACATCAGTTTCGTCCATGCATGCATTTTAATTCTCTTAGTACTCTACAAATTATATTAGTATCACACATCTACCAATTTATTTAAACCAGTTTTTTGTTTAGCCATTCCCAATTGTTCCGGCTTAATAATCCTCATGTTTGCTTTCTGATTTTTTGTTTTATATTAGTTTCAATTTATGGTGTGTTTCAAATATAAATGGTTAAAAACACAGAGAAGTGGCCGTAATGGATTTTTCATTCACGGTGCGCATTCATTTGATTGAGAAACATCGTCTGCATATTTTCTAATTGCACCAGCATTGAATCATTATATTGATTTGCAAAGTATCTCACATTACTGCTATAACTATAGTACGATTATAATCAATCAGTTTAACTAATATGAGTATAATTTAATAATGGTGATTGTTTTCTACCCATTGAGAAATATAGGCAATTGGTAGATCAATGCAAATTTCAAGATTTACTGCGATATAGCCTTCAAATTGACGCTTCTTAGCATAAATGTAATCGATGTTAGTTAAAATAGCATTTTTTTTATATGTAATACATGTGTAGATATGCATTATATTATGATTTTTATGTTATCCCATAGATACATTTGCCTAGGATTCACATACTATCACTATGTGAAATCTGAGAAGACTGACCCTGGTTAATACCTCAAATGTAGAGCAATGTAATAGTTGCTTCCATTTCTCAGTCTTTCAACAAGTTTCATTCCTAAATCTTCGATCTAAGGTGTATGTTTAAGTGCCTTGTAATTTGCATGACATCTGAGCTTCTGAATCGAAGGAAAAAGGCCATTGCTTGGGTGCCTTGAATCTGTATGAGTAAACTTCACCACCTTGAACTTCTTCAAAACTTTCTCATAACCTTTATAGTAAAAGTCTGCACAAACAGTAAATTTGTAAACGATGCTACAATGGAATCGATCATTTTGTCATCAATCAGAGTAAAACTGAATTAGCAGTGACCTTGGACCAAGATATTGGTGCCCTGACAAAAGGCTTTATCTTCCTGTATTTTTCTGGCAACGATTCTACTATCTCAATGTCCTCCTTTAAAACATCTATGAAATGTCTCTAGTCGAATATTTCTTCGAACCCACTGTCAAAAACCAATGTATACATTAATAATATTATTTTGGGTCCAACAAAATATCGTAATTTGTAAATTTAGATATTCACACTACAAGAAAATATACATTTGTCCAAAAGCATGCAAAGTTTTATTCAAAGGCTAACTAGTCTCCATCTTCTTTTACAGTGCAGAGCAGTTACCCGGACTGTCCAAAGTTAAAAACAAGGGTTGAGCTTATGCATCGTTCCCAGAGGTGGCATCAGTAATGAACCTTAAAGTTAATAATATGATGTTTTTTTCCTAACTGAATTTGTAATATCAGAAATCTACATGGTGAGGACCTCGGCCAACCCAACACTAATGAGCTCAATCAAATCGAGAATCAACTAGAAGAGTCACTGAAGCAGATAAGATCCTCAAAGGTACGACATATACTTTGCATTTCTTATTCGACTTTGGCCGATGAAGCAAAAGCTTATTTATTTATTCTTAAAAAAAGGGTCCTTGCTTCATTCTTTGACATATAACTAAGGCAGGTTTTCTGTTGGATACATGCCTTAGATTTGTTGCTTAAGTTTTGGGATGCATTTGATCACCAAACGTGCTTGGGATGCTTTAAACGTAAACAAGTTGGAAAGGCCTTTTTTACTCTTTAAGTATAGATCCTAAGGTCAAGACTTGTCCCTTTTTCATCAATTTTCAGTTTCTCATCTGCATGGAATCGATTCAAAACTATAAAGTAAAAAAAGATTTACAGTTTCTAGTATCACAGTAGAAACTGTACAATCATTTTATATTTACTTCTATATTCTAAACCTCAAATACCTTAACTGATGTGATATCCCCAAATCTGCTTGGTTTAGTAGTCGGAATAATATTCCTGAACCTTTTTGTGGTGTCTTTGTGGGTTAATTATAAGTAAGACATTTCATTGCATTTTGATTGGTCCTTTTACATCAGCAAAGTCTGATAGTTTATGTTATGCTGTATCATTCTAACACTTGCTATATCAGCTGCGTTTCTGTTTTCTTGTCTCATAGTGCATTATAACTGCAAGTCGGTCAAATTCCCAGATATTTTTTTTACCAAGGGCAGTTCACATTTGGATTGTCACTGTTGTAGCTGAATGTTGTGTGCTAATTATTCTGTATTCGGTTTTAATTTTGTAAAGTACTAGTGCTGGGTCTGTGGCATGTCATGCATGGGTTTTGTTTGTGAATATAATTGTTTGAAGATTGGTTAGTTGATTGCTTGCAACAAGTATCATGATGATTTAGATTGTGTTTGAGCATGTTGATTATGCACGTATGATTTCAGCTAATTGTGGATTTTGTTGTGCCCGATAAAGTGGCATTATGTTTTGGATCAATATCTAAGTTTCAAAATTACAGACCAAGTAGGAAATTGAACCATTAGAGGCGTGAAACCCACTTTAAGAGACAGCCATCTATATATAGAGGTACAGATGATGCTCACCCTTCATATCATTTCGATTCTGAATTATACGTCAATCCTTATTTCTTGCTTCATACTTGCCTTATATTACTCTCAACCATTAGGCCTTTTGTAATGACATTTATTCCCAATTATCTTTTACAAATATTTTCAACTGTATTGTTGATACAAATTAGAAACTATTGACCGATTTACATATTGTTTATGGTGTGTATTTTATCAAAAGTTTATAACTATTATGTACTAGTACAGTTAGAAACTTTTTACCATAGGTACAGGTTTCTTATCCTAGTATTACTAGCTATAGGTCGTGGTCTAATTTTTATTATATTTATGATCTAAGCATTTGATCTTTATAATTAATTTGAATGTTAGAGTTAAATGTGTTGATTTTGAAAGTTGTTCAACTTTGGAATCGGGATACACTTGCTGCAATCGGATGACCCGGAAAGCATGAAGACGAAGACTGAAATCAACCCAAAGGACAATCATATTTCCTTTCAGGTAATGTTTTTCAAAATATTCCATGTATCTCATATGTATAAAGATAAAATAAATAAATAATAAACGAAATGTAAATATATCAGTGATACAAAAAATAAACCAATTTTCTAAAATAATACACCATCGAGAGACTATGGGTCTAGGATATTTTATAGTACTGTTCAAGATAAATGAAACTAAATTAGAATTAATTTGCTATCAATTGGGTAGAGGGAATTTCCAGTGGAGAGGTGAAATGTTGTTTGATTAGCTAACAGTCTTCCTAATTTTCTAAATTGAATAGCTATTATGCAGGATTGTTTTAATAGACCAATTGCAAGCGCACCAGGTGCTTGGATTGATGTAGTCGAGCGCATCAGCAATGACAATAACAAAACTTTACAGTGAGTAGCAATAGCTTGACCATTCTGTTATCCTCCTTTAATTCAGATATACAGACAACGGGCTAGACTTTTATACAAAATGTGATATGTATTTTTAGTTACAGCGTAAATTGCAAGTGAATATGGTTTAACTGTTCTTAAACGCATTGTTATTCTGTTCACCTTTAAGAAGGAAGAAATATTATATCTTGGTTATTTTGTCTTGTAGCCGGACCTCAAAAACTACCAGATGTCTCAATTTAGGATCCTACAACTACCTAGGATTTGCCTCAGCAGATCCATATTGTACTCCACTTGCTATTGAAGCTTTGAAAAAATACTCAGCCAATACATGCAGTGTTCGTGTTGATGGAGGTATAGTATACAAGTATTTTTAAGTCATTATATTGGACTTAAACATAATAATTGATTTATGAAAACAAATCAATTATTTCAATTGGTTGTTTCAATGCAGGCACCACTAAACTTCACACTGAGTTGGAGGAGGTTATTGCACGATTTGTTGGAAAGCCAGCAGCAATTCTTTTTGGCATGGGTTATGTTACTTACTCTGCCATTATCCCTGCTCTCATTGGCAAGGTAGTATATGCATATAGGACAATTCAAACTCTGAGTTTCACCCTCTACTAAAAGTTTATTTAAATTTTTGTATGATCATGTGTAGGGAGGATTGATTATTAGTGATTCACTTAACCATAACTTGATTGTCAATGGTGCTCGAGGATCTGGTGCATCAGTGCGAGTTTTTCAACACAACAGTAAGTTTTTTTGTTATTATACAAAACCCGATGATGAATGATGTTGATGAAACAACATGGTAAACCAGATGCTTCTTCGTAAGCTTGATTTTTGATTGACATATGTAATAAATATTGCTACTCTCTTTTTTCTAGCAGTTAGCTTTTCACAAAAAATTTCTTGATTACAAACTGTGCAAAATGTAATATTTTTTATTTGGTGTTCAAATGCTTAGCTCCATCACACTTGGAGGAGGTATTAAGAGAGCAAATTGCCGGTGGTCAACCTCGAACGCATAAACCATAATACTATTCCATATTCTTAACGTGCTTTAAAGATCTCTACCATTTTTAAGACCAAGTTAACAACAACTGGGTATAAAAAAAATCATGAATTTATAACACATACCAACTTAATGTTAAATTATTCCCATTTAATATACCATTTCAATAATTCTAGACAACTTTAGACTAAATAATCAAAATTGCAGTAGTTGTAGAAGTTATCATTGATAATGAACCAATGGTGTAAGAGTAAAACGAAGTATATATTGACTAACATATGTATGTTTGTGTTTCTTCTTCACAGGTG
The DNA here is from genome assembly GCA_030737815.1 of Allium fistulosum. Lineage (NCBI taxonomy): Eukaryota > Viridiplantae > Streptophyta > Magnoliopsida > Asparagales > Amaryllidaceae > Allium > Allium fistulosum. The sequence continues at coordinate 784,896,615 of CM060908.1, forward strand.
TTGTATGATGCTTTTGAGGTTGATACATGATGTCGCACTCTTTCTCCTTTAAATCAGTCATGCTTATCGACGGTTATTAAAATATTTTTAGTATGTATTGTTTTGGTATGCTACACTCAATTTGTGTACTTATGTTTAATTTTTATCACAAATATTTATGTTTAATTCTTCATGTATGAAATATTATGGATATATATATATATATATATATATATATATATATATATATATATATTTTGTGATTTGGCTTATGACTCAATTTGTGTACTTATGTTAATGTGATGAATGTGGCTTTTTGAGTTATAATATATAAGTAGAATTGAAAATTGTAAGCTTTCAATGTTATGGCAGCAAAAAATGTGCAATAGAATTTTTTTATAGCGTTCTAACTATGCAATAAAAAGAAAAATTGTTTAGCTTTGTTATACTATAGCATCATGTTAGTGCTATACAAAATATTTTGCAAAGAGTAAATAGTTTTCATAGCAATAAGATGGTGCTATAATAGATAGTAATGAATTTTCTATAGCATTTCAATGTGTCATAAAAGGTTGACACGATGATTCCATAGCGCGTTCAAATGCTATAATAATATAGCATGTCGACATATTTATAGCAACTAAAATGCGTCATAAAAAGTTCTATAGCACGTTTCATAATGCTATAGAAAAGTAGTTGCACCAATATGGTCTATTTTAGATGGCAAGAAAAATACGTTTTCCATTGCAAGTATGACACGCTATAGTATCTACCAGACTTTTTACAACATGTTGATCTATGGCGATTATAGAATCGCTATAGAAAGTTTTTATAGCGGTTTTTACACGCTATAAAAAGTCCTTTTTGTTGTAGTGAGCTATGGAGAATGAAATCAAGTGATTAAAGAGAAGGCTAAGGAAATTTAAACAACATTCAAATCTCAAGTCCATTATCAAATCAAGGTGAATAAGGAGATTACATCCATTTTATTGCTTTTGAATTCGGATATGGGTAATACTTGAATTACTATGTTGATTTATAACTATTTTGGTTTATTGTTATTTGTTTGGATAGAACAATAAATTATAGGATTTTTAAGAAATTATTTAAATGAATTTTTAGGGTAAAACCTAAGTTCTTGATCTCCAAACAACTTGATTTTCGAACATGTGACGTAAAATAATATTTAGAGATGGGTTTTTAATTTGATAATTTTCCAAGCTAGAATAAATATTTTATGAATTTCCTATAGAGGAAATTGCTTAATTTCGGCTTTTAATTATTTAAAATAAATAAATATAGTTTTTGACTCCGAAATTTTGTTAGGTTAAAGAGAAAGAAATTCTCGAATTTTTGTGAATTTCTGAGATTTTTCCCAAGTGATTCTGATTTATTATGAATTTATCATGCTAGATAAGCATATAAAAGGTTAATTAATTAAAAGTATTAATTAATTATTTTAATTATGTTTTTGAACTTGAAAACATAGAGCGGCAGCAAATTTCTGAAGCGGATTTGTAAAAATATTTATTATTTGGTAGAAATTGGAGAAGAATAATGATTTGTTGAAAAAAAATTACATTAAGAAGAAATAAAAAAGTTATCAATTAAATTATGATAATTCCATATTGATGATGCCGAGCCTAAGGTCAGGTCATTTCCATGAGTGTCGACGTCGCATTAAAAGGAAGCATAGTATAGATACTTCGGTATCTATGTAATGGTTCCAAATAGATCGAAGTCCACCTCATCGACAACATAAAATAGGCAGTAATGGCACTTCGTAATTCACTTAAATATTTAAAAACTAAAGTCGACGTCGATGACGTAGCATGTCTTCGCCAATGTTTTTAATCAAATGTTTTCAAGACGATAGTAGTGACATTGCATTTTTTGTCTTTGACTATATATATATTAAGTGGCATGATAGCCGAAGAGTGTTTACTAAAATATTTTTTATAAAAGAGCGACGAGGTCCTTGTCGCTACTATTTAATAAATGTTATGACCTTATATTATTTGGCAATGGTACATAATTCTTTCCTTAGCGTCGAAAAGGTCCACTCCGGCAAGAATAAAAAATGTTTTAAAAGAAACGAAGTAACCTATGTCCAAGAGGGTCAAAGACCCTATGTTTTGGTGGATAGCCAATTGTTTTCATAAATATCGACGTCGTCAATCTCGACATGATCTTTTATATTTAAGTTATGACTTCGATCTTGGATAGAGGTCGATGTCGTTTAGAACCAAGTGTGAATATTTTATTAAAGGTGGAGGGCGTTATGTTTTCATACTTCGACGACGTCCTTGGGTTCGTTTTAAAAATATGAACTTCGATGTTGTTCTATATTAAAGTAATTAATGCGAGGAGCCATATGCTTTATGTTTTGACTTTAAATTCTTAGGGATGCCAATGTTAATTTAAATTATGATTCCGACATTATCATTAGGATACTAATGAGTGTAAAATTCGACATGGAACATTAGGGGATACCAGTGTATGTCACTTTGAAATGTTAAATTATAAGGGGAAAGAACATAATTGGGACACCAATAGTTATGGGTTACTCATGTGGGTAGTATGCATTAAAGTAAAACATGTGGGTAACATGGGTTAAATAGAGATATGTGGGTAACGTGAGTTAAAAGGCCAAGTAATGGGTTCATAGTCATCTTAGGAGAACTGTGGGATGTGAAATGGATAGTTTACATCATGCTAGAGATGGATAGTCTCTATGAGAATAATGAAGGGTTCACAGTCAACCTAGGAAAACTATGGGATGTGTGGTGGATAGTCCACATAATTTTAAGTTAAATGGAATATGTGTGATGGATATACCATGAAATTTTAATTGTTTAAACCATATATGATAGGTAGTGAATATTGTAGGGGATGGGTAATCCAAGTAATAAATATATGTGAGATGGATAGTTCACATAATTTTAAGTATGTATAAATGTGTAATGGATAGTCCATATAATTATGAATATGTTTAAATGTCCACATAATTCTGAATATTTTTAAATCTGAGATGGGTAGTCCACATAATTATAAGATGGGTAGTCAGATTAAAATAAGATGGATGGTCGGTATAAATTATGACGAGTAGTCATTTGAAATTAAGATGGATAATCTAATGAATTGGGATGGGTAATCCAATATGTATTGCATGATTATAAATTCTATTTACTATGTTCTAACCATTGTGGTTGCACGAGCACAGTATATGGTTGTTATAATTTGATAAGATACTAGTGAGGGGAGAACCCGTTTCGCACAAAGGCGTGGTCGAACTAGATATCTATTTGGTTCGAGATGGTAGGTTATTATTCACACCAGACCGTTGTCTAACCTGAATTTTTTCCCCTTAAACTCTCAGATACTTATTTTGAGTAGGTCGGGAGTAAGGGCTTTCAAATTCCAGTTAGATGAATAGCTTCCGGAGACGTGCGTGAGGTAATCTAGCTATTAGGAGCTTTAACTATTTCCGCTTGTGTAATTTGGTTTTGTCTATTTGGATGTAATGGGTTTGTATAATTGCCAAGTATCTGACTCTGATCAACCAATGGGCATCTTCTTATGTCGCTCTTGTAGTATTTTCTAATAATGATATTTTCTCTGAACAAGGGATTACGAATGGGATTGTGTAATGAAAATGAAATATCATTTGTGAAATGAGATAAGAAAACTTGCTATTAAACAGTGTTTGAAATTTTTTTCATATTCATGTGCTTTTGACTGTTGAAATGATTAACATAGCTGCATTTTGTCATCGAGAATTAATAACCGTTGATGATCGCAACATCTGTAGTAGTTAGTTTGGGCCTCAGAATTAGGGATGTTACAAGTTAGCATCAAATCATAGGTTTATGATTAAAAGAATTTTAAACCTAAAGAGTTTTTGAAAACCTAATCCAAATGAATCGGTGAATAAGATTGGGGTATAGGATAATACTATAATAACAAACTTGTATTTGCTATATATAAGCATACGCTTTATCTCTATTCTCCCCTCTCTCTTAGACCGTTCTTCTGTATCTTACTAAAGCTCGTATGTAGATTTACAAGAAAAAAAGATATGGAGGCTGGAAACGGAAGAGTGAATCTAGGTGGAGGAAGTATCACAACCAATGCAAATGTTCGTCCCAACACTAGGAGGAACCAGGGTCGATAGGAAAATGTTAATCAAAATGAAAATGCCAATACAGGTGCCGAAACCCCACTAGTGGATATGGGACTATGTATTAGTTCTTCGTCAATCCGATGCAAGCTAGAGCTGCTGTAGGGGTAGCTGGAGGAAATGTTGGTAATACGGGAGGAGTCAATCCAATAAAGCGCCGATTGCGAATAACTACGCTAAGCTAAGTCGAGATTAAAACAATTTGGGTAGGAAGACTTTTCTGGGGATTGAGGATGCAATGGAAGTAGAAAACTGGTTGTTATGCTGCGAAAGGATTTTTGCTGATCTGGGTCTGAATGATAAGCAGAGAAGGAGATTGGCTTCAACATAGTTGCAAGGAGCTGCTTTGTTTTGGTGGAACGGGGTGACCATAGAGGTACCGAAAGAGGAATTGACTTGGGTAGATTTTCAAAGGAGATTTGAGGAAAGATTTTTGTCTGAAGTAGCCAAGTCAACCTTGCTCAGAAATTTTATGGAGTTGGAGCAGAGATCAATGTCAGTATTGGAGTACTCTGCTAAATTTAATGAGCTGTCCAGGTATGGATATGCTACTATTGACACTATTATCAAGAGGGACGAGAAGTTTATTTGGCGGTTGAGGCCGGAGATTGCTAGGGCAACTATGCCACATCATAGAGATCCATCAAATGTAGTGATAGAGATGGCTATTAGGAATAAGAAATGCTTTCGACCTCTGGGAAGGAGAAGTCGATGGAGAACCAAAATTCTCATAATAACAAGAGGAAATTATTTTAGAAGAAGGTAGCTCAGAAAGGTAGAACTGCCAAAAAGGGGAAAGCTGATATAGTTTGTTACAAGTGTAAGAAAAATGGGCACTATGCTAATGAGTGTCGATCTGGTGATGGCAAGGTAGATACAGAAAAGCAGAATGTGAAGTGCTTTAATTTCGACAAGGTGGGGCATTATAAGAACAAAGGTCCAGAAGCGGCCAAGGTTAACAGAGAGAAGGTGTTTGTTTTGGAGCCATATAAATTAAGACCAATAGGAGCTAAGAAGGGAAAGTCTATGATGGAAGCTACACTTTTGATTCATAGCATACAAATTAGAGTACTGTTTGATACCGGTGCATGGCATTCATTTATATATCAGTGTTTGTTAGATAAGTTATGTTTAGAACCATTATACCTTGTTACTTCCTTAAGGATATCTAATCCAATAGGAGGGTATGCAACTCTGGGGATGAGATGTGACCATCTAGAGTTCGAGTTGCTAGGTTATACTTTTTCCTATAATTTGTATGTATTTGATTTCGTGGATTTTAGGATTATTTTAGGTATGGATTGATTGAGCAGATACGATGCTATGATATTTTGCTATAGGAAGATATCATTGAGACATCCTGACAGTAGTGACCGAATAATATACTCGGTTGACAATTCTAGTTCAGGAAATTGCACTTTATTGGGAGCCATAGAAGTGAAAGACGAATTGAATCTGTTTTAGTTGTAAGAGAATTTGCGCTTTATTGGGAGCCACAGAAGTGAAAAACGAATTGAATCGAGTTTTAATTATAAGAGAATTTGCGGATGTCTTTGAGCCGATTATAGGATAACCACCGAAACAAGCTATCGAGTTTTGAATAGATCTTGTACCAGGAGCTGAACCCGCAAGTAGACCACCTAGCAGGATAACACCTACCGAGATGGAGTTAAAGATGCATCTATTGGGCTTAGAAAGAAAGAGTTTTATTAGACCAAGCAGTTCGCCTTGGGGAGCGGCTGCAGTTTCGTAAAGAAATCGGACGGGTTGTTAAGATTGTGCATCGATTATCGTAAGTTGAATGAAAAGACGATAAAGAACCGATATCTTTTGCCGAGAATTGATGATTTATTTGACCAGTTGAATGGAGCCAAAGTATTTTCCAAATTGAATTTAGTGACAGGGTTCCATCAATTGAGAGTGGCGGAGGATAGTATTCCATTGATGGTGTTTCGAACAAGGTATGGTTCATACGAGTGGTTAGTAATACCATTCTGATTGACTAATGCTCCTGCTTTCTTTGTGGACTTGATGAACCAGATATTCCGAGAGCACTTGGATAGGTTCGTGTTGGTGTTCATTGATGACATTTTGATATATTCTAAGGATGAAAGAGATCATGAGATTCATCTTAGATTAGTGCTTGAGACAATGAGCCAGCATCAACTGAAAGCGAAGTTTTCGAAATGTCATTTCTGGAAGAAAGAAGTGAAGTTTCTTGGTCATGTAGTTTCAAAAAAAGGGTTGTCAATTGATCTAGTCAAGATCGAAGCTGTTAACTGTTGGAAAAGACCTGAGACGGTGACCGAGATAAGAAGATTTCTTGGATTAGGTAGCTATTATCAGAGATTTATCAAGGATTTCTTATGGATAGCAGCGCCTTTGACTACGCTGACCAAAAAGGATGTGAAGTTTATTTGGTCTGATAAATGTGAGGATACATTACTTGAGTTGAAACATTCGTCGACCAACATGCCAATGTTAGTAGTTCCATATGGAAATCAGAATTTGGTGGTGTATACGGATGCATGTGGAACAGGGTTAGGAGCTGTGTTGATGCAGAGGGGTAAAATTATTGCCTACTCTTCTCAGGAGCTCAGGCCATATGAAGTTAGATATCTGACTCATGATTTGGAGTTGGCAATGGTGATTTTCGCATTGAAAATAAGGAGACACTACCTCTTAGGAGAAAGATTCGATTTATATACATATCATAAGTCTTTGAGGTATTTATTCTCTCAAAAAGAGATGAATATGAGACAGCAGAGTTGGCTGGAGTTTTAGCAGCTTATGATTTTGGTATTGAGTATACACTAGGGAAAGGAAATAAAGTTGTATATGCACTTAGTTGGAAACATCAGAATGTGGTTTTAGCTATGTTGGTAGAATCGAAGGTTCTAGAAGCATTGACTACTTTTAGTGTGAAATTTAATGACAAATTTTCTATTGAGTTAGAAAAATGCCGATAAATTTTGAATTAATTTTAACCGCAAGCGCACGGCATACAAAAGTTAGTACATGGCGAGTACGGGTCGATCCGCAGGGAGTTGTTTTAGATTTTAAAATCAATTCAATCAAATTAAACCAAAGTGAGAGGAAATTGTTAACTACAAAAATGAATCTAAAACTAGAATTAAAATGTGATTTAAAAACTATTAGACTAGAGAACAATTTAGCTACTCATTTCTGTTATCAAATCAACACATGTAAGTTTCAACATTGAAAATGAAAGAAAGTAGAGAATACACAAAGAAAACGAAGATTAACTACTAGAAGGAAATTAATTAGACTAGTGCATAAATGAAAATCTAAGCTATGAACATGAAAAGAAAGAAAGCATAGAAATAGACATTAACATGAAAGCAAAGAAAAGCATGTAGAAAAGAAAAGAGAAAGAGACTTGGAAGCCACTTTTATTTCATGTAACATTGAGCTTACAATTTGATTACTTAATTTCCTAAGTAAAATGAAAGGTAGAAAGATATTTACATGTACATAAGAGGGCTATTTATACATGCATAAAACCCTAATTCTATTTTTAGGGAGCTTCCCAAAATTCCCTTTAGGAAGTGTGGCCACCAAGTAACCATTAGCCACTAATTAATCCATCATTTAATGTGCATGAAGCTTTAACCTCCACTTAGTTGTCCATTAGCTTCTAATTGTAGATTTAGGTAAGTGGGTGGGGTCCTCCAAGATCATGAACTTGAATTATTTCCTCTTCATTCCTTTGTATTCCATTGTGCATGCATACATCTTCATGAATCCCTCTTCCATATGCATCAAAATTTCCTATAAAAATCATAAAAAATGTCCAAGTAAAAATTCTCAAGTTGAAACATGCACAGAATGACCTTTTTGCCCTTTAATGAAGATGAATATGTGATGATTTGAAAATAATTGAATGTTGGTTTTAAACATGTTAAAATGCCCAAATATGATATTTATTTAAATAAAAATAGATAAAGCATGGATGTAAATATATGCACATTAACGTGCACATCAAATACCCCCACACTTATCTTTTTATTGTCCTCGAATAAAGGAAAACTAAGATAAATCTGTTTTCGTAGGGAGCACGATTGCATTGATCGTATGCAACAAGCCGTTAAACCTCTAGGTGTCCCTAGTAGGACGAGTGTTGCCTCGTGAGGGTTTTCAGCGGATACTACCCATAAAATCCAAATGCAAAGTGAAAATATTTACAAAGTGCAAGATTTATTTACAAGGGGATGAATGCAAGTTTTTGAAAGTATTTACAAAAGAAAGATTTACTTTTAAGTAGACACAAATAAGTTAAATATAAGTCTTGGTCATTATCTTGAAAATTTAAGTCATTTACTTGTCAAAATTTCCAACAAAAATTAAGTTGTCATAATAGATAGACTATAGTTCGGCTAGTTTTTTCGGTTGATAACACAATGTAATTATGAAATGGATCCTTAGTTGATTATCAAAGTTTGTCAAAGTGGTATTCTCATTTCTTTTCAATAACTAGTTAAATCAAACAAGTAAAAGTAATGCTTAGATTTAAATTTCTTACTCTTTCTTATTTGAAAATTTTATTGATATTAACAATATTTACATATGCCTAACTCAGGTAAACTGAGGCCGGATATATTACCCGTGCACTGCCTTGCGGACTGATGTGAGGGGAATACAGAGCGTAGCGAGTGAACACACAAGTCTGAACACTTATCGACTATTGGCATTATTAAAAATAATTTTTGTATACATACACTTAACTCAGGTAAACTGAGGTTAGATATACCGATCGTGCACTGCCTTTCGGGCTTACGTGAGAAGGGTACAGAGCATGGCCAGTGAACACACGACTGTGAACACATGACTCTAGGTGTTAAAAAATATATACATATGTTATCCTGCCTTTTGGCAAGGCTGTGACACCAAGGAATTGACTAGTAACCAATGACGGCCCGTCCTAGAGATCAGTTATACATAGGCTCATTATGGATATCAACGAATTTTATCCTAGTCCGGATCAAGCCAAAATTGGTAGGACATGACAAGCTAAGCCATGAGAGTCAACGTTCCAAATCTCAAGTCAATCCGAGTTCGTATGCTCAAGTTATGAACGATACAAAATTGGATGAAAGCCAATCACCGGTCGACTCGCTCCCTTCGACTCGCTTCGCAACCATCAGAGGTGGCACCTTCGACTCGCTCCGCTTCGCATCCCTCATATGCGTACTTCGACTCGCTTCGCATCCACCAGAAATGACTCCTTCGACTCACTCCCTTCGACTTGCTTCGCAACCATAAGAAATAATAACTTCGACTTGCTCCATTCGAACCACTGTTCGACTCCATCAACTTCGACTCCATTGGCGAAGCCACTGCTCGAATCTCTCAGGACGCTCCATTTCGACTCGCTCGACCAGTGCACGCTTCGACTCGCTCAGTCTGGGCACACATCGACTCGCTCAATCGATGTACATTTCGACTCGCTCGAGACAGCATCAAAGGCAGAGTGATCCAAAGACTCAAGCGCCACGTCACCGAGTCGAACAGAAGCGAGTCGAAACAGAAGCGAGTCAAACCAAACAGCAACCGAGAATCGCATTTCGTATCAATCATATCTCCTAATCTACAAGTCCAAATGCTATGAAATTTTCACAGAAGACTACGTGCATGCTAAAGAATGTCCACGCCAAATTTCGACTCCATTGGATGAAATCTTGATCGATACGAAATCTGTTCGTATCGATCATGGATCGGACCGAAACTTCACGGGCTTGGGCGTGCAGGCCTGGTCACGCGCCAGAGAGGGTCTCCTGAGATCTGAGCGAAATACCAGCCTCCTACACCTATAAATAGACCCCCAAAGCCAACAGAAAAGGGGTTCTTCTTCCTCTTTGAGATCTCCAACGCCCGGACTCCGCCAGATCCAGATCTGAACTCAATTACTGCTGCTACCAACGAGATTCACTGCTGCAAATCATAATTGTCTGCTGTAATTCATTGAATTCACTTGTAAACACAAAAGAAAGATCAATAAAGCAAACTACTTCATAGTGGACGTTGGCGATACGCCAAACCACTCTAAATTCTTGTGTCTCCTTGCATTTTAATTATTCTCATTTCTGAAATTTGGAGTTTTTGTTAGATAATTCATGTTTTTCCATTTAATTTCTCCACTTTATATCTTCAAAGACTTCCGAAGAGTGTTGTGCCCAATTTAGGTACAAACAACATATATACAAATTTTTTATTTTTACTTATATATATTTTTTGTGTTTTTTTTCTATAATTTTTTTAGAAAGAGAGTGCTTTGCAAAATCATCTTAACACCATTTAACTTAGAAGATAAAAATGTTATATCCTTTACTTTAAATTTACCACTTTTTAAACAAAGATTTTTAATTAGAACATACTTCATAATTAACACATATGAACCTTCCTATATACTAGTTAAACCATTGTTATTTGTAATCAAACTTCATTTTTATTTTTGTTAAGACAAATAAATTTTCAAAAATTTCAATTTATTAACCAAAACTTATACTTATCCTATAGTGTTTCTTCAAAAGTAAATCAAAATGGTAAAATGAAAATGTTTTTAAGATTTAGAAATTTTGAGATTTAAAAAAAAATTAAAAATGAAAGTTTAAAAATACCATGAAACTTAAAAAAATGAAAATGAGACTCCCCCCCACACTGTATTTTGACTCTGTCCCCACAGTCAATGCATGATATAATGAGTGTAACGGGGAAAACTATGTACATATTTACAAAAGAGGGTTAACATTCTTACTAGACGTGTCTTGGCTCATGAAGGATCATGAGCTCCTCCTCTTGGTCACTGGGAAATTCCAAGAAAGGTTTCAAACGATGACCGTTGACTTTGAAAATCGATCTATCCCTAGGGTTTTATATTTCTACGGCACCATGTGGAAAAACAGTTCGTACCACAAATGGTCCGGTCCATCTCGATTTAAGTTTCCCAGGGAATAAATAAAGTCTTGAGTCATATAAAAGAACTTTCTGGTTAGGCAAAAACATTTTCCTTAGGATTGATTTGTCATAAAAAACTTTTGTTCTTTCTTTGTAAATTTTCTCGTTTTCATACGCGTCGTTCCTAAGTTCTTCTAGTTCATTGAGTTGTAGTTTTCGGTTTTCGCCAGCTTTCTTAAGATCAAAGTTTAAGTTCTTTATTGCCCACAACGCTTTGTGTTCAATTTCAACGGGTAAATGGCAAGCTTTACCGTAAACTAAACGAAATGGGGACATCCCAAGGTTAGTTTTAAAAGCAGTATGGTAAGCCCAAAGTGTGTCGGTCAATTTCTGAGACCAATCTTTTCGATTTTTGTTGATAGTTTCCTCCAAGATTTGTTTTATTTGACGATTCAAAACTTCAACTTGCCCACAAGTTTGAGGATGATATGGAGTGGATAACTTATGGGTTATCGAGTATTTCTTCAGTAATGTTTCAAAAGAACGGTTACAAAAATGGGTTCCGTTATCACTGATTATTTTGCGAGGTGTGCCGAACCTCTAAAAGATGTTTTCTTTGAGAAATTTCACAACAATTCCGTGGTCATTGGTTATACAAGGAATGGCTTCGACCCATTTTGAGACGTAATCCACAGTGAGAAGGATATACAAGTTTCCAAAAGATTTGGGAAAAGGTCCCATAAAGTCGATACCCCAAACATCAAAGAGTTCGATCATAAGAATGGGATTTAGAGGCATCATATCTCGTCGAGAAATTCGTCAAGGCATTTAACATCGATTGCAAATTTTACTAAATTCAAATGAGTTTTTAAAAAGAGAAGGCCAATAGAAACCACAGTGAAGCACTTTTTCCTCAGTTTTCCGAGGACCGAAATGTCCACCGCATGCTTGATCGCGGCAAAATGAAAGAACACTCCTGATCTCATTATCCGGAATATTTGAACAAGTATGGATCGTCCCAATAGAAATATTTTACTTGGGACATGAATTTGCATTTGTCCCGTTTGGACCAAGATGAGGGAGTTTTTTTAGTGTCTAAGTAGTTTACTATATCAGCGTACCATGGATCGATAGAAATTGAAAGAAGTTGTTCATCGGGGAAGTTTTCATTGATTGGCAAAGAAGATGGTGCGTTTGGAAGACGAGATAAGTGATCGGCTATGAAATTATCGGATCCTTTTTTGTCTTTGATTGTAAGGTCAAACTCTTGAAGTAAAAGGATCCAACGAATCAAACAGGATTTAGCATCCTTTTTAGTGAAGAGATATCGAAGCGTAGAGTTGTCCGTGTACACAGTAATGTGTGAACCAATCAAGTAAGGTCGAAACTTTTCGAGCGCAAAAACGATAGCCAGAAGCTCTTTTTCTGCTGTTGTATAGTTGAGTTGAGCGTCGTTCAAAGTCATACTCACGTACTAAATGACATGAAGGATTTTGTTGATGCATTATCCTAAGACAGCACCAACCGCAAAGTTAGAAGCGTCACACATTATTTTGAAAGGGAGATCCCAATTGGGTGCGCAAATGATTGGAGCAGAAATGAGTTCATTTTTGAGACGTTCAAAAGAAGAGATACACTCAGAGTTGAAATCGAATGGAACGTCTTTTCCGAGAAGAGTCGTCAAAGGACGAGCAATTTTGCTAAAGTTTTTCATAAAGCGTCGGTAAAAGCCAGCGTGTCCTAGAAATGATCGAATGTCCTTAACAGATTTGGGAATGGGTAGGTTTGCAATTACGTCGATTTTCGCTTTATCTACCTCAATGCCTTTATTTGAGATGATATGTCCAAGGACTATGCTTTTTTTAACCATAAAGTGGCATTTTTGCCAATTCAAAGTCAAATGTTTTTCTTTGCATCGATTTAGAACCAACTCGAGATGATGTAAACATTGGGAAAAAGAATCGGCAAATATAGAGAAATCGTCCATAAAAACTTCTAGAAAGCATTCAATCATGTCGGAAAAAATGCCAACCATGCATCGTTGGAAAGTAGCGGGGGCGTTACAAAGTCCGAATGGCATATGTCGATAAGCAAAGATACCGAATGGACATGTGAAAGTCTTTTTCTCTTGATCTTCAGGAGCGATTGGAATTTGGTTATAGCCGGAATAACCATCAAGGAAGAAGTAGAATTCGTGGCCCGCTAAACGTTCGAGCATTTGGTCAATGAAAGGAAGAGGAAAGTGATCTTTACGTGTTGCGGCATTTTGTTTTCAATAGTCAATGGAAACATGCAAACCCGTTTGAGTATAAGTTGGAATAAGTTCGTTTGAATCATTCTTGACAACGGTTAGCCCATACTTTTTCGGTACAACGTGAATTGGGCTAACCCATGAACTATCGAAGATTGGGTAAATGATTCTGTTGTCGAGAAGTTTAAGAATTTCATCATGCACCATATCTTTCATTTTTGGATTAAGCCTTCGTTGCGCATCACGAATAGGCTTGGCATCGTCGATTAAATGGATGCGATGTTGAACAAGAGCGGGACTAATTCCCTTTATATCGGAGAGCAACCATCCAATCTCTTCCTTGTTTTTCGAAAGAATAGAAAGTAAGGAGGTTTCTTAATCAAGAGAGAGAGAGTTGCGGAAATTATGACAGGCAACATTTCGTTATCACCTAAGTATGCGTACTTAAGGTGATTGGGAAGTGGTTTGAGGTCCAACTTTGGGAGTTTTTCGATAAAATATTTGGGTTGAGATTCGGACTCAACTAGAAGTGATTCAAAGGGAAGAGTGTATTCAATTTCGTTGGGAATTTCATGAAACAATTTTTCGTACTCGGCTTCGCGTTCATCCTTATGGTCAAGTGTCTCGTTTTCAAAGTTTTCGTGAATGACACGAACTTCCATTGTTTGGTCGCGAGGTTCATTTGATTGGCTTTCAATATTGAAAATGTTGAGATCCAAAGTCATTATTCCAAAAGAGATTTTCATCGATCCGTTACGACAATTGATTAAGTCATTTGAGGTGGCTAAGACTGGTCGGCCTAAAATCAATGGAATTTGACTCGCGGGATTTGTCACGGGTTGTGTTTCGAGAACAATAAAATCAACGAGGAATATGAACTGCCCTACTCGAATGAGCACGTCCTTGATTTCTCCCACGGGCTTCTTAATGGAACGATCGGCGAATTGAAGCGTAACTTTTGCGAGTTTGAGCTCACCTAAGCCTAATTGTCCGTACACGGAGTATGGAATCAAGTTGACACTCGCGCCTAAGTCTATCAAACATTTGTTAATCGTCTTGTCTCCAATTGTACACGAAATCTTAGTGCAGCCAGGATCTTTGTAGTTAACGGGCATGGATTGGGACAAGACTTCACTCAAACTGGCGGCTAAGAAGACTTTTTCGGGTACTTGAGTGTGTCTCTTTTGGGTGCACAAGTCCTTAAGAAATTTCACGTACGTGGGGACCTGCTGAACGATGTCAAGAAGCGGAATGTTAACTTTCACTTGTTTAGAAATTTCCAACATCTTTTCCATTTGGTCTGAGTGTTTCTTGGGTCAAAGACGATGTGGAAATGGAACACGATACTTGGTAGGCGGGTCTACTCGAGTAGAAGAAGAATTTCAATTGGCATTCGATTCAACGTTTGGCTCCATGTTCTGTTCTGATTCGTTTGAAGCGTCGAGAGAGGTTTCCAATAAATCGTTTGGGTTAACGACTTGATTATCAATTTGTTTACCGAAACGTAAAGTTGTGATAGCATTCAATTGGGTGACGTGGCTATCTTGAACAACATGAGCTTGATTTGAATTTGCATTTTGATTTCTGGGATTTGGAAGGGGCTGGCTTGGGAATGTGCCTCGTTCGCGTTCACTTACAGACGTGGCTAATTGACTCATTTGGATTTCAAGTTTTGCAATTGATTAGTTCGTGTTTTGCATATATGAGGTCAATAAATTTTGCAAATTGCTATTTGATAGAAGACTTTGAGTAGTTTCTTTAGCCAACGTTTCAAGAGTTTTCTCAAGTGAACTTAATTTTATCGTCTTGGGAAGGATGAGCAGAATTTGGTTGAAAATTTGATTGTTGTGGTTGATTATGGGACGAACCCGCAAAGTTTGGTTGAAAATTGTTGGGTTGAAAGGGAGGATTCGAAACATTATTTGTGAATGCTTGAAAATTGGGACGAATCGTATTCGTGTTGGGATTGTTTTGGTTCCACGCAAGATTCGAATAATTTCTCGAACCAGGATTGTATGTTGGAGAAAATGGGTCATTTTTGGCTTTATTAAAAGCATTGATTTGTTCAACAGAATTGGGACACTGATCGGCTATATGATTAGGATCGTTGCATTTATAACACATCGGTTGGGAAGCTTGGTTCATTTGATTCGGTTAGAAAACATTATCGAATTTTTTAATCATTGCGTCGATCTTAGCTTCCAAAGCAAAAGAAGATCATATCGAGTGTGCACTCGATCGTGAGTAAATTAATTTTTCGTTCGAACGTTACCATTGGGATGAATTTTCGGTGAGGTTTTCAAGAAATTGCCAAGCATCGTCGTGATGTTGGGCAAGAAATTTGCCTTGGCACATAGATTCGAGCATGGTTCGTGAGCTGTTTTCTAGTCCATCGTATAAGATTTGGAAAATCGTCAATTTTTCGAAGTTATGGTGTGGACATTTTATCAAAAGCTCTTTGAATCTTTCAAAATATTTTCCAAATGGTTCTCCCTTGAATTGATGAAAATTTACAATTTCGTTTCAGATTCTACTCGTTTTTTCCAAGGGGTAGAACTTTTTTAAGAAATCTTTTACAAATTCTTCCCATGTTTTAATTGAGTTCAATGGTAAGCTGTATAACCATTTTTAAGCATAATCCGTAAGAGCAAATGGGATTAATCGAAGTTTGATTCCGTCATCGAAAAGTTGTTGGAGTTTAATGGTTGTGCAAACTTGTTCGAATTTAGTCAAGAAAATGTATGGGTCATCGTGCTCGAAATTGCTAAATTTTGCAAGCGTGGCAATATGATTCAAGTGAATTTCGAAATGGTTCCCTATAGGGGCGGGTAACGTGATGCAAGATGAAATAGAAACTCTATCGGGAAAGATTCTATCCATAAGAGTTCGAGGGGCCTTTTCGTTCGCCATTTTGGGAGGATCGTATGTTCATGTTAAACGATTAGTTGTTGAGTCGCGAGTCCAACAATTTGTTTTTGTGCCACGAGTCCAAGTACTCATGCACAAGTGAAAGTCGAGAAGAGAAAGAAGTTAGATTCTAGTTTAGAGAATGAAAGAGGATTCAGAAAATGAAGTGAAAAATTGTTTTTGTTTTTCTCTTTTTTAAGGGAAGAAAAATATTTACCAAGTGAAATTTATTTTCAAAAGAGAAGTTTGATTTTTTTTTTGGCTTTTCAATTTTTTTTATATGCTTTTGTATTCTTTTTTTGATTTTGAATTTTCAAATTTTAAAATATTGACCGGAAGGATTTTTTTGTTTTTTTTTTGAATTCTCAATTTTTTTTTTGTTTTTGAATTTTTTTTTTCTTTTTGAAAGATTATATATTTTTTTCGGTTTTTGTTTATGATTGAAAATTTTCAAAGAAATTTTTTTTTGGATTAGATATTAAGTAAAGTAAAATTTACAACTTTTTTGGATTTTTGATTTTTTTTAAATATGCATGAACTAATGCAACTAAATGAATGCAAAGGACTTAATTACAATTTTCTGTCCTTAGTAGCTCCTAACCCAAAATTGAATAATCACACTTTGTCTTAAGTCAACAAAAATATTTCTCACCCAGGTAACGGACAGGGGTTATTGATGCACCACAAATCACCATAGCAATGCAACCGAAGGTTTAAGTACCTTCAGAGGGAACAACCACTATAATATTTACGAATCACCGTAATATTTATAAATGTTTATTACACCACGTAGCCTAGACACCAAGAAATAAAATTGTTCAATGAAAATAATTGTGAAGATACAATTAAGCCCTAGATGAGCTCGCGACACCCTTAAGTCGAATGTCTAACCTTTATTATTAGTCAAATTCTACGATGAAATGCAATTTGTGGGCTAAGGAAAGGGTGATGAAATCTCTCACCTTATGTGAATTGGGGTATTTCCCTTAGAAAAGAAAATAAGATGAGATGAATGCAAAGCAAAAATTAAACGTGAATTTACAATTCACCTAAAATGAAGTTTGTTTTTGTTTTTGGATTTAAATTTTTTTATATATATAAATGCAAATGCAAGCAACCAACAATGCAATTCAAAATAAAAACACGGGAAAAGGACACGATACCAGAGCGTGTAGAATTATCAGCAATTTATTTTTATTTTTTAGCGGCGATTTATTTAGCATGCAAAGCAATACCTCTTGATTTTCTACTTTGGCAACCTAAAATGAAAAAACAAGATATATATATACAAGTATATATATATACAAGTATATATATATATATATATATATATATATATATTTTAGTATATGAAGATGGAGGTTAAAACAATTTAAAACAAAACAAAATACTTTTTTAAAGGATAAGACAAACTAAACTAAAAAAAATCAAACAAAATAAGTTAATCAAAAGAAAACAATTTAAGCAATTTTTTTTGTTTTTTCTTTCTTTTTATAAAAAAAATGCAAAACAAGTCACACAAACTCAAAACTAAAATAAAAACAAATCAAAACTAAAATGAAGACACACGAACTCAAAATGATTTAAAACAAAATAAAGTAGAACAAAAACAAATTCACACCCTTTTTTTACAAAATGAAGAGAAATACAAAAACAAACTTGTTTTTTTAAGTTAACTAACACCCGACCCACTAACCAAATGCAAGACTCACGTAATCAAAATTAAAATCAAACCAAATCAAAACACACACGATGTCCAGCACTACTCAAATCGAAGTCGAAACACACACAATCTCCAGCACTTTTTAAATCGACTCAACAATTCGAAATCAAAACGAAAGGCGGTTGCAGCTGCTGATGGCGATTGAAGAGGTACTCAGGCGATTTTGGCAAGGGGTTAGGTGATCGAATAATGTTGAGGAGGTATTCACGATGATTTGATTTGGTGGTCGCGGAATTGGGTAGCATGAGCATGGTCAAGGCTATACACGAGGTGATTGTGAGACCGTGGAGTGTTCGTGTGGGTTACTGGAAGCTGTTGAATTCGTGTTGGGTGTTTTCGAGCGAGGCAGTGAAGTGACTGTTGGAAGTTGATATGAGTAGTGATTCGGTGCATATGATGGAGGGGATTTCAGAGGTGGAGATTGGTCTCTGTAGCAGTTTTGAATAGTTGAAAGGCAAAGAGGTGGTTGAGGTGATAGTTTGATGCGCTGAGGGAAGGTTGGTCGATGGAGGCAAGTAAGGTGGTAACAGAGTGTGATGTTGGGAAGAGTGGGAACAGCTTTGTTGATGGCAGGAAGAAATTGACAGGGAAGGGAAATTGACAGAGTAGGTTGATTTGAAGTGCAGGTGGTTCGTGGTTGATGTTTGGAGGGGTAGTGGTGTGTTATGGAGTTGATCACTGTTATGTCAGAGGATGTGCTTGGATAGAAGTTTGGTTATGTTGATTGAATGGTGATTGTGTTTGAGGGGTTGAAGTATGAATGGCTGTGATGTGGTTCTAGAGTGATGAATTTGATGAGTTGGTGGCGGTACTGTTGAACAGTGGGCAAATGTAGTTGAATGTGAATGTGGCAGTGGTATGAAATGAATGTGGTGAATGTTTGGTAGGGTATGCAAATGACAGTGGTGGAATGTAGGCAATACAGTGATGTGTCTAATATGTAGGCAAGAATGATGGTGAATGAGATAAGGTGGTTATAGGCAGTGGTATATGATTTGAATTTGGTGGAAGAGTTGATGTGGGATGGTTTGTTTGAGTTGAAGTGTTGGAGTTTGGTTCAGGTGCAAGTAGTAGGCAGATGGTTTTGGGATTGAATGCCGGTGTGGTCGCAGGTTGTGGAAGCACAGTATGTCAGGGATGAAGGTAACAAGAAGGTTGTTGAAATGATGGTAAGGTGAGTGATTATGACAGTGATATTGAGTGGGTATATGGAGAAGTTTGAAGTGAATAGAGCTTGAAGCAAGAAGTGGATGCACAGTAAACAAAAATAAGAAATGGATGTTTTGGTTGCTCTGGAGAACAGTAGCAACAGAGGGAAGTGTTTGTGCAGGGTTGTGCACAGTGAACAGTGCAATGTACACTATTTTTTTTGTAAATTGTAAAATGAAAACTTGTAAATGAAATAGGAAATCAAATGGAATAATTTTTTTTCTTTTCGAAATTGCGTATGCCTTTTTTTTAGATAATGAAAATGCAAATGGAAAAGGAAACTAGCAAACAACAAACAACAAAATCAAAATGCACACAAAAACACTCAACAAAACAATATTTTTTTCTTTTTAAATGCAACACATACAAAATAAAAACACAAGAAAATCAAACAACAATAATTCGAAGAATAGAAAATAAAATCAAAACAACTCCCCTACAATGGCGCAAAAAACTTGTTTAATGACAAATTTTCTATTGAGTTAGAAAAATGCCGATAAATTTTGAATTAATTTTAACCGCAAGCGCACGGCATATAAAAGTTAGTACGTGGCGAGTACGGGTCGATCCACAGGGAGTTGTTTTAGATTTTAAAAATCAATTCAATCAAATTAAACCAAAGTGAGAGGAAATTGTTAACTACAGAAATGAAGCTAAAACTAGAATTAAAATGTGATTTAAAAACTATTGGACTATAGAACAATTTAGCTACTCATTTGTGTTATCAAATCAACACATGTAAATTTCAACATTGAAAATGAAAGAAAATAGAGAATACACAAAGAAAAAGAAGATTAACTACTAGAAGGGAATTAATTAGACTAGTGCATAAATGAAAATCTAAGCTATGAACATGAAAAGAAAGAAAGCATAGAAATAAACATTAACATGAAAGCAAAGAAAAGCATGTAAAAAGAAAGAGAAAGAGGCTTGGAAGCCATTTTTATTTCATGTAACATTGAGCTTACAATTTGATTGCTTAATTTCCTAAGTAAAATGAAAGTTAAAAAGATATTTACATGTACATAAGAGGGCTATTTATACATGCCTAAAACTCTGATTCTATTTTTAGGGAGCTTCCCAAAATGCCCTTTAGGAAGTGTGACCACCAAGTAACCATTAGCCACTAATTAATCCATCATTTAATGTGCATGAAGCTTTAACCTCCACTTAGTTTTCCATTAGCTTCTAATTGTAGATTTTAGGTAAGTGGGTGGGGTCCTCCATGATCATGAACTTGAATTATTTCATCTTCATTCCTTTGTATTCCATTGTGCATGCATACATCTTCATGAATCCCTCTTCCATATGCATCAAAATTTACTATAAAAATCATAATATATTTCCAACTAAAAATTCTCAAGTTGAAACATGCACAAAAATGTCCATTTTGCCCCTGAATGAAGATGAATATGTGATGATTTGAAAATAATTGAATTTTGGTTTTAAACATGTTAAAATGCCCAAATATGATATTTAAAAATAAAAATAGATAAAGCATGGATGTAAATATATGCACATTAACGTGCACATCCGTTCTCAAGGTCGAACAGAGGGAATTAAATTATATGGGTTATGGTAGATAGATTGACAAAGAGTGCCTATTTCATTCCCGTTAAGTCAACCAAGATGACGCTTGTATTAGCTAAGTTATTTATGAAGAACATAGTTAGACTGCATGGGATTCCTAGTAGTATAGACAGTGACAGAGATGCCTTGTTCATTAGTGAATTTTGGAAGAGTCTATAGAAAGTGTTAGGTACCAAGCTTAAGATGAGTATCGCTTATCACCCACAGACGGATGGATATACATACATAGTTAATAAGGTACTTAAAGATTTGTTGAGGGCTTGTGTACTAGATTTTGGTGGGTCATGGGAAGACCATTTGCACTTGGTTAAGTTTTCCTCTAATAATAGTTATCGGACTAGTATAGGAATGGCGCATTTTGAAGTTTTGTATGGAAGGCATGCAAATCACCAGCATGTTGGATGGAGACCGAAGACTGATTGGTTCTTGGTCCAAATATGGTGAGAGAAACCACAGAGAAGATTGAGTTAATCCGTGAGAGGATGGGGGAAGCTTGGTCTAGGCAGAAAAATTACGCAGATAAGAGGCGTAAGGATCTTGAGTTCTCAGTTGGAGACCATGTTTTTATTAAAGTATCACTGCTGAACGATGTGGTATGGTTTGGGAAGTAAGTGAAACTGGCACCGAGATATGTTGGACCGTTCTCTATTATAGAGAGGATTGGAAAACTCGCGTACCGAGTAGAGCTAACGAGCAGTTTGATAAGTGTCCATAATGTATTTTATGTTTCTCATCTTCAGAAGTATGTGCATGATCCAGAGACTACTATTGCTCCGATGGCATTAGAAGATTTAGTAGTAGAACCAGATCTGACTTTTGTAAGACGAGAAGTTCGAGTTGTAGCCAGAGATGAGAAGAAGTTAAGGAACAAAACAGTCATGTTGGTGAAGGTTCAATGGAGCGATAACGAGAAAGACTGTACTTGAGAGACAGATGATAGGATTTGGGATACTTATCCTGAGTTGTTATGATGGTCGGTTCTATAATTGTTGTATATAGACCAAATTGTTAGAAGGATATACCAGCATTGTTTGCATGTTTGACATGCTTGTTGGGTAGTCCTTACCGAATTTTGAGGACGAAATTCTTTTAAGGTGGAGAGCTTGTAACACCCCTATTTTCATTTAAACATTATTCAGGATGTTTAATTGGATAGATTAAAAAGAATAATGTAATTGGTTAAGGAGAATGAGATTTGATAATTTAATAAGGTCATGCCATTATAAATGAATTAGGTAAGATTGTTTTAAAAGTTAAACATATAAAAGAATATATGAGAAGGGCAATATAGGAAAGCGACTTATCCTTTACTTTAATCCCTCTTCCCCTCATTCTATTCTCATTTTCCACTAACAAACTAAATAATCAAAGGAAGAAAGAGGAATGCAAACCATGGATCTAGGGAGAATGAAATCAAGATTAATGGGAAGGCTAAGGAAACTTAAACAACATTCAAATCTCAAGCCCATTATCAAATCAAGGTGAATAATAAGATTCCATTTCTTTTACTGCTTCCGAATTCAGATATGAGTAATATCTAAATTATTGTGTTGATTTATACCATGTTTTGGTTGATTGTTATTTGTTTGGATAGAACAATAAATTATGGGATTTTTATGAAATTATTTAAATGGATTTTTAGGGTAAACACTAAGTTTTTAATCTCCAAACAACTTGATTTTCGAATATGTGATGTAGAATAATATTTTGGAGATGTTTTTTTTAATTTCATAATTTTCGAAGCTAGAATAAATATTTTATGAATTTCCTAAGGAGGAAATTACTTAATTTCAGGTTTTAATTATTTAAGATAAATAAATATAGATTTTTACTTTGAAATTTTTATAACTTAAAGAGAAAGGTATTCTCGAATTTATATAAATTTTTTGAATTTTCCCTAGTAATTTCGATTTATTATGAATTTATCATGCTAGATAAGCATATAAAAGGTTAATTAATTAAAGGTATTAATTAACTATTTTAATTATGTTTTGAAACTTGAAAATATAGGGCGGCAATAAATTTCTGAAAAATATTTGTAAAAAGATTTTTTATCCAATAGAAATTGGATAGGAATAATGATTTGGTGAAAAGTTTTTACTTTAAGAAGAAATAAAACAGTTTTAAATTTAATTACGATAATGCCATATTGACGTCGCCAAGTGATGCAGCGCAGCAACATAAAGGGGAAACGAGACATAGAAGAAACGAAACATACCTCAAATCGCAAATATCATCACCACTGCTATCTCCTAGCTCGCACACGACTTATCAATCAAACCCTGACTCGCGCACGACTTATCATTCCCTCCACGACCTAACTCCATCACATTCCACGACTCATCCTCTTCACGACTCATCAATCAACCGCGCGACTTACGACTCATCTCCGCCTACGACATACGACTCATCGCCAATTCCGCGACCTACAACCCAGCTCCCACTGCAACCTACCACCGACCGAGTTAAAAGCCTAAGTCGCGAGACAACTAACCCTATGCCGCAGAATTTCCTCCGAGCTTCCCCTAAATCGCCTGCCGCCTTCCTTGAATCGCTTCCGAGTTATCTAAGTCGCGAACGAATATAACCTAAGTCGTAAAACCCTCTTCTATGACTCGGTAGGACTTCCCTTAACTTGCGAGATCTGATAAATCGAAGAAATGAAGGGGATAACTCGCGAGATGATAAGTCGTTGCCGAGTTACCATAAGTCGTTGCCGCGAAACCATTAAGTAAACTTAAGTCGCGGACGAGCTACGACTTCCTTAGGTCGCCAGAAGCTTATGTCGAGAAGAAGCCTAAGTCGTTGCCGAGTTACCATAAGTCGTTGCCGCGAAACCATTAAGTCGCTGCATTTTGTTAAGTCGGAAACGACTTTGGAGATGTAATTTTTTTTTGTGTCATGTTGTAACGTCTATAAATAGACCGGTTGGGTCATTTGTAAGAGGTTGTTGACTTTTGAATAAAATTTTCCATTTTGATTGCTTTGTGCTTTCTTCTAATTGGTAGTCGAGTGAAGTCTCCTATCTCCACTTACGTTATTCGAGTGCGCTCGAATCTTCGTTTGTTGAAGCCGATTCACGGTATCTTGTGCGCAAGATCAACGTTGAAGAATCGTAGATCTCTTTCCCGGTATCTTCGGATCAACGAGTCAGAGATAGCTAGAATTCGGTATCTCCGGATCAACGAATTCAGGCATCGCAGTATTCATCAATCCACCGACTGCTACTTTCATCGATCTACATCGTTTTGATTAATCCGCTGCGTCAGTTTTGGTATCAGAGCTTGTTTAGCCAATCATAGCTAAATCGAGTCTTGGAGCCGAGAATTTGAAGTGTTGAAGTTGTGTTCATCGTGTCATCATATTTTGCAACAAAGTTGGAGTTTTCGATCTATTTCATTTTGGATCAAAGTTCGAAAGGTGTTTGAAACTTGAAGTGTGAATTTGTTGAAGTGTTTGGGAAGTATTCAATCATGCCGCCAAGACGAGTTCAACGTCATCGCAATATTAATGCTTTGTACGGAAGAGAAGAGACCGATGAAATGGAGCAACGAATCAACGAGAATTTCAATGAGAAGCTTACTGAAGGGATTGCTCGATTAGAGAGAATGATGCTTGAAATGAGTCAAAATCAGAGAAGGGTTTCACCTGAATCGAGCCATGGAAGAAGTAGAGTTTCACCACATTCTAATCGGGAGAGAAGTGTTGATAGTGATCATAGAAGCGTGGATCGAGATTGTGATAGAAATGTTGATGATCGAAGTCGTGATAGAAATGTGACTGATCGAGATCGGAGGAATGTAGATCGTAGGAATGTTGGTGGAAGAAATGGTGGTGGTAGAGATGTTGGTGGTCAGGATCGACATCGATATACATCGGATTGTGAAGAAGAGTATGATGGTGGTAGTGTTCATGGACGAGGACGTGGACGAGGAAGGAATCAGTTGGAGTACGATCACAAGTGGGAATCTGGGATGAAGACTGAAATTCCTGAATTCAAAGGTGGTATGCAAGCTGAAGAGTTTCTAGATTGGGTGGCTAATGTTGAAGAAATTTTTGATTTCAAAGAAGTTCCAGAACATCGTAGAGTGAAGTTGGTTGCTACAAGGTTGAGGGGTAGAGCTTTGGCATGGTGGCAGCAAACCAAACTTACACGTGAACAAATGGGGAAGTCAAAGATTGAATCTTGGGACAAGATGAAGAAATTGATGAAAGCAACGTTCTTACCTTACAATTATCAGTCACTGATGTATCAACGTTTGCAGAACTTGAGACAAGGAACGAAGTCTGTTAACGACTATGCAGATGAGTTTTATCAGCTTATTGCGAGGAATGATATTATGGAAACGGAAGAGCAGCTGACATCGAGATTCATTGGGGGATTGAGAATGCAGATTCAGGATATGGTAAATATGTTCGATCCAAGATCTGTGGCAGAAGCACATCAGAAAGCGTTGGCTTGGGAAAAGCAAGGGAGACGAGGAGGTGGTGTGTTTACTAATTCCAACAATCAAGTGAAGGGTGTGAGTGGGAGTTCTAATGTTTCTAAACCTATCAGTAGACCAGTGGTGAAGGAGGCTGAGAAGGCGAAAGTTAACCATGGTTTCAAATGTTACAATTGTCAAGAATTGGGTCATAAAAGCAATGAGTGTCCAAAGCCAAAGAAGAGAACCATGATTGCAGAAGTTGAGGATGCGGATGTTGATGGAGATTGTTCTAGTCCAGTTGAGGAGGATGAGCAGGATATTGCATCAGGAGATGAAGGTTGTAATCTAATGCTAAGGAGATCATGTTTGACACCGAAGCAGGAGGAAGCTAGTTGGTTGAGGAGTAATATCTTTCAGTCGACGTGCACTATACTGGGGAAGGTGTGTAAATTTGTAATTGACGCCGGAAGCTGTGACAATATGATTTCAACCGAGGCTGTGACGAAGTTGAAATTGAAGACTGAGAAACATCCGAATCCATATAAGTTAGCATGGCTGAGAAAAGGAGGAGAGGTGAAAGTGGATAGACGAGTTCGTGTTCCATTTTCTATTGGGAAGAAATACAAGGACGAGATCTGGTGTTATGTAGTAGAGATGGATGTTTGTCACTTACTTTTGGGAAGACCATGGTAGTATGATCGAGCAGTACAGCATGACGGTCGGACCAATAACTACAGTTTTATGTTTGAAGGTACGAAAATTATCTTAGTTCCAAAGAAGAGACTATCAGGAGAAAGTAAGTCAGAAGAGATTGAAGAGCTGAAAACTTTATTATCTCTGAAGGAGTTTGTTAAGGAGGTTGAGGAAGAGCCGGAGGTCTTTTTGCTAATTGGGCGTGAGAGCAGTGAAGAGGTTGAAGTTCCAGAAGAAGTGAAACCAGTTTTGGAAGAATTCAATGATGTGTTTCCCGAGGAGTTACCGCAGGAGTTACCACCGCTTAGAGACATACGGCATCAGATTGACTTGGTGCCAGGTGCTGCATTGCCTCATAGACCACACTATCGGATGAGTCCAAGGGAACATGAAGAGTTAAGGAGACAGGTGGAGGAACTACTGGAACAAGGGCGAGTTCAGGAAAGTTTGAGTCCGTGTGCTGTACCAGCATTACTCGTACCGAAGAAGGATGGTTCATGGAGAATGTGCACAGATAGTAGAGCATTGAATAAGATCACAGTCAGATACAGATTTCTGATGCCGAGGCTTGATGATTTATTGGATCAAATCAGTGGGTCCGTAATCTTTTCTAAAATTGACTTGAAGAGCGGTTATCATCAGATTCGCATTAGACCAGGGGACGAATGGAAGACAGCATTCAAGACGAGGGAAGGATTGTATGAATGGCTGGTAATGCCGTTTGGTCTATCGAATGCACCAAGTACATTTATGAGAGTGATGAACCAAAATTTCAGGCCGTACATTGGGAAATTTTTGGTGGTTTACTTTGATGATATTCTGATCTACAGTGCTAGTACAGAAGAGCATGTTCAGCATTTGAAGAAAGTGTTAATTATTCTTCGGGAAGAACAATTCTACGCTGCTATGAAGAAATGTGTTTTTATGGCAACGAGTGTTTTATTTCTGGGGTATGTTGTGTCGAAAGAAGGAATACATGTTGACCAGAGTAAAATAGAAGCAATTAGAGATTGGCCACAGCCCAAGACGATAACGGATGTTCATAGTTTCCACGGGTTGGCTTCGTTTTACAGAAGATTTATTCCACATTTTAGCAGTGTGATGGCACCTGTTACGGATTGCATGAAGGGTAAGCAGTTTGCATGGACAGAGGAAGCAGGGGATGCTTTTGGGAAGATCAAGAAGTTGCTGACATCTGCACCAATTCTAGTATTACCTGATTTTCAGTTATTGTTTGAATTACATACTGATGCATCGAAGGTTGGGATTGGAGGAGTGCTGAGTCAGAAGGGACGTCCAATTGCATACTTTAGCGAGAAGTTGTCAGGAGCAAAGATGAGATATAGTACATATGACGTGGAATTTTATGCTGTTGTGCAAGCTATTAAACACTGGAGACATTATCTGTTTCAGAAAGAGTTTGTTCTTTACACTGATCATGAGGCATTGAAGCATTTACAAGGGCAAGACAAGATTTCAGCGAGACATGCATCATGGATTGCATATCTGCAACAGTTTACGTTTGTTGTGAAACACAAATCAGGTGTGACGAATCGTGTGGCTGATGCTTTGAGCCGAAGGAATCATTTGTTAACTACGATGAAAGTTGAAGTGACCGGGTTTGAGGTGCTACCAGAATTGTTAGTTGAAGATCCTTACTTTATGAAGTTTGTAAATAAAGTGAAGAAAGGAGAGACGGATGAGTTTGTGATGGTAGATGGTTTTCTGTTCAAAGGAAATCGATTATGTATACCGGATTGCAGTTTACGGTTGAAGATTGTGAAGGAATTGCATGAGGAAGGTCATGTGGGTAGAGACCGTACATTACAGCTGATTTCTCAATCTTATTTTTGGCCATCAATGAGGAAAGAAGTGGAAAGGTTTGTGGAACGATGTCATATCTGTCAGGTTTCGAAAGGAACTGCGACCAATGCTGGATTATATATGCCGTTACCTGTACCAACTAAGCCTTGGGCTGATGTGAGCATGGACTTTGTTTTGGGTTTGCCTCGAACTCAAAGGGGAAACGATTCCATTTATGTGGTGGTTGATCGATTTTCTAAGATGGCACATTTTATCGCATGTAAAAGGACAGCGGATGCCGTTCGAGTCGCTCAGTTATTCTTTAAAGAAATATATCGTTTACATGGATTACCTGAATCTATTGTTTCCGATCGAGATACTCGATTTCTGAGTCACTTCTGGTTGAGTCTGTGGAAGATGGTTGGGACGAAGCTGAACTTTAGTAGTGCATATCATCCTCAGACGGATGGACAAACTGAAGTTGTGAATAGATCATTGGGTAATTTGTTGCGATGTCTTGTGCAGGATAATTTGAAGAGCTGGGATATGAAATTATGTCAGGCGGAATTCGCACACAATCATGCTGTCAACCGTAGTACGGGATTCAGTCCATTTCAAGTTGTATATTCAAGCTTGCCAAAGGCGCCGTTGGATTTAACGGTAGTACCACAACCGAAAGAAGTGATTAAGCGGGCGTCAGATTTCGTTGATGAATTGAAAGATTGTCATAAAATCGTCCAGGAACGTTTGGAAAAGACGAATGAGAAGTATAAACGGGCTGCAGATAAGAAACGAAGAAGTGTTGTCTTCAAAGAGGGTGATTTTGTTTACGCTGTATTAACAAAGGATCGTTTTCCAGTGGGTGCTTATAACAAATTGAAAGCCCGAAAGATTGGCCCAGTAGAAATTATAAAGCGGATCAATGAGAATGCTTATAAGTTGAAGCTACCTGAGGATGTTTACACTTCTGACATGTTCAATGTTAAGCATCTTATACCATATGGGCGTAAACAACCAACTGGAAAAGAAATCTTAAATTCGAGGACGAATTCTTTTCAACAAGGGGAGGATGATGCAGCGCAGCAACATAAAGGGGAAACGAGACATAGAAGAAACGAAACATACCTCAAATCGCAAATATCATCACCACTGCTATCTCCTAGCTCGCACACGACTTATCAATCAAACCCTGACTCGCGCACGACTTATCATTCCCTCCACGACCTAACTCCATCACATTCCACGACTCATCCTCTTCACGACTCATCAATCAACCGTGCGACTTACGACTCATCTCCGCCTACGACATACGACTCAACGCCAATTCCGCGACCTACAACCCAGCTCCCACTGCAACCTACCACCGACCGAGTTAAAAGCCTAAGTCGCGAGACAACTAACCCTATGCCGCAGAATTTCCTCCGAGCTTCCCCTAAATCGCCTGCCGCCTTCCTTGAATCGCTTTCGAGTTATCTAAGTCGCGAACGAATATAACCTAAGTCATGAAACCCTCTTCTATGACTCGGTAGGACTTCCCTTAACTCGCGAGATCTGATAAATCGAAGAAATGAAGGGGTAACTCGCGAGATGATAAGTCGTTGCCGAGTTACCATAAGTCGTTGCCGCGAAACCATTAAGTAAACTTAAGTCGCGGACGAGCTACGACTTCCTTAGGTCGCCAGAAGCTTATGTCGAGAAGAAGCCTAAGTCGTTGCCGAGTTACCATAAGTCATTGCCGCGAAACCATTAAGTCGCTGCATTTTGTTAAGTCGGAAACGACTTTGGAGATGTAATTTTTTGTTTTTTTTGTGTCATGTTGTAACGTCTATAAATAGACCGGTTGGGTCATTTGTAAGAGGTTGTTGACTTTTGAATAAAATTTTCCATTTTGATTGCTTTGTGCTTTCTTCTAATTGGTAGTCAAGTGAAGTCTCCTATCTACACTTACGTTATTTGAGTGCGCTCGAATCTTCGTTTGTTGAAGCCGATTCACGGTATCTTGTGCGCAAGATCAACGTTGAAGAATCGTAGATCTCTTTCCCGGTATCTTCGGATCAACGAGTCAGAGATAGCTAGAATTCGGTATCTCCGGATCAACGAATTCAGGCATCGCAGTATTCATCAATCCACCGACTGCTACTTTCATCGATCTACATCGTTTTGATTAATCCGCTGCGTCACCAAGCCTAAGGTCAGGTCGTTTCCATGAGCGTCAACGTAGCATTGAAAGGAAGCATAGAATAGACACTTCAGCAACTATGTAATAATTCCAAGTAGGTCGAAGTCGACCTCATCGACAACACAAAAAGGTGGCAATGGCTTCACTTAAACATTTAAAAGCTAAAGTCGACGTCGACGACGTCACATGTCTTCGCCACTGTTTTTAATGACTCTGCACCTATCACTTCAAATGTTTTCAAGACTACAACAGGACGTTGCATTTTTAGTGAAATGTTTACTAAACTATTTTTAGTGAAAATTAGGCCCACATCCCTGAAACCAAACTTAATCCACCAAAACTCCCTCCATTTCAAAATTTATAAATCGGGTCCTTATTTTTGTTTCGGCACAAATTATTTCCATAAATACCCTCGTTCGCAGTGATTTTGATTGCAGCCAAGATTTGAAATCTACGTTTCCAAATAGATTTAATTCGACCTACATTTTGAAATCAGATTTCAGATTCATTATGGCTTCATCATCTTCCAAGTAAACATCCGATCTACTTTTTAATCGACAGTGTTTCTTTTAATCGACAGTGTTTCTGTTCTCATCAATTATTGTATATAATTGCAGAATTTAACAAGTGTTCATAGTATAAAGTTTGATCCTAGTTGTAGCACTGTTAATTGAATTATACTAGTTAAAATTGTAAATAAATGTTGATTTGTCTGCAAAGATTATAGATAATTACAGACTTGTCTGCAATTATTGTAAATACATACAGACTTGTCTGCCACTGTTGTAAATAATTGTATGGTTGTTTATGATTTCTATGATTGTTTATAAGCGAAAGATTGATCACAATAGTAATACTGTTTTAAAATTGAAATTCTCAGATTATTTGCAGTTTTGTCTGCTATTAATTATAATAATTGCAAATAAGTCAGCAAATAATCTATTTTCTACTTGTAATTATATGCATTCTTCTCTGGTTTTTTATTGTTTATTATTTTGTACTTGTAATGACGTTTTATTATTTTAATTTACAGTATTACTGTCAATATTTTCTTTTAGTGCTTTTGATTTTTGGACATGATAGCTTTTCTTAACGTGTTCATTTTGATAATATAGTTGATATGTTGAGAAATGATATGTAACGACCCAGAATTTCTGTCATTTGAAATTCGGATATTTAATTAATTTTAAATATTCACAAGTTAATTTTATAAGTTGAATAACTTATATTTCGAATCTGGATTTAATTGGATAATTAAATTGTTAATTTAATATTTGAAATTGTAGAAATAGTTGGAAATTGAAATTAATGTGAATAAAAATGATTTATAAAGATGTAATAAATTATATTTGAATTCGAATGATGTTAAAGAACATTTGAAATTGAATTAAAGTTAATTTGTAGAAATTGAATATTTTAATATTTAATTAACGAGTGAAAATAGCCATTTTTCAAACAGTCTCGGATTTCGACGAAACTAGTTTTATCAAATCCGTAATGTTTTTTTATTATAAGATTTCAAATTTTGTGTCAATCGGATTTACGGGCTGTCCGAGGCAAACTAAAACGCGTAGAAATCGGTTTAAGTGAATTTTAAATTTAAATAGTCGATTCGAAAACCTATCTTCCAAATACGATCGAATTGGCTCTCGGTATATATTCCATCGCGTTCGGAATAGGGGTAAAACATTATAAACGCCAGGCGGCACGCTTCGTTTCGAGTTCGAAAAATTTAGCGATGAATAGTGTCGCGATATTTTCTATAAAAGGAGGTTATAATTTCACATTTGCTCAAACCCTAGTGTTTCAAGCCCTAGCCGCCAGCAAACATTTCAATGGCCGAAATTAGCTTGTTTTCTTTCATTAATCTCTCTCAATCTGTAAATCTATTCGAGGAACTTTCAACGCGAAAAATGTAGAGCACGTCATGGTCTTCCCATCCATACGGATGTGATCGTTTTTAACGGCATGGATCATCGGCCATTTTCGTTCAAAGGCGCACGTTTCATGCTCGATTTTCGAGAGCACGGCATGACCGAGCTCGGCCGGTCACTTGGCGATGGTAGGCGAGGTGACGAGCTTTCGAATGGTGGGCGTTGATCGTCGTATAGATCGACGGAGGTGGAGTATAATTTGACGTAACGTCTGCGACTAATGGGATTCTTCGGCCTGGAAATTACGTCAGGGGGGAAGAAGCTATCAATGGCCCAGATCTGCTTGTTTTCATCGCACGGCTCAGATTGATGAAAGGTTTTAAAAATAAAATAATAATAGTGAATTAATTATATAATAATTCGTGTAATCTTTAAAACGCTATAACTTTTTCATACGAGATCAAAAATTGATGAAACGATTTGCCTTGGGTTCGTATTGACGAGCACTACATTTAAGTGCTGGTTTGGAGTTGATTGAAGCTAGTGATAATTTTGGGTAAAATTAAACGTTCGTTTAATTTTATTCGAAATAAAACACTACAACTGCTATTGGACGCAATGTGAGTACAACTCACTCTTTCTGACTCACTGATATTTTTATATAAGTGAGAATAAATATTATTTATGATGATTGATGATTGTTTGGCTGATATATGATATATTGTACATATATTGATTGGTATTTGGATATATACCTGCCTAGTGGAGCAGATGATCCTTTGTACGCGCGTCTGCCTCGAAGCGGACATTGTACACATATTTCTAATATGTATATTTGTTGCAAGTGACAGGTTGGAGGGATCCAACTGGATTCCTCACCAGTATTGATTTGTTTACAGATATTGTGATATATGTTGTTATCATATGATATATGATGTTTTGGTTGCCGTGATTGATGTATTTAGTGCTGCTGCAGCATTGGGCCTATTTTGGAAATTTAAAAATGTTAAAGTGATGATTTCCAAATTTAAATGGATTTTTAAGTGATTTTGAAAATATACGTTTTGTTGATTTTTGAATAGTTAAGGAAATTGATTTATTTTAAATAAATGAAAGATATAATTTTTATGTTATAAAAATTATGATGTTTGGGAAATATAATTGAAATATAATTTTTGAAATATGAAGTTGATTAATTTGAAAATAGTTAAAGTAAGATTTTTGAATGATTATAAATGGTTTGTATATGTAAGATTTATAAATGGATATTTTATAAATCGAAATAAAGAAATTATGAAGGATTTTATAAGTGAATAAGATTTATAATTTGTAAAGTTATGAAAGAA
Organism: Allium fistulosum; assembly: GCA_030737815.1. Classification (NCBI taxonomy): domain Eukaryota; kingdom Viridiplantae; phylum Streptophyta; class Magnoliopsida; order Asparagales; family Amaryllidaceae; genus Allium; species Allium fistulosum. The sequence continues at coordinate 784,929,691 of CM060908.1, forward strand.
TGATTCGTAAATAAATGATTTATAAGTTATTAACTTATAATTGGATTTTTGGGAATATAAATGAGATTAATGAAATTGGTTAATAAGGGAATTTTATAAATGAAAGTTTTTATAAAATAGAAATGTGAATTTATACACACTGTTTTATAAATCCAAAACCAATTGATTTTGATAAATTAAATATAGAAGATTATTAAAGGTATTATATCCACGATTTTGGATAGTGGATTATCCTTTAATAAATGTTCAGAAATATTGGATTGGGTAAATGAAGTATATCCACGATTTTGGACAGTGGATAATCCTTTAATAAATAATGTGTAGAAGTATTGAATTGGGTTAGAGAGTTATATTCACGATTTTGGACAGTGAATAATATTTTAAATTAAATAAATGTTTTGGTAAGTGATATTTTAAATAGAGTTAAATGGTTTAAAGATGTTTTAAAATGTGTTAAGTATCGAAACCATAGATTTCAACATTCATTGTTGAAATAGACGTTTTCGAGAAATAAGTAAATGATGGACTATAACACTATTGTTATAGTAAATGATTTTCGAAAGGAAATGTTTTTGTATAGTATTAGGGTTTATATATCTATCTTATTTTCGAATCCCTATACTAGTGATTTTGGGTTGTCGTAACGATGTTTTACGCAACATTCATTTTGACCCAAATAAATGATGTTTAAAAGAACGTCTTCCTTATAGAATAAAATATATACTTAATCCTGATTTAAGTATATATAATATTTTCTAAGTAATGAAATTAAAGAGATTTGTGAATATGCTTATATTGTTTAAATAAGTATATGGAAATATTTTCCAATATAGAAAGTTGAAATGGTTTGAGCATATATCTTTTTAAAGATAATTTGAAGTTAATATTTAGCAAATGATTTAATTAATAAAAGATTAATTAAAGGGCCTAGTGATTGTTTATGGTGCTAAATATTTGTTTGTTTGCTTTGATAGTTAAATAACCGACTATCAAGTATTGGCCATATTTTAGTTCCTCAACTTGATGTGGGAATTATTTAGTCGTACACTTAGAACGTAGCCTTCTGTGTAGGATTGATTATCTTTTGTGTTGAGGATGCTGATTCGTATAGTGCGGAGTATTACTCCAATCTATCGAGCTTCCTTCTTGGCCCGAAGGATAGCAAGTAGAAAGTTGGAGACGTGATAAGTCTATTAGACTTAGTTGCTATGTGAGGTTGAGAAACGCTTCTGCGTTGTTGGTGCGAAGAGACCGGGATCAGATTTATCTGAAAACCACATCGGACCAACTTATATGCGACGATTGTGCAGGTTGTATAACGATCCTGAACTCGGCCTTCGAAAATCGACACCCGTACTTCACTTGTACTCAAAATGCCGCAGATTCAAACGCCGAATCTGGCTCGCCAGAGCTTATAACACAGTAAGTATAACAACATAGCAGAATAAAGAAATCAATGATATCATATACAACTCCAATGAATACAATATCCAGAATGATATACAACAATGATATCAATATGATACAACAATATCAGAGATAAATAATGATACAGCGGAAATAACAGAAATGATAACTCCAAATGATCAGTTAGAGAGAATGAATCCACCCACTCCAATATCAAGCTCGAATCACCATCACGATGCACAAATGTAAGCAACTTCAGTCGTGATCTCCAAACACTGAACTAGCTCCAGATAATCAACTAAACCTGACTATCTGAAAAGAAACCCAACTCTAGACTTCCCGTGTGGAAAATTATGGGCACCCAGAGTTTAGGAAGGGAACAATAAACTCCGAGTCAGTCGTGGGACTGGTGTGAGTAACAAAAACAATTTATCTTTAAACAACAACAAAAGAATTTTAAACATTGAAATCCGCAATGCTTTTGGAAAATGAAACTACCATAAGACCTCCCACCACACACACAATGCAATCGCAGACTTGGAGGAGATTTCTTCTTGTGATAGTCAAATATGCTTACTACGCAAAAGAAACTCTTTTGATATTATTATTAGTGCATAGTGTACAAAATTATTTCGAAAATACAATATTAATCTTAGCCAGCATAGGTACCATTATATTATGCCTACTATAGCTGCTATGTTAAATAGCAGGTTCTACAATAAAACCGTACAAGGCTCGTATTGGGAATTGGATTTCCAACAAATGGTCAGGCTAAGGAACTTCCTATGCCACGTAGGAACGCCTCTGGAGGGACGCCCCGAGAGACAACCTGCTCTCTGCCAACACAAGGCCGGTTACCCCCTTCCCGAGTAGTAAACCTAAGATATGCCACCCTCGGTCCTTTGGGACCTTTATCCAAGGCCTCGGTAACCAACACATCACACAGTAGTAAATATACTATAGTGTCCACATGAGTAAGTATCAGGGCTCCATACCATAATACCACCCTTTTCCAAAAGGAATGGACATACCTTAGGGGAGCTACCCCGGAAACCTTGCCGCATCTTTCCTGTTTCGACCGTTTCCGGTCTGTGAGGCTCGATGAGGTCTCGTCCACAAAGCTACGCTTTTTCACAAAGCCACGCTTTGATCAACAACACACAGCAGCACTTAGCATGTCACACTACCAAATTGGGAGTATATCACTGATAACCTTCAACTACATAACCTCTAAGCTTGTACGTCTCAGAGAAGGGTGTTAAGCTAAGAGAATAAATCTCCGCCACCAAACAGAAATGTATTTGAAAGAAATTAGATTTATATCTCAAAGTGTAGTGTCGGACATACAACCATACAAGTCTGTTTCGGTTTTGAAACAGAACCGAAGGCACTTCCGAAGAATCCCTTGCAAATTCGGATAATTTCTAATCACGTCCGGACTTCCCATCACAAAGGGTGCTAAAATCTTTATACCGGGGACCAGTCGATGTAGAGACATTCAACGAGTTGTCCTTTCATTTTAGAAAGTATCCGGTCTTCACCACTGGTCTTCAAATGCAATCCATATACGACGTATCATTATTCGGAATGGGTTATATGACACAAAATCCCCCCGGCTAAACCGAATAATGGGCGTAATATTTAAAACATATGGATATTGGGATTTGAATTAAGCCACAACTTATTACCCAAAACTTTTCTTTCAAATGGTTTAAACAAATTACCATTTTAATCTTTTACACAAAAAGATTCAATTCACAAAGTTCACAAAGTTCACCCAGTTTCACAAAGATCCATTCATAGATTTTTCCAAATCAATTTCCATTTCAATTGGATTTAACTCATTAAATCTTTAAATCAAAGATTTAATTCATAGCTTTCAAAATAATTTCATTTCGATCTTTTATACAAAAGGTACACCTTTCCAATTTCAAAACAAAGTTCAACAAACTTTCACAAAGATTTTTTTATAATTCGGAAAACTATTTTCCTTTCAATTGGATTTTCTCTTGACACAAATTGGAAATTCATTTCTTATATGAAAGTTTCTATTATTGAAAACAAATAGTTTTCATTTCGGAAATTCCGATTCATTTATACGAGTTAAAGTCCTTGGGTCAAATTCACCACAGAACCATACTTTAAAAAATGGTTTAAATTAATATAAACACATTCATAACATCTTTTATCATAATTTCCAATCATGGAATTCGATCCCAAATTTTGAATTCAAATTCAAATTAAATTATTTAACTTGAAAACTTTACCAAGTTATTCAAAATAACTTTTATCAACAAAACTCCTCTTCAAAAGCTTTAACATTTAACCCAAATCCATTTCCAAAATTAATTGAAATTAAAATTTCAATTTCAAAAAAAACATTAAATTTAAATCATCTGTGACTTAACTTATTTCCACATGAAATTCATATTTGTGTGTGTAAAAGTGTGGTCCAGGGGTTTTATACAGTAGTGCAACACCATTCAATCATCACAGATCAAAATACATAAATATAGTTGATAAGCGGTATAAACTATAATGCTCATCGTTCATTCACAGATCACAGATATATATACAAGTGTATCACAAATAAATGAATAAATTATATACAGCTCAATCCACAGAAAAAATATCACAGATCAGATAGGACAATCAATTCAAGGCATCTCATACAATACAATCATTCATAAGTAAGGTCAAGCATTCAATAATCATTTATAAGCAGGATTAATTAATTGTTTAATCCTAATTAATTCAATTAATTCCCAATTAAATTAATTACTTATGAATTAATTATCCAATCCTGATTTATTAATCACAAATCATTTGATATAAATCGATTAATCAATCATCTTAATTAATTATTCTTAATTAATTACAATAACAAATAAATTACTCCTTAATTAATAATTATTTCTTAATCACTTACATTAATTAATTTACCTTTAATAAATTAATCATTCTCAAATTTATTACCTTAATTATTTAACCTCATTAATTAATTATTCTTTAAAGTAATTAACCCTTAATTACTTCACTAAGTAATTATACTTCATTAATTTTACATTAAGTAATTAATTTTATTAAATCATCAACTGATTATCTTAAATTAATTAAACTTAATTAATCAACCTAAACAAATCAATTTTAACTAAATTAATTACAATGAGTAATCAATTCCTTAATTACTTTTATTAAGTAATTTCACTTCAATATTTTCACAAATGACTATCTCTAATTAATTAATATAAATAATCATTAAAATTTATCACATTAATTAATTAATTAATCATCAATATCATTGATTAATTAAATTAATAAATTATCCATTTTTTTATCTTAATAATTTAATGAATTCAAATTCATTAAATCCTAATTATCTTTAAGATAAACTTTATTCTTATTAATGATTAAATTATCATTAAAAAAACATTTAAAACAATTTACTTTCAAATTTACTTCAAAATTTCATTTTAAATTCAAGATTTAAAAATGAATACAAATTTAACTTACCAAGTTTAAGTTAAATAAATCACATAACTTAAAAACTTCACTTACCTTGTTTTAAAATTTTAAAACTTGATTTGTTTTACAAAATTTTGCTTTAGCTTAAAACAGAAAATCCCCTTAGGCCAAAACCCAAGCAATCACTTCATTTCCCCGAGCTCCAACCATGTTTTTCCCTAGCACGTCCCCGAGTAAATCCCTTCCCTTTCCTTTTACACTTTGTTTTTATTTTAAAATTTTAAACTTAGTTCAGACTCTAATTAACCCGAGTTGATCCCAGTGCAACCCACACCCTAACCCGAACCAACATGTCAAAATCCCGAGCAAAAAAACTCTTCTTCTTCTTCTCTTATCTTTTTAAACTTTGATTTGTTTTTAATTTAAAAACCTGTTACACACTCGTGAACTACCCGACAGCGAACTCGAGCCATTTCCATGTTTCCCCGAGTACAAACTCGAGCCCACTCCTCCTTCCCCAAAACTACCGCAACCAACCCAAACTGACATGTGTGCACGTGCACGCCTGAACGCCTCAGCTCCAATCATCGTTCCGATCACCAACATGTCGACGACGCTCCACACAAATGACTCAACCACCCAAGACTTAGATTCCAACTTCAAATCGAAATCGATATGAACGAGCATCACCTGGAACAAAATACAGTCACCAAAACCATCTCGCCACGCCACCTCCGACCACCAGACACCACGTCGATCAACCCAAAACTACGCTACGAATCCACGCTTCATATCCACCATCACCGACCCATCCCGATGCACCCACGTTGCTGTTATTGCTTCGACAATAACATCGACCATAACAGGTCGACAAACCCTAAACCAGCTTCGCCGCGCCACCACAGCACATTATAAAATCATCCACTATTTTTCCGACGATCCTCAACACCCCAGCCTCCTCCTACATCTATCACGTCGACCATCACTTCGCCGTTCATCGAAAATCGATGAAAACTCAAAATCTGATTAACTCGAGAATTCTCCACATCCCAAATATTAAAAACCATGAAACTATTATCTAAAATCATTATTTTGCAATACGAATCTGATCTTATGATCAAAACTTGAAATTGAAAAGATCAATTTCTGACAAATAAATGTTCATTACTGTTATTTATCATTTTTGAAATAATTACTTAATGTAAATTATTGAAACCATTTTTAAAAATGATATTACCCTATTATAATCATTTTCTCTTCAGAGATTATAGCCTAAAATAGATTATATAAAGAGCAATTGAATTTATTTTGAATGGGTTAGATCCTGTAGTACAAACAGAGACATATGTATATATTCACACAGACATGCATAGATTTTTTTTCATACTTATATACATGCAACCACATTAATCCATCCATGCAAACATTATTACTTCAAGAATTCATCACATTCATCAACATATGATAAGATTTAAGTTTTTAAAACAGAAGTTTACTCACAGTGTTCCAGAAGAAGAAGAAGAACAGAATTTCTGATGCAGCGCGCTGTGCTAAGTCGCATACTTTAGGTCGCGAACGACCTAGCAACTTACGACCTAACGAGAAACAGGGGAAGGATGATTTAGTGCACTTGGAAAAATCACATGCTTTATGCCACCAACGACCTAGCGAACTACGGTGTAACGAGTTTCGAAGAGAGGTGGAAGCATTACCCCGGAATAACGAGCTATGCCTTAGGTCGTTCAAGCGACCTAGCAAGTTAACTCGCTGAACCTTATGCCGTGAAAGTTAGGTTGTTCCTATGTTATTTCTTAAATCGCGCATGAAGGGTTAGGTCGCTCAGGACTTATGCCGTTGTTTGTTTTAGGTCGCTCGACCTTATGCCGCTGCGAAGCTTAAGTCGCTCCTGAAGCTCAAACCGCTGTTTTTGTTGAGTCGCGTGATGTTGTAGTTTGTTATGTCGCATGTGTTTTGTAATGAAACTCGTAGGTCATTCTCATATGTAACTGGATGTTAGGTTGTATGTGCTGGTGTTGTAACCCTATAAATAGGGGAGTGTTGTGTCATTGTAAAAGGTTGTTGAATTTTAAAATAAAATTTGGTTTGTGCTTCTTGCCTTCATTAAAATTGGTAGTTGAGTGTTATCTCCTATCTCCACCTTCGGCATTCGAGTGCGCTCGAATCAACGATTGTTGAAGCCAATTCACGGAATCAAGTGCGCTTGATCAACGTTCGAAGAATTGTAGATCTTCTCTCATGGCATCGTGCGCGATCAACGTGTCAAAGATTGCTAGAATCCGGTATCTTCGTGATCAATGGATTTGGGCATTTGGGTATTCTTAAATTCACTGATTTATCATCGATTCACCGATTATTTCCGCTAATCGTGTGAGATCCTGGACGGATTCGATTTATATCGTCGAATTCGCTTCCTTGGCTGCATCATTTGGTATCAGAGCTAGATCACAAGAAGTTTGCATCATTTGGAGAATTGGGTTTCGAGAATTTGAAGTTTGGAGATTGGATTTGCATTGTTGAGAAGTTTGGTGTTCATCGTGTTCATCGTGAAATTGCAAAAGTTGGGAGTTTCGATCCATATCATTTTGGATCAAAGTTCGGAAAGTGTTTGAATTTTGCTCGTTGGGATTTTTACGCGCCGTAGTGAAGTTTGAAATTCCGTGCCATATTGAAGTTGCGCGCCTTATCGTCTTAGGTCGTGCACGTTGGTTTGCGCCTTAGGTCGTGAACATTTCGCTAAGTCGTTCGGCCGAGGTAGTTGAAGTTTGGGAAGTGCGTCTTTGCATAAGTCGTGCTCAAATTGGACTTTGGAGAGTTGCGACCTAGAGCTTAGAGGGTCGAGATTGTCCATTGATTTGTGAAAGCCGTGTATCATTTTTCGTGAAGTGTTCGTGTTAGCAGTGTGAAGTTTGAATTTTTGAAGATTTGTTTGAAGTTCAATCATGCCACCGAGACGAGCTCAACGTCATCGCAATGTTGATGCTTTGTATGGAAGAGAAGAGGTCGAGAAATGGAGCAACGAATCAATGAGAATTTCAATGAGAAGTTGAATGAGGGGATTGGTCGATTAGAGAGAATGATGCTTGAAATGAATAAAAGTAGAAGAAGGGTTTCACCTGAATCGAGCCATGGGGGAAATAGAGTTTCACCACATTCAGATCGGGAGAGAAGAGAAGATCATGATCGTAGAAATGTTGACGATCATGATAGGAATGTTGATGATCGAAATCGGAGAGATGTGGATGATCGTGATCGGAGGAATGTAGATCGAAGGGATGTTGGTGGTAGAAATAGTGGTGGTAGAGATGTTGGTGTTCATGATCGACATCGATATGCATCAGATTTTGATGAGGAGTTTGATGGTGGTAGTGTTCATGGTCGAAATCGAAGCCAAGGAAGAAATCATTCAGAGTATGATCACAAATGGGAGTCCGGAATGAAAATTGAAATTCTAGAGTTTAAGGGTGGTATGAAGGCTGAAGAATTTCTAGATTGGTTATCTAATGTTGAAGAGATCTTTGATTTCAAGGAGGTTCCGGAAGATCGTCGAGCGAAGTTGGTTGCTACTAGGTTGAGAGGGAGAGCTATGGCATGGTGGCAGCAAACCAAACTTACACGAGAACGGATGGGGAAGTCGAAGATTGTTGCTTGGGAGAAAATGAAGAAGATGATGAAGGCTACATTCTTGCCTTACAATTATCAATCACTCATGTATTAGAGGTTGCAGAATCTGAGGCAAGGGACGAAGACTGTTAATGATTATGCTGATGAGTTTTATCAACTGATTGCTCAAAATGACATTATGGAGAAGGAGGAACAATTGACTGCTAGGTTTGTTGGGGGGTTGAGGATCCAAATCCAGGATATGGTAAATATGTTTGACCCTAGATCTGTGGCTGAAGCGCACTAGAAGGCGTTGGCTTGGGAGAAGCAGGGAAGATGAGGAGGTGGTGTGTTTCCAAGTTCCAATACTCAGAGCAAGGGTGCTAGTGGGAGTTCCAATGTTTCTAAAGCTGTCAGTAAACCAGTTGTGAATGAAGTTGTGAAGGCGAAGGTCAACAACGGTTTCAAGTGTTATAATTGTCAGGAAGTGGGTCACAAGAGTAATGAATGCCCAAAACCGAAGAGGCGAACTATGATTGCTGAAGTGGAAGGTGAGGATGTTGATGAAGGTTATTCTAGTCCAGTTGAGGAGGATGAACAGGATATCGCGTTGGGAGATGAAGGATGTAATCTAATGTTGAAGAGATCATGTTTGACACCGAAGCAGGAAGAGGAGGCTAGTTGGTTGAGGAGTAATATCTTTCAGTCGACATGCACTATACTGGGGAAGGTGTGTAAATTTGTGATTGACGCGGGAAGTTGTGACAATATCATTTCTACCGAAGCTGTGAGAAAGTTGAAGTTGAAGACGGAGAAGCATCCAAATCCTTACAAGTTAGCGTGGTTAAGGAAAGGAGGAGAGGTGAAGGTGGACAAGCGAGTTCATGTTCCAATTTCTATTGGGAAGAAGTATAAAGATGAGATCTGGTGTGATGTGGTGGAGATGGATGTTTGTCACTTGCTTTTGGGAAGACCATGGCAGTATGACCGAGCAGTGCAGCATGATGGTCGAACCAATAGCTACAACTTTATGTTTGAGGGTACTAAGATCATTTTAGTTCTGAAGAAGAGACATCAAGGAGAGAGCTAGTCAGAAGAGATTGAGGAGCTGAAGACTTTGTTGACTTTGAAGGAGTTTGTTGAAGAAGTAGAGGAGAGTCCAGAGGTGTTCTTGTTGATTGGACATGAAGCTACTGAATCTGTTGAAGTTCCAGAGGAAGTAAAGCCAGTGTTGGAAAAATTCAGAGATGTGTTTCCGGAAGAGTTGCCAAAGGAGTTACCACCGTTGAGAGATATTCAGCATCAGATTGATCTTGTTCTAGGGGCGGCATTACCTCACAGGCCACATTACAGGATGAGTCCTAAGGAGCATGAGGAACTGAGAAGGCAGGTGGAGGAGTTGTTAGAGAAAGGCCGTGTTCAGGAGAGCTTGAGTCCTTGTGCAGTGCCAGCCTTATTGGTACCGAAGAAGGATGGGACTTGGCGGATGTGTATGGACAGTCGGGCTCTAAACAAGATCACTGTGAGATACAGGTTTCCTATGCCGAGGTTCGATGATTTGATTGATCAGTTGAGTGGGGCTGTTGTGTTCTCAAAGATTGACTTGAAGAGTGGATACCATTAGATTCGTATTAGACCGGGTGATGAGTGGAAGACTGCTTTTAAAACTAGGGAAGGTCTATACGAATGGCTGGTTATGCCGTTTGGCTTGTCAAATGCTCCTAGTACTTTTATGAGAGTGATGAACCAGATTTTCAGACCATTTATTGGGAAGTTCGTAGTAGTTTACTTTGACGATATTTTGATCTATAGTGGGAGTATGGAAGAGCATATCCAGCATTTGCGAGAAGTGTTGTTGATTCTACGACAGGAGCAATTCTATGCAGCAACGAAGAAGTGCGTGTTCATGACGCACAATGTTTTGTTTCTAGGATATGTTCTGTCGAAGGAGGGTATTCAAGTGGATGAAAGCAAAGTGGAAGCTGTCAGGAGTTGGCCACAACCCAAGACAATTACTGAAGTGAGGAGTTTTCATGGGTTGGTATCTTTTTATCGAAGATTCATTCCACATTTTAGCAGTGTGATGGCACCTGTAACCGATTGCATGAAAGGAAAGAAGTTCGTGTGGACAGAGGAAGCAGAGTAAGCTTTTGAGAAGATCAAGACACTTTTGACGATAGCACCCATTCTAGTACTGCCGAATTTTCAGATATTGTTCGAGTTACACACTGATGCTTCGAAGGTTGGGATTGGTGGAGTATTGAGTCAGAATGGAAGACCAGTTGCTTATTTCAGTGAGAAGTTGTCTGGAGCCAAGTTGAGATATAGCACTTATGACATGGAGTTTTACGCAATTGTTCAAGCTGTGAAGGACTGGAGGCATTATCTGTTTTAGAAGGAGTTTGTTCTTTATACGGATCATGAAGCTTTGAAACATTTGCAAGGGCAGGACAAAATTTCAGATAGACACGCTTCATGGGTCGCGTATCTGCAGCAGTTTACTTTTGTTGTAAAGCACAAATCAGGAGTGATGAATCGTGTAGCTGATGCCTTGAGCAGGAGGAATCATTTGTTGACGACGATGAAGGTTGAAGTGACAGGATTTGAACTATTGCCAGAGTTGTTTGAGGAAGATCCTTACTTTGCGAAGATTTTTGAGAAAGTCAAGGATGGGAGTACTGATGAGTTTTTGTTGGTAGATGGATTCTTATTCAAGGGGAATCGATTGTGCGTACCAGATTGCAGCTTGAGAATGAAAATTGTAAAAGAGTTGCATGAAGAAGGACATGTTGGTCGGGATCGCACATTGCAGTTGATTTCTCAGTCTTATTATTGGCCCTCGATGAAGCGGGAAGTTGAAAAGTTTGTTCGAAGATGTCATGTTTGTCAAGTTTCGAAAGGGACAGCTACAAATGCGGGTTTTTATATGCCTTTACCTGTTCCTACAAAACCGTGGGTTGATGTAAGCATGGATTTTGTGTTGGGCTTGCCGAGGACTCAACGGGAAAATGACTCTATATATGTTGTGGTTGATCGATTTTCGAAAATGGTACATTTTATTGCATGTAAGAAGACAGCAGATGCAGTTAATGTCGCGCAGTTATACTTCAGGGAGATTTATCGTCTTCATGGATTACTAGAATCTATTGTATCAGATAGAGACACTCGTTTTCTAAGTCATTTTTGGATGTGCCTATGGAGAATGGTTGGGACGAAGCTGAAATTCAGTAGCACTTATCATCCACAGACGGATGGACAGACTAAAGTTGTGAACAGATCCCTGGGTAATCTATTGCGATGCCTTGTGAATGATAATTTGAAGAGTTGGGATTCGAAGCTATGTCAAGCTGAGTTTGCACACAACCATGCAGTTAAATCATAGCACTGGGTTCAGTCCATTCCAGGTTGTTTACTCGACTATTCCTAAAGGACCATTGGATTTATCTGTAGTACCACAGCAGAAAGGAGTGATCAAACGAGCTAGTGATTTTGTGAATGAATTGCAAGAATGCCACAAGGTTGTGCAGGAACGATTGCTTAAGGCGAATGAGAAATATAAGCAATCCGCATATATTAAATGAGGAAATGTGTAGTTCAAAGAAGGAGATTTCATATATGCAGTATTGACTAAGGATCGATTTCCTATTGGCACTTACAACAAACTAGCTGCTAGAAAGATTGGTCCTTTGGAAGTCGTGAAGAAGATTAATGAGAACGCATATCAGTTGAGATTGCCGGATCATGTCCATACTGCCGACGTTTTCAACGTCAAACACTTGATTCCATACCATGAGAATAAGCTTGATGAAAAAGAGGAAAATGCAAATTCGAGGACAAATTTTTGTCAACCAGGGGAGGATGATGCAGCGCGCTGTGCTAAGTCGCATACTTTAGGTCGCGAACGACCTAGAAACTTACGACCTAACGAGAAACAGGGGAAGGATGATGCAGTGCACTTGGAAAAATCACATGCTTTAGGCCACCAACGACCTAGTGAACTACGGTGTAACGAGTTACGAAGAGAGGTGGAAGCATTACCCCGTAATAACGAGCTATGCCTTAGGTCGTTCAAGCGACCTAGCAAGTTAACTCGCTGAACCTTATGCCGCGAAAGTTAGGTCGTTCCTATGTTATTTCTTAAATCGCGCATGAAGGGTTAGGTCGCTCAGGACTTATGCCGCTGTTTGTTTTAGGTCGCTCGACCTTATGCCGCTGCGAAGCTTAAGTCGCTCCTGAAGCTCAAACCGCTGTTTTTGTTGAGTCGCGTGATGTTGTAGTTTGTTATGTCGCATGTGTTTTGTAATGAAACTCGTTGGTCGTTCTCATATGTAACTGGATGTTAGGTCGTATGTGCTGGTGTTGTAACCCTATAAATAGGGGAGTGTTGTGTCATTGTAAAAGGTTGTTGAATTTTAAAATAAAATTTGGTTTGTGCTTCTTGCCTCCATTAAAATTGGTAGTTGAGTGTTATCTCCTATCTCCACCTTCGGCATTCGAGTGCGCTTGAATCAACGATTGTTGAAGCCAATTCACGGAATCAAGTGTGCTTGATCAACGTTCGAAGAATTTTAGATCTTCTCTCACGGCATCGTGCGCGATCAACATGTCGAAGATTGCAAGAATCCGGTATCTTCGTGATCAATGGATTTGGGCATTTGGGTATTCTTAAATTCACCGATTTATCATAGATTCGCCGATTATTTCCGCTAATCGTGTGAGATCCTGGACGGATTCGATTTACATCGTCGAATTCGCTTCTTTGGCTGCATCAGTTTCTCTTTGAAACAGGCTTCTGAAATTCAAGCTGAAATCCTCATCTTTAATCTTTGGATTTTATGAATTTGTATGGTTGTTTTTAATTGAATTTTGTTTAAGATGTTATTGTTTACTTCTGATTTTTTTCTCAGTTTTGAGGGAACGAAGTGAAATAAAGAAGTTGATATGCAGAAAGAAGATTACAGGTGATAATGTTATTTGTACAAGTTGGTATAATTTTGTACAATAGAAACCAGAGATTTTTCTTTGGTTTGGAGGCTGAAGTGATAACATTTTGGTCAGCATTAATTAGGCTTGTACAAATTTACATATAAAATTATCTATGTACTAGTGTCTTCTTATATAAGTTTGCTTTTAGATATTTATATCTTCTTCTCATTTTGCAAGTTGACACGCATATGTTTTGTTTTCTTACTTGTTCACATACTTTATTTTTTTTCCTTCTTTTGTGGCTGCGCAGATGTTGTTGTGGTGGCTAAAGTTATTTGCATTTATTATCATTTGTCTTCAAGTCTGGTTTCATACTTGCATATATATAATGTTGTCTTTGTTTTCATGAGTACATACTTGTTTCATATTATCAAACTTATCTTATTATATGTTCATTTCATATTTGATATAATTATAAACCTATTTGAAATATTTTTGTTTAACATTCTTTTGCAAGTGCTCATACATGAATATATATTAGTTTGCATTTTTATTTTATCTTCTTTTCCTTTGCAATATCACTTCAAAATATAATAAATTTCCATTTTAATTTTGTAAAGATTTTGTTTATAATAATACATATTTTCTAAAAGAAAATGTTTTAAATTAAATACATACTAATTGAATTCTATAAATATATTTTTATAAACTCAAATTATTATTATTAAACCATTTATTTTAGATTTAAACTCAAATTCAATATATATACATATATATATAATTTCAAATTTACTCATATATCACGTATACATATATATTCACATATATGTACAATACTTAAATGATTTAACACAACTTTATTTGAATTCGGGGAAACTCGAATCAATTTACCAATTAATTATACAATTTTTATTCAAAAATTCAATTAATTATCAATTTAAATATATATAAAATCCTGGGTCGTTACAGGTTGCTTGTGATGATACTGATATTTTCGGAGTTTCATAGTGAGGGACTGCTTGTTGATCGTTTGGGGTTAAAATCCCAATATACATCCAGTAGCAATGGTCTCTTCATTATGAAATATCCAATGCAAGGACTATTCGCTACTAATCCTAGGGATTTCCCGACAGGATGTGGTAGGAAAGTACTTTCGGTTTATCCTGTTCCTGGACAACTTGTATGAATGTTTGTCTGACATTGCATTTCTACATATTACGTACATTGGTTTTTACAAAAAAGTACAATAGTGGTGGCGGAGAAGGCAACTTCTCTTAGCTTAACACCCTCCTTGAGACGTACGAGCTCAAGGGTTGTATTTTTGTGGAAGGCAATTAGTAGTCAACGGAAATGGCTGTGTGGCATTCAAAGTGAATTTATATGAAAGGTAATCGTTACCTCTCTGGCCTCATCAACCGGAAATGACCAAAACAGGGTTAGATGCAGCAAGGCTAAGTGGGTCATTCCTAATTAGGGTATGATCTCTTCTTCTAGATATATCTTTACACACTATGACGTCGTGTATCGGATTATTGAGGTTTGTATGCTTTTGAGGGCCCTCGGTAAAGGTCGGTAACGACCGGAGGATGATATATTCGGTACCATCTAGTTATTGAGGTGGGCCGGTCTTGTGTTGGTAGAGGATCCTTTGTGATGGTCCTCGGTACAGATGAATTGAGGAGTGAAGTTCTGAAGGAAGGTCATCACTCGAAGTTGACAATTCATCCAGGAGGAAATAAGATGTATCGGGATATGAAGAGAACCTACTACTGGGAAGGTATGAAGAAGGATGTTGGAAATTTTATTTCCAAATGTATGAACTGCCAGTTGGTAAAAGCCGAACAGAAGAAGCCTAGTGGATTGCTTCAGCCATTAGAAGTTCCTACAGGGAAGTGGGAGCAAGTGTCGATGGATTTTATCGATGGATTGCCTAGAACCAGAACGGGAAATGAAGGGATTTGGGTCATCATAGATTGTTTGACTAAGAGTGCTAGATTCATTCCTGTTCGATCGACTAGGACTGCATCAAAGTTGGCTGAGTTGTATGTTAAGTGGATAGTTCGATTCCATGGTATTCCGAAGAGTATAGTGAGCGATCGAGACCCATTGTGCACTAGTGGATTTTGGAAGAGCTTCCAGGAAGTTTTGGGAACCGAGTTGTGTTTGAGTACAGCTTATCACCCTCAAATAGATGGTCAGACCGAGAGAGTCAACCGAGTTTTGGAAGATCTTCTTAGAGCTTGTGTTTTGGATTTCGGAGGATCATGGGAAGATCACCTTCATTTGGTAGAGTTTGCATACAACAACAGTTACCAGTCAAGCATTGGTATGGCACCGTATGAGGCATTGTACGGGAGACTGTGTAACTCACCGACATGTTGGTTAGAAACTGGAGAAAAGTTGATACTTGGGCCAGAGATGATTCGACAGACTTCGGATTGCATAGAGATCATTCGGCAACGAATGAAGGCAGCCCAAGACCGTCAGAAGAGTTATGCCGATAAGCGTCGAAAGGACTTGGAATTCGACGTAGGAGATATGGTTTTTGTGAAGATTTCTCCACTGAAGAATGTTATTCGATTCGGGAAGAAAGGGAAATTGACTCCGAGATTTGTTGGACCATTCCAGATTATCGAGCGAATTGGAAAGCTCACCTATAGGTTGAAGTTACCGAAGAAGATGTCGGGTGTGCACAATGTTTTTCACGTATCGTATCTACGGAAGTATGTGCACGACTCGAACACTGTGGTTTCTGCTGATTGCTATGAAGATTTCGAAGTTGATCCAGTCGATAAGAGACCTCGTAATCCACTTCGTGTTGTTGAAACCGACACGAAACAGCTTAGGAGGAAGATAGTTAAGTTGCTCAAGATACAATGGAGTGATGATGATAACGACTGTACGTGGGAGGTGGAAGAGAGGATGAAGGCAGCTCATCCTGAACTCTTCGAGGTATGGCCCTAAGGTGTCGTGTCATCTAACGAAATTGTAACTTGTTCTAGTTTTAGAATTCTGCATACTAAGCTAGAATTGGGTGCATGGTCTGTTGATTGCTATGGATGGTAGGCATGCAGAATAGTATTTGATTGCTTTGTTTGTTTGGAATTTCGGGGGCGAAATTCCTAAGGGGGAGAGAATGTAACGACCCGTACTTTCTCGGATCGAAACATCGTAAAATAGTTGACCTTTGGTTGCATTGCTGTTAAGTCATTTCAGATTTTAGCAGAATTTTTCTTAAGTCTTAAGTCGTAGCCGACTTAAGAGGTTTGGACGAGTTAAGAAATAAGCCTGGACGAGTTAATGACTCAAGGGGTAGGTCGGCGACGACCTAAGGAAGAGAGGTTGTGGTTTAAGTCGGTTGACAGTTTGGGACGACCTAAGGGATTAACCGAGTTAAGGAAGTTATGTCATAGGGTGGCCTAGATCGAGTGACCGATTTAAGGTAGTAACCGACTTAAGAAGTTGACCGACTTATAGTATTGGGGACTCAAGGGTAGGCAGACCTAGTAGAGTGAGCGACCTATGGGACTGACCGACCTAAGAGTTAACGACTTAGGCAGGATAGCGACTTAGGAGATTTAGCAAGTTGACCGACCTAGGAGATAAGCTAGCTAACGACTTAGTAGTTAGGCCGTTAGACGACCTAAGGGGTTAAGTATTAGGTCATGTGGACTTTAAGACGTAGTCTGTTAGGTCGGAGTTGTTGACCAAGTATTAGGTCGCGTGTTGGTTTAAGAGTTAAGTCGTAGAGACTTAGGTCGGTGGGGGTCTTAGGTCGTAGGTCGGAGACGACCTAATTCCGAGTTACGACTTAGGGAGTTTTCGCCTATAAATAGAAGGGGGTTGGCTTCATTTTTGGGATCCGAATTTCGAAGCGACGAAGTGCTGCCATTTTGAGAGCTCGACTTCTACACTTCTTCACTACTTTTCCCCACTCTAATCTAGTGATTCTATCCATCCAAGTTGAAGATCAAATTGAAGATTCAAGAGCTTGGATTGAAGATCTTCATCCTTTGAAGTGAGATTTCTTCATTTGAAGCGGATTCGTGATAGATCAAGCTTGATCCTTCACTGTCCTGATCTGAAGCGTGTTGTTTTGAGGTTGTTTAGGTGATTTGGTGAGTGGTGATTATCTCTCACACGGATCCAAAGGAGTATATCAGATTGTTGGCTCGATTTGGTGTTAAAATAGTGATTTCCATACATTTTCTTCATCCTAAGTGTAGATCCATATAGATCCATTGTTCATGATGATGTTACATCCATTTTTCTACATGTTAATCTATGCAAGTTCATTCATCAAGATTATAGAGATGTTGTTCATGTTTTCATGCTTATTTGACTTTCAACTCTTTAATTACGAAATTGCCATTATTGTTATAATTGTCTACTTAGATCATATTTGAATGCTTGATTGCTTGGATTAATGTTTGACTTGATTGATTGCTATGAATTAGATGATTGATGATTTGATTTAGACCGAAGATGATTCAAAATCTAAGAGAAAGGCTCTTGAATTGGGAGAGCTGCTTGTGGCATATGTAGCAGATGATGAAGCTCTTATGCATAGATTTGATGATGATGTTGAGATGAGACTTTGCGAGGATGTGATGAAGCGAAGTATGATATGAGATGGTCTTGGTCTAATCCAGACGGGATCATTCCAAGCGGGTTGAGGATAATGGATGCTCGAGAGGCGCTTGAGCTAGTATGGAAATAGTTGTCGAGGAGGACGACTAGAAGGCTGAGATCTCATCGTTGTTGAAGGTTCTAGCATGCCCAAAGCAAGAGTACGTTGGGCAGATTCGATAGTCCCTGAAGGCTACTGATTGGGTAGTCAAGTACTCTGGGCAGATTCGATAGTCCTAGGCACGGGTCACGATGACGTGCGGGAGTTATGTCTAGAACCGAGGTTTCCATTAGCCCTTGACGGACGGCTGAAAGAATGTGCCGGTCATTCAATTAACGGTGATATCGAAGCAATGATAACAGTGATAGCCAGAGTCATGGATGTTTGGTTGTATCGTCATTCGGTCTCAAGAGCGGTATTTTCTGGGTGCTTATCTGATCTTGGTTTAGGCCTTGGGGGTTTGTACTTGGAAAACATCGCCCTTGACTCGAGTGATAATTGCTTTACTTTACATTGTATGCTTTGCTATGTTTGCTTCCACTTAGTGTGTGTCTGGGGGCTATCACTGTAGAAAGAGGTTGGAGTGGGAGGGTTGTATTCCTATTCCTTTTCCTTTATGCTCTTTTGGTATGTTGTTAGTTAATTTACTGCTCACTAAGACTATTGTCTGACTCAAGGCTTTATGTTTTATTCTTATTGCCTTGGGCTGTTCGTCTATTTTGGGACGGGCAGACTAGGTAGCAGGTGACAGGTGCCGTTCTTTTCTCACGATGCTGATATCGAAGACGAGCTAGAGGGTTGCATATTATCTTCTTACTATATGTACTGGATGTTCCGCTGTTTTGTATTCTCTGAGTGATGTAGTGAGGCTTGTTGTATTGACTATTCAGATGTTTGTATTCAACTATTATGAAGTTTTATTGATGAGATTCTATTCTGTGAAGCTTCACTATATATATATATATGTTCTATTGTATTTTGTCCATGCGCTGTGAGTAATACGATAGATCTTGTTGTTTTATTTTACCGTGACAATCGTCCATGGTCGCCTGGCACACTTTATAGCGCATTTTCTTTAGATTCGGTGCAGGGGTCATGGGCGGTCATCACAAGCCAATTGTTTTCATAAAGGTCAACGTCATCAATCTCGACGTGATCTTTTATACTTAAGATATGACTTCGATCTTGGATAGAGGTCGATGTCATTTAAAATCCAAGCGTGAATATTTTATTAAAGGTGGAGAGCCTTATGGTTTTCTACTTCAACGACGTCCTTGGGGATGCCAATGTTGTTTTAAAAATATGAACTTCGTTGTTGTTCTATACTAAAGTAATGAATGGCGAGGAGCCATATACTATATGTTTTGACTTTAGATTTTTGGGGATACTAATGTTAATTTAAATTATGATTATGACACTATCATTGGGGATACCAATGAGTATAAACTTTGACATGGAACATTAGGGGTTACCAGTGTATTTTACTTTGAAATGTTAAATTATAAGGGAAAGGACCTAATTGGGGACACCAATAGATATGGGTTAATCATACGGATAGCATGGATTAAAGTGAAACATATTGGTAACATGAGTTAAATAGAGACATGTGGATTACATGAGTTAAAAGGCCAAGTGATAGGTTCATAGTCATCCTAGGAATATTATGGGATGTGAGATGGATAGTCTACATCATGCTAGAGATGGATAGTCTCTATGAGAATAATAAAGGGTTCATAGTCATCCTAGGAAAACTATGAGATGTTTGTTGGATAGTCCACATCATTTTAAGTTAAATAGAATATATGTGATGGATAGTCCAATTTTTTTTAATGAATAAACCATATGTGATGGGTAGTGAATATGGCCAGGGATTGGTAATCCAAGTAATAAATACATGAGAGATGGATAGTCCACATAATTCTGAATATGTTTAAATGTGAGATGGGTAGTCAACATAGTTATAATAACGTGGATAGTTAGTTTAAATTATGATGGGTAGCCATTTGAAATTAAGATGGATAATCTAATGAATTGGGATGGTAATCCAATATGTATTGCATGATTACAAATGCTATTTTCTATGTTCTAACCATTGTGCTCGTAGGAGCACAGTATATGGTTGTTATGATTTGGTAAGATACTAATGAGGAAGAACCCGTTTCGCTCTGCGGCGTGGTCTCACTAGATATCTATTTGGTTCAAGATGGCAGATTATTATTCATACTAGACTGTTGTGTGACTTGAAGTTTTTCTTATTCCCCTTAAACACTCGGGTACTCATTTGAGAAGGTCAAGAGTAAGGGCTTTTAGGTTCTAGTTGAAAGAATAAGCTTTCGGAGACATGTAGGAAGCAATTTAGCTATTAGGAGCTTTATATATTCCCACTTGTGTGGTTTGGTTTGGTCTATTTGGATGTAATGTCAAAGTTGTATAATTGCTAAGTATTTGACTCTGGTCAACCAAGAGGACATCTTCATATGTCGCTCTTGGATTATTTTCTAATAATTATATTTTCTCCGAATATGGGATTACGAATGTGATTGTGTAATGAATATGAAATATCATTTATGAAATGAGATATGAAAAATTGCTATTAAACAGTGTTTGAATTTTTTTTCATATTCATGTGCTTCTGATTATTGATATGATTAATATAGCCGCATTTTTTCCGCTGAGAATTAGTAACTATGGATAATTGCAGTATCCATAGTAGTTAGTTTTGAGCCTCGGAATGAGGGATATTACAGGTCATTCCTAGTACGGGGGCACTTGGTTTGAATTAGGATGGTCCCTATGCAATTGAACAGAAGCTTATAGATGGATATTTCAAGATGACAACTAGTGATGGAATCCCGATTCCACGAGCATGGACTAGCGACCCGTTGCAATGCTATTTCTCTTAGATTCATTTACTTGAATTTTGTACAAATAAGCCACCCTAATCAACTGGCAGCAATGTAATAAGGCATGATTTGCCACTTCTTTTGTTTGTAAATAAAATTAGCTTCTTAAACCAGTGGAATCATGTTTTTGTAAGGAAAATATTATGCTTCATGATTAGCAGTGCAATAAATTACCGACCAACTCCTTTGATGCAAGATAGGACAAAGGAATATAATCGCAAGGGTCGATCGAATAATTTGCCATTATCCCTCCGGTCTTGACTAATTCCTAGAGATATGCAAGATCAATGAGGAATGCCTAAAGTTAGGATCCAAAAGCACTAGCTCTCGTAGATAGGAACTGGTGTACAACTAAGGCTTTCATGACCATGCTTGCGGCCCGGTAGGACATGCTCAAATGAGTATAAGTGAGGACGGTTGACGAATGTTCTCGATCAACACCTCGTGAAAGGTGAAATTGAGAGCAAAGGCTTGGAGATATGTACATGAAACATTAATTCCCAGAGATAAAAATCAATGTATAATTGAAACTTCTACGACTACGTTTGTTGCTTAGGAGGACATGCCTAGGCAAGGTGAAACATGATGGTCAAGGAGCTATTTTGATCAACACCTAGAGATTGGCACAGTCGAACATTGATGCTCAGAGATAAGCATAAGGCATGCCTAGCCGACGACGTGATGAAGATTAGTAAATGAATTCAATCAAAGATCGAAGACAGGCGAGATTGAGGTATGGTGTCCAAAGACAAACACTCGAAATGTTGTTTCCCAAAGACAGGAAATAGAAAGAAGTTCAACACTTCTTTGACTATAACTTTGTTTACAATCGGATGGAACTCGACCAAGGATAAACAAGGTCGGCCACGGGGATGGCCAAACAAATAACAAGTTCTATTTAACCAAAATGGAAGTACTTTGGCAATGGCAAACAGAACTATGCAATGGAATATTACTAAGCAATCATAAAATTTTACTTATATTTACAGAGCTATAGTAATTGATATAATTGCATAGACACAGACATCTATAATATAAGTTGACCACACTACATGCAGTTATATTATATATGTAGGTAGTTGTATATAGCCATGAAAAATAAAAGTGCAGGGGTGTAAATATAAACAAGGTTGTATTAAACAACAATATTTATTTACAATCAACTTTTATACAAGTGATACATGAGCCGGTCTCGCACAAACTCGGCCTATACACAAAAGGATACAAAATACATCAACAGAAGGCCAAAAGAAATTTTCTTCAAAGTACATTAAAAAGCACTGAAGCTAATTTTGAAAAAACCGAATTGAAAGCCTACTTCTTCACTTGCTTGCTACCACCCTTTGGATCATCCTTCACCGGGCGCTTCTTCGACTTCTTCCCATCTATGGATTATTCATTTTTAGATTTTCCTCTCATGGGAGTGCTGCATTCTGACTATGTTGTCTCTCACTTGCATGTTGTGAAAATAGGATCTTCAATTTTGTTAATGTAAGCGTTTAGAAACTTAGAGGATCCACCAAGGCCGCTACCTTTTGGAGGTCCAATTTCCATTGTTGGAATTTTTGAAGTAGGGCTTGTTTTCTCTGAGCCAGCAGGTACTTCAGTTCCTAGTTCCTTTTTAACCTTAATTTTGATGAATTTGGCCTTAAAATCTCTCCGCCATGGAAATGGAGTCAGAGTTGTTCATAGCACTGGTAATAGTAATGTCTTCCATTAAGGACTGTGAAATATCATCCAATCCCTCTAGAGCCTCGATCTTCTACGAATCAGGACTGAGATGAAACTAGAGGGTGGAATTAGAGTGATAAGTCCCATGGTGATGGAGGTTGACTCAGTGGAAATAGAAAAAGGGCCCAAAACTTGAGTAATTGGTGGTAGAGGAGGAGGAAGCGATGGATGACCTGTAATTTCATAGATAGTGAAGTAAAGGTTAGCGACGACTTCCAACGAGAAATGAAGTTTGTGAAATATAGGGAGATGGGAGAAATGCCATCACTAGAAGAAACTCCTTCAATAGGAGACTTGGCTATTTCAACTTCTTTAGTAGATGACCGAGAAATAGGAATATGAATGTAAGGGTCGACAGAAGTAGCTGGGACATAAGCTAGGATAGTAATCTGGGTGTGGGTGGCCTTGGAGCTAGCCCCTATGAAAGTTGGAATTTCCATCGTTGGCCCTTTGGATTTTGGAGATGATAGTTCTACTTGGACTAATGATCTAGGACCAATAGGTGTAAGTCTTGTGGATCGTATATATGTTACTAATGTGCAAGTGTACTAACAGTATAACAAAGATATAAGCAGATATGTAAAATGTAAGTAGAAATAAAAACGATCACACCAGAGTTTTTATATAGGTTCAGACCTCCCGTCCTACGTCCAGTCCCGAAGCTCCCCTTCGGTATTTCACTAACCAAATACCCTCACTTCACCCGGAGGAACAGGTCTTTTTACAATAGAGTTTTCTTTGACAATCTTGTGTTCTAATCAACACTGATATTGACTGATAATATAAATCATCCTATAATCTCCTTTGAGTGATTGTGTAGGTGTGAGCACAGATTTGAGGAAGAATATAACCAATATAAATAGTGGTTATAGTTTTGATTTGAGAATATTAGAAATTAGGTTTCAGAAATCAACTTGATATTAATAATTCAAGAGAGTAGAAATCAGTAAGTTGAGTAAGTCAATCTCAAATCAATTTGATAGTATTTATAGAATTTGAAGAGTTATGAATAAAGAGAAGTGACTGGAAACCATTGGTGAAAGGTTGCAATTGTTTGAAGAAGAAGAGCGTTTGTTTAAAGTTTCACAACCTTTCATAATATAGCCGTTATTAAAAAAACGTTCGTCACCAGACGTCTGCAGGAAAGCTCAGACGTCTGGAGTTGGTTTCAGAGAATTTCCCGAAACTTACTGCAGACGTCTGAGTGTATACTGTAGACGTTTGGAGTATGTTATTTACAGAATTCATAGTTTGTTGTGCGTGTCACTTCATTGGAGATTATACAATAATTCTATATACTACTTACACATTTGTTTACAGAATAATCTCCTTGTAATCTTCAAATCATAGCTCTTTGACGTGATGAATATCTTGAATACCTGCATATGTTAATATATATGTATATATACAATATTGTATAGTTGTTGTCATTGAAACCATAGAATGGAGGTTCCAACATTCTCCCCCTTTTTGATGATGACAACTATACAATATTTTGTTAGAGATATGAACATATTTACTCCCCCTAAATATGTTATCTCCCCCTGAATATGTGCAAATATATTTTCTCCCCTTTGTCAGAATCAAAACAGAATGTATGCACACAAATATAAAACACATAGTTTAAATAACATAAAACAAATAGTTAATACATGCAGAAAAAAATGAAAGAAATATAAAAACATATTATTCTCCTTCATAGAAGAATGCCCCTCCATAAGAAGAACCATAGGATGAATAAGGATCATATGAAGAAGAATCCCATTGTTGATATTGATATGGAGGTTCCTCTTGAATTGAATGCCCTTGCATGGCCTCATATGGTAGATATGATTCCGTAGGCTCATCATTGTCATTGTTATCCTCTTCGGTTGAGTCATCGTACTCTTCTTCTTCTTCTTCTTCGATAACCATTTTACCTCTATTGGTTGAAGAAGGATGACGGGATCCTTGTCCTTGAGTAGGAGCATGAGGAGTTGGAGACGGTGAGGATGATGAACTAGAACTAGACCGACCTCTAAACTTCTTCATCATTTTTCCTAAGCTCGAAACCACTTTGTCAAGAGTTTTCTCCACTTTGGTTATTCGTGTAGAAAACAACATTTCAAGCTTCTTTTGGTTTCTTGCTAAAATGGATTGGTTGCGTAATAACACATCATTAATTGACTCATTTGAAGCAAGTGTTGGTTGGATTTCCAAGATTTCCGAGTCAGGATAGTATTGTGGTGTTGGTTGCGATGAAGAGGCTGTTTGTTGTTGAGGTTGAGAAGATTATGGTCGATTTTCCCATTGTTGGAAAGACATGATAGGAGGTGGTGTTCTCGGGATTTGCATTAATGAAATAAACCGTTTTCCTCCGTTTTTTGTTGGAATTTCTTCAAAAGAAGATAAATATGAAGGTATTTCCAATGCCTTTAAAATCTGCATAATGTATGCGGCATATGGAATGGTTGGTTTGGGATTAGTCCAATAATCTTTTATTTGAATCAAGATAAATTGTGCCCAATTAACCGAGACATTACCAAAGATGACATACAATGCCTTATGATCATTTTAGTAGACCATCTCATGGCTACCAAGTCTAGGAATAATAGTGTTGATTATCATCCGATTTAGTAACCTAGCTCGGGGTCGTAGAAAGTTTGAACGCCATTTCATATTTTTCTTCCCATATAAGGTGAGTAATTTTATTTCTAGGTTTTCCCAGCATATCGGGTATATCATCAAACATCATTCCTTCATAACTACAACCTAGAATTGCCCCAATTGTTGGAATATCAAGTCTTATAAATTTACCATAGACGGATGTCCAAAGAGTATTATCACTCTCTTCTTCTTTTGATAAACCGGCACTTGAAAGATTTGGATAAAATAGATAGATAGCTAGAGGATCTATATTTACCGAATTTACTTCAATGTCAATCAAGGAAGAGCAGCCAGAAGCTTGAGTTAGTTGATAAAGATGGTATTCCAAAGGATGATGAATGTTGTAGAAAGGACCATTGTGAATCCTTTTCTTCTTGATGGTTTCAAATCTTTTGATTGTTGCTTTTTCATGTCTCATCCATTGAAGAATTTGTGTTTCGGAGACTAAGTTTGCTGAAATGATGACTGACCTTGATTTTGTCTCTTGGAAGCTACTTTCTTTGGTGCCATTGATTAGGATTTGAAGAAATTTAGAGAGCTAGGGTTTTAGTAAATATTGGGGGCTGGTAAAAGATGATATAGGTAGGTAAAATATATTATACAGGGAGGCAAAAACTAGTGTTTTTTGAGCTGTTAATTTTTGGCCCGAATGTTCCTGCAGACATCTGAAATATGGGTCCAGATGTCTGAGGTAACAGATTTTTGTTTTTTACTGTTTATTTGTGTATTTTGGTAATCTGTTGAATTTGTTATATAATTATTCTTAGTTTAATGTAAGAAACAAACAATTTATTCAAATAAATACACATAAAAACTTTTGAAACAAGATGACATACACACAAATTATTCAAAAATTATATAAAAGAAAAGGTTAGTTGTTTCCAGAAGGACCTCCTTGCTTCCATGAGTTTGGTTCATCCTTGATGATAGGATCATACATTGGTCGAATGGGCGACCAACGATTGGGGTGAACCGGAGAAGGAGTACGTTGAATGCAATTAACAATATCTTTCTTTGGAGAGCGACCACATATTTTTGCAATTTGACGAGTTAAGAAATTCAGTTGTTCTCCTTGGCGTCGTTGTTCCCAGGCCATTTCCTTTTGAAGGCCTAGACTCTCCTTTTGAAAATGATGTAAATCATCAATCCGATAGTCATCGGTTTGCATGATTGTTCCTTGATTCAATCGTAGATTTTACCTTCTTTCCTTTAGGTGAATATCCAGTAGTAGCTTTTGGAGGAGTCGAGATTCGTATAGAACCTTTGTAGCGAGGGGGCGGAGCATAATCCGGATATTGAACAGTGAATCCGGGTGGAATAATATAGCGTTCCAAGTGATCAACATCAGGAAAGTTAGATGGTGGTGATGGAACGGTATAGGCGGATGAAGAATGATTTATCGATGAGTGTTCATTTGGAGATGAGGCAGAATTGTAAATTTCTTCGTGAGAGGACATTGTAGTTTAAGGAAGATATACTAGTTAAATGAAACTATGAAGTTAAATATACGAATGACTCTTGAATTTATATATGCTTATGATATAAAAATAGTACTATATAAAAAGTTTTTGAGCCATGCATTATTTTAAGCAATGAAACCAACCATTTGTTAGAATTACATTTGAGAAAATTTCAACCAATAATATAAAAAAAAAACTGTTTTGCTATAAATAGAAAAACTTTAAGTTTTTAAAAGAATGTTTATATATACAAGGTAGTAAAAAAAACAGGTATATTTTATTTACTCTATTTAAAACGAAAAAATATACATAAGAATAAATACAATCTAAATTCTATTCTAGTTCGGATAATGAGCAAATTCCTAAGTTTCTTCTTAGTTTAATAAAAGTCATTTCATTCAATGGTTTAGTAAAAATGTCTGCAATTTGATTTTCGGTACTTACATATTCTAAGTTGATTGTTCCTTTTTCGACATTATCTCTTAAGAAATGATGTCTTATATCAATATGTTTTGTTCTAGAATGATTTATTGGATATTTTTATAAATTAATTGCACTTGTATTATCACAATAAATTATAGAATTATTTAATTGACTACCGTAGTATTGTAATGTTTGTTGCATGTATATTACTTGAGCACATGCTAAAGCGGCAGAAATGTACTCAGCTTCACAAGTAGACAAAGACACGCAATTTTGTTTCTTTCTAAACCATGAAACTAGTGATTGACCTAAAAAATGACATGTACCACTAGTACTTTTTCTATTCGTTTTGCATCCACCAAAGTCTGCATCGCTATAGGATACAAGTTCGAATGGATTATTTTTCGGATAGAACAAGCCGTAATCCGTTGTATTTGTTAAATAGCGAAGAATATGTTTTATTGCACGATGATGTGATTCTTTAGGTTGTGCTTGAAAGCGTGCACATAAACATTACACTCATCATTATATCGGGTCGACTGGCAGTTAAATAAAGAAGAGATCGTATATAGAGGTAGAAAATGTGCAAGTTGTTTTTCCCCGTTGTTAATAGAATATTTGGTATAAAATCATCATTTTCTACCAATAGGTGTAAGTCTTGTGGATCGTATATATGTTTCTAATGTGCAAGTGTACTAACAGTATAGCAAAGATATAAGCAGATATGTAAATGTAAGTAGAAATAAAAACGATCACACCAGAGTTTTTATACTGGTTCGGACCTCCCGTCCTACGTCCAGTCCCGAAGCTCTCCTTTGGTATTTCACTAACCAAATACCCTCGCTTCACCCGGAGGAACAGGTCTTTTTACAATAGAGTTTTCTTTGACAATCTTGTGTTCTGATCAACACTAATATTGACTGATAATACAAATCTTCCTATAATCTCCTTTGAGTGATTGTGTAGGTGTGAGCACAGATTTGAGGAAGAATATAACCAATATAAATAGTGGTTATAGTTTTGATTTGAGAATATTATAAATTAGGTTTCAGAAATCAACTTGATAATAATAATTCAAGAGAGTAGAAATCAGTAAGTTGAGTAAGTCAATCTCAAATCAATTTGATAGTATTTATAGAATTTGAAGAGTTATGAATAAAGAGAAGTGACTGGAAACCATTGGTGAAAGGTTGCGACTATTTGAAGAAGAAGAGCGTTTGTTTAAAGTTTCACAACCTTTCAGAATATAGCCGTTATTAAAAAAAAGTTCGTCACCAGACGTCTACAGGAAAGCTCAAACGTCTGGAGTTGGTTTCAGAGAATTTCTTGAAACTTACTGCAGACGTCTGAGTGTATACTGTAGACGTCTGGAGTATGTTATTTACAGAATTCATAGTTTGTTGTGCGTGTCACTTCATTGGAGATTGTACAATAATTCTATATACTACTTACACATTTGTTTACAGAATAATCTCCTTGTAATCTTCAAATCATAGCTCTTTGACGTGATGAATATCTTGAATACCTGCATACGTTAATATATATGTATATATACAATATTGTATAGTTGTTGTCATTGAAACTATAGAATGGAGGTTCCAACAATAGGAGCCTCGACGGAAGCTCTAATTATAGCTGCATCCTATTCAACCAGGATCACTTTCTTTTCCAAAAGGCTGTAATTTCATTAGTACCCAAGTATTTGGCTTTTAATTGACCTTCAATGATGTAACAACCCATATATTTAACGATAAGGTATTCAAATAATTGATTTAAATATTGAATCGTTACTGAATTGAAGGTCCAAATATGACTTTTCGCATACGATCAAATTAAAACTCGAGACCACCTCCGTGGAGTCTGGATTGACGTTGCGAATAAAATGAGTACAAATATCGCTACATTTAGAATCGGGCGATTCGATGGACAAAACGACATGAGATGAGTAAAATTATCATCTCAGAGCACTGTCTCGAATAATGATGAAGCTTATACCATTAGAACTGAAAAAATGAGGCTATGCAGACCAACTAGTTTCATCGCAACCCGATGTGTGTGTGATCGTACGAGCTCGAAACGTGCGGTGAATTATTTGAGAAATCAAATAAATTATACATACATACATACATACACACACACACATCACCCACTTAGATTAATTTACATTTCCTCCCCTCTTGCTTTTCATTTTTCCTCTCCTTCAATAAACGAAAAATAGTCTCCACCTTTATAAAATAAAATGGAAAGTCCGGTCCACGAGAATCGTCAAAACCAGGTATGTTGAGATCGTGATGAGGAGAGCTTCAGATCTTTTTAAGGTATTTGGGGGCTGCGGCAGTGTTTGATCATGCTCAACCTTTCCATGTTGTTTGAGTTTGTCAGCCGATTATGTAGAGTTAGGTGAAATGAAGAGTTACGTTGAGCTCCCCGTGCAGAGATGAGCTGGAAGTGGTTGTTTGGGGTAGTGTGGCGATGGCTTTGGAAGTGCGACATTTTCATACGGTAAGAGGAGTCTCTTGGTCACATTTCGTATGGAGGTGCCTGGGTGGACGAGGCAAGGTCGGCTGCATAGAGCGTGCAAAGGGCGACATGTTGGAAGTGACAATGCGTGAATTCGTCTATCGTAGCCCGATTGAGCAGGAGAGAGGTGCACGACGTGTATGGGTGTTGTATGGTTGTTGTGTGCATGCACGAGTTTGTGTATAGGAAGAGGTATTTTAATTTGGGGAAGATGATTAATAAAGGTGATTAACTTAATTAATTATTTTAATTAATTCTATTTTGTAATTAATTTGTATCTTTTGCATACGAGGTCCAATCAAGATGCGGTGTTCGCCGTTGCACTCATAGTGAGATTATCTACGACATGGTATGGGCTTGGACTAGATTCGAACATTTGAGAATTTATGGTTTTGGTGAGCGTAATTATAACTCTGAATTAATATCTCAGTATAAATCCCCATAATTTTATATATATAAAAATATTACTAGTAGAGGTAGAAAATAAATATAGAAGAAATTGTTTTTCCATTTGATTATACTTATTTGAGTAGATATTCGGGATAATTGATTAAAATCCCATATATTTATATTGTATTCTATTCATATTGAATAGAGCAAGATAGCGATGATATTGAATTATAGCATGACTATGAATTAATTAGACTCCAAATTATCATTACATTAGTGATAGAAATATTATTATATACTTTATTACTAATCTAAAATACGAATACAACTTTGAAAAATAATAATTAAAGGGCTTAAAAATGGTTTATAAGCTCATTTGTATTTTATAAAATAAAAGAATGATTTTCATAAAATAATAAATAAGAGATTAGGCTTTTATTTAAAGGAGTTAGTAAATAAGATTAGAATTTTATTGTTAAACGATTGAATTGTTTATTTAAATATGGGTATACATGTATGAGAATATTCATATAGGTATATCTTCATGCTATGACCAATCTCATGTAGCCATGGCAACCACCGAGTGCGCTAAGTTGTGTAACAGAGTACTGGGTCAAATAATCACTCTGGTAAAGCTCAAAGCATGATTTGTGAAGTTTTTACGTGTTTGAGTACAACAGTGCGCCTATGCGTGCGCAAGTAAGTACATCAACACATGTAGGAGTATCATGTGGAGAGAGGGGTTAACTGAGTTTGTTTAGTGTGTTAGAGAAGGCAGGGTCGTTATATTCACCGACAGAACTCTATACATGCAAAGAGTGGATTTTGGTGTTGAGATCGGTTTTTGAATACTTAAGAAACCATTCCAAAACATCAAGCAATTAACTCCAAAAGAGGTCTGATGGGGCAGAGGCAAGCTTAGAGTGCTAGGCACTCATTGGGCGAAGCGTTGGAAGAAACGTGGCTCGAATCAACGAGCGGTGGACGACTTGGCCTGCTGGCCTGTGCTTACTACCTAGGAATTTCCAGTCTCAATCGAGTGGTGTGTGCCACCAGTCAACTGAGACTAGACAACTGGGAAAGATCCCAATCGATTGAAGGTGCACTAACCTAGGCAATAAGCCCAGATCAAAGGTAAGGCTTTAGGGATTTTACCCCGTCTCATGAGCAGTTCTTCGTGAGGCTTTGGCACAGCTTCGAGAACGTAGGCTACTTGAGGAAGTGGAAGAGATGATGAAGTTGGGAATCTGGACTTGAGTACAAAGTGAATTGTATGTAGTCAAAAATGATTGGTAACTATTGTTTGCACCAAAAATGTTCACAAACCCCAAGTGTAGTGAAAGCACCAGCGTATGAATACGAATCAACAGTATTCACACACAAATCACAGATCTAAGCAAGTAACAAATAACAGTCAAGAAATAA
Organism: Allium fistulosum; assembly: GCA_030737815.1. NCBI lineage: Eukaryota > Viridiplantae > Streptophyta > Magnoliopsida > Asparagales > Amaryllidaceae > Allium > Allium fistulosum. Next base: position 784,961,238 of record CM060908.1, read on the forward strand.
TGAATAGTGACACACAATTTATAGTGGTTCGGCTATCTCCGGCCTACGTCCACTTCAAGGTTTTTATGATTTTATTGCTCGATGCTCCAAGATTACAATTTCGTATACTGTATTACAACTGATTTGTTGAACTAGATCTGAATCTAAGGCAGCAATGGTGATCTGGAGTAAATCTGGCAGAATCTGGGCGCTCTTTAGCTCTAGGAATTGTCCGACCTCTTTTCTGAATGACCAGGGGCTCTATTTATAGGCGTAGAAGGCTGATATTTCGCCTAAAATGAAGGGAGACCAGTTCTGGTACGTCAGGGGGCCCACATGCCCGCTTTATGGAAATCCGGGCCCACTTTGGGATCGATTCGACCCTTGGTTCGAATCGATCAAGAAAGTGTCCAATCGAGCTGAAATTTGGCGTGAACATTCTTCAACATGTGCTCAAGCTTCTATAAAAATTTCATAGCATTTGGATGTGTAGATCTCAAGTTATGATCGATTCAAGGTTGCATTTCTGGTTGACTAGCCTGGTTCGAATCGATCTAGTTCGAATCGATTCGTTCGAATCGATCCAGCGCGCGCTTCTGTGATGACGTGGAGCACCTTCTTCGTATCGATCCGACTTCTATGCCGAGTTGACTGGGTCGACTCCGTGGTTTCAGCTGTTATAACTTGGTGGATTCGATGTAATGGATTCGAAGGTATGACTTCATCGAATCGATTGGATGAACGTTCTCTTCGAATCGATCAAGGTAGGTTTCAGTTAAACGATACGAAGGCTTCTTGCTTGAATGGACTCGAAGATGCTCGCGGGATGGAGTCGAAGCTCTTTAACTTTATGGACTCGAAGAGTTTCTCATTAACGGATTCGAAGGTGGGAATGTGAGGGTGGACTCGAACTATCGGAGTCGAACTAATGCTTGCTCAATGGAGTCGAAGCAAGGCGTATTCCGATGGGTTCGAGGCAAGGCTCGTCGTGATCGATTCAAGGCAAAGGCTTGATCGATGGATTTGAAGTAAGCTGACTTCTCATGGATTCGAGGCAACGTATGTTTGATGGATTCGACCTTATACCACCTTATCCATCTTCTTTTGGCGATATCTTGAGCATACGAACTCGGATTGACTCGAAACTTGGAACGTTGTTTCATCTGGCCTTGCTTGACATGTCTCATCAATTGCAGCCCGATCCGGACTCGGACAAAATTCATCGATATCCATGGTGAACCTACGATGCACAATCGATGTTCATGACTAATAATCATTGATTTTCAGTTAATCTTTGGGTATCTCGGCTTTGCCAAAAGTTGGGATAACAACTATCAAGCACAATACTGGTACGATGATCAACCATAGGATCACATTCGACGAGCATGTATGGTCGAGTTGAGCTCCGCATCCCTTGGCTTTGACCTTGGGGTATGTATAGTCAGATAAATTGTATTAGCCTTTCAGTAGAGACCATCAATACAGATAGACAATGATGAGATATCAGTTTCGTTTATGCTAATGTACTTAATACGCGAAGTTATATTTCATGTATGCATATATTTATATAGCATCGGTGTTTCTTTGTAGTCCCGATGGGGTATTACATGGGATACGATCGTCGTTCCCATTTTAGATAGAGGTATACACAAGTTATTTGAGAAATCCTTAATGTCCTAGAAGGGGATGATGACACTCATCTACTACGGGATCATAGAACACTTATGCTCATTATAGGGGTACTGTGTGATCCGCAAAGTTCCTAGGTATTTGCAATAGAATGAATAACACTTATGCTTGTTATAGGGGTATAGTGTTACTATTGGGACTAGGTTTCAAGTAGATAGAGTAGATCATCACTTATGCTCATTATAGGGGTACAGTGAGATCTACATGAGACTTGTGGCTTGGGGTCTATGGTATATTTAGATACTGACTCTATTTATCTTTAACTCTCGAAGGGAATCATTGGATGACGATAGATATTTAGGTACGTTAGTGTACTGATTCTATTTATCTTGAATCATTGGATCATGATAGATATCCTGGTATGTTAATGCACCGACTCTATTTAACTTTAATCAATTGGATCGCGATAGATAGTTGACTCCATCCATTAGTGATGATGGGTATTGATTTATATTTCTTAATTGTCTTTTATTGTTATGTTATGCATGTTATAGTTGGTTGTTATTGTTGTTGCTGCATTTACTATCATTTTGTACTTTGTGGTAGACTTATATTATTATCACCCTACTTTTGGATGCTGGGTTACCTTTATCATAGTAGGATTGTTACGTTTCGGTCACATTATATTATTTGTGCTGACTCATTTATTACCCGAGAAGAGCAGGTTATGGTATAATTTCCTATCTTTTGGATAGGTTTTCTTGACATGGTTATGGACAGTTTAGATTACCCTTGAGCCATGATTATAGAGAGGATAGGTTGTGCCTTAGTAGTTCTAGTTTATTTGTATATAGTTTTAATATACAATATTTTGGGATAGTTCCCCTCACACTAGGCTTTATGTCTGACATGCATTTTGTCTTTGCCTGCTTATGTCATGATTACTCCGGGGTACTCGATTGAGTAGTTTAAGAGTCCTGTGCTTTTAGGGACAGGCTTTTTAGAAAGTTGATCATTCTATGGAGGGATGTTGACACTTCATATATATACTTGATATTGTAGTAGTACATGATAGATATGTTATTGGTATATGAGACTAGTATCAAATATTCTATTCTAACTTTCTGTACTGATATTTACTTATCAGTTATTTTCGCTAGTGTAGTCTATTATATATTGTTCATCATGTTCTGTTTCATGTAAATATAGTATATCATATATTATCATTCCACTATGAGATTCTATTGAAATGCTTAGTATAATGTTTTTTTAAATTTTCTTTCCCGACAATCTGTCTTTTGTGGTATTCGAAAGTCAGACTTTGTTATTCGATGTTGATTTCAGGGTATCGTGAAGAGCAGGTTATTATAGTTGGTATCAGAGCCTAGGCTTAACACTTTGGACCAAGTGAACCAGATTGAGTTAAATAATCTGGTAGAAGTAGATATGTTGAAAGAGCATACTTGTATTTTTCTATTGTATAATACTACATACACCACTTGACTTCTGGACTTAGACTTATTATTCTGCGAGTTGCTAGGATACCTTCGTCGTCTATCATTATGAGTAGATGGAGTATAACAGCAACTACCGGCAGGTAGTATGGGATGCCCGATTTGTCCAGAGACTATTAGATTATTGCACGGTATGTTTCGTCACTTGTGAACATTCCAGCATCTACGGTATGTAATAAAGGTGGTGTAGCCCTAGGGCACCAATATTTCTAACTCCACTAGCTTTTAGCTCCCCAAAGTTATGCCAGGATTTGTTTTTCCCTGGCAGAAAGCTATTTTCGAGTTCCAAGGCTAAGCTGTGAAAATGGCTAAGACATGTGTTTGTGATATGGCTCTCGCTAGTATCATTTATGGGATATTCTCTTGTAGAGGATTATCTTCTAGCATCTTAAGGGGAAGCTTTTGGCATAGTAGGATATAATAGTAGAGGGAGCTGATGAACAAGCTCTGCCTTGGATTTATTTTGAGCAATGCCTTGAGCTTTAATTTATTTTTGAGACCGAGAGGGGCACGTGATTTGAGTGTTTCATCCATTAGAGATAGGGAAACTTGCTAGTAAAGGAGTATGATGGCCGACTCAATCTTTTGGATTGATTTGAGGATTGAGATGGTGGATACTCCATTTTTATTGGCAATAGAGTTTGCCTTGAGTCTTAAAGCATCAGTTGGGGATTCATATCTTACTCTTATCTATATTAGGGGCCCGCTTTGAAAGTCTCGTTAGGATGGTTCTCCTCCATGAGAAAGCCCATGCGATACCATTTGAAGTGGTGAAAGTGGAAAGCAACCGAAGCCCCAACCGAAGTGCGAAGACCAAGATACAATGAAGACCGAGCTTTTGTGAAGAAGAAGCTAGCCTAGTATGTCACTCCCGTTGCATATAGGGGCATTTAGCCATGAGATATCATCCAGCTAAAGAGAAGCGTAAATGCTTCAATTATGATTGGCTTGATCACTTAAAAAGGATTTTCATACATTTTCAATGGGTGAGTAAGAGATAACGATTTATTCCTCGTAGGCATTACTGAGTCCTAGAAAGCCAACTACTTAGAAAAAGGAAATATATTCACATCGCAAGGTATGCTTCAAACTATAAGTTACTCGCTCGTGTTATTTTTGATACTTGAGTGGTATATTCTTCCATTGTTAGTTACTTGATAGGTAGGCTAAACTTGACACCCGTAATAGTAGGTGAATTCTTTTGCAATTCTAACTTTGTATAAATAACCTTAGTGTTAAACTGAGGTAAAATGACCAAGCGTACCGCCATTCGAACTTGATGCACATGCATCCAGATTAAGTAGGGTAGATCAGTGATGACTTGGATTTGGTATCTAGATAAAGTTTAGTAGTTTTCCAATAATGGACAAAGACTGGCCGAGTGACTTATACATTTTGCATAGAGTCATTTGTATTGCAATTGTTTTTCCTTATGTTAGTAAACCTTAGGTGATGGGAGTAATCTAATGTGCCAAAGGAATATTTCCTAAGATTGATCCATTCACGTACCAGTTCCTAATCACTAGTTTAAGCATAGGGTTTCTAGGTGATTACAATAGTTAGGCAAGGGTTTTTCACTCGATTCTTAAAGGCGAGCACTTGAGTTGGATTCCTGAGGTGACCGAGAGATTCCGAAGCATGACTCTAGCCATGTGAGGGAATTTTAGTGGTCCAACCAAGGAACCGATTCAGAGTTTGCATGGGAAGAGTCAATTGGCCGACCCTAGTGTAAGAAATCGTGTGAGAGAATAAAGGATTAGATCAAGTATCACATATACTTTTGGATGATCTTTATTCATTGTAAAATTATTTATAGTATAGAGTTTGGAATGCTTGTGATAGCTCGAGAAAGGACTTCTCGACTAATTTTGTGGCGATTTAGATAATCTTCTAAGTATATGATGCTTTCCTATGCAAGCATCATAGTACAAGTATTTTATCTTTATCAACATTGTACAGTTGAGATGAGTTTGAACCCGAGCGAGCCCAGGCATATATGGATCGACATTAAATAATGATTTGATTAGTAGAATTTTTCTTTTGGGTTCTGTTTGGAATAGAATGAAATATTAAGACTTAGTTCATTGAATTTATTCGATAGCTTTGAGAGTCATTGACCCTACAAATCGTGTAAGTTTTCCTTTTTGTAACAAGAGGTGTGATAATCTTTCATCGATTGTACTCGCGAAAGGATTTACACTAATTAAGCATTTTGTCAATCTTCGACGTTGGATACACTCGTTGAAGTTTATAATTTGTCATGAATGATTTGACCATTGTTAGTCACCTTATGTGTCAGTGTAGTCCCAAAAGTCTATTTCGTTACTCTGCATGCTTGTTAATGTTTACCTTTGCTTGCTATTGTTTGATTGTTGTTTGTCATTGCTTGTTGTTATTTTTTATTATATGCTATTGCTTACTGTTGATTGATTTTCATTTTTGTTAATTTATTGTTGTTTCTTGTTTTGTATGATTGATAGTTTATACGTTATTTATTGTTGCTTTTTTACTGTTTATCGTTGCTTACCGTTGTTTGATTATTGTTTGTTATTAATCTGTAATGCTAGTCGTTGCATGCTTTGTATATTTAGTACTATGTTTGTAAATTGTTGTTGTTTGTTGCTACTTGGTGTTTGTTTGGTTGCTTGTATCTTAATTTATTCCCTATTAAAGTATTTTGTGGAGAGAGATAGCGATAGCTATCTAAAATAGATCATGACATCTATGGCCATTATAGGGGTCGAGATAGGTTATGTACCAGTCTATTACCTATGTGAATCAAAGTCAATGGTATATTTAGATATCGACTTATTTGAGCATACTCTCCAATTGATAGACATGTATGGTTGGGATAGTATCGGTTACTACACTAAAACTACACATGTTTAAATTTTAGGCTCACTGCATTAGAAATGCAAATTACATGGTTTGATATTGCATATTCACTTGAAATGATTGCTATATATGATTTAGCATGCTAAAATCCATGGTTAATATTGCAATTTTGTTTAACCCTCTTTCTTGAGTACATAGTTAGGTACAGGAAAGAAACTATGCACTATTGGGATGCTTATTTGCTTGTATTCACATCTAAATGGCATTTGCTTGCTACGAAAGAGGTACGTAAGATCTGTAGTGTAGATTTGGGTGTATATGCTTGTATGTCCTCAGAAATGTGATGCCTCATATAGGAGATGTGTACATATCTATGTTGTTTTGGGATTCTTTTCGGATCAGCTACATAAAGGAGGCATTGTCGAATTTTTCTAAAACAAGAGGGGCTTTGAAAGCCTAACAATTAAAAGACATTTTCTTACTTTGAGAATTTCGAGGATGAAATCCTTTTAATGAGAGGAGAATGTAATAACCCTCATATTTAATGATAGGATATTTAAATAATAGATTTAAATATTGAATTGTTATTGAATTAAAAGTCCAAAATATGACTATTTACATACGGTCGAATTAGGACTCGAGACCAACTCCGTTGAGTCCGGATCGACATTGTGAATCAAAATGAGTATACATATCTTTACATTTGGAATCAGACGATCTGATGGCAAAAATGGCCTTAAGATGCGTGAAATCATCGTCCTAGAGCGCTGTCTCGAATAGCGTTGAAATCTATAGCATTACAGATAGAAAAATGAGGCAATGCATGCCGACGAGTTTCATCGCGATTCGATGTGCTATATGACTGTACAAGCTCGGAACATGCGATGTTTTATTTGAGCAATAAAATAAATTATATATATTATACATCACCCACTTAGACTATTCTCCATTTCTTTTATCCCTTGCTTTTCATTTTTCCTCTCCTCCAGTAAACGAAAAATAGCCTCCACCATCAAAAAATCAAATTGAAAGCTACATTCCATGAGAGTGGATGAAACTAGATCCGTTGAAATCGTGGTGAGGAGAGTTTCGGGTGTAAAAGAGATTTAGGGGGTGGAACTGTGTTTGGTCATGCTCGACCTTTCATGTCATGACTAGAGACTGAGACTGTCGGTTGGAGAGGTAGAGTTAAGTGAAAAGAGAGTTGCGTTGAGCTCCGCATCCGGAGACGAGCTGGAGGTGGTTGTTTGGCGGTGATGTAGCAATGGCTTTGGAGGTGCAACATTTGCAGGCTATAGGAGGAGTCTTCAAGTCGCATTTCATACGGAGTTGTCGAGGTGGAGAGGTGAGGTCGGTTGCTTAGTGCGTGCGAAGGGTGATGTGTTTGAAGTGAAAGTGCGTGAATTCGTTGGACCGTAACCCGATTGAGGAGGAGAGAGGTGCACGGTGTGTATGGGTGTTGTGTGCATGCACGATTTTGTGTATAGAAAGGGGATTTTAATTTGGGAAAGATTATTAATTAAGGTTATTAACTTAATTAATTATTTTTAATTAATCATGTTTCATAATTAATTTGTATCTCTTACATACGAGGTCAAATCGAGACATGGTCTTTGCCGTTGCGCTCATAGTGAGATCATCTATGATATGCTACCTAATAGAAATTATATCTCAGTATAAATCCCCATAGTATTATATATAGAAAAATATTACCAAATAGAGGTAGAAAATAAATATATAAGAAATTATTTCCCCATTTGATTTGATTTATTTGAGTAGATGTTTGGGATAATTGATTAAAATCCCATATATTCATATTTTGTTATATTCGTTTTAAATAGAGATAGATAGCAATGATACCGATTTATAACAAGATTATAAATTAATTAGACTCTATATTATCGTTATATTAGTTATAGAAATATTACTGTATATTTTATTACTAATCGAAAATAAAAATACGACTTTGAAAAAAAATAGTTAAAGGGCTTAAAAATGGTTCATAAGCTAACTTATATTTTATAAAATAAAAGAATGATTTTATTAAAATAATAGATAAGAGATTAGACTTTTATTTAAATGAGTTAGTAAATAAGAGTAGGATTTGATTGTTAAACGATTGAATTGTTTATCTAAATATGGGTATACGTCTATGGGAATATCCATACGGATATTCGGGATAAAGTGGACGTAGGCCATAGAATTTTTCAAAGCATTATAAAATCTGTGAATTTTTCGAACCATTATAAAATCTGTGTATTCTTATTGTTTTCTTACTAGATCTACTCAGTTCCATATATCCTAGTGTATTTTTCCATTTTTGGCCCAACATGTACATAACGCTATTATATGAGTAACAACGACTTACTCGTGATTATTATGGACACCAATGAGTTACATGCATGTAGCTATTTGGAACAGTTACATAACGACTCACTAGATTCCTCTAAAGTATATTTTATATGAGTCGAACAAAATACCTCATGTGATGATGTGTAATAATCTTTCGACATGAGAGTACTATGAAGCTTATGTGGGAAGTGCTTACTTTGATTGTGGTCAATCACATGATATTGGTTCATATTGTTTGCACCAAAATTGGTCACAAACAACTGATAGTCGTTGAAAACACCAATACGCAATCACAATTCACAGATAACAAATATGTAGAGAAACAAAAATGAAGAACACTTAGAAAATTGAAAAGAACAGCAGTAAACAACACAGATTTTATAGTGGTTCGGCGATCTTGCCTACGTCCACTCTGAAGCTTATGATTTATTGATTCACTTGATAACTTCAATCCGTTACAGCAGATTACAATTGATGATAGCTCTGAAATTTGAATACAACAGTGATCATAAGATTTAGAATTGAATCAGGCAGCGTTTGGACGTTGAGTCGCTAAAAGATCCCTTTTCTGTAGGCTTCACGGGGATATTTATAGGCGTAGGAGGCTGAGATCGCGCTCAAACTTCGGGAGACGTCTTCAGGAACGTGAGTGGGCCCACGCGACCGGTCCCACCAAGTTTCGACTCGATCTGTGATCGATACGAATTCATTTCGTATCAATCAAGAACTAGTCCGATTGAGCTGAAACTTGGCAGGAACATTCTTTACCTTACGCCGAAGCTACTGTGAATTTTTCGTAGCGTTTGGATCAGGGATTTGTGAGATATGATCGATACAAGGTTAAAGTTCCATGTGCGTTGCCCTGTTCGAATCCATGGTTTCGTATCGATGGCTTTCGCATTGATCGAAAGCGCGTGCGCGCGGTGACTTGGAGCGAGTTGCCTGGATCGATCCGATTTTAGTGGTGCATTGACCGATTTGTATCCACAAACTTCGCCTCATTTGTATCGAGTACTGTTATTCAGTTTGAATCAATCAACTTCGTGCATCTCGTATCATCTTTCAACGTCTAGTTCGAATCGAGATAGGCGGCTTAGCTCGTATCGATGGTGATGTCTCCATTCAATGGATACGATTGTGATGGATACGAACTAAAGCTGCCTGATGCATTCAAAGGAATGCCTCGTTCATCGATTCGAACTAATCATTGGTCGACCTATACGAAGTTCATGGATACGAAGGCCTGGCCATTCCGATTGATACGAAGCCAATGGATACGAACCAAGACGTGGTGATGGATACGAACGGATGGATTCGAACCGTGCACATGGATCGTTACGAAGACGATGGGTTCGAACAGTGGTTCTCCGATGGATTCGAACATCACATCTTCCCTAACTCATATCGATCATATCTCATTCATACGAACTCAGGTTGACCTGAAATTTGGAACGCTGGTTCCCATGACTTTGCTCGTCGTATTCTATCAATGGTGGCCTGATTCGGGATCGGACAAAATTCATTGATATCCATAGCAAAGCAGTGTATAACCATTCTTTGAGACGAACTATCTTTGGTTTTTCGGTCGATCTCTTGGTATCACGGCCTTGCCAAAAGGCGGGATAACACTTGCCCCCCAAAACATGCCTTGCGATAGGAAGGTGTGTTTTGTAATTCCATAAGCTGGATGTTCATATCCTGTCGATGACCTGCAAAGAACTTGACAGTTTCATATGACCTCGAACGACGATCGTTCGGGATCGTGTGCCATATGAGGTGAAATGTGACCGTTCGCGGTCGAATGTCGTTCGTGGCAAACAAAGAAACGGGACCGTTCGCGGTCGAAGGCCATTCATGGCAAATAAAGAAATGGGACCATTCGCGGTCGGAGGTCATTATTTAATGAATCGTGATCGTTCGCGATCGGATGTTGTTCTAGACGAATTGTGACCACTCGCGATCAAGTGGCATGGAAAGAAGAATGTGATCGTTCGCGATCGTGTGCCGTACGAGGCAGAAATGTGATCGTTCGTGATCGAATGTCATATTAGGTCAATTGTGACCATTCGTGGTCGGGTGCCGCACGAGGCAGTGTGATCGTTCGCGATCGAATATTATATTAGATGAAGTGTGACCGTTCGCGATCGGGTGCCATACGAGGCAAACGGTGACCGTTCGTGGTCGGGTGCCGTTCGAGGCTGATTGTGACCGTTCGAGGTCGGGTGCCGTTCGAGGCAAATGAGTGTGCCCGGGGGGTCTTAGTATTATCGATGCCAGGTTCACGTTCGGATGAATTTCTGAATCAGCGATCGTGGCGGTTCGTCGCCATACAAGGTGTGCTTGTGGACCGTTCGCGATCCAAAGCATACGCGAGTAACTTCTTCTACAGAATTGCAAATATCAAATTAACGTTCACATGAATTCCATAACAGAAATGTCCAAACAAGCAAAGTCTAAATGTCCAAATCAACATGAAACAAAAGCAAAGCAAGGATGTCAAAGTGTAAATTCTCACTACGAGACGGTCAATAATCATTCAGAGCATGCCTGTGGATCGTTCGCGATCTCATACATGTGTAAATGGTTTGATGGTGTTAGTGAGAAATTTATGACTCGTTCATCGTTATTTAAATCAACTGATAACCATACGTTGCCCCGGCTTGGGGTCACCCCTAGTTGATGTAGACGGTGGCCACTCTGGTTCCACCGTTGGAGCTCGCCTCCTCACATACTGAAGTAGCCTACTTTTCCTGATATGCCCTTCTACCTCATCCTTCAGGTGTCTATAGTCATTTGTGTTATGTCCATTCAGCTCGTGGAATAAGCAATGTTTGTCTGATTTTCTCTCGCCGGTTGTCGGATCCCGTCGCATTGGTCTACGATAGGCAACTTTCTCTCGGGTGTCTTGGTAGATTCGCTCCAAACCCTCGTTCAGTTCTGAATAGGTGGTAAATCGTGGCTCCCTCCGTTGCCGCTTTAACCTGTCGTCATTTTCTCTAGTTTTCCGCTTCCCTTTACCAGTCTCTGCACCTTTTACAGGTGAATTACCTCCTCTAACTGCGTAAACATCGATTTCTTCTTCTCTTTCTGTACGAGCATCCTCTAATCGCAAAAACTTTTCTGCCTCGTGATAAAATTCTCCTAGATCCATAGGTGGGTCTTTAGTTAGTGAATTTTTGAATTCTGTGCCATCAGCTATTCCGAACACAGCTGCCATCATAATCATGGATGGATCTTGCCGATCCACCGATGCTGCTGCTGCATTGAATTACGTCAGAAAATTCCTCAAAGACTCCCCAGCTTTTTGCTTTAGTGTTGCCAAACTCGTCATATTCTTGGGTCTTGCAATGGGGACCCTAAATTGCTCCATGAATCTTTCAGTTAAATCTGCCCATGTTCTTATGGAGCCATTCTCCAACTGCCTAAACTATAATGCTGCGGTATCTTTTAAATACAATGGAAAGCACCGGGCCATGACTTCCTGTGATGCCCCCAATACCTCCATATGCCTCATATACTTCATCAGATGGACCGCAGGGTCCGTCCTCTCATCGTACATCTCCACTGATGGTAACTTGAATTCTGGTGGGTTCCTAGCCATCCTAATCGGAGGAGAAAAGGGACTCATGTTCACATCTTCAAGATCTCTGTTTACTAATCCGCCCATCATGGCTCGTCTGACTATTTCTGCCAATCTATCATTGTCTCCATGCCATAGTTCTCGTTCACCGCCTTCGAACTGCCCCCGAGTCCGTGTGAGCTTTCAGGAGTCTGCCCCCCTGGCTGAGCGTTCATCCCTGTATTGACACCAGGTTTCTCGGATGTTCCTGTCTCTCTCTCCGGGATTTGATCAACATGTTCTAAACGTGTGCCCCCCAGTTCTAGCGCTGCGCCAGATGGTCCTGCTCCGTTCTGAACTCTGGTTCCTCCTTGATTCTGCGTTCCAAGTTGCCTAATCTGTTGAAACAGGTTCTGGATCATCTCCTCTTGTCTCTTCATCATTGTCTCCATCTCATCCCTGGTGATGAAGATCGATGCTTGGTTTGCCCCCGAAGAAGCCTCTTGACTCCCTTCATGCTGACTTTGCTCTAGCCTTTGCCTTTTACTAGTTTGCCTTGTCATATCTTCTCAGATCTGAGCTCTTAAGTCTTCAAATTCAACTTCTACGTGATAGAACTCCTAAATTAGCCTTCTTAGTGAAAGCACCTAAATGTTTGCACCAAAATTGGTCACAAACACCCGATAGTCGTTGAAAGCACCAGTACGCAATCACAATTCACAGATAACAAATATGTAGACAAACAAAAATGAAGAACACTCAGAAAATTGAAAAGAACAGCAGTAAATAACACAGATTTTATAGTGGTGCGGCGATCTTGCCTACGTCCACTCTGAAGCTTATGATTTTATTGATTCACTCGATAACTTCAATCTGTTACAGCAGATTACAATTGATGATAGCTCTGAAATTCGAATACAACAGTGATCATAAGATGTAGAATTGAATCCGGCAGAGTCTGGACGTTGAATCGCCAAAAGATCCCTTTTCTGTAGGCTTCAGGGGGCTATTTATAGGCGTAGGAGGCTGAGATCGTGCTCAAACTTCGGGAGACTTCTTCAGGCACGTGAGTGGGCCCACGCGACCGGTCCCACCAAGTTTCGACTCGATCTGTAATCGATACGAATTCATTTCATATCGATCAAGAACTAGTCCGATTGAGCTGAAACTTGGCAGGATCATTCTTTACCTTACGCCGAAGCTACTGTGAATTTTTCGTAGCGTTTGGATCAGGAATTTGTGAGATATGATCGATACGAGGTTAAAGTTCCGTGTGCGCTGCTCTGTTCGAATCCATGGTTTCGTATCGATGGCTTTCGCATCGATCGGAAGCGCGTGCGCATGGTGACGTGGAGCGAGTTTCCTGGATCGATCCGATTTTAGTGGCGCATTGACCGATTCGTATCCACAAACTTCGCCTCATTTGTATCGAGTACTGTTATCCAGTTTGAATCAATCAACTTCATGCATCTCGTATCAGCTTTCAACATCTAGTTCGAATCGAGATAGGCGGCTTAGCTCGTATCGATGGTGATGTCTCCATTCAATGGATACGATTGTGATGGATACGAACTGAAGCTGCCTGATGGATTCAAATGAACGCCTCGTTTATCGATACGAACTAATCATTGGTCGACCTATACGAAGTTCATGGATACGAAGGCCTGGCCATTCCGATCGATACGAAGCCAATGGATACGAACCAAGGTATGGTGATGGATACGAACGGATGGATTCGAACCGTGCACATGGATCGTTATGAAGCCGATGGGTTCGAATAGTGGTTCTCCGATGGATTCGAACATCACATCTTCCCTAACTCATATCGATCATATCTCATTCATACGAACTCAGGTTGACCTGAAATTTGGAACGCTGGTTCCCATGACTTTGTTTGTCGTGTTCTATCAATTGTGGCCTGATCCGGGCTCGGACAAAATTCATCGATATCCATAGCAAAGCAGTGTATAACCATTCTTTGAGACGAACTATCTTTGGTTTTTCGGTCGATCTCTTGGTATCACGGCCTTGCCAAAAGGCGGGATAACACATATTATGGCTACAAATCGATATGTGTCAAGATATATGAAGTGAAACACTATGCAAGAGGATATTTGTTTCTTTCAATATACCTAATTTGAATTATCCTAATTGGAAACCAACTAAAAATCAAAGTTTTTTATCAAAGCAATCTTGTTAGTCCATAAATGTTATATGATTAAAAAAAGTGATCTTGTATGTTGAAAATTGAAACTAAATATGAACATTATTAAAGCTTTTACCTTAGCTTGAGCTTTCCATGTCTAAGTGACATAATGATTAGTTAATGATTAGGTGTTTATAGCTATAAATTAACAAGGAAGAAGATATATGTAATGATTAGGTGTTTATTTATTTGATCGACCTTCAGTTCAAAATTAAAATTGACAATATGACTTGTTGTATATAAATTTTCTATTCAAATTTCATGTGGTTGACTGAAAAATAACCCATTATTTGATAACCTAAAAGTATAAATGCATGGTCAACCAAAATAAAGAGTTTAATGAAAAAGGTGTACGTGAATAATTAGTTGATTAATGCACAAGCTAATGATGTTTTAGTGGGAGAGTTACAAGTTGAAGAGAATATTTCTTTTTTTGGATAATAGGAGTGATACTTTATTCAAGTGGAGCACTCATTATGATGTCTTAGGATCTCGAATTCGTGGCCTTTAAAACTTGTCTAAAGCGTCATACCTCTAACCACTTGAACTAGAGTCCTTGACAAGAGACCATTTCTCTTCCATATCTAACCTTTCATGAAACCTCCATTTTAACATGAAAATAATTCAAAATTTTACACCGTTCTCATCTTCCCCAATCTAAAATCAAATTATTTTCTAAAATTTACCTTACAAATTATTTTGAAAGTTGGAAACATAGTTTCCAAAATGAATTCTAACAGTCCAAGGTATGTTGACTTGGCATCATCAAAAGGTAAGAACTGTATGTTATATGTATATTTTCTAGTTCATAAATATATGTTTATGCCTACGTGCATGTGTAATGTCTAGCCATGTTATAAATAACTTTTTAAATCTGATTTAAAAATTAGTTACATATATGAACCATATATATATACATATACATATATACATATACATATATATATATATATATATATATATCGTATTTCAAGATTATAAATATGTTAGACATATGCACATGTATGTGTATAAATGTATTCTAAATATAAAATAAGTATTATGATTGAATATGTGTATTTATATATAATTTTTAAATGTATATGTGTATGTATGTATAATTTCATAAAAAAATGCGTATAATATATATTGAAAACAAAGTTTAAACACATGAATATTTATTTGTGTACACACACTTTGTAAACTGAAAACTAGTTACCTATTTTCATATACATTATTTAAGTAATATGTGTATGTATGTATGTGTGTGTGCGCGTGTGTGTATATAGGAGCACTCAATGGTACCCCTATTACGCATTAAGGGCCCAATTACCATAAAAAAGAATAACACCGGCCCAACCACAAAAGCAAAGTCAAACAACCTTATTCCAAATCAATTTAATAAAATGGATTTGCCACATCATGGAAGCCATGCTGAGGAAAATAACTCTAGTTATCTACATACACCATACATTAACTCAACCTAAACATATCAGCATGTCTGAGAAGGGATGAAGCATTAAGCAAACTCCGATGAAATTTAGAATCAAAGCACGATAGCCCACCAATAGGAGCATCATCATATACCTTTGAGAAAGAGGATAAGATTTCTTCCATCCACTAACATTTTTGTCATATGGCTTTTCATTATGATTAAGCTATGATAGTCCTTGAGTAATAAAATCCATCTGACATTAGTAGGCATAAGAATACCACTAAAATCAAATCATTCCTTTCACTCTAGATGTGCCATGTGAGAGTAATTATAAACATTCCAGTGACCAATGTGTTAATTTGGTTTATATATGCATATATGTATTTACACTAAAATTTATATCATCTTTTATCAAACAATCGACAAGCCCTACTTTGTCAATAGAATGTTCAAAACCAAAACATAAAATTAATTCCAGAAAGAAATACATTGAAAATTAACATGGTTTAGTCGACTATCCAAAGTAATCATTTGAGTGGTTGTTGATTTAATCAACTTACTCCTGCTATTATTTAAATATTCTTTTTTTAAAGTATGTATGTATAACGAACACACACAAAAACATAGATGCATGCGTGCACCTATACAGAGCGGGGTGTGTGTATGTATGTGTGTGTTTATGTATGTATGTATCTTTGTGTATGTGTATACGTGTATATAGCGCATTCTATTAGTATATGCATATGTTTAGTTATAAATCTCAATAACTATGCTTATATATATTTATATTTAAGATCAATAACCCTCTTTATTTAGCACCATTTGTAGCCCACTAATATCATCCATAAGTTTCTATTTAAATATTTGTTCATTCTCTCTCCAGTCACATGAACCAAATATTTAAATATAAACTTATGGCTATCAGGGGCTGCAAATGGTGCTAAATAAAGAAGGCTATTGATCCTAGCTTATATATGTATATATCACTTGACATCTTTATTGTGTTACATGTGTTTGTACGGAAAAGGGGCAAATACACCAATTCAATAAAAAGTGTAATAAGCAAATGGAAAATGAAAGAGAACAAAGAGAGAAAGTGAAAAGAGACAACCTTTTTATGTTGGTTTAGTAGAAAATCTATCCTGCATCTACTTTTTATTTTTGCTGATTATTCCTTTCTATAACATTCGATTTTACAATGCAATCATTGATTCCAAGAGTTAGATCTCAAATTTCACCAAAAAGGTTAAGTGTTATCCAGCATTTGAACCTAGTAACTTCTTAGTGAATTTTGACTTCGAGGCAAAGACGAAATAGATCAAGAACATAAAGGGTTGCTTAGGATAATGGAGTGATCAAGCATAAGAGGTTGGAGCCAATTTAGAGCAAGTCAATTATGGTTGGTATCGACCACAATTATGGTTGGTACCGAGATGATCCTTAGGAGGACCAACTTATGAATAGTTATGTGAACAACTCCAGTATTTCACAAAAAAGGACTAGTCCCTTATAGGACAAATCATGTCGATTCCGACATGATTTGGTGGAGCAACTTTCATAGATGAGCTCAGAAACTTGAAGATATGGACAAGTATGAAGAAATAAGTGTTTTGGTGATGAACATTTTGTGCTCGGTACCTACCATAATGTGGTCGGTACCAACATGATTTTGTTTACCAAAATCACATGTTCTTCCTTCTTATTCACATGAATATGAATTTTCATCCAATCGTCCATGATCTAGCGGCAATGGTGGAAGATTTTAACTATAAATTCAAGTGCAACTGCAACAAGAAAAGGACTTTTACATTCTTCACTCTTTGGCCTCAGATTTTGAACTATGTTCTCCCCATACTCAACCTTCATCATGAATTACTATCACATAGGAAATTTCATTGTTTAAAAAACCTTGTAAATCATTTGTATTCGTCTTTAATCTTAAGAAATAAAATTAAGGTGGGTATAGGTAGTGATTTGAGGTCGAACCATTATAAAATATGTGTTTTCTTACTATTCAACTTTGTTTTTGATTGATTTACTCTCTTTTGTGATCGGTTTGGGGTGTTGCGTTAAATTTTGACCCAACATTTTTTGTGCTTTCATTGAGAGATGAGATTCTCAGGCAAGATTTAGCTTATAACTTTAGATTTCGAGCATCCAGAAGTTAGGTCTTGAAGTTTGTTATTGTAGATCTGAAGTTACTTGGATTAGAGGAATAATCTTGATTAGGTCTGAAGGATATAGCCCCAAGACAGACTTCAACAAGATTCAAAGCTGTTGCTGGAGAAGATGAAGCTTCTTAGCATAATAAAGAGACTACTTAGCCGATCCTTACTTCATAAGGACCTTCTTTCACTTAGGAGGTGGTGACCAAGACTGAACTAAATAGAATAATAGCTGAGATGAATAAGAGGATGCTTGATTAGCAGAATTCCATCTTCGGAAAAATAGAGAAAAGGCTTGCCTTGTTTTCCCACCGACCACAAAGGCTTAAGAAGAGCTGTAGAGATTCATCTCATTTAAGTTCTGAGGAAGATAGTTCATCTTAATCAGATCAGAACAAGAGAGAAGGCAAGCAAACGATGAAGAGGAAGGCAGATGGAACATCGAAGAAGCAAAGCGAAGGAGATGGAACTAATTTTTCCATGGCCAACATGGTCGGTACTGGCTATAATTAACTCAGTATCGACCATAATGGAGGTGGGGGCAGTGGACAACCACCTAAATATATAAACTTTCTAACAGTCAGGTACACTTCCAGGATGATGGCGTCGATGAAATACAAGATACTGGTCCATGAAATGATGGTGTTCAAGCAATACCACAGCACCTGTAAGGTGTAATAACGGTCTAGAAAAACAGATCTCCCAATTACAGAGGAGCCTAGACATCATGCAACTAACCAAGAGCATTGCATGTTCAAACACTAGGCGCTATTCCTGATGATTATTGTCCAGCTACCTAAATCAATGAGCAGTATATAGAAAATATGGTATGAAGATTGTTGAATGAAAATCTGCACACGATTAATGACGAGTGGGGTTCATCACTAAGCCGGACCCCATTCACCGGTGAAATTCTAACGAAGAGTTATCCCAAAGAGTTTGTTTACCAATGATGTTGTCTTTTTATAGAATGACCAATCCAAGGCAGAATCTATTAACTTATGGATGGAACATGGATGGTGCTTGAGCTACTGATGCAGTGGGGTGCAGGTGCTTCCCCATATTCTCAGATGGGGTAGCTACGATGTGGTCCACTCGGCTAGTGCTGAGATCCATATTATCTTTCAATTAGTTAGTGAAGAGTTAATGGAGAAGTTTAGGCACAATACTACTCGGCCAAAGGATGTGATGTCCTTAGCGAATGTATATCAGGGTTTCAGAGAGACTTCTAGAAACGATTCAAAACCGCAGTCATTGAAGTAAGTAATCCGAAGGAAGATATAGTTTTGATAGCATTGGTTTGCAGGGGAGCCCCATAAACAAACTTTGGTATATGGCTTTAAACAAAGCAGCCACATACTACGGAAGAGTTTTAGCAAAAGTCATCCCTGTTTCTATGCTTGGAAGAGGCAAACCGGATCATAAGACCGATCAGTGGAAGTCTATCAAGCGAGGAAGTATATAGCATTGTTTCTCTTAAAAAAACTGAAGAAAGCACTAGAAATGTTGCTGTAAAATATTGGAAACAATATTCGAAAAAGGAAAAACTAAGGCACTATGGGAAAAAGCGCACAAGATACATGAGGCCAGGAGATTATACTCCCTTGAATGATTCCGTTGAGAACATCTACCTTACCACACAAGTTATGGAGAATTATAAGAAACCAACTTGGAAGGAGAGAACTGAAGCTGAATGGCGATTGGGGAAATACTGTCACTTCTATGAGACATAAGGGCACAATACCAGTGAGTGTCATCATTTGTGGGATGTTGTCAAAAATATTATTCGAAAGAAAAACTTTAACATTGTGTGAGGAATTAATAAGATGGTTATTATAATGATAGACCCCAAGGGAAAAATTCTTGAAGGGATTAGCCTTAATCCAGTGGAGAGGGATGAGGCAGCCTAAGTGAAGGATTGCTATAATTACCATATCGGGAGGACCACACCAAACAAAGGAAAGATGGAAAAAATGGAGAGGTATGGTGGTTTGCCGAAACATCTGCAATGGGAGACTTGTTTCGTTATCGAAGACGGAGCTCCAACGAAACAACAAAGAACAATGAATTATGACATCATTTTCTGGAATAAAGATGCTGACGGGATAAAAGTATTAACACTTGATCCTATGGTGATAATGATTATTGTTGGGCCAGTGATAGTGCACCATGTTTTGATCAGTTATGGAAGCTCAATTATTCAAGAAAACCTTTAATCAGATGAAGCTCGGTCCGAAGGATCTACAGCCATGTAAATCATATATCCAAGTATTTATCGAAGCAGCTATGGAACCAGTTGGATGTATTGATTTGTCCATAAAGTTAGGCGAAGGAGACCGCAAGATAGTGCATGTTCAGACATTTGTGGTGATCGATTTTTACCCTACAGTGCTTTCCCGAACCTACCAGCCCTTGCTAGTTTTAGGGTAGCACTTGCTTTATGGTGTTTGATGATGAATTCCTCCACTGAGAACAGAGTTAGAGCTATTCAACGTGACCAGAGCACTGGTCGAGTATTTTATGTCGTAGAGCTCAGAGAGGCGAGACGAAGCGAGAAAGGAAAGAATATGGAGAAAATTCTTTGATTACTGACACATAGCAACTATCGCCTCAGCCTTGGCTTATGCTCCAATAGTAAGTTATACAAACCTATGTACCCTCGAAAAGAGCCAGAGGATGCGATGGTGGCACCGTTAGAGTTGATAATTAACATCCAATCGATGATGATGATAATCCCACTTGGTTTCTCAAGATCAGATCTCAGCTTGACATAAAGATGGAGGAGTTGGTAGGGTTTCTCTGGGCAAACCTGGATGTGTTTGCCTCGATGCATTGTAATATGTATGGAATATCACCAGAGATAGCGTGTCATGCATTGAATGGGGACCCAAGATGCTCTCATGTGAAGAAGAAGAAGAGATATGGCCTGGGTTTAGAGCGATCCGCTACATTTAACGAAGAAGTAAATGGCCTAAAGAAAAATGGCTTCATTTGCAGTGCATTATACCCTAAATAGGTATAAAACCCTATATTGGTTAATAAGCCAAATGGGAACTGGCGGACATGCATCGATTATTCAAATTTGAATAAAGCGGGCCCAAAAGATAGTTTTCCATTACCAAAGATTGACTAACTTGTGAATTCCATGGCTAGACATGAACTTCTATCCTTTATGGATGCGTATTTCGGCTACAATCGTATAACAATGCATGTTCTAGATTAGGAGCATACAAGTTTCATCATTAATTTGGGGTTTTACTATTATCGAGTGATTTTGTTCAATTTGAAGAACGTAGGTGCTACTAGTAAATAAGACATTTCGAAAACAAATCAGATGAACAACGGATATCTGTATGGATGATATGCTTGTTTTTTTGTAACAAGAGTGCTACTTAAATTTAAGCAGAGCACTCATAGCAGTCGATAAACCACATGAATGACCTCTCGAAGAAGCTCGATGTGCTTCAGAAGTATATAATAAAGCTTAATCCATTGAAGTGCTCTTATGGAGTCGCATCAGAAATTTTTTACGGTTTCATCATGAACTTAAGGGGCATAGAAGATAAAGTAGAGAAGATCAAAGCATTAGACGAGGTTACTAGTCCAAATACAAGGAGGGAGATGTAGAGCTTGAATGGAAAGGCCGCTGCACTGAGTTGATTTATTTCAAAAGCGACAGACAAATGTATATCGTTCTTTGATGCCCTCAAGAATGAAAAAGGAAAGTTTCTCTAGATGAAAGAATGTCAGGAAGCTTTCAAGAATTTATTAGAGCATATGGAAAAATGAAAATTTTGTCGAAGCCTTTAGAAGGATAAGATCTGCTCGTTTACTTAGCAATGTCTGCTCACTTAGTAAGTGCAGCCTTAGTATGTGAGGGGTCTAAAATCCAAAGGCATGCATATTATATC
Source organism: Allium fistulosum (assembly GCA_030737815.1). Taxonomy (NCBI): domain Eukaryota; kingdom Viridiplantae; phylum Streptophyta; class Magnoliopsida; order Asparagales; family Amaryllidaceae; genus Allium; species Allium fistulosum. Next base: position 784,982,802 of record CM060908.1, read on the forward strand.
AGTAATTTGTTCACCGAAGCGAAAAAGAATTATTCGAAGCTTGTAAAACAAGCGTATTGTTTGTTGATTGGTTCAAGGATGTTGCAACCATACTTCCAAGATCACCCGATAAAAGTGCTTGTCGATCAGCCGATGACGCAAGTAACACATCAACCCGAGACTTCAGGGAGATTGCTGAAGTGGAATATCGAGCTGAGTCAATATTGTATAAGCTACTATCCGAGGAAGGTGATAGGAGGACATGCATCAGCTGACTTCGTTATCAAATTCACCGTTCATGATGGAGTAGTGAAAAAAGATGTGGCCCAATCGTCCTAACAGAAATTTTATGTAGATGGATCCTCCAACAAACGAAGTTCCGGGATAGGAGTGATTCTCCTAATCCTGGAGGGATGGAGGATATGCTATGCTTTGAATCTAGAGTTCACAAGACAAAAAATGAAGCCGAATACGAAGTATTAATTATGGGACCCAAGATAGCGAAGAAACTAGAGTGAAGGCACTATGTATTCACCGACTCTCAATTGGTGGTCTATCAAGTTAAAAGGAAATTCTAGGCTAAGGGAGCAAGACTTCCCCCTTACCAAACGAACGTTCTTGAACTATTGAACAACGCCAAGGACCATACGATAACGTACATTCCTAGAGAAGAGAATATGAAAGCCGATTCATAACCAAACTGGTTGGCTCTAAGGATGGGCGTCTTACGGGACTCATCCCTATAGTGGTTTTGTTGGCTCCAAGCATCGACCAGGTGGATGTTGATTAGATCTTGGAGGCCAAGGAACAAAAGGACTTGGGGATGACTTTGGCAAAAGATTATTTACTAAAGCGAACTCTCCCAATTGGAAGAAATGAACGATGAAAACTCATGCGTAAGGTGCCGTGATTTATTATGCAAGAAGAAGTGATGTATATGCAAGACTCTTGACCCCATTACTATGATGTGCCATGAAAGATGAAGCTTAGAAGAGCCTTTTGGATGTGCACGAAGGAAGTTGTGGTGATCACACTGAGGGACATACATTAATGAAGAAGATACCTCACTATAGATATTTTCTGCCAACGTTCTACCGTGATATAGTTGATTACACCGGATGATGTGATAGATGCCAAAGGTTTGTAAAGATAGAACCTCATCTATAAAGATTACGCAAATGGTTTGTCTATGGTCGTTTGCAATTTGGGGAATTGATATAGTTGGTGTGCTGCCGATGTTGAAAGGCAGGGCAAAGTATGCTATTATAGCTTTGGACTTCTTTACAAAGTGAGCTAAAGTAGAATCGCTAGCCCCGATCACCATGAAAAAAGTGATCAACTTTGTGGTAAAGAATATTATATGCTGGTTTGGAGTTTTGTAGTAGATAATCATTGGTAATTGAACTCCATTCGAGAGTGTCCAATTCAAAGACTTCTGTATTCGGTACTGAATTGAGAAGAGCTTTCCTACAGTTGCACAGCTGCAAGTGAATGGACAGATGGAGGTGGTAAATAAGATCATCAAATCCATCCTAAAATGATTGACCGAATCTAAGGGCAACTAGGTTGATGAGTTAGCACTAGCATTATTGGCTTATAGGATGACCCACAAGTCCACGATTGGGCATACTCTATTTGCTTTAGCCTACAGAGCTGATGCCATGATTTCGATTGAACTAGAAGTACATTCTTCTCGAAAAATGCATTACGATCCCAAGATAAACAAGGAACTCTTGCTTGAGTCCCTCGATTTTGTTGATGGAAAATTGAAGGAGACTGAATTGAGGGTAGCTTCTCACTAGAAAAGAGTAGCAATGCACTTTAACACCAAGGTTAGAAACTATACCTTTGAGCAAGGCGACCTCATTTTCAAATAGGTCTTTCCTAAGATGGGGCACTTGGTCCAAATTGGGAAGGTCCCTAAGCAATTCAACGGAAGTTTGGAGACAGAACTTTTAAGCTATCGTTTGTTAATGGAATCGCAATTCCACAGGCATGGAATCGTGAGCATCTACGATGCTATTTCATTTTGATTCATTATTTGTTACTAATAAGATGCCCTGATTAATGGGATGAGATGTAATTAGTCAGAGTTTGCCATCATTTCGTTTATAAATAAAGTTGGCTTTAAGAATCAATGGAACCGTATTCTTAAAAGTCTAACTTTATGTTGCATGATCAGTGCTAAAATAAGTGTTACACCCATATTTCTCAAATACTTATAAAGGCGAATCGGTGAAAGCATAGTACCCAAAAGAACTTCTCCTACAATGAAAGTTGGATTACGATGAGGAAGTAAAGAAAAAAAGGAGAACCCAAATAGTACTGCGTCGTTTCTTTAAGCAAACCCTTGACGCTGTAACATTGCTCCGATATCCTGAGTCGACCATAAGGTATAGGGACTGCTCTATAATCCTAATATTTACTTCAATAAGAAGAATTGTAGCCAACCTTTAAGAACCAAATATGAAAGATGGACTACATTCCCAAAAGTAAGCCTAAATAAGTTAGAACTGTGGCATAATTTTTAAGTAACAACTGGTGTGGAGATTGTGCTGCAACCCCAAAAGTAATACTAGAGATATAGAATGTGGCACAATCCTTAAAGCAATCATATGCAATACGGATGCATCGCAACCTTAAGCTAATGTTTAAGTTGAAGGGATGCGCCACAACCTTAAGCTAACATTCAGTTTGTAGGGCTGCTACGTAATCTTGTATTAACACTAAAGCTATAAGGATGCGCCACTATCTTGTTTTCACGTTGAAATGAAAGAACATCGCAGCAATTCTAAAGAATACTACCCACAAATACGATGACTTAAAGGATGAGGCAATAGGATAAAAATGCTCTGCAACCATAAGCTAAGTGACATTCCTCAAAGGCAAGCCAAAAATCCATGACATCATTGTCAAATTCCTTAGACGCAACTTAAATATGAAGATGGCGACGCCGTCTTATTTACCGAACCATATAGCTTGGCCCTAATTACTCCAAACACCGTGCCTTGTCTCTATTTTGGATGGAACAGTGCGATAAGGCTTTAGGACGGTCGACATAGCTCAGTTGCTATGTAACATTGTCACCCAGTGTTGTTATGGAGCCTAGTTCTCAATGGTCCATTCATGATAGCGAAACTATGGAGTGCTTATAACTATGCGGTTTTTCTAAGATGGGGGCAGTTTCTTAGTGCGGCTTCACATACACATGTGTGTAGTTCATTGGCTTGTTTGCTTTATGAAATCATTGAGTCATGGTCTATCCAAAATTGGGTTTCCTACTTCAATTTAAAGCTTCCTGCCCAACTTTAAAATTAATAAACTCAAGTCATTGTTTCTTGCTTAAGACTACGTTAGCAATCCACGTACAGTAAATCAGCAAGACGGATGACCGATACATGGGATAATCCAAAGAGAGAAATCAAAAGAGCAGAAGATGGACTTTAGTGATCCTTGTGAATCTCCATGTACTATAAATGAAAAGGGAATTGTAATAGAAAAGATGGGACTTTTACTTTACTCTTTTTAGACATGGAAATCAAAATTGTACTCTCTGCTATTTTTCATTTGTACTAAGAATAAATAAAGAAGATAAGGACATTTTCCCGTGGATGTATGTAGCACCCCCACCTCTATACCCATACTATCCAAGAGTATTACAAAGTAATACTATCGGATAACACAGAGAATAAGGCAATATGGGGTACACATATTAATATTTCCTTCGGTTGACACTGTTATGTATTTAAAATATCATATTAATAATTCACCTATACGTACACAGTATTGGCACAAAAAATAAACACGTGTGCCTCCAGAATAGAACAATACACAATATACAATTAATATTAGAGATCACAGAGTCAATTGGAGCGATAATATAGAATATAGAATATACTATATCCAATGTCGATCCAAAATACATCTTAAGAATATACATTGATGAAATGCATTATAATAATATGCAACTAAACTGAATAACTAGCCTCTACTAAACCGTGTAAAGACAAGCTGGTATTATCGTCCTTGTACCTGAAATATCTCGGACTAATCCGAGTATTATATAAATAATAAACAGGTCAGACTATATTTAAATCCAAGGTCAATAAAATAATTTGGTATAGCATCCAACACTTAACGAATCTCCTATAAACAACTCGGTCCTATGCCAAAGACTTCCTCTTCAAGTCCTAGAAAAAAATTCGGTATAGCATCCAACACTTAACCAATCTCCTACATCTAGCCATATTCCACCTCTACTAGCCATGCTCTAGAGGTCCCCCATAATTGCTGACCCATTGGACCATAAGAGATAACTCGGTACTAACATGAACAACTCGGTACCGAGTTGTCTACTTAGTGAATTAGGACATGCGACCTGAGCTATATGCTTCCTCCATACTCCAGAGCCTCCCCTCCAAGTTTCATCCAATTCCAACTATCGTTGCTTCCAGTTTGCCAAATTCACCAACCTATCTTCTTAAGCATCTAAAACACTAGCAAACAACATCAAAGCACAACATACAAGCATATAATAACATGCATATACATCCATTCATACAAGAAATACACAAGAATGTGATAAGCAAACCAATTCTAATGTAGATTTACATATTACATGCACATATGAATATGAATAAGGAGAATTACTAAATAATTTTTGAAAACTATTTCAAAGATTCAAAAATTTGCATCATAAGCATATGAGAACATGTTATTAGAGTTAGAAAACGTTTTAAGGCCAAAAATCATGTTAAAACATGTAATTCTATCATATAAACATCCATAGGATAATGAGAAGGCATAAAGCACTCACCAATTACCAAAATAGACCAATTATCGCCTAGATCTAGCATGAATAATAATAGAAAGCAATGCAGATCAACCACAATGATGATCTTTATCTTCTAATTGATGATCTTCTCTCCAATCAATGATTTAGCCAGATTTAGAGAGTAATATTTGGATTTTATATGAATCTAGAGTTAATGGAGGTTTAAATCTAATTTGGAATAGAGGGAAATTTTAATTCAACTTTCACAGTTCCCTATTTATAATAATCCCAAATTATGTTAATGGGCCAAAGTATGGGTTTAACTAATTACTCACTAATACAGGCCAACAGCTATCTAAACTTAAAATAAGCATAACTTCCTAACCATAAGTCCGTTTTACTATTATGACCACTCTATAGAATGGGAAACCATTATCCTGAAGCATTGGGACAAGTTTGAGACCATAATTCTACTCCTATCAAAATTTATAGCCCAAACAAGATTTTCAGGGTCAAAATGATCACTTAAATATTAGGGAAAAATCATAGGTGTGCAAAATATCCTTGATACTCATATCCCAAAATTATAGAGTCATACGACCTCAAGTGAGTAAAATAATACTATTTTACAATCGTTCAATACATAAAATACGGGTCGTTAAAATAGTCTTCATTATTGCCGACACTACTGGGGTGGTATTTCCACATCAAGATATGATGATAGTTACGGTATAGATCTGAAACTTCACCATAAAGAAAATCTATATGGTTTCAAGAAGCCCAGTTAACGTCATTTTCTAATCTACATTTGACACGATGAATCTTCCAACAAAAACACTAAATCCAAGCCCGAATCAATTTACAGCTTCATTAATACTGTGATGTTCTAATCGGGTCAACACGCCTTCTCATCACCGTTGGAACTGCCCTTCTCAACTAATGATTCTATGCTAGCTTCTTGATCATTGATCAACTTTCTCCATAGAATGCATTTTTGGGATGACTAGCACTAATTGACATGTAAGCAATAATTTCTCAGAAAGATTTACTTATGAAGTTCTATACGTCTGGTGGAATATAGTCAATTAGGGGGAACAATTGTTAGCTAGAGAACTGTATAATGTAATTCTCGATTCTCTGTATAATGTAATTCTCGATTCTAGCAATAAAAATGTTTAAAACTATTATGTTTTCTCTTCTAATAATTCTGATGATGGAAATGAAAAAGAAATCAAGCCAGTTTCGAGAACTATATAGGTGCAAAGTACAAAAAATAATGTTGAAACAGGTCATTCAATGACCACACCATCGTTAAGGAAAAAAAAGAGGGAGTATATGCACATGATTGGCTGTAACTCTGTTTATGCGTAGTATTTTTCCAAAGGAGCTCATAAGCAGGCTTTCTCCACCATTTCCCGGGCCGAAGAAAAAGAAGAAACTGAAATAGATTCGAGACTAGGGGAAACAAGGAGAGAGTTGAAGCCGTTGGATAAACATGATGATACAGGTAGATCCTAAGATCCTTCAAAGTTTCCCAAGGTTGGAAAAAACTGTAGCGTAGAAGAATTGATAGACTTCCTCAAGAGATCAGCAAGTGTTTTTGCTTAGGCATACTTAGGCATAGTAAGGACAGACCATGCTATCGTCTGCTATGAACTTAACGTCGATCCCAGTGCTCATCCAGTTAGGCAAAAGCGCAGGACTCTAGATCAAGAAAGTTATAAAACTCTACATGTAGAAGTTAAGAAGCTGAAGGCAAATAGGTTTATTTACAACCAAATTGGTCACAAACACGCAAGAATAGATTTGTGTAGAGAAGTAAATGAAGAAAGTAAAATTGAAACCGAGGAATAGAATTAACAAACAGACTAATAAAAGCAATAATCAAGAACACGAAAATTTATAGTGGTTCGGCGTTGTATGCCTACGTCCACTTTGAAGATTATCTTTATTGATCCACTAATAATATGATTACAGTAGCAAGGAATATGAAAAACTTGAATACAATAAAGACTAAAATAACCAGTAGTGTAAAAGTCCCCCAAAGTGAATCACGGTGCCTGTATTTATAAAGAGAGATGATGAGATATTTCGCTAAGATTTCGGCAGAAGGCTCTCTAGGTCTATAGGGGCCCACCATAACGATCGACATATCAAACTCGACCATCAGGAACGATCGACCTAAGTTTAGCCGATCCTTTTTCTTGTCTCCAATTTTACTGCAATCGTTTTTGGGGGGTCCCACATGTCTCTTGATATTGCTTTTGAAGTATGGATCATTCTGACTTGTAACTTAGGAGATATGGATCGATCTTGGTTGAAATTGGATTATGCACTGGAACATATTGATCCTTTTTAGGACTTGGCAAAAACAATTAGCCAATAATGATTGGCTAAATCCTAGATGTAACTTTAGGACACACGATCATTTTTATAAGCCTCAATCTTCATTTTTTGATGTCCTGAAAGTTTCAAATGGATTGGCCTTGTGGATCTTGAGATATTGAGCGTTCTCCGTTGACTTGAACTATCTTATGGACCATTCTTGATCGATCCATGCAAATCATTTCTTCGTCTATAACTCGAGCATATGAACTCCGATCGGCTCCAAATTTGAAATATAACTTCATGGAGCATGGCAGTTACTCCATGCCGACTGCACCTCGATTTGGTTGTGGTCCAAATCTGCCTGACCATCGTCTACACTACTGTATGTAATCGATTCCTAAGGCTGTTGACCATTCGTTCCTAGTCAAGTCGATGATATCACGGCCTTGCCAAAAGGCGGGATAACATTTCCCCCCCAAAGTACCTCTTGTATCATACATGACATTCTTTAAATCGTTGTAAGCTATAACCGTCTGAATGAAAACCATCTGGTTCATCAAATAGCTGTTATCCTTCTGTCGGATTGTTTTCTTATCGAAGGTCATTTCATGCTTATTCGTCATAACGGTTGCTCGATTTCCAATGGTATAAATACGGGATCATAACTTGTTAACAATCATCTTGTTTTTACCCTAGCAATTTCCAAGCTTCGACAATTTAGCCTTAGTTTTCCTTCGGTCAGTTCCAAGTGACTATTCAGTTGTTTTTTATATTGATTTCCGAAAATTAAATTTTAAAACCTATACTTGTACGTATACATGTAAGCACCTGACTTCGGATCACGATTACACGTTCACGAGTCGTTGTCAAGTTAATGGAGATAACTTTCTATAAACAGTTTCCGCCAATCGTCATTTTTTCAAGCATGCTCTCTTCCCCTTTTTTTTTCTTTTTTCAGTCCATATGTTTTTATATACCATAATCTTCCCTTGTTTAGAAATCAAGTTTCAATCTACTCATGATCATGAAAACGATCGACATAATGCTTCAAAGTGGAGCGATCGGCATAAGGCTTGGAAGTGGAAGGATTGGCCTAAGGCTTGGGAGTGGAACAATCGGCATAAGGCTTGGGAGTGGAACGATCGGCATAAGGCTTGGAAGTGGAACGATGGGCATAAGGCTTGGGAGTGAATCGATCGTCATAAGGCTTGGAAGTGAAACGATTGACATAAGGCTTGGATAGGGGACCATCGGCTTAATCTTCAGGCGTGGGACGATCGACTAAATTTTTTAGACCGAAAACGATCGGCTAAATCCCTTTCCTATATAAGCCTCTACATTTAGTCATTTTCTTTCACTCTCTTCCCATCGTTCCATTCTGAAGCAAAAAAGAGTTGAGCCTCTTTGCCTTCTTCCTGCCGATCCAAGCAACAATCACCACAAAGTCGTCATCCTTCGAATTGATTTCAAATCCTCCTTCTTCAGATTCAAACTTAGGTAGCATGAATCCTATACTTGCTTCATAATTTTGAGAACGGAGTGGATGGGGATGAGTGAATCCCTACTTTTCTTTATTCTTACAATCGCATACAATGGAGACGAAGTGGCTAAGGTTGAATGAGTTACGACTTTAGTCGATCGCTTGGTGATGGAGATGGCCCTTTGGACGTAAAGAAGTTGTACGATCGATCATCCATGACCATTCTTGGTCGATCGACGAAGCTTAGGGACATTGGGGCTCAAAGATCACTTACGAACGATCGGCTATACCTTGGAGTTAGATGCTCATTTGAACAATCAGTGAGAAAGGGCTCGTGATGAACGATCGGCTAATGTTGTCTTAGGGAAACGATCGGCCTAGATTTACATACGCGAATGATCGACCTAGTTTACAAATGAACCTTTCTTTTTATAAAATGGAATACAGAAAGGTAAACTCAAACTATACGACAAGCTTTGGCCTTTCATACTTGGAAAAACATTAAAACTTGTAAACGACTTGCATATGACCTGAACTGCATATTTGGTAGCAAACTGCCTTAGAAACATGATGCGAACCATGTTATCCCGCCTTTTGGCAAGGCCGTGACACCAAGGAAGTGACTAGAAACCAAGGGCAGTTCGTCCTGAAGATCGATCATACACATATTCACCATGGATACTAACGAATTTTAACCAAGACCAGATCAAGCTACAAATGATAAGACATGACAAGAAAAGCTATAAGAGCCAACGTTCCAAGTTTCAAGTCAATCGGAGTTCGTATGCTCGAGATATGATCGATGCAAATCAAAGGGATTAACCTTACATCGTATCCATCATGTTCGTATCGATCAATGGTGGCCTTCTTCGTATCCATCGTGGTCGTATCGGACCGAGTAACCTCACTTCATATCCATCATGTTCATATCGATCCAAGGTATCCTTCTTCATATCCATCACAATCATATCGGTCCAAGTAACCATACTTCGTATCTATCGTCACCAACTAGTTCGTATCCAAGGGCAGTTGACTCTTCGTATCGATCGTTTCATTCACTTCGTATCGATCAATCCATTTACGTACTTCGTATCAATCGGCCATTTATCGATACGAAGAACACATTATGGATCGATATGAATGTCACCTTTTTGGTTGATACGAAAAAGCTAGAGACCATCGATACGAAGCAAGCGTCCTTGGATCGATGCAAAGCATGGAGCGCATCAGGTCGATACGAACAAGGCGCAAATAGTAGGGAGGCTCGGTCGTACGGCACAAAAAGTGGATCGATCTGAGAAGTTAGCGCCATGTCAACATGCAAACACGTGTCCGGATCGATACGAACTAAACAGCCTACCGAAAACTCGAATTTGAATCGATCATAACTCACAACCTACAAGTCCAAATGCCACCAAATTTTCACAGGAGCTTACGTAAAATCTAAAGAATGTCCATGCCAAATTTCGAGTCGATTGGACCAAATCTTGATCGATACAAAATTCGTTCGTATCGATCACGGACCAAATGCAAATCACGTGGGATCGATCGCGTTGGCCCACCCACGTGGCAAAAGAGGTCTCCCAAGATCTGAGCGAGATATTTGCAGCCTATGCATATAAATAGCATCCCAGAGCCTATAGAAAAGGGATCTTTTGACTCTTTGATGTCCAGACTCTGCCGAAACCATTGTTGCACTCAAAAATCACTGTTGTACTCGAAATTTACTGTTGTAATTCGCTGTAACCAGCAAGCAAAATTTAATAAAGTCAATCATTACATAGTGGACTTAGGAAATACGCCGAACCACTCTAAATCTCTGCGTTCTTTTGCTGTTTTTCTGATTATTGTTTGAAGTGTTTGTTAGATAATCCTCTTTTTACATTTATTTCTACATTTTATCTCTTCAAACCCTTCCGAAGAGTGTTGTACCCAATTTTGGTACAAACAAACCAATGCCTTGAACTATCTTCTTGAAACTCATCAGTAACTTAGATAACAATCAAACTTTTGCTGGCTGACAATTAACCGTGAAACTCGAGCTGCATCGTTTCCCAATAACACAGAAAAAGTTGAGACGGTCAGGAATGACGGTCTCCCTGGTTAAACTTCTAAGTCTCGTTGCCTTTTCTGTCCTCGTTTTTGCACAACTTATTAATATATTGAGTAGCACCTTATCGCACCACACTAGCACTCACCATGCACTGTGGGGTACAGGTTACTTTATCTAACATGATTTTTACTAAGTCTAATAACAATAGGATCTAGACATTCTGGGCATCTTGCATCTATCCCGGCTGGATCATCTTCCCAAAGGAATAACTCTAACGTAGAATCAAGTACGGCAACAAAGTCCGATAGTCCATCATTCAGTCATCATTCGGAACAACCAGAAAGTCCGAGTCCTCAATTTGATCTCTCTGAAGTTGTCCTCGTTTTTCCGTTGGAGGTTATAAATCCTACTCTCGATACTCTAGAAGACGTAGTCATTCTTGAGAATCCTCCTAATTCGGTAACTTCAAAAATTGAAGAAGATGTTCTCTAAAGAATTTATGTAAGGCATGGAATTCCCTTTGACATGTTGGTTCCATCGCGAGATGGTAGGGCTCATAGACTATACAGCGTGCAATAAGTTTATGTGTTGGGCGGGATGCATCTCGCCTTTCAACTCATACATTCGGGAGACTCTACATTATTTAAGGATGGCTCCAGCACAACTCCATCCAAATGGTTATGCTCTCCTTAATTGTACTTATATGGTATTTATAGAGTTCCTGCACCGTCCTACCACTATCGAAGATATTCGATTTATTTTTATTTTCAAGCGGCGGACAGGGAGTCTCTTGTTTACATTTCTTTAATAGGAAAAGTGGTTCCGTATTCTAACTGGCGCGTGGGACATGCTAAGTGCCTTTAAAAGTGAATGGTTTTTTGTTCGCTGCCTGCCCAGCTTTGCTCGACAGTGGCTGGAAAGGCGTAAGTGTTACTCACCATTTTAATGATAGCGTAGAAAAATGATACCCAGGTTGCCTTCCTGACTATGTTACTCCTTTGTAGGTGTCGTTACCCGGCCTAGCGGCGACATTTATGAAGAGGCGGTCTCAATTCTGAAGAATGCTCCACCCGAGGACAGGAATATCGAATATTTTCTTAGGGACGAATGCCTCGTCACTTTTTGTTTGATAGAGGAGTGCCTTAGCGTGGATTACCAAAATTTCCTAGACGGTAGAGAAAAGACCATGGGCTGCAATCGGTCAAAAGGAAAATCGAGCCAATCCCATGATGCCCCCAGTTACAAGTGCTCAAGAATTTGCTAATATTGACGCCGGAGGGCACAAAGGCGATGTACTTGGTCATAATGGCGACAAATCCAGTCATGGAATTGATATCGGATCTTCTCAAGCCTCACAACCCTTCATTGCTGATAGGAGAAAGAAGAAAACATTCGTACGTAAACTTCTAAGAAGTCGTCTCTCCGACCAATCCAAGTCATCAATGGCTCCTAAAGTTGTTCAATATGAATCTTCCTCCTAACTGTCAAAGCGTTTAAGTTTACCACTTGACACTTGGTCTAATCTACTAATTCCACTTGATCTCAACGCTTTCCATTTTACTGATGTGAGTATCAAAGGGTTGGAATCTCCCAACAGAATTGGCAATGAGATTCCTACTTCTGGAAGGGAAGTTACACCAATAAGCAAGGCTCCTGCACCTGGTCTGTTAGGGGGCTATACTAGGACACTTGCACAAACTTGCACCCCTCAACATTGCATTGTACTTGACTCGTTCTTTTTAGTACTTAGAGTTGACTGGTTTCTGTTTTTCTTTGCAGAATCGATGGTGAGGAAGAGGAACATGTTTGATTCTCTCCAGGACATACATCACCAGTCATCGGGTTCGCGCTCCTGCTCTTACCACGGCAACCGAGATTATTACGATTCCAGTTATCGCCCCAGCCGTGACCGGGGTCACTAAGATAGAGATGATAAGGATAAGCCAACTCAGGATAAACATAGATCGAGATTGAGATCTCCTCCTCTAAAGGGTCCCGAAAGACCAACTGATCGCAGGGACTTGCCTATTGATCCCTCTCGCGGCCCTCCTACTGTTCCAATGGCTCCACAGCCTTTGGTTCCACCTCATTCTCAATGGCCAAGCGATCATCGCCACCATGGTGAATATACTGCTGCTCACAAGCCCAACAAAGAAGGCACCAAAGTTGAAGCTGCTACTGAAGATTCTACGATCGATCCAACTGCTCGCATGGCACAGTTTCGTGAAGAATTTCCAAAGTTATGCTTTGAAGGGTTTTATTTTCCTCCTAACTTGAAAAGGATTCCGGATCATATTCAGAAGAGGACCATTGATTGTGTCACTGACATCCACATGCAGTATCGGGAATGGATGAAGGCAGTAGAAAATATGCCAAAAGTTTCCTTCGAGCGCGTGGCGGAGATTGAAAAACTAAAATGCCAAGAAGCTTAAGATAAAAGAATCATTGACACTTTGAAAAATGGGCTGGAAGCCTCTAGAACATCCTTAGCAGAAGCTGAAGGAAATGCTAACACTACTATGAAATCAATGGAAGAGATGAAATCCAGCCATCTCGATATGATCCAAGTTTTGCATCATCGGAATCAAGAGATGGTGCTTGAGTAGGATACGGCTTGGAATAATGAATCGGTAGCCTTGAAGGAAATAGCTGACCTTAAGGCCAAGCTTGAGTATGCAAATAAATAAAAAGTTGATGATAAGAAGATTGCTCAGGATGCCTAACTTGAGAGAGACACGGCTATTGAGAGGGCCAAAAATGTCGATGCACTCATTCAACGTGAAATGGAAACTACCAAGGATAAAGTTAGGTAAGAGATAATGAACGAGCTTGAACCGCTTCTCGTTCTTTACAATGCTAATGTTCTCAAGCATAGGAATTTGACGTGGCTCCGTGAAGGCTATCCTTACCAGCTCTGTCGTGCTTGGGAATTTCGCATTGCGAAAGAGAGAAAACTTCTAAACTCAGAGATATCGATCTATCTAAACTTGAAAATGAAATACTATTGGGCGACGAAGCCAAAACATTGCACGATATCCAGCTCTCGCTCCAGAAATAGCCTGCTATTGTTTCTTCCCGTGAGATGGGTGAAGGATCCGAGTCAGCGCAACCCGATACTACAGCTGAATTGCCCCGGCTCCCCAGGTTATCTCTAGCTCCGTAGCAAGCTCTTCGACCATACCCGGGTATGATTTAGACAAGCCACAACTTTCCCCAATTCCCTAGTGCAATTCTGAGGATGCTCCAGCCCAACTTGGAAGTCATACCGAGGAAGGTATTCCATCGACTTTTCCCATCTTTCGCAAAGTTGGGGTGTTATCAGCTGATATTTCTAATCTCTTTGGCTATTTTTTTCTCGGCTTTGAACCTATCAGGTGTTGCTCCTCTTCCTTCCCAAGAGCCTCAGACGGAATCACAAGCGACCGCTACAGAATCTATTTAAGTCGTAACTTCGGCCGCTACTCAAGATGCTCAGGAAGAAGCCTTCGTTATCGATAATCAATTAGTGGAGGCATTATTCAGGGAGGGAAGTGACCTACACCATGAAATTCCTTTTGACGAAGATTTCGCAATCATACGTTCTTCCGACCCCACTGGGAGCTCAGCATTAAAAAGTGTATTGAAAAAGAAGAACTATTGAAAAAAAGGTAAAAAATAAGCCTGCTGATTCGGGTATCGATGAACCATTTCCCGTCCCGCTCGAAATGATCCCTCCCATTTTCCCGGGATGACATTCCTCTTACTTCTGGTGCGAGAGCGCCTCCATCCCTCCTACTTCCAAAGATTATACCACCTTGATTCACACAACTTAGGATACTTGTTCGAAGAAAAGCCGACGCGGTAAAGGGTAAAAGAGAGGGTCGAGTGGTAGTTCGGAAGGAGCCACTCTAAAGAAGCAAAAGAAAGATAGAAAATCCAAGAAATAAACTTCGGATTGGAACGACATGCAAATAGCTTAGATGATCACTTCTCCTTTTCATTGGTTGTATTTGTTTGGGCGTGGCCTTCCACTTTTGTCTTGCATTTTGGATAGACTTTTATGATGGTCAACCAGTTTAGTGTAAATAAGAATTCTTTTATTCTTGTGTATGATTATTGTATTTACTTGTTAAAATGTCCGAACTATCACATTTTTTCATTTTATGCACTTGTGATTCGTTGCTCGCTGCATGGGACGTCGATTTAATTCATCCATCCCAAGGCCTCCCCGAGGTCGTGGCCTCGAGTCGTATCAAACACTAGGCTCGGGCCTTAGTATTACACCGTCGAATTTGAGCTGTTTTTTGAGTAACTATACTTCTGTCCCTGGCTTTGGTTTAGCGGGGTCATATGTAGGATGGTCGATCTCCATCCTTAGTGAGTTTATACTCCTCTTATTAGTTTCGGGCTGGAGTTTGTTGAATAGTGAACGTTCGAACTCCAATCAACTATTCATGTTCATATCCACACTCTGGGGATATGATTTAGTTAATGGGTGGTCGGATCACTCCCAATCTAAGTTTATACTCTAGTCCACACTCTGGGGACTTTGAGTTATTTGTGGGCAGTTGGTTTACACTCGATTTAAGTTTATACTCTAGTCCACACTTTGGGGACTTAAAGTTGTCTCGCGGGTGGTCGGTCTCTACCCGATTTATGTTTATACTCCAGTCCGCACTTTGGGGACTTAGGGTTGTTTCGCGGGTGGTCAGTCTCCACCCGGTTTATGTTTATACTCTAGTCCACTCTCTGGAGACTTAGAGTTGTTTCGCGGGGAGTCGCCCTCTACTCGATTTATGTTTATACCCCAGTTCGCACTCTGGGGACTTAGAGTTGTTTCGCGAGCGGGAGATCTCCTCCTGATTTATGTTTATACTCCAGTTCGCACTCTGGGGACTTAAAGTTGTTTTGGAAAACAGTCAGATAACACTCCCCTTGGTTGATTGATTTGCCTCCTAGGTCTGGAGTTTGGTTCAGCGAGTGACTGGTCGTATCATGATCGCACTCCATAATTAGGCAGAAATTGTTCGATCATCAGATTGTCGGCCACATTTGTTCCTTATTGTGTATCTCGTCCTTTGGATTACGAACATGAGTTGTTAAATAAACAAGTAGATTGAGCTCATCTTGTTTAATCTCATTGGGAGTTAGCATGATTGATAATTTCAAAATCCAGGAGCCTATTCCTACATATCGATTAGTTTCGCTATGTAATTAGCACACAATGTAGTGGCAAACACAAATATAAGGAAGCTTGAAACTTTGTTCATTTAATGGAAAGGAATAACATAAACTGTCTTATTTCATATTCAGAAAAACAAATGCTAAATCAAATTCTGAAAATAAATGCAACTGAAATTTAAAAGAAATAAGTCAAGTGAAATAGCGTTGAAGATGTTTACTATTCCACGCCCTTGGAAGTGTAATGCCATCGATAGTCGCTAGCTTGAAAGTTCCTTCTCCAAGCCTCTGTTCAATGACATATGGTCCTTCCCAGATTGGATAAATGTATGTGGGGTAGGAAAAAACCGTTTTAGGATGAGATCGCCAATTTTGAAGGTTCTAGGTCAAACTTTAGTGCTGTAATGTCGGGCAACTCCATGTCGATGTGCAGCTACCTTCAAATCGGCTTCTTCGCACTTTTAATCTATCAAGTCAAGAGACTCCAAGAGGAGATCTTTATTCATTTTAGGATCGTAGTAAGTCACTCGATGACAAGGGACTTCGAGTTCAACAGGAATAATGGCTTCGAAACCATAGGCAAGGGTGAATAGAATATAGCCAGTCGTGGACTTATGGGTGGTTCTGTAAGCCCACAATGCTATAGGGAGTTCATCCACCCACTTGCCTCTAGACTTCTCCAAATGTTTCTTCAGAATAGACTTTATGATTTTATTTACAGCTTCAACCTATCCAATTGCCTGAGGGTGAGCGACCGCTGCAAATCTCTTTTCAATATGATATCTTTGAAAAAAGTCTTTGAATTCAACACTGTCAAATTGAGTCCCATTATCTGTCACAATAGTTTGTGGAAGACCAAAGCGGCATATGATGTTTCAGACAATAAAGTTGATTACATTCATAGTTGTGATCATGGCTAAAAGTTCCGCTTTAGCCCATTTGGTGAAGTAATCAACTGCAACGATAGCGTACTTCACGCCACCTTTAGAGATCAGTAAAGAACTGATAATATCTATACCCCACATAGCAACGACCATAGGCTGACTATTTGCACGATATCTGTTGGCGGTGGTCTTGGAACTTTTGCATACATCTGGCATTTATCACATCGTCTTACATAATCAGTAATGTCCCGATTCACGGTTGGCCAATAATCCCCATAATAGAGTATTTTCTTTGCTAGAGTTTTCCCCCAATGTGATCACCGTATTCCCCTTCATGAACTTATTTTAGAACACGCTTTATTTCATCATGAACGATACACCGGATTAGAGGGACTGAGAAATCTTTCCTGTATATAAATCCTTCTTGCATGATATATCGTGAAGCTTTACAAAGGACTTGTCGCTTTTCATTTCTTTTGTCGTGTAAGGCTCCATGCAGTAAATAGTCTTTGATTGGAGTCATCCACGATTCCATTTTAAGTTTTGCTTCCAGCGTTTGATCGATTTCCATCATGTTTATACTTGTAGAATTTAATACTTCGACCAGAACCAATCCTGTCTGCTGTGCATCACTGGTACTAGCAAACTTTGCAAATGAATCTACTTTTTTGTTTTGATCGCATGGAATATGTGAAATGTCATAGTATTCAAATTCTGTCAACAACTCCTGAACTCGGGTAAGGTATGGGGCAAGCCATTGTCCCTTAGCCTGATACACCAACTGCGAATTGCAAAAGATTTCAAGGGATTTAACTCCAAGTTTTCTTGCGAGTTTAAGCCCAGCAATCAAAGCTTCATACTCGGCTTCGTTGTTTGTTGCTGGGAAATCAAGCTTCAGAGCATAACAAATTGACCAGTTTTCAGGGTTTACAAGCACAATCCTAGCTCCAAAACAATAATCATCAGATGCTCCATCAGTATACAATTTCCATCGTACAATGGGGATTTTGCTACCTTCTGGAGGATCATCTTGCATAGTAAATTCTGCTAAAAAGTCTACCAATGCCTGACCCTGGATAGCCCTTCGAGGGAGATAAGTAATAACGAATTGACTGAGCTCAATATTCCACTTGAGTAACCTCCGAGACATCTCAGGTCGCTGTAGGACTTGTCGTAATGGCTGGACGGTGTAAACATTGATCGGATGTGCCTGGAAGTACGAAGGAAGCTTCCATGATGCAATTAGTAAACATCACGCCAATTTTTCTATTTTCGAATAGTTTCTTTCTACTCCTGTTAATCGTTTACTGACATAATACACCGGCCTCTAGATCCGATTCTCCTCACGAATCAAGGCGGCAATAACAACGTGTGCCGATACAACCAAATAAATATACAACTCTTCATGATCCACCGGCTTTGACAAAAATAGGAGGTGTCTACAAATGATTCACCAAAGCTTGAAACACGTCTTTACAACCTTGCATCAATTCAAAGTTTCTTTTTCCTTTCCTAATCAAATCAAAGAAAGGAATGCACTTATCGGTAGCTCTGGAGATAAATCGAATTAAGGCAGCAACCTTCCCATTTAGGGCTCTACACTTGTTTAATGGTTCTCGGTGCTTGGATATAACGGATAGCCTGAATCTTCTTGGGATTTGTTTCTATTCCACGTGCATTGACTATAAAGCCCAACAATTTTTCAGATGAGACACCAAAAGAACATTTCAAAGGATTGATCTTCATCTTATAATGTCTGAGGATGTCAAACATTTCCGCCAAGTCTCTAATGTGGTCGCTTGATTGTTGTGACTTCACGAGCATATCATCCATAAACACTTACATTTTTTTCCAATCTGGTCTTTAAACATCATGTTAACTAAGTGCTGGTAGGTTGCTTCGGCATTCTTCAATCCAAACGGCTTTACCACGTAACAGTACAGTCCAACGTCGGTAATGAAATTGGTATGCTCCTGATCGGGGATATGCATCCGGATTTGGCTATATCCTGAGTATGCATCCATGAAAGATAACAATTCGTGTCCTGTGGTTGAATCCACCAACTAGTCAATCCTCGGAAGGGGAAAACTATCTTTAGGACATGCCTTGTTCAAACCTGAATAGTCAATGCCCGTTCTCCATTTCCCATTCGCCTTTTTTTACAAGCACAGGATTTGATACCCATTCAGGGTAGAGGGCATCACGGATAAACCCGTTGACTTTAGTTTATCCACCTCCTCTTTGAGAGCGACAAATCTCTCCGGATCCATGCCGTAATGTTTTTGCTTCACCGCAACATACTTTGGGTCGATATTTAATGCATAGCTCACAATGGCAAGCGAGATTCCACACATGTCAGAGTGAGTCCAAGCGAATACATCTAGATTTGCTCAGAGAAAACCAGCAAGTTCCTTCATCATCAAAGAGCTGAGCTGTGATCCAAACTTTAGTACCCGCGATAGGTCGTCATGGATGACCGTAATATCAATCGCCAGCTCAGTCGGTGCAGCCATGGTATCTTTGGACTCCTCTTCATCATCCCTCAGATCTATATCTCTATAGAACCGACTGTGGCGCCCGATCCAAGGCTTAGGCACCAATTGTCAATCGTCAGCAGCATGGATGCAGACAGCTTTGTCCATACCCTTACCCTTCTCCTTGTGCTGAGCTTCCCTCAACTCGGACACATAACAGGCACGTACAGTCACCCGATCACCATGAACAACTCGTACAGCATTACCTGTCGAAAATTTTAAAGTCAAGCACCATAGGGCAAGAGCTACCAGAAACTCTACCACGGCCGGCCAGCCCAGAAAAACACTGTACGGAGAGTCAACATCCAAAACAATAAACGACAAGGTTCGCACTCTCCTTCACTCAACTTCTCCCAATTCAACATGCAGTTCCACATAACCAACAGATTCAGTTGTAATGCCATTAAAACCATGTATACAAGCTTTAAACGGTTTTAAATCTTTGGCATCCATTCTCATCTGATCATATGCCTTTTTGAGAATTATATTCACCGAACTTCCATAATCAATCAAAATCTTTCTCAATAATGCAGGACCAATCATAGCTGAAGTGACCATCGGGTTGATTGTTGGAGCCTCTACTTTATCCACATACTTATTTCTAAACACAATATCATCTACCATTGTACGTTGTTGTTTTATAGGAGTCCCATCTTCCATATTCGAACAACATTCAAAATCTACATGCCTAATCGCGCTAGTAGAGCGCTCCATTTCTTGCCAACTCCTATCCATTAGGTGCGGTCCTCCGACTATCGTATTTATCACCAATCTTCCATCGGTTTGTGCAGGCTCCTCAGCCCTACGTGAAGCTTGTCCTCAATTGGGGTCAGAAGTTCCCTGCCTGCCATCCTGTTGGGCTTTCACAAACCGTTGTAACTTCTTTTCCCGAATCAAATTTTCTATAACATCCTGGAAATGTCTATATTCATTTGTATTGTGCCCATAACACTCGTAAAACTGACAATATTTCCCGGCCTACTTCTATCTCTCTGACGACTCTTTTGGAGGCGGCTTCCTATATTGCCTGGTATTGCAAGTAGACAGACAGATATTTACTATGGAGGTATTCAGCAGCATGTAATTATCATACAATGGAATCCTAGGCTTTAACCTTCCACAATCCCTTTTGCGCTCTCGATTCCTATCCCCGCCTCTCTTTTGTTGATTTGGCTTATTCTGAACATTCACTTAGACTTTTCAGAACTATCATCAGACTATTTTATTGCAATATTACTCTGTACTGCTCCGCTCGGTCCCGTGACATTATTTCTTCTAAAAGACCTGGGTTCCTCCTTTCATAGAAACCAAGCTGCCTTCGAATAAAAGCGCTCAAACATGGTAGGAGGTTTTCTTACCAGGCAATTTCCAAACTTTGACTCCAGATCAATCCCTCTTGACAGGGCCATGAGCATTGCAAGATTATTTGTATTACTACCTCTGTGGTAGCTATATGAAATCTCTCCAAATAATCTTTCAACGACTACCCTGGAGCGTGGATCACACTGGAAAGGGACATCACGTCTTTGGGTTGAGTCGCGTGCATTCGGAATTTCTCCACAAACTTGTTTTACAACTCATCGAATCTGGAAATTGATCGTGGGGTTAGTCTCGTGAACCACATTGTTGCTATTCCGGAAAGGGTTATAGGAAAGCATCAGCACTTGGTTGCATCATTGGCTCATGCAAACTCCATCAGCCATTCGTGTCTCATAATACGATGCCTAGGGTCAGTCTTTCCCCTATAGGCAGGCATTGACGACATGTTGATTCTCCTCGGGTATTCTGTGTGTAGAACATTATTCGTGAAAGGGGTATGGCTTCTCCAGATACCCCAGTCATCATTAGTCAAGCCTTGGTTCTCTCTAACTAACTGTCTAACCATTGCCGATAAGTCCGGTGTTTGGATGGGTGGTGCCAAGCGGTGGTCTTGTACCACCTCACGTATGTGGTTCGTTCGATGTTTGTGGGCCGTTACACGCCTTCTCGGGCCACCATCTCCACGACGTGCATCTTGTATGTTGATTTCACCATCATCCCGGGGAAGAACCTGAACGACATTCACTCGGACTCCATCATCCAAATTAATCGTAGTAGTTTCAGTTTGAATCCCAACATGCACAGGTAAATTTCCTTCTCTAGCAGAGGGGTCAACACTAATCATTCCAGCAAACCGCGATGGTCTACCTATTGATGCCCTGAAGTTTTTGCATGGTATCCATCAGTTCTATGATGCCTGTGTCTATGGTATCTATCCGATGAGCTAGAGCTTTTCGACATTGAGTAAGGAGTGAGATCCCTCTTAGCTTTGTCCCATTGCTATTGATTGATTTGGTTCATCAAGTCGATGTTGTTCTGAATCTGGTGATTTACCTGTTGACGGCTCTCCATCAACACTGTCATAAATTATGAAATTAAGCTCTGGTAGTAGAATCGGTAGGATTCTGAATTTCAACCGGATCAGCATTCACATTTGCTAGTTGATTGCTTTGGTCTCCTTATTGAATGCTAGCAGTCTCATTTCCATCCACGTTCTGAGTAGCAGATTTGGTATGTCTCACCTTCATCAATTTCTTTATTTAGACTTCAGCAAATCTGAGTAGTGTAAGCCACTTTATGAAGATAACAACGGACCTCCTTTAGGGATTTATCCAATCCAGTAGCAACAAGAGGGTCCTTGCAGGCTGTGAATCATGGCTCTCAGTGAAAGCACTAAAATGTTTGCAAGCAAATTGGTCACAAACACCCAAAAATAGATTTGTATAAAGAAGTAAATGAAGAAAGTAAAATTGAAACCGAGGAGTAGAGTTAACTAGCAAACTAATAAAAGCAATAATCAAGAACATAGAAATTTATAATGGTTCGGCATTGTATGCCTACGTCCACTTTGAATATTATCTTTATTGATCCACTAATAATCTGATTACAGCAGCAAGGAATAGGAAAAAATTGATTACAATAAAGACTAAAATAATCAGCAGCTTAAAAGTCCCCCAAAGTGAACCATGGGGCTTGTATTTATAGGAAGAGATGATGAGATATTTCACTAAAATTTCGGCAAAAGGATCTCTAGGTCCATAGGGGCCCATCATAACAATCGACATATCTAACTCGACCATCAGGAACGATCGGCCTAAGTTTAGCCGATCCTTGATATTGCTAAATCCTAGATATTGCTTCTGAAGTATGGAATCATTTTGACTTTTAACTTAGGAGATATGGATCGATCTTGGTTGAAATTAGATTATGCACTCGAACATACCGATCGTATTTAGGATTTGGCCAAAATGATCGGCCAATAATGATCGGCTAAATCCTAGATGCAATTTTAGGACTCGTGATCATTTTTGTAAGCCTCAATCTTCATTTTGTTGATGTCCTAGAAGTTTCAAATGGATTGGCCTTGTGGATCTTGAGATATTAAGCGTTCTCCGATGACTTGAACTATCTTATGGATCGTTCTTGATCGATCTATGCAAATACTTTCTTCGTCTGTAACTCAAGCATATGAACTCCGATCGACTCCAAATTTGAAATATAACTTCACGGCCATGTTAGTTACTCCATACTGACTGCACCTCAATTGGGTTTCGATCCAAATCTGCCCGACCATCGTCTATACTACTGTACGTAATCAATTCCTAAGGCTGTTGACCATTCATTCCTAGCAAGGTCGATGATATCACGACCTTTCCAAAAGGCAGGATAACATGGTTTATTAGGGAAGTGTATTACTCTAAGTGGATCACCACACCTATTCTTGTGAAGAAGTCCAATGGGAAATGGAGAACTTGCATAGATTACACCAACCTCAACAAGGCTTGCCCAAAGTATTAATTTCTTCTGCCTAGAATTGATCAATTAGTAGATGCAACTAATGGACACGAGCTACTCTCATTCATGACACATACTCAAGTTACAATCAAATAGCTATATTTGAGCCGGATCAGGAACATGCCAGTTTTGCAACAAACAAAAGCTTATAAATCAATAAGGTCACGTCGTTCGAACTCAAAAACTATGGTGAAACCTACTAAAGGTTAGTAAATATGATGTTTTCAGATCAGATTAGTAAGAACTTTTAAGTATATGTAGATGACATGCTAGTTAAGTCAAAAGCAGCACCAAGTTATGTGCAGGTTTTTGAGGAAACTTTTGTAGTTCTGAGGCTAACATAAAGTTAAATCCCTTGAAGTGCACTTTTGCTATTTAGTTGCAAAAATTCCTAGGGTACATAGTAAGCACCTACGGCATTGAAGCAAATCTAGAGAAAATTAAGGCCAAAAGGAAGATGGGAGTTTCAAAGAAGCCAAAAGATATCATGAGCCAAAATAGTACGATGGCTGCTCTAAGTAGATTCATTTCCAGGCAACTGACAAATGTATACAATTCTTCGACCAAGTGAAAAAAGTGATAGAATTTCGGATGGATCGAGGAACGTAAAATTGCATTTCAAAATATGAAGGATCATATGATCAGCACACCTATCCACTCAAAACCAACAGAAGGTAAGGACTTATATGTATATTTAGCTGTAACCGATAAAGCTGTTAGTGCTATAGTGGTAAGATGAAGGAACCAAGAGGCTTATATAATTTAGAAGAAAGCTTGTCTAGGTCAAAACTCAACTACTCAGTCATTGAAAAGTTAGCCCATAACTTGCTCCTTGTAGTAAGAAAATTGCGACCATACTTTCAAGTGCATCCCATCAAAGTCCTCACAGACAAACCGCTGAAGCAAATACTGCAGAAGCAAGAGACGTCGGGTCGCTTGCTAAAATGGACGATGCAACTTAATCAGTATGAAATCTCCTACTGCCTAAGGAAAGCAATCAAAGGATAAGCACTGGTAGATTTCATTGTGGAATGCATGCTACCCACTGAGCCAAAATCTGATGAAGAGACGCCCAGTCCATAGTTCTAGCAATTATTCATGGATGGGGCATCAAATGAACAAGAGGTAGGGATTGGATATGTACTGGTCACCCCAGATGAGCCGAAACTATATGAGGCATAGCAACTTTGATTCAAATCTACTAATAATGTGGCAGAATATAAGGCTCTCCTCATAGATTTAAGGATGGCTCAAGTAATGAAAGTAGCCCATATTAAAATTCGAAGTAATTCCCATTTAGCTGTAAATCAGGTGCAGGGGAATTACAAAATGAAATAACCAACTTTAGTTAAATATGTAGAACTGTCCAAAAAGTTGCTATAGTAGTTTAATCAATTTAATATTGAGCAAATTCTACATGAGAACAATTCTTCTACGGACTCGTTGGCTAAACTTGTTAGTGCTAAAGTAGCTAAGGAAATGAAAGTTGTCCCAATAGGGCATCAGGCCGAATCAATTATCACTAGGGCCAACCAAATACTAGTCCTGACTAGAGCATAACGAACTATGGTCAAAGTAGCTCAAAATCAAGAAACAACTGAAAATCAAGATCAGTTTCCTACTGCACTCACCCTTCAGTAGACAAAGGAAGACTAATGGATGACCCCTATCAAACAATTCTTGACAAAGGTAGTCCTACCTCTAAACAGGAAAAAAACCCACAAAATAAAATATCAGGCTCTGTATTTTTCCCTCTTTGATGGCATATTATACAAAAGAGAGTACTCTACCCCTTTTCTTAGATGTGTTTCCAAACAAGAAGGAATATGAATCTTGGGCAAAGTACATGAAGGGAAATGCGAAGATCACTATGAAGGAGCCAAGCTAGCAAAGAAGGTGCTAAGACATAGTTACTACTGGCCTACCGCACTTCAAGATGCATAGGAATACATAAGAAAATGCGAAAGATGTCAAAGATTTTCCAGTATCCCAAAACTACGTTTCCATAAGCTCATCACGTTAGCCAACTCATGATTTTTTGACAAATGAGGCATAGATTTGATAGGACCAATTCCTATGTCAAAAGGAGTGGAAGAGTATGCTAAGGTAGCAATAGACTACTTCACCAAATGGGTAGAAGCAGAACCTTTAGTAATAATCAGTGCAAAGAAGATAATCGCTTTTGTTGTGAGGAATATAATTACTAGGTTTGGGATCCTCCATAAAATAATTTTTGATAATGGAACCCAATTTGAAAGTAAAGACTTTATAGAACTTTGTGAAAGGAATGGCATAATAAAAAGTTTCTCCTCTGTCGCACATCCATAGGAGAACGAGAAAGTCGAAGCAAAAACCAAAACCATCAAGAAGCTGCAAAAGAAAAGGCTATAGAGGACAAAGGAAAATGGGCGGAGGAGTTTTCTTTACTACTATGGGCTTATAGAACATCATCCATATCTCCAACTAGCCACACACCTTTCACCTTAACCCATGGCTATGAAGCGATGCTCCTAGTCAAAACAAAGGCCAATCACACAAAACAATATCGTATGTAGCAAAACAGAAAAGGAGTTAAAAGAAGTTTCTTATACTCTTATTCAAGATAGAAGAGATGAGGCGACAGTCCGATCCATCACATACCGACGATGGATGGAAAAGAACTAAAATGTTAGGCACAAGTAGAGAAACTTCTACAAGGGAGACCTAGTACCGTATAAAATAGTAGCAAAAACCAAGGATCCAGCCAATGGAGCTCTGGGCTTAAATTGGGAAGTCCATCTGATTGTAGTAGAAGCCTTAGCTAACAGGGCTTACCTATTCTCAAGACTGAATGGAAATCTAGTTATGAGAACTTGGAATTCCGAGCATCTTAGGCTTTACTTCATATAAGCAGTGTTATTTCTATAGCAAAATAACAAACATTTTAATTATTATGAAAAGTAGTAATACAACGAAGTGCGCGTAGGGATATTAGACGGTCTGCACCAGTACAAAAATATTCCACGTTAATTTCACTAACACAGTTAACAACATTGAGTTGAACCTTACACAACTCGGCTTCTCAGCCAAACAATTACACTAGACGTAAGGATATTAGGTGGCCTGAACAAGCACAAAAAACCTTCAGCATGAATTAAAAAGGTTGTAATACACAACCTGACGTCATAGTCAAAAATAGTCTGTCCCCAAATAGCAGGACAAATAGTGCTAAGCACAATAACTAAAGATGGATGCAAAGCTAGAAATCAAGCAAATCCAAACGAACAAAATTAAAAGAAAGTGCAAACAATCTAAAGTTCACAAGGTACTTATACTCATTTACAAGGGAATTTAATTTACATAGAATCCTTATAGATATTTACACAACAAAAAGGATTATTTTCTACGACATGTTACCATAAAAGTGTTCTAAACTATAAGTCCAAAAATACTACAGTCATAGAGTATCGAGTCTAAGGGATACTTGCTAAAGGTCAGTCCTTTCAAATACAAAAAGTCTTCTTGAGGTCGAAGTTGACACCTACCTATGGGTACATCGGATCCTTCATTGTTATATGGCCTTCTGACGAAGCAATATACAGATGAATCCAACGAGACAAACTTTGAAGTTATCAAGGAAAGTCGCTCGGAGAGATGACCCCAAAGCCCAAAACTCAAACATAACCAAGCTCACTAGGAAAATACAAATCGACCATAAGATTCCAAAGACCCAAAGTCTATAAGTGTTGGGTCGGTACTGACCCAACACCATAAGTCTGTATCGAGCCATATATACCCCACCAATGGAGTTCATCTTCAACCTACTAGCCCAATTTGATATTAGAAACTTATTTCCAGTGTTATTTTGTTGATCCAATGCATTTCTCTATCGATCTCCATGAACTCTTGAATCAGCAACTCTGTTCTTCCACGACTCCATCATTTGGACTCCAAAACAAGTCAACATTGGGGCAGCAACTATGGAATCACAAAGCTAACCACAAGACGAGCCAAAGTAAAGAGTTGAAGATGACTAGATTGGCAATCTTACAGAGTCGTACAGACCTAAGCCCTTGGAGTCGTAACGACCCAAGTCCTTACTGTCGTACTGACCCACATAAGCTGATAAGGTGGCGTCCTACTTTGGTAGAGAAACAGTCTAAGACGTGGAAAATGAGATAGAAATCTTCTGGGAAAAATTTAAGGCTCCCTACCTCTATAAATAGAGGGCTATGGCTCATTTTAAGGATATTTTTGGATCTTACTCTCATTTCTCTAGTTTCTTGTAATCTTTTTAGGCCTCCAAGTTAGAATACAAGCAATAAAATCATTAAGGGGACGTAGGTCTTGATTTGCCGAACCACTATAAATTGTTGTCTTCTTTTCTTGCTCATTTTCTATTTCTTTCTTCACTTTTTATTCTCTACCTAAAATTTTAGGTTGTTTGTGCCATTTTTGGTTTAAAATTTTTGGTGCTTTCACCGAGAAAGATATTATCGGGTTACTTGGATCCATCATTTACTTTTGGATTTCTTAATCCCAAGGGATATACCTAATTCTCCTATCTTATCATTCTACTATTTGGATTTTCAAAAATCTAAGAGAAGCTATTTGTAATGGCCCCATCAAGATGAGATCGTTCTACCAATTCCAGAGCTACTACTGAAGCTGAGAATCAGAATGCTCAGCACGTGGATGATGCTGCTCAACCAGAGCAACCAGAGATCCAACATCCAGCTGAAATGGTGACGAGAATGGAGATTGATAGGATGATGAAGTTGATGGAAGATAAATTCCAGGCTAGTCACAATAAGATGAATAAAACAGTGCAGCAGAGCTTAAGTTTGCTGAACGAGTTAACTCAAAACAGCCGAAAAAGGAGCAGGAGGGATTCCAGCACAGAGTCTGAAAGTTCTTCATCATTCGATCATAGACAGGGAGACAATAAGCCAAAAAGGACTTAGAACGCTGTTGAAGCATCACATCAAGGAAGAAGACAAACCTATTGCTCAGGTTTATGGATCGATACCGACCAAAAAGGACTGGTTGGTACCGATCCAACCAATGATGCGCCCAATACTTGCCTTCTAGACGACAGCCTGGATGTGACTTCTGTTTGCACTGTGGATGATCACAATCTAGAAAATCATGCTGCTTCTAATGATACAGCTCACGAATTAAATAGAGGGGATTGCTGGATGAATGGATACCCCAGAGCTAGGAACCTAGGCATCGAGAGCCATGCTAAGAGCATTCGCCAGGCCGAACACTCAAAGTAAATCCCAATTCCCGACTACACCATTCAGTCGAACCTATGGACTTGGAATACCTAGAAGACATAGTCAGAAGACTTGTAAGTGAACTCGGTTCAGAACCAATGATGAGTGGATTACTTCTCCTAGTCAAAATCCATGTATTAAGAACATCCTACGCGAGAGATATCCCCGGAGGCTTGTAATATCGACGATGTCGTTGTATGAGGAAAAACATATCCTAGGCAGCACTTGATGAGATATGACTAGCATATGGATTCCACTAGAGCTTCCAGTGCTGTGAAATGCTGGTGTTTTCCAATTTTCTTAGAAGGAGTAACTATGATGTGGTTTACTCAACTCCTGTCTAGATCCATATCATCTTTTGTTGAACTATCACAAAAGTTTCTGGAGCAGTACCATCTGCATACTTCATGCCCAAAAGACGTGATGTCCTTATCAAACCACTTCCAAGGCGAGGGAGAGTCATTAAAAGATTTCTTGAATTGGTTTCAAACTTACGTGATGGAAGTAATGAATCCTAATAATGACATTGTTTTGATGGTGCTGATTAGAGGGATTCATCCTGATACATATTTCGGGGAATGGTTGGAAAGGAAAACCCTACTGACGATGGATGCTTTCTATAAAAAAGCCAACCAGTACTTGTGCTTGGAAGAGTTGTGCAATCGTCCCCGAAGGGATGGTATAGGGAACTCAAATTAAGTGACACAAAGCAATGTTGTTGTTAAATTGGTCGGAAGAATCTCTATAAACGCAGCGGTTAATGCCGAGGATTCTAGTAATCAAAGGAAAAGGAATCAAGCTTCAGACGGCCAATGCAACGATAACAACGGGCGCTAGAGGAACTTGAGATCAGAAGAATATACAGATCTGATTGATATATAAGGATGGAACAATATAAAAAGCCGCCCCAAAGAGAGGCGACTAATGAACATAAGCGCTCAGGAAAATACTATCATTTTCATGAAACTCAAGGATATAACACTTAGTGTCGACATTTGAAAAGTCTAACTGAGGAGCAGATAAGGAATAACAAGCTCCATCAATACGTTACGGAACTGCCAAACAGCAGGGAAACTTCAAAACTGTAGGGTCTACCTGCACTAGGAGAACTGCCTGAATCCAGCAGTCAAGGGCAAAGGTGAGCTGATGAAAGATCGATCATCAACTAGTCACTCATGGATGAAGAAGCAGCCTATGACAATGCTGCTCCGTTCATCATTATCTAATTTCCTTTCGCAAATAAGCTTCCTAGTAACACTAGGGACACTGTAAATACGCATATTCTCAACTAAATTCCTCACAAACACCTAAGAATGGTTTTTTATAGAGAAGTAAATGAAGAAAAGAAAAATTAAACTAAGTAGGTGAATTAACAAGCAACAGAGAATAAGCTATACTCAAAGACACATAAATTTATAGTGGTGCGTTGTCGGCCTACGCCCACTTAGAAGATTATCTTTACAAATAAATTATAAATCTAACTACAGTAGTTAAAAATAGCAAGTGCTTGATTACAATGGAGTCCAAAGGAACAAGCAGCGTAAAGATCCTAAAAATGAACCAAAAGGCCTCTATTTATAGGGAGAGATGATGAGATATTTCACTAAGATTTTGGCAGAAGGCTCTCTAGGTCCATAGGGGCCAACCATAACGATCGGTGGCCCTAACTTGATGTTTAAGAACGATCGGCTATAGTTATGTCGATCGTTATTTTTGCCTTCAAATGATGTGCGATCATTTTTAGGGGGTCCCATGTGCCTCCTGAACTTGCCCCTAAAATATAAAGTCATTTTGAGTTGTAGATCACGAGATATGGATCAACCCTTGTCACGTTTGAGATGTTCACTAGGTATATCGATCGTTATAAAGGATAGGCAAAAACGATCGGCCTTCTTCGTATCTCAAGGTTTTGATCTACAGTCTTTTTTGTGGGCTTCACTCTTCAATATATTGATGCTCTAAAAGATTCAAGTGGATTGTCCTTGTGGATTTTGAGATATCGATCGATCTTCGCTGATTTGAGCTATTTTATGTGTCATTCCCGATCGATCCATAAAAATCTTTGCTTTGTCCATAATTTTAGTGTATGAACTCCGATCGTCTTGAAACTTGAACTGAAACTTCATGGAACTATGCCAGTCACTCCATACTGATTGCACCTTGATTGGGACCTGGTTCGGATTTTCCCAACCATCGTCCACAGTATCGTATTTAATCGATTCTTAAAGATGATAACCATCCATTCCTATCCAAGTCGGTGATATCATGGCCTTGCCAAAAGGCAGTATAACATTTTCCCCCCAGTACGTCTTGTTGCGATCCTGACGTGCTTTGAATCATCACAAGCCAGAACCGTCGAAAAGAAATCCATCCGGTTTATCAAATAGTCATAATCCTTTCATTGAATTGTTTTCTTGTCGAGGGTTGTAATTTCCTTATTCGTCATGATTGTTGGTCAATTTTTAATAGTATAAATATGGGATCATAACTTGTTGGTGATCATCTTGTTTTGTTTCTGGCGATTTCTAAGATTCAACAACATGGTTTAAATCTTTCTTCGATCGATTTCAGGCGAACATTCAATTTTTGTTGATTTCAAAGAATTGAATTTTGAAGCGTATACCGGTACGTATACGTATTTGTACCTGACTCCGCATCATGGTTCCACATTCACGGGTCGTTGCCAAGTTTTGACATTTTACAAACAATCTCCACCAATCGTTGTTTCCATTTTTTATGAAAACGATCATCATTGATCGTTATTTTTTCTCTTTTTTTTATGATCATTAACGATCGTTAGGACATACAGAGGAGTTTCAGATCGCTCAGAGTTCTGGAACAATTGGTATAAAGTCATTACCTTGAAACGATCGGTATAATTTCAGGGCCACGAACGATCAATATACGACTTACCTATATAAGCATATGTACTTAGCCATTTTTTCCTTCATCCTTCAGTTCATTTCATATCGTTCCAAATCAAGGTAGAAAAAGAAAAAGTAGATCTCCCTCCTTTTTTCCCTTACCGATCGAAACAATGATCCGAACTCCAAAAATTAATTTCCTTTATTCACGAACCATTGTCGTACTTCTCCAGATCTCACTTTAATTCGAATTCGAATCCATCTTCTTTTTTTAGACTTAAATTAGGTAGATCAATCCATACATATTTTGTAATTTGAATACGAGACATCTAGTGTTGATAATCTCTTATAGGCTAGCTTAGTTGAGGAAGACGTTCTATATGAATCTAGTTGGAGAGGATGGGAGTTGTGAAAGATGAACTTATCGAGCAAAGGAAATGATGTGAACCGATGTGCTACAATCATTCTTGAATGATCGGCGAAACCTTGGACTTAGACGAATCAGGAGTGGATGATGGTGATGATAACCAATCGTTATGGAGTGATGTTGAAGCTTGGGTGTTTAACGATCATCTAGGAACGATCGGTAGTGTTTTGGAGTTGGGGGCTTTTGAGTTGGAAAGGGTAAAGTGGTACGATCGGTCGATGGCATGGAGATAACGATGGATATTGAAGGTTATGGATGTCGGTCGACGAACGTGGACAACCATTACAATCGGTATAGCTGAGTTTAAAACGATCGGTTGGGATGTAATGAATGAACGATTAGACTATTGGGTGATGCAAACGATTGGGTGAAATGAATAGGGTGAATGATCGACATGTTCGCCTAGGTTGAACGATCGGTTGTCAGCTATCATAATCCAAAAATGGAATCCAAACAAATGAACTTGAGTTTAAAGATGAGCTTCAGCCTTGCATATTTAAGTGAACACTTATAACTCATATGGGATTTGGACTGCATATTATGTAATATATGACATCTGAACTTTGACATGAACTAATGCCTTTGACCACTCTCCTGAGGCTCATCTGCGATCTGAATATAAAAATCGAACTTTTACTTACTGACAATCCATCGTGTAACTTAAATAGCATCGACCCTTAATGACATAGAGAAACGGCTAAGACGGTCAGGAGTGACGGTCTTTCCAGTCGAACCTTGAAGTCTCATCATCTTTTCCTTCTTTAGTTTCATATAACCTATTACGAAATTACCTAGCACTTTACCACACCACACTAATACACACTATGCACTAGGGGCAGGGGTTACTTTACCTAACCATGATTTTTACTAAGTTTAATAGAAAGGGGTTCTAGACGTTCTTGGCATCTTGTAGCTTGCCAGTTGGATTATCTTCTCAACAGGGTAATCCTAACGTAGAATCAAGTTCTGCAACTAAGTCTGATAGTCCGTCCTCTAGTCATTATTCAAAGCAACCGAAAAGCCCATGCCAACAATTTCATCTTTGCAGTTCTCATTTTTCCACCGGAAGATGTTGATCCTCCTTTCGACACCCTAGAGGATGCAGTTATTCTGGAGAACCCTGCTGATACTATAGCTTCTAAAATTAAGGAAAATGCTCTTCGTCGAATCTGCGTAAGGTACGGTATTCCTTTTGAGGATGTGTTGGTTCCATCGCAGGATGACAGGGCTCACAGACCCCCAAAAGGATATACAACATCTAACAATTTCATGTATTGGGCGGATGCATCCCGCCATTTAACACATACATTCGAGAAATTCCCCATTATTTAAGGATAGCTCTAGCAACGCTTTATCCGAACGGCTACGCTCTTATCAATTGTATTTATATAGTATTTGTGGAGTTTTTGCACCATCCCCCAACCATCGATGACATTCGGTTCATATTCACTTTCAAGCAATAGACATGGAGCCTTTCATTTACATATTTTGAGTCGGCGAAGAGGTGCCAGATTCTAACTGGCACATGGAACAAATTAAGTGCCTTTAAAAGTGAGTGGTTCTCCATTCGATGTCCGCCTGATTTTGCTCGACAATGGCTGGAAAGACGTAAGTGTTATCCACTATCTTTATATTAGCATGGAAAACCGATATTCAGGTTGTATTCCTGACTACGTAACTTCTTTTATAGGCACCGTCACTCGGCCCAGCGGTAATCTATATGAGAAGGCAGTCACAACTTTGAAAAATGCACCGCCTGAAGATGGGAACACCGAGTATCAAATTATGGATGAACGTCTCTTTACTTTTTGCTTGATAGAAGAGGGCGTCGGTGTAGGGCTAACTAAAGTCGCTCAAACTGCAGGGATAAGACCATGGGCTGCAGTTTGTCAGAGGGACAACCGAACCGATCTCATTGTGCCCCTAACTATGGGTACTCAGGAATTCATCTTTATCGATGTCGAAGGAGATAAAGGCGATGTGTCCGGTTAAAATGATGACAAATCTTGTCTTAGAGTCGAGGTCAGATCCTCATAGACCTCACGGCCCTCGGTTCCCAGTAGGAGAAAAAAGAAAACATTTGTTCATAAACTTCAAAAGAGTCGTCTTTCTGACCAATTCAAGTAGTCAATAGCTCCTAAGATTGTTCAAGACGAATCTTCTTCTCAACCGTCGGAGCATTCAAGTCTGCCACTTGATTCGTTTTCCATTCTACCAATTCTGCATGACCTTGGCGCTTTTTATTTTACTAATGTGAGCATCGGGGGGTTGGAATCTCCGACTAGAACTGGCACTGAGATTCCAACTTCTAGAGGAGAAGTTACTCCAATGAGCAAAGCTCCTGCACCTGGTTTGTCGGGGCGTAACACAAGGACATTTGTACACACTTGCACCCTTCAACATTGCATTATGCTCGACTTGTGCTTTTTAATGATTAAAGTTTATTGCCTTTTGGTTTCCTTTGCAGATGCAACAGTGAGGAAGGAACATGTTTGATTCCCTCCGAGATATACACCAACAATCCTCTGGTTCATGCTCCAGTTCTTATTGCCAAGGTGGTAGTCGAGAGTATTATGATTCTAGTTATCGCTTTAGTCAGGACCAGGGTCATCAAGATAGAGGCGATAAGGATAAGCCACTCCAGGATAAACATCGATCAAGATCGAGATCTCCCCCTCCAAAGGGTTCCGAAAAGCCACCTAATCGCCGGGACCTGCCTATCGGTCCCTCTCGTGGTCCTCCTCCTGCTTCAGTTCCTTAACAGCCTTTGGTTCCTTCTCATTCTTAGCGGTCCAGTGATCGTCATTGCCATAGCAAACATGTTGTTGCCCAAAGACCAGGCAAGGAAAGTACTGAAGTTGAAACCGAACTGAAGATCCTGTAGTCAATCCAGCTACTCGCATGGCACATCTTCGTAAAGAGTTTAGGAATTTACGCTTTGAAGGATTCTTTTTTCCTCCTAACCCGAAGAAGTTCCCAGACCATGTTTAGAAAATGACCATTTTTTTTTGAGATCATGGGGAACCTTAAGATCATGGTATTCATTGATACTCACTTAAGTAAACCCCACGCCGTGTGTCTACCCCGCTTTTACTTATTCGTCGCACACAGATGCGTAACGTTGAAACTCCCACTGATGGTTTGGCACTGGGATTCGAACCTGCCCGGACACAGTCCTTTTGGTCCCCATCTCCTATCTCCCAAACCAACCGAGCTACGAACGGCGGGTTAGAAAATGACCATTGGATGTGTCACTGATATCCATATGCAGTACTGTGAGTGGATGAAGGCAGTAGAGAAAATGTCGAAAGTATCTTTCGAGCACGCTGCGAAAATTGAAAAGTTAAAACGCCAGGAAGCTCGGGATAAAAGAATTATTGATACTTTGACAAATGAGTTAGAAGCTTCTAGGACCTCCCTAGTAGAGGCTGAAGGAAAAGCTAATGCTTCTATCAAATCCATGGAGGAGATGAAATCTAATCATCTTGATATGGTACAGGTATTGCATCATCGAAATCAAGAAATGGCACTCGAGCGGGATACAGCTCGAAGTAATGAATCTACAGCCTTGAAGGAGATAACGAAACTCAAGGCTAAGCTTAAGTATGCAAATAAGGAGAAATATGATGCTCAGAAAATCGCTCAAGATGCTTGTGACGAGTTGGTGAACGTTAGACTTGAGAGAGACACGACCGTTGAAAGGGCCAAAATGTTGATGTACTTATTCAGCATGAAGCAGAAGCTACTAAGGAAAAGGTTAGGGAGGAGATAATGAACGAGCTCGACCCACTCCTTGTTCTTTACAATGCCAACATTCTTGTTATCCCGCCTATTGGCAAGGCAGAGATACCAAGGGACTGACTAAAAACCAGGAGTCACTCGTCATGGATATCAATAAATTTTGTCCGAGTCCGGATCGAGCCATGATTAGCAAGACATAACAAGCAAAGCCAGGAAAGGCAACGTTCCAAATTTCAAGTCGATCCGAGTTCGTATGCTCAAATTATGATCCACACAAGTTAGAAGAAAAGTAATGTTCGAATCCATCTGTTCGAACCCATCAGGTTCGAATCGATCACAGGCTAGGCTATTCACGTGCTTCGTATTCGCATCCATCATTGAGACATGATTTGACTCGATCCAGTCCTTGACCATCACCCATTTCATATCCATCTAGACAAAGCTATTCGTATCCATCAGTAGAAAGTACGGTCGGATCCACCAGAGCACTTCACTTCAGGGGTAACAGTATGTTCGAATCCATCCTACTACAACAGCTTCGTATCGATCAACCATAGCATGTCACGATCGATACGATGAAACTTCTATTCGAATCCATCTGGGAATGAAGCCTTCGAATCCATCGAGTCAAAACGGTGAAGTCTTCGGGACGACTCGATCAAACTGGCAAGAAAAGCGAATCGATGCAAAGCTCGCGCTCCACGTTATCACAAAAGCACGCTCCACCATCGATTCGGAGCAATCGATTCGAACGAGGCAAGCAGTTTAGAAAACACCAATTCGAATCGATCATAACTCGAGATCTACAAGTCCAAATGCTATGAAATTTTCACAGAAGCTTGCATACATGTTGTAGAGTGTCCACACCAAATTTCAGCTTGATTGGATGTTTTCTTGACCGATTCAAATGGACTTCAAATCGATCCCAAAGTGGGCCCAGATTTCCTAAAGGCGGGCGCGTGGGCCCCCTCATGTGCCAGAAGTGGTCTCCCGAAATTTAGGCGAAATATCTGCCTCCTACACCTATAAATAGAGCCCCTGGTCATTCAGAAAAGGGGTCGAACAATTTTAAGAGCTAAAGAGCGCCCAGACTCCGCCAGATTTACTCCAAATCACCACCGCTGCCTTAGATTCAGACTTAGCTCATAAAATCCATTGTACTACATTATAAGAAATTGTAATCTTCAAGTATCGAGTAATAAAATCATCAAACTTCATAGTGGACGTAGGCAAAACACCGAACCACTCTAAATTGTTGTCTTCTGTGCAATTTACTTTCTGTTATTTGGATTTTTTGTTAGATAATCCTCATTTTCAATTTTCTTTCTTCACTTTTATCTCTTCAAAAACTTCCGAAGAGTGTTGTGCCCATTTTTGGTACAAACACTTTGGTGCTTTCACTGAGAAAAAACCAGTTTTTCTCCTGCTCCTTAGATCTCCCATCGACACCGGATTGCATAAATCCAAGAGGAAGATCCAGATCTCTAATTCGGAATCCTTCCATCCTATTCTGATTTGCGTAAAGTCTAGGCAAGGACTCCACCACTCAAGATGGTTAGTACAAGAACTGCTTTTACGGCTGCTGATCAAGAAGGACGGGATAGACAGAATCCCACATAGCAGCCACCATCCAATCAAGACAACACTGCTCACTCAGATCCGTCGGGACCAGTCACCAGACATGAGTTTCAAGTGTTGCTTCAAGAACTGACTCAAAGTCGGCAACAATTAACTGAACAGCTGCGCGCTAACGCTGAATTGACCAACCAATTAAACCGCCGAAGGCGCAGGAGGACCAGGAGGGATGATGCTTCCCACTAGTCCACTGAAAGCTCTGCTTCATCTGACTATCATGGCAGATCCACACGACCCCGATTGGACACGAGTCACACACAAGCTACCGGATACCAACCTGCCTTGACTGTAGGACAATTGAGGGTTAGACCATCAACCAGCTTACAGACCGGGCCCTCGTCACGAGGAGGTGCTGTTCCACAATATACCACGGACAATCGCACTACGACCGCCGTGGTAGAAACAAGGGTTGATACCCAAAATCTGTCAGATCCGAATAATCAACAACGTGGGCGTACACCTGAACCATACGTCCCGGAAGATGCCGAGCCAAGGAGCCGAGACATAGGCCGTCGACAACGTCCGGTCCAAACTCGCACTGTGGAACCCGACCACACCTTAGCTCAGCATGCACAGAATGTGGCTATGCCCGATATTTGAACCATGATACGTCAGATGATTTGCGAAAGCCAAGGACTTACCAATGACGACTGGGGAATCTCCCGTAGTCATACTCCTTTCACAGATGAAATATTATATGCTGATCCTCCTCGACGATTCAGAATGCCAACTCTCCCGATGTACGAAGGAAGTAGTGATCCCAATCAACATATTTTGAAATATGAATGGTCAATGAGCGCTGCAAGGGCTGATGATGCAGTGAAATGCCGATGTTTCCCCATCTCTCTGGGAGGAATCGCAATAATGTGGTTTACAAGGTTGCCACCTAGATCTATCTCTTCGTTTGATCAACTGGCTAAGAAATTTGTCGAACAGTTCCATATGCATGTTGCTAGACCTAAAGACGTTAACACCCTATCTAGTGTCACTCAAGCTCATGGAGAAACACCCAGATGTTACTTGGAGAGATTCCATGCAACATGTGTGGAGATTAGTAATCCCAACGATAACTCAATTTTGATGGCATTAACCAAAGGGATCGATCCCGATTCTGAGTTTGGAAATTGGTTAGCTGGGAAACCACCCGCATCGTTGGACCATTTCTACTCCAAAGCCGCTCAATTCTTACGGCAAGAGGACGCAAAACAGTCTAGGAAGCAGGACGATGCGAGGCCCAGAAGTGAAGGAATACAAAGTAACATAGCAGTTAAACAGTCCGGTGAGAATTCCAGAAAAGTCCAGTTAAATATACAGAACAAACAAACTCAACCAGGAGGTAATAATGGTCAGAATAAGAGAAGAGATCAGAACCGAGGTCCACGGCGTAGGGCTCTAATGTTTGATAATTACACGTCGTTGAACACGTCATTGGAAAACGTATACCTACAAACTTGCAACACTGTGCAATATAAGAAGCCTGCTCCGAAGCAATCATCGGAGAGGCAGATTCAAACAGGGAAGTTTTGTAGATTTCACGAGAGTTATGGCCATAATACCAATGAGTGTCGACATTTGCAGGACCTCATTGAGAAGTTGATCAGGGAGAGAAAGTTAGACCAGTTTGTGCGGGCACCGCAATCTGGTGGTGCGGGCCCCTCAAATCAAAATCGTGCACAAAATCAAGAAAGACAGGAAGAACCCGCTCGTACGGGCGGAAGGCTGGTTATAAATACAATAAGTGGTGGTCCCCACCCAGCAGACATAAGCTGGAGGGAAATGGAGTTGTATGCTAGCTCTATCAGGCATGCGGACATCGAATGTTGCAGTAATTGTGAAGACGGGGCTACGGCCAAACAACAGAAAACGATGAATGATGATATTATATTCAGAAGCCGAGACGCTGATAAGGTCGAAGCCCCCACGATCGATCCACTGGTCATATCCGCCCAGGTAGGTCCTGCTTGGATAAAGAGGATCCTAGTTGACAGTGGGAGTTCCGTAAATATCTTGGTAAAACGGGCTTATGATTTAATGAAAATGGAAGTTAAGGACTTAAAACCCTGCCAGTCCCGAGTCCACGGCTTCAACGGAAGTGCTACAATACCTACTGGAGTGGTGGAACTGCCAGTGGAGTTGGGAGTTGGAGAACGCCGGAGAGTCCGTATGTTGCAGTTTGTCGTCTTAGATATTGATTCATCTTACAATGCATTTTTGGGCTGATCGGCCCTCGCTGAGTTCAGGGCAGCCATTGCCCCATGGTGTTTAACTCTGAAATTCCCCACTGATCGCGGGGTTGGAGTCGTTCAAGGAGATCAGGCAGCAGGAAGAGCCTGTTATGTTGCTGAACTGCGCGAGGCGTAGAGAAAGGAGAAAGGAAAGGGCGTAGAGGAATCTCTCTGCGTCCGTTTTGCTGATGATTGACAATTAGTGCCTGGGCCCCGGCCCGAGCACCACGACCAATTCCATAAAGATCTTGACCCTAGAGATAACGAAGTTAAAGATGAATCTAAAGAGAATCAAGCTTCCCCAGCCGAACTGACTGTGGACGTCCCAATCAGTGAGGGTGATGATTCGAAGATGCTAAAAGTTGGATCTCAACTGGGTAAGCAGACACAACAGGAATTGGTTGAATTTCTCCGGGCAAATCTCGACGTTTTCGCTTGGACACACTCTGATATGTGCGGGATTTCGCCGGACATCTCAAGTCACTCCCTGAATATTGATCCGCGGTATGTCCCGGTCAAGCAGAAAAGGCGTGGTATGGATCCAGAGAGATCTGCCGCCCTTAGAGAGGAGGTTGATAAGTTACAATCAAATGGGTTCATCCGAGATGCTTTGTATCCAGAATGGGTGTCAAATCCCGTATTGGTTCGAAAACCGAATGGGAAATGGAGAACTTGCATCGACTACTCAGATTTAAACAAAGCTTGTCCAAAGGATAGTTTTCCACTTCCCCGAATTGACCAGCTCATAGATTCAACAGCTGGACATGAGTTGTTATCTTTCATGGATGCTTATTCTGGCTACAATTAAATACCTATGCATTTGCCTGATCAAGAACATACCAGTTTCGTGACCGATCTGGGATTCTACTGCTATAGAGTCATGCCTTTCGGTTTAAAAAATGCCGGAGCAACATACCAACGTTTAGTCAACCGAATGTTCGCCGACCAGATCGGGAAGACCATGGAGGTTTATGTGGATGACATGTTAGTAAAGTCTTGATTCTCCACAGATCACGTCATTGATTTAGATTCGATGTTCTGCATCCTTCGAGAATATGGAATGAAGCTCACTCCATTAAAGTGCCATTTTGATGTCGCATCTGGAAAGTTCCTCGGGTTCATCGTTAATGCTCGAGGGATAGAAGCAAATCCCGAAAAGATCTGGGCAATAAGGAACCTACAAACTCCAAGAACTATAAAGCAAGTCCAGAGTCTCAACGGGAAAGTAGCAGCATTGAGCAGGTTCATTTCGAAATCCACCGATAAATGCATTCCTTTCTTCGATCTGATCCGGAAAGGGAAGCGAAACTTTGAATGGACCATGGAGTGTGAAGACGCATTCCGATTGCTGGTTTAGCATCTTTCCACACCAGCGATCTTATCAAAACCAATTGACCACGAGCAATTGTACCTTTATCTGGCAGTATCAGAGCATGCAATCAGCGCTGCTTTGGTTAGGGAAGAAGACCGAGTGCAGAAACCAGTCTACTACGTCAGCAAACGATTGACTGGTGCTGAGAGAAACTATCCGAAACTAGAGAAGTTAGCTTATTGCCTTGTCATCGCATCAAGAAAACTCCGACCATATTTCCAGGCACATCCTATTATTATTTACACCGACCAGCCGTTACGGTAGGTCCTTACGCGTCCTGAGACATCTGGTAGGTTACTCAAGTGGAACATCGAACTGAGCCAGTTTGATATTACTTACACTCCAAGACGAGCCATTCAAGGATAAGTCCTAGCCGATTTCATAGCTGAATTTACCGTTCCAGAGGACTTGCCCGAAACCAGTGAATCCCCCGAATACGTCTGGAAACTGTATACTGATGGTGCATCAAACGACCGGTGTTCGGGCGCTGGTGTTGTAATTGAAACTCCCGAAGGCCGATCTATATGTTATGCTTTGAAGTTCGGTTTTCACGCAACCAATAATGAAGCTGAATATGAAGCCCTCTTAGCTGGACTAAAACTTGCCAGAGATTTGAGAATTATCGCTGTGGAAATTTATTGTGATTCACAGTTAGTTGTGTATCAAGTATGGGGAGAGTATCAAGCGAGAGATCGAAGGCTGGCTGCTTACTTAGCTCGAGTTCAGGAAGTATTGAATCAGTTTGATTATTATGCCATTTATTGTATACCTCGAGAACGCAATCAAAAAGCCGATTCATTAGTGAAGTTAGCTAGCACAGGTGAAGCATAGCAAATGGGACTTGTCCCCATCGAAACTTTGTCCTCCCCAAGCATCGATCAAATTGAGACGAATTTTGTGTTTGAAATCGCTCCCAGTAGAGAATCATGGATGACTTTGTACCGAAATTACATCGAGAATGGGACGTTGCCTGAACATAGAAACGAGAAAAGACAAATTCTGCGAAAAGCTTCACGTTTCGTCATTCAGAATGGTGTCATGTATAGAAGGGGATACTCTGTTCCTCTCCTCCGATGTATCGCGAACGATGAAATCAAACGATTGTTACATGACTTACACGAAGGAGAATGTGGCGATCACATCGGTGGGCAAGCTCTCGCTAAGAAGATACTCCGATATGGATATTACTGGCCGACTGTGAACCGAGATGCAGTGAACTACGCCAGAAAATGCGATAGGTGCCAGAAACACGCTCGAATTCCAAGAGCCCCACCAACTGAAATAACCCAAATGGTCAGTCCTTGGCCATTTGCGACATGGGGCATCGATATCATCGGTAAGCTACCACTGACTAAAGGCGGGGCAAGATATGCCATCGTTGCGGTTGATTACTTCACCAAATGGGCTGAAGCTGAACCCCTTGCAATCATTACAACAAAGAAAGTAATCAATTTTGTAGTTCGCAACATCATCTGTCGATTTGGACTCCTGAATACCATCATCACCGATAACGGAACCCAATTCAGCAGTACGGAATTCAAGAATTTCTGTCAACGGTTTCACATCCATAAGAAATTCTCGGTAGTTGCACACCCTCAGGCAAACGGTCAGGTTGAAGCTGTTAATAAGGTCATAAAATCCATTCTAAAGAAACGACTGGAGAAGTCCGGGGGAAAATGGGTTGACGAATTGCCTATGGCTTTATGGGCTTATCGAACGACTCACAAGACCACGACCGGACACACCTCGTTTTCCCTATCTTATGGATTTGAAGCCGTAATTCCAGTCGAAATGGAAGTGTTTTCCCATCGCGTGACTTATTATGATCCAAAAACAAACGCTATATTGCTTGTTGAATCTTTGGATCTACTGGATGAAAAGAGGGAAGAGGCCGATTTGAGAGCGGCCGCACATCGAAGTCGAGTCGCCCAATTGTACAATGCTAAAGTTCGACCTCGAACCTTTGAACTCGGTGATCTTGTCCTCAAGGGAGTCTATCCGGTCCTTCACACATGAAACCAAACTGGGAAGGACCATACGTGATTACGCAAAGACTCGGAGACGGCACATTCAAACTATCAACAGTTGACGGTCTTGACTTGCCAAGAGCCTGGAACAGCGAGAGTCTCCGTCGCTATTACACATGACATGCTTTATTTGTTTCATTACATCTTTCCATTTTTTGCGATTTTGCTTTTGCATTTAGAAATTAGAACTTGTAATAAGGCAACTGACTTTGCCATATTTTCTTATTTCAGCAATAAAATGCCATTTCTTCGAGCCAGAGCTGTGATTCATTGAATACAATGCACAACATCACGATGCACAGAGAGCTGAATTCCATCATGCAGTGGAATTTATTCAAGTAGGGAGTGGCTGTGATATGACCGGCCACTCGCTAAGTGAAACCCGAGCTCGGGGGCAAGCCATCACATCAAGGCTAAATACAGGGTGACACACGACAATCCCTCACTCAACTCCGGACTCCCAGAGCGCGAGACGGAGTATAAACTTTACTCAACTCCGTACTTCCAGAGTGCGAGACGGAGTATAAACATTAAACAACTCCGTACTCCCAGAGTGCGAGACGGATTATAAACATTAAACAACTCCGTACTCCCAGAGTGCGAGACGGAGTACAAACATTAAACGACTCCGAACTCCCAGAGTGCGAGACAGAGTATAAACATTAAACCACTCCATTCTCCCAGAGTGCGAGACGGAGTATAAACATTAAACAACTCCATACTCCTAGAGTGCGAGACGGAGTATAAACATTAAACAACTCCGTACTCCCAGAGTGCGAGACGGAGTATAAACATTAAACGACTCCGTACTCCCAGAGTGCGAGACGGAGTATAAACATTAAACCACTCCATTCTCCTGGAGTGTGAGACGGAGTATAAACATTAAACCACTCCATTCTCCCGGAGTACGAGATGGAGTATAAACATAAAAAGAATCCCGGAGTACTCCGAGAGCGCGAGATGGGTATAAGCGTTAACGAACTCCAAAATCTGAGAACACAAACCGGAGAATAAATAACCGAATGCGGTTTCGAGGAAGGAGGATCCATCCGCCAAGCGACTTCAACCACACCTCAACAGAGTTGCATCACGCGCTCATGAACCAAGTTATTAGCCAAAAAGAAAAATCCCCAGAGTGTGGATGCTAACACTAAACCATGAATAATTTCGCACAACGCATATTATGGCTTATCCCCGATGCTGGGGGCAGAACCAAAACAAATTTTGAATTGAAGACAAAAGAGA
Source organism: Allium fistulosum (assembly GCA_030737815.1). Taxonomy (NCBI): domain Eukaryota; kingdom Viridiplantae; phylum Streptophyta; class Magnoliopsida; order Asparagales; family Amaryllidaceae; genus Allium; species Allium fistulosum. The sequence goes on from CM060908.1 coordinate 785,026,622, forward strand.
ATATGTTTTCATTTCGATTATCAACAAAAGAAATCCAACTACAAGCCAATTCAAAAAATCCCTACTAGCGGGGGCCGAGCCCGCATCTATACACGGCTACAGAAAACCAAAAAGACAAAACAAAATACTACCTCCGAATATACAGAACAAACCGAAGAGGCACTCAATCTTTCTTCTTCCTCGGTTTCTTTTTCGGGGTGGTCCCGCTGGATATGCTACGCGACTTCCTTCGCAATCTTTTACTCTTCTCCGATTTGTCCTCCGATTGCGACATAATGTCGACATCCTCCTCGGAGCTTGAAGCGACAGAGATTCTCTTGGAGGATGGAACTGAAGGCATGGGAGCTGTAACAGGAAGCGGAGCAGGAGCACTTGCAATAACCACAGTGCCACCCGGCGATATCATCATTACTGGGGCAGGGCCAGACGGATTCATGCCTGCTGTCACTGATGTCATCTCAGCATTGATCTCGGCAAGAATTTCATCTGCACAAGATGCTTGGGCCGCGCTGGACGTGCCAATGGCTGGCATGAAGGAGCTAACAGCTAGAGTGGCCCCGCTCATGGCAAAGGATGGATCTGTAAAGGAGTCGTTGGGTTGACTAAGAAGTTCCTCAATCATCCGAGCATCAAAAGATAACATGCTCGATTCTCCCCCTTCGTCGACCACGGTAGCTGTCGTGATCGCCTCGGTAACAATGGCCTCCTGCGCTTGATAAAGGACTTGAGATGCAGGAGGCGCAGAGATAACAGCTTCAGTCACTGAAATGTGAAAAAGCGAAGATTGTTAGCTAAATGTATTGCTTCAGATTCACCACACTAAGTGTACGCGGGAAGCGTTCAAATACCTTCCTTAGCCTGACCCGAAGTATGGGCAGATGTAGAGGCAGGGGCATCGACGGGAGACAATTGCGGCTGGTCAGGATTATAAGCAGGGACAGACTGGGGATCGACCACGCTAGTAGCTTCGGGCAATGTCGGAATTACAGCTCCAACACTTGCTTCATGATGCTCGATCCCCGAGCCCTCACCTGTCTCTATCTACCGAGCACCAAGCCTCTCTTTCTCCATGGAAATCATCGCCTCGTGGAGAACTTTCCTCTCTTCCTCAGTAAGCAAGCGCGTCTCAAGCTCGAAATCATCCCGTGCTTCGTCCGGATGCGCTGCTTTCTTCTACTCCACCAGCCTAGTCCAGACGTTGTATAAAAGCATAGAATAATCTCCGAGCCAAGATAAATTTCTGTGCTCCAGCACATTGGCGTTGTATGTGACCAGGAGATCATCAAAATCAGCTTCCATCCTGGACTGCTCCGCTATGATCTTTTCCTCAGTTTCTGCCTCCACAGACTTAGTCTTTGCCACCGCCGCACTAAGTTCAGCTCGGAGTGATACAGCTTGATCGCATGCCTCCTGAGCGGCGGTGTTTGCATCATCTTTTTCTTTCACTGTTTCAGTGAATTTGGCTTTCAGCTCATTCAGCTCTTTAACGGCGGCGTCCCGTTCAGCTAAGACGGTGGTATAGCGATGACCTATCCCTTCTACTAAGGCACAATGTGCATGTTGCATCCTTGCCATCTTCGCCACGGCCTCTTCAGCCTTTTTGACTGCCTGCATCTCCGAACTTCGGGACGACTCGGTCTCTGCTTGGAGAACCTGGATGATGCGGTCTTTCTGGGCAATGTCAGCATCACGCTTCTCAATAATCTTTGCCCGGTCAAAAGCCACTTTTGAAACTTTCACAGCTGCTTTGTACCACTCCTTGTATTGAGCGTAAAAATCACGAATATAGTCATGCGCGATATTCTCGGCATCCGGAGGAATCCTCTTAAGATGGGAAGGGAAGACATATGCATCCAGACAGATTTCTGGAAAGTCTTTTTTCATCTGAGCAAGTTTAATGGCTCCTTCACCCGTTAGCTCTGCCGGAGCCTGCTCAACAATGGCAGCTGTCGGTGGTTCAACTCTTTGCCGCTGAGTTTCGGGCCTTGAAGATTGAGAAGGCTGTTGTTGCTGCGAAGACTCGGGAGGATCTACAGGGGCCCTAGGAGGCGGAGGAGAATGAGATCGCGATCGGTACTGAAGGCCTCTATCTCTGTCAGTACGATCTTGACCAGAATGGCTACGCCAATAATCCCAATCTCTGTTGTAACGCTACTGGCCGGTATAGCCTCGTCCATGATCCCTATCTGATTCCCTCCAGCGGGACTCATAATATGAGGAGGATCGGTGTACATTGCAGAGCCTATCCAGAGTGGATCCACGACCTGACATTTCACCTGCGATAAGAAGGAACCATAGTTTAGAATCCTACAAAAGTGATGTTCAATAGACGAAAATCGTGTAGTGCCGTGGAAGTGTGTGTAAATGTGTAAACCCCCTGACCAACCGGAAGTGTTGACCGCACTAAAAGGAAAGGGCTCGCTCATATTTAAAACATCTTGAAATTCTTCCAACCCGGGATTGTGATGAATTGATATGAAATCCGAGATGGGAATATCACCAAGCCCTTCGAAGGTATCTCTCGATTGAGAAGGAGCGGCCTCGGAAATTATGATTCTGGAAGTGGGAGGAGACACATCTACAGACTTCCATCTTTTAGATTTAAGTTTTTTGGAAATGACGGCCTTGCTTTTTTCGTCTTTCTCCCAATTCTTCAAAGTTGCCCGAAAAATCAGCCATCGGCTCAACATCTGTGTGATTCCATTCTTCGTCGCTCACTTCGGTTATCACAACTCCGAGTGTTTTCTTCGCCATTTTCTTCTTCTTCTTCTTTTTCTTCTTCTTTGGAACAGGCCTTAGCATCCCTTCGGTGACTATGCTCTGATTTATTTCGATCAAGCCAAGAGCTCTTAAGTTATAATCAGTCAACACCAAGTCGATGTGTCTCAAATCGCTCGGGATCTCTTGAATGCTCCGAACCATGCCCCTGTAATACCCGCTGTCGGTTCTGAAGATAATGGCTGTAAGAAAAGCAAGATGTCAATACCAATGCCAAAAGAATATCAGTCAAGGAAATCATCGACGGGTTACGACACTTACGTCTAGACAACCACTGCCTAGCAAAACCTGGAGGGCACCGGATGTAAAACCATTCATTCTTGAAGTAGCTGAGCATGGTCCAGGCTCCGGTAATAACCTGGCAGTTTCCGACTGCCTCCAAAAATGTAAAGGATGGACTATCGCCTCTTCTTTTGAAATTAAATAGATATCTGATTTCCGTTGGCCTTGGTGGGCGGAAGAGATGTTCCATAAATATAATGAACGCACTGTTCAGTAGCGCATGCCCGTTGGGGTGTAATTGAGAAGGAGCGATCCCAAGAAATGATAACATCTCCCTAATGTATTGATTGAATGGAGGGAGTGTTCTGGCCGCACATGCATGGCGATAGAAGGTGGTATACCCTTCCAGCGGATAGTGAGGTCTGTCACTAGGTCCCGACAATAACGCATCATCCAAAGAAATGTTATGTCTCGTGCATATCCTGCCCAGTAAGTTTTCGGAAATATTGGATTGAACAGAGTCTATAGGGTCCTCAATAAATATAGCCTCTTGCAACTCGTCAGGAGCTGGATCTACTACCTCCGTTGGAATGTCTGGAATTACGAGGACCGGAGGGAGAGAACTCTGAATCTCCTGCTATTGAGAGCTCGAAGATTTCATCACTAACTAACTCATCAGAAAGAAACGTTAAGCAAATGGAAAAACCCGTTCATTTCCCCGTGTAAAGTGTGTGTTGTGCAGTGCAGTGCAGCCAATACTTAGGAAATTCAGCATAGTTGAAGAAAATATGAGGACAACAAGGGGTTCGAAAACCCAGTCGGAGTGACCGTCATCGCTGACCGTCACAACCATACTGTCAAAACACATAAAATTCGAGTCAAGTTGGAGTTTGTCTTGTCTAGATACAGTTCCATCGACGAGCTTCGAAAGGCAGTCAAGTATGCAATACAAAAGTTCAGTCCAAATATGCAAAGATGAAGCTCGTCGGAATCATGCTATCAATCGTGTCTCAGTCCGTATCCATAAGGCTTTATTTGTATCGATCAAGGTCGGGGTTTTAACTTCGAATCGACCAGAGAAGCATTATTCTCGAATCGATCTCGGCCGAATCGATACGTTTCGCATCGATCACAACGAAGTTTCGAATCGATCAGGTACCCTAGGTTTCGTATCCATCATCAGTCTGGGTTTTGAATCGATCTTAGAAATAGAACTTTGCACTATTAAAGTTACATAGGCTTCGTATCGATCGTTGGAGCAGGAGTTTCGTATCGACCACAAGGGGTAGCTCCACGATCGATCCCAACGGACCGATACGGCATCTCGCCATTTGTAATCAACCCGACCACCAATCCTCCACTTCATGCATCCAGATCGATGTGAACGCCATGACAAAACTCCATCTCCCAAATCGATTTCGACTCCAATCAAGATCGACACGAAAGATCCAATCATACTTTTTCTACAGCCAGCCATTCTTGGTTTCGACCTCGATCTCGACTCCATCAAGATCGACACGAACAAGAATTGGCAAGGATTTCGAATCTTGGAGCCTCAAATACTTAATCAAATTACCTACCTAAATATGAAGTTAGCTCGGGTGCTAGTTCGATTCGAAGAAAGGATTGGTCCGTTTGCCTTTAATTCTTGAAATCTGGGATCGTTTCGAAGACACAGGAAGACGAAGGCAAGAGTAAAAAGTGAAAAGTGAATGGCGTCTCATTATTTATAGGAATTTTATGGCGATTTGTATCCCAATAGACGAAACCGGTAGTAGCCGGTGGAACCAGTGGACGATTCGAAGCATGCGATTCGAATCCATAGACCAGAGAACCATAATCGATTTGAATGGAGGTGGATGCATGCATTGAGCCGCGTTTCGAATCCATCTCTTCGACTCCACCAAAACGATACGGAGAACAATGTTAGATAGATCCAGAGATCGTTCGACTGCATCGATTCAAATTGCCCTATTCGAATCCATCCAGTATGCAATGAGTTCATCGATACGAAATACAAAATAAAGATAGCCTTAAAAACACTCGACTCCATCGATCCGAGACCATCGATTCGAATCCATCAAAACTTGACCCGCGGCGGCAAGAACTCATCGATACAAATTAGGATTTCGTATCCATCAACAATTTTCGTGTATCAAAGCAAAGCACGCTGGTTGAAAATTTGTTTAAAAGAAGATTACAACAAAACAGCTAAAAGACGACTGCCAAGCAACCACTTGGAAGGAAATATTCAGCATAAAAGATTGCAGCTTTTCAAAGCACGCCATGTTTACACAAGACGTACTTTGGGGGGCAAATGTTATCCCGCCTTTTGGCAAGGCCGAGATACCAAGGGACTGACTAAAAACCAGGAGTCACTCGTCATTGATATCGATGAATTTTGTCCGAGTCCGGATCGAGCCACGATTAGCAAGACATAACAAGCAAAGCCAAGAAAGCCAACGTTCCAAATTTCAAGTCGATCCGAGTTCGTATGCTCAAATTATGATCCACACAAGTTAGAAGAAAAGTACTGTTCGAATCCATCTGTTCGAACCCATCAGATTCGAATCGATCACAGGCTGGGCTATTCACGTGCTTCGTATTCGCATCCATCATTGAGACATGATTCGACTCGATCCAGTCCTTAACCATCACCCATTTTGTATCCATCTAGACAAAGCTATTCGTATCCATCGGCAGAAAGTACGGTCGGATCCACCAGAGCACTTCACTTTAGGGGTAACAGTATGTTCGAATCCATCCTGCTACAACAGCTTCGTATCGATCAACCATAGCACGTCACGATCGATATGATGAAACTTCTGTTCGAATCCATCTGGGAATGAAGCCTTCGAATCCATCGAGTCAAAATGGCGAAGTCTCCGGGACGACTCGATCAAACTGGCGAGAAAAGCGGATCGATGCGAAGCTCACGCTCCACGTCATCACAGAAGCATGCTCCGCTATCGATTCGGAGCAATCGATTCGAACGAATCGATTCGAACGAGGCAAGCAGTTCAGGAAACACCAATTCGAATCGATCATAACTCGAGATCTACAAGTCCAAATGCTATGAAATTTTCACAGAAGCTTGCATACATGTTGTAGAGTGTCCACACCAAATTTCAGCTTGATTGGATGTTTTCTTGATCGATTCAAATAGACTTCGAATCGATCCCAAAGTGGGCCCAGATTTCCTGAAGGCGGGCGCATGGGCCCCCTCACGTGCCAGAAGTGGTCTCCCGAAATTTAGGCGAAATATCTGCCTCCTACACCTATAAATAGAGCCCCTGGTCATTCAGAAAAGGGGTCGGACAATTTTAAGAGCTAAAGAGCGCCCAGACTCTGCCAGATTTACTCCAAATCACCACCGCTGCCTTAGATTCAGACTTAGCTCATAAAATCCGTTGTACTACATTATAAGAAATTGTAATCTTCAACTATCGAGTAATAAAATCATCAAACTTCATAGTGGACGTAGGAAAAACGCCGAACCACTCTAAATTGTTGTCTTCTATGCAATTTACTTTCTGTTATTTGGAGTTTTTGTTAGATAATCCTCATTTTCAATTTTCTTTCTTCACTTTTATCTCTTCAAAAACTTCCGAAGAGTGTTGTGCCCATTTTTGGTACAAACAATTCTTAAGCATAGAAATTTAACATGGCTTGGCGACAATTATCCCTACCAGCTCTGGCGCGCGTGAGAATTTCTTGTTGTAAAAGAAAAGAAACTTCTTAATACGGAGGATATCGATCCGTCAAGGCTTAAAAGTGAACTGCTATTGGGCGATGAACCCAAAACATTGCATGATATCCAGCTTACACTTTAGAAAGAATCTGCTGTTGCTTCTTCACATGAAATAGTTCAAGGGTCCGAGTCGGCACAACCTGATATTACAACTGAATTTCCCCCAGCACCCCAGGTTATCCCTAGCTCCTCGGAAGATCCTTCAACCATTCCTGGGTATGATCCAGATAAGCCTCAGCTTTCTCCAATTCTCGAATGTAGTTCTGAGGACATTTTGGCTCAACTTGGGAGCGCCACTAAGGAAGTTATTTCGTTGACATTCTCCGTCTTTCAGAAACTTGGGGTGTTATCGATTGATATTTCTAATATTTTTACCTATTTTTCCTCAACAATAAATCTGCCAGGCGTCATTCCCTTTCCCTCGCAAGAGCCTCAATTGGGATCACAAGCAGCCACGATAGAATCTATTAAAGTTACGACTTCGACTACTGCTCAGGGTGCACAAGAAGAAGCCTTTGTTATTGATGATCAATTCATAGAGACATTGTTCAAGGAAGGAAGTGACCCACACCATGAAATTTCTTTTGATGAGTATGTTGTAATCACGGGTTCTTCCAACCCACCGATGAGCTCAGCATGAAAGAGCTCGTTGAGAGGGAAGAATTATTGAAAAAGAAGGCAAAAACTGAGCCTGTTGATTTGGACTTCAATGAACCGATTCCTACCCCGCTCCAGATGATCCCTCATGGCGGGACAATTCCTAAGGATGAGGTCCCTCTCCTTCTAGTGCTGAGTGTGCCTTGATCCCTCTTGCTTCCAAAGATGATGCCGCCTCAGTCCATGCAACTTAAGATGTTACTTCGAAGAGAAGCCGAGGCGGAAATGGTCAAAGAGAGGAACGAGTTGTAGATCAGAAGGAGCCACTCCAAAGAAGCAAAGGAAAGACAAGAAATCTAAGAAATTATATTTGGGTTGGTGTGATATGTAAATAGCTTGGATGGCTACTTTTTCTTTCGTTGGTCGTGTTTGTTTGGGTACGACCCCCACTTTTATTTCTAATTTTAGATAAAACTGTATTGTGTACAGCAAGTTTTAGTGTAAATAAGAATTCTTTTATTTTTGTGTTGAATTCTTGTATACACTTGTTTAAATGATCGAGCTATCACATTTTCCATTTAATGTATTTGTGACGCATTGCTTGTCGGATCGGATATCGATCCGATTTATCCATCCCAAAACCTCTCTGAAGTCATGGCCCCAAGTGGTATCAAACACTAGGCTTGAGCCTTAGTGTTACGCTTGTCGAGTTTAGCAGTTTGAGTAATTTTACTCTTGCCCTTAGTCTCGGGTTACTGGGGTTAGGTGGTGGATGGTTGAACTCCATCCTTAGCGAGTTTACACTCCTATTATCGTTTCTAGGCCAGAGTTTATGGAATAGTGAGCGAACGAACTGCACTCATCTATTTTTTTATACTCATATCAGCACTATGGGGAAAAGTGTTAGTCAACGGGCGGTCGTGTCACACCCTTTTATCTCGTTTATGCTCATACCCGCACTCTAAGGAAGAGAGTCATTTCATAGGTGGTCGGTCACACCTGTTTAGCACTTACACTCATATCCGCACTCTAGGGACATGAGTTATTTAGAAAACTGTCGAGTTCAGTTTTCTTTAGTTAGTCGTTCTGTTCCCGAGTAAAGGGTTTGATTCAATAAGTGATCGGTCAAATCTCAATCACTTCAGAATTATGTCGATCCCATCGAATGGTGAGATCTAGCTGGTTGTATATCACAATTAACATGTACTGAGATTCAGTTGGTCGTATATCACAACTAACATGTACTGCAATTGCAGGTCTTAGATATGATAGAAAATTCAAAGTTCTATTGCTGAACAAAAAAGTAGGGAGATAACTTGTTTATTACATATTTCAAAAAACAAACGCTAAAACAAATTCTAAAACTAAGTATGGCTGAATGAAAAGGAAATAAACTAAGTGAAATAACATCGCAAGTGCTCACTTTTCCACGCCTTTGGGATTGTGATGCTATCAACAGTCGTCACCTTGAAGATTCCTTCTCCAAGCCTCTGCTCGATGACATATGGTCCTTCCCAGGTTGGATTCATATGTGATGGGGCAGGAAAAACCCGTTTTATGACGAGATCGCCGATTTCAAAGGTTTTATCTCGAACTTTAGTGTTGTGGTATCGGGCAACTCGGTGTCGGTGTGCAGCTGTCCTTAAATCAACTTCCTCACGTTTTTCATTTATGAATTCTAGAGATTCCAAAAGGAGATCCTTATTTGTTCTGCGATTATAATTAGTTACTCGATGAGAAGGAACTTCGAATTCAACAGGAATAACAGCCTCGGGACTGTAAGCGGGGGCGAATAGAGTATGGCTAGTCGCGGACTTATGGGTGGTTGTATAGCCTATAAAACTGTCAGGGGTTCATCCACCCACTTGCCTCTAGCCTTTTCCAAACACTTCTTCAGAATGGACTTTATGACTTTGTTCACAACTTCAACTTGTCCATTCTCTTGAGGATGAGCAGCTGCCGCAAATCTCTTTTCAATATGATGCTGACACAAAAGTCTTTGAATTCAGCAATATCGAATCGAGTCCCAATGTCTGATACAATAGTTTATGGAAGACCAAAGCGACAGGTGATGTTCCAGATAATGAAGTTGATCACTTTCTTAGTTGTGATCGTGACTAAAGGTTCCGTTTCGGCCCATTTAGTGAAGTAATCAACTGCAACAAGCACCACCTTTAGAGATCGGTAAGGAACCGATAATATCTATGCCCCAGATAGCAGTCGGCCATGGGCTGCCCATTTGTGTAATTTTAGTTGGTGGAGCTCTTGGAACTTTTGCATATATCTGGCACTTGTCGCATCGCCTTACATAATAGGCAACATCTCGATTAACTGTTAGTCAATAATACCCATAACGGAGTATTTTCTTTGCTAGGGTTTGCCTCCCAAAATGATTGCCACATTCCCTTTCATGAACTTCTCCTAAGACCCATTTTATGTCATCATGAACGATACACTGGAGTAGAAGAACAGAAAAACCCTTTCTATACATAATTCCTTCTTGCATGATATATCGCAAAGCTTTGCGAAGGATTTTCCACTTTTCATTCCTTCGTTCAGGAAGAACTCCCTATATCAAATAATCTTTAAACGCAGTCATCCATGGCTCGTTCTCAGGCTCCGATTCTAGTACTTGGTCAATTTCCATCAGATTTATACTTGGGGCATTTAGTACCTCGACTGGAACCAGGCCCATTTGTTATGCATCACTGGTGCTAGCAAACTTTGCTAATGAATCAGCATCTCTGTTTCGATCCCGTGGAATATGAGAAATGTCATAATACTCAAATTCAGTAAATAAGTCATGGAGCTAGATATGGAGTACGCGGTTGTCCTTTAGCTTGATAATCTCTCTTGACTTGGTATACTATCAACTATGAGTCGCAAAAGATTTTGAGAGCTTTATTCTCAATTCCCTAGCGAGTTTAAATCCAGCAATCAGGGCATCGTACTCAGCTTCATTGTTTGTTACTAGGAAATCAAGCTTTAAATCATAACAGATCGATCGATCTTCAGGAGTTACAAGCATAATTCCAACTCCAGAGCAACGATCATTGGATGCTCCATCAGTATACAATTTCCACCGTATGGTAGGGATTTCGCTATTCTCCGAGGAATCATCTTACAAAGTGAATCCTGCTATAAAATCTGCCAGTGTCTGACCCTGGATAGTCCTCCGAGGGAGATAAGTGATATCAAATTGACTAAGCTAGATAATCCACTTGAGTAATCTTCTAGACGTCTTAGGTCGCTGTAGGACCTGTCGTAACGGGTGGTCGGTGTAAGCATTGATCGGGTGTGCCTGGAAATATGGGAGGAGCTTTCGTGACACAATCAGCAAGCAGTATGCCAATTTTTCTATTTTTGGATAGTTCCTTTCAACTCCCGTCAATCACTTGCTGATGTAGTAAACCTGTCTCTGAATTCGAATTTCCTCACGAAGTAGGGCATCACTTATAACATATACTGACACAGCCAATAAATATACAAATCTTCATGATCCTCCGACTTTGACAAGATGGGGGATCTCTCCAAATGACTCACCAAAGCTTGAAATACGTCTTTACAGTCCTCCGTCCATTCCAAGTTTCTTTTTCCCTTTCACCATCAAGTTGAAGAAAGGGATGCATTTGTCAGTAGCTCTGGAAATGAGTCGGCTTAAGGCAGCAACTTTCCCATTCAGACTTTGCACTTATTTGATGGTCTTTGGCGCTTGGATATCGTGGATAGCCCGAATCGTTTCAAGATTAGCTTCGATTCCATGGGCTTTAATAATTAAACCCGGGAACTTCCCTGATGCTACGCCAAAAGAGCACTTTAAAGGATTAATTTTCATCTTGTAATGTTGAAGGATGCCGAACATTTCTGCCAAGTCTCTAATGTGGTCGCTTTATCGTCGTGACTTCATGAGCATATCATCCACATATACTTCCATCATTTTTCTAATCTGATCTTTAAACATCCTGTTGATTATGCATTGGTAAGTTGCTCCTGCATTCTTTAGTCTAAACTGCATCATTACATAGCAATATAATCCAACATCGGTAATAAAACTAGTGTGCTCTTGATCGGGAATGTGCATCGGGTTTGGTTATATCCCGAGTATGCATCCATGAAAGATAGCAATTCATGTCCCATGGTTGAGTGTACCAGTTGGTCAATCCTCAAAAGGGGAAAACTGTTTGTTGGACATGCCTTGTTCAAGTCTGAATAATCAATGCATGTTCTCCATTTTCCATTCGCCTTTTTCACAAGTACAAGATTAGATACCCATTTAGGGTAGAGGGCGTCGTAGATAAACCCATTGTCTTTGAGTTTATCCACCTCCTCTTTGAGTGAGGCAGATCTGTCTAGATCCATGCGCGTCTTTTTTGTTTCACCAGGACATGCCTCGAATCGATATTCAATGCATGGCTCTCAATGGCTGGTAGGATTCCACACATGTCAGAGTGAGTCCAAGTGATCATGTCAAGAATCGCTCGGAGAAATCCGGTCATCATCGGGGGGTCGAGCGTTGATCCGATCTTTAGGACCCATGACGGGTCATCGTGGCTGATTGTGATATCAATCGTCAGCTCTGTTGGTTCAGCCTACATCTCTTTGAGCTCCTTCTCATCATCTCTCGAATCTATATCTCTATAGATCCGATTGTGGCGCTTGAGCCAAGGCTCAAGCGCTCGTTGTCAATCTTCGCTAGCTTGGATGTGGACAGTCTTGTCCACACCCTTACCTTTCTCTTTGCATTGAGCATCCCTCAACTCAGCTACATTTCAGGCACGTCATGTTTCCTAATCACCATGAACAACTCCAACACCATTGTTTGTCGAAAACTTTAAAGTTAAAGACCATGGGGCAAGAGCTACTTGGAATTCGGCTAGGGCCGGTTGATCCAGAAAAACTTTGTAAGGAGAGCCAACATCCAAAACAACAAACGCCAAGATTCGCACTCTCCTACGGTCACCTTCTCCCAACCCTACAGGCAATTCAACATAACCAACAACTTCAGTTGCAGCACCGTTGAAACCATGAATGTGGGCTTTAGATGGTTTCAAATCTTTTGCTTCCATCCTCATCTGATCATAAGCTTTCTTGAAAATTATGTTTACAGAACTTCCACAGTCAACCAAGATCCTTTTCACAAAAGTGGGGTGTTTAACGACGAAATTTCTATCGAGTTAGAAAACCACCGATAAATTTTGAATTAAATTTATACCGCAAGCGCACGGCGTACAAAAGCTAGTACGTGGCGGGTACGGGTCGATCCACAGGGAATTGTTAGGTTTTAAAAATCAATTCAATCAAATTATACCAAATGGAGAGGAAATTGTTAACTACAAGAAAAATGAAGCTAAAAGTAGAATTAAAATGAGATTAAAAACTATGAGATTAGAGAACAATTTAGAGGTAAATCCACTCTCATATTTTTTGTAAATCAACAAACAAATAATTTATGATCTCTAGTTTTGATATTAAGTGAAATAATTGTTGCATTTATCATAAGTATGGTTTATTTATGTTATTAATTAACATAACTTAAACCATCAAACTATAATACAACAAATAAACCACTTATAAATTCTCATGGAAATGAAGCCAAAACAAAAGCTATTTTAAGTATGATCTATTTACTATTGTAATTAGTAATATATATCATCAAATTTTGTTTTTACTTCCATTTCAAAATCAAAAATCAATTAGCAAATGATGATGGAAATTGTGTTTATGTTGAATAAGAATAGCTCATTTGCAAATGCAACATAAGCTTTCAAACCCACTTGTATAAACTTACATCAAAATCTACTCACATGAATCACAAATAAAAGAGATCATAAATCGTAGAAATGTTGAAATTACATAAAGTTAGAGAGCTTCATTACCACAAAACTGAAGGGGCTTAGCTACTCATTTGTGTTATCAAATCAACACTTGTAAATTTCAACATTAAAAAGCAAAGAAATGAAACTAAGCAAAGGAAGAAAAAGAGATTAACTACTAACTACTTGCATAAAAATTAAAGCTACACTACTTGCATGAATGTAATCTAATCTACTAACAAAGAAAAGAAGAGAGCATAAAAGTAAAAAGAAGCATGTAGAAAAGAAAAGAGAAAGAGGTTAGGAAGCCATTTTTATTTCATGAAACATTGACATTACAACTTGCTTTCTGTTTGCGCCAAAATTGGTCACAACCCCAAATATCGTGAAAACACCAGTGTATGAACACAAATCAGCAGTACATAATCACAGATCTCAGATCTAAGTAATGTAGAGGATAAAAAGTGAAGAATAATGAACTTAAAACGTATATAGATTGACAGAAACACAAGGTTTATAGTGGTTCGGCGATCTTGCCTACGTCCACTCTGAAGTTGATGATTTTATTGATATTCACTTGTCGATTACAATTGATTACAATGGATTGTAGTGAGTTATGGTTCTGAAACTTGAGTACAACAGCAGTGAAATTTGTTTGCAGCAGCAGCTATGGAGTTTAGATCCGTGTCTGACAGAGTCTGGGCGTTGGAGATCTCAAAGAAGAAGAAGAACCCCTTTTCTATTGGCTTTGGGGGTCTGTTTATAGGTGTAGGAGGCTGGTATTTTGCTCAGATCTCGGGAGACCCTCTCTGGCACGAGACCAGGCCCGCGCGCCCAAGCCCGTGAAGTTTCGGTCCGATCCGTGATCGATACGAATAGATTTCATATCGATCAAGATTTCATCCAATGGAGTCGAAATTTGGCGTGGACATTCTTTAGCATGCACGTAGTCTTCTGTGAAAATTTCATACCATTTGGACTTGTAGATTAGGAGATACGATCGATACAAATTGGGATTCTCGGATGGCTGTTTCGTTCGACTCGCTTGTTTCGACTCGGTTACGAATTAGCCCAGTTCACATCGATGTGAGTCCCTCTGTTCGTATCGATGACCATGCTTTCGTTCGCATCGATTGTCATGCTCTATTATGTGGATGTGAAGTAGATCGAGTCGGAGTGTGGCTCGAGGCGGAGCGAGTCAAAGTAGGCTCGAGGCGGAGCGAGTCGATGTAGGCTCGAGGTGAGCAAGTCAAAGTATGGCCCGAGGCGGAGCGAGTCGAAGTTGACAATTCTGAGGGACGCGAACTGAGCGAGTCGAAGTAAGAGATTCAAATAGTGGTTGGCTTTCATCCAAATTTGTATCGATCGTAAGTTGAGCGTACGAAATCGGATTAACTTGAATTTTGGAACGTTAACTCTCATAGCTTCGCTTGTCGTGTCATATCAATTTTGGCTCGATACGAACTCGGACAAAATTCATCGATATCCATAGTGAACCTGCGTATAACCGAATTTCTAGACGAACTGTCTTTGGTCTCTAGTCAAGTTCTTGGTGTCATGGCCTTGCCAAAAGGCAGGATAACAACATCGTACCCTTCTTTATAGAAAACCCTAAATCTAATAACCCACAGTTCAATTGTTGCCTCATTTCACATTCATCAGACCTAATTCATAAAAAAAGAATGCTTCTTTCTCCAAAACTCCATCTGCCAACGTTCTTTCGATTTCTATGACTTTAACCCACTTTTATTTCAAGCCAGCAGAGAATTTCGACTTCAATTCAATTTCGATTTCAAGGGGACGATTCTAGCTTCTTCGATTTCGAGGGATGATTTCGAGTGACGATTCCGGATCTTCAGTCTTCTTCTTCTCTACATGCTTCGAGTTTAAGCAAAATCGACGAGTTGATTGACTTCAATCTACGATGACATCTACTTCTACATTGAACTAGTGGTATGAATTCATAGCTATTGTTTGATTATTTGGTTAAAATTATGCTTTAAGATTATAGAATATGATCGGCTTTCTTTAGTAATTTAGAACTTTTGAGTAAATATTTAAAATTATTTTGGTAATACACATGTTTGTACATGTTTATGAGGAAAAAAAGAGCTGCAACATTGTTTAATCAACTTTCCTGGGAACGAACTAAACTCCATATTTAGGGAACCCTATGGTTACTTTTGTTACAATTATGTAAATATCTTTTTTAGAAAATGCAGCATTTGCTTATTTTAAGCCATAATTTTTTGTTTATTGGAGTACTATTGTACATTCTAGCATTTTGATATTTTTATTGTTGTAACATCCCCCTACTTGGAGGCCCAAAACTAATGGCTACAGATGCTGCAGTCATCCATGGTTATTAATCATCGGCGACCAAATATGGCGGCATTAGATTCATTGATACACAGAAACACATGAATATGGAAAAAATTTAAACCATCAAACAAAATCACATTCTATTTCAAAACATTTCCAATTCATTACATAACCCCACAATCGTAAACCACATTCAGAGGAAATATATTTATTACAACATATGCCAAGAGTGACATATGAAGATGCCCCCTTGGATGATTAGAGAATATACATGCAATATAACAACTTTGCCATTACAAACAATACGATTTAACCTATAATTTTATCAAGGAAAGCTTCTTCTTAAAAACAAAGGAAAAACAAATCCCTTTAACCTATAATTTTATCAAGGAAAGCTTCTTCTTAAAATCATTTCAAAACTCCTTTAATTTAGCCATAGATTTTTCCTTTCAAAATAAGTTTGGGTTACAAAACCTTTCGACACCTTCGAAACCTTGCTTGCAACTTCATAGGATGACCTCCTTCGAAAGCGCTAAAATCTATCTTCAAAACATTAGGCTCCTGCCTTTATAATACTTTAAAACCTTCCTTTCGAAACCTTTCGCTTGTATTAAAGTATTATTTAGAAGCATAGCTTCGAAACTAATTGAAAGTACCCCTTTCGAAACCATTGGAAGTAACCCTTCCGAAATCATTGAAAGTCCCCCTTAAGACAGCGTTGGGTTTATACTTAAAATATTATTTGGGTCAAAGTGAATATAGGCAAAAGCATCTCTTTCGAAACCGTCCTTTATCATATAAAAATATTAGGGAAAACATGATGGCATCGGCACGAAAGCTTCAAACCATTTAAACAACAAAACATCGAAGGATAGCATCAAAACCACTTTCGAAGCTATTGCCTTCGAAACCCTTGGACCCTTTCGAAAGCATTTAGGAAGAGGCTTAAAACATTTTTAAAAACTAACACTACCTTTCAAAAGCATTGATGACTTCAACACCATCGAATGGCTAAAGAACGGCAGCAGGGTTTCGAATGGGTCGAAACCTCTTCTTTCAAAAGCATTCTTTCATAAGTAAAGGAACCCATTCGAAAGCAAACTTATGTTCATGGCAACCCTTTCGAAACCTATTAAAACCTCTTTCAAAAGCATATGCTTCAACTCCTTCGAAGGCTTAATTAAAACAAAGGCAGGCGCTTCTCTTTTTAAAACAAACCAAGGTATCGACTCCTCCGAAAGCCATGCTTTCGACACCTAACCTTTCGCCTTCCTCCAATCCACTTCGCACCATCTTTGTGATACCTTGTGTATTGGTTTCGGCTTAGTAGGTTCCAACTAGGTTGAAGGCGAAAGCTCTGTGTCGAAAGGTGCTTCCTACGTAGGCGAAACCATCTTTTTTGAGAAACCTAGTTTAAAACTAATTAAAGTAAACCTTTTTCTAACTAACATGGCATGTGTCAACATCAGATTGGTTGCCTTAACATTCCCAAATTCTTTACTAAAATAACTACCGCTAATTTCAAATCTAAACCATGGTTAAGTTAATCAAATAAAACCTTCCATTAAGCAAAACCAATATTGCAAAGAAGTCCCTCTTCTAAAATAATTTAATTTGCATAGCAAATCACTTTATAAAAATCCCCAAAAATTCCAAACATTCACTTTAATCATGTTATCTAACATAACAAAATTCCAGACCCAAATTCTTAATATATTTTCCAAAATAAATTTATAAACCCAAATAACCATATTTTCCTTTGAAAATTCATAAGAATCTTTCCAAAGCTTGGAAAATTATCAAAATTGAAACCCAACTCCAAAATCATATTTTATACAACATAAAAATTTTCCATGGCATTTAAACATCAATATAAATCGGTTTTACCCTAAACCATGTATTAATCCATTTAAACAATCTTTTTTAAATTAAACAAATCAATATTCAAGTATATCATCATCTAATTCACCGTAAAAATAAATTTACCCTTAAATTTGAAAACATATGATTCAAAACAAAATAGAGATGGAATTATTATTCACCTTGATTTAGATAAGGATATTGGATTGAGATTGATTTCCCCTAAGGTTGAATCTTTAGCTTTTAATTGTATTCCTCTTGTTAATTGCTGGCCCACTCCTTACGTTTTGTTTTCAAAATTACGTGAATGGGAATGAAATGGTAGGAACGAGAATATATAAGGGTAAGGGTTATGGGTGGCAAATTCCTAATATACCCTTATATAGATTAATAGTTTAAAAACCATTATTAAGCCCATTTAATTATTTTATTAGGCACGACCTTAATTAGATTTATTCAAATCTCAACCCCCTTATCACTTAACATTTACATTATTCTATTTAATTTATCTAATTAAATCTCCTGAATAATGTTATAAAAAATAAGGGGTGTTACAGGTACCTCTTAAGACGAATAAAGCTTCCAGAGACATGTAGGAGGGATGATAGTTATTTAGAGTTCACTTTTATTTTGATTCCGCTGTGTTGTTTGTAATGGAAAAGTTGTTACATTGTCTATATGTACTCTGATCATCCAAGGGGGCATCTTCATATGTCGCTCTTGGCGTATGTTGTAATAAACATATTTTATATGAATGTGGTTTACGATTGTGGGATTATGTAATGAATTGGAAATGTTTTGAAATGGAATGTGATTTTGTTTGATGGTTTAATTTTTTTCTATATTCATGTGTTTCTGCGTATCAATGAATATGACACCGTCGTATTTGGTCCCCAAGGATTAATAACTATGGATGACTATAACATCCGTAGTCGTTAGTTTTGGGCCTCCAAGTAGGGGGATGTTACAATTGTCCTTTTAGTTAACATTATAGATCTGCTTATCTTTATAGTTTTTCTCAAAATATAACAAAAAATCAGTTAAGACAAGTTGATTTTGTATACGTGCCTTTGTTTCCATATTGTAAATCAAGGTTGCCTTTGATACCTGATTTAAACATAACTTAATTCAAGGATATTCATTTTAATTGTTATGATTGGAACTGGTAAATTAGGAACACATGTGGATGACATTCCCGTGTAAATTTTTTTATGATTGAAAATGAGAGGCGACACATTACTCTACTCACTTATTTTACTCTACTCGCTTATTTTGATTGAATAGTGGTGGGGATAAATATCATTATATGGGCCTTAAAGCAAATTACTTTACCAGTTCCACGTTATCGCTGTTTCTGTTGGCAAAAACTCACCAAATTACAATAAATAATCACCAACAGAACTGCCACTCAGATCAACCAAAAAGATGTTAATATACATTATGTAGGTTTTGTACTAATTGGTTCATTGTATATGCTTTGTGATGTTTTGTTA
The DNA here is from genome assembly GCA_030737815.1 of Allium fistulosum. Lineage (NCBI taxonomy): Eukaryota > Viridiplantae > Streptophyta > Magnoliopsida > Asparagales > Amaryllidaceae > Allium > Allium fistulosum. Next base: position 785,045,458 of record CM060908.1, read on the forward strand.
TTACTTATTTGATATGATGATATATATCGGCAGCTTTAAGAAATTATACGTTGAAAAATAAAGCTTACTTTATGAGTGCCCATGATTCCTTAAACAAATGATATATTGATTGTATATTTTTAATGCAGATATTTCAAGTATCACAGTTCACAAATTGCAAACATCTTTAATCCTCTGTAGGGTCCAATCAGACACAGAAACGACTAAAATACCAAATATGTGGCCATCCAAAATAATCATAATATTCATATTGTGAATAGACTTGCATATGTCAGAAAAAAAAAGGCTAGTTTACATGTAATAATACCCAGTCCGGCCCTAGGCCAAGGCCACAAAGGCGGTGGCATAGGGTCTCTGAATTTAAGAGGCTTTAATTTTTTGAAATACATTATATAACGATATTCAACTATTATTTGTGCTGGGTTTAGTGGATTAGTTATTTGGCTTTGAAAAGGAGATGAAAGTGTTTTGCTGTATGAAATGAGTATGCACAAATAGAGAGTGAGTTTTACATTTTCATTTTGGTTAACTTACCAATTTTAAGGGTGAGATTATTTTAACATGTTTTGGGATGCACTCAGCGAATTTTATGGTTAAAATAGAATTTGACTTCTTTTTTAAAAAATTGTTAGAAAACCTTACCTACACCAATTGATTCGCAGTAACTACCAAATTACGACCTTGCGTCACATTCACATATGACCTAGGTATGTCTAACCCACTACAAATATTTTGTGGCACAAAGTGATGAATTTAGCCGATTACAACAAATTAAAGAAAATATAAATAATATAAGGAATCAGTTTGCCAAATCCTAACCAAATTTTGCAAAATAAATCCGTGATAAGCTCTAAATAATTAATTCGGGGAAATTAACTACCAAATCGAAAACTCCTTCCATGCCTTGTTAAACTAAACATTGAATTTTGAATGGGATGCAAGGAGATCAAAAGATTTGAATCGATATCATCATGACCAAAATTAAGAATGAAACAATATCAAAATCTAATTTATCGAATATAACTGACATGGATCGAGAAACTAGAGGCTTTCAAGGTGCAGCAAGTTGCAATGCTTCTGCACCGACACCACAATAATACAATAACACTCAATTTCATAAGAATGTGAAAATCGGTTAATAACTGACAAATGCCTTATTATTATTTTTGTTACTTTGGTGGTAATAATGGTTCACTAAGAATACCATTCATAAATACATATGCTTGGAGGAATGCCTAAAGAGATATGTCATCATGAGAAGGACTCGTATTTTTGTTGGGCATAACGTCTTTACATTAGGCTATAACATTAGAGGATTATCAAGATGGACAAAGCATGGATCCACCTACAAATGTTTCGTCAATTTTGATTGTTAGTTTCATACTTATTATTATTTAGGATGGATTATTGATCTTTTCATGTTTCATAGAATGACAGAAGAATACAGGTAAGCCATTCGGAATTTTGTATATTAGCATGCAGAATGGAAGGGAAATCAAGAAAAAATTATTCGCCCTTGCTCAGAATGTAGGTACCTTATCCGCCAATCGCCAAGGGATGTTGTATCACACTTGTTTTGTTCTGGAATTGACCCAACATGTGATGTATGGATAAGAAATGTTCCTTGAATGTTAATAAATAAGAAATGTTCCTTTCGCCAAAGCTTAGAATTCGCACATCGATACATAGATAAAGCTCCTTGAATCTAATTCCAAGTCCTGAAATTGCTAGCTCCCAAATAACTATATCGTTAATGATTGTATTTGATTAGATTTGTATATAAGATGCTTGAAAATTTGAGGAGAAGGGGAGGTTGATTTTCGCCAACAAATGGAAGTTATAGAGGCCCCAAAAACAAAGAAATGTGTGGATTAGATATAACTAAATAGATCCTGAGGAGTAAAACAAGGATCTAGATCCTTAATTTTCTCACACCTATTCTTCACTCTTTTAAATTCAAATTCCAACCCATATTAACCATCAATAAGACTGGCCAAGCCTATCCAAGCCAAAAATAACAAGCCCTTTTTGGGCCTTAAAACCACTACAAGCTCAAACAATATTTATTGCATTTGAATCCAGTTTTAATGCATATTGATATTGTATATCGATTATTGTTTATATAACTAATATATGCACACTAACCAATATTGTTCAATATACATTGAATAAAATTTTATAATTAATATTCATAAATAATAATTAATTTAATTAATTCATAACAATTATAAATCAATTAAATCGGGTGATATTAAGGAGAATTAAACGTTTCGGTTGTGTGACTTTTAGGTGTAAATTTGGTCAGCGATTAATATCGAACAATTTAAATATTAACTTTCATACGTTACTTAGCAGGTGGTGTGACATTACTGCTAAATTTATCGCTTACTCGGCATTGGTAAAATCAATTTTACTTTGTTAAGCGTTACCTGGTAGTGACAATTATTTACACCAATTCTCTTCGTCAAAAGTATATCACTTTGGACTTATGAAATTTGGTAATGGTCAAAATTTCAATTTCGCCATGTTCAACAGATAATCCAAACATAAAGTCCTTTGTTCAATAATAACAATTATTATTAACCGAATTGCTCTAGCCAGAGACTTTGACTTTAAGTTGACTTTAATCGACCGTGATACTAACCTCATATAACTAAGGTAACGAATCCTATCCTAAATAGTGTTTCATTTCCAATGCTTGTACTCGATCCAACTATAGTCGTTTAATGGGTATAATGCTATGATTTAGCAATAATCAAAGTGGAGCTTTTACATTAAAGATCAATAGTATTCTCAAGTCAAGAGAACCGTGTAATTTTATCACATAGATATTTTCTGTTTGATCTTAGTTATATTAACTAACAGAAAACTATCGAATGAGCCATTCTATAGTTATCCAATAACTATTAATACGTAACCCCATGGTGCCCCCAACAGCCATGAGTAATACATTGTCCAACGTTTGGAGAGTGTTACGTACTCTAGTCTCAACGTTGTATCGATATCCACTCTCGATACGTCTTGGCAAAGAATATTTAAAATGGTATGTTTAATTTCATTGTGATAAATTACTCATGGTTTCAACACTTTGTAACTACTATCACAAAACATACCATTTATGGATTTTCTATTAAATATACTTTAATTAATTACTTAATCATCAATATCAGTATAGTAGAAAGAAAACACCTTTTATTTCGAACAAGATTGGTTATTGAGTTAGATATTTGTAGCAAATTACACAGTTGCTCATAGTGCATACCCCTAACTCTATCAGGCAAATGGTGTAAAAAAACAAAGTGCAAATCTATCTATTTAAACTCGATTCTAAGGTGTTATTGAAGTTAGATTAGGGTTTAAAACATTTAAACATTGAAAATCTTACTTTTACAGTACCAATGAACATAGAATAGCAAAAGAGGTAAAATCACTAGCTTATACTAAAATACATGAATGTTGAGGTGAACCTTATGTAGAACTGTAGATGCATGAATCCTTAGGTGATCCAAACAGTAAGTTTTTGATCCTCCATGCTAATTACCTCTTAGTGGTGTTTTTATACTAGTTATAGTAGGTAAAATTGGTGTTCTTTGGTTGAAAACAAGTTGGTGGAGGTTTGGTTCAGTTTTAGGAAGTGGAAAAGTGATTAGAAACTATCTCATCATCCCCAATTAGGCATAAATCCTGAAATTGGTTAATGGCCCCAGTCCAGGCTGAACTAATTACCCACTAATCTGACCAGAAACTGTCTAAACTTTGAACGACCACATTTTCTAAATAGTAAGTTCAAAAAGTGTTAATGACCACTCTATAGAAAGATAAACCATCATATCTTTCCAATGGAAGTGGTCTAAACCCTTAATTCGATTCCTACCAAAGTTAGGGTTAACATTTCATAAAATTGGTACCCATCCAGTCTAAACTATTTCCAATGAAAATAGTACCCACTAATGCCTTATAGGATTTTAGGGTCGAAACTATCCAATAAAAATTCTATGGGAGAAAAATGTCACAAGTTAACATTTTGTAAAGTTATAGAACCATACGACCTACTACAAATTTTAAAAATAATATTTTACGGTCCTCTGATACGTAAAATACAGGTCGTTGCAAAGATAATGGATGTAGACCACTTTATGCTCAACTACTATAGCCATGGTGCTATTTACTTATGGTACATTTTATTTCTTCTTTTTGTTTGATTTATTTATAATATGCTGCTTATGTACTATATTCCTACATTTCTTCCTACTATTTTGTTCTGAAACATTTCAAAAATGAGATAAATAATTTTTAATCTAATATCTTGTCTATATCTCTATAACAGCCTAGCTTTCTATATCGTATAAATATATAAATATTAGTAAAATAAAAGTGTTTTAATTCGAATTGTGATGATTATATTTTGAAAATAAATTTTTAGTTAATTAAAATTTATTTAATAAAAAGTTTTGTTGAAATAAATTGAATTAAAATAATAAATTCTTTTCAGATAATTTATTGAAATTTAGTGAAATTATCCAATTATCAAAATGTAATTTGTAGAATGAAGTGTTAATTAAATTATATTGGGTTGAAATATATTTATAAATAAATGTCAAGAATTGAAATTGAAATTTGAATGGAATGGATATAAATTAAAATTAAAGTGAATCAATATTCTTGGGCCTGACTAAATCAAAGCCCAAGCACATACATTTCTCTTCTTGAGTCTAGGAGACTCTCCTACTTACCAAATAAATCCCGAATCCCCTAATCAATTTTAGTCATAATTCTCAAAACTGGAAATCACAACTAACTTTAAAAAAATGAAGAAGCGCTCGCGATTGATGTAGCCCTCGACATCAGCGACACAAGATGATGGGAGAGGTGACTTGCGATTGACGTAAGGGGGAGGAGTCGTGATGTAATGGCGGTTGGCGGTGGACCTGACTCCTCAACCTCGGCGATGTTGCACACATGAATGGAGGCGAGCGACGACGAGCGACCTAGGTTCACAGATGTGATGAAGGAGGAGACATGCAATTTTTTTGGATGTGGTTGTTGGCTACTAATGTGGGCATGGGATTTTGGGCAGCAGCGTAGTTATAACAGCAGCCATTTCAGAAAAAGTGGAGACAGTGTGTTGAAATTTGGTAGGATGGAAGTGCAGACCTGCTGATGGAGGCTGTTGGAGCTGCAATGAGGCGATGAAGGCGAGGCCAACTACATTAAGTGCTGGTAATGAGGGAAGGAGTGGCAACAACACTTTTTCTTGGGCAAAGGGTAGTCTCTAATTGGATAGTTCGAGCATCGTTTTGGTGATATATATTACTCATATCTATGTCTATTTCATATTCTTTGATGCGTATTTACCCATATTTTTACTTGATTTTCTTGGTTGAACGGATTTCTGTTTTATTGGATAAAATTGATTGTTTGTTGACGATTGATGGTTGATATGGTTTGAATTGGTTGGAATTGTATTGCGAACTATGATTTATTTGTTGTTGCAATAATTATTGTCAGATTGTTAATCTGCAATAACTGAGTAGTAAATAGAAGTTTCAAAATAATCGAACGACATTTGAAATGTTTTGGAATATAGGTAAATGAATTAAAAGATGAAGATTTAAAATTAATAAATTTTTTGGGAAATAAGTAGTGAATTTTGGAATTATTTTCATATTTTGCATTAAACTTGTTGTGATTAATGAAAATTTGAAAGTGGAATGGTTTTGGATAATATATAAGTGGAATAACTTAAAAGATTTTGAGAAGAGAAATTATTTGATAAATGATGAGTTCTAGAATTTTATTAAATAGGTGACCTTTGAAGATTTATATTTTAATTTCTTGATGACTAAAAATATTTAGAGGGTATTTCTGAAATAATATTAGAAACCTATATTTTAAATCGTGAAGTTAATTTCATTTGAATTTAATAGATTGAAAATTTATAAATAATATTCTGAGTTAATTGTAAGTTGAATGTGAATTTATTTATCGGATGGAAATGATCTCTTATAAGATTTTTGATACATATGTATATGTATATATATATATATATATATGTGTGTGTGTGTGTATTGTTAAGTGAATTTTGGAAGTAATAATTAAGTGTTTGATTATTGAATTACTTTGGGAATATATTAAATGAGGAAGAATATTTGTTTGATTAATAAAAATGGTTTCAAAGAGGATTAGAAAATAAATAAGGATTTTAAATGATGATTTTGAAATTATATACTTAGGTTGGAAAATATTTATGGATTGAGAATATTCTTTTGATTTAAAGTTTTTAGAGATATTTGAAAATATAAACTTTTCCGTAATATTTTATAATATAATATTGAAGTAGAAATTTGAAACAAAAGGATTTTGGTGATTTTAAATTCATTGTTGGGTTTGAATAAAGTTTCTTTGAAAAGAAATACGTAATTTTAAAACATGGGTTTTGAAAATTAATATTTATTTCACAAAGAGAGGGAAATAAGTAAAAGAGGTATTTATTAAATTAATTAAAGTGGTTTTATAAAAAGAAAAAGAGATGTTTTGTGGATAAATTAAGTTGAAGTGTTTTTGTAAAAAGAAGGAAAAATTAAGTGAAATGTATTTAAATAAAACACTTCATCTTGTCAATTACTAATTAAGTAATATTTTGATATGCATATAGATGATTGTGATTTGTTTGCTATGAGCGAGATGAAGATAAATTACTCATTATGTTGAATTAGAAGGTAATGAAAATAAAGAATAATGAATTGTAGTAAAGACTAAGTGATGAGTGAATCAATAAGTCAAGTAGAAATTTATTTATGTCGAGTAATTATGGGTCTTGTGTATGTAATTGTATTCCATCAGGCGATATGGAATGTCCATGTGGGGTATATTTATTTAATCAACCCAAATATAATGTCGGGTAAGTCATTGAAAACCGAGTATTTGATATTTGGATATTGGTGAATTATTCTATATTATATATGATTATTAATTTGCATCACCTGGGATTTTGACTTCGATGTGTGCGGTATCCTAGTTTGACTGACCACGGGGTCGCTCCCCGATGGCAAAGTCTCTTACATAGATGTGATGGCCAGAAGTTTTGCTTGCCCTATCCTAGTTTGACTGGCCATGGGGTCACTCCCCGATGGTTGTGGCGACATGGCCCCCTCGTCACATGGCCACACTCTGCTACACGGGCCAAAGGGACGAATACCAAACGAGGAAAGGTGGTTGACGATGGGAAGCGAGGAAGCGACGTGCATTTATTGTGCAGTTAAAGACTGGTTAGCATGCTCATAAAAATTTATGAGTAGGGTTTCCCTTTGCATCTGAGAAGTGGCGAGGCTCAGGTGTAGACTCCACTTCTGGCAGTACATTAAATGTAGCGGTAACATTAACTGTAGCAGTAGCAGTAGCCTTAACTGTAGCATTAGCAGTAATGAAGATGAAACTAAAGATGAAACTGAATAAATCAGTTGTAATTAAATAAATATTAATGAATTGATGTTTGATGTACGATGTGCGATGTGTGCGATATGTATGATGTGTGTGATATGTGTTATGTGCGATGTGTGTGATGTGTACGATGTGTGCGGTGTATGTGATATATGTTTTATGCAATGTGTGTGATGTGTGGATGTGTGCAATGCATTCGATGTGTGTGATGCTTGATGTGTGAGCTGTGTGTAAAGTGTGATGTGTGCAATGGATGATTGATGTGTGTGGTGTGAGGTATATGATGGATGCTTGATGTGTATTTTGTGATGTGTGTGATTGTATTTGTTGTCTTATGGATGTTTGATGTGTTATGGATGTTGTTCAATATGTTATGGATGTTTTTATTCTTTTGGTTGGATTTCATTATTATGTTGTGTATATGTTATTCCTTAAGATATCATTTATATTCTCACCATTGAATCTAAACATAGTCCGACCCATTTATTATTTATATAATACTCGGGTCAATCAGAGACATTTTAGGTTTAGGGATGAACATATCAGTCTGTGATTGATGGGCTTACTTGGAGGTAGATTATTAGAAGTATTGAGTACCATTTGTATATTTGTAGCTACATTAGTTCATGTGATGTTCAGATGTATATTGTAATACACCGCGATTTTTATGATAATTAATTTAAATAGAAATTAACCGATAAATAATAAACAGTGAAAAATTGAATTTTTGCAAACGTCGGAATTTGGCTATGAAACTTACACCATTTGATTCGTGGTGACTTTCTAATGAATTTTAATATATAAACTTTTCCGATCAGAGTTCATATGGAAAAGTTATTGACGTGTGAAATTTTAGAGTCGAAAATAATTACATATGTAATTAGGGAAATAATCAATAATTAATTTATGTTAATTAAAAGCCATTAAACGTAACTGTGACTTAAACGTTAAGTAAGTAAATTCAAGTATCAGATAACGTAAGTGTGTTAAAAGTGGAAAGTAATTAATGAAATCAATTAATGTTAATAATTCACCAGATTTGCACTGCCCAGGTCAGCCTAAGAATTGCTCAGGTCGACCAGTAGCAGTCGACCTATAGCAATAAGCAGTTGACCCGAGATCTTTAAATGGTGAATTTTAGTTCGGCGTTAATGACCCGAATTTAAATCGGATTAATCGAGTGGTTGGTGTTGGTTTGAACCTCTATAAATACAGACCTAGGCCTTCACTTCCAACTCATAATTTTTTAATCGACGTGGAAGCTCCGCCATTTTCTCTTGTCCTCTACAACTCTAAATTCTTAGAAATAGTTCTAGGTTGCTAGTTTGCAGATATACACCATTGAAGGATTGTAGAAGATGACAGAGATAACAAAAAATGTTCAAATTAAGTTGCTATAACCAAGATAAATTGTAAACCCGGATTTAAAATTATAATCAATCTAAATCTCTTCTTTTTAATCTGAATTCTAATAGATCTGTATGTATATGTTATATGGGAATCCAAATAAGGCATCAGAAAGGGGAATATAGATATCAGGGATTAGATCCGGAGATTTGGGAATGCTTTAAAAGGTGATTGGGAAAATAACATGCTTTTGATTTGTTTCATTGTAATCTATTTCAATTATTCCTATTTATTATCGATTTGGATATAAATCTTTAGGTATGTAATGATTAGATATAAATCTGTAAGTGTGTAATCATTAGATATAAATATGTAAGTGCATAATGATTAGATTTAAATTTGTAAGCGCTTAATGATTAGATATAAATTTATTGTTTTACGCATAATGGATCTAATGAAATAGATCTAATGAAAAGGATTATATAATTAATTATAGAAGGGATTTAATAAAATTGGAAAACTTGCCTACATATGTTACCCAGTAAGTTGTTATGAAATTGATAAAAATAAGCTGGTATTTAAACATAGGAAAAGAATGTAAAATAAAGAGAACATTATTAAGATTTATGGGGTTTAAGTGGTATTTTGGTTTATTGGATTTGGTATGTTGCAAGTATATTTCTATGTATTATCAAGTTTAAATAATTTAAAATGCAAGGTTTGATATGACAAGGAAAACACATAAAAAGAAAGAGATGTACAAAATAAATATTGATTTGTAAATCGTCTATTTTAAGAACTGAAAAGATGGTTTTCTTGTGATTACAAACACCACATGAACATCTTTCCTTTTGATAAGATGTGGAAATTTACTATGTTATCACCTTTACAATAGAAATGTAATTCTAGCACATTAAGATGCAATAGAACCCAAAAGTTAAATGGTAAGGCATGAATGCAATAAAGATATCTTGAACAATTAAGATGTGAAATACTTATAAAAATTAAGGTAAATGAAGAAGAAAGAATGGAAAATAGGCAAAGAGGAAATATGGGGATGACATGGGAATAGAAATGGAAATCGGAAAATGAATAAAAAGGACGGGCAACAATATTATGGGTTGAATAAGAGGAAAGTAGTAAATGAACTTAAAGTTATAAAAAATGGTGAAACACATAATGAAATATGACCTAGAGTCAACTATAAAGTTGTAGAGGCGCGATAGTTTAAGAAAGTATGAATATATATATAAGAAGCCTCGAATATGTGTTTATGACGGGTGTGAACTATTATAATTAATGTATAATTATAAGAATTATATGGATAATGGTAAATAGAGTAGGTTGGAATGCAGGTTAGTAGTGTTACATAGCAGAAGTCTGCACACCGAAAGGGGCTACCAGCAGTTGTGTAACATTATACTGATGTGAGACATGTCTGACCATAGGACCCGTGGAAGGCATATAGCCGCGTATAGATTATGGAATACCCCTAATAGAAATTTTAGCCTACTTCAAATATGTATTAGAGAGGGGCATTGCCTTGATTGCACTAGGCAATCTAAACAGAATGGTGAGCAAGTTTGTGCACCATGCAATAGGGGTTGGGACCAAGGTCAAGGGTAGAGTTGTCATAGGTCGAGAACGTTATCAGTCCTTAGAGGTCAACGGGAAGGATAGGGTTACACCTAGCTGGTCTTTGTCTGCCTACCAGGGTAGACCATGTTGGGTCATGCACCGCTACAATCGTTTGCTTGTTGTTCGTTAGGGAAAGGCTAGTTAACCCAAAAAGGAGATCCTTCAAACTAGTTAGGGTGGTCTATGGAGTCGAGTCCACAATAGGAAGGATATGAAGTAGTAAATCCCCAAAGCAAGATAGAGTACGACAAAATGTATGAAAAGCTATCATTAGGCAGTACGGGAGTCCCTCGACATGCGCAGCGATACAACGAGAGCATGGGATCATGACAGGGTGCTAACAAAGAGATACTAGCGGGGATAATATCTAGGTTTAGGTTGGGAACATCAGATATATATAAATTTATATATGCTTAGCTATGATTCTACAAAAGTAGGTGAGAATGATTCATACTTGGACGTAGTGTCGACATGACTAATAAAATGTATAATTTTATCAATCACCATAACCTTATTCTGACCCCCTCCTCATTACAACCCATAGGATAGTTAGAAGGGCATGTACTATTGCTTGGCGTGTTCGCTGCTGATAAGGACACTTGGCTTTGTGTTCGACACAGAAAATTCTATCGATTAGAATACAGTCGAAAATATAATAATACAAACCGCAAGCGCATGACATACAATCGTAGTACGAGTACGGGTCGATCCATAGAGAAAGCAAAAATTCTAAGATTACTCAATCAAATTAGCCCAAAGTTGAAATGATGTTGTTAACTAAAAATTGTTGAAAAATGAAATTAAAACTAGAATGAAAATGAGAACAAAACTATGAGATTAAGGAGCAATTTCGAGGTAAATCCACTTCGAATCATTCATATTAATCAACACAAAATTAATCTATAATCTCTCATTTTAGTTTTAAGTAGAAATAATTGACGTGTTTATTATAAGCATGGCCTATTTGTGCTATTAATTAGCACAATTTAAACCATCAAACTATAACACACCATTCAAACCCACTTCTAAAATATCATGAAAATGAACATGTAATCAAAAATAAAATCTAATTTAAGCATGATCTATTTACTATTTTGAGATTAGTAATATAGAACATCAAATATTGATTCTACTTTTAATTTCATGATCAAAATCACTTAGACAAATGATCAAATAGTTTGTGTTTTTGTTGGACTGTCAACGTAGGCTATCAAATTCACTAAATAACAAAAACTACCATCATTATTAATTTCCACTAAGCACCAAAACAAGAGACTACAAATGCAACCATTCTATGTTGATTTAGTATGATTCATGAGAGCTTCATTACCCCTAAATTGAAGGGGTTTAGCTTCTCATAATTGAATTCCTGTCAACGCAAAATGATTTAAGCATAAAAAGCAAGGAAAATAAGATCTAATTAAAAGAAAAGAGAATTAACTACTTGCATAAAATAAATCTAAACTAATTGCATGAATTAAAAAAAAGAGTATAAGATAACATAAAGTAAAAGAGCATAAAAGAGTTGCATTAAAAAAAGAACAAGGCTAAAAAGCCATTAAAAGACATTTTATTTAATATTGATTTTGTGCTACAACTTGCATAAAAAGAGGATAAAAAGAAGAATATTACATGGAACATAAAGGGGTATTTATACATGTCTAAAACCTTATTCCATTTTAAGGAGCTACATAAAATACCCTTCAGTTTGTGTAGCCTCCAAGTAATTATTAGGAAATTAATTAATCCCACTAACATGTGCTTTTGCCTTTAATCTCCACTAACATGTGCATTTGCTTTCAATTGTGGTCCATAAGTAAGTGGGCATGTGGGCTCCTTCATGTTGCATTATTTCCATCCTCTTCTCATTCTTTTGATTTCTCATGTATATGCATGCATTAGCCTCTTCCAATTTGAGTCCAAAATTCCTATAAAACAAAACAAAAATGTGCTAGTAAATTTTCTTCAAAATAATTCACATAAAAATTACCATTTTGCCTACATGTTGTATGAATGATGATTGAAAATCCCTTTGTATTTTTTGTTTAGACATGTAAAATCACCCTAATATGCCCTTTATTTTAACAAAAGAAGATTAAATATGGAAGTATAAATATACACTTTCACATGCACATCAATACCCCTACACTTATCATTTTATTCATCCTCGGTAAACTAAAACTAGGATAAATCCATTTTCGTAGAAAACACGATTGCATTGAGCGTATGCAACAAGCCATTAAACCTCTAGGTGTCCCTAGTAGGATGACTTTGTCTCGTGAGAGTTTTCAACGGATATCATATATGAAATCCAAATGCGGTTTGCAAATTCTAATGCGACTACATAATGCAAATTTTCGAAAAGATTTACAAATGAAGAATTTACTTTTAAATTGACACGAGTAAGTTAGATATAAGTTTTTGTTATTATCAAGAAATTTTAGTCATTCTACTCATCAAAACTTCCAACAAAAATTAAGTTATCATCACAATTGGACTCTAGTTTGTCAGATGTTTCATTTGATAACATAGTGCAACTATGAAATGAACCCTTAGTTGATTATCAAAGTTTTAAAAAGTGACATTTTTATTTCTTTTGAATAACAAGTCAAATCAATTAAGTGAAGATACTGTTTGGCTTTCAATTTCTTGCTCTCTCTATTTTGAAAAATATTAACATTATTATTGTTTACACACCTATCTCGGATATACTGAGGCCAGATATACCGATCATGCACTGCCTTTTGGGCTTACGTGAGAAGAGTATATAGCGTGGCGAGTGTACACACTTGCGTATGAACACATGACTCTAGGTATTTATTATTATTTAATTTTTTTACATACACCCAGCTCAGATATACCGAGGCCAGATATACCGATCATGCACTGCCTTTCGGGCTTGTGTAAGAAGGGTACAGAGCGTGGCTAGTGTACACACTTACGTGTGAACACATGACTCTAAGTGTTTCTTATTATTATGATTTTTCTTGAAAAGAGAAAGTTATGCAAAATCATCTTAGCACCACTTAACTTAGAAGATCAAAAATGTTATTGCCTTTACTTTAAATCAACCGCTCTTTTAAACAAAGATTACAATTAGGATATATTTCATAATTATCACCTATGAACCTTCCTATATACTAGTTACACCATAGTTACTTGTAATCAAACTTTTTTTTATTTTTGTTAAGACAAGTAATTTTCAAAAATTTCAATTTAATAACCAAAAACGTATACTTATTCTATAGTGTTTCTTCAAAAGTAAATCAATATGCTAAAAAAAATTTTGTTTTGGGTTTATTTCGTTTTCTTTTGGAAAGAAAATACAAAAAATAAACCATGAAAAATCAATATAAACATGAGACTCCCCCCCACACTTGATTTTGAGTATGTTCCCATAGTCCATGCATGATATAATAAGAGTAACGGAGAAAAATATGTACATATTTTTAAGAGAGGGTTAAAATTTCTTACTGGACATAGTGTGGCTCACGAAGAACCATGAACTCCTCCTCTTGATCACTCGCCAACTCCAATTAAGTTTTTAACGATGACCATTGACTTTAAAAATCGATCCATCCCTAGGGTTTTCTATTTCTATGGCACCGTGTGGAAAAAAAAATCATACCACGTATGGTTCTGTCCACCTTGATTTTAATTTTCCAAGGAACAAATGAAGACGAGAGTCATACAAAAGAACTCTTTGATTTGGAAAAAATGTTTTTCTTAGGGTTGACTTGTCATGAAAGACTTTCGTTTTTTGCTTTGTAAATTTTCTCATTTTCTCACACATCGTTCCTAATTTCTTCTAACTCGTTGATTTGTAATTTCCTACTTTCGCCAGCATTTTCAAGATCAAAGTTTATGTTCTTAATCTCCCACAACGATTTATGTAACAACCCAAACTCCAGTAGGTCTAGATTTTTCGCAAAAATGCTAAAACCCAAGCCCACTGAAACCCGAGTTGGGATTCTGGTATCCTACAAATAGGCAAAGATAAATATATCAGAGCTAAATTAATTATCTCACAGCGGAATTAACTTTAAAATAAAATAGTAAGTAAATACTCACCCATAAAATAACACTTCCTAGGCAAGTGTCATAAAGCTGAGAAGTCTCTGCCATCTACCCAACCTATAGGATGTAATTAGGAGGGGGTCAGAACTAAAGTTCTGCTGAACGGACAAATTATACACTTCTAGGCTTAATTCTACATATATCGTTTTAGTTCCAATTACTGTTATATTAGGTTCATTAGGTTACAATACTCTCGCCTCTGTTCGTGAACCATGCCCATCTACTCCCTAGTAGATTAAAACCTAATAACTAATATATACATATATGTAGCTATATGCCCAATGACCATATTGGTCCTAGGTACCACCCATGGTACCTTCCGTATCTTCCTCGAAAAGGGCTCCATCGTCTTGCTTCGAGAGCGTTCCGTAACTACATCTGTAAAGGATTGCTTCGTAAAGCCCACAATACAGATGCTCCATCATCTTGCTCCGTAGCTATATCTGTAAAGGACTGATTCGTAAGGCCTATAATACAGATACTCCATTGTCTAGCTCCACGAGCGTTCCGTACCTACATCTGTAAAGGACTGCTTCATAAGGCCTGCAATACAGATGCTCCATTACTTACTATGAAACCATAAATCGCGTCTGCACTAGTCTATGCCAGTGCTCGGACATCCATAATGTACCACCCAGTGCGTACATTGTGGACTACATAATCGTTCTGTCTACTATCTGAATCCCACCAACAAGGTCTACCTTGTACGGAATTCAGTCGAGGATTTTCTATATCTGTAAAGGACTGCTTCGTTAGGCCTACAATACAGATATTCTAGTTGGTCTGTCTCTTTTTCATCGTGGCTATGGCCACACGCAGCCACCCCTCAACTAACGGAAAGACTTCTAAAGAGTTAAGTGGCCGTGCCCTACTGCAAACAATCTAACATCCAATTGGCGGTTCCCCTCACCCAATGTCTCGATAGTGAATGAATCATTGGTTTGTTGGTTTAACTCTAGTCTTTCCCAAACTCGTTCTTGGTTTTGATGCTAGCGTGATATCCGCATGCAACTATCCTTTTGGGTCCTGCCCATTAAACTTACTTGTAAGTACTGGGACATACGAATATCCTACTCCTAACACCAAACCCTTCTGACAGCCTACAATGGTCCTGCCATGCAAAAAGCAGTCAAGGCATACTCTCTTGATGGAACATCTATAGACCTGCCTCCGGGAATGCAGCTTCGTTATGCCTACCCAGAGGGCCATCCTAGAGTACCCTCACGCCTCGTTGAGTCTTGTACTTCTTTCTAGCCCAAAATAACTAAGTTGGACGTGCTTCTCCTATACTGAAATCTGTGATGAACTGCTTCATTAGGATTTTCATCCTTTGGGCTGCTCCAAATGCATCTCTCTTCTTATTAGACCCTAAGTCTAACCTTTTAACTTGCGTTTAGTTTACTTTTCTTATTTTGTTGGCTGCTTATTTACCCTAATTAGCATATTCTTGCCCTCGTCTCGCCTCTATCTATTATGAGGTTTCCATTTATTTAATAGGGAATGTTGTTGGTATGAGCCACATTCATTATCTTGCTTATTTAACTTAATATAAATCTTAAGTTCATTAAAATAAGCTTCTTATCCTGTTTTATTTGCTTATTGACTTAATATAAATTATTTAAATAAGCTTCTACCATTATTATTGCTCGTTAATTTATTCAAAGTCTCATAACAAGCTTTTCCGTTCCTATTACTTAATTATAACATATGTTATAATTCTACCTGTAATTGTCATTTTCTCTTCTTTTATAGTCCGCACATAATTCCAGCATTTCTTTTCTATTCTAATCTGCCTTCTTTTATTATGATATAGAATATTCTTTTATTCTCTTATATTATATAATTCACTTATCATAATAACTATCTTCTTAAATAGTCTGAGCAGTGAATGCAGACCTAGGTTCATTATCGTTAACAGCTTCAAGTTCTTATCTAATAATTTACTTGATTCATGTCATACTTTGCTTTATTATCTTCTATTCTAGGAAGTAATTCTATTTTATTTGGTTGGTTGTGAAAACTATATTTAAAAATCCATTTTCATATTTTAATATTAAATAATACTATAAATAATAATCTGTAAGTGCTAGATATTTCTTTTACTATTTTGGAATAGTGTAAAATACAGTGGTTTCTCTATTTTACACTAATTCTCTTTTTCTCTCTTTTATTCTAGCAATTATGTTCATTGTTGTCTTTTAAATATTAAATTATAGAAATGTATCCTATTTTTTAAACCAACCAATTAACCTTTTAGTTACTCCCAAATCTAGTTATTAGATTAATTAACTTTTCTCATTTTAACGTAATTTATTACAGTAATTCCATTCCTCAAACTTTTATTACTTTACATCTTATTTCCTTCATTTCAGTATTCTTAATTATTTAATCCATATTCATGTTTAATCTATGCTAATCCATACGCGAAGAAAGAGGAGAAAATAGAAGAAGAATGACGCTTGCATAGAAATCCAAAAGGTAGAAACAATTGTAAATAAATACTAATACTGTAAATAAACTGCAAATTCCTTATAGTTCAGCATAACTTAATTAATAGGATTAATTATTGAATAAAATTATCTAAACGGGAATTTAATGATAATATATCTTAAACTTAAAAGATATATAAATAAATCCACTCATATGTCGTCCTTAGCTTCAATCTCTATCCCTTTTAATTTTCTATGCTTTTCTCCGCTTTCCCCTTTTTTAATTCGCTGTAAATTCCCTGATTTTTTTGTGCAATTCTATAATTTGCTTGTATCTATATCCTTGCTTTATTTTAGTTTTTGTTTGGGGAAAGGTTTGATTGATAGAGGAGAAAGGAAGAGGGAGAAGAGAAGAGGAGTTTGCTGTAAATGACAGCAGCTGATTCAGAGAAAATAGTGTGGACTAGGGTTAAGTTACATTCAATTTATAGGTGTAGTGAACAACTATGAACCATCTGATTAACCCTAAAAACAATCCTCACCAACATTTACTGATTTGTTTATGTTAGCTTATAGCGTATAATTCTCCAATGTTATTCATTTATTCCTTTGTTATAGACCCTATTAACTCACATTTCCTTCTAAATAAGATTCTCCCATTAATTATCCAATTAATTAGATCATACATACATACATACATATATATATATCTAATATTAATTGATTCTTATACGTTATAATTTCTTACCTATTTGAACACGTCAATTAATACCTCTATTAATTGATTGTATATAAAGTTATACTTTTTAATTTATTCTTATTAACTTACCTTCATCATAAACTTAATTACTTCGTTTGATTTTTGTACGCATTCCAATTCTTTTTTTTTCTTTTTAACTTGGAAAAATATAATCCTATAACCGGCGTTTTCTTCTAGCTAATTAATTTACATTATTAGCTATTGGAACAAGGGCATATTCTTTGATTAATTGACACCCTTTTTAAAACGCTCGACTGATTGCCTATTAACTAATTGACACGTTTTCCCATTTTAATCGATATCCAAATTTATTCCTATGCGTCACTCAATTACACATTTATTAGTTGTATATATTTAAACCGCCAATTCATTACCCAATTAATTGACATATAAGTTTCCCTCTTTTATTAATTGACGCTTATTTAATGTCTTTAATTAATTTCTTAATTAATTGATTGCGTCAATTAAAAATTAATATATGTATGTTATCATTTAATTTATTCCCCACATACATTTCCCTTTATTAAAAGATCCCATAATTAATTAATGTTATAAAAGTGACATATTCTTTGACTAATTAATGCCTCTTTGTCTCTTAATTAATTCAAATTTTATTGATTGATGCGTCAATTAATCACACACTCATTGCTTGCATAAATCTATGTAACCTCTTAATTCTTAAATGCATATATTTGACATTTATATCCTGTTTAGCAATTATGTTAATTCAATTGATTTTATTTAATTATATAAAAATGCGGGGTGTTACAATTTATGTTCAACAGGTAAATGGCACGCTTTACCATATACTAACCTAAAAGGAGACATCCCTAGATTAGTTTTATACGCGGTTCTATAAGTCCAAAGCGCATCTGTCAACTTTTATGACCAATCTTTTTTTTATTTACAGTTTTCTCCAAAATTTAGTTGATTTGGCAATTTGAAACTTTAACTTGACCATAAGTTTGAGGATGATAAGGAGTGGATAACTTATGGGTTATCGAGTATTTCTTCATTAGTGTTTCAAATGATCGATTACAAAAATGGGTTCAATTATCGCTTATTATTGTGCGAGGTGTTCCAAACCTTGAAAAGATGTTTTCTTTTCTGAATTTCACTACAACTTTTTGGTCATTTGTTTTACGTGGAATGGCTTCAACCCATTTAGAGATGTAATCAACAAAAAGAAGAATGTATAGATTTCCGAAGAGTTGGGAAATGGTCTCATAAAATCAATACCCCAAACATCAAAGATTTCCATCGTAAGAATTGTGTTCAAAGGCATCATGTTTCGTCGAGAGATTTTACCTAACATTTGGCAGCTATCACAAGTTTTACAAAACTCGAATGCATCTTTGAAAAGTGTAGGCCAGTAAAAACCACTTTGGAGCACCTTTCCGTTGTTTTCTTAAGATCGAAATGACCACCACAGGCTTGGTCATGACAAAACGAAAGGACACTCTTAATTTTGCAATTTGGGATGCAACGCCGAATGATTTGGTCGGAATAGTACTTAAACAAGTATGGATCGTCCCAATAGAAATATTTCACTTAGGAATGAAATTTTTATTTATCTTGTTTCGACCAAAATGAAGGAGTTTCCTTAGTGACTAAATAGTTCACTATATTGGCATATCATGGATCGACAGAAACAGAGAGGAATTGTTCATCAGGAAAGTTCTCGTTGATCAGTAAAGAAGATGGTGTGTTTGGAAGACACGACAAGTGATCAACAAAAAAATTGTTGGATCCTTTTTTTTCTTTGATCATAAGGTCAAATTCTTGGAGTAGAAGGATCCAACGGATTAAACGAGACTTAGCATCCTTTTTAGCATAAAGGTACCTAAGAGCGGAGTGGTAAGTGCAAACCTTAATTTGTGAGCCAATCAAATAAAATTGGAACTTTTCGAGCGCAAAAACTACCGCTAGAAGCTCTTTTTCAGTGGTCATGTAATTGAGTTGAGCATCGTTTAAAGTCATACTAGCAGCAGTAGATGACATGAAGAATTTTGTTGATGCGTTGTCCTTAGACAGCACCAACTGTGAAGTTAGAGGCGTCGCATATTATTTCAAAAGGAAGGTCGCAGTTGGGTGAGCAAATGATGGGAGCGGAAATGTGTTCATTTTTGAGACGTTCGAAAGTAGAAACACGGTCAGAATTAAAGCCAAATGGAACGTCTTTTCCATGAAGAGCAGTTAGAGGTCGAGCGATTTTATTAAAATCCTTTATAAAACGTCAATAGAAGCCAGCATGCCCAAGAAACAAACAAATGTCCTTGAAAGATTTGGGAATGGGTAGATTCGCAATTACGTCAAATTTCACTTTATCTACCTCAATGCCTTTGTTTGAAATGACATGTCCGAGGACAATACCATGTTTGACCATGAAATGACATTTTTTCCAATTATATGTTAAGTGTTTTTTTGCATCGACTTAGAACCATCTCGAGTTGGTGTAAGCACTCGAAAAAAGAGTTCCCAAAGGTGGAAAAATCACCCATTAACACTTCCAGAAAGCGTTTAATCATGTCGGAAAAGATGTTGACCATGCATCTTTGGAAAGTAGCAGGAGTGTTGTAAAGTCCAAATGGTATATGTCAATACGCAAATGTGCCAAAGGGATCCATGAAAGTCATGCTCTCTTGATCTTCGGGAGCGATCAGAATTTGGTTATAACCGGAATAACCATCAAGAAAGCAATAGAATTCATGACCTGCTAAACATTCGAGAATTTGGTCAATGAAAGGAAGAGAACTAATCTTAGGCGTTGCAACATTTAATTTTCGATAATCAATACAAACATGCCAACCTATTTGAGTACAAGTTGGAATGAGTTCGTTAGCGTCGTTTGTGATAACGGTAAGTCTGGACTTTTTAGGCACGACATGAATTAGGCTAACCTATGAACTATCAGAGATGGGATATACGATTCCATTATTGAGGAGTTTAAGAATTTCATCTCAAACTGCATCCTTCAATTTTGGGTTAAGCCTTCGTTACGTGTCACGAACAGGCTTGGCTTCGTCAACTAAGTGGATGTGATGTTGAACAAGTGCGAGACTAATTCCCTTAATATCGGTAATTAACCATCTAATTGCCTCTTTGTTTTTCGATAGAATTGAAAGAAGGGAGGCTTCTTGATCAAGAAAAAGATTTGAAGTGATTATGATAGGAAACATTTCATTGTCACCTAAGTATGCATACTTAAGATTATCAGGAAGAGGTTTGAGTTCCAACCTAGGAGGTTGCTCAATCAAAGAATTTGGTTGAAGTTCTGACTCAACCATGAGGGGTTCAAATGGAAGTGTGTTTTCGATCTCATTAGGTTCGTCTACAGTTGTTCATATTCGGTTCGCATTCATTGTTGAGGTCAACTGTTTCGCTGTCAAAATTTTCTTGAATGGATCTAACTTCCAACGTTTGGTTAAATGGTTCGTTCAACTAATTTTCGAGATTGAAGATGTTAAGATCCATAGTCAAGTTACCAAAAGTAATTTTCATCGAACCATTTCGACAATTGATTAGGGCATTCAAAGTGGCTAAGAAAGGTCGTCCTAGAATAAGTGGAATTTGACTCATCGAATTATTCACAAGTTGTGTCTCTAGGACGATGAAATCGATGGGGAATATGAATTGATCGATTTTTTTGAGTGCATCATCAATTACCCCCACGGGTTTCTTTATTGAAAGATCGGCAAATTGAAGAGTTACTTTTGTCGGTTTTAGTTCACCCAAGCCAAGTTGCTCGTAAACTGAATAAGGAATCAAATTGACACTCGCACCCAAGTCTAATAAGCATTTATTAATCGTTTTATCTTCTATCATGCACAAGATTGTCGGACATCCAGGATCTTTGTATTTTACGGGAATTGATCGAGACAAGACTTCGCTAAGACCAGAAGCTAAGAAAACTTTCTTGGGGACATTAGTGTGTCATTTTTGAGTATACAATTCCTTTAGAAACTTAGCGTAAGTTGGGACTTGTTAAACGATATCAAGGAGAGGGATGTTCGCTTTGACTTGTTTGAAAATTTCCAACACCTTTTCCATTTGATCGGAATGTTTCTTAGGTCGAAGAATGTGGAAATGGAATTTGATACTCAGTAGGTCGGTCTACTTGAGTAGAAGAAGAATTTGGATTGGAATTTGATTTGATATTTAACTCGATATTTGACTCGATATTTTTTTCAGAATCGTTTGTCATTTTCGAAGTGTCAAGAGGAGCTTTCGGTAAATCGTTTGGATTGACAACTTGGTTATCGATTAGTTTACCGAAACGCAAAGCCATGCTATCATTCATTTGGTTCACATTGCTATCTTAAATGACATAATTTAGATTCGAGTTCGTGTTTTCTAGTGTTCGGAACTGGCTGACTTAGGAACGTGCCTCGTTCGCGTTCACTCACAGAAGTGGCTAATTGACTTATTTTCATTTCGAGTTTAGCAATTGAGTGACTTGTATTTTGCATGTGCGAGGTTAACAAATTTTGCAAATTGTTATTTGGTTGGAGGTTTTGAGTGGTCGCTTTAGCCAAAATTTCAAGACTTTTCTCAAGTGAAATCATTCGTTTGTCATCTTATGGAGCGAAAGTTTGTTGCAGTTGATTTTTGAGACGGAGGAGAAATTTTTTGTTGAAAGTGGTTAGGCTGAAAAGGAAGATTCGAAGCATTGTTCAGAAATGCTTGAAAATTGGGTTGAACTAAATTCGTGTTAGAATTATTTTGGTTCCATGCAAAGTTAGGATGATTTCTCCAACTGGATGTACGTTGGAGAAAACGAGTCATTCTTAACTTTATTAAAATGTTGACTTGTTCTAATGATGGAGGGCATTGATTGGCGATGTGATTTAGATTGTTACATTTATAACACAATGGTTGGGAAGCTTGGTTCATTTGATTAGATGATAAAACGCTGTTGAATTTATTGATCATCGCAACGATTTTTGCTTCCAAAGCCAACGATGGTCCTATCGAGTGTGCGTTCGATCGTGAATAGATGGATTTCTCATTAGAACGTTCCCATTAGGATGATTTTTCGGCCAAGTTCTCAAGGAATTGCTTGCTCTACTATGCTTGCTAAAAAAAATTTCAAAACATTTTCTGGTAGCAAATTGCAGGAAATCAAAAGGAGAAGAATTGCTTGCTCTACTTTGTTTGCTAAAAACTGCTCTACTTAGCTTACCAAAAATATATGCTAATAAAAATAATCGCTGCTTTTAAAATAAATTTGCTAATGATTCTATTGTTTAATCATCTCTTGTTTTTAATTTTTGTATTATTGGTTGCTTGCATTTTTTATAAAAAAGAAAAGTAAAAATTCATTCGTAGTTCCATTGTTAACACACGTTTTATTTCTGTTTTGCATTCATTTCATCTTATTTTCTTTTCTAAGGGCAACACCCGAATTCACATAAGGTGGGGGATTTCAACACCCCTTTCTATGCCTAAAAATTGCATATCATCGTAGAAATTTGACTAATAATAACGGTTAGATGTCGGACTTAAGGGAGTCACGAGCTCATATAGGAAAAAATTGTACCTTGATAAGTTGATTTATTTTAACAGTTTATTTCTTGGAATCTACGCTACGGTAGAGCAATAATCATTTATAAATATTACGATGATTCGTAAATATTATAGTGATTGTTTCTCTGAAGGTACTTAAACCTTCAGCTGCATTGCTACAGTGATTCGTGATGCACCAATAACTCTTGTCCGTTATCTGGCTAAGAACTATTTTGTTGAATTAAGTCAATATGTGATTATACAGTTTTGGGTTAGGGGCTACTAAGGATAGAAGATTTATAGTTAAGTCCCTGGGTTCATTTAGTTGCATTAGTTCATGCATATATAAAAAACAAAAAATCCAAAAGTAAAAAAATCACATTTTCCTTAACTTAGTTTTTAAACAAAAATACAAAAAAATCTTTTCAAAAACAAAAACTAAAAAAACATTTAAAAAGGAACAAAAAATTTTAAATCCAAAAAGCGAAAAAAAAATCTTCCTTTTGAAAATAATTTCTTTTTGGTAAATATTTAAAAAAAAAGAAATTTTCACTTCATTTCGCTCTCTAAACCTTCTTTCATTCTCTTAACCTTGATTTTCATGTCTTTCTCTCCTTGATCTTTTCACTTGTGCATGAGTATATGTACTTGTGACATGGCGACGAATTGTTTAACTCGAACGAACGAACCTTCAACGATGGCTAATGAAAACCCACCCCAAACTCTGATGGATAGAATCTTTCCCGATAGAGTATGTATTCCTTCTTGTATCACCTTACCCGCCCCAATGGGTAATCACTTCGAAATCCATTTAAATCATATTGCCGCTCCCAAAATTTGGAAATTTTAAACACAATGACCCATACATCTTCTTAACAAAATTCAAAGAAGTCTGTGCAACCATTAAACTTCAACATTTATGTGACGATAGAATCAAACTTAGGTTAATTCCATTTTCCCTTATCGATTATGCAGAAAAATGGTTGTATATCTTGTTTTCGAATTAAATCAAAACTAAGGACAAATTCCTTAAAGTTTTTTAAAAAAAGTTCTACCCTTTGGAAAAAACGACCCAAATACGAAACGAAATTGTAAACTTTCATCAATTCAGGGTTGAACCTTTTGGAAAATACTTTGAAAGATTTAAAGAGCTTTTAATAAAATGTCTACACCATAATTTTGAAAAATGGACTCTTTTCCAAATCTTATACGATTGACTTGAAAATAGTTCACGAACCATGGTTCAATCTCTGTGCCAAGGCAATTTTCTCGCCTAACATCACGTACAAAAACTTGTTCGGCACGGAAAATTCTATCGGTTAGAACACCGTCGAAAATGTAATAATAAAAATTGCAAGCGCATGGCATACAATCGTAGTACGGATGCGAGCACGGATCGATCCATAGAGAAAGCAAAAATTCTAAGATTACTCAATCAAATTAGCCCAAAGTTGAAAGGAGATTGTTAACTAACAATTGTTGAAAAATGAAACTAAAACCATAATGAAAATGAGAATAAAACTATGAGATTAAGGAGCAATAAAGATAAATCCACTTCCAATCGTTCATATAAATAAACATAAAATTAATCTACAATCTCTCATTTTAGTTTTAAGTAGAAATGATTGACGTGTTTATTATAAGCATGGCCTATTTGTGTTATTAATTAGCACAACTTAAACAATCAAACTATAAGACACCATTCAAACCTACTTCTAAAATCTCATGAAAATGAACGTGTAATTAAAAATAAAATCTAATTTAAGCATGATCTATTTACTATTTCGAGATTAGTAATATAGAACATCAAATATTGATTCTACTTTCATGATCAAAATGATCACCTAGGAAAATGATCAAATAGTTTATGTTTTTATTGGATTAAGCATAGCCTATTTGAGTTTTCAACATAGGATGTAAATTCACTAAAAACAAAAACTACCATCATTATTAATTTCCATTAAGCACCAAAACAAGAGACTACAAATGCAACCATTCTATATTGATTTAGTATGATTCATGAGAGCTTCATTACCCCTTGAAGGGGTTTAGCTTTTTATAATTGAATTCATGTCAACACAAAATAATTTAAGCATAAAAAGCAAGAAAAATAAGAGCTAATTAAAAGAAAAGAGAACTAACTACTTGCATAAATTAAATCTAAACTAATTGCATGAATTAGAAAAGAGAGCATAAGATAACATAAAGTAAAAGAGTAGAAAAGAGAGTTGCATTAAAAAAAACAAGGCTAAGAAGCCCATTAAAAAGACATTTTATTTAACATTGATTTTGTGTTACAACTTGCATAAAAAGTGGATAAAAAGAAGAAGATTACATGAAACATAAAGGGGTATTTATACATGCCTAAAACCCTAATTCCATTTTTAGGGAACTACCCAAAATACCCTTTAGTTTGTTTAGCCTCCAAGTAATAATTAAGGAATTAATTAATCCCACTAACATATGCTTTTGCCTTTAATCTCCACTAACATGTGCATATGTTTTTAACTGTGATCCATAAGTAAGTGGGCATGTGGGCTCCTTCATGTTGCATTATTTCTACCCTCTTGTCATTCTTTTGATTTCTCATGTATATGCATGCATTAGCCTCTTCCATTTTGAGTTCAAATTCCTATAAAACAAAATAAAAATGTGTAAGTAAATTTTCTTCAAATTAATTTACATAAAAAATAACATTTTGCCCACATGTTAATGTATGAATAATGATTTGAAAATCCCTTTGTATTTTTGGTTTAGACATGTAAAATCGCCCTAATATGCCTTTTATTTTAACAAAAGAAGATTAAATATGAGAGTATAAATATACACTTTTACATGCACATCACTTTGGACGTGTTAAACCTTGATCAATGATTTATGTGATCTATTATACTTTATTATTCCGCTGTAAGTTATATCATTAGAGCTCTAATATGCATTCTTTTTCTTTATTTGCATGATACCAAACCAAAGATCCATACCCTGGTGGATTTGAGTTTCAATTTAGCGAAAATTTAGGCCCACTGGGGTGCAGATTGTTACATATATATTGGATAGTATATGTATGTTGTTAGTACTGGATCTACCTTGTACACACACATACATATTTGAGACTTAGTGGGAGTTTGACTTATTTTTGTGTCCCACTTAGACTTATGTAATGTATTATATTTGTATTGTTACGTTGATGACTCTGTGATCTTTGTTCTTTTATATTGTGTATTGTTTTGTCCTTGGGATCCACACGTGTTTATTGTTTTGTACTGAGGCTGTTTACATCGAGGTAAGTGATATTTATATTATGAGACGTATTCAGTGTTGGTCCAACACAATATTCATGTGTGCATCACCCACATCGCCTTATTCTCCATGATACTCGACATTATTACTCAGCAATACTCTTAGGTAATATGGATATAGAGATGGAATGTTACAGTCTTTGTTGATAAAAATAATATCTAGGTTATAGCCAAAAACACTACTAACAACCATTATTCTTATATACTAGCTCATTACAACCATTCTGCTTTATATTATGTTTAGTTCTCAAAATTTTGATATATGACTTCGTATTATAAATTTATTATTCGGATTTTTACCTTGAGCCGGTGGGTTGCTCCAATCCATGGGTTTGCCTCTAGGTTGACTCAGTAAATAACATAATATAAACATTGTGAAAAGACCATGCCAATAATGTAAAAAATACTACAAATGCTCCAACATAAAGCAATCAAGCAGGTAAAACTTTCAAACACTTCACCATAACAAATTATTCGCAGTACTCACATAAATTTTTGCTCAAACGCCCGACACTCATGTCGATACTCCATTAACTTTGTGGTACACTGAATTACCCTACAGTAAACACCTCAAAAATTATTGGAATCAACCTACTACAAACTGATGGTTTTAAGATCTTCCATTCATGGTGGCCCTTGGCCTAGGTCAACAGGGCGATGGCCCTAGGCTTAATTTAAAAAATTTGCCTAGTTTTTGAATTTATATTGAAAAAGAGTATTATAGTAATTATTTTTCACATTCTAAAGTAGTACAAATGCAAAGGTTTGAGTCCCAACATTCACTTGTTATGTTCAAGTTCTTGCACTGTTGCTTGTTAGTCAAAAAATTGGTTTAACACCTTGTACTGGCTGTGAAGAACAAACGATCTAAAATATGATCCTTGATTTAAAATTTTATGTGGATTTGGACCTTTGATTTATTTGAGTAGAATCCAACCTATTTAGATCTCAAAACAAGATATGAAGAAAAAAACTAAAGGACGGGAAAAAAGAGGGAACATACGATTTATACTAGTTTGGTTATGGCTACATCCACTTAATATATTCTTACTAAGGTTTTTTCACTAGCTTCCAATGAGATTACAACTGTAAAAATCAAAATCAAAATGGATCTGATTTAGAAATATGGTAGATTCTCCATTTAGTGAAAAATATAATCGATACCCCTTTCTGATGCCTTAACATGTATTTATAGACGTAGAGGGAGATATTTATGGCCTTAATTCACTTTGAACATCTTTTGAAATTAGGCCATGAAAGATCTAGTCATGATCTATGGAAACATGCAAGAGAATAGGGTAACACAGACTCAGCTTATAGTATAGAGTTGACATTGATCAGTATCGATCAATGCCTCTTCTTTTAGCTAGATAACCATTATAGATTTATGCCTTAGCTTCAAGCCATGATCCAAGGTCAGATCTATTAACTGCTCACTAATATTCCTCCAACCTATCGATCGTTATTGATCCATATTATCAGTTGGTAACGATCGATGGTACTTAACCACTTTCTTTAGCTTTCTTCCATTGTACCATACTGTTGTCCTTTACACTCTAATATACATAGGCTTTGTATCCATTCCTTGAACATTCCTAAGCTTGACATACAAATCTTCGAGTGTGAAAACACATATACACTTGCCCCAAAAATACGCTTCTATAAATACAAAGTTTGCTTTGTTTAGAGACAAACACTCGAATTTTGAATTGAATTGATAAGGTGTATCTATTACACCATATTTTTATGGTAAGAAGGAAAGGTAGTGACAAGGCTAAAAAAAGGGAAGGAAATTGTTATGTGACCAAAGAGAAGCTATCTCATGTTTAAGATAATGAAATTATCGCATGTTTAAGATTGGAAGGCATTGCAGGTCTAAGATTGAAAAGCTATTGCATGACTAAGGTAGAGAAACTGTCGCATGTTTAAGATTGAGAATATATCGCATGTCTATGATGGAGAATATATCGCATGTCTAAAGCTAAGTAGTTAAGCACTTGGGGGCGTTATACTGGCGGAGATGCAACACATAGCATTGATAAAGCGCGGATATGTCAAAAAATAATTAAGATGTAAAAATATTTATTAGTGATAAAATCAAACCTCTCTAAAGTTGATTTGTTCACATTTCCACAGCATTTGTATAGAAAAAAGAAACGTTTTCACTTCGATATCAAAAAATCAAAGAACATCATGAACCATGCAGTTTAGACTTATAGAATAGGGTTCAAATTTATGTTGAATGCTTAGGACTTGAACTTAAATATATACCCTAAATTGGTTGATTTGGTTCATAAGAGAATTAGTTAAATTGACATTTTTATATAAAAGTTGCTATAGTGAGTGCCAGAAACCCATAGTTTAGCAAGCATAGAAGATAGTATTAGGACTTTAAGAGAATTTACTAGATAATAGAGCTAAACTGAAAAGGCATAGCGGTCGAGGTGCGCTGAGTGCTTTAGTAGGGCACTAGTAGGGCTTTAATTGTACATATCTAAAGATAGAAAAGTTATCACATGTCTAAAGGCATAAAAGCTATCACATGTCTAAAAGTGGAAAAGATGTCATGTGTCTATAACCTATCGCATGTCAAGATTTGGAGTTCTATAATTAGTGGATCACAGTGACGAAAGGCTATTCAGTGTGATACTGCAGCCATGAATACCAAACCTTGACAAACTTTTTCG
Source organism: Allium fistulosum (assembly GCA_030737815.1). Lineage (NCBI taxonomy): Eukaryota > Viridiplantae > Streptophyta > Magnoliopsida > Asparagales > Amaryllidaceae > Allium > Allium fistulosum. Next base: position 785,074,640 of record CM060908.1, read on the forward strand.
ATGGCTGCTGGGTTGGGTTATTGATATGGTAAAGCACTTGGTTTCTTCCTGTAACTTAATTTATATACCTTTCGATGGTTTCTTGCAAGAATCAGCCAAATGTGCCCCACCATGGTTATACCCTACCCTATTATTACATCTGGATTTTCAATCATATTCGCATGCGGATATGAAGGTAGCGGTGGAAGTCGCTCTTTAAATTCTCCTAATCCTTGAACAAAGTTCCTCAAGTAAATTTTTTGAATGAGTTATTCAATCTTGTTCTTAATGTGCCTACATTCATTCGTATCATGTCAGTTTTCCCTATTGAAGCAATAGTATTTTCCTCAATTGAGCTTTTCAACCTTTTTACCTTTGCTTGGATAATTGTATATAATATATTTGTTAGTAACCTCAAAAGACATGCCATGTGCTATGCATCAGTGAAGTGTGTGTTATATGGTTGAATTCTTGGGGCCATTTGTTTTTATCATCGTAAGTCTCCACTCCCCGATTCTTTTTGTCAACCATCCACTGAACATCTTTGTTATTATAATCATATGGCTTCTAAGTTTCTTCTACTATAATGTGACCATTGGTCACTTTAGAAAAATATTTCATATTTCTACAAGAATTTCTCATGATATCTACCCAGCATGTAACGACCTGCCCTTTTGGACGTTTTAAGCAGACACACATGTCAAACTCAACCCATTCAAGCAGATTGTTATGGAGTAAATAAGAAAAAGGCAGAGGAAGAAAAAAAAACACAGAATCTCATGGCGGAATGACAAAATATAATAATAATCAAATAAACAGTTCATGAAGCTGTTTACAAATACACTGATTATACTTTAAAATACAGATCAGAGTTACATACAACAAGAGTAGATAATAAATAAATGTAGCGGAACAACATGATGCAGTGGAATAAATATAATAAATAATCTTCGTCTTCATCCTCCAGAAAGCAGTCTTCGATAAACTGAAAAGCTCAAACTGACCCGAGTGAATTGAAAAAGACAAAACACTCGAGTTAGAACTAAAAGATCTTATGTAAGTTAAATCAACAGTAAATAAATATGAGTGTAACGGCGTCAGAGATGTTTACGGGATTTGACATCTCCTATCCAGTGTCTAACGTGAGTGCAATAACTTAAAAGATGTTCTGGATTACCATCTCTTAAGGATCCGTTAAACTATCTACTATGTAGTACAATACGCTATTATAATTTGTCTACAGTAAAGTAAAGTATTAAAATAGCGTTAAGGCATTACCCATATCTCCCTTATCACATTTTATATAATGCCGTAGTCTATACAGATACTGTAAACTCCACCCACATGTGGGCTATCAGGGAGCACTCCATAGGTACGACACAAAACAAACTCGTAGAAGGCGCGATAAGGCATGCGACAAGGCACACGAGGCAATGCCCAGGGTAGATATACCAATTGCACTCCCGGACTGGTGGTAACGCATAGTTGCTACTACCTCCCACCTCGGACACACTCCCATAATCAAAATCAAGGGTGGCCACCAAATCAATCACAAAGTCAGAATATAGTATCGAAGAAATGTGCTCGATGGGAGGAATGACCTCACTTGGCCCGGTATAGCTCCCGTTTTAGCCACATCAAGCTAACTCACGGGAGTCAAGGTCACGTAAATACCTCATATAGAATCGTTCACCAAACCATCCTACTTCATTTTTGGAATCTCCACCATGTACACAGTTGTTAAAGTGGTTTTCGGTATTGGCAGAGAGTATGACAATATCCAATTCCGGTCTCTTTAACAACCAAACGCTTATTTCACACCGGATGGTTCTTTTACATTTCAAAAGTCAATTCATACTTAATATCAAAATATCATATTCGATTTCAAACCATATCACTTTCAAAACCATATTCACTTTCAAAACCATATTCACTTTCAAAATCATATTCACTTTTGAATTTATCGATAAGATGGTTAATTGAATCCTAGTTCCAAAATCATCATATTTACTCAAATACGTCAATTCACAAAAAGGGTATCAATTTCAAATTCCAACTTAGTTTGTATCATCATCAAGGATTTAAATATAAAACTTCAACTTACACAGTCTGAAATTTTAGAAAATAGTTTAGATAGTCATAAACAGTTTTAATGGTTTGAAAATAATTTAAAATGGATTAAAATAGTTTTAAAGTAGTAGAATAGTTTAAATAGATTTAAATTTGATTAATTAGATTTTTAAAATGATTTAAATCGATTAATAAAAATTTAATTAGATATAAAATGATGAAATAAATTAAATATAAGTTAAATAGGTTCAAATTATTAAGTAGGTTTTAAATAGATTTAAATTATATTAAATAGATTTAAAATAGATTAAATAAATTTAATTAGCTTAAAATAGGTAAATTAGATTAAATTGGATTAAATAGGTTATAATAGATTAAAATAAGTTAAAATAGTTTTAAGTTGGTTAAAATAGTTAATTTAATTAAAATAGTTTAAATTAGTTTAAATAGATTTCAAAGTTATATCCAAACCTTTCCAATAACTCAGTTCTGGTAAATTCATTTATATTGACCCTTCAACTTTGAAATTCCAATTCTAATCCTTTGAATAATTCATTAAATCAACTCCAATTTCAGCAATAACACTTGGATTATCGAAAATAATTGAATTCTTCTTGGCCAAAAGGCTGGATAACACTTGATCCGCAAAGTACATCTCGTTTCAAACATGATGTGCTTTGAATCCAGATAGGTTTGAATTTCTATGAAGGACTCCACTCTGTGTTCTAAATGGTCGTTATCTTTTCGTGAATCGTTTTCATAAATTGTTATGCCCATAGCGATTCGTCATGATGGTTTACTATCATCTGGGATTATAAATCGGGTATGTGATCTCGTGATCTACTATTCCAAACCTAATGATTTTAGATTGATTCTACCAACGAGTTCCTTATGTATAAATCTGACTTTCCTTTAACTTTAGTTGCCAAGTACTGAGCACTTGTATGCACACATATCCATGTGCTCGCTCTTGGGTTAGGGGAGTACACGTACATGACTTCGCATATGTACAGATTCATGCATATGTTCATAAGTTTTTCTTTATCTTTTTAAATTCAGGACTTGGTACTGATCCCCAATTTAGGTGTCGGTACCCACTCCACACTAGGAATAATCTCCAAGTTTTTGCCTAATATGGGCTTGAGAGGATATATAAGTCCATCTCCTTTCTTTTTCTCTCTCACTTGATCATTTGTTTCCACCGACCCGAATTTCTTTAGCTCATGCCATTGACGCTTCCTCCCTCCCAAATCAAGGCCCACCGCCATCTACCATTGCTTGATATCGCCCTCGTTCACCACCTTAGTCAGATCCGCCTTCGTCGATCCAAAACCCTAACCTAAGGACCCGCTTTCACCTGAACCGATCCACCCTTTGAACCGTGACTTCGCATTAGTAGGTAGGTTTGATGATGAACATGGATAAATTGGCGGTGACCGCTATTGGTTGAACGAATGGAGATGGTTGTGGGTTGGCCACGACTTTGGATTCGGTGGAGATGGGAGAAGAAGGCGGAAAGGGAAAAAAATTTCCTTGGCCATAGGGTTCGGTAAAACTCCCACACTCAGGCAAAATTTTAGCCTATTCCAAGTATTCTATCAAACATGGTCTTGCCAATTCGTATCAAATTCCTCTTTTATCTTGAAATATCTCTAAATCATGGTCAACAACACAAAGCTTGTCAAGACGGTCAACGATGATGGTCACATCGAGTGATATTTAAACTATAAAATGAACTGCTAAGATAAACAGATAATGATATCGGAAATCTAAACTGCACAACATCGCACAACACTACATTAGAATCCACTTTAGCATGAGGGGTACGGTTTGAAATTAGCCTTTTAATATTGATTAGCTGTCAAGTTTTTTTTATAGAAATGGACCAAAGATGTTCCGAACGTCTGGCTGCTCAGGCCACATGTACATCAACTTCCAAATACATCTAATCCGACGTAGAGTCAAGCTCAGCCACAACTTCACAGGTGTAACAAACTCCTATCCAAAAAGGGCAGCAACTAGAAATTCCATAGGTTGATCAAAAAAATCTTGAGAATTCAAAAGTAGAGCAATAGATTCTTGAATATCCGGTTGAACTGGTAGATGAGCCACAAATAGATCCAACACAAGATACTCTTGAGGATGGAGTAATACTGAATGACTCGATTGATTCTGTTCCCTCCAAATTGATGAAGGATCTCTTTGGAGGATATGCAATAAGCTAACGATCCTCCAAAAGGATACATAGCTTGCAACAGATATATGTGCCTGGCGGGTTGTGTCCCGCCATTTAATCAATTCGTACGTCGAGGCCTGAACTTTATAAGACTGTCTCCCACACAGATGCATCCAAACAGCTATGCTTTTCTTCTTAGCACTTATATTGTCTTCTCTGAGCATTTGAATCGAGTGCCTAGCGATGAGCAAATCCGATACATCTATAGCTTTAGGAGCCGTAAATAAAAACTCGTCTCTTATTTACATAGAGCCAATGAGGGGTTGCAGAATAGTTACCGGGGCTTGGAACAAGCTGGGTTATTTTACGACTGAATGGTTTTATGTACGCTGTCCACCTGGGTTCGCTCATAGATGGATATCCGGATGTAAGTTTTATTTCAAACGCCATTCATGCATTTGCCTTATAGTCTGCATACTTAATTTATCTTTCTTTATTATATAGATGTTCTGGCGAGACCCAGCGGCGGATCACTTTCGGATACCATTAATACTCTTATGGTCGTCCCAGTCAGGGATAGGGATATAAGAATTCTATTACCAGACGAGAATCTTCTCGCCCATGGTTTATTAGATGAAGGCCGCAGCATCGGCTTAGTTCCAATTGTTGACATTGATGATGATGGTGATAATGAGGGTAATAATCTGCCTGCAAGAGGCGAAGTCGATCAAAATTTTCCCCCAGTCCCAAGTCCTGGGGCTGACATAGAATAAGAATGTGAAGGTGCCGAGGAAGGCGAAATTATTCGAGAGAGTGGTGAGGCCGACCAAGGTAACACCGAAGTGGGCCACTGGTCTCAAACTGAACAACCCAAGGATGATCAACAGCCTGCCACTAAAAGGAGAATAATCGTGAAAATTTCTAAGGCACTGACTTCCACTCTGTCTCTGCTAGTTACAGCCATTGAAAAAACTCCTTCGATCCCATCCACAAGCACATTTGTTGGTCTAGGGGAAATTCCTACCGACTCTAGGTCCTTCGATATAGGGAACATGAGCATAGAGGGTTCTGCCCTCTGTTTCAGCGATGATTTCATTCACACTAGTGGGGTAGAGATCACTCCTATGAGCAAGGCTCCAACTCACGATCCATTGGGGGGACACTAGGACACTCACGCACATGCGCACCTAACAACATTCGCACTTGACCCGTATCCTTGCCCATTTGATCTAACTCGTTCCTATTTGCCTTACATGTTCGATTGATAAGAGAAAGCATTCATTCTGATCCCTAAAAGAGAAAGCATATCATGTTTAATGGCCCCGGTCAAGCTCGTACCATCATAGAGTGGTCGAGATTATGATTCAAGCTATCATTCCAACATCAATAGAGATGACCGAGATAGGGGTAGCTATGACAGGGATCGTCACTCACATAATTCTGCTTCTAGGTATTGGCCCAGGTCCAGATAACCTCCCCTTAAAGGTCCGGCTAGGCAACTTGACTACCATGGTGAAAATCCACTGGCTAACATTACTCGAGCTCCTCCTACTACTTCTATTCCTGTACCTCCTACAACATTATCTCATTCCAGCCGGTCTTCTAAGCGCAAACATCATAAGAGCGGCTTCGATATTATCCATCAGAGGTCTGGTAAAGGAAGTGTTGTTGCTCCGACCATTACAGAGGAGCAGCAGGTAGACACTATCGGTCGGATGACCGAACTTAATAATAAATTCCCCAACATTTAATTTGATGGAGATATGTTTTTGCCAAACTTAAAGGGAATTCCTACTGAAGTCTAATAGAGGACCATTGACTGCACTATCGATATCCACAATCAATATAGTGAATGGGCGGAGCTGGCCAAAAAGATTTCAAAAGTTTCAAGGGATCGGCTGTAGGAGATAGAAAACCAGAAACTCATTAAAGCCAAGAATAAAAGAATCATAGCCGCTCTTGACACTGAGATTGAGAACTCAAGAAAATCCCAAGCCGAAGCGGAGAAGAAGGTCGAGGAGGACATTAAAGCACTTGAGCTGAGAGATCCAAACATTTGAACGAATTCGAACAAGTGCAACATCAAAACAACGAGCTTGTAATGGAAAGAGATGCTACCAGGAGGAACATGGCTGAATTGAAAACCAAGCTCGAGTGCAAGACCAAGGAAAAAGATGAAGCTCAAAAAATTTCTCATGACGGATGCGATGATCTAGTCACCGTCGGAATAGAGAAGAATGAAGCGCTTGAGAATGCCAGGGATGTGGATGCCCTTGTAAAAAGAGAGGTCAAAGCCATGATTAAAAGTGATGTTTAAGCCACGGAACAGCAGATAGAAGACCAGATGATGCAGAGATTTGAGCCACTGGTCACTCAATACAACGCCAATGTGCTCATGTGTCAAAATCTGGAGTGGTTCAGAAAGGATTACCCTCTAATGATCGCATGTGCCTAGGAGCGGGTTGTTGAGGAAGAAAAGGAACATCTCCAAAGCGGTGAGGTTGGAGAAATATGTTCTGAGGGGTGATGAGCCCACAATCCTCCAAGATAACCAACATCTTATTGCTTCAAAACTTGACACTACTACTCAAAAAGTATTAGGTGAAGGCTTCGGATCTGCACGTCGTGATGCTATAGGTGGTGAAACTCCTTGGACTCAAGCTGCCCCGATTCCACTATTGATTCTGGATACGATCTGGAGAAACCCTAGATCTCGAAATCCACTGTTCTCTCTCCTATTCCAAAAGGGGTCTCCTATGGCACCCTGGACCACGTGGAGCTTCAGACTGAAGAAGGTATCTCTTTGATTTTTCCGGTATTATAGAAAGTCAACGTGTCATCGATTAACATAGCTAGTCTCTCTTTCCTTGTTTCTCAAGCTTCAAGTCAACCCATCATTGCTCCACTTCCTAAAAAGGACTCTCAACCGGGACTACATGCGCTTGCAACAGAATCAATGACTGTTGCATCTTCCACAACCATTCCAATCATCTCAGTTGAAGATGAACCCTGCATTGATGCATATATGATTAACACTCTACTGGAAAAAGGAGTTAGCGGGACTCAAGAGACCCATGTTGATGAAGATGTTATAATCACTGGAGTTTCTAAAGCTTTGCCGGGTCACACTCTGGGTAACATTGAGCGCCAGTGTCTATTGGCCATTGATGTTAAGCTGGAGAAAGAGGAGGTTTTTTCCGTTCCATTATCTGTAGCCTCGCCAGGCCAGACCACCTTCTCACATGTATATATTCCTCTACCTAGAAGTGCTCAGAGCACGACAAAAATGTTTTCACAAAGCATTCCAACCTCCATTCCTCCTCCCAGAAGCGGCCAGAGTGCGCCTGTTGGATCTTCCCAAATCACTCCTCCCAAAGGCCAAGGTGGTAGAGGAAGAGGTGGAAAGAGGCAAGGAGAGAGCTCAAGTGAAGTCTCTACTGGTTCTAATAAGAAGAAGAAGACAATAAATAAATAATTGCTAGTTTGTTTTTCCATATATATACTCCTTTTGTTGTTAGCCGGTTTTGTATGGGTTTGGCCCCCATTTCTACTTTTTTGCTTTAGGTTTGAACCATTTGTATTTGCTTTCCTGGTTTAATGTTAATAACAAGGAATTTTTGTTTTGTAAAACCTTTTTCCAAATTTGTTTAAGTATGTAAGAAATACGCTTTCCATTCAATGTAGTTGCGTTTTATTTCTTTTAGTGATCATTTTTGGATCAAGTCCTTAATCCATTTTGTGATTTGCCAACTTGCATTGTTCTAGCAAATATAAAGCAATCCTTAGGGTAAACCACTTAAAATAGTGGCTTGAGTATCCTTTTCTAGGATAATAAGTACCAACCGCACCAAACTCCGGGCGTGAGTTTAAGTTAACTACTTGGAATCGTAGTCCGTATATCCTCATCCAGGATGTTAAAATTTGACCATGCGCCTAACTCCAGGTATTGATCGAAGGCTTAAAAATTGGATCCTACTTTACTCCGAGCATGGACCTTCTGTTCCATCTACTCTTGGCAAGATGTTAAGGATTAGATGGGCTTGTTATGCATGTTTCCATTTATACTCTTTCCCCCAGTTCGGGGACAAGAGTTGAATGAGGGACCGGTCGTATCATGCATTTTTTGATTTATACTCCTACACTCCATCCGAGGGTAAGAGTTGGCATACGGATGGTTGTGTCATGTTCGGTTTTAAGTTTGTGCTCTTGCCCCCAATTCGAAGGCAAGAGACAATTTGTGGATGATCGTGTTTCATTCGCTTAAGTTTATACTCCGGCTCCTACTTCGTGAATGAGAGTTTGGGTACGTATGCTTGTATCACATCCGGTTTAAGTTTACTCCAGCTCCTACCACGGGAATGAGAGTTAGGATGTAGACAATTGTGTCGTGTCCGGCTTATGTTTATACTCATGCTCCCAATCTGAAGGCAAGAGTTAGCTGATGTCGATATTTGGACACTAAGGGGAACTTCACGGGCGTGATTATGAGCCATCGAAGTTTGGTCGGCACCTATCTTCGGGTACTTGCACACCCGCATTAATCATATGCAAATTCATTCGAGTTGATCTAGTCAAAACTTTTAAGAAACGAGAAGACAGAAGTTTGGGCTGAAAAGGCCGTTTATTTTATAAAAGACGAAAAATGACAAATTTTGTTTTATTACATGGCTCTAGCCCATTATTTACATGTTTATTCTAAGTCAAATAGCGTCGTAAGTGCTTGCTATTCCACACGCTCGGAAGCGAAATCTCGTCAATAGTTGCCAGCGTGAAAGTGCCATCTCCAAGCTTTTCCTCTATTGCATACGGACCTTCCCAGCTCGGACCCAATTTCTTAGGGCCAGGGAAGTTTCGTTTAAGGACCAAGTCACCAATTTCAATGGTCCGACTCCTGACCTTGGTGTTATAATATCGAGCGACTTGGTGTTTGTATGCAGCTGCTCTCAACCCAGCTTCAGTCCGCCTCTCACCGTTCATATCAAGAGACCCCAGAAGGAGTTGTTTGTTTGTCCATGGATCATAGCGAGTAACTCGATGAGAGGGCACTTCTAGTTCGACCGGGATCATAGCCTCTGATCTATATGCCAAGGCGAATAGAGAGTGACCAGTTGCTGGCTTATGGGTGGTTCGATAAGCCCAAAGTGTTAATGGGAGTTCATCGACCCACTTGCCTTTGGCCTTCTCCAATCGCTTCTTAAGAATGGACTTGATAATCTTGTTTACAGCTTCAACATGTCCAATCACTTGAGGATGTGCTACCGCTGCAAATCTCTTCTCTATCCGGTGTCAGTGGCAAAAATCCTTAAACTTCATACTATCAGATTGGGTCCCTTTATCAGAAATGATCGTTTGTGGAACTCCAAAATGACAGATTATATTCCGAACAACAAAGTTGATTACTTTCTTTATGGTAATCGTGGCCAAAGGCTTAGCATCAGCCCATTTAGTAAAGTAATCAGTCACCAAAATGACGTACTTCGCGCCACCTTTAGATATCGGCAATATACGGATGATATGAATACCCAAATTGTAGACGGCCAAGAACTGGCCATTTAAGTATTTTCCGTCAATGGGGCCTTTGGAATTTTAGCAAATCTCTAGCACTTGTCACATCTTCGGGTGTAGTCGGCTGCATCTCGAATGACAGTCGGCCAGAAAATCCATAACGAAGGATCTTCTTCACTAGGGTCTGCCCCTCAGTGTGGTCGCCACAGGCCCCTTCATGAACTTCTCTCAGAACTTGTTTGGCCTCGTCGTGAGTGACACACCGTATCATAGGGACAGAGAAACCCTTCCTATACAGTATTCCTTCTTGCATGATATATCTCGAAACTTGTCGAAGGATTTTTCGTCGTTCATTCCTTCTCTCTGGAAGGATTCCACTTTGCAAATAATTCTAAATTGGAGATATCCATGGCTCCTTTTCAGGTTCAGTATCCAAGACCTAATCAACATCCATCTGGTCGATGCTTGGAGCTGAACGTAACTCCATTAGGACCAGGGCCATGAGTTGTTCATCCCCAGAACAAGCCAATTTGGATAATGAACCGGCTTTTTCTTTCGGATCTCTAGGATTATGTGCTATCATATAATTTTTAAAGTCGTTGAGCAGCTCGAGAACCTGGTTTAAATAAGGAGCTAGCCTCGCTCCTTTCGCCTGATATTCTTTCCGAACTTGATATACCACTAATTGGGAGTTGCAGAAAATGTGTAAAGTCTTTATTCCCAGTTCCCTAGCGATCTTGAGTCCTGCAATCAAGGCCTTGTATTCTGCTTCATTATTTGTTGTTGAAAAATTGAGTTTCAAGGCATAGTTGATCGGGTATTCTTCGGGAGTGACAAGCACAACTGCAGCACCAGAACATCGATCGTTGGATGCACCATCCGTATACATCTTCCATCCAACTTTCTTTTCCCCACTGCTCTCCAGAGGATCATCTCGCACAGTGAATTCAGCTATGAAATCCGCTAAGGCTTGAACCTGGATTGCTCTTTGTGGGTGATAAGTGATATCGTATTGAATCGATTAAATATTCCATTTTGGCAGCCTTCCAAAAGTCTTAGGTCATTATAAGACTTATCGTAAAGGCTGGTCAATATGGACATTGATCGGATGGGCTTGAAATTAGAGGTGGAGCTTTTTGGAGGCAATTAACAGGCAGTAAGCGAGCTTTTCCCGTCTCAGATAGTTCCTTTCAGCTCGAAGATTCGCTTTCCCCACTTGATCACCTCGAAGAAAGGGATACAATTGTTAGTGGATCAGGAGATGAACCGACTCAAAACGGCGACCTTCCCATTTAAGCTTTGGACCTCCTTGATCGTCTTGGGGCTTCGATCTCTCTTAATGCCTTTATCTTTTCCAGGTTGGCTTCAATCCCACGAAAGTTAATAATGAAACCCAAGAACTTCGCTGATGCAACACCGAAAGAGCATTTCAATGGATTAAGTTTCATTCCATACTGTCGGAGGACACCAAACATCTTTGCTAGATCATCGATGTGATTCCTCGAACGTCATGACTTCATAAGCATGTCGTCCACATAAACCTCCATTGATTGTCCAATCTGGTCCTTAAACATTCGGTTCACGAGCCTTTGGTAAGTTGCTCTTATGTTCTTTAATCCGAAGGGCATGACTAGACAGCAATAGAGTCCGAGGTCTGTGATGAAGTTGGTGTGTTCCTGATTGGGGATGTGCATCGAGATTTGATTATATCCACATTACGCATTCATAAATGAAATTAGCTCGTGTCCAACAGTCGAGTCCACCAGCTGATCTATCCTCGAAAGCAAGAAGCTCTCCTTCAGGCATGCCTTATTTAAGTCCGAATAGTCGTTGCATATCCTCCACTTCCCATTTGCTTTCTTCACCGAAATAGGGTTAGATACCCAATCTAGGTATAGAGCATTATGGATGAAGCCACAATCCTTTAGCTTATCCACTTCTTCCTTGAGTGTCGAAGATCTCTTCGAACCCAGGCTACGGCGTTTCTGTTTCACAGGAACGCATTTGGTGAAAGTGTGCTATGGATCGTGTAATATGGATATACGATAATACATAATATAGTGATGATAGCTATACAGTAAATATAATAAAAATAACACCAGAGATTTTTATACTGGTTCGGAGCACCGTCCTACGTCCAGTCCCAGACTCCTTCTGGAATTTCACTAAAACAGCAACCCTCACTTAACCCGGAGGAACAGGTCTATACAACCCTTGAGCAGAAGAACAAGGACCTGAGCAGCGAAACAGGATTTCGCCTCAGCAACCGAAGAGGACTTCACAAGCCTGAGCAGCAGAACAGGACTTTAACAAATACAAAAGATTGTTTTGACCTTGTGTGTTCTAATAACACAGATTTGTCACTTGTAGTACACCATTCCTATAATCTTTTCCTCAAGTATGATGTGTGTAGTTGTGTGTATATGAAGATTAGGAAGTTTCAAATTGCTTGAAGAATATGGAAATGAATACGTAAGCAATGAATGTATGAATTCAGGAGAGTAGTTAATTCAGAAAATATGATTCAAGTGTAAGCAAGTAAGTGAAGTAATTTGATCTTGAAATTCATGCATATATATGGTAGTTAAGAAGTTGCAACTGCTGGTGAATAGTTCTCTACGAATAGCAATGGTTGCAACCCTTGGGGAGGAAGACAACTATTCAGAAAAGAGGTGTATTTTCATTAAAAAACGACAGTTGCAGGATTCAGTCGACTGAATTTGATCATTCAGTCGACTGAATTCAAAAACATGCACATATATGTTAAAATGCACAGATTTAGTCGACTGAATGATCTTGTTCAGCCGACTGAATTTTGTTGATAAACAAAAATCACTATAGCTCAGTTGGTTAGTGCACTTGCTTTCTAAACTAGTGAGCCGGGTTCGAGCCCCGCTCCATGCATTTTTTTAAAAACTTGATTTTGATTAAAATATGAAAATTTATTTGAATGTGAATGATGATTCTTGAGGAAAATTTTTAACAAAGCACTAAACTAGACTATATATATATATATTTGATGACTCTTGTTAAAATATATATCTATATGAACCATACTTTGAGTCGTTGAGTCCAGATGTTGTCATAGTCGTAGATTCGTGAATTTTTATGTCTTGTCAGCAATCAAAACCTATGATCCAACATTTGGGATTTATTTTAATGCATGGCTCGCTATCTCCAGCGAGATCCTACACATATCCAAGCATGTCCAGGCAAACACATCCAGGTTTGCCCGAAGAAAACCAACAAACTGCCTCACCACACTAGTACCGAGCTGAGATCCAACATCTAGGACATTGCGACGCGTCATCCCTTCTGACTAGAGCAGCGATTGTCAACTCGGCGGGAGCTGCTCGCCCACCCTCCGGCTCTTTTCATTGGTCAATGTCTTTGTAGAGCGACTAGTTTACCCGAGCCGAGGCTCAAGCGGTAGTTGCTATGCGTCCAAATCCTTTATGCAGAGGACCCTCTCTACACTCTTTCCTTTCTCCTTATGCCTTGCTTCCTTCAGTTCAGCGACATAGCACTCGTGGCCAACCACCTAATCTCCATGCACGACCCCCCTCCATTGTCTATAGGGAATTTCATAGTTAAACACTAGGGAGCGATGGTTGCTCCAAATTCAACTAGGGTCGGTTCGCCCAAGAATGCGTTATAAGCAAAATAAATATCCAACACTAAAAATGGCACGACCCGCACTCGCCTGCGGTCGTCCTCACCAAGTTCCACCGGTAATTCGATAAATCCTATGGCTTCAGTAGCTATCCGATTGAATCCTTGTATACGAGATCTACAAGGATTCAAATCTCTCTCCTCCTACATCATTTGATCGAAAGCTTTTTTGAACAAAATATTGACTGAACTCCTACAATCAACAAGCAACTTTGGCACAACGGTAGGACCAATCGTGGTTGAGATCACGAGTGGGTCAATTGTCGGAGCCTCCACTCCATCAACATCCCTATTTCGGAAAACAATATCGTCCGTCATTGTTCGAGATTGTTTTGTCGGAGCTCCATTCTTGATAGCATTGCAACTTTCATTCTGAGCATGCTTTAAGGCTCTAATCTATCTATCCATTTCTGCAAAACTCTTATCGGCAGGATGAGGCTTATCGTTGATTATGTTAATCACTAATCGTTTTTCTAGCCGCCTGAATGCATGAGCACCAGGCTCAGCTTACCCCCACCAGGATGACGAACCATGGGTACTAGAATTTACTTGCCCGCTATCCTACGGGGCTTTCACATATTGTTGCAATTTATTTTTCTTTATTAAATCTCAATCATGTCGCGCAAGTGCCTGCACTCATTAGTATTATGACTATGAGTCTCATGGAATATGCAGAACCTGACCGACTTCCTCTCCTTCTCAGTTGATCCCCTAGGAGCCAGCGTCTTATACAGTTCGGTATTCTGAGTAGCCAGATAGATGTTCTTTATCGAGTTGTTTAATTCAGTGTAATTGTCATACTTGGGACCTCTTAAACGACTCATGTTATCTAGCTTTCCCTTCTTCGCCCCATCATTATTTTGTTTTCCTCCTTTGTTATGATTACCAACTTTCACATCAACATTCCTGGAACTTCCTCCAGATTGCTTTACAGCAATATTACTTTGAATCAGCTCATTCAAACTACTAGCATCAGTCCTCCATAGACAATTATGCCCATCCTTCCGATGCAAATTCTCATTAGATTTTCTATAAAAGCTTCCATTGTCGTTGGTTTCTTCTTTTCTATCCAATCCTCAAAATTCAAGTCGGGGTGAACTCATCTATAAAGCACCATCAGTACCATATTTTCCTTTGGATCTATTATCTCTGTTACAACTGTGTGGAACCAATTCAAATAGTCCCTCAACGACTCTCCTTCAGCTTGATAAACATTAGACAATGACATCGCGTATTTTTGACGTAAGGTGCGCAAATGGAATTGCTCTATGAATTTCTATGACAATTCAGCAAAAGACGATATGGACCTTGGCGGAAGCCGAGTGAACCACATAATAGCCACCCTTTCTAAGAAAATTGGGAAACAACCGTACTTTATAGCATTCAAAGCCCTGGATGAATCCATGTGACATTCATATCTCAGTAAGTGTTGCCTAGGATCTGTCGTTCCTCCATACAACGACATTGTTGGCTTGTTGAATCTCCAAAGGTATCTCGCATGAAGGATGTCCTTTGTAAACGGGTTCTGACTAGCATAAGTTCCCCAATCATCATTAGTCTTGGATCTATTTTCTCTTACCAACATCCTAATCATATCCTCCAAATAGTCTGAATCAGTTTCGACTGAACGACGGTAATTGGGTCCTACCCCAAGAGTTTAGTCCCACGAATGCTCTTGGGAAGGTGCTCGATACTTAGGCTCCCCAAACTCTGGGGACCCATTCTTCCAGCGTCCCCCCTATTTGGTTCTCGTGAATAGAATCATCAGCAATATTGTAATTTTCCAAATTCCGACCTTCAATAGCACGTCCGCGGATGACACCAAAACCGCTTTTCGGAGGATGGGCCTTGGGCCCACCATTTTGGGGGTCGGTGCTGAGTACCAAATGGGTGTCGGAACTGATCCCTAAATTTGAGTTTGGCCCTTGTCCTCTTCCTTGTAAAGATGTTCCAGTAGTGTATTGAGTTTTCTTCTGCCTTCCTTCCCTCCGTCTTTGCTCAAATGATGAAGAACTCTCTGATTCTGAGCTGGAATCCCTTCTACTCTATCTGTGGCTGTTTTGAGTCAACTCATTCAGCAACCTCAAGCTTCGTTGCATCATGTTGTTCATCTACTGTGGGCTAGCTTGAATCTATCTTCCGTTTGCTTCATCATCCTATCCATCTCCACTCTGGCGACAATGTCAGTTAGAGTCTGGATCTCCGTTTGCTCCAGCTGATTAGTTTCATTCCCATACCGAGGATTCTAGTTCTCAACGTCACTAGTGGTAGCTCTGGTAGTTATGGTTCGAGATTGGAGTTCCTTCCTTGATGGGGCCATGGTAGAAAGCTTCTGGTAGATTTGTTGGAATTCTGAGTTGTAGAATTAAATGGTGTTTGTACCAAAAATGGGCACAACACTCTTCGAAAGTTTTTGAAGAGATAAAAGTGAAGAAAGAAAATTAAAACTGAGGATTATCTAACAAAAACTCCAAATAACAGAAAGTAAATTGCACATAAGACAGTGATTTAGAGTGGTTCGGCGTTTCGCCTACGTCCACTATGAAGTTTGATGATTTTATTGCTCGATGCTTGAAGGTTACAATTTCTTATAACGTAATACAACTGATTTTTTAAGCTAAGTCTGAAACTAAAACAGCGGTGGTGATTTAGAGTAAATCTGGCAGAGTCTGGGCGCTCTTTAGCTCTTAAAATTGTCCAACCCCTTTCTGAATGACCGGGGGATCTATTTATAGGTGTAGGAGGCTGATATTTCACCTAAAATTCAGGGAGACCGCTTCTGGCACGTGAGGGGGCCCACATGCCCACTTTTAGGAAATCCGGGCCCACTTTGGGATCGATTCGAAGTCCATTCAAATCGATCAAGAAGTCATCCAATGGAGCTGAAATTTGGTGTGGACATTCTTCATTATGTGCTTAAGCTTCTGTGAAAATTTCATGGCATTTGGACTTGTAGAACTTGAGTTATGATCGATTCAAGATCGTATTTTTGGTTGACACGCTTGCTTCGAATCGATCCCTTCGAATCGATAGGGTCGAATTGATGGCTTGGTGAGCGAAGGTGTTGACGTGGCGCGTGCTTCTCGCATCGATCCGCTTTTCACTCCAAGTTGACTGGGTCGACTCCATGATTCTAGCCGCTTTGACGTAGTGGATTCGAGGGAGTGGATTCGAAGCAATGGTACTGGATGGATACGAGGCGATTAGTCTTCGTGGATTCGAAGTTCTTCGTCTCAGATGGATTCGAAGGACTTTAACTTGAAGGTTATGAATTAGCGTAGCTTCATGGATTCGAAGCGACTCATCTGGACCGATTCGAGCGAATGCTTGTTGATGGATGCGAACCATGTGAAGTCGAACAGATGGATTCGAACAGAGTGCTCACTGATGGTTACGAAGCTCCGAGGCCAGATGGATACGAAGTAGAGGGGTTTCATCGATGCGAAGCAGGGGAAGGTTGATGGATTCGAACGCATGTTTCTGCCTATGGATTCGTACTCAAGGCCATGTGCTCCATTTGCATCGATGATATCTTGAGCGTACGACCTCGGGTTGACTTGAAATTTGGAACGTTGCCTTTCCTGACCTTGCTTGACATGTCTTATCAATTACAGCCGGATCCGGACTCGTGTAAAATTCATCGATGTCCGTGGATATCCAGTGGCTACTCGATACCGAGGATGTATGATCCGCATTCCCTAGTCAGTTTCTTGATATCTCGGTCTTGCCAAAAGGCGGGATAACATTTGCCCCCCAAAGTACGTATTGTGTAAACATGACGTGCTTTGAAAAGCCACAGTTTCACGCTGGTCAACTATCATATGTTTTGTTGAAATCTGTATTCTATATTGCTGTAGCTGATTGTCGTATAGTAGTGATTTGCTGTTAGCTTCCATGTACTGTATTTTGTATCAATCCTTTCTTGAATCGATGCGAAACTTGAGTTGTAACAATGTCCGTCAGTTGTTCTTAAGGAAACTTCTTCTTATAGATCCTCTCCTGAATCAATATAGAAGGCTGAGAATCGATGAACTCCTCGAATCGATGGAGTTGAATGCTCTCTTGACTTTTCTGACGCCGTGCTCCGAATCGATGCGATGGACTCGGAGGGATGGATTCGAAGTTGAATTGGTATGCATGCGTATTGGAGTTCGAATCGATGCCAGTGCTATAACTTATGGTTTCGAACCTGCCACTTTGAATCGATGGATTCGAATTATCGTCTTCGAATCGATGGAAACTTTTGGTGATCGATTCGAAAGCACTGTTCGAACCGATGCGGTGGACCTGTGATGGCCGGTTGCACTCGACCGGGATGCGAATCGCTGCGGTATCTCCTATATATACCGGGGTCCTATTCATTTTTTCACTTTTTTACTTTTGCACTGCGTTCTCGAATCGATCCTGTACTCGCGTGAACGAAGCCATCTGCTCTTCTTCAAATCGAACCAACCCCTTCTAATATCATTTCACACTTAGGTAGGCGATTCGACTAAGTATTTTTAGTTCTGGGATCGATGAAATTCCCTTTGTTCGCATTCGTATCAATCTGGATAAGATCGAATCCAAGGATGAAAAGAAAAACGTCCTCTTCGTACCGATCTTGGATGGTGGTTATTGAATCGATCTCGGAATACAAGATTTGCCGTGGCGTTCGCATCGATCCGTGGGGGTACGTGGATCGAATCGATCATAAATGGTGAGTCGATCGCATCGATTCGAAATGATCGATACGAGGAGTTGTGGGGTACTTACCTACGATTGATTCGAAGATCCTACTTCTATTACTGATACGAGGCTATGTTACTTGATGATGGATTCGAAGAGAAAAGCCTCCTACCGTTTCGAAGCTTTGGGAATGATCGATTCGAACTGTATCGATTCGTTCAAGATCGATTCGAACTATGTCGATTCGATCATGATCGATTCGAAGGCATACCTTTCAGATCGATTCGAAGCTATGTTTCCTTGATCGATTTGAAACTTCATGGATTCGAACTCTGATCGATACGAATAAGCCTCCATGGATATGAGAATTTCACATAATCATTGGCATGACTCCGACGAGCTTCACCTTTGCATATTTGGACTGAACTTTTGTTGTGCATATTTGACTACCCTTTGAAGCTCGTCGATGGAACTATAACTTTGAAAAATTAACATGAACTAATCAATAATGAATTCTGAACAATATGTTTTAAGACGGTCGGCAATGACAGTCACTTTAACCAACTTCATAATTTCCGAAGTTTGCATCCTGTCTTCAGTTTCGTTGAATTTTCTAAGTATTAGCTGCACTGCACTTCACACACTTTACACTGCGGGATGCACGGGTTCATTGTTTGTTTTAACACTGATTTCTGATAAGTAGTCAGTTATGGAATCTTCGAGCTCCCAACAACAAGAGGTACAAAGTTCGCCTCCTCCGGTGCTTGAGATTCCCAATATTCCTGCTGACGTAATCGACCCAGCTCCAGACGAATTGTCGGAGGCTATATTTATCGAGGATCCCGTTGATTCTGTCTTGTCTAATATCTCTGAATCCTTATTGGACCGGAGTGCACAAGGCATCATATTTCTTTAGACGATGTGTTATTGCCTGGTGCCGATGACAGACCTCACAATCCGCCCGAGGGATACACTGCCTTTTACCGCCATGCTTGTGCGGCTGGAACTCTCCCTCCTTTTAATCAATACATCAGAGAGATGCTGTCATATTTAGGAATTGCTCCCTCGCAACTTCATCCCTACGGACATGCGTTGATGAATAGTGCCTTCGTCATATTTATGGACTGTCTCTTTCGCCCGCCAAGGCCAACCGAGATCAGATACATATTTAATTTCAAGAGCAGGGGCGATAGCCCATCCTTTACATTTTTGGAGGCAGTCAGAAATTGCCAAGTTATTATTGGAGCCTGGACCAGACTTAGCTACTTCAAGAATGAATGGTTTTATGTTCGGTGTCCTCCTGGTTTTGCTAGGCGATGGTTGTTTAGACGTAAGTGTCCTCATATGTCGATGATTTTCCTTGATCAATAGTTTTTTGGCATTGGTATTGACATCTTGTTTCTCTTACAGCCATTATCTCTAGACCCGATGGCGGGTACTATAAGGGCATAGTCCGAAGTCTCCAAGAAGTTCCGAGCGAGCTGAGACACATCGACTCGGTGTTGAATGACTATAACTTAAGAGCTCTCGGCTTGATTAAAATAAATCAGAGTATAGTCATCGAAGGGATGTCAAAGCCTGCCTTAAAGAAGAAAAACAAGAAGAAGATGGAAAGGAAAATGGCGAAGAAAACGCTCGGAGTTACAATAACCGAAGTGAGCGATGAAGAAAGGACCCATACAGATGTGGAGCCGATGGCTGATCTTTCGGGCAACTTCGAAGAGTTGGGAGAAAGACGGAAAAGCAAGGCCGTCGTTTCCAAAAAAACTCAAGTCTAAGGGGTGGAAATCTGTAGATGTGTCTCCTCCCACTTCCGAAGCCATAATTTCTGAGGCCGCCCCTTCTCATTCGAGAGATACTTTTAAAGGGCTTGACGATATCCCCATCCCGGATTTTATATCGATTCCATGTAACCCCGGGTTGGAGGAATTTCAAGATGTTTTAAATATGAGCAAGCCCTTTCCTTTGAGTGCGGTCAACACTTCCGGTTGGTCTGGGGGTTTACACATTTACACACACTTCCACCGCATTACACGATTTTCGCATATTAATCATTGTTTTGTAGGATTCTAATCTGTAGCTCCTTCTTATCGCAGGTGAGATGTCAGGTCGCGGATCCACTTTGGATAGGCTCCGTAATGTGCGCCAATCTTCCCCATATTATGATTCACGTAGGAGAGAACCGGATAGGGATCACGGGCGAGGCTATATCAATCAGGATTGCTATGATGGAGATCGAGAGCATTGGCGTAGCCATTCTAGTCAAGATCGTACTGACAGAGATAAGAGCTATCAGTACCGATCGTGATCTCGTTCTCCTTCGCCTCCTAGGACTCCCGTAGATCTCCCTGGGTCTTCACAGCAGCAACAGCCTTCTCAATCTTCCAGGCCTGAACCTCAGTGGCCAAGAGTTGAGCCACCGACAGCTGCCATCGTTGAACAAGCTCCGGCTGAGTTGACAAGCGAAGGAGCCATTCAGCTTGCTCAAATGAAAAAGGACTTCCCAGAAATCTGCATGGATGCATATGTCTTTCCTCCTCATCTCAAGAGGATTCCTCAGGATGCCGAAAATACTATGCACAGTTATATTCGCGACTTCTATGCTCAATATAAGGAGTGGTACAAAGCAGCCGTGAAAGCTTCAAAGGTAGCTTTTGACCGGGCAAAAGTTATTCAGGAGAGTGATGCTGAGATTGTCAAGAAAGACCGCATCGTCCAGGTTCTTCAATCTGAGATGGAGTCGTCTCGAACTCTGAACTCCAAGCGCTTAAAAAGCATAATGATGTTGTAGCAAAGATGGCGAGGATGCAGCAGGCACATTGTGCCTTGGTAGAAGGGATGGGCCACCGTTATACCACTGTCGTGGCTGAGCGAGATACAACCATTAAAGAGCTGAACGAGCTCAAGGCCAAATTCGCAGAGGTGGTGAAAGAAAAAGATGCTACTAATACCACCGCTCAGGAGGCATGCGACCAAGCTGTGTCACTTCGAGCCGAACTTGCTACGGCGGTGGTCAAGACCAAGTCTGTGGAGGAAGAAGTCCAGGAAAAGATTATGGCGGAGCGGTCCAGGATGGACGCTGATTTCGATGATCTCCTGGTTACATACAATGCCAACGTGCTGGAGCACAGAAATTTATCATGGCTGGGAGATGACTCTATGATTCTGTATAATGCCTGGACTAGGTTAGTGGAGGAGAAGAAAGCAGCGCATCCGGATGAAACGCTGGATGATTTCGAGCTTGAGATGCGCTTGCTTACTGAGGAAGAGAGGAAAGTTTTTCATGAGGCGGTGATTTCGGTGGCGAAAGAGAGGCTTGGTGTTCAATAGTTAGAGACAGGCGAGGGCTCAGGGATTGAGCATCACGAAACAAGTGTTGGAGCTGTAATTCCGACATTGCCTGAAACCATTGGTGCGGTCGATCCCCAGTCCGTCCCCGCTTATAATCCTGACCAGCCGCAATTGCCTTCCGCTGATGCTCCTGCCACTGTATCTGCCCATACTACGGGCCAGGCTAAGGAAGGTAATCGAATGCCTCTCGTATACATTTAGTGTGGTGAATCTGGATCAGTACCCTTAGCTAACAATCTTCATTTTTTCATGTTTCAGTGACTGAAGCCGTTACCTCTGCCCCTCCTGCATCTCAGGCTTCTTATCAAGCGTAGGGGGCTATCGTTACCGAAGCCATTATGACATCTACCGTGGTCGGCGAAGAAGGGGAAGCGAACATGTTATCTTTTGACGCTCAGATGATTGAGGAACTCCTCAGTCAACCCAACGATCCCTTCGTCGATCCATCCTTTTCTATGAGCGGGACTACTCCAGCTGTTAGTTCTTTTATGCCAGCCACTAGCATATCCATCACGGCCCAAGCACCTCGTGAAGATGAGATTTTGGCTGAGATTGATGCTGAGATGGCAGCAGTGACTGCCGGCATGAATCCTTCTGGCCCTGCCCCGTTAATGATGATATCGCCGGGCGGTACTGTGGTCATTGCGAGTGCTCCGGTCCCACTTCCAGTTACAGCCCCTATGCCCCCAGTTCAACCCTCCAAGAGAATCTCCGTTGTGTCAAGCTCCGAGGAAGATGTTGACATTATGTCGTCATCGGAGGATAAACCGGAGAAGAGTAAGAGAGTGAGGAGGAAGTCGGGTAGCGGATCCAGTGGGACTACTCCGAAGAAGAAGCTAAGGAAGAAGAAAGATTGAACTCCTTCTTTAGTTTACTATAGTGTTTTGTTTTGTCTCTTAGTTTTTTCTATAGCCGTGTATAGATGTGGATTCGGCTCCCACTAGTAGGAATTTTTGAACCATCTTGTAATCGGATTCTTTTTGTTGATAATGGAAATGAAAGTATATTCTCTTTCGTCTTTAATTCGATATTTATTTTGGTCCTGCCCCCAGTCTTGGGGACAAATACAGAATTGATGTTTATACTCCATCTCACATTCTAGGAGTACGGAGTCAAGTAAATGTTTATACTCCGTCTCGCACTCTGGGAGTACGGAGTCAAGTAAATGTTTATACTCCGTCTTGCACTTTGGGAGTACGGAGTCAAGTAAATGTTTATACTCCGTCTCGCACTCTGGGAGTACGGAGTCAAGTAAATGTTTATACTCCGTCTCGCACTTTGGGAGTACGGAGTCAAGTAAATGTTTATACTCCGTCTCACACTCTGGGAGTACGGAGTTAAGTAATGTTTACACTCCGTCTCGCACTCTGGGAGTACGGAGTTTAAGTGAAGGATCGTCGTGTATTAACCCATTTTTAGCCTGACGTGATAGCTTGCCCTCGAGCTTGGGTTTCATTTAGCGAATGGACGATCGTTTCATGGCCACTCCCTACTTGAATAAATTCCACTGTGTGATGGAATTTAGCTCTCCGTGCATCGTGATGTTGTACATTGTAATTAATGAATCATAGCTCTGGCTCGAAGAGATGGCATTTTATTGCTGAAATAAGAAAATATGGCAAAGTCAGTTGCCTTATTACATATTCTAATTTCGAAATGCAAAACTAAATTGCAAAAATGGAAAACATGCAATGAAGTAAATAAAGCCTGTCATATATAGTAGCGACGGAGACTCTCGCTGTTCCAAGCCCTTGGCAAATCAAGACCGTCAACGGTCGATAGTTTGAATATGCCATCTCCGAGTCTTTGTGTAATTACGTATGGTCCTTCCCAATTCAGTTTCATGTGTGAAGGAACTGGATAGATTCTCTTGAGAATGAGATCGCCGAGTTCAAAAGTTCGAGGTCGAACTTCGGCATTGTATAATCGGGCGACTCGACTCCGATATGCAGCAGCCCTCAAATCTGCCTCTTCACGCTTCTCATCTAGTAGATCCAAAGATTCAGCAAGCAATATAGCATTTGTTTTCGGATCATAATAAGTCACGCGATGGGAAAACACTTCCGTCTCGACCGGAATAACGGCTTCCGAGCCATAAGATAAGGAAAATGGGGTATGTCCGGTTGCGGTCTTGTGAGTTGTTCGATAAGCCCATAATTCCATAGGAAGTTCATCGACCCATTTGCCCCCAGCTTTTTCCAGTCGTTTCTTTAGGATGGATTTTATAACTTTATTGACAGCTTCGACCTGACCGTTTGCCTGTGGATGTGCAACTGCCGAGAATTTTTTATGGATATGAAACCGTTGATAGAAATTCTTGAATTCTGCACTGTCAAATTGGGTCCCATTATCGGTGATGATGGTATGCGGGAGTCCAAATTGACAGATGATATTGCGAACTACGAAATTTATTACTTTCTTCGTCGTAATTGTTGCGAGAGCTTCGACTTCAGCCCACTTTGTAAAGTAGTCAACGGCGACGATGGCGTACTTCGCACCACCTTTTGCCAGAGGTAGAGCACCGATGATATCGATGCCCCACATAGCGAATGGCCAGGGACTGACCATTTGAGTTATCTCGGTGGGTGGAGCTCTTGGAATTCGAGAGTGTTTATGGCACCTATCGCACTTTCTGGCATAGTTTGTTGCATCTCGGTTCACTGTTGGCCAGTAGTATCCATATCGGAGTATTTTCTTAGCAAGAGCTTGTCCACCGGTGTGATCGCCGCATTCTCCTTCGTGTACGTCATGTAACACTTGCTTGATTTCATCGTGCGCGATACACCGGAGGAGAGGAACAGAATAACCTTTTCTATACATGACTCCATCCTGAATGACGAATCGTGAAGCTTTTCGTAGAATTTGCCTTTTCTCATTTCTATGCTCAGGCAATGTTCCATTCTCAATGTAATTTCGATATGGGGTCATCCACGACTCTCTACTGGGAGCAGTTTCAAACACAAAATCCGTCTCAATATGATCGATGCTTGGGGAGGACAAAGTTTCGATGGGGACAAGCCCTATTTATTGCGCTTCACCTGTGCTGGCTAACTTTGCCAATGAATCGGCTCTTTGGTTGTGTTCTCGAGGTATATAATAAATGGCATAATAGTCAAACTGATTCAGCACTTCCTGAACTCGAGCCAAGTAAGCAGCCAACCTTCGATCTCTTGCTTGATACTCTCCCCGTACTTGGCACACAACTAATTGTGAATCATAATAAATTTCCACAACAATAATTCTCAAATCTCTGGCCAATTTTAACCCAGTTAAGAGGGCTTCATATTCAGCTTCATTATTGGTTGCGTGAAAATCGAATCTCAAAGCATAACATATAGCTCGGCCTTCAGGAGTTTCTAGTACAACACCAGCGCCCTAACACCGGTCGTTTGATGCACCATCAGTATACAGCTTCCAGATATATTCAGGGGATTCACTGGTTTTGGGTAAATCTTCTAGAACGGTAAATTCAGCTACGAAATCGGCTAGGACTTGTCCTTGAATGGCTCGTCTTGGAGAATAAGTAATATCAAACTGGCTCAGTTCGATGTTCCACTTGAGTAACCTACCAGACGTCTCAGGCCGCGTAAGGACCTGTCGTAACGGCTGATCGGTATACACAGTAAGAGGATGGGCTTGGAAGTATGGGCGAAGCTTCCTTGAGGCAATGACAAGGCAATAAGCCAATTTCTCCAGCCTTGGGTAATTTCTTTCAGCTCCCGTTAACCGTTTACTAACATAGTAGACCGATTTCTGCACTCGGTCTTCTTCTCGAACCAAAGCAGCGCTGATTGCATGCTCCGATACTACCAGATAAAGGTATAATTGTTCGTGGTCTATCGGCTTTGACAAGATTAGAGGTGTGGAGAGATGTTGAACCAGCGATCGGAATGCGCCTTCGCACTCCATGGTCCATTCAAAGTTTCGCTTTCCCTTCCGGATCAGATCGAAGAAAGTAATGCATTTATCGGTGGATTTTGAAATGAACCTGCTTAATGCTGCTACCTTCCCGTTGAGACTCTGGACTTGCTTTATGGTTCTTGGAGTTTGCAAGTTCCTTATCGCCCAGATCTTTTCAGGATTTGCTTCTATCCCTCGAGCATTAACAATAAACCCGAGGAACTTTCCAGAGGCGACGCCAAAGTGACACTTTAATGGATTGAGCTTCATTCCATATTCTCGAAGAATGCAGAACATCGAATTTAAATCTCTGACGTGGTCTGTGGAGAATCGGGACTTTACTAGCATGTCGTCCACGTAAACTTCCATGGTCTTCCCGATCTGGTCGGCGAACATCTGATTGACCAAGCGTTGATATGTTGCTTCGACATTTTTTAGACCGAAAGGCATGACTCTGTAGCAATAGAGTCCCAGATCGGTCACGAAACTAGTATGTTCTTGATCAGGCAAATACATAGGTATTTGATTGTAGCCAGAGTAAGCATCCATGAAAGATAATAATTCGTGTCCAGCCGTGGAGTCTACGAGCTGGTCAATTCGGGGAAGTGGAAAACTATCCTTCGAACAAGCCTTGTTTAAGTCAGAATAGTCGACGCAAGTTCTCCATTTCACATTTGGTTTTCGAACCAACACTGGATTTGACACCCATTCTGGATATAAAGCATCTCGGATAAACCCATTTGATTGTAACTTATCAACCTCCTCTTTAAGGGCGGCAGATCTCTCTGGATCCATACCGCGCCTTTTATGTTTGACCGGGACATACTGCGGATCAATATTCAGGGAGTGACTTGCGATGTCCGGTGAGATCCCGCGCATATCAGAGTGTGTCCAGGAAAAAATGTCGAGATTTGCCCGGAGAAAATCAACCAATTCCTATTGCGTATGTATTCCCAGTTGAGATACAACTTTTAGTACCTTCGAATTATCATCCTTACTGACTGGGACGTCCACAGTCAGTTCGGTCGGGGAAGCTTGATTCTCTTTAGATTCGTCTTTATCTTCGCTGTCTCTAGGGTCAAGATCTTTAAGGAATTGGTCATGGTGCCCAGGCCGAAGCCCAGGCACTAATTGTCAATCATCAGCAAAACAGACGCAGAGAGATTCCTCCACGCCCTTTCCTTTCTCCTTTCTCTGCGCCTCACGCAGTTCAGCAACATAACAGGCTCTTCCAGCTGCTTGATCTCCTTGAATGACTCCAATTCCGTGATCAGTAGGGAATTTCAGAGTTAAACACCATGGGGCAATGGCTGCCCTGAACTCAACAAGGGCTGGCCGGCCCAAAAACGCATTGTAAGGTGAATCAATATCTAACACAACAAATTGCAACATCCGAACTCTCCGGCGTTCTCCAACTCCCAACTCCACTGGCAGTTCCACCACCCCAGTGGGTATTATAGCACTTCCATTGAAGTCGTGGACTCGAGATTGGCAAGGTTTCAAGTCCTTTGCTTCCATTTTCATTAAGTCATAGGCTCGTTTGAGTAAGATGTTTACAGAGCTCCCACTGTCAACCAAGATCCTCTTCATCCAAGCAGGACCAACCTGGGAAGATATGACCAGTGGGTCGATTGTCGGGGCTTCGATCTTATCAGCATCTCTGCTTATGAATATGATATCATCAGACATTGTCTTTTGTTGTTTAGCCGGAGTTCCATCTTCGCAATTACTACAACATTCAAAGCTCGCATGCCTAATAGAGCTAGCATACGACTCCATTTCCCTCCAGCTTTTGTCTGCTGGATGGGGACCACCACTTATTGTGTTTATAACTAGCCTTCCGCCCGTTCGAGCGGGCTCCTCTTGTCTTTCTTGATTTTGTGCATGGTTCTGATTTGACGGGCCCGCACCACCAGGTTGCGATGCTTGCACAAACTGATCTAACTTTCTTTCCCTGATCAACTTCTCGATGAGGTCCTGCAAATGTCGACACTCATTGGTATTGTGGCCATAACTCTCGTGGAATCTACAGAACTTCCCTGTCTGAATCTGCCTCTCCGACGATTGCTTCGGAGCAGTCTTCTTATATTGCACAGCGTTGCAAGTTTGTAGATATACATTCTCCAATGATGTATTCAATGGCGTGTAATTATCGAACATTGGAGCCCTACGTCGTCGGCCTCGGTTTGGATCTCTTTTCTTATCCTGACCATTGTTGCCTCGCGGTTGAGTCTGTTTGTTTTGTATATTCAACTGAACTTTTCCGGAACTCTCACCGGACTGTTTAACTGCCACATTACTTTGTATTCCTTCAGTTCTGGGCATCGCATCGTCCTGCTTCCTAGACTGTTTCGCGTCCTCTTGCCTTAAGAATTGAGCAGCTTTGGAGTAGAAACGGTCCAACGATGCAGGTGGTTTCCCAGCTAGCCAATTTCCAAACTCAGAATCGGGACCGATTCCTTTGGTTAATGCCATCAAGATTGAGTTATCGTTAGGATTACTAATCTCTACACATGCCACGTGGAATCTTTCTAAATAACATCTGAGCGTTTCTCCCTTAGCTTGGGTGATGCTAGATAGGGTGTTAACATCTTTAGGTCTGGCGACATGCATACGGAACTGTTCGACAAATTTCTTAGCCAGTTGATCAAACGAAGAGATAGATCTAGGTGGCAACCTTGTAAACCACATTGTCGCGATTCCTCCCAGAGAGATGGGGAAACTTCGGCATTTTACTGCATCATTAGCCCTTGCGGCGCTCATTGACCACTCATTCTTCAAAATATATTGATTGGGATCGGAATTTCCTTCGTACATAGGGAGAGTTGGCATTCTGAATCGCCGAGGAGGATCAACGTATAATATTTCGTCCGTGAAAGGAGTATTACTACGGGAGATTCCCCAGTCGTCATTGGTAAGCCCTTGGCTTTCGCGAATCATCTGACGGATCATGGTTGAAATATCGGGCATAGCCACATTCTGTGCATGCTGAGCTATGGTGTGGTCGGGTTCCACAGTGCGAGTTTGGACCGGACGCTGTCGACGGCCCATGTCTCGCCTCCTTGGCTCCACATCTTCTGGGACGTATGGTTCAAGAGTACGCCCACGTTGTTGATTATTCAGATCTGACAGATTCCGAGTATCAACCCTTGTTTCTACCGCAGCAGTTGTAGTGCGATTGTCTGAGGTATGCTGTGGAACAGCACCTCCTCGTGACGAGGGCCAGGCCTGGAAGCTAGTTGACGGTCCGACCCTCAATTGTCCTACAGTCAAGGCAAGTTGATATCCGGTAGCTTGTGTATGACTTGCGTCCAATCGTGGATGTGTAGATCTACCATGATAGTCAGACGAAGCAGAACTTTCAGTGGACGAGTGGGAATCGTCATCCCTCCTGGTCCTTCTGCGCCTTTGGCGGTTTAATTGATTTGTCAATTCAATATTAGCACACAACTGCTCGGCCAGCTGTTGCCGACTTTGTGTTAATTCTTGGAGCAACACATGGAATTCTTGCCTGGTGACTGGTCCAGACGGATCCGAGTGAGCAGTGTTGTCTTGGTTGGATGGAGGCAGCTGCGTAGGATTCTGTCGATCTCGACCTTCTTGGTCAGCAGCTGTAGAAGTGGTTCTTGTGCTAACCATCTTGAGTAGTGGGTTCCTTTCCTAGATTTTATGCAAATCTGAATAGAATGGAAGGATTCTGGACTAGAGATCTGGATCTTCCTCTTGGATTTATGCAATCCGGTATCGATGGTAGATCCAAGGAGCAGGAGAAAAAGATGGTTTCTCTCAGTGAAAGCACCAAAGTGTTTGTACCAAAAATGGGCACAACACTCTTCGGAAGTTTTTGAAGAGATAAAAGTGAAGAAAGAAAATTAAAACTGAGGATTATCTAACAAATACTCCAAATAACAGAAAGTAAATTGCACAGAAGACAGTGATTTAGAGTGGTTCGGCGTTTCGCCTACGTCCACTATGAAGTTTGATGATTTTATTGCTCGATGCTTGAAGGTTACAATTTCTTATAACGTAATACAACTGATTTTTTAAGCTAAGTCTGAAACTAAAACAGCGGTGGTGATTTAGAGTAAATCTGGTAGAGTCTGGGCGCTCTTCAGCTCTTAAAATTGTTCGACCCTTTTCTGAATGACCAGGGGCTCTATTTATAGGTGTAGGAGGCTGATATTTCGCCAAAAATTCGGGGAGACCGCTTCTGGCACGTGAGGGGGCCCACATGCCCACTTTTAGGAAATCCAGGCCCATTTTGGGATCGATTCGAAGTCCATTCGAATCGATCAAAAAATCATCCAATCGAGCTGAAATTTGGTGTGGACATTCTTCATTATATGCTTAAGCTTCTGTGAAAATTTCATGGCATTTGGACTTGTAGAACTTGAGTTATGATCGATTCAAGATCGTATTTTTGGTTGACATGCTTGCTTCGAATCGATAGGGTCGAATCAATGGCTTGGTGAGCGAAGGTGTTGACATGGCGCGTGCTTCTCGCATCGATCCACTTTTCACTTCGAGTTGACTGGGTCGACTCCATGATTCTAGCCGCTTTGACGTAGTGGATTCGAGGGAGTGGATTCGAAGCAATGGCACTGGATGGATACGAGGCGATTAGTCTTCGTGGATTCGAAGTACTTCGTCTCAGATGGATTCGAAGGACTTTAACCTGAAGGTTATGAATTAGCGTAGCTTCATGGATTCGAAGCGACTCATCTGGACCGATTCGAGCGAACGCTTGTTGATGGATGCAAACCATGTGAAGTCGAACAGATGGATTCGAACAGAGTGCTCATTGATGGTTACGAAGCTCCGAGGCCAGATGGATACGAAGTAGAGGGGTTTCATCGATGCGAAGCAGGGGAAGGTTGATGGATTCGAACGCATGTTTCTGCCTATGGATTCGAACTCAAGGCCATGTGCTCCATTTGCATCGATGATATCTTGAGCGTACGACCTCGGGTTGACTTGAAATTTGGAACGTTGCCTTTCCTGACCTTGCATGACATGTCTTATCAATTACAGCCGGATCCGGACTCGTGTAAAATTCATCGATGTCCGTGGATATCCAGTGGCTACTCGATACCGAGGATGTATGATCCGCATTCCGCAGTCAGTTTCTTGATATCTCGGTCTTGCCAAAAGGCGGGATAACAAATGGTATGGAAATTGGGTATATCTCTTGGATATGGGGAAATCCAATAGGAGATGATGGATCCAAATTTCCTTAGTTCAATTCTCAGTGAAAGCACCAAAATGTTTGAATCAAAAATGGCACAACACCCAAAAATTATAGAGGAGAATAAAATATTAAGAAATTTAAATGAAAATGAAGAAAAGAGAGACACAATCGTTTATAGTGGTTCGACAAAGCTTGGCCTACATCCACTTGAATATTTTATTGCTGATTTATGACTTGGAGGCAGAAGTTCTTAAGACTCGGTACAACTCCAACACCTAGAATTTCAGAAATACAAGAATATATGAAGTACAAGAGCTAGAGCCGAAAAGATCCCAAAAATGAGCCCTACCTTCCTATTTATAGGGATAAGGAGCCTAAAATCTTGCATGCGATATCTGCTAGCCTTTATGCCTGATTTATGCTCATTCTTCCAAAATAATAGACACCACCTCTACAAAAGCTGGGAGTCAGTACCGATCTCCAAGTGGGAGTCGGTATCGATCTCCAACTAGGAGTCGGTACCGATCCCTAAGTTCTTCATGTTTGGAGTCTTCAGCTCTACACATTGGATCGTCTTACGGTAAGCTTTGTGATTCCATAGTTGTTTGCACCATTGTTAGCTTGTTTCCGAGTCCAAATGATGGAGTTGAAGGAGAACAAAGTTGTAGTTTGAAGTGTTCATGTTGACCGGTGTAGAACTACATTGATACGACAAAAACAACTTTGGAAAGAGTACCTTGGCATCAAGGTAGACATGTTGGCAAGAGATGGGGTCCACCCAAGTTATTTCTGCGACTCGGTACCAATCCCCAATTGGGAGTCGGTACCGATCCCCAATTGGGAGTCGGTACCAATCCCCAACTTTGGGGATCCCACTATCTTGTTGTCTTGGGTGGCGTTAGCTTTGAATTTGTGACTCCGTCTGTGTTTGTTTTTCAGACTCCTGGACTACCTCCCCTGGCTTTTTGCCTTGATAACTCCTAGTTCGACTTGTTCAATCTGCCCGGATTCTGCCTGACAAAAAGACTGGATAACAATAGTATACAATTATACCAAAGCATGTATGATGTGCATATGTCATCTGTACGTAATATAAATTTCGATCACTTGCTCGATCATATAGATTTCACTTCCAAACTAATATAGATTACTTGACCTCGCTAGTGCAGATTCTGATCTAGTTTCTTGATTAGACACCTTTATTCTCCTTACATAGCCATATACTATGATAGAAAGCTTTAAAATCATAACAAAAATTTGTATCAGGTGTTTTCTATTAAGAATTGAGTGAAAAGTCCTTGTTGAGGCCGGTGTAAATCACCTCAAAATCATATGCTCGAATTCTAAATCAAGAACAATCATGTTAATAAGATGATCCACATTTAATTCATGTATTTTATTCTATTGGTTTCTTAACTACACCAATTATCTTACATTTTAAATCATATTTATTTACACACAAATCATTTCTCATTTAATATTAAAACCATTTACGAAACATTTCATAAAACATCACTTAAGTTTTTAAACATTTTATAAAGACTTATCTTATTTATAAACTTTTCATTAAAACAAAATTTCATTTTAAAATATTTCAGGACTTAAGTTCATTACTCGTATAATACTCCACTACATCCTAAGAGTATGTACGAAACATTCATATTCGTTTTACTTAACAAGGATGTTCTATAAATTTTAAACTTGTTTAAACTTACTATCTTCTCAAATTCAAAAGTTATAAAAACTTATCTTTCTATATTTTCATAAAAAACATTTAGCTTCAATTTCTATATCAATTCGAAAGTTTTCGACTATCCAAAATAATCGAAAATTCCATTTTATTTCAACAAATGAAAACTACTAAACAACATATCATAACATGATGCACAAACCAAACTATCCTAATGCACATGCTACACGTGTCCACAAAATAACAAAGTTTCAATTATTTATTAAATACACTTTACCCAAAAAGGGAAAACATGAAAAGTTCCAACATTTATTCTAGGCATTGCCACTACCATTTGGGAACCCTTCATATTATACAACAAATCTTTTTTGTTTGGAAAGCTTAATTAAAAACCTTTATTAAACTACTCTATATTTTATATCAAATTCTTTAACGAAAACTTTAGAATTCAACTTCGGTTTTTATTATAAATCATTTGAAATATATACATATATTTTTTGTATATCAAATCACACTTTCGGGAATAAATCAACATCTGTTTTACCAAAACAACTCATAGCTACTATAGTAGCATTCCGTACTTTGAAACATGAAAATGTACGTCTATAATGCTGCAGTCATCACTGGAATTATTTTCCAACAACAGAATTGGGTTCAGTACTTTCTATCTCCTTCAGAATCTTTTTTCAAAATATTTCTATTCATATATACTTTTTAATAATAATATTATTATTTTCTTAAAAAACATGGAAAATAATTTTTCAAAAACACTAGGATTTAAGTTCTCAAGTTCTCAGTTTAAATCCATTTTATTTATAAACCATATTTTATAAACCATATTTTTTTAAACCTTATTTTATAAGCCATGTTTTTTTAAAACCATATTTTATAAACCATTTAAAAAAATCATTTCATAAATATTTATTCCAAAATATCTTACCTTTGTTTTAATAAACATCTTTTATTAAAGTTAACTTTTTAACCCAACATTGTCATCGAACGCCTTATAGTCAAACTGTGAAACTTAGTCCAAAAGGTGTTCGTTTCAATGTTCCCACAAATATTATCTATCCAACCTATGTAGTAAAAAGGTAAAACTGCTTATAAACTGGTCAAGCACAAATCAAAAATCAACAAACAGTTGGTTCTTATAAAGTAGCCAAGCACAACTAATCAATCAATAAACGCTAACAATACTCGTAAACTAGCCAAGCAATATTAAGCTAATAATTCTACAAATGATAACAATGCTCATAAATTGGTTGAGCATGCCAAGGATAACAATGCCCATAAACTGGTCGAACATGGCAAACTAATTAATGAGGGGTAATGAATGAACATTATTAATCCCTGCATTAATATAACTATGCTCAACTCATACTTATATAAGTTACCTTGTATAATATCTTTAATTTTCTTTGTTGGAATTAATTTTAAGGCATATGTTTATAACAGATACAAATACTCTCTCATATTTATAATACACTCAACTCATGCTAAGGCATTCCATTAGCCTATCTCATGAGTTATACCCCACCAAAGCCAAGGTTCTCGCTTAACCATCAACTTTGATTACAGTTGCAATGACCGCTTTTTCGACCCCTGAATGTCGACACTAATACATCCACGATATTCAACTACCGAGCACCCAAGTGGTGGAAAGACAAAATTTCAGGGTAAAGAAAATGAACAAGAAATAAGAGAACAAAAACATCAGAATCTCACAGTGGAATGATAACATATAATATCAAAAGATAGTACACAGTGTTACTCCAATATATATAGCATTTCAAAGTTACTAATCAAAGTAATATCATCAGCCTAGACAATTATAACAGTCAGCCCTTACAATTGTTGATATATATACATAAAGTAATGCAATGGAAATAAGAATACTACGGTAGGTAAACATCCAGCTCCTCTCCAAGCGCTTAATGAACATCAACGAAAACTTGCCTCTCTCATACTACTTGAAAGAGCGCACGAGGAATTTTAGGAAAACAAAAGCCATGTGTCGGACATAAATCTGGTGTGAGAAACTCAAGAAATATGTGTACAACATATAACAGCACCGTTTGAGACCTTCGTAATGGTTATCCCCTAAAATAGCCAAACCATCTAATAAGTATATATTGCGATATAATAAATAATGTCTAGAGTGAAGAATATAAATCAGAAAATAGCTGTGATGCTTACCATGATCACACCACAACAATATATATATATATATAAACAAAACTGGAAAGGCGGGTTCTCATAATGGATTTTCCACGGAGACGGCTCCAGCTTAAAAACTGAAGCGGATCTCCTATAACAAGGATCATAAAATACCTTTCGAGTGTCATATATCTCAAGATAAAATATACCATAAGGTAAACACAAGTGGCCCCAACATTCGAACAATTTCATGAACTACGCGGAACCAAGTATCAACAATTCCCCACGTGCAGCATATTGATAAGCATTCTCTAGATATGGAGTTGATATACTTCCATGAGTTGGCTAAACCCGGAATCATGGATCATACTCTGTCTTTAGTCATATACCAAGTCACATTCAACTTCTTTACACATGAACCATCATCACTCAAGTAGACCACGAATCCTCAAATGGATTCTAGCATCTCGAACTGATCCACTTTTGAGAGATAGAACATGTATCTTAGTCTTGAAGTGGTTTTCGATAAGTAAACACTTATGATCTCTCTTCAAGACTGAGTCGACGAAATTGGTCATATTCAACAACAATTGGAACGATCGAATATGGAAACCAAGTCTCATATATTTATCGCGTTTTCTAACTTCTCAACTTCTGCTATACCTGGTAAGAGTGAAGCAGTTTGCACCAAAAGTGGGCACAAACACTTAAGAATTGAATAGTCAAGAAATAAATGAAGAATAATTAAAATTAAACAGAGAGGATAAGTAAGTAAGCAATCAAAATTAAGCACTAACAAAGACATAAGGATTTATAGTGGTACGGCGTTGTGTGCCTACGTCCACTTTGAAGAATTTGATTTATTGATAACTTGTAAATTTGATTACAATGAAGTAATGAGAATGGCATTTGATTACAATGGAGTCCCAAGGACTAGGAAGTGTGAAGATCCTTTAGATGAAGAAAGAAGTCTGCACTTATAGGTGAAGACGATGAAATATCTAGTTGGAAATTCGGCAGAAGACTCTTTAGATCCATAGGGC
Source organism: Allium fistulosum (assembly GCA_030737815.1). Lineage (NCBI taxonomy): Eukaryota > Viridiplantae > Streptophyta > Magnoliopsida > Asparagales > Amaryllidaceae > Allium > Allium fistulosum. The sequence goes on from CM060908.1 coordinate 785,110,039, forward strand.
CCCACTAGAACGATTGCCAGTCCTAACTCGACTGTTGGAACGATCGGTACCGATCGTTCACTTTTGCTCCAATGCACGTGCAATCATTTCTATAAGCTCCCCATGCCTCTAATCCTTGCTCCCAATGTTTAATGTCATTTTGAGTTGTGGTTGGTGTGATATTGACTAATCTTCGTTGAATTGGATCATTCATGCTGAAATAGTACGACCGTTCATGAACGATGTACACCGATTATTCTGACTTGCTCATTTTGACATTTGATCATTTGTAGGAACTCCTCTCTCCAATATACTGATATTATGAAAGTTTTAAGTGTGTTGGACTTGTAGATTTTGAGATATCAATCGATCATTGTTGAATTGAGTTATGTAATCGATACGATATGATCCATAGTATTGAATATGGATCGTGCCTGATCAATCTTCAGAGAATTATGAATTTCCATACTTTAAGTGTTTTATTGAGTTCACCTCTAGCTTTTGTTTTGCTACTACTTCATGTTATCATTTAGACATGATCTTTAGACTTCGTGATTGTTAATCAGATACATTGATCCTAATGACAATTAAGTATGTCTCGTCCAATTGATCCAGATATAGCCGGGCCAAAAGGCCGGATAACATTTACCCCCTAAAGTACGTCTTGTTTGAACATGACATGCTTTGAATCGTTGCAAATTACTATCATCGAAAAGGATTCCATCCAGTTTATTGAACAATCGCCATCCTTTCGTTGAGTCGCTTTTTATTGAGATTCACATCTCCTTCTGTTTGTCATAACTATTGGTCAATTTCCAACAGTATAAATTCCAGATAACGGCTTGTTGATGATTATCTTGTTTTGTTTCTAGTGATTATCAGGCCCTAGCAGTTTAATTTAGTCTCTTCTCCAATTGATTTCAGGTGAGAATTAAATTTTTGTTAATTTCAAAATTTGAACTTTTCAGTACGTATGTTAAACATATATGTATTGAACTCCCATCACGATTACATGTTCACAAGTCGTTGTCAAGTCCTTTTCCTCTCTTTATTTTTTTGGAATGATCATATCCGATCATTTGTTATAGAATATATTGATGGGTTGCTCCAGATCCATCATATACGTATCGTATGCCATTTTCATAAACGATCGGCCTTCGTTTCTGGGCTCTAAAGGGTCGATGCAATGTTTTCATGGAACGATCGGAACGATCATCATTTGTTGATTTACCAAATCCTAGTTTCATTCTTTGAGAACGATTGGTGCTGAATCAAAGAAAAAACGATCGAAACGATCGATTATAAACCAGCTTCGTAGGTTTCAATGGACCGGCTTACACCATATATAAATACTTTTACTTAGCCACTTCATCCTTTCGTTCTTCACTTTTGCATTGTTTCCGTCCGAAACAAAAATGGAAAATTACTCCTCCTCTCCTTCTTCATCGTTCCAAATCTTTATCCAAACCTCCAAATCAAAGACCGTTCCTCCTCTACTTAATTTTCAATCGAGGATCCTTCTCTCCATACCAATCATCATTATACTCGCCTCTCTAGATCTCACGAAGAATCGAACTCGAACTGTTTGCACCCTTTAAATTCTAATTTAGGTCGGTTTTTAGTTTTTTATGTGGATTCGATAGCAATATTTTGGGCCTGTCGACCTCGTGATGTTTGATTAGGATAATGAGGCTGCTTGATTCTAAGCATGAAGAAGGAAGAGAGGCTTCAGCCGATCGTTTTGGTGATGGTGAAGTGCTTGAGTTGTTGAGAAGAAAGATTTGGTGGTTGAAATCAACCATTCATAAACAATCGGTTGTAGTCAAGGACTTGGTGAATCTTCGAAGTAGATGAATCGGCTTGTGAAACGATCGTATGGATCGATCGTATGAAGTTGATGTTGAGTATGGTTTTGGTGTGGACCAAATGTATTGGAACGATCATATAAGATGTGGCTTGTGGAACGATCGTATGGTGATGGTTTGGTTCAAACGAACGAACGGAGGGAGGATCGAAGCGGATGAATGATTAGATATGGATCAATGGGAATGATTGGCTGAAGGAATGAGGTGGCACCTAGCTTGACTATGGACGATCGTTATGGAATGATCGTATATGAACGATAGTTATGGAACGATTTTATAATCGATTATTATGGAATGATCGGCTATACTTTGATGAAACGATCGGTTGTCATCAACAAACTTTAAAATGAAATTAAATCATATGAACTTGGATTTAGAGATGATCTTAGGCCCTGAACACTTGGGTGAACATATATGACTTGTATATGACTTGAACTACGTACTATGGCATACACGACGTTCGAACTATGACATAAACAAATTCCTCAAACAACTCTCTTTAAGCTCATCTACGTATGAATATAAAAATCAATCTTCAACCTGCTGACATCGACCTTGAGGCTCAGGCTGAATCATTCCTCAATGATATAGAGAACCGGTTGAGACGGTCAACAATGACGGTCACTCCAGTCAAACTTCAAAGTCTCAACATCTTTTCCGCTTTTAATTCTGTATAACTTGTTGTTTTATTGCATGGCACTTCACTACACAACAATAGCACTCACCCTGCACTGGGGGGTATAGGTTATTTCATCTAATAATGATATTTTACTAAGTTTAATAGCGATGAATTCCAGACGTTTGGAACGTATTGCAGCTAAGTCCGCTGGACCATCTTCTCAGCACAACAGTTCTGGTGCTGAGTCGAGTTCTGCCACTGACTCAGATAGTCTATCTCCTAATCATCAATCCAAGCAACTAGAAAGCTTTGTTCCATTATTTGATTTATTCTCCGTCGTCCTTACTCTTCGAGTAGAAATTATCGATCCTGCACCTAACACTTTGGAGGACACAATCTTCTTAGAAGTTCCTCTGGATTCTGTGGCCTCGAAGATTAGTGAAGCCGCTCTTCGCTGAATCTGTAAGTGACATGAGATTTCATTTGAGATGTACTGGTCTCGTTATAGGATGATAGAGCTCACTGTCCCCGAAGGGGTACATAACATTTAACAAATTTATGTCCTAGGCTGGATGCATTCCGCCGTTTAACTCATATATCCACGAGGTTTTACATTATTTGAGGATATCCCTAGTGCAACTGCATTCGGATGGCTATGCCATGCTCAACTCTATTTACATGGTGTTTATGGAGTTATTATATCGCCCTCCAACTACCGAGGGCATTCGATTCATATTCACCTTCAAGCAACGGACAGGAAGTCTCTCGTTTACATTTTTGGAGTCAGTTAAGAAGTGTCAAATCTTAGTGGGCACTTGGAATAAATTAAGCACTTTCAAAAGTTAACGGTTCTTTGTTCAATGTCTGCCTGGCTTTGCTCGATGGTGGAAGAAATAAATGTCACTCTTTACTTTAATTAACATGCTTATATTTGGGTCATATCCTAGACTAAGGAATTTTTTTGATTTTTACAGGCACTATCCCACGGCCCGAAGGTAAACATCTTAAGGAGTTAGTCTCGAATCTTAAGGATGTGCCACTTGAAGATAGAGATATAGAGTGCCTCCTTACTGATGAATATCTCATCACCTTTTGTCTGATGGAAGAAGGCTGGAGCATAGAGCTAGTGACACTACACTATACAGCTCAATTTGCCACACCCAGATGTGCAAAAATTGCCACGGTCTCAAGCCGTTCAATTTTACCATGGGCCTGAGCCGTGGTAAAATAAATTACCACGGTTTAGGACTGTGGCAATTTCGGAATGGCCTTGGACCGTGCCAAAGCTGTAAAAAATTTCAAACCAACCCCTCTCCCTCCCCTACCAGATCTAAAAACATTTCACGCGTCAGCCAAGAGTAGAACGCCGCTACGCCCTAATTCTTTTTCGCCCAAATCGATCCTCATGCGCCCTAAATATTTTTCAACCAAATCGATCTACGTCGACGCTGCTTAAATCGAGAGAGAATAGAGATTATCGTCGATGATGCAAAGTCGAGAAAATGCAGTTGTACTTTTCGCTGGTTTCATCAATTATCTGCCTAAATCCAAGGTTAAACTGTTTTTCGTTGTTTATTTTTTGATTGACTTAGTAATTATATTTTGATTTTCCGAGAAGTTTGATTTTTTAATTGAATTAGTAATTATATTTGATTTTCTGAGAAGTTTTATTTTTTGATTGAATTAGTAATTACATTAGCAACAACTTAAACTACTTTTTGTGGTATGTTTAACATTTTTGTTTCATATTTTCTTTTAAGAAAGAACCAATTCAGAAGGCTGAAATGCATAAAAACATTACCTACACGAAATTATTTGACCCTCGTTTCAATATTTTTAATGTGCTTCTTACTAAGATTTATCATTATAATTGCTTGATAGAAGAAGTCTTATAATTACTTTTAGGTCTACTATAGTTAAGGGTGAAAAAAAAATATTAATGCAGGTTTTATCTTTATTATACCATGAAGTAAAATATTAATTAGAGAATAAGTTATGTATTTTCAATTTCCAAAGCCTTTTCATTTTAAAGATAATGTATTTCTACTGGTATCGGGTAATTTATTTCTAGCAGCACTAATAGAATTCAAACTCTTAGGAACTTTTTACAAAATTTACTCTTTAATTCACAATTTCTTAATAATGCTTCTAAGTGTTATGTTGTGTTTTTTAACTAATTATATTTAGACCTCGTATTGAGTTAGAGTGGTTTTTATGAGTATCTCTATATCGATCAATCTACAGTTGTCATCTCATGGACGAGTTCATCTTTGGAGTTACCTATCAATTGCCTTACTTGTCAATTTACACTCCTAGCAGTTAGAATTCACCGAACAATCTTGTGTATTGGTTGCTCTTATCTTAGACATAAAGGTAGTTTTTAAGATGTCTTTGATAAGTTTTGAGAATGAATCATTTAAAGGTTTATTATGGTTTATTATTATTTTTCTTTTTACGTTGTCACAGAATTTTATTTACCATGCATATATGTTTAGTTTTTTTATTTTTCAACATGAAAACTATAATTTTAGTTTCATATCATGCAACTATTTTCAACATGCAAACTATTTTATGTCATGGTCAAGATGATGTCCATCCTCTCTAGCAGATTTCACTAAGTACTTATGTACATTTTAATTTGTCATTGATGATCTTGACCTTCATCTTTTGATCTATTGCTCATTCTCGAGCAGATTTCAGCTTGTAGCACTAGCAGTAGAATAATATATTTTTTAACCTACGATTGTATATTTGTTCCTAGCAAGTGGATTTCATATAAATCTGCCCCAATTTTTGTTTGTTACAGTGTAATGTTGACTACTATTAGTAAGTACATTTACCAGTAAATGACGCAATGTTACAATGCAATTTGTTTGGATATCACAGTGCATTGAGGTCCCATATAAATCACATACAATGTCATTATTGATACAGTGTTTTATAGATGAATTAGAAAATGAAGTCTGAAGAATCAACTATTTTCAATTTGATTGTGTTTATCACTACACTTGATAAACAAATTTATATTGGTACTTTATTTGGCAGTGCCTGCTGACATATAGTTGTCAAACACGCTACAAAAATAATCATCTAGATTTTTTTTATTGGGAAGACTATATTTGTTATATTTAAATGGAACAGTTAAGTTACTTCTGATTGGTTGCTTAAGAGCAACTTTAGTTTTGATTTATGCTACATTATGGAATTTGTTTAAAAGAAGGTCAATACCAAACGGCATGCATATGGGTTCTGGTAAGTTAATTAGCTCCTGTCTCACTTTGAATATAACAAGTAAATTATGTAGTTACATTGCACAATATTTGCTTCATATGTTAACACAAATGTTTTAATGCATCTTTGCAAAGTCCAAAACTTTTATAATTGAAGAATCTGATTGCAAGAAAATCCCTGATAAGGAACTATACTATGCTACGAATAGCTTGAGTTCTTCAAACTTTATTGGTCAGGGAATAGCAGGTCAGTTTCACCTGTATCTACATAAATTAAATGGATTCTTGATTTGTAGATTATATGCATTTCATAAAATATATGTGATACTTTGTCTCCAAGATTAGTTTATTAAGTACTTGTAAGCCCAGAGGGATAGTACAATGTGAGCATCTAGTAGCCATAAATTGAAGTGAAATAATGATTATGTAGCTTTGCATTCAAGTAAATATTTGAAGTGAAATCTACAATTAGAAATAGTAGTTATGACTTATGCTAATATTTACTTATATTGTAATATATGGAGCACGTTATATACTAGAAAACACACATTTATATAGTATAAATTATATTAAAAACATAACTATATATGTTGCGAAAAATTGTTTGGTAGGGGATTAATATTGAATAACATTAGGAATTAAATAATTATGTCTACTATGAGAGACGACTCATGCAAAAAATATGTAATCAGAAGATACTTATGGTGTGATATCCATAAAAATATCTAATCAGAAGTTCATTGCTATTCTTTCTTGCTTCCTCTACCCTGATCTTACTAAAAATAAAGAAACAGCTCTTTGATTCCTATCAAATAAAACCAACTTGCTATGTGTTATGATCAGCAATCGTTAATCCACTAAACTTATTGTAATTTGATGAAATCAAATCCAGAAAACTTAAAAAAGTACTTGTAATGTAAGTTCCATCAGCATCTCTGATCAGAAAGATTTCAAAAGGAGGGATGCTTGATGATCCAGTTAACAACTGCCTGAAAAATGACTTTAGGCAAGTTAAAATTTGTACCAATAAGGTTGATTGAACTCTCAGCACATTTATGGGGAAAAAGAATATCAATAAACATCCCCCTAGTCGTCCAATATTTTTAGGACCCAAACCCCTGTTTTAAAGATTTGAGAAGGTTCTAACTTTCAAAAAGGGTGTGTGCCATCTTAAAAGAAGGTTGTAAATGCGATTTATGTTTTAAGAAGTTAGTGTACCAATAGATATTTACTTTATTTTACTTACCTTGGGCTATAACTTCTTGTTATATATCTTCCAACCGCAGGTGTAAATCGTATTATTCTTCCGAAAGGTTTGTTGTAGTCTTTAAACCACCCAACCCACCTCCCAACCTAAATCAAGAAATACAGTAATAAAAATAGGTTGTGGGTGCATTTTGTTGAATAAGAAAAAATATGCATGTGTCCAACCCAAGAAAATACTAATTTGAGTAATTTATTATATTATTGTTTGTGAGTAAATTTATTCTCACTTGGAAAACAGCTTGTTTGTGCAACTGATGGACGGTTTCTTCATTGATAATAACTCCTATTCATATAAGTGATGACGTCAAATTCAAGAGAGTGGAAGTGCAAAATTAAAGAGCCTGACAAACACCCAACGTAAGAAGTTTCAATCACAATGTAATGAATTTTTTTTGCTAACTTACAATATTCTCTATGTACACACATACATCATTTTGTATATCTCAACGAAGATGCAACCATATTTCGTTACAAACTACGATAAATGACCCCAAATCATCCTACGGTTCATGTTCATATAACTAGAAAATCAAAATATTACAAACTAATCATATTAATTCTCCCGCAAAAAGATCAAAAACTTTTTTATCCATGGAAAAAAATGCTCTTCACCAGTCCAAATCAATGTTTCTTGAAAGGTAATAGTTTTCGATGTACTCTATAACAGGCGTTGAAGCAGTTATATATCTTCTTATTTCTTTCTCCACTGATTTACCTACAATAACAAGTAAACAAAATACTCAAATGCATGGAACAGAATACTAAATTCTCTGGAACAAAAACAATGCGATGCTAACTTACCATTTTCATTGAGTCTGAAAATGATTTGCTCCCTTGTAGGAAGAGCATACATTCCTGCACCAACTGCCTTCCTAACTGTCCACGTATGGTATGGTGCACAAACCTATGCATATGCACTTGATGCTACATTTTTTAATGTGCCTTCCCTGTAACATAAATTCAATTTTTATTCCAAATCATAGTATTCAGTATGATCGAAGAAAAATGCATAAATATGATAATATTATGAATTTACGTAGAAGAGAGAAAATTTTCAAATAAAGCTTTTATTAGATCAAGGCCTTGTCTAACCCTTCGTAAATGACGAGACAGACTCCCCAGTTTCTTTACAGAGTCGTTTTGCACGTCATTGTCTAGTATCACACCTAAGTCCTCGTATGTCTTTGATGCCTCCAGTAAGTGATTCAACTGATCCAGTAATTTAAAATTCCTTTAAATATATCTATAACAGACATGTAGAATATACAAGAAAAATAAATAAATATTTTCCAATGACTACATACATTACATGAATAACATGGTCGACCTTCTGTATTTATCTTATAAATAATTTCCGACTATATATTTATATTAGTTTGTAATAATTAAAAATCTTACCACTAAACCAATGTTTATTGACCATAGTTAAAAAATATGTTGAAATGGACTGATTAAAACTATTTTTCGAACTAGTGTACCTTGGTGACATACTCAAATTCGGCGAATTTGAAAGCAATTCCAAGAGAACTGAACAAATCTTACCACTTATGTTCCACAATTTGGAAAAGTAGTGCTACCCTAAAAAAAGTAACATTTGTTTATCATTGTCTTTGATATCTAATTTTTTTACTGCACACGACTTCCAACTGTCAAAGTGAAACTCATGGTTCTACTTTTCATGCACGATAAAACCTTTTTTACTTGAACAGATAGTATTTAACAGGGTGAATCACATTTTTACCAGGAAATTGCGAAGTAATGAGGAATGAAGAATTCACTTGGAAACCATTCTTACTTTTTTTTCCATGTTCCCAGTGATAAAGATATAGTGTAGAACAGATGTATGGCATATGTGTTTTTTGTATAGGCGGTGTCATATTTTTCTTGTTTGACTGCACATTATTTCTCGGTTCCTTGCCTGCATCTCTGGTTTCTAACCTTGCTGTTGCTAACTTTTAAAAAGATAATTTCAGAGTTTTATTGTTATTTGCAGGAGTCTTTGAAGACTGAACGTCGGAAGAAAAGGGAGATGTACTTCCCCATGAGAAAGTATGCCATCAAGGCTCAGTAATCAGTTTATGATGCACTCTTTTCTTGGTTATGTAGAACTTTTGGATTTACCTGTTTTGTTACTTGATCCGCAGTCTTGGGTTTTAAAATTACTGAGTTATGAGGTGGATAATTATTGTTGTGAGCTGAAAAGTGATTGTTAATTTCTTCCATCACCTGAAAAATGACTGTTAATGTTATGAGTTGTATCTAAGTTGTACACAAAGAGAGGCAGTGTTCAATCTTCCATCACCACAAAAATGATTGTTAATTTCTTTTTTATTTCTTTTTCGATGGGCTCAGTAATCATCATCTTTTTGTAGAACCTCTATGCATAATTGTTGTGAGCTGGATAATTATTTCGATGTTTTATTTTGTTCATTTGCTCCTGTAATACTTAATTTTCTGTTGGCAAAAACATAGATTTGTACTTGATTATGATATTTTGACTTGAGACTATGTGTATGTATGTTTGGTTTAGAATCAGAGCTTCTTTCTCTTAAATATATCGTCTCTACTTGGTTATGCTTCGGTTCATTCAGATACGGCTCTAAGCCGTGGCTGATTTTAATGAAGTAAAAAATAGCCATGGCTCAAAGCCGTGGCAAACTTTTAATCAGCCACGGCTTTGAACCGTGGCTAATATTAATTTTGCCACGGCTCGGAGCCGTGGCTGAATAGTAGTTTGTCACGGCTTGGAGCCATGGCAAAAAATTTTCCACTCCCCAATTTTCCACGGCTCCTGGCCGTGGAAAAATTATTTAGCATGGCCCAGAGCCGTGGCAAAATGGCTTTTCTGGTGTAGTGTGAATAATGCTCAAGCTCCAATGGCAAGACAGTGGGCCGTAGTTGGTCAAAGGGGCAACTGGGTTGATCCTATCATGCCCCCAATTGTGGGAGCTCAAGAGGTCACTGATTTGGATGCTAAAAAAGCTAAAGGTGACTAGCCCAGTCGTGATAACGAAGGGTCTAGTCTTGGGGTCTTGGACAAATCCTCGTAGACACCACGGCCCTCGACTCCCGAAAAGAGAAAATAAAAGACACTCGTATATCGATTTCCTAAGAGTCATCTCTCCAATCATCCCAAGCCTTCTACTACTCCTTAACTTATTCTGGATGAGTCCACCTCTCAACCGTCTAAGCATTTAGGCGAATCGCTTGATTCATTATCTAACTTGCCGATTCCACCCGACTTTGAAACTTTTCACTTTATTGATATGAGCATCGGGGGGTCAGATTATCCCACCAGCACCGATGCCGAAATCCCACCTACTACTAAAGGAGAGGTTACTCCTGCGAGCAAAGCTCTAACATCTGGTATGTCAGGGGGAACACAAGGACACTTACACACATTTTCACTTCACGAAATTGCACCGTGTTAATCTTATGCCCTTCAATATTTAACGTTGATTCACCCCTTGTTCTCCTTTGCAGGAACAATGGTGAAGAAGAGGAATATGATCCAGTCCCTACAGGACTTATCCCGCCAGACTTCGGGCTCACGTTAAGGCCCGTATCGTCAAGGCAGTGATCGTGAGTATGATTTAAGCTATCACTCCAGTCGGGATCGAGATTGTCAAGGTAGAGGTGGTACAGACAGGTCCGCCAATAACAAGCATCGATCAAAATCTTGATCCCTTCCTTCGAAGGGTTCTGAGAAGCAAACTGATCGTCGGGACCTTCCTTTTGATTCTTTTTGTGGTCCTTCCTCTATTCCAGTTCCTCCACAACCTTTAGTCCCTTCTTATTCTCAGTGACTTAGTGATCGCCATCATAATAGCGAGCATGTTTCTCCCCATAAGTCAGGAAAGGAAAGTGTTGACATTGCAACAACTACCGAGGAGTATGAAATTGATCAAGCCACTCACATGGCCCAGCTCTGGGAAGAGTTTTCAAACTTGTGCTTTGACGGGTTTTTCTTTACTCCTAATCTAAAATTCCCAAAACGTTCAAAAAATGAGTATTGATTATGTTATTGATATCCATAGGCGGTATAATGAGTGGACGAAAGCTGCAAAGAAAATGTCCAAAGTATCCTTTGAATGAGCGGTAGAGATTGAAAAACTAAAACGCTAAGAGGCCCAAGATAAGAGAATCATCGAAACTTTAACAAATGAGTTGGAAGCTTTAAGGAACTCTCAGGTAGAGGCTAAGAGAAAAACTGAGACTGTTGTCAAGGCTTTAGAGGATGAGAAGACCAAACATCTGGACGAAGTTCAAGTGCTGCATCATCAAAACCATCAACTTGCACTAGAAAGAGACACAACCCAAAAGATGATAGCTGAATATAAAGCTAAACTTGAACGTGAAATTAAGGAGAAAGATGAGGCACAAAAGATTAGCCAAGACATATGCAAGGAGCAAGTGAATGTCAAACTCGAAAAGGATGCGGCCGTTGAGAAATCTAAAGATGTCGATGCCCTCGTTCAGTGTGAAGTGGATGCCGTTAATGAGAAAACTAGAGAGGAAGTAATGAATGAACTTGACCTGCTACTTGTTCTCTACAAAGCCAATGTTCTTAAGCATAGAAACCTGGAATGGCTTTGAGATGACTATACCTATCAACTTTTGCATGATCGGGCTTGTTGCTAAGGAGAAGAAGGCGCTCAATGCAGAGCAGATTGATCTGATGAGGTTTGAGGGTGAGATCTTGCTAGGCGATGAACCTAAAATTTTACATGATGCCCAGCTTGAATTTCAGCAAGAGTCAGTTACTGCCTCTCAACATGAAATGGGCAAAAGTTCCAAGCATGCGCAACCCGATGCTGCAACTAATCTGCCCCCAATGTCTCAGGGTATTCTTAGCACCTCCATGGGTTCTTTCACTATTCCAGGATATAATGCGGACAAGCCTCATTATGAAATTCACGATGAGCTTTTCCAAATTCCAGAATGAAGTTCTAAAGGTAGTCCAGCTACAATTCCCCGTCTGAAGGTAGTTTTGAAGGTAGTCCGGACAAGCCTCAATATGACATCTCCCATCTTTCAGCTATGTTTCCTCAGCTTTAGGTCCTCCAGCTACAATTCCTCCTCCTTGAGAATCCTAGCTGAGATCTCAAGTGCCCATAACGGAGTCTGTTACAGTTACAACCTCGGCTATGACTCAAGACATTCTAGAAGAGGTGACTTTCATATTTGATGAGCACATGGTAGATGCATTATTGAGGGAATGTAGTGATTTGTGCCATGAATCCCGATTGATGATGACGTCATGATCATGGGTACCTCTGATCCCACTGATGAGCTCAGTCTAAAGGAGCGCATTGAGAAGGAAGAGTCGCTGTAGAAAAAGGCTAAGAATGAGCCAGTTGACGTGGACCCCAATGCCCCAAATCCTATCCAGCTTCAAGTCATTCCCCTAGGCAGGTCGTTTCTCGGGAATGAGATCCCTCCCGTGTCTAGGGATGACGTTGCTTCAATCCTCGCATTTAGCGATGTCTCTCCAAAAAGAGGTAGATGTGGTATAGGATCGAAGAGAGGGTCGGGTGAGAGTTCGAGTGGATCTACCCCTAAGAAATCAAGGAAAGACAAGAAGTCCAAGAAGTAGCCGTCGGGTCGGCTTGATGAGTAAATAGCTTATATTGCCACTCTTTCTATTTTGTTGGCCGTATTTGAGCGGGTAAGGCCCCCGCTTATAATTCTCATTTTTTGGATAAACTTGTAATGCAACCTACAAGTTTAATGTGAGTAAAAGTTCTCTTGCTTTCGTAGAACTCTTATGTGTATTTGCTGATGTGAATGAGCTAAATTTTCCGTTCAATGTACTTGTAATTCGTTGCTTGTTGGCTCGGATGTTGATTCGATTCATCAATCTCATGGCCTCCCCGAGGCCGTGGCCTCGAGTCTTATTCAAATGTTAGGCTCGAGCCTTAATTTTACGCTGTCAAGCTCAGTAGTTAAGCAATTATGTTTATGCCGCTATCTTGGATTGGCAGAATTAATTAATGGATGGTCGAGTTCCATCTCCACTAAATTTGTTCTCATCCTGTCGAATTCAGGTCTGAGTTGGTTAAGTAGTAAGTGGTCGAATCGCACTTATTTATTCATTTATACTCATATCCTTGCTCTGTGGACAAGAGTTATTCCATAAGTGGTCGTTCGCACCCGTTAATGTTTATAATCCTATTCGCACTCTGGGAATTTGGAGTTGTTTGGAAAACTACCGAATTCAATTTCCCTTGTTCAGTCATCTTGCCCCTAAGTATGGGGTTCCATTCAACAAGTGAACGGTCAAACCACGATCACTATCAAGCCATGTTGACTTCATTGTATGGTGGGATTTAGTTGGTCATATGTCACAACTAATATGCAATGCAATGGAAGATTATAGGTATGGAGTAAAATACAATGCTTTATTACTGAATGAAGAAAGAAACGGCAGAGTCTGTTGTCTTATTACATATCCATAAACTCAAATGCGGAAGAAAATCTTGAAATTAAATACAACCGAATGAAAAAGAAATATAAGTGAAATAGCGTCATAAATGCTCGCTATTCCATTCCCTTGGGAGTGTAACACCATCAACAGTCACTAGCTTGAAAGTTCCCTCTCCAATCCTCTGTTCAATGACATATGATCCTTCCCAAATACGATTCATATGCTATGGGGTAGGAAAAACCCATTTCAAAATGAGATCACCGATTTCAAAGGTTCTAGGTCGGAATTTAGTGTTGTAGTATCGGGCGACTCGGCGTTGGTGCCCGGCTACCCTTAAATTAGTTTCTTCGCGCTTCTTCTCATCGACAAAGTCTAGAGATTCTAAGAGGAGATCTCTATTCATTTTGGGATAATAGTAGGTCACTCGATGAAAAGGAACTTCGAGTTCAATAGGAATAATGGCATCGGAGCTGTAAGCAAGGGCGAATGGAGTATGGCCAATCGTGGACTTGTGGGTCATACTATAAGCCCATAGTGCTGTCGGGAGTTTATCCACCCACTTGCTTCTAACCTTTTCCAAATGCTTCTTCAGAATGGACTTTATGATTTTGTTCATAGCTTCAACTTGTCCATTTTCTTGAGGGCGAGCAACTGCCACAAATCTCTTTTTAATATGATGTTGACGACAGAAGTATTTGAATTCAGTACCATCGAATTGAATCCCATTATCAGTTACAATAGTTCATGGAAGGCCGAAACGACAGATGATGTTCCAGACAATGAAGTCGATTACTTTCTTTTTCGTGATCACGGCTAAAGGTTCTGCTTCGGCCCATTTGATGAAGTAATCAACTGCGATGATGGCGTACTTTGCACCACCTTTAGAGTTTGGTAGGGAACCGATCATATCTATGCCCCATATGGAAAACCACCATGGGCTGACCATTTGTGTGATTTCTGTCTGCAAAACTCTCGGAACTTTTGCATACATCTAGCACTTGTCGCATCGCCTTGCATAATCAGCAGCATATCGATTGACAGTCGGCCAATAATACCCGTACAGTGTATTTTATTACTAGGATTTGCCCACTAGTGTGATCGCCACATTCCCCTTCATGAATATTTTTTAGGACTCGTTTTATTTCATCATGAGCGATACACCAAGTTGGGGGATGAAAAACCCTTTCTATACATAACTCCTTTTTGAATGATATATCGTAAAGCTTTTCAAAGGACTTGTCGTTTTTCATTCCTCCATTCGGGAATAACTCCATGTAGCAAATAGTCTTTAATTGGAGTCATCCATGACTCCTTCTCAGTCTTCGTCTCTAATACCCGATCGATTTCCATCATGTTTATGCTCGGAGCATTTAGTACTTCGACTGAGACCAAGCCCAATTGTTGTGCATCCCTGGTACTAAAAACTTTGCCAATTAGTCGGCCTCTTTGTTTTGATCTCGAGGAATGTGAGTAATATCATAGTATTCAAGGTCAGTCAACAGTTCTTGCACTCAGGTAAGGTACGGTGCAAGTCATTGTCCTTTAGCTTGGTAATCTCCCCTGATTTGGTAAACTACCAATTGTGAGTCGCAAAAGATTTAAAGAGATCTTATCCCCAGTTCTCTGGTGAGTTTAAGTCCAGCAATCAAAGCTTCATACTTAGCCTTGTTGTTTGTTGCAGGGAAATCAAGATTTAAAGCGTAGCAAATTGACCGATTTTCTAGGGTTACTAGCATAATTCCAGCTCCAGCACAATGATCATTGGATGCCCCATCCGTGTACAACTTCTACCGTATGGTACGGGTTTCACCGCTCTTTGGGAAATCATCAAGTGCAGTGAATTTTGCTATAAAATCCGCCTAGTGCCTGTACTTGGATAGCCCTCCGAGGAAGATAAGTAATGTTTAGTTGGCTTAGTTCGATATTCCACTTGAGTAACCTTCCAAACGTCTCAGGTCGCTGTAGGACCTGTCATAACTGAAAGTCTGTAGGACCGTGTAATATAAATATATGATAATACAGAGTATAGTGATGATAGTAATACTGTAAATAGTGCGGAATATAAAAGTAGTATAGTAAAAATGACATCAGAGATTTTTATACTGGTTCGGAGCACCGTCCTACGTCCAGTCCCAGGCTCCTTCTGGAATTTCACTAATAACCCTCACTTAACCCGGAGGAACAGGTATATACAACCCTTGAGAAGCCGAACAAGGACCTAAGCAGCATAACAGGATTTTACCTCAGCAGCCGAAGAGGACTTCACACGCTTGAGCAGTAGAACAGGACTTCTACAAATACAAAAATACTTTTGACTTTGTGTGTTCTTAATAACACGAATTTGTCACTTGTAGTACACCCTTCCTATAATCTTCTCCTCGAGTATAAATATATATATATATATTTGAAGTATATGAAGAATAGAAAGGTCTAGTATTGCTTTAATGCAGAATATTTGAAAGTGTATTGCAAATAGATAGAAGAGCAAAGATAAGAGAATTAGATTATGATTCAGTGATTTGAAATGAAGTTGAAGTATGTATTTATAAAGATTACAAAGCAGCGACTGTTGGTGAAGAGTTTCGATCGAAGTGTTGCGTCCGAATCTTTTCGTTAGAGGTTCGCAACTCTTCACAAAAAGTCGTGTCTTTTTGAAAAGTGGCTATTATAGAAATTCAGTCAACTGAGCCTCTGGGTCAGTCGACTGAATATTCAAAGTAATTTTTAAATTTAAATTCATATATTTATGTGACTGTGCATATTGCACAAAAATTTCCAGTGTCAGTCGACTGTCTCAGGTGGTCAGTCGACCGACCTGGTTGTTTTTGTGCAGCTTGCACAATTACATAGATATATTGAATTCTATAACTTTAAATTACTTATATAATTTAAATGTATGCTTATATATATATAAAATATTTGGAAATAGAATGATTAAATATATAAGCTAATATACACGTAACCGAGGAGAGATTTTAACAACATTGACCTAAGACTCAAAAACAAAATAATATAAAAGTTGATGCACCGATTTTGAAGTCTTGTCTCCTTGTAGTATATATTCTCTTTTTGTCGTAGCAGTTGTCGAATCTGTATGTTGTAATGATAGCTTCGTGTCATGAATCAAAACAAAGTCTCAACATTCTCCCCCTTTTTGATTGATGACAACCTGTAAATAGATATAGATTTGGACTGTATATATATAACATAAATACTTACTCCCCCTGAATCTTTGACACTCTATATCCTGCATTCTTATTATTAGCAATAATATTTCTCCCCCTTTGTCATCGACAAAAAGGAATTTTGTCATAGATATGATGAAAGAAATAACCATTCATACATTAAACTTCCATAAACAAGAGTCTTTGGAAAAAAATATGTAGAATGGCTATTTAATAAAAGCCATACGAAATAAAGACTAATGTTTTTATAAAATAAAATAACAACTTACTCCATCCTATGCTTACCCCTTAATCTGTGCTTGCATTGTTTATTCTTGCAAATAGTGTTAAAGAAATATCTTTCTCCCCCTTTGTCATCGACGAAAAGGAGAGTTTATATGATAGAAAATATTATATTCCACATAAGTGTTAACAATATAGAACAAAATAACTACTACTTATAATGTAAGGTATCAGAAAACAATGAACATTTAAAGCATGCGATACCCAAGGTTCTTATAATTTCCTAATTTTTAGGAAACCATACCCATTTGGGTGTGGTTGAACCTTTATAAATATAATTTTCATTATGAACTACCATATCAAAATAATTATCAATGTATATTTCTCTATTTTTCCAATTAACAGGAACCCAAATACTTAGATAATTTTTATTCATATTTCACGTTAATGATTTTGTACTTCTAGAGAAATTATAAACATTTTTTGTCATAATAGTATTTGAATTTCTATAAAAATTGGATTTAGACTTTACTCGAAATTTAGTAGTAGCACTAATATTTTTACTATACATGAAAGCGTATCTAGTGTTTTTTCTACGATTAGTTTTATTATATCCTAAACCATTTTTATTGTTAATAGGTTGTGAATTCTCAATAAGTCTAGACGGATTTTCTCATCCTTTAGTGATTCCATCTAGTTTGGTTTTTAGACTTGAATTTTCTAGTTCTATCATTTTAATATTAGCTTTTAAAACATGATTCTCAGAAACAAGACTATCATTCTTTTATTTTTGAGTTTAAATTTCTTGACTCAATAATATTAGTTGAGAATTAACATTTGAAAGGAGTTCTTGAGTTTTCTCAAGTTCTTCTTCCAATATTTTCTTCTAATCTTTAAGCATATCTCTTTCGAATTCTGCCTTGTTCTTATTTTCTACAGCCTCTTTATATTTTCTTTTGAGACTTTTTAAAGTATCTAATAATTCAGAATTTATTTCTATCATATCATCAAAAGTAAAATCACTAGCCTCATTAGCTTTAGCCATAAAACATACGTTAGCTTGTTCATTATCGCTGTCACTTTCACTTTCAAAAGAAGAAGAGGAATCTGAATCATCCCATGTAACTGAAAAAGCTTTTCTTTTGAATTTGTCCTTCCTTTTATTTCGATATTCATTCTTTTGATCTGGACAGTGCTTCTGCAAATGCTCCTTTTTGTGACAGTTAAAACACTCCATAATTGATAAAGACGGTGGTTTATTGCTGTTTGAGTTCCTCTTGCCATTATTTTTGTTTCCTTTTCTGTATTTCAAGAATTTCTTGAAGTTTTTGGCAATAAAAGCTAGGTCATCTTTGTCTGAATCTGATTCTTCTTGTTCTACATGGAATGTTATATTCTTTTTATCTTGAGCTTGAATTCGTTAAGCCTGCAAATTTACTTCATAGGACATTAGATTTCCTATTAACTCTTCTGGAGTTATTTTGGAAATATCGTTTGCTTCTTCAATAGCGAGAACTTTTCTTTCCCATTCTTCCGTTAAAGAGTTAAGGATTTTGGAAACAATATCAAAGTCTGAATATTTTTCTCCTAGTCCTACTAAAGAATGGTAGATATCCTGAAATCTTGAATACATATCATTTATAGATTCATTTTCTTTCATCCTTAAGTTTTGAAACTGACTTTAGAGCATGGATATTTTGCTTTATTTGACCTTGTTAGTTCCTTCGTGAGTAATTTTAAGTGTACGCCATATTTCATATGCAGTATTGCACATGCTAACACGGTTAAACTCATTTTATCTAAGGCACAAAACAACATATTCATGGCTTTTGCATTTGCTGTGGCATCTAGTTTTTGTGTATTTGACCAAGTAGAATACTCTGTAGTAGGAATAGTATATTCTGACTGAGTTATATTCCATGAATCAAAACCACTTGATTGCATATATATTCTCATTCGTGTTGCCCAATAGTTATAATTCATGCCATTAAATAGTGGTGGACATGCAGTGGATTGTCCTTCAATGAAGCTAGTGCTAGTGTTAGTGCTAGTGTTAGTGTCCATATTATTAGATTATCAGATAACTGTGTTACGGTTATATGATGACCTTGCTCTAATACCAAATGAAAGTCTGTAGGACCATGTAATATGGATATATGACAATACGGAGTATAGTGATGATAGTAATACTGTAAATAGTAAGGAATATAAAAGCAGTATAGTAAAAATGACACCAGAAATTTTTATATTGGTTCGGAGCACCGTCCTACGTCCAGTCCCAGACTCCTTCTGGAATTTCACTAATAACCCTCACTTAACCCAGAGGAACAGGTATATACAACCCTTGGGCAGCCGAAAAAAGACCTGAGCAACAGAATAGGATTTTGCCTCAGCAGCCGAAGAGGACTTCACATGCCTAAGTAGCAGAACAGGACTTCAACAAATACAAAAATACTTTTGACTTTGTGTTCTTAATAACACGAATTTGTCACTTGTAGTACACCCTTCCTATAATCTTCTCCTCGAGTATAAATATATATATATTTGAAGTATATGAAGAATAGAAAGGTCTAGTATTGCTTTAATGCAGAATATTTGAAAGTGTATTGCAAATAGATAGAAGAGCAAAGATAAGAGAATTAGATTATGATTCAGTGATTTGAAATGAAGTTGAAGTATGTATTTATAAAGATTAGAAAGCAGCGACTGTTGGTGAAGAGTTTCGATCGAACTGTTGCGTCCGAATCTTTTCGTTAGAGGTTCGCAACTCTTCAAAAAAAGTCGTGTCTTTTCGAAATGTGGCTGTTATAGAAATTCAGTCAACTGAGCCTTTGGGTCAGTCGACTGAATATTCAAAGTAATTTTTAAATTTAAATTCATATATTTATGTGACTGTGCATATGGCACAAAAATTTCCAGTGTCAGTTGACTGTCTCAGGTGGTCAGTCGACCGACCTGGTTGTTTTTGTGCAACTTGCACAATTACATAGATATATTGAATTCTATAACTTTAAATTACTTTTATAATTTAAATGTATTCTTATATATATATATATATATAATATTTGGAAATAGAATGATTAAATATATAAGCTAATATATACGTAACCGAGGAGAGATTTTAACAACATTGACCTAAGACTCAAAAACAAAATAATATAAAAGTTGATGCACCAATTTTGAAGTCTAGTCTCCTTGTAGTATATATTCTCTTTTTGTCGTAGCAGTTATCGAATCTGTATGTTGTAATGATAGCTTCGTGCCATGAATCAAAACCAAGTCTCAACAATAATGGCTAGTCGGTGTAAACGTTGATATGATGAGCCTAGAGATAGGGGCAGAGCTTTCATGAAGCAATCAAAAAACAGTATGACAATTTCTCTATCTTTAGATAGTTACTTTCAGCTCCTTTAATCGTTTGCTAATATAATAAACTGGTCTCTGGATTCGATTCTCTTCATGAAGCAATGCACACTTATAGCATGTGCCGACATGGCTAAGTAGATATACAAGTCTTCATGATCTACCAGCATTGACAAGATGGGAGGTTTCTCTAAGTGGTTCACCAAAGCTTGGAATGCGTCTTTACAATCCTATGTCCATTCAAAATTCCTTTCCCTCGTCTAATCAGGTCAAATAAAGGAATCCATTTATGGTGGCTCTAGAAATAAATCGACTTAGAGCGGCAACCTTCCCATTCAAGCTCTATACTTGTTTGATGGTCTTTGGCACTTGGTTATTGCGAATAGCTTGGATCTTCTCGGGATTGGCTTCGATCCCGTGGGCATTAACGATGAAACCGAAGAACTTTCCTGGCACAATGCCAAAAGAACATTTCAGAGGACTGATCTTCATTTTATAATATCGGAGGATATCGAACATTTCTGCCAAATCTCTAGTGTGGTCGCTAGATCGTCGTGACTTTACGAGCATATCATCCATGTACACCTCCATCATCTTTCCGACCTGATCTTTAAACATTCTATTGACTAGACATTGGTAGGTCGCTCCAGAATTCCTTAGTCCAAATGGCATTACAATATAGCAACATAACCCAACATCGGTAATGAAGCCGGTGTGCTCTTAATCAGGAATGTGCATCGAGATATGGTAATATCCAGAGTATGCATCCATGAAAGATAGCAATCTGTGCCCTGTGGTTGAGTCTACCAGCTGGTCGATCCTTGGAAGGGGAAAACTGTCTTTCGTGCATGCCTTGTTCAAGTCCGAGTAATCAACGCATGTCTGCCATTTCATATTCTCTTTTCTCACAAGTAAAGGAGTGGATACCCATTTACGGTAGAGGGCATCGCGAATAAACCCATTTTCTTTGAGTCTATCCACCTCCTCTTTAGCAGTGGCAGATCTTTTCGAATCCATGCCACGCCTTTTTTGTTTCACCTAGACGTGCCTCGGGTCGATATTCAATGCATGGCTCGCAATGGCAGGCGAGATTCAACACATGTCAGAGTGCGTCCAAATGAACACGTCTTGATTCGCTCATAGAAAACAAGCAAGTTCTTTCATCATTGGGGTGTTGAGATGTGACCCAATCTTTAGGACCCGTGATGGGTTGTCATGGCTGACCATGATGTCTATCGTCAGCTCTACTAGTGCAGCCTTGGTCTCTTTGGGCTCCTCCTTGTCATCCCTCGGACCTACATCTCTATAGAACCAACTGTGGCACCCCAGCCAAGGCTCAAGCGCTGGTTGTCAACCTTCAGTGGCTTGAATGCAGAGAGACTTTCCACATCCTTACCTTTCTCCTTCTGTTCAGAAACCCTCATTTCAGCTACATAGCAGGCACGTTCGGTCGCCTGATCACCATGAACAACTCCAACTTTGTTATCTATCGAAAACTTCAAAGTCAAACGCCATGGGGAATGAGTTATCCGGAACTCGGTTAGGCCCGGTTGGCTCAGAAAAGCATTGTATGGAGAGTCAACATCCAAAACAACAAATGGAAAAATCCACACTCTCCTGCAGTCACCTTCTCCCAAATCCATGGGCAATTCAACATAACCAACAGCTTCAGTCGTAGCACCGTTAAGGCCATAAATGCAGGCCTTAGACGGTTTCAAGTCCTTGGTTTCCATATTCATCTGATCATAAGCTTTTTTGAAAATTATATTTATAGAACTTCCGCAATCAATCAAAATCCTCCTCACTAAGGCAGGGCCGATCATGGCCGAAATGACCATTGGATCGATCGCCGGTGCCTCAACCTGGTCCGCATCTCTGTTTCTGAACACAATGCCATCTGTCATTGTACGTTGCTATTTTTCCAGAGCTCCATCTTTTATACTCGAACAACATTCAATATTCGCATGCCTAATCGCGCTAGCGTTGCGCTTCATGTCATGCCAACTCTTATTAGTTGGATGCAGTCCTCCGACTATTGTATTGATTACTAATCTTCCACTAGTTCACGCAGGCTCCTCAGCCCTGTGTGGTTCTTGCCCTCGGTTGTGGTCGGATGTCCCTTGCCCACAATCCTGCGGGGCTTTAACAAACTGCTGTAACTTCTTTTCTTGAATTAGTTTCTCGATATTATCCTGGAGATGCCTACACTCATATGTGTTATGACCATAACATTCATGAAATCGACAATACTTTTCGGTTTGTTTTTGCTTCTCCATTGATTCTTTCGGAGGCGCCTTCCTGTATTGCATGGTATTACAGGTACACAAATAGACATTCTATGGAGTTGTATTCAGTGGCATGTAGGTATCATATATCAGAATTTGAGGCTTTCCTCTTTCAGAATCCCTCTTTCATTCTCAGCTCCTATCTCCGCCTTTCTTTTGCTGATTCGGTTTATTTTGGACATTCACATGAACTTTTCTAGAACTATCACCAGACTACTTCACTACAATGTTACTCTGTACTCCCTCCCCAATTAGTTCCACAACATTCTTCTTTCTAGAGCATCTAGCTTCCTCTTTTCTTAAATACTGAGCCGCCTTTGCATAAAAACAGTCCAATTTTCCAGGTGGTTTGCCAGTTTAACAGTCGGCAAAATCAGAATCTGGGTCAACCGCTCTTGTTACTGCCATCAATATTGAATGGTCATTTGGATTACTAACTTCCATGATGGCTGTATGGATCTCTCCAAGTAATCTTTCAGCGATTCTCCCAAAGCTTGGATCACGTTGGATAGGGACATTACATCTTTGGGGCGAGTTGTGTGCAAATGGAACTGCTCCACAATCTTCGTTGCTAAATCATCAAATCTAGAGATTAACCATGGGGGTAATCTCGTAAACCTTATCGTTGCTATGCCAGAGAGAGTTATAGAAAACATCTGCATTTTGTGGCATCATCGGTTCGTGCAGAAGCCATCATTCATTCATATCTCATGATATGCTACCTGGGGTCGGTTTTTCCCACGTAGGCAGGCATCGACGGCTTAATGAACCTCCTTTGATACTTGACATGTAAGATATTATCAGTGAACGTGGTATGGTTTATCGAGATTTCCCAATCGTCATTGGTCAAGCCTTTCCTCTCTCTCACTAACTATCTAACCATAGCCGACAAGTCTGGCGTTTAGATAGTCGAAGCCAAGTGGTAGTTGTGCTCCACCTCACGGGCATGGTCTGATCGATGTCCATGGGCCGTTCCACACCTTCTTGGCAGAACATCCCCTCAAAAAATATCGCCTACATTCACTTCATCTTCATTCTAAGGAAGTAACTGGTCAGCATTTGCTTTAACTCCAACATCCAGATTGATCGCAGCATCGCCGGTATGTAACCCTGCGTCATTGGTTGGTATCGTCCATCCAGATAACGATTGGTACTGATCATTCCAAATGGATCGGCACCAATCATTGTCGCTCTGTCTAGAACGACCGGTGGAAGGTGGGTTGATGCTTCAGCGTGGTATCCATTCGTTCTACGGTGCCTACGTGTGTGATAATCATCCGATAAGCTAGAACTCTCCGATGCAGAGTAAGGGGTAGGGTCCCTCCTTGCTTTCCCATGTTGTTGCTGACTGAGTTGGTTCATTAGATCGATATTGGATTGGATATGCTGATTCAATTGTCAACGGATATCCACTAGCTCTCTCATCAGATTCTGGAATTCAGCCTTTGTAATGGAATTAGCTGGATTCTGGACATCAACTGGATTGGTAGCATTTACATCCACTGGTTGATTACTTGGGCCTCCTTGCTAGATGCTAGCGTTCTCATTTCTGTCTACATTCTAAGACTTAGATCCGGTGTTCCTAACCAATGTTGATAGCTATACTTAGACTTTTGCAAATCTGAATAGAATAAGAAAGCTTCTTGAAGATAATTATGAATCTCCTTTAGGGGATTTAAGCAATCCAGTAGCAAAAAAAGGATCTGAATGAGTTGAGAATCAAGCATTCTTAGTGAAAGCACCAAAATGTTTGCACCAAAAGTGGGCACAAACACTCAAGAATAGAATAGTCGAGAAATAAATAAAGAATAATCAAAATTAAACAGAGAGGATAAGTAAATAAGCAATCATAATTAAGCAGTAACAAAGACACAAGGATTTATGAATACTTAACTAACTTTTTAAATTTGTATATATTTACTAAATATTTTTTAAAATGATGTATATATTTATGTGTATATTAATTTATTTATAAGCAAATATATTAAATAAAAAATTTACAAGAATTTAAAAGATATTATATAGAATAAGCTTTTTAATACTTTAATAAAAACCTTTAACTAATTTTTTGAAAACTATACATATTTAAAAATACTTTAATTTACTTATACCATGGTTTAAAACATTTATATTGAATATTACTTAAAATTACTATTTTATATTTTTTTTAAACCATAAAAACATGTTTTATAGTTTGAAAACCTTTACTTTAAAAATTCATAAATAATTATAAAAATATATTTGAACCTTTATTTTTTTCCAATAATAAATACACTTATGTTTATTAATAATATGAAGAAGCCCTAGGATGTCTTTTAAAGTTAACTTTAAAAATCGTCGAACACGGCGATTTCAAAGTGCATCCAAAACGACCCTTTTGCTTCTAACTATCACAACTTCCATTCACAGTGTCTATAACTTTTCAAACCAGTTCCTTTATGTCAAACACGCCAAAATATGTGTAATGAATAACCAAATATATATTTCAAAATATATTCACATTTTAATCAATTTAACATATGTTCAATACAAGAGATTTCAAAGTGCATTTATAGTGACTATTTCACTTCAAATATATACAACACACTATCAAACACAACAAGTCTCGGCCACACCATATATTTTAGAGAGTTTAAAATAGAGATTATACTACATATAATGTTGTTACCTGCTTTCAAAAGTAAGGAGGGGTCTAAAACTAATAACTTGCATTGTTATATATTTTAATTTATATTTAATGCAACAAACATTATATACACAACATATACAAATTCAATGGTGCATAAACTCATCCAAGCCTAAGCCTAAACAAGATGTAGATAACCCCACTATGAGTGCAACAACGAAATTGACATCTTGATTGAACCTCGTATGCAAAAGTAATTGATTTTATAAGAATTTTGGATTAATATATTAATTAATCAACAAATTAATTACTATACTATATTGTTTGCGCCAAAATTGGTCACAAACACCCAATTGTCGATGAAAGCACCAGTTCACAATCACATATTACAGATAACAAGTATGTAGAGAATTAAAAATGAAGAACACTCAGAAAATTAAAAGGAAAGCAGTCAAGAACACAGAGTTTATAGTGGTTCGGCAATCCGGCCTACATCCACTTTGAAGTTGATGATTTAATTGATGTTTGCTTGCTGATTACAATGAGTTACCACTGATTACAACAGCAAATTTCGAGTACAATGATGGTTCCTGCAGAGTCTCGACGTAGAAGAATCAAAAGTCCCCCTTCTGTAGACTTTGGGATGCTATTTATAGGCGTAGGCTACAAATATCCAGCTCAGATCTCGGGGGACCCCTTCTGGCACTTGCACGGGCCTACGCGATCGATCCCATACGATTTTGACTCAATCCATGATCGATACAAACGAATTTCGTATCGATCAAGATCTTGGCCAATCGAGTCGAGATCGATCATGAACATTCTTTAGGTTGTACGTAAGCTTCTGTGAAAATTTCGTAGCGTTTGAACTTGTAGATTATGAGTTATGATCGATGCAAACTTGTGTGTTCTCTAGGCTGCTTCGTTCGTATCGATACCCTTCGTATCGCTTCCATCTCCTTCATGTCGATCAAAGGCACGTGCTTGCTTGTTGACGTGGAATGATAAACTATGGTTGATCCATATTTTTCGCAGCGTTGACCGAGCCTTCATCCTTGTAGACTTCATTCGTATCCATCCGTAATACTCCTTTCGTATCCATCCATTTCAGCCCATATTCGTATCGATAAGTGATGGTGTACTTTGCATCGAGCGTTGTAGACACAATCGATACGAAGTGACTTCGTTTGAGGGGTTTTCTGATGGATACAAACAAGGATTATGATGGATACGAACAAGGACTATGACAGATACAAAGGCTCATGGATGCTATCGATTCGAATAACCATGAACTTGATGGATACGAATGAGGTCTGCAGGGTGGATGGATACGGACTAACCTTACCTGTGACCGATACAAACTAGGTCGGTCCTCGATGGATACGAAGTAGCATGGACACGAGGTAGGCTGATGGATATGAACAAGATCGATATGAAGGAGGCCGCCTTTGGATGGATACGAAGAGTGTAGTTCCGGGTGGATGCGAACGGAAGCGATGCGAAGAGAGTGAAACGATGGATACAAACGAATTGATCTTCTTGATTTGCATCGATCATATCTTGAGAATACAAACTCGGATTGCCTTGAAATTTGAAACATTGGCTTCCATAGCTTTAATTATCGTGTCATATCAATTCTAGCTTGATTTGGTCTCGGGCAAAATTCATCGATATCCATAGTGAACCTGTGTATAACCGATCTTCGGAACGAACTGTCTTTGATTTCTAGTTAATTTCTTGGTGTCATGGCCTGGCTGTTTGCACAAAAAATGGGCAAACACCTCCAAGTCGTATGATTTAGTTGATTTTATGTTGTTTTTAGTGATCTGGGTGATTTACGCAAATATGTAAAAAGCAGGGACTAAACTGTAAAAGACACACAGATTTATAGTGGTTCGGCCAGAATGTGCCTATGTCCACTTTATATATTATTTCTCCTTTCTTGTTCAGATTACAAGTACAAAGCTTTGATACAAGTATATGAAAGTTGTTTGAAAGTTCTATCCATGCTTGAGCTCTCAAACTTCTCTCCCATTGTTATACCCCTACCCCTCTATTTATAGAGTGAGGCTGGGAGTAGGGGTTTTGGATGTATATAGCTGCTGGTGGGCCTGGGCTGATGCAATCTGGCCTGGCAATGTTGGTTCGACAATGCCTTGGTTCGGTAGTGCTTCGATCCGATGGTAGATGGTTGGAGTTGAGACCTTCGTCCGGTAGGTTCGGTGGGACTTTGGTCCGGTGGTACCTGGGAGATGGGTTGGTTCGGTGGTAGGTGGAGTGGCCTCTGATTCGGTGGTACCTGTGTGATAGGTTGGTTTGGCAGGGCCTTGGAGACGTATTGGTCCGGTGGGACTCTCCTCCTTATGGTTCGGCGACGCCTTAATCTTTCTGACTCGGTGGTGGTGGGAACGCACCCAACATTTGCCCCCCAAAGTGGGGCATATGCCAGCATATGTTGTGCTTTGTTTTAGGTCCTTCGACTTGGACACTCTCATTCGGTCCCGAGCGCCGAAACAGTTGGTCCGGTCGTTTCTATTTGCCTATAAGTAGGAGCCCCATGCCTCTGTTATTCCGTACTAGCCGAACCAAATTTTTGCCTTTGCCGAATCAAACGAGCACCGAACCAGACCTCAACTGCCGGACCAGGTGAGGCCCTCTTCTGCCGGATGAGCTTTTGCTTTGTCTTACCGAATGGACTCAGGGATTTCGAGTGCCGAATGAACCTTTAGCCTTGACTTACCGAATGGACTTGGGGTTTCCGAGTGCCGAATGAACTTGGGGTTTCCGAGTGCCGAATGAACCTTTAGTCTTGACTTACCGAATGAATTTCTATGTTTTGAATTAAGAGTGAAATTCCAGTCTGCATACACTTGCTTGTTTTTATCTCTACATCCTTTGTTTTAACAATGTGTTTTCTCGTGTTGCAGATAATGTCTCATAAAGTCGAAACTCATTCTGACAAGAAGAAATCCAAGGACCGAGGAGAGTCCTCCATTGTGCCCCCAGTTCAGGCAGCACTAGAACGACAAGGACCAACCCCGAGATCGCTAGTAGACGGGTACGGTCCTCAAGAGCTCCTGAACTCACCGCCTGATTGCTTTCCTAGCTCCCTCAAAGATGAGCAGCTTGATGTTATTTCTCGCTCTTTTGGGATTGACAGAGCGCATATGTTGTTGCCGGGGGAAAGAATGATGCCGTATAACCCCCCTGAAGGATATTTTGCTTATAGTAGGTATCACTGCATGTGTGGTGCCATCCCACCTATCAATGCTTGGATAGTCAGCTTCATCACATACTTGAAGGTGGCTCCTTTCCAGCTTCAGCCCAACTCCTATGCCATCTTGGTAAGCCTATTCGTTATATTCCAGAGGAGATACGGGCGTCCTCCTTCCAACCGGGAAATCCGGTATCTGTACAACTTAAGAGGCTACAAGAAGGGGTCTCCGTATATTAGCTTGGAGTCGGCCGTGTCCTTCAAGCCAGTCCTGGATTTATACTCGAAGTTCAGCATGTTCAAGAAGGAATGTTTTTTTGTCAAAGATGACTCTATTTCTTTCCGCCACTTCACCTCTGGCTGTAAGTTGAATTTTATTTATAATTTCTCTGTTCCAACTGCAGTGCTTCTTCTTATGTGTTTTTATTTCTTTCTAGCGACAGGTGGCTTTGCGGTCGTAGAGAACGATCGCCTGGTTCAGATGGCTGCGGAAATAGAAGCCATTTCGGGAAGGGATAGGTCGGCTTCTTTCTTGATCAGGAACGCTACACTTCTGGGGCACAGCCTGATTCTACCACATCAGTCCATGGTCAAGCAGAGAGACACGGTGGAGGAGAGGGCTGCCAACGCTAAAGGAGGGACTACGGTAAAGAGCAGCAAAAGGAGACCCTTCTCGATACATCCAGTCGCTGGGGGGAAGAAACTCAAGAAGTCCGATGGACCCTCCTCCAGCACATGTCCAGATGTTCCGGAGGAGGAAAATGTGGAGGAGGAAAGAGACGAGGACGAAAGAGGTGAGGCGGAGAGCGGAAGTGGTAGAGAAGGTGACGGTGATCGTCACTGCGATGATGGTGGCGAAGGACAGAGCGGTGATGGCACCGGGGCTTTATCTCCTGGGCAAGCAGGCGTGATTCAAGAGTGGACAGATGACGCTCTCCGCCAAGCCTTCGAAGGGTTGGAGGAAGGACCGGCTTTGGCGGAGAAGCCCAATAAAGTTGGTAAGGCCGGGACTGGCGCCGATTTATCTTCCAGGAGTGCTTCCGCTGAGGCAACTTCTACAATCCGAGGTGAATTTTTGACTCCCGTGGACTTTTTTATTCTTCTTAACTTGACATATTTCTTGAATTACGGTTTAATGCATGCTTGTGACACTTGGTTTTCATTCCAGGAGCGGGAAAAGCAGTCAAGACCTCAGATGTTCGGCACCGCCTTGATCAATATAAGTCCCTCAAAGCTTCTACTAAACCGAAGCCTCCGACCAACCGCTCCGGGGATGTAGTCGGCTATCGTCCTCTTCTTAGGGTCATTGAAGAGGGCATTCAGAAGAAGGAGAGGAGCCGCTCCTTGTTCGAACCTTCACCTGGTCCTCAGCACCCACTCCAGCCTCTTCACGATATCACGGAGGGGGATACCGAGTTCATACCTTCTCCGCATCCGTCTGAAAATCCTACCGTTACCCCGATAGATCATCCTGGCTTGGCTCGTAATCCGTTTGCGGGTCATCCAGATCTGGACCCGGCCTCTCATGATATCTCCTTCGACGAGGTTACTGGTGAACACCTTCTCCCTCACAATCCTATGGTACGGGTGCTTGACGAGGCTAAGTCCCTGGACCTTGATTTGCTTACCACTCGGGTTGTAACTCTGGGGGATGAAGCTAAGGCAAACATCGACCGGGTCGCCGAGGAAACCAAGAAGCTGATGGGACATCATGCCCGATTGGTCAAGGCTGGGGAGGAAATTGGGAGCGCCAATATTAGACTGCGGTTAATGGTTTCTGACCAGGCTAAACAACTTGCTGATCAAGCCATCCAGATTTCTCAGCATGAGGCTGCATCTAGGCAATTAAAGAAGACTATGGAAGAGGTCAACATGGCAGAGTTGCGGAAAATGGAAGCCGCCTGTAAGGAACGGATTGACATGGCTATAGCAACGGTGGATGAGGTTAGGAAAGCAGATCTCGAGCGGGTAGAGGAGTTATCCGGGAGGCTTGAAGCTGCAGAGCTGGCTCAAACCAAGCTAAAGGATGAGATGGAGGCGATGAAGAAATCCCTTCAGGCTGACCGCTCGCGATACCGATTGGAGAGGGATGCTGCCGTTGCAAAGCTATTGGCTTCTGAGGTCCGAGTGAGGGAGTTCGAGGAGAACGAGGGGATGATGGATGAGATGCTCCAGGATTTGTACTTCCGCACTTGGAAACAGGGTAACTTATCCTGGATGAATGATTATCCCCGAGTTATGGCCAGGATTTATCTCAGGGCTCTAGAGGAGGCCAAGGCTGATGCGGATAAGGAGAGTAGCGAGGTCTTCGGAATGGATGTGGTTACGGCCCAATTCACCAAGGAAGAGAAGGTGGCGGTGAAGGAGGGCATGCAGCTGCTTGTTGCTAAGGAGGTAGGTGTGCAAGTGGAGGATGATGATCAAGATGATCAAGGAGCAGATGCTGGTAAGTCCTCCCCTTGAGTCTTTCCGTTAACTTTGTTGCTTATCACTAATGAATTCTCTCCTTGATCGGACAGGCGGTCAACAGGGTAAGGGTAAAGCTCCGATGCAGCCGGCTCCTTGACTTGACCTGGATATCTTTTTGCTTACTGAACATTGTTGTATATGTTAATCTCAAAATAGTAACGTAACTTTTTTGTTGTAATTATGTCACTTGTAATAAACAACATTATTTTTGGCGTGTAATTTTTTAACTTAAGCCGATTCTGTCGTATTTGAATGCTTTTGTTATTTTGACATATTGTATGAGAAATATAGCTATGCATATGCTTGTAATTCAGTTGTGTTTGATGTCAAGTTCTTGCTTAAAACATAATTTCATGTCTTGCAATGCTAGTGTGATGTGTGAATAAATTATAGCCACGTATTTATACACGGAAGAAGAAAATACCGCCCTTTATATTTTACTTGTAGATGGCAGCTTTGAATGTCTTGTGTGACTGAGTATGGAATGTGGCCTAGTGTCCTGTTGTGAGTTCCCACTCCCATTAGCGAATGTCTCCTATTCTGTGTCCTGTACTTTAGGTATCGTTATAGAGGATAGGAGGAAAGTTTTTTAAATAAAATTGAAATATGAGAAATAGTAAAACTTCCAATCACGGAAGGCCTTCGATGTGCTTAAGTTTGTGGCAAATGGGATTTGTAGTCACTTTCCCTAGCTGTGGGTCTTGGAGACATTTGTCACCCATCTTACGCCTCCGCGGGGAGTTAATCTTTTTTACCACAGCCGTACTTAAGACACATCGGAGCCGAGATCGCGCATAGTAACTACCCAGGCCATTATGGCCCGTAATCGTGGGTATTATTCGATTTACTGTGGCCGGCTAGCGTGGGTGCCGATCGTCAACCGTGAACTACCCCTGGCTGGCCACACCTTATGTTGGGGCTTAAAGTATGTTCACAGTTGCCGGCGAGCCAAACGCCATAATGAGCTGCCTTGGCTATAGTCGGCCTTCTCGGTGGCTTATAATCGGCTCATTACAGTTGGCTTTGAGGGCTGTCGCGAGTAATGAGTTAACCCGCAGCAAAGGGATGCCGGAGCAAAAGTGTCTCATTGGCGAGGGCATAGATTCGTATAGTACCTGTTAGGTCTCGTCCAGGAGAAGTCGCGCTGTGGAGTGCCTTGAATGAAAATGCTATTTGCATAGGATTTTGTTCAACATAAAAGGATAAAGTTAACAAGCAGCCAAGATATAAAGGAACAAGTTAAAAAAGAGGCAAGGTTTTTAAAGTGGTTCGGCACAAAAATGCCTACGTCCACTGATTCTCTTTGTTAATTCACTTCATATGGGCAGTACAAGTTAAGAAAAGTATCGACGAAGGTGTTGGATGTTCCATGCCCTCTGGAACACCTCCCCGTCTACTATTGACAAAATATAAGCTCCATTGAGGAGATCTTTATGAATTACATATGGTCCGTCCCAGATTGGATCTAGTGCTCCGGGGCGCGGAAAGATTCGCTTGAGGACAAGATCTCCCTCTTGTAAGCTACGATGCTTGACTTTGGAGTTGTATTGCGCTGCCACTTTTTGCTTGTGAGCTGATGTTTTGAGTGCTGCATCGTTTCCTCTCTCTTCAATTAGATCAAAGACATGTGGAGGAGTTCTTCGTTTTCTTCTGGGTTATAGTGGATCCTACGGTGGGAAGGCACTATAGTTTCAACTGGGAGCATAGCCTTCGATCCGTATGCCAAAGAGAAAGGAGTATGCCCCGTTGATGTTCTAAAAGATGTGCGATAGGCCTACAGTGTTGTAGGAAGTTCATCCACCCAAGCGCCTTTTGACTTTTCGAGTTTCTTTTTGATTAGAGTTTTGAGAATTTTGTTGACGGCTTCGACTTGTCCGTTTGCCTGGGGATAATCTACGAATGAGAAGCATTTGTGAATTCTGTGCTCTTGGCACCAGTTGGCGAACTCCTCGCTGTCAAACTGAAGTCCATTGTCCGATATGATTTTGAATGGGACTCTGTACCTGCATAGAACATTTTTGATCAAGAAGTTAATAACTTTTGCTGAAGATACTTTATTTAGGGGTTCTACTTCCACCCATTTGGTGAAATAGTCGACTGCCACTATAGCATATTTGGCCCCGCCTCAGCCCATTGGCAGTTCGCCAATCAAGTCAATTCCCCATACTGGAAAGGGCCAAGGGCTGGTCATTTGAGTAATCTCAGTTGTTGGTAGCCGTGGAATCTTAGCAAACTTCTAACATCTGTCACATTTTCTGACGAAATCTAAGGCGTCCTTGCTTAAGGTGGGCCAGAAATATCCATATCGGAGTATCTTTCTTGCCAAAGTCTGCCCTCCAGTGTGATCTTCGCAGCTTCCTTGATGGATGTTGGATAAGATTTCCTTGGCTTCCCTTCCAGCCACACACCTTAATAAGGGGTTAGAGAAGCCGCGCCGATAGAGGGTGCCCTCTTGCATTGTGTAGCGGGAAGCTTTCCTCAAGATCTTCTTGACTTCGTTACGCCCGTTGGGCAGTGTGCCACTTTGTAAGTAGTCTCGGATGGGAGTTATCCAAGTTGCTTCTTCGGTTGCAGCTATCAGATTCACTTGCTCAAAACTTGGGGTCAGTTGCTTTGAGATGGCTACTGCTCCGGAAATAGTGCGGTCTCTCATGCTAGCTTGCTTCGCCAATTCGTCGGCCTCTTGGTTCTCTTCCCGAGGGATGTGTTTGATTAAATAGTGATCCAATCGATTGACAAGCAACTTGGTCTTCTTTAAATATGCTATGAGTCGTTCTTCTCGAGCCTGGAATTCTCCTAGTATTTGATTTACAATAAGTTGAGAATCGCTACGAAGACACAAAGAATTGGCTCCGATTTCTAAGGCAAGTTCTAATCCAGCTATCACTGCTTCATACTCTGCATCGTTGTTGGTGGCAACGAATTCCAACCTTATAGCATAGTGTAGCTTATTTCCCCTGGGAGTGATTATTACCACACCTGCCCCCGAGCCTTGTTCGTTTGACGCATCATCCACAAAGAGATTCCACTTGATGTCTCCTGCTATTTCCGATTGCTTCTTACCTTCGTTGGTAGTGAATTCGGCAATGAAATCGGCCATGGCTTGTCCCTTGATGGCGGTGCGAGGATGGTAGGTGATATCATATTGATTTAGTTCAATGCACCATTTAAGTAGTCGCCCAGAGGTGTCGGGACGATGGAGTACCTGCCTTAGTGGTTGATCGGTCAGAACTCTGATGGAATGGGACTGGAAATAGTGACGCAGTTTCCGTGATGTGATTAGTAAACAGTACGCTAGTTTCTCAAGTTTAGGATATCTGGCTTCCGCCCCTGTAAACCTCTTGCTTACAAAGTATACTGGCCGCTGCGTGCTTTTGTCTTCTCTCACCAATGCGGCGCTTAGAGCATGAGATGACACAGCAAGGTATAGGTATAGCTCTTCGCCTTTGTTCGGAGTTGAGAGTACTGGTGGTCTCTGGAGGTGTTCAATTAAGTTAAGGAAAGCTGTTAAGCATTCGTCAGTCCATTCGAATTTTCCTCTCTCTTTCTTTAGAGCTTCGAAGAAGGGGATGCATTTGTCAGTCGCTTTAGAGATGAACCTGCTCAGGGCGGCCACCTTCCCATTTAGGCTTTGCATTTCCTTTCGGGTAGAAGGTATCTTGGTATCTTTCAGAGCTCAGACTTGTTCAGGGTTTGCTTCAATTCCTCTGGCATGGACGATGAATCCTAGAAACTTTCCTGATGATACTCCGAAGGAGCACTTTAGAGGATTCAGCTTCATTCCATATTGGTGAAGTACTTAAAACATTTCATCCAGGTGGCTTACGTGATCGTCGGCTCCCCTTGACTTTACCAGCATGTCATCCACATAAACTTCCATAGTTTGTCCTATTAGCCCCGCAAACATCTTGTTGACGAGGCGCTGATAGGTGGCCCCTGCGTTTTTAAGTCCGAAAGGCATTACCTTGTAGTAGTACAATCCCCGGTCAGTGATGAAACTAGTGTGGTCTTGATCGGGAGCATGCATATGAATTTGGTTATATCCTGAGTATGCGTCCATAAAAGATAAGAGTTCGTGCCCGGCTGTGCTGTCTACAAGATGATCGATTCGGGGAAGTGGGAAGCAATCCTTCGGGCAGGCGTCATTTAAGTTGGAGAAGTCAATGCATGTTCGCCACTTCCCATTAGCCTTCTTTACCAGCACCGGGTTGGTGATCCACTCTGGGTAGATGGCTTCTCGTATGAAGTCATTGGCAAGTAGGTTCTTTACTTCTTCATCGAGGGCTGCTGATTGTTCTGCCCCCATACTTCTCTTTTTCTGTTTTACTGGCGCCTTAGTAGGATCAATGTTTAGTACGTGGCATGCTATGTCAGGGGAGATTCCGGTCATGTCAGCGTGTGACCATGCAAATACATCCAAGTTGTGGCGGAGAAAATCAATGAGTTGTTCCTTCAACTCTTCTTTTAGTTGGGACCCGACTTTCAACAGCCTGCTCGAGTCATGTCTGTCTACATATACAAATTCCATAGCCTCTACAGGTTCGGCGGTGGCCTCCTCCTCTTTGTCCCTGGGGTCTAATTCATTGAAAGGGTCGCTGGTATATCGAATAGGAGGGGCTTTCTTTAGTTGCTATGCTTTCAAACTTTTCGTGTAGAGGGCAATCTCTACACTCTTCCCTTTATCCTTCCTGTGGTTATTGCGAAGTTCAGTTATATAGCAATCTCAAGCAATGTCCTGGTCTCCCTCTACTTCCCCTACTCCATTGTCCGTTGGAAATTTCATCTTCAGGCACCATGGGGCCAGGACAATTTGGAAGTCAGACAAGGTTGGCCTTCCTAAGAAGGCATTGTAGGCCGAGTGGTATTCTATCAGCACAAATGTCTGTTTCCGCACAATGGAGCGGGGATGACTTCCAATTTCAACAAAGAGGTCCAGTCGCCCGAGGGGCATCTTCGCATTCCCTGTGAAACCGTGTAGTGGTTTATTGCAGGGAAGAACATCCTTTAATGACAGCTTCATTTTGTCAAAGGCATGCTTGAATAGGATATTCACTGAGCTTCCAGTGTCTACTAGAATTCGGAAAACCTCGACTGGACCGAGCCCGGCAGAGATAACCATGGGATCCGTGTGAGGGTACTGCCTTCCCTCCAGGTCACGCCTACTGAATGTGATGTCACCATTCTCTATCCGCTTAGGGTGGCATTCTTCTATAATAGAATTGACGCATTCTTCATTGTTTCTAAGTGACTTTCCGTACCTTTCCATCTCTGCCCAGCTTCCGTCAGCGATGTGTGGCCCTCCCGAGATGGTATGGACCACTATCTTCTCTTGACTGGAGCCGCTGGTGTTGCGATTTCCTCTTCCTATCTCTGGGGAGGGTAGCCTTGGGTTCTCATTGGCAGGAACTGGAGTCCTGTTCTGGCCTTTTACATAGCGTTCTAGTCTTCTTCCTCTGATGTGTTCTTCAATCAAGTCCCGGAGATGATGGCATTCGTTGGTATCATGCCCATGGGAATCGTGGAAGCGGCAGAATTTTCCAGACTTAAGTGCGTTATCTGATTCCTTCTTGTGCGGGGGGCGTTTGTATTTAACCTCGTCTTGAGTGGCCAGGAAGATGATTTCGGTCGTTTCATTCAACGGGGTGTAAGCGTCAAATCTTGGTCCTGGCCGATATAGACGCTTTTCTCCCTTCTTGCCCCCAGTGTTGTCTCTAGAATCATTTCTTCGAACGTCCTTTGCTACAGCGGGCGTGTTGCCATGAGCTGCCTTATTTTGTTGCCATGTCTGCCTCTCAGTGGCAGCATCTTCAAGTCTCATATATTTCCCAGCTTCATGGAAGAAATCGGGTAAAGTAGCTGGTTTTTCTTTGGTCAATCTTCTAGCAAATTTAGTATCCGGATGCACACCACTACAGAGGGCCATTAAGATAAGCTTCTTATCGGCATCTTGGACTGCGGCTGCTGCGGCATGGAATCGGGTTAGATATTGCTGCACTTTCTCTCCAGGTTTCTGTTTGATACTGGATAAGGAATAAGCGTCCTTGGGTTGCTCCACATGAATGAGGAATTGGCTGATGAATTTTTCTTTCAACATCTCCCATGAGCTGATGGATCCGTGGGGTAGATGGCAGAACCAGGAGGTAGCTAGATCTGCTAAGAATAGCGGAAAGCATTTGCACAGCACTCGTTCTGTTGCTCCACTCATGAGCATATGCTGTGTGTATCTCTGTAAGTGTACAACGGGGTCAGAGGTTCCTTTGTAAGGTTCCATCGTTGGCATTTTCCATTCTCGGGGGGTGATGGCAATTTCGATATTGCGGGCGAAAGGGCTGGTTACCCTAGCGCCTATTCCTCGGTCTCTTTGATCCTGTTGGACGCACTCTCTGAACAAGCGTTCCATCCTTTCATCAGAATTTGGAGCAGATAAAAATGAGTTCGGTTCTTCTCTGTGGGATTGATTCCGCCCAGATGACCTGTAGGGATGGTATCGTCTATTATTCCTAATATTTTCCAGTGGTTGTCTATGGTCTTCTGGTAGCATGCTAGGGTCAGCTACAGTTGGCCCTTGCCTTGATCTTCCCCTGCTGGGTTCTGATCTAAGCACTTCCTCGGGTCCAACTTTGGGCTGGACTCTAGCTCGGCCCCGTTCATTGGTGTTTCCGTGGTTAGGAAGTACGACAGGCTCGGCTATAGTTGACCTCCGCCCAGTACCTCCCACGTTGGGTTCGGTTCCAAGCGTTTCCTCAGGTCCAACTTCGGGCTGAGCTCGGTCTCGGCTCCTACCATGGCCGTTTCTGTCGTTAGCTCCTTCGAAGAAGGAAGATCTTTGTTGTCTCCGAGATCCTCCAGATTGGGACTCACCCTATGATTCAGTGTTGCGGTTGGACTCTTCAGCATCCCTTAAGCGTGACATGAGTTGGTCCACCAAGGCTTCCTGCTGGAATGTGAAGCGGTTAGTCACTTCAGCCACAACCCTGTCTAGATCTGCCCTAGTAATTGCTGCCGGCTGTTCTATGGCAGGGGTTGTCGGATTTGCCTGACCTTCATTTGGTACTGCTGTTGGAATGGGATGATTTACTTGATCTGTGACCACTGTATCTGGAACACTGCTAGTTGCGATGTTCTTTCCTTTGTTAACGTCTTTTTTCTACCTGGGAGGCATGTTTTCCAAGCAATGAACGACGCTGTTAGGAAGAAGGTTAAGTGGGAGAAGTTGAAGCTTCGAGCTTCACTTTCTCAGTTAAAGCACCAAAAATGTTTGCACAAAAAATGGGCAAACAACTCCAAGTCGTATGATTTAGTTGATTTTATGTTGTTTTTAGTGATCTGGGTGATTTACGCAAATATGCAAAAAGCAGGGACTAAACTGTAAAAGACACACAGATTTATAGTGGTTCAACCAGAATGTGCCTACTTCCACTTTATATATTATTTCTCCTTTCTTGTTCAGATTACAAGTACAAAGCTTTGATACAAGTATATGAAAGTTGTTTGAAAGTTCTATCCGTGCTTGAGCTCTCAAACTTCTCTCCCATTGTTGTACCCCTACCCCTCTATTTATAGAGTGAGGCTGTGAGTAGGGGTTCTGGATGTATATAGCTGCTGGTGGGCCTGGGCTGATGCAATCTGGCCAGGCAATGTTGGTTCGACGACGCCTTGGTTCGGCAACGCCTTGGTTCGGTAGTGCTTCGGTCCGGTGGTAGATGGTTGGAGTTGAGACCTTGGTCCGGTTGGTTCGGTGGGACTTTGGTCCGGTGGTACCTGGGAGATGGGTTGGTTCGGTGGTAGGTGGAGTGGCCTCTGATTCGGTGGTACCTGGGAGATAGGTTGGTTTGGCAAGGCCTTGGAGACGTGTTAGTCCGGTGGGACTCTCCTCCTTATGGTTCGGCGACGCCTTCTTCTTTCAGACTCGGTGGTGGTGGGAACGCACCCAACACTGGCCAAAAGGCAGGATAACACTTGCCCCTCAAAACATGCCTTGCATTAGGAAGGTGTGTTTTGTAGTTCGATAAGCTGGATGTTCGCATCCTGTTAATGACCTGCAAAGAGATTGATAATCTTACGTGATGGTGAATAGTGATCGTTCGTGATCGTATGCCGTTCAGGGTGGTATGTGACCGTTCGCGGTCGGGTGCCATTCGAGGCGAATTGTGACCGTTCATGGTTGGATGCCGTTCGAGGCGAATTGTGACCATTTGCGGTCGGGTGCCGTTCGAGGCGAATTGTGACCGTTCGCGGTCGGGTGCCGTTCGAGGCGAATTGTGACCATTCACGGTCGGGTGCCGTGCGAGGTGAATTGTTTGTGCCCGGGGGGGACTTAGTATTATTAACATCAGATTCCACGTTCGAGTGAGTTTCTGAATTGTTTGTGGTGGTGGTTTATCGCCATCTCAGAGCATGTCTAAGGACCATTCGCGATCTCGTACATGTGTAAGTGACTTGGCCATTATAGAATTATTAAAACCTAATTTACATTCAAATGAGTCTTTCAACAGAAATATCCAACAAAATCAAGTCCAAACATGAGAAATAGAAAACAAAGGCAAAACAGAGACGTCAAAGTGCAAACACCTACACTAATGCAATTGATAGTCGTATCAGAGCATGCCAGAGGATCGTTCGCGATCCTGTACATGTGTAAATGACTTAGTCATGTTGGTGTGGAGTTTGCCACTTATTCGTCATTATTTCAATCAGTTGATAACAAGCTGATTCCTCGATCCTGAGCCGTTCCCAGTTGGTGCAGGTGGTGGTCGTTCTTGCTCCACCGTTGTGGGTTGCCTTCTTACATATTGCGATAGCAGGCCATTCCGGATATTTCCTTCTATCTCATCCCTCAAGTGTCGGCAATCATTCGTGCTATGACCATTTATCTCGTGGAATAAGCAATACTTGTCCGAACTTCTTTCACTGTTGGTCGGATCCCTCCTCATTGGCTTTCGATAAGGAACCTGCTCCATGGTGTCCTGGTAGATCCATTCCAAAGTTTCATTCAACTCCGTATAAGAGGTGAATCTCAGTTCCTTTCACGGTCGTTTCGGTTCATCACCGTTATCCTCGGCTTTTCGTTTTCTTTTATCCTTGCCGGAATCTTTTTCGGGAGGATTTCTGCCTTTGACTGCATAAACTTCTACTCCCTCTCCTTCCTCTCTTTCAGCATTTGCATCCTCTAATCGCAGGAATCCTTCGGCCTCATGATAAAATTCTCCTAGATCCATAGGTGGATCCCTTGTCAGTGAATTTTTGAACTCTATTCCATCAGCTATGCCAGCTACGGCTGCCATTAAGACCATGGATGGATCTGGATGATCCACCGATGTTGCTGCGGCATTAAATCGTGTTAGAAAATTCCTCAAAGATTCCCCAGTTTTCTGTTTTAGCATCGTCAGACTCATCACATTCTTGGGCCTCGAAATGTGAACTCTGAACTGCCTCATAAATTTTCGGTCAACTCGGTCCACGTTCCAATGGAACCGCTCTCCAATTGTCTAAACCATAGAGCTGCTATGTCCGTCAAATACAATGGGAAGCACCGAGCCATGACCTCCTCTGATGCCCCTAATACTTCCATGTGCCTCATATACCTTGTCAGATGAACCACGGGATCCGTCCTCCTATCATAGGTCTCCAGCGTTGGTACCTTGAATTCTGGTGGATTCCTAGCCTATCTAATTGCGGGAGCGAAGGGGCTCCTGTTCACATCTTCCAGATCTCTATTCACTAATCTGCCTCTCATGGCTCATCTGACCACCTCCGCCAATCTGTCATTGTCGTCAAGTTGTAGTCCTTGTCTGTTGCCTCCAAACTGCCTCTCGAGTTCACGAGGGAATTCTGGAATCTACCGTTTAGGACGAGCATCCGTTCCTCTATCAATGCCGCGTTGAACAGCTCCACCTGGTATCTTGCCTGAGGTTGGATCAACATATTCCTGGTGGGTGCCCCCCAGATCTGGTGCTGCTCCTGATGGTCCTGCTCTATTCTGAATTCTGGTTGCTCAAAGCTCTTGATCCCGATCTCCAGCATCCCCTGCAGTTGCGTTAACTTGATTATGCACTCCAGTTTTTCCAGCTTGTCGAAGCAGATTCTGCATCATCTCTTCTTGTCTTTTTAGAAGCTCTTCATGCATAGCTCCCATCATCATCTCTATCTCGTCTCGGGTGATGAAAAATGAAGCCTAATTTTCTCTTGAGGAAGCCTCCTGACTCTCATCATGCTGACTCCTTTCAGCTCCTTTTCTCCTTGTTGATTGCTTTGTCATGGTTCCCTTTAGATATGATCCTCTAGCTTCCCAAATCCGAACTCCAAGCTTTAGAATCCCTGAGTTCAACTCTCAGTGAAAGCATCAAAATATTTGCGCCAAAATTGGTCACAAACACCCAATTGTCGATGAAAGCACTAGTTCACAATCACAGATTACAGATAACAAGTATGTAGAGAATTAAAAATCAAGAACACTCAGAAAATTAAAAGGAAAGCAGTAAAGAACACAGAGTTTATAGTGGTTCGGCAATCCGGCCTACATCCACTTTGAAGTTGATGATTTTATTGATGTTTGCTTGCTGACTACAATGAGTTACCACTGATTACAACAGCAAATTTCGAGTACAATGATGGTTCTTGCAGAGTCTCGACGTAGAAGAATCAAAAGTCCCCCTTCTATAGACTTTGGGATGCTATTTATAGGCGTAGGCTGCAAATATCTCGCTCAGTTCTCGGGGGACCCCTTCTGGCATGTGCATGGGCCCACGCGATCGATCCTATGCGATTTTGACTCGATCCGTGATTGATACGAACGAATTTCGTATCGATCAAGATCTTGTCCAATCGAGTCGAGATCGATCATGATCATTCTTTAGGTTGTACGCAAGCTTCTGTGAAAATTTCGTAGCGTTTGGACTTATAGATTATGAGTTATGATCGATGCAAACTTGTGTTTTCTCTAGGCTGCTTCGTTCGTATCGATACACTTCGTATCGCTTCCATCTCCTTCATGTCGATCAATTACACGTGCTTGCTTGTTGACGTGAACGATAAACTGGGTTGGATCCATATTTATCGTCGCGTTGACCGAGCCTTCTTCCTTGTAGACTTCATTCGTATCCATCTGTAATACTCCATTCGCCTCCATCCATTTCAGCCCCTATTCGTATCGATAATTGATGGTGTACTTCGCATCGATCGATGTAGATACAATCGATACGAAGTGACTTCATTTGAGGGATTTTCTGATGGATACGAACAAGGATTATGATGGATACGAACAAGGACTGTGATTGATACGAAGGCTCATGGATGCTATCGATTTGAACAACAATGAACTTGATGGATACGAATGAGGTCTGCAGGGTGGATGGATACACACTAACCTTACCCGATACAAACTAGGTCGGTCCTCGATGGATACGAAGTAGCATGGACACGAGGTAGGCTGATGGATACGAACAAGATCGATATGAAGGAGGCCGCTTTTGGATGGATACGAAGAGTGTAGTTCCGAGTGGATGCAAACGGAAGCGATGCGAAGGGAGTGAAACGATGGATACAAACGAATTGATCTCCTTGATTTGCATCGATCATAGCTTGAGCATACAAACTCGGATTGTCTTGAAATTTGAAACATTGGCTTCCACAGCTTTAATTATCGTGTCATATCAATTCTAGCTTGATCTGTACTCAGGTAAAATTTGTCGATATCCATAGTGAACCTGTGTATAACCGATCTTCGGAATGAACTATCTTTGATTTCTAGTCAATTTTTTGGTGTCACGGGCTTGCCAAAAGACGGGATAACATATATTTATTTATCTTCTTCCCCCCAAATCATACACAGTGACATGTCTGCACAAGACCCTTTCTCCCTCCATGGCCAAAGATTTGACGAACCGTCTACTCCGTCGAACTCCACTTTGTATTCTCCTCCTAATAGACCAAAAGGTTTCGTGCTCGACGATAAACAAAATGTCATGACTTGACAGAGGTGATCGCTCCTCCGCTGACCACTCCTTAACCATGTGACTCCTCACGTGGAACTCAACCCCACTCGTTGCTTACCCAATCTCCACATCAAGCACTGATAAAACCCAACCCTAATCAATGGCAGTGGGTGTCATGCACCATCAAACAATACTGCACCCAACAAACTTCACATAGATTTGAAACCCTCACTCATACCATCCCAACGGATCTAATAACGGTTCCTCTCGAGGCCCGAAGCTTCGGAAATAATTGATTTTTTATGTGGCTTATACTTTGTTTTTAATGTAGATAAAAGAAAGTGAGAGAGATAGATTCTGAGAGAGGAATGGAAGAGTGAAAAGTTACTTATAATGTAATTTATATAATTTTTGAATTCTCAAATTTATCGTAACGCGTTTTGAGCTTGCACGACCACACAGTACATCTGATCGCCATGAAACTCGTCAGCATACATCATCTTATTATTCTGATCCTGATAGCACTAGTTTCATCAAAATCCAAGACAGTGCCCCTAGATGATAATTTCACACATTTCGAGACTGTTTATCGATAAATGATTTTCGGTCATATTATCGATATTTATTCGAACTATTAATTTTTTGCAAAAAGTTTTGAATTTTTTTATTATCATTAGTTATAATTAAAAAGGCGGTTAACCAAGTTATTAAACCAATTTAATCACATTAAATCCAATATTCAAATATTTAAATAATATTGGTATTTAAATAAGAAGAGTTCGAAATTTTGGGCCATTACATATATTTAGGAAAAAAATATTATTTTCTTTATTTCCTTTCCAAGGATATTAATAAAGATTTTGACTTCTTAGAAATTCATGCATTTTATTTTACCATTAAGACCCCTAAAATACTCAATAAGTTGAAACTCAAAGATGGTTAGTCCAACTATAGTGCTTCCTACTTAAAAGACTATGCTGACTAAATGGTATCATTGCTAAACTTTATGTAGCACACTCAATTGTAAATACAAATAACCGGTCTTATGCAACATATTACAACAGGATCACATATGCAAACGTCCAATTATCCAATGTAGACTATATCAATGGATCCTAGTAATGACCAAATAAGGATAAAACCATGCATTGTAGAATCTAATACAAAGATGATGCAGACAACAAATGTGGGTACATGTTTTACTAACTCATGGTTAAATTAAAACATGCAACACTACAAATAATAACATGTAATGCATCAATAACATGTAATGCATCTATCCAACATGAGCAATAAGTTTAGCAATTCTACAATAGAAGTCTAGTAAGTCAAGCATCAGCATTTCGAAGCATATTTAATTTAATAAATATGAACAACAATAACAAGTATAATGATTTCAACCATATCAATATATAGAAACAATGCTATAATCTAACCATCTTAATTTATTTAAAAAACATATGTATATTCCTGTATAATTTCAATATAATACAACAAAAGTTGATTTAAATTATAACAATAATTAACTATACTAATTTATAGTACAATAAAACAACATACGTTGAATATATTCTTATCATAGCTAATCAAAATTAAAACTAATATAAATACGTTTCATGGTAGTACTTGTTACTATATTCATATAATTCAACAAAAAATTACTAAAATACGCACCATTGTGGTAATTATGAACAATACGACAGTAAAAGTTAAAGAAATACAAAAATTGTTGATTAAATAAGCATAGCAATACTCGGTTGCTATGCCGGTAGAGTTAGTAAGTAAACGGTTTGTTCAAGAGTTTTTAAGGGTACTTAAAAAGTGTATCAAATAGGAAGTGTGTACATGCGTACATAGCAGGAGTAACATTAAGATAAACATGGCAAAGGCTATTGCTTGAACAGTTCAAGGGCAAAAGCAAGACCTTTGAGAGCAGTTTAATAGCATGCTGGTATTGCTACTAGAGACATTAGAAGGCATGGAAGCATTAAGTGTGATACCTAAGAATGTAGGTTGGTTGTGACGTAAGTGATAGGCCTGAATGGAGCAGTTATATGACTAGCATTTGAGTTGAGGGTGAAACCGGAGATAGGGATAAGATAAGGAGTTGAGAGCATCGAATAGGAGAGTGAAGTTGGATGAATATGTTATCGAGTAAGATGGGTTGCTGCACCTTCTCCAAATCACTGTCGGGCACCAATATTGGAGGCTGGTTGATGATCCCACACTTAGCACTGGTCCAAGAATTGGATCACGC
This sequence comes from Allium fistulosum, assembly GCA_030737815.1. NCBI lineage: Eukaryota > Viridiplantae > Streptophyta > Magnoliopsida > Asparagales > Amaryllidaceae > Allium > Allium fistulosum. The sequence continues at coordinate 785,154,979 of CM060908.1, forward strand.
ATTTTGTCTTTATCATCACGATCATCACGTTCCTGTCCTAGGGGACCACATCCCTTGTAACAATGCTTCTTTTTCGATCCTTGGATTTAATGCACGAACCGATGTTCATATCTCAAAAACCAAAAAATGTCAGATCGTTAGGTTATGATAACAAGACACAAATTGATAATTCTAACTATATCTTTCTGGATTCATAACGGGAGAAACAACAAATAATACAAAAATAAACTTATATCCAAACCAATCTTTATAACATATTCAAGGTCATAGATCCATATAATATATAATTGTTAATCCAAACTACACACGACACACTATAATGTCAAATTAACACACATATATATATATATAATATAAATACATAGGTAATGCCTCTGTCATCGACATTATTGACACCACCTAAGCAAGCTTGACTCCTTAGTCTGTCAACCTATCAATATCATACAAAAATTGTGGAGAGGGGTTCAATCTTATGTTTGAGTGGATGAAACTAGTTTACTCCACATATACTTCAAACGTACTAATTATAACATCATTTGAATCTAATTAACTTGAGTAAACATACTTTAACCTACTAACATGCATATAAGAGTAATAACATCAACATCCAAAAGTTGACTACTTGATTAAGGTAAATATTACACCTAACCACTTAACATATTCACCTAAACGTCATAGATATATAAATGACTCGATATAGCATGTCCTATGCCCATTATACTTTGATCAATAGGCAAAGCCATAGGAATGGTCATCGAAGGTCGCATAAGCATGCATATGGACATCTCCATTCTCTCACGATCCACATACTAGATATGTATGATCTATGATGCCATGGTAAGTCAATAAGATCCACTAACGTAAATACGAGATCGATATGAACATTGAACACCGACATTAATATTCAACACCCACACACACACTATTATATATATACCTCCATTATATACACATTCACTTCATTTAATCATGCTCGGAAGTCATATCAAAATATAGTATAAACATGACTCCCAAGGAAAATGCCTTAAAATGATTGGATAAATGGACGCACTTTGGCGTTATTGGGTTAAGGTCATATTGACCCATATAACAGCCATCGATCGACCTTTGGTTCCCTCACCAATCGACCGATTGGTCGAAGTTTGTAGGAGCGCTGCTCGGTTTTATATAATTTCTTCCAGTTTTTTTTTGAACTTACCTTACTCATTTTAGATCCGATTCCTTATCCATTTTCTTTGAAATTTTGAAATGATTCTCCAATATCTTTCAACTTCAATTTCATTAAAAATATTTGATCAAAATCATTTCAAAACGATCTTAAAAGTTTGTTTTTATAAAACTATAGAAACACTCCCTCATATATGTACTTTAAAATATACTTAAAAATCATTGTAAGTTCAAAATAAAAATATAATAGGACCTGAAATACTATAAGATACATTTTAACAATGTTTACTTAATTTTATATGCCTTTATAATGTATATTTTGATATTAATACATTGCTACGCATAAAAATACCTCTTTTCAATACATTACCAAATAATGCACTTAAAATCATTTTAAATACAGTTAAATTTAAATTTATTTTTTGAAATATATCCTTTCACCTTGGAAATCATTTTATAAACTCTTTACTTGATTTTATATGGTATTTTACATATATTATACACATATATGTCTTTACTAACTTACGTTATCATCCTACTTCATGCATACCTATATTTATATTATACGTATATGTATATATATGTATATATAGTTTAATTAGATTTCAAAATTTATTCTCTAAACAAAATTAATCATCACATTTCACATTTTATTAATTCATTCATGGTATGAATTCAAGACATAGTTTATCAACCTTCAATCTTAATATTCCTGACATACATCAACATCGTTTCAACTGCATTGCAAATAGTAATCAAAGTATCATGTAATTTCAGTTTTTATTCATTTTTTATTCCATCTGAATCAGTAATTAACATAATGATTCCTAAAGTTTGACCCTAAGCATAGATTATAGTCATACTATAGCATTAAATTTGAATTGTAGATGAAAGAGACAAGCTCACTCACAAATTGAAGATCGAAATCTTAAAATCCTCCGCTATCTAGACTGCTGTTAGACGGTGTATTTTCTATCGATTAAAAAATTGTCGAAAAATTATATCGTTATAAACCGCAAGCGCCCGACATACAATTGTAGTACATGTGCGAGTATGGGTCGATCCGTAGTAAATGAATTAAATTTAATACTACTCAATCAAATTAACCCAAAGTTTTGAAGTGGTTTTGAACTAAGAAAAACTGCAAAAATTAAACTAGAGCAATGGTGAATAAACTATGATAATAAGAAGCAATTTAGAGGCAAATCCACTTCCAACCATTCATATAAATCAACATGAAATTCATGTGTAATCTCTCATTAAAATATTAAGTAGAAATGATTGATGTGCTTATTATAAGTATGATTTATTTGTACTATTAATTAGAACAACTGAAATTATCAAACTCTAACACACCATTCAAACCCACTTATCAACACTCATGAAAATGACATGAAAATTGAAAATAAAATCTATTTTAAGTATGATCTATTTACTATTAATTAGTAACATAGACCATCAAATTTTGATTCTAGTTTGACTTTCATGATCAAAATCACTTAGGCAAATGATCAAATAGTTTATGTTTTAAATGGAGTTAAGCATAGCCTATTTGATATGTCAACATAGGCTATCAAAATTCAATAAAAAGAAACATAAACTATAACGTCCCCGATATTATCAACCATTCGCATCCGCACATGTCGGACTTGAATTGCTCAAAATATCATGTTGTAAATAAAATTTTGGCAAACTCATTATATACAGTAAATAAATAATCACAGATCACAGACACAGAGTAATATAATGCAGCGGAAACAAAGGAATAGTAGTTCATGAAGCTACTATATAAATACATCAGAGTTAAGTAAGATAAAATATAAGTACCCAGATACAATAGGAGAAACAGTATGATAATCAGGTACAACTCAGAATACAACTGAAATCAACTGGATAACAAAATGAATAGATATCTAGATCTTCAAAGCAAAAGTCCAGCTCCAAAGGTGAGTCTCTAATGCTGTATCACTCGATCTGACCCGAGCGTAAAGCAAACACAAAACACTCGAGTCAGGACATACATACTTATACAAATGTAAACCAACTCAAGTGAACTGTAATAAAGGTACGAGTAACTTAAAGAATGATTAGGATCGCCCATTCTTCAAGGATCCGTTAAACTATCTACTATAGTAATATTCGCTATTATAATAATGTCTAATATAAAATAAACATACTTTTTAATAGCGTCAAGGGGTTACCCATATAGCCCTTAACACGTAATAGTCCCAGTAGTCTATCCAGTATTAGCATACTCCCAAAATGGGGGCTACCCTCGATACTCCACAGGCTATGGGAGAAATCACAACTCGTAGTAAAGCTCGATATGGTAGGTGACACGGCACACAAGGCAATGCCATGGTAGATATACCAATTACGCATCCGGACTGGTGGTGACGCATAGCAGCCACTACCTCCCACCTCGAACATCACTCCCAAATCAAGGGGTGCACCCAAGTAATAGAATGGTATCGAAGAAGTGTGTCCGATCAGAGGTTCTACCTCCTTGGCCCGTCGATCGCTCCTATTTTAGCCACCTTATGCCAACTCACAGGAGTTGGTTCCACGTATATACCTTAGGATCGTCGCCACCATCCTACTTCATTCTGGAAACTCCACCGCGTACACAGTTGTCAAAGTGGTTTTCAGTATCGACAGAGAGTATGTCCATATCTGATCCCGGCCTCTTTAACAACCAATCGTTATTATAACACCGTGGTCATTTAAAAATATATATACTTTAAAAACCTATAATATCATTTTCATTTCAAAACATAACCTTTATTCCAAAATAGTATATACTTCAAAACCAAATTCAATAATATATCATTTAAATAAAATCCAAATTTTCAATCACTATTCTTTCCTTTATTTATAAAACTTGAAATATTCTTTAAAACCATCTTAAACCCAAATCACATAATGCAGTCATATTCTTAATCTCAAAATTTTAATCGGTTTCAAATCAATATATTCAAAGATAATTCTTAAATAAATTCTATTTCAAATAAATTCATTTTTCAAACCATATTACTATCGTAGTTATAACAGTTTCAAAACCTTAACACTTTGAAACAATAATACTTTAATTCCGATAAAACATTTCAATTTTGATATATATTTCAAATCTTTAAATATTCCAAAATTATACATTTAATTATAACACTGTGAAACCATAATAATTTAAAACCCATAGCACTCTAAAATGTAACTTTTATAACCATAGCAATTTGAAACATTAAATTTTAGAAATAATGACATTTCGAAAACATAACCTTAGGTCATCATAGCATTTTGGAAAAGCGATACTTAAGAAATCATAGCAAGTTGGAAATATAACTTTAAGGGATCATAACGTTTTTGAAATGTAATATTTAAGAAATCAAGGCATTCTGGAATGTAATAATTTCCACTTTACCATTTTATATAATCCAAATGTTTATATACTTACACATTTTTACCATAGTTATTTTATCACTTCTATTTTATTAAACTAATTAATTCATTTGGATATTAAATAAACCATGCTTTTAGGTTAAATAAACTTAATTACTGTAATTCCCATTTAAAGTTGAAATTCCTTATGTTAAGTTAAAGTATATTATTAACTTGCATTTCATTATTACAGTAAGGAACATTTATTGTTTTAATCAATATTACATTAACTAAAATTACATGTCAAATGTTCATTTTTAACTTACATTTTATTTTCACAATAAAGAGCATTTATTGTCTTAATCAATATCCCATTAATTAAAATTTCATGTCAAATGTTCATTTTTAACTTACATTTTATTTTCACAATAAAGAGCATTTATTGTCTTATTCAATCTCCCATTAATTAAAATTACATGTCAAATGTTGATTTTTAACTTACATTTTATTTTCACAATAAAATGCATTTATTGTCTTAATCAATATCCCATTAACTAAAATTACATGTGAAATGTTCATTTTTAACTTACATTTTATTTTCACAATAAAGAGCATTTATTGTCTTATTCAATCTCCCATTAATTAAAATTACATGTCAAATGTTCATTTTTAACTTACATTTTATTTTCACAATAAAGAGCATTTATTGTCTTAATCAATATCCCATTAATTAAAATTACATGTCAAATGTTCATTTTTAACTTACATTTTATTTTCACAATAAAGAGCACTTATTGTCTTATTCAATCTCCCATTAATTAAAATTACATGTCAAATGTTCATTTTTAACTTACATTTTATTTAAACCAAATCACAAATTTCCAAATTAAGTTATATTTCAAATCACAAATTTTCCATTCATTTATTTAACATTTTTAATATATAGAAAAATCATTAACACTTTATTAAATCATTTTAAAAACCAAATTTAAATCAAAATACCAAAAATTTACATTTTCAAAATACTTAAAACTTCTAGAAAAAAATACATAAAATAATCACGGGTCTGTATAATATTTTCTAACCTAGGTCAAGTGATACGAATAATATATCATTTCAATCCGTAATTTACAAAGAAAAATCCAGGTTCTATCATTTCAAACCCGCAATCCCAAGTTAAATAAAAATAAATAAAAATCGCTCAGGCTTATCATTTCAGCCCATAACGATCTTTCCCTATTCTAAAGTCCGTTCGGGTATGTATCATTTCAACCCATAGTGATTCTATTCTACAGGGAACTTGCAGTGTGAGAACAGAATATAAATAAACAGTAAAATAAAATAAAATATAACAGATGATGGGACAAGTTAATAACAGGGTTTAACATCATATAATTTACATCACAGGCAGGTATAACATGATATAATAATTTCTACACTTTCACTTGCTATCAATTCACAATAATATAAGTATGAATGTTAGGTGTGATTACTCACCTTTTAAAAGCTAGAATCAAATTAGAAACCCAGATCCAAACTCAGCAAAGCACGAAAGGCACGACATGGCACAACTATATTTTTGAGTGGATGGAGAATCAGATCCAAATTTTATATGCAAACAAATATTACATACATAGGAATATGATTCAATACAAAAGAATAGAGGTTAAAACAATGGAAAAATAAATGAATCAAAGTGGCATAACTTGCCTTAATCAATCAATGGCTTGGCTACACCACATATGGGTTCAACCATCATCTTGTGTTGCTTGGTCATGATGGTTAGAGGTGCGCTAGAGGGAGGCATGATCGAGCCTTGCTTGAACAAAATAGAAAACAAAAGAAAGAAAAAAGGAAAGAGAGAAGGAGGAGAAGCCATGAGAACTTGCTGTAATTTTTTTCTTCAGGAAACAAATGAGAAGAGATGGAATGAATTTTGTACATGAATTGCAAGTAAAAGACACAGCTAAAGGAAAGAAATAAATGTTAAGAAAAAAGGGCAAGAATTAAGGAGTTTTGAATGGTAAGAAAAAGGAAAAGAATCTTGTGTATAATTTATTCTTAAATGCAAATGGAAAATGAGAACATAATGGGAAATAAATTTTTTACGTGAATGGCAAAAGGAAATACTGGATATAGAAGAAAAAAGGAAAAAAAAAGAAACAGTTAAGGAGTTATGAAAGCTAGGGAAACGAAAAGGCATAAGTTAAGGAGAAAGAAACGTACAATATATTTTATTTTTAAATGCAAATGAAAAAAAATTGAGAGATGGGAAATAAATTTTTGTACGTGAATTTTCAACTTGATATGCACGGCTAGAAAATAAATAAAGAGGGTATGTGAATAAAAAGGCAAGAAAAAGGCACAATTTAAGGAGGAAGAATCTTGTATATTTTTTCCTTTGTTTGCATGTAATGAAAAGGCAATAAATATACAAAACAGGTAACCTATATCTCTTGAAATTCCTAAGCTATTATTCAAAGAAAAATCAATCAAAGATCAAATGAATATATTCAAAGTTTATACAAATAAAATAGAAAATAAAAATTAGAGAAACAAACATAGGGAAATAAAATATAGAAAGTCATTGCGTGCAAACACTGTATTTTTATCTAAATTAAAATTATAAGTTTAAATTCCCAAAAAAATCCATATTAACATTGGTTTAGATACTAATACATTAATAACTTCCCAATTCATCCAAATTTCAGTTTACATAGTAATTAATTTCATTTACCTACAATAATCCATTTTATTATAGATTACATTCCAATTAAATAAAAATTGTTTCCAATAATTTGATTTGGTTTAATTGCCATCTTTGTACTAGGTCCATTATTACCCTCTATACCTAGTTATATTAGTTTTATACCCCCTTTTTACATCTTAGATTATGTATAAATGTTACATTTCTAAATGTGTAATCTTGTCAATTGTATACATTAATTAAGGTTGAAAACCAATAAATAAATTTACCTTAGTTCCCTTCTTTTTTACAAATTTATTACTTTATAAATAAATTTACGTTTCTATTTAATTTATACATTCACATTTCCCGTTACCGCATTAACTCTCATTAATGACATTAAAGATTCCCTATTTAATTTATAGACTAAATAGGCAACTTATAATAGTTGTTATCATTACCCTTTAATTTATAGTTAAGTTTATTATATTCAACTAATTATTATAATTACCTACCTAATATTGAATTTACTCAATTACTATTAATTAAACTAATTCATTTATTTACACACCACTTACCCTTATTTACTTATATTCAAATTTATACTCAAATATAACAGTTACAACTAAATTAATAGGCCAATTAAATAGTAACTTACAATCGTTACTATTACTTTAAGTCACATTAATGAATTCATTATTGTTTACAAATCAAATGTTACAATTACTTAATTAACACTGATTTACTTCAATTTATATTAATCATATATTATCTCATTGATGATTCAACATTCACACTTGTGATTTCATTGTTCAGTACAAATGTTACCATTCTTATATACCAAATCTTTATCTAAGAGTCATTTAATTCATATTATTCCTTTTATAAATTTAAATGTTTGCATTAGTTTTCTTACATTAATTTATAGCCAAGTAGACCAATTTTAATTACTTCACTAAATTATAATTTCATTTCAATTGTTAATAATTAGTTTTTAAATACATTGTTACATTTCATTTTGGCATTCATTTCATTATTAAATTACAAAGTTTTTATTTCTTCTAAATTTATTTACCAAAATCTTATTAAATTGACAACTTTAATTATTGAAAATTTACGGGTCGTTACATAAACCACCATCATTCATATTTTCCATCAAGCACATAAGAGAGATTACAAATGAAATCATTATGTTAATTTAATATGTTTCATGTGAGCTTCATTACCCCTAAACTGAAGGGGTTTAGCTACTCATTTTTGAAAACATAATAACATAAATTGATTTCAACATAAACATAAATGAAGAGAAGTGCTAATTAAAAGAAGAAGGAACTAACTACTTGCATAAAATAAATCTAAACTAATTGCATGGATTAAAAGAGAGCATAAGAAACTAAAAGAGCATAAAAGAAAGGATAAATAAAAATTGCATGAAAGCAAAAACAAGGCTTAAGAAGACATAAAAGAAACTTTTATTTATCTTTGATTTTGTGGCTACAACTTGCATGAAAAGGTAAGAAGATAATTACATGAGACATAAAGGGTGTTTATACATGCTTAAAACCCTAATTCATATTTTAGGGGACTACCTAAAATGCCCTTTAGGAAGTGTAACCTCCAAGTAATCATTAGGGAATTGATTAATCCCTAATACCATGCCTTTAAGCCTCCATTAACATGTGTACATGCTTTTAATTGTGGACCATATGGTAGTGGGTTTGTGGGCTCCTCCATGTTGCATGAATTCGTTTATTTCCATTCTTCATTTGCCTCCAACGTATGTGCATGCATTTATCCATAAACCCTCTTCATATTTTGCACTTCATTTCCTACAAATGAAAATAAAAATGTGCAAATAAATTTTCTCAAATTAAACCATACAAAAAATTACCATTTTACCCCCTAAATGAAAATGAATAAATGATGATTTGAAAACAATTTAAATTTTGGTTTAAACATGTAAAATACCTTAAAATTCTCATTTATTTAAATAAAAGTAGATTAAATATGGAAGTAAAAATATGCACTTTTACATGCACACAAATACCCCCACACTTATCTTTTTATTCGTCCTTGAATAAACTAAAACCAAGAAAAATCTATTTTCGTAGGAAACATTGAGCAAATGCAACAAGCCGTTAAACCTCTAAATGTCCATAGGACGAGTGTTGTCTCGTGAGGGTTTACAGAAGATACTACCCACAAAATCTAAATGCGATATGCAGATTCTACATGATGAAAATTGTCGAAAATATTTACACATGAAGAATTTACTTTTAAGTTGACACGAGTAAGTTAAATATAAGTTATGGTCATTATCAAGAAATTTTAGTCATTTTACTCGTCAAAACTTCCAACAAAAATTATATCATCATCACAATTAGACTCTAGTTTGGCTAATTGTTTCGGTTGATAACATAGTGCAACTATGAAATGGATCCTTAGTTGATTATCAAAGTTTTTCAAAGTGGTATTTTTATTTCTTTTGAATAACAAGTCGAATCAAATAAGTGAAAATAGTGCTTGGATTATAATTGCTTGCTCTCTCTATTTTTGAAAAGTGGTAACATTATTATTATTTACACACCTAACTCAGATAAACTAAGGCCAGAAATACCGATCATGCACTGCCTTTTGGGCTTACGTGCGAAGGGTATAGAGCATGGCGAGTGTGCACACTTGCATATAAACACATGACTCTTGGTAGTTATTATTATTAAATCTATTTACATACACCTAACTCAGATAAACTGAGGCCAGATATACCGATCATGCACTGCCTTTCGGGCTTACGTGAGAAGGGTACAGAGCATGGCGAGTGTATACACTTGCGTGTGAACACATTACTCTGGGTGTTTCTTATTTTTATAAAAACCATTTTTTTTAGTTTTTTCTTTTTTGTAAAATGAGTGTTTTGCAAAATCATCTTAGCACCACTTAACTTAGAAGATCAAAAATGTTATCGCCTTTACTTTAAATCAACCACTCTTTCAAAGATTTTAATTAGGATATACGTCATAATTATCACTTATGAACCTTCCTATATACTAGTTAAACCATAGTTACTTGTAATCAAACTTTATTTTTATTTCTTTTAAGGCAAATAAATTTTCAGAACTTTCAGTACCCAAAAACATATACTTATCCTATAGTGTTTCTTCAAAAGTAAATCAATATGCCAAAAAGAAAATATGTTTTGCAATGTTTTTTAAGTTTCGAGTTTTGGAAAGAAAATGCAAAAAATAAACCATGAAAAATAAAAAATGAACATGAGACTCCCCCCCCCCACACTTAATTTTGACCATGTCCCCACAGTCAATGCATGATATAATGAGTGTAATGAGGAAAAATATGTACATATTTACAAGAGAGAGTTAACATTTCTTACTATACGTAGTATGGCTCATGAAGAATCATGAGCTCCTCCTCTCGATCACTTGCCAGCTCCAAATAAGGTTTCAAACGATGACCATTAACTTTAAAAATCGATCCATCCCTAGGGTTTTCTATTTCTATGGCACCGTGTGGAAAAACAATACGTACGTTGTACGATCCTGTCCACCTTGATTTTAACTTCCCAGGGAACAAATGAAGTCGAGAGTCATATAAAATAACTTTTTGGTTTGGCGAAATTTTTTTCCTTAAGATTGACTTGTCATGAAAAACTTTTGTTCTTTCTTTGTAAATTTTCTCGTTTTCATACGCGTCATTCCTAATCTCCTCTAATTCATTAAGTTGCAATTTTCTGTTTTCGTCGGCTTTTTCAAGATCAAAGTTCATGTTCTTAATCTCCCACAACGCTTTATGTTCAAGTTCAACGGGAAAATGGCACGCTTTACCATATACAAGCCGAAAAGGAAAAACCCCAAGATTGGTTTTATACGCATTTCTATAAGCCCAAAACGCATCTGTCAATTTTTGTGACCAATCTTTTCGATTTTTATTCATAGTTTTCTCCAAAATTTGTTTGATTTGGCGATTTGAAACATCAACTTGACCACAAATTTAAGGATGATAAGGAGTGGATAACTTGTGGGTTATCAAGTATTTCTTAATTAGAGATTCAAATGAACGATTACAGAAATGGGTTCCATTGTCACTTATTATTGTGCGAGGTGTTCCAAACCTCGAAAAGATGTTTCTTTTATGAATTTCACAACAACTTTGTGGTCATTTGTTTTACACAGAATGGCTTCAACCCATTTAGAGATGTAACCAACAGCAAGAAGAATGTACAGATTTCCGAAAGAATTGGGAAATGGTCCCATAAATTCAATACCCCAAACGTCAAAGATCTCGATGGTAAATGGGGTTCAAAGGCATCATGTTTCGTCGAGGGATTATTCTTAACATTTTGCAGTGATCGCAAGTTTTACAAAACTCAAATGCATCTTTGAAAAGCGTAGGCCAGTAAAAACCACATTGAAGTACCTTTTCGGTTTTTTTCTTTGGATTAAAGTGACCACCACAAGCTTGGTCATGACAAAACGAAAGGACGCTGTTGATTTCGCAATCCGGGAAGCAACGTCGAATGATTTGGTCGGAATAGTACTTAAACAAGTATGGATCATCCCAATAGAAGTACTTGACTTGGGAAAGAAATTTATATTTATCTTGATTCGACCAAAATGAAGGAATTTCCTTAGTGGCTAGATAGTTCACTATGTCAGCGTACCATGGATTGACAGAAACAAAAAGGAGTTATTCATCAGGAAAGTTCTCATTGATCGGTAAAGAAGATGGTGCGTTTGGAAGACGCGACATATGGTCAGCAATGACATTGTCAGACCTTTTTTGTCTTTGATCATAAGGTCGAATTCTTGGAGTAAAAGGATACAACGATGAGACTTAGCGTCCTATTTAGCGAAAAGGTGCCTAAGAACGGAATGGTTAGTGTAAACGGTAATATCTGAGCCAATCAAATAAGGTCGGAATTTTTCGAGTGCAAAGACTACTACTAGAAGGTCTTTTGCAGTGGTCGTGTAATTAAGTTGAGCATCGTTTAAAGTTATACTAGCCTAGTAAATGACGTAAAGAATTTTGTTGATGCGTTGTCCTAAGACAGCACCAACTGTGAAGTTAGAAGCATCACACATTATTTCAAATGGAAGATCCCTATTGGGTGAGCAAATGATGGGAGCAGAAATGAGTTTGTTTTTGAGATGTTCGAAAGCAAAAACATAGTCAGAATTAAAGTCGAATGGAACATCACTTCCAAGAAGAGTCGTCAAAGGTTGAGCAATTTTACTGGCGTCGATAAAAACTAGTGTGTCCAAGGAATGAACGAATGTCCTTAACAGATTTGGAAATGGGTAGATTCGCAATTACCTCAACTTTCGGTTTATCTACCTCAATGCCTTTGTTTGAAATGACGTGCCCAAGAACAATGCCGTGTTTGACCATGAAATGGCATTTTCCAATTTAACATTAAGTGTTTGTCCTTGCAACGATTAAGAACCAACTCAAGATGGTGTAAGCATTCGGAAAAAGAGTTTCCAAAGATGGAAAAATCGTCCATTAATACTTCAAGAAAACGTTCGATCATATGGGAAAAGATGCTGACCATCCATCTTTGAGAAGTAGAAGGAGCGTTGCAAAGGCCAAATGGCATACGTCGATATGCAAAGGTGCCAAAGGGACACATGAAAGTCGTTTTCTCTTGATCTTCGAGAGCGGTTGGAATTTGATTATAACCGGAATAACCATCAAGAAAGCAATAGAATTCATGGTCGTCTAATCATTCAAGCATTTGGTCGATGAAAGGAAGAGGAAAGTGATCTTTACATGTTGGAGGATTTAATTTTCGATAATCAATGCAAACATGCCAACCCATTTGCGTACGAGTTGGTATGAGTTTGTTAGAGTTGTTCTTGATAACGGTAAGTCCGGACTTTTTTGGTACGGCATAAATTGGGCTAACCTAAGAATTATCAAAGAATGGGTATATGATTCCATTATCGAGAATTTTAAGAATTTCATCATGAACCGCATCCTTTATTTTTGGGTTAAGCCTTCGTTGTGCGTCATGAACAGGCTTGGCATCGTCATCTAAATGGACGTATTTTGAACAAGAGCGAGACTAATTCCCTTTATATCGGTGATCGACCATCCAATTGCATCTTTTTTTTAAAAGAATTGAAAGAAGGGAAACATCTTGATTGAGAGAGAGAGTTGAAGAGATTATTATGGGAAATGTTTCGTTGTCACCTAAGTATGCGTAGTTTAGGTGATCAAGAAGAGGTTTGAGGTCCAACCTCGGGGGTTGCTCAGTCAAAGAATTTGGTTGAAGTTTTGATTAAATAGTAAGAGGTTCAAACGGAGGCGCATTTTCAATTTCGTTAGGCATGTCTTGAAACATTTGTTCGTATTTGGTCTAGCGTTCGTTGTTTTGGTCAACTGTTTTATAATCAAAATTTTCTTGAATGAAGCTAACTTCCAGCATTTAGTCACGTGGTTCGTTCGATTGATTTTCAAGATTGAAAATGTTAAGATCCAAAGTCATGTTTCCAAAAGAAATTTTCATTAAACCGTTTCGACAATTGATTAGGGCATTTGAAGTAGCCAAGAAAGGTCGGCCTAAAATCAATGGAATTTGACTCATCGGATTGTTCACGGTTTGTGTCTCTAAAACGATGAAATCGATGAGGAATATAAATTGACCGATTTTGATGAGTACGTCCTCAATTTCTCCCATAGGTTTCTTTATCGAATGATCGGCAAATTAAAGAGTTACTTTCATCGGTTTTAGTTCACCCAAGCCAAGTTGTTGGTAAACTGGATAAGGAATCAAATTGACACTTGCACCCAAGTCTAGTAAGCACTTATTAATCGTTTTGTCTCCTATCGTGCACAAGATCATCGTACATCCAGGATCTTTGTATTTAATGGGAATTGATTGGGACAAGACTTCTTTAAGTCTGGCAGCTAAGAAAACTTTCTTGGGTACATGAGTGTGTCATTTTTGAGTACATAAGTCCTTGAGAAACTTAGCGTAAGTTGGGACTTGTTGAACGATATCAAGAAGCGGGATATTTACTTTCACTTGTTTAAAAAATTTCAACATCTTTTCCATTTGATCAGAGTGTTTCTTGGGACGAAGGCGATATGGAAATGGAACACAGTACTCAGTATGTCGGTCTACTTGAGTAGAAGAAGAATTTGGATTGGAATTTGATTCAATGTTTGGTTCAATGTTTTGTTCTGAATCGCTTGTTGTTTTCGAAGAGTCAAGAGGAGCTTTTGGTAAATTGTTTGGATTAACAACTTGATTATCGATTTGTTTACAGGAACGCAAATTCGTAATAGCATTCATTTGGTTGACATTGCTATCTTGAACTACATGGGCTTGATTCGAATTCGTGTTTTGATTTCTAGGATTTGAAACTGGCTGACTTGGGAATTGCCTTGTTCATTTTCACTCACAGACGTGGCTAATTGACTCATTTGCATTTCAGATGTTAACAAATTTTGCAAATTGCTATTTGATTGGAGGGTTTGAGTGGTTGCCTTATGAGAAACCCCACAACCCTTAATATACCCAAAAAGGGCACACTAAAGAATATGGTGCGTTTTAGGTATTGCTAAAAACTTACAAAGACAAAGACTTACAAGACAAAATAAATAAAACAGTGGAAACATTTAATAACAATAACTTATTAAAAATCAAACTTCATAAAATAAGTCATAACCAAAATAAGTCTCAAAATACGGAATACATGTCTTATGGAAAACATCATCTTAGTCGCAATATCAGAGTACATACATAAAACCATTCCTATCAACAAGTGTTAGTACATGAAAATAAAACTGAAAAAGAAAAAGAATACATGAAGAAAAACTCTGCAACTGAATCTCCAAGAAAATCTGAAATCTACTGTCCCTGCCTCTGCTGGCCTATGGGGGAAAAGGGGAAATAGAGGAGTGGGTCAGACTAAAAGTTTGGTGAATGAAAGTAATTACTAGTATTCTTAAGCAAGGTAAAGATAATAGGCTTTGCACCAGTTCTAGAATAAAAGGAAATAAAGGAAAAGATAAAGTTGGAATAAAATACAGTTAACTTTTTCCTTTGCTTAGATAGTTCGATTGGATTGTTTGCACTTTTCTAAAACTGCTTTGATTAGGCTGAAATCCCAATCCTAGTTTAATTAGGCTGAAGTCCTAATTCTACCCTTTGATCAGCCTTCTATCTCTGTTGTGCCTACTGCGGGCTAATCCCATCATGTAGGTCCCACAGCAAAAGACACATGTTTAGCACTTGGAACTCAATGGCGACTTATCTCCCTGCACCGAGGCTGCATGCTCGACCACCGTTAGGCTCGCATTACCTGTTGCTCCCTCTTTAGACCTCTTATTTACCCTAAATAGCATAAGCGTGCCCAGCCTCACCTTCGTGTGTTGTGAGACCACCTGTTCCTGACTGAAGGGGAATGCTGCCGATACGGGTCCTAACAAAAAAATCTAGTTGCGCCCCTTGTCCAAATCCCCTAATTTGAACTTCTAATTATTGACCACTTATCTACCCTAAACAGCATAAGCGTGTCCCAAGGTAAATGCTGCCGGTATGGGTCCTACTTCTATCTTTGCTTATTAACTTAGTATAAATCTTTAAAATAAGCCTTTTCTATTTTGTCTCTAATTATAACATGTGTGTTATAACTTTGCTTATTTACTTAACCTAAGACCTAAGTTTAAAAATAAGCTACTTCTGCTACTTCTGCTATTTCTTCTATTTTCTCTTTTTAGCTATAATTACATGTTATAACTATGCTTGCAAATGTCTTAAATTTGCCTATTTCAGTCTAAGTCCAATTTATTACAGTTCTTCATATTTTACATCCCATTTTATGTTAATTCAGTGTTCTCATATTTTAGTCCATATTAACGAATTATTTTCTTCTATTTATTCCATTCGCATAAGAAGGGAATTAAAAAGAAACTGACATTTATAGAATAAATCCCAACATAGAATAGATGTAAATAAAACGTAAATAACAGTAAATAACCGCAAAAACCGTAAATAACTGTAAATAATTGGAAAGCTATAATTAACAGCAAATAATTGCAAATAACTGAAATAGAATAGCTAAAAGAAAATAGACTGGAAAACAAGTCTAAAATTTACTTAAAAATAAACTATAAATAAACTTGCATAAAGGTTATCCCAAAATTGTTGAAAAACCACAACTATTGGAAACCCAATTATTTTAAATTACTTAAAAATCTAAAATAATTACTTAAACACTCTCCTGTGGTCCTTAGCTCTTTCCTTTGGCCTTCCTGGATCCACTTGAGGGGTATAAAATATTTTAATTAAAAAGATCTTCTCCTTGGAAAAATATTCCTTTTGGGGTCCAGCCTCAGGCAATGAACCCAGATGGGGAAAATTTGAATGAGAAAAATAGCTAGGCCTAGGGTCTTATTTATAACGTCACTTGTGGATCTTAGACTGTTAGATTTGGAGATTAAATCTGGTGCAACTATGTCATAGGCTCGATGGGAACCATCGGGTGGAAGCACGAACTCACGAGATGGAGTAAAAATAGCAAAATGACGTGTTGAAATCGAACTGGACAAAGCCAACAAAAGAATGCACGCGGGTCGACCTGGGTATCGACCTACCACTTGCTAGGGTCGACCTAGCCATGGTGAGGGTCGACCCTAGCGTCGACCTTGCCTATATATATATATATATATATATATATATATATATATATATATTCTTTTGTTTTCTCGTTTCTTGTTTATTCCATAACTTATTCGTTCTAGCTCCGATTTTGACAATCTATATATGGAAATTGACCAAAAAATTACCACGGACACAATGGTGCGACTCCCATGGTCCAATTTTGAAAATTTCACAAAGTTATTTTATTATTTAATTAATTCGTTAATTAATTACTATAGCTTAAATTTTTGGTTTTTACATTCTCCCCTCCTTAAGGGATTTCGTCCCCGAAATCTCTAAGGATAGAGGAATGAAATAAATGTTTTCATCCAAGTTCTATAACCAACTACTCAACCATCATCCATTACATCAATTGTCCTTAAGTTTTTCTAATGTGATTTATGATACATATGCAATTAGTGTAGTGTCAATGTCCCTAACTAATGCAAAAGATTAGGCGGTCTACCGATTCAGTTGACCTCCTTTTATGCAATCATGTCTTTGTCATGTATCCAAATGAATGAAAATTCCCTAATGATAACTGATAGTTCTATATGCGTGCTACAATCATCATCCAAATGCAACAATCATGTGATAATTATCTGTTTATAGCAACCATGGAATAAAATAAAAATAAAAATGCAAATGCGCACATATCCATATGCATATGCCCTAGTGTCCTAGTTAGGCCGATCCCTAAGAGATAATAGTGCCTAGTGTAAGTATATGCGTTCATTAACATCCACTAGCAACCACTAGTATCCATCATACATAACATGTTCTAATAACATGTTCACATCAAATCCTACCATCCATAGGTTAAATCCTAAGTTCTACCCTCCCAAAGGATAATAAAGGAAAGAACCTATTAAAAACTAAAGATGGAAATAGAAAATTCTAAAACTTACTATCAAAGAGATGCAGATAAGAGTACGAATCTTCTCTTCGGCTTCCCACGTAGCGTCTTCAACATCGTCTCCCCACTACACCTTCACTAACGGGACTTCTTTATTCCTAAGCTTCTTAATGTCACATCCAATGATCTTGGTAGCAATACGACGAACCGATTCTTCTCTCTCCACTTCAACCTCCTCCAGTTGACTAGGCTCCACAATCTCTGTTGAGTCATGTAAGCACTTTCTCAAGTGCGAAACATGAAAAACATCGTGTACTCCCACAAGCCTCTCCGGTAGCTTTACTCGATACGCCATCTTCCCTACTCTCTCTACAATGGGGAACGGTCCTACGAATCTGGGAGCTAGTTTCCCACTCAATCCAAACCTCACCACCTTCCTTAGCGGGGATACTTTAATGAAAACTAAGTCTCCTACCTCAAACTCAATGTCCCTTCTCCGCTTGTCTGCATAAGATTTTTGTCTATCTTGGGCTGTTTTCATCCTCGTTCTAATCAAATCAACCTTCTCTGAAGTCTCCCTAACCATGTCAGGACCAAGTAGCAATCTCTCCGTAGACTCCACCCAACATGAAGGTGACTTGCAAGGTCTCCCATAAAGAGCTTTGAAAGGTATCATCCTAATCCTAGCTTGAAAACTGTTATTATATGCGAACTCCACCAAAGGAAGATGCTCCTCTCAAGTTCCTCCAAAATCAAGAATGCACATCCTCAACAAATCCTCAAGCACTCTATTAACTCTCTTCGTTTTTCCATCCGTCTGAAGGTGATAGGCCATACTCAATCTAAGCTGCATCCCTAAAGCCTCTTGCAAGCTTCTCCAAACTCGCTAGTAAAAATAGGGTCTCAATCGCTCACTATGCTAGAGGGAACTCCATGAAGTCAGACTATCTCACGAACATATAAGGATGCCAAATAAGATGTCGTCCTCTTACTCTTGACCAGAATGAAGTGGGCGGTCTTAGTCAATCGATCTACAATCACCCAAATGCTAGTATTCCCCTTCCTAGACCGGGGTAAACCATCTATGAAGTCCGTCGAAACACTATCCCACTTCCATTCGGGTACATCCAATGGCTGAAGTAATCCACCGGGCTTCTGCTTCTCTGCCTTAACTCTTTGGCACACAAGACACTTAGCTACAAACTCCGCCACATCCTTTTTCTTGCCACTCCAATAAAACATTCTCTTCATGTCCCTATACATCTTATCACCACTCGGATGAATAGTTATTCGAGAATGGTGTGCTTCCTCTAGAACTGCTCTCAACAAATCACTAGTGCGGGGGACACAAAGTCTTCCATCTCTCCTAAGCCACCCTTTGCTAGCTATGGAATAGTGTTGGAGATGTCTACAGACCTCTCCTCTGCTAATCCTCTATAAAATATCCATAAGCTCTGAATCCTCTCGCTGCCTCGAGCCAATCTGATCTATAAGGGTAGGCTTAACCTCAAGTGCTTCTAACAATCCCGGGGTAATGTCCGTAGAGGGCTTAAAATCAAAGGTGGAAATAAACTTTAGGCTCTTACACTCCACAAGCATAGGACTAAGGGTTTCTTTCTTCCTACTCAACGCATCCGCAACCACGTTTCCCTTGCTAGGGGTATAAGCTATCTCAAAGTCGTACGATGCCAAAAACTCCATCCATCGCTGCTACCTAAAGTTCAAATCCTTCTGTGAGAATAGGTACTTCAATGACTTTTGGTTAGTGAAAAGCTCGAACCTCTCTCCTAGCAAGTAATGCCTCCAAGACTTGAGTGCGAAAACTATAGCAGCTACTCCAAATCATGGGTAGGGTAGCTCTTCCCATGCGTCCTCAACTGTCTACTTCCAAAACATACCACCCTCCCTTCTTGCATCAACATTGCTCCTAGACCCCCTCTCACATGCATCGGTGTATACTGTAAAAGGCTTAGCTCCATCGGGTAAAACTAACACTGGTGCACTAGTAAGGGCTCTCTTTAGCATCGTGAAGGAATCCTCACAATCCACGTCCCACACGAATGCTTTATTCTTCTTAGTGAGGCGAGTAAGTGGTGCTGAAATCTTGGGAAAATCTATGATGAACTTCCTATAATTGCCAGCCAATCCTAGGAAGCTTCTAACTTCGGTAACGTTCTTCCGGGCCTTCCAATCTTGCACTGCAATTACTTTAGCGGGATCAACAGCTAAACCCTCTCTTGAGACTACGTGCCCCAAGAAACGTACATCCCCTCACCAAAAGTGACATTTCGAGAACTTTTCCCTCAACCGATGAACATGAAGTATACGATGAACCTCCTCTAGATGAACAGCATGCTCCTCCATACTCTTGGAAAACACCAAAATGTCGTCCACAAACACTACTACGAACTTATTTAGGACATCTCTAAAAATACAGCTCATCAAATCCACAAAATAGCCCGGGGGCATTGGTTAGCCCAAAAGGAATAACCAACCACTCAAAGAATCCGTCGGGTGTCCTAAGTGTCGTCTTATCAATGCTATCGTCAGCGACCCTAAGCTGATGAAATCCAGTGGCTAAATCAAACTGAGAAAATACTGAAGAGCCAAATAACTAGTCAAAAAGATCATCTATCATAGGAAGTGGATAAGGGTTCTTCTTCGTGAACTTATTCAACTCTCTATAGTCTACGCAAAGTCGAAGGGAACCATCCTCCTTAGTAGCGAGGACGACTGGCACTCCCCACTTAAATATGCTCCTTCTGATGAAGCCTTTCTCCAATAGCTTATGAATCTGCTAACCTAACTCCTTCCTCTCCCTAGGTGTCATGTGTCACACGTGCAATGCCACTGGCTTAGCATTGTCATTCAAATAAATTCCGAAGTCGATTTCTCTCTTAAGGGATAGTCCCCTAACCTTCTCAAAGACGTCTGGGAAATCTCTGACGATCGGAACTGAATCTAACTCTGCTGATGAGGATCGAGGGAATAAAGGAAGCTCAACATGACTGACCCCTGTGGGTCACAAGAAACCTCGAGAGTACTATCGCCACATGTCTCTAGTCTAACGAATCTCCTCTTGCAGTCCAATATCGCTACATATGTGGATAGCCAATCCATCCCCAAAATCATCACATACCCCGAAAATTCCAATACATAGGTGTCACAGTCAAACTCTTTGCCTAGGATAAAAAATTTCAAACCCCTACAAATCATAGATAAATGTGCCAATCCTCCTATGGGATTTGAAACAACTATGGGGTCCACTACTAAAGAGATATCTAAGTGCAAACAATCAACCAAAGAACTAGAGATGAAAGAGTGTGATGCTCCAGAATCGAAAAGGGTTCGAATGGAAAAATCAGAAATAGAAATCAAACCTTCCATAGTGACTTTCCTACCTCTATCTGGTCCACTACTGGAAGGTGCTGCTTCCAATGCCTGAATCTGTGTTGCCGGTGCACCCGCTCCCTGCCCCATCTTCTAAGGACAAAATCTACTAATGTGACCGAGTTGTCCACAATTATAACACTTTCACATCATCCTTGCCTTCTTACAGTCTTTTGCGTAATGACCAACCATCCCACAACTATTGTACTTCCCTCCTTTCTTAATCTGCTTCTGAGGGCCTTCTCCTTTCTTCTTATCTTTATTGTTCTTCCACCATTTCTTCTTAGAACCTTCCGTCTTAGGGACCTCCTCAAACTCTCCTTCCTTGGTTGCATCAAACATAAGTGACATCTCCACTAGTGACTCATAGGTATCTCCCATCGGTACGTGAGTCAATAACAACCCTTGAAGGGGCTGATTCAATCCCTTCGGAACTTTATGGCCTTCTTGCGCGGTGTATTCACTAACTCCATCCCAAACCGCGACAGCTCATTAAATTGGTTGACATACTCCTTTATTGAAAGACTTCCTTGCTTCAAGCTAATAAACCTTTCCAACTTCATACTCTCTTTTGCTTGAGACAAAAAATTCCTCTCAAACCTCTCTCGGAATCCAAACCATCCAACGTCTCTTCCTTCCAACTCAACAACCTCCCACCAATAAGAAGCCTCTCCTTTCAGCTACCAAAATGAAAGCTGAACTCTTTACTGATCCTCCAGTCCCTATAGCCCAAATATCCTTTCTGTACTCCTTAACCAAGCTCTCGCCTCCACAAAATCCTCTGTACGAAAATGTCTTGCCTCCAAAATTGGCGAAGTGCTTGCATAACTTAGAGAAATTGGCTGCTGCGGCTGGATTGATGGGATTTCCACCCGCTGGTGCTAGATTAGGCGCTTGCCCTTGCACCACTGGAGTCATAGCTTGAAGGTATCTACGAAACCAGCCTGGGACTTGGATACCCTCAGGAAGATTAGGACCATCTACCATTCTATGCAAAGAAAAAGAGAATTTAGGCTCGAAAGAATCGAAGGAAGATTGAACTGGACTTTGAGGGGATTTTTATAAAAACTCTCTATTATACTTGAAAACTTTTTCTAAGAGTTTCTTTTTGAAAAATACTTTTAAAATAAGTTATTTTTGAAAAATACTTTACTTTTTAAAACAAATTTTTAGGAATCCTGTAACCTTAGGCTCTAATACCAAGTAAAACACCCCACACCCCTTAATATACCCAAAAAGGGCACACTAAAGAATATGGTGTGTTTTAGGTATAGCTAAAAACTTACAGAGACTAAGATTCACAAGACAAAATAAATAACACAGCGGAAACATTTAAAAACAATAACTTTTTAAAACTCAAACTTTATAAAATAAGTCATAACCAAAATAAGTCTCAAAATACCAAATACATATGTCTTATGGAAAACATCATCTTAGTCACAATATCAGAGTACATACATAAAAACATCCCTCTCAACAAGTGCCAGTACATGAAAGTAAAACTGAAAAAAGAAGAAAAGAAGAATACATAAAGAAAAACTCCGCAGCTGAATCTCCAAGAAATTCTGAAATCTACTGTCCCTACCTCTACTGGCCTATGGGGGAAAAAGGGAAATAGAGGAGAGGGTCAGACTAAAATTCTGGTGAATGAAAGTAATTACTAGTATTCTTAAGCAAGGTAAAGATAATAGGCTTTGCAATAGTTCTAGTATAAAAGGAAATAAAGGAAAAGATAAAGCTGGAATAAAATACGGTTTAACTGTTTGCTTTGCTTAGATTGTTCGATTGGATTGTTTGCACTTTTCTAAAACTACTTTGATTAGGCTGAAATCCTAATCCTAGTTTAATTAGGCTGAAGTCCGAATTCTACACTTTGATCGGCCTTCCATCTCTGTTGTGCCTACTGCGGGCTAGTCCCATCTTGTGGGTCCCATAACAAAAGTCACATGTTTAGCACTTGGAACTCAATAGCGACTTTTCTCCCTGCACCGAGGCCGCACACTCGACCACTGTTAGGCTCGCGCTACATGTTGCTCCCTCTTTGGACCTCTTATTGACCCTAAATAGCATAATCATGCCCAGCCTCACCTCCGTGTGTTGTGAGACCACCAGTTCCTGACTGAAAGGGAATGCGCTGATACGGGCCCTAACAAACAAAATCTAGTTGCGCCCCTTGTCCAAATCCCCTGATTTGAACTTCTAATTATTGACAACTTATCTACCCTAAACAGCATAAGCGTGTCCTAAGGGAAATGCTGCCGGTACGGGTCCTACTTCTATTGCTTATTAACTTAGTATAAGTCTTTAAAATAAGCCTTTAATGTTTTGTCTCTAATTATAACCTGTGTGTTATAACTTTGCTTATTTACTTAACCCAAGACCTAAGTTTAAAAATAAGCTACTTCTGCTATTTCTTCTATTTTCACTTTTTAGTTATAATTACATGTTATAACTATGCTTGCAAATGTCTTATATTTGCATATTTCAGTCTAAGTCCAATTTATTACCGTTCTTCATATTTTACATCCCATTTTCTGTAAATTCAGTGTTCTTATATTTTAGTCCATATTAACGAATTATTTTCTTCTATTTATTCCATTCGTGTAAAAAGGGAATTAAAAAGAAACTGACATTTACAGAATAAATCCCAACGTAGAATAGATGTAAATAAAATGTAAATAACAGTAAATAACTGTAAATACCGTAAATAACTGTAAATAATTGGGAAAACTATCATTAACAGCAAATAATTGCAAAATAACTGAAATAGAAAAGCTAAAAGAAAATAGACTGGAAAACAAGTCTAAATTTTACTTAAAAATAAACTGTAAATAAACTTGCATAAAGTTTGTCCCAAAATTGTAGAAAAACTACAACTATTGGAAACCCTATTATTTTAAATTACTTAAAAATTTAAAATAATTACTTAAACACTCACCTGTGGTCCTTAGCTCTTTCCTTTAGCCTACCCGGATCCACTTGAGGGGTATAAAATATTTTAATTAAAAAAGATCTTCTCCTCGGAAAAATATTCCTTTTAGGGTCCAGCCTTAGGCAATGAACCCAGATGGAGAAAATTTGAATGAGAAAAATAGCTAGGTCTAGGGTTTTATTTATAGTGTCACTTGTGGATCTCAGACCATTGGATTTGGAGATTAAATCTAGTGCAACCACGTCATAGGCTTGATGGGAACCGTCGGATGGAAGCACGGACGCACGAGATGGAGTAAAAATAGCAAAATGACGTGTTGACATCGAACTGGACGAAAGCAGCAAAAGAATGCATGCGGGTCGACCTGGGTGTCGACCTACCACTTGCTAGGGTCGACCTACAGGTCGACCTAGCCATGGTGAGGGTCGACCCTAGGTTCGACCTTACATACACACACACACACACATACATATACATATACATTCTTTTGTTTCCTCATTTCTTGTTTATTCCGTAACTTCTTCGTTTTAGCTCCGATTTTGACAATCTATATATGGAAATTGACCAGAAAATTACCATGGACACAATGTTGTAACTTCCGTGGTCCAATTATGATAATTTCAAAAAGTTATTTTATTATTTAATTAATTCGTTAATGAATTACTATAGCTTAAATTTCGGGATGTTACACCTTAGCCAAGGTTTCAAGACTTTTCTCAGGTGAACTCAATTTTTTACCATCTTGGGGAGCAAAAGGTTGTTGCGGTTGATTTTGAGACGGAGGCATAAAATTTTATTGAAAATGATTGGGCTGAAAGTGAGGATTCGAAGCATTATTCGAAAATGCTTGAAAATTGGGATGAACCAAATTCGTGTTTGAATTATTTTTGTTCCATGCAAAGTTAGGATGATTTCTCCAACCAGGATTGTTCATTGGAGAGAACAGGTCATTATTAACCTTGTTGAAAGCATTGAATTGTTCTATCGTATTAGGGCACTGATCGGCTATGTGATTCAGATCGTTGCATTTATATCACATTGGGTTGGGAAGCTTGGTTCATTTGGTTGGAGAGAAAACATTGTCAAATTATTAACTATTGCATCGATTTTAGCTTCCAAAGCCAAAGATGATCCTATCGAGTGTGCGCTCGATTGTGAGTAAATGGATTTTCCGTTAGAACATTCCCATTGGGATGAATTTTCGGCCAAGTTTTCAAGAAATTGTCGGGCATCATCATGATGTTGGGTGAGAAAATTGCCTTGGCACATCAATTCAAGCATGGTTCGTGCGCTGATTTCAAGTCCATCGTATAAGATTTGGCAAAGAGTCCATTATACGAAATTATGGTGTGTACATTTTATCAAAAGTTCTTTAAATCTTTCAAAATATTTTATGAAAGGTTCACCCCTAAATTGATGAAAATTGACTTTCGTTTTAGATTTTAGTTTTTTTCCAAGGGGTAATACTTTTTAAAGAAAACTTTAACAAATTCCTCCCAAGTTTTGATCGATTTTGATGGTAAGATGTACAACCATTTTTCAGCGTAATCGGTAAGGGAAAATGGAATTAACCGAAGTTTGATTCCATCATCACAAAGTTGTTGAAGTTTATTGGTTGCACATACTTGTTCGAATTTCGTTAAGAAAATGTATGGGTCATCGTGTTCAAAGTTGCCAAATTTCAGGAGCATGACAATATGATTGGAATGAATTTCGAAATGGTTACCCTTTGGGATGGGTAGTGTGATACAAGAAGGAATAGAAACTCTATCTGGAAAGATTCTATCCATGAGAGTTCACGGGGCATTATCGTTTGCCATTGCTTGAGGATCGTTTGTTCGAGTTAAACAATTAGTTGTTGTGTCACGAGTCCAAGTACTCATGCACAAGAAAAAGTCAAACAGAGAAAGAAGTGAGAATCGAGTTAAGAGAATGAAACAAGGTTTGGAAAATGAAGTGAAAAATTGGTTATTTTTATAAAGGAAAAATATTTACCAAAAGGAATTTATTTTTCAAAAGGGAGATTTGATTTTGTTTTTTTGAATTTTGAATTTTCAAAATTTTTTATATGTTTTTGTATTTTTTTTGTTTTAGTTTTAGTTTTTGAAAATATATTTTTTGTTTTTTTTAAAAACTAACTTAAATTAAATGCTTTTTTTTATTTTGTTTAAAAAAAATTCTTTTTTTAAGGAAAAGATTAAAAAAAATTCTTTTTTTGGATTTTTTAGAAAGAACTAAGTTAAGTAAAATGTAAATTTTTTATTTAGTTTTTGGATTTTGTTGATTTTTTTTTGTTTTTTTATATATGCATGAACTAATGCAACTAAATGAATACAATGACTTAATTACAAATTTTCTGTCCTTAGTAGCTCCTAACACAAAATTGTATAATCACACTTTGTCTTAATTCAACAAAATAGTTCTTAGCCAGGTAACAGACAGGAATTA
This sequence comes from Allium fistulosum, assembly GCA_030737815.1. NCBI lineage: Eukaryota > Viridiplantae > Streptophyta > Magnoliopsida > Asparagales > Amaryllidaceae > Allium > Allium fistulosum. Next base: position 785,181,497 of record CM060908.1, read on the forward strand.
TCGGGGCACCACAAATCACTGTAGCAATGCAGCCGAAGGTTTAAGTACCTTCGGAGAAACAATCACTATAATATTTACGAATCACCGTAGTATTTATAACTAATTATTGCTCTGCCGTGGCCTAGACACAAAGAAGTTAAATTGTCGAAAGAAGACTGTAATCTGGGAGCATGGATGAAGAAGTGCAGATATTTACTTATGATAAAGCCTATTTGTGTAAAGCCCATGTACAATATGGAGGCCGCATTTTACATTGTCTATTTTCCCGCTTGTCTGAAATCTAGATCTGATATATAACAAACATTGTATTTTGGGAGAAATAAGAAATAATGAAATAAGAAATTAATGGCTTCCTATTCTATGCATTCTCATCTTAATTCTTTCATATATAGATAACATGGTATTAGAGCTCCTTCGATCTAGGGCTTCGAAGGTTTGAGATCCAATTTTACTTTCTGCTTCCTCTGTGCTGTTTCAGTCTTGTTCTTGAATCTGTGAATCATGACGGAAACTAAGGGAACCGATGTAATGTCAATGATGCCAAAGATTACAGATCGAAAGTTGAATAGTTCTAACTATCTCAATTGGAATAAGACAATCCGTCTTTATATTCGGAGTATGGATAAGAATGATCATTTGATTAAAGAACCACCTCAATCAGATTCAAAAGACAAAGATGATCAGAATTGGCTTCGTGATGATGCTCGCTTATTTCTGGAAATTCGAAATTCAGTAGAAAATAAAGTTATCGGATTGATTAATCATTGTGAAATGGTGAAAGAATTAATGGAATATTTAGAGTGTCTATATTCAGGCAAAGGGAATTTAACAAAAATGTATGATGTTTGTCAAGCTTTTTATAGTGCTGAAAAGAAGGATATGAATTTGATGAGTTACTTCATGACATTCAAACAAACTTACGAAGAGTTTAATCTCCTATTACCAATGAGTACTGATATTAAAGTTCAACAAAAACAAAGAGAACAAATGGCAATTATGAGTTTTTTGGCTGGACTTACACCTAAATTTGAAAGTGCTAAGTCACAAATTCTTGCAAACACTGATATAACTTCATTACATGAAGTATATAGCCGTATTCTTCGAATTGAAAATATATTCAATACTGGTAACACATGTGCTAACACAATACAGTGCATTTATTAGTAGCAGTGGAAATCTTGCTTCAAATGATCAATCTGATACTGGAAAATTCAATGCACCACAACATGTACAAACTTGGAGACCACAAAGACCACCTAATGCACAATCTTGGAGACCATCTACACAATCTTGGAGACCATCTAGACAACCTGGAAGATCCCAAAGATCATCATGGAGACCACCATTGAATCAAAATAAGATTTGCAACTATTGTAAGCGAATTGGCCATGTGATATCTGAATGTAGAAGTCTTCAGTGGAATCAAAGAAATACAAACCCCTCTAATATCAAAACTGTGCTCATGACAGCAGAAGAATTTGACAGGTACTCTAAATTTCAAAACTCATTACATAGTAATTCATCTGAATCTGGAGCTACATCAGCAACAGCTTTAGTTGCAAACACTAGTACTGGCACAGCTACATCAAAATGGATAATTGATTCAGGTGCTTCAGATCACATGACAGGTAATCAAAATCTGTTTACAAGTTTAAAAGCAAGTAGAATTCCTCACAAGGTTACATTAGCAGATGGATCATAATCTTCAGTTAAAGGAACGGGTGAAGTAATATCCAGCTCATCTATACCAATGACATCTGTGTTATATTTACCCTCTCTATCATTCAATTTACTCTTAGTGAGCCAAATTACACATAATCTTAATTGCAGCATCACATTCTTTCCTAACCATTGTGTGTTTCAGGATCTTGTGACGAATCAGACTATTGGTAGAGGAAGTGAGTCTGGTGGCTTATATACTCTTGACACACTTTCAAAACCTACAGCTTGTTCGATCATGGATCCTACATTCAAAGTACATTTCCAACTTGGTCATCCTTCTCTCACTTTATTCAAGCAGCTTTGCCCTCAGTATAGCAACCTACCTACAATAAATTGTGAAGCATGTCAGTATGCAAAGCATTATAGAAGTAGTTCTTATCCTAGAGTTAATAAGCGTGCAAGTAGTCCATTCTCTTTAATTCATTCTGATATTTGGGGACCATCATCAATTGTATCTAAACCTGGTTATAGGTATTTTGTAACATTTGTTGATAATTACACTCATATAACATGGCTATTTCTTATGAAGCCTCGAACTGAATTGTTTTCTATCTTTTGTAAGTTCAATGCTGAGATTAAAACACAGTTCAATAGCACTATACAAACACTTCGTAGTGATAATGCTAAAGAGTATATGTCTACTGAATTCGACAATTATCTAACTCAAAATGGTATTCTCCATGAAACTTCATGTGTTGATACTCCTTCCCAAAACGGTGTAGTTGAGAGAAAGAATAGACATTTATTAGAAACTGCTAGAGCACTATTGTTTCAAATGAATGTGCCAAAAGTTTTCTGGGCTGATGCTGCGTCCACTTCATGCTTTCTTATTAACAGAATGCCCTCAACCATTCTTAACAATGAGATTCCTTATCAAGTTCTCCAACCAGATAAAAGCATGTTTCCAGTTAAACCTAGGGTATTTGGGTGTACATGTTTTGTTAGAGATGTTAGTCAGCAGCTGAGTAAACTTGATCACAAATCTTTAAAGTGCATCTTTGTTGGATATTCTAGACTTCAGAAAGGTTATAGATGTTTTTTCCAAGTCTACAAAAATATATTGTATCAATTGACGTGACTTTTATAGAAGAAACACCGTTTTACCAAACTAGTACACCTCATGTATAGGAAGACAATGAAGGGTTTTTGGTATATTCTACCATACCCAGTGGAGTGTCTCAAGTAAATAATACATATAGTACACGTGTAGATGATCCATAGACAGATGATACACCTCAACCTGAAGAAGATTCAAGTTTGAATTTACCTATTGCTCTCAGAAAGGGAAGAGAAAATGTACCTACCCTATTTCTTCCTATGTGACATACAAGAAGCTACCACATTCATCACATGTTTTCATTTCATCATTGGACTCTATCACTATACCAAAGACTGTAGGAGAGGCTATAGCTTCACCAGAATGGTATGAAGCAATGATGGAAGAAATGAGGGCTTTAGAACAAAACAAAACTTGGGATTTAGTTCAGTTACCACCAAATAAAAAAACAATAGGATGTAAATGGATTTTCTCCATTAAGATGAATGCAGATGGAACTGTAGCAAGACTAAAGGCTCGACTAGTTGCCAAAGGTTATGCTCAGATATATGGAATTGATTACTCTGAAACTTTTTCACCTATGGCCAAACTGATATCTATTAGAATGTTCATCTCCATGGCAGCACGATATAAGTGGAGGCTTCATCAACTGGATATTAAGAATACTTTCTTACATGGTGATCTTTCTGAAGAGGTGTATATAGAGCAACCGCTTGGCTTTGTTGCTCAGGGGGAGACAAGCTTGGTTTGTAGACTTAAAAATCATTGTATGGACTTAAACAAAGTCCAAGAGCATGGTTTGGCAAGTTTAGCTTAGTAATAGAAAAATTTGGAATCATGAGAAGTAAATTAGATCACTCCGTTTTCTACAAAAATTCTGACAAAGGAATTATATTGTTAGTTGTCTATGTAGATGATATAGTCATTACAAGAAGTGATGAAGTTGGCATTCTTGCTCTCAAGCAATTCATTCAGACTCAATTTCACACTAAAGATTTAGGAGAGCTCAAGTATTTTCTAGGTGTTGAAATTACAAGAAGAGATGAGGGAATATTTTTGTCACAAAGGAAATATACACTTGACTTACTAAGGGAGACTGGAAAACTAGCTGCTAAGCCATGCAGTACTCCTATGATGCCTAATCATAGTCTAAATGAAGAGGGTGAACTAGTTAATGATCCTGAAAGGTACAGACGATTGGTAGGCAAACTTAACTATCTATGTGTTACCAGACCTGATATAGCATATTCGGTGAGTGTGGTAAGTCAATTCATGACAAAGCCCAATGTTCATCATTGGGCTGCTCTTGAGCAAATTTTATGTTACCTTAAAGGTACTACAGGTCAGGGTATTGTATACATGAATCATGGTCATATGAACATTGAAAGCTTTTGTGATGCTGATTAGGCAGGCTCGAAAACTGATAGAAGATCAACTTCTGGATTTTGTGTATTTATTGGAGGCAATTTGATATCATGGAAACGTAAGAAACAACCAGTGGTTTCACGTTCAAGCGCAGAATCAGAATATAGTGCAATAGTGAATGCTTTGTGTGAAATAATGTGGATAACTCATTTAATGAATGAGTTTAATTTGAAACTAAGATTACCTGGAAAGCTGTGGTGCGACAATCAGGCTGCAATTCATATTGCATCGAATCCAGTGTTTCACGAATAGTTGAAACTGGGTTCGTTCGAACAGGAGAGCAGATTGCAGATATTTTCACAAAAGCTTTGAATGGATCACGTGGAGAGTATCTATGCATCAAGTTGGGAATGAAAAATATGTATTCTCCAACTTGAGGGAGAGTGTAATCTGGGAGCATGGATGAAGAAGTGTAGATATTTACTTATGCTAAAGCCCATTTGTTTAAAGCCCATGTACAATATGGAGGCCGCATTTTACATTGTCTATTTTCCCGCTTGTTTGAAATCTAGATCTGATATATAACAAACATTGTTTTTTGGGAGAAATAATGAAATAAGAAATTAATGTCTTCCTATTCTATGCATTCTCATCTTAATTCTTTCATATATAGATAACAAAGACAACTTTCAAGATACAATTAAGCCATAAGTGAGCTTATGACACCCTTAAGTCCAATATCTAACTGTTATTATTAGTCAATTTCTAGGATGATATGCAATTTATGGGCCAAGGAAAGGGTGATGAAACCCCACTTGCAATTTATGGGCCAAGGAAAGGGTGATGAAACCCCCACTTATGTGGATTTTGGTGTTGCCCTTAGAAAAGAAAAACAAGATGATATGAATGCAAAATAGAAATTAAACTTGCATTAACAATGCAACTACAAATGAATTTTTGTTTGTTTTTGTTTTTGAAAATTTAATATGCAAGCAACCAACAATGCAAAGAAAATAACAACAAGTGATAAGAGCATGATACCAGAGCATGTAGAATTCTTAGCAAATTATTTTTTTATTTTTCAAAGCATCGATTTTTCAAAGCAAGCAAGCATAGCACTTATTTTTTTAAGCAAGCACTTCTTCTCCTTCTACTTTTGCAACCTGAAAAGGTGTTGAAAAATGATATATTATTTATTTTTATTTTTATTTTCAAAGGCAAGTGAAATTTTCTTTTATTTAAAAAAAATAAAACAAAAAAAAACAAAGACAGGCAAAAGCAAATCTAAATATATTTTTTTATAAAGAAAACTCAACCTATCTTACGGAAGCAAAATAAATTTACTTTTTTTTTTTTTTTTTGAAATAAACTTAAAAAGAAAACCTAACACAAAATAAAAAAATAAAGAAATTGAACTTAGCAAATTTAAAGCTTAGCCCACATGCCAGCCAAGCCCAATTAAGCACTTTTTTTGTTACCCTAATCCCGTTTCCTTCTCCTTTCAGACAAAACGCGAAATCAAATTTTAGAAAAAACAAAAGAAAGGAAAAACACGAATTCACAAAATCAGCAACCAGATCAAAAAAGAGGAATAACGAGCGGTTTTACAAACGATTGTGGGTTGGTAATTGCTCTAGACTTGGAGTTTTGGGTTTGAATTTGGAGTGACAGATTTTGGTCGTTCGGGTTTTGTGAGAGGAGATTGATGGAGAAAGGAGTGTCGCGGTTGCTCAGATGGCAGAATCTAGTTTCTCGTGAAGACGAAGGTTAGAGCTTTGAGGCGATTGAGGTAATCGAAGTCGCGATTTTGGTGGTCACGGCTGGAGGCGATTGTGATTGGCAGATTAAGGGTCACGATGAAGGCGATTGGTTCTTGGCGGGAAATTGGTTGGGGATTGTGAAGGAGATCGGGATAGTTGAGGTGTTGTAGGAAGGAGACGACAAGTAGTAGAAAGAAGAGGCAGTTCAAAGGGGTGTTGGTGGTGAGTTGGAGAAATGTGATGACCTTGCAGACAGTGGAGAAGCAAGTAGTGATGTATGGAAGGAAATGGCTCTGGTGTGAGCACTGATGGGTGGCAGACGAAGGAAGAAAAAAGATTGTGAAGTGTGGTACCGTCACAGAGAATGTTGATAAGCGATGGAGTTGTAGGCAGTTTTGTTTTTAGAGAATTGAAGTGTGGTTGTAGGTGATATGCAATAGGAGGTGGAAGGCAGTTTGCAGTAGGAGTTTTGGTAGTTCTGCTGTAGTGATGGGGTGGTTGTTTGTTGATATGCAGTGATTATTTTACTAATGGGCTGTGAGATGCTTGTTGATATGGAGTGTAACAATGATGGTTTGATGGTGGTGGTGCTGGTGTTTGTAGAAGTGTACAGGCATAGGTGAAGTAATGAGATGGCAGTAGGCAGTGGAAGGTTTGTTGTAGAGGTTGAGAAGTTGAGTTGGTTTTGTAACTGTGGATGAACTTGTTGATGGTGGAAGAGAAGATTTGGTGACTATTGTTGGCAAGGGGATGAAGGTGGTAAAAGTACAGGGCAATGAGGTAGAGGTTGTGTTTGGATGGTTGAGGGAGTATGCAGTGTAAACAATGAAAACAGTAATCAAATGCAATGTTTGGATGGTTGTGCAGAAATGAGTGTAGTTGGTTGCTGGGTGAATGCAGTTGGACTGGTGACAGTGGTGGAGCGGTTGATGGTTTTGGGTAGTTTGCAGCAGTTTGTTGATGATGATGGCAGAGTGGAATGATGATAGAGAATGAAGATGGTGTTTTGGGGTAGGAGAATGCAGTGTAAATTTTTTCTTCTTTTCAAATGTCAAACAAAATGTAAATAGTGCATTCAATTGCAATGAAATTTTTTATATATGAAAACAGTGCACAGTTCAGTTTTTGAAGTTTTTTTTATATATATAGGATGAAATGTAAAATAAAAAAGAAATGTGAAGTGAACAAACAATGAAATGAAATGCAATTTCAAGGTGAGCAAGTGAAAAACAAGATGCACAAAAATAAATATGGATTGAAGCGCACGAAAGCAAACAATGAAATGAAGTGTTCTCTCTGTTTTTTTTCTTTACTAGAAATGCAAATGCAAATAGAAACACAACAAACGCTCAACACAAAATACCTTTTTTAAAATGAAAATCAACACATAAAATTAACACACAATGAAATAAAACAAAAATAATTCGAAGAGTAGAATTAAAATCAAATTGTATTCCCCGGCAACGGCGCCAAAAACTTGTTAGACGGCAAATTTTCTATCGATTGGAAAATCGTCGAAAAATTATATCGTTATAAACCACAAGCGCACGCCTTACAATTGTAGTACGTGTGCTAGTATGAGTCGATCCGTAGGGAATGAATAAATTTCAATACTACTCGATCAAATTAACCCAAAGTTTTGAAGTGGTTTTGAACTAAGAAAAATTGCAAAAATTAAACTAGAGCAAAGGTGAATAAACTATGATAATAAGAAGCAATTTAGAGGCAAATCCACTTTCAATCATTCATATAAATCAACATGAAATTCACTTGTAATCTCTCATTAAAATATTAAATATAAATGATTGTTGTGCTTATTATAAGTATAATTTATTTGTGCTATTAATTAGCACAATTTAAATCATCAAGCTCTAACACACAATTCAAACCCACTTATCAACACTCGTGAAAATTGAAAATAAAATATATTTTAAGCATGATCTATTTACTATTAATTAGTAACATAGACCATCAAATTTGGTTCTAGTTTGACTTTCATGATCAAAACCACTTAGAAAAATGACCTAATAGTTTATGTTTTAAATAGGGTTAAGCATAGCCTATTTGAGATGTCAAAATATGCTATCAAAATTCAATAAAAAGAAACATAAACCACCATCATTCATATTTTCCATCAAGCACATAAGAGAGATTACAAATGAAATAATTATGTTAATTTAATATGTTTCATGAGAGCATCATTACCCCTAAATTGAAGGGGTTTAGCTACTATTTTTGAATACGTGATAACATAAATTGAATTCAACATAAACATAAATAAAGAGAAGTGCTAATTAAAAGAAGAAGGAACTAACTACTTGCATAAAATAAATCTAAACTAATTGCATGAATCAAAAGAGAGCATAAGAGACTAAAAGAGCATAAAAGAAAGCATAAATAAAAATTGCATGAAAGTAAAAACAAGGCTTAAGAAGCCATGGAAGAAACTTTTATTTATCTTTGATTTTGTGGCTACAACTTGCATGAAAGAAGATAATTACATGAGACATAAGGGGTATTTATACATGCTTAAAACCCTAATTTAGATTTTAAGGGACTACCTAAAATACCCTTTAGGAAATGTAACCTCTAAGTAATCATTAGGGAATTAATTAATCCCCATTAACATGCCTTTAAGCCTCCATTAACATATGCATGTGTTTTTAATTATGGACCATATGGTAGTCGGTTTGTGGGTTCCTCCATGATGCATGAATTCATTTATTTCCATTCTTCATTTGCCTTCAACATATGTGCATGCATGTATTCATGAACCCTCTTCATCTTTTGCACTTCATTTCCTACAAATGAAAATAAAAATGTGCAAATAAATTTTCTCGTATTAAATCATACCCAAAATTACCATTTTACCTCCCTAATGAAGACGTGTAAATGACGATTTTAAAATAATTTAAATTGTGGTTTAAACATATAAAATACCCTAATATACTCATTTATTTAAATAAAAGTAGATTAAATATGGAAGTAAAAATATGCACTTTTACGTGTACATCAACTGCTGTGCACACCAACTTCAAAATTTTCTCCAAATTCCATTTTCATGTCTTAGCCTTCGTTGTCTCCTTCGATTTGTCGTGGTTTCGTCCAATTTCATTGTGAAATGAGAATGTTATGTCTTTCGGAAGTTTGATAGTAGACGAAAGAAAGTTATACGGGAAGAAGAAGTTAGAAAATTGAATGTAATGTCTCTATTTTTGGGCCTAGTTATAAAGGAGGGAAGAGCCAGTTTGTACTTTTCAATTCAAATTTCAAATATTGGACCAAGCCCGCTTAGCTAGACAAAAATTGAAGACCGTATCTTTATCATACGGTCTCCGGTTTATACAAACATATATCGTTCTGACCAGAAAAACGAGCTGATTGCAATGGCGCAGGTTTCGTCGTCCAATTCAATTGTTTGTAAAGTGATCGTTTTTCCTATATATTTTAAAATTGACTAAAATAACCTTTTTAATTTAATTTATTACTATTATTATTATAAAATTACCAAGTATTACATTATCTCCCCTTAAAAGAATTTCTTCTTCGAAATTTTCAAGGGACAAAGAATGTATCGCTCTCTCGTGTATCATGTATGGAATATAACACAACATATGTGCACAACATTCACGACAAACGAAATCATCTGTCCAAGCAATCATCCATTCACATAGTAATCATAATTCATATTTGGTTGAGGTATACTAGATAATAAATGTAATATAGCATAACATATAAGAATATGATATGATCATGGCATGTGATATACTAAAAAAAAGCAAATATGCAATTGAGGCCACCAAGATGAATGCAAAGATCATGACATATTAAGCATGAATGCAATACATCCTAATATTATCATATGAATTCTATATGAAGTTAAAAGCATATCAATATTTATAACATATAAGTAAAAATCAAACCAAGCAACCATGAACCAAATGGTCTATGCAACCAAACATATTCTAAGCATCAAATAAGTATATACAATAAGCATTCAATGTACCTAGTTGAACTCATTTCCTAGCAAACAAGTTAATGAAATAGTGTTTTGGGAAAGAGATAAATAATTTTTTTGGTTCCTCTCATCGGCTTCTCTAGTTCCCGTAACTGGATCTCTGATCCCATCTTAACCAAATAAGTTCCACTATCGATACAAATACTCATCACCCAATACCAATCTCGAATGTATGTGCACCCCCAATACCTCGTCCACTCATGGTACTAATCCAAATATCAGATGGCAAAACCCCAATAACCAGTTGGCCGAAAAATGCCTCAACTGAAATGACGCTCTATAATATTCAAATTGCACATGCACCACATACATACATATATTAAATCCCAATAATCTAGTAACAAACTATAATTCTCTTTTAAATACAGGGATAAGACACTCAAAAGCGGAAGGTATCACACCTAAGCAACCCATAACTAAGATCATTATGTAATTCTTTATTTCACCTAAGAACATTAGGACATCAATGTCTTAACCTAGTGAATATAACATGTCTTCTACTTCAAATTTCAATTCAATTCAAATGGTATTACTTTCCTCATGGTATCACCTCTTTAAGCTTCCAACGAACATGACACTAAAAGTATCATCTTCCTAATATACACAAATTTCATCCTAAGTTCTATGGTGTACAAACAAACAATTATTAAAACAAAGATAATCCTACTCTATTCAATTATTCAAAGTAACGAAACAAATTTCCTAGACCTAAGTGAAAATATAGACTAAGTGAATTTTTAAAATAGTGTTAGTGTATGATCAAATATTTAGTACATTATTCATATGCATCTCATATGCAACATAAATCATGATCCCTTTAGTCTCTATTCTAAAGGAGATCCTTTGAATAAATGGTCTCTTTTCACTGTGAGGGATGATTGAAAAGAATCCATCTATCATCTTCACTAAATTATTCTAAAATCTCCAAATCTCAATTTTCATTGGAACCGCCTTCGCATTTTACTGTGTGCAACTCTATAATATCTTTTCTTCAATCCTTTAAACTAATTTTGTTAAAATTATTTAAATCACTTTACTTACATAAATCTGAAATATGTCCTCTTATAAGCACATTTTTAATCAAATTCGAATATCTTTCCCTATAAAGTCAACATTTCTATCCTTCTTTAATTTTTTATATTAGTATTTATCCTATTACAAAAGCCTTCCAATTGTTCCTTTCCAAATGCAACTTTGTACCATTTTATGCTTCTTTCATTATGGACGAGACAACTTAATGAGATAGTGTCTTGCCATATCAATCCAATAATCATAATTCAAAAACTGGATACCTTTCTATTCCAAAAACATCACTTAGAACATCATAAATGGAAAAGGTTCTAACATAGTGAACATGGTACCAAACTAATGTCACCTCTCAGTAATAAAACATATCCTTTGATTAGGAAAACTCTACATTATCTAAATTTGATCATGAATGGCTTACTTACACTTGAGGCGACAACTCAAGCACCACCATCTCATAAATATTTCAACAATTACGTAAAAGTAAAACAATAACCCCCTTTCTGGTACCTTTCAACTTCTTAAGTCAATAAAATGTGGCGTAAGGTTTTTCCGCAACATTAGGTTAACAACATCCATCCATAGAAAAGTCAAATCATCTACAAAATAAATAAGTGTGATGTAACATTATCTGCAATGTTAGATTAATAACACCAACCACAGTCCAATCACATCATATATCCACATCGATGATCTAAATAACAATGCATCTACATTTCATTCACCTTAATCTTCATCCATTACCGTAATGATATAATTCACAAGAGTGTGAATGTCAATTATTTCAAAATCTGCACCATGGGCCAATCAAAGATATGGATGGGTGATGATAGGTGAGATAATCTAATCTATACTACAACAGAATGGATCTTAAGGCTATTTTACACTAGAGAGGGTGAATAGTGTATTTAAATTTTTTATCAATATACTTGCAAATTTCAAAATTTATCTTAGAAAATTCAAACAAAGGTAATAATATAATCACAGAACAATCACATAATAGTAAGTAAATGCTGCAAAAGTAAAGGTAAAGAAGACACCAAGAGTTTTATAATGGTACGGATTTCCAATCCTACATCTAGTCTTTTACCCCATATAAAATTTCATTAATCACATCTTGACATTAAATCAGGTGGCAAGAACATCCTTAATACCTCATGACTTTGACTCAGATGGCAAGGGCACCTATTGTAATTTGACTTGGGTAACCAACACATCCTATGGAATTTGACTCGGGTAACTATAACACCTTCTAGAATTTGATTCAGGTAACCAGAACACCTCCCTATCTTTGACTCAGAAGGCAAGATAACTCACTTTAGACTCTCGTCTTAACTTTCACTAAGGTGATTAAGATCACCACTTTACAAGTAGTAGTAATGGACTATAAGAAATCTAATCTTTCAATCATAATTCCACGTAGTTTGTTGATACAATTTCCTATAGACCTTCAGTAGTGGATTATCTTTTCTTTTGAGTAGAATTGAGTGAAGATCGAGAGTCAGTGGTATAGAGAAAAAATGAGTCTTCTCTGCTTGTTTGTATGAATGTAAAGAGAGAATTGATGTAGAAATCGGCAACACTTCGTTGAAATCTTAAAGAGAATGAGAGAGAAGAGAGATTAACAAAGTAGTTAAATTGTTGTTAAAAATTCAAAATAAGAGGTCTTTAAATAGAGTTTGAAGAGTTGCATCCATTTGCAAAAGGATGGTACCAAAAGTTGCTTCTTTTGAAAATTTAAAAAGCACTTCAACGGTCTATATGTCGATATACAAATATTTTTATATATCGAAATATACATATTTATTTGTACATGTTTAGAACCACTTTGAAAATGTTAAATAATATTTCTTTATAAAAACTCTATTAAAATTGATTTTATAAATAAATTATTCTTTTACAAAAATATTTTTAGTGGAAAATAATTTCCAAAGTGAAGATAATCAAAGATATGGTACTACTCGGGTCTTTAACATTTAATCTAAGACTCGATAAAATACCGAGACAAACCTCTTATGCTCTTCATGCTTTTATTCTTAAATTCTTTAAAACTTATGAGTCTTCAGATTTTTGATGATGACAACTATTAAATATTCTATTATAAAATATAATTGTGTTTAGCTAAAAACTCCCCCTAAATATATGCTATATAACTCCCCCTATCTTTTTGCCTATTATATTTTATACAATTCCTCCCACTTTGTCATCAAAAATGGATAAACAGGTGAATTATTTATAAGGAGTTATAAGACAATATTTCTCCTCTAAGCGCTGAATATTTGCATACATGATTATTATAGATCATTATAAGGAGTTATTAGTTTATCTTTGTATTACTGAAGTAATATTGTAAAACGTCATAAAAAATCAATAAAATACTACCTTTTATTAATATATTTACAAATTTAAAACAGTCATATTTTACGCTATGATCTAAATTTTATATTATATTTCTAAAAATGAGTAGATTCCTAAGTCTCTTCTTAGTTTAATAAATGTATTTGAACTGATAGTTTTCTTAATATATTGGCTGTTTATTTTCCGTGTTAACGAATTCTAGGGTGATATTGTCCTCACTTTTATGATCTCTTAAGAAGTGATGTCTTAAATCTATATGTTTTGTTCTACCATGATGTGTAGGGTTCTTTGATAAGTTTATACACTCATATTATCGCAGTAAATTGGTGGTTGTTTTATTTGTAATCCCAAATTCTTTAATGTTTGTTGCATATATATTACTTGAGAGCAAGCCAGTGCTATTGATATATATTATGCTTCTGTTGTGGAAAGAGAAATAGAATTTTGTTTTTTACCGAACCAGGATATAAGTGAATGTCCAAAAAGTGAAAGGTTCCACTTGTACTCTTTCTGTCAGATTTCAGCCAGCATAGTCTGCATCACTATATGATATCAAATCAAATGAGTCTTCCTTAGGATAGAAAAGCTCGTAGTCCAAGTATTGTTAACATATCTTAAAATATGTTTTACCGCCTTGAGATGTGTTTCCTTTGGATTTGATTGATACCTAGCATAGAGAAATACGTTGTGCATTACATCTGGTCTACTAGCAGTAATATATTGTAATAATCCGATGATGCTTCTATATAGTTTTTAATCTACAACCTTAGTTTATCTTCTTTACTTATATTTACTCCGGGTGTCATCGGAGTAGGTTTACGATTCGTGTTTAACATGCCAAGTCTTTTTGCTAATTCTTTTGCGTTTTTTCCTTGACTTATAAATATTCCATTTGTTAGTTGTTTTATTTGTAATCCAAGAAAGAAAGTTAATTCTCCCTTGTGACTATTAATTCTCCCATACGACTCGTCTCAAATTTTTAGTCATTATTTTTGAAAATTATATTTTAGTTGTTCATTAGTTGACCCAAATATAATATCATCTAAATTTATTTGTATAAGCTGTATATCATTATTATTATGTTTTATAAATAATGTAGTGTCAACTTTTCCTATTTTAAAACCAAGTGTGATTAAATATGATTTGAGTCTTTCATACCAAGCACAAGGTGGTGTTTTAATCCATATGATGCCTTTTTAAATTTATAAATATGGTTTGGAAATTTTCATCTTTGAACAAAGGGGGTTGTTCAATGTATACATATTCCTTGATTATTCCATTTAGAAATGCATTTTTTACATCCATTCGATATAATTTAAAAATGCTAAAATTTGCAAAAGCCAGTAATATTTTTATAGCTTATAATCTCGCTAATGGAGAAAATGTCTCATCAAAATCTATTCCTTCTTCTTGGTCATATCCTTATTCTACTATCTTGCTTTGTTCCTTATTACTTCTCTTTGTTCATTTAATTTATTTTTAATTGCCCATTTAATTCCAATAATGGATTGATTTTCTGGTCGAGTAACTAATTCCCAAACGTCATTTATAGTAAACCGATTCAGTTCTTCTTGCATGGCCTGAATCCATGAATCATTGGATGATACCTCTCTTAGGTTCTTAGGTTCCATAGTTGATATACATACTATATTACTCATTTTATTTAACTGGTTTCTTGTTTTTGCAACATATTCAATATTTCCTAAAATATTTTCTTTGGATGATCCTTTAATATTCTTGTTATTTTAGTTGTATTTGTTTCATCATTTATTTCATTTTCATTATTAGTAGTCCGAATAATTTTATTTATGTTGGTAGTTTCCTCTTCCTCATCTTTTCATTATTTACCGTCTTAACATTTTCATCAAAAGAAACATGTGATGTTTCTTCTATGATATTTGTTCTAGTATTAAATACCTGAAAAGTCTTACTTCTATTTGAATGTCCAACAAATATTTTCCTTTATTTGCATCAAATTTTTCTAAATTATCTTTAGAATCTAATATGAAACGTTTACTTCCCAATAATAAAATATGATTTTTTTTGGCTTTTTATTATAAAATAATTCATAAAGCGTTTTCTTAGTGAAGCATCTTATTAGAATTCTGTTCAGTATATAGCATGTTGTGGGTACTGCTTAAGTCTAAAAGTTTTTAAGGTAAGTTACTATTATTTAACATAGTTCTTGCACACTCTTGGATTATTCGATTGTTACATTCCACAACTTTATTTTGTTGAGTTCCGAGGAAAGAAAAATTGTGTCTCATTCCTTTCTTATTACAAAAATTTTCAAAATTCTCATTTTCGAATTCTCCACTGTGGTCGCTCTTAGTAGTTTTAATTGTAAGATATTTTTGATTTTGAATTTTCTTGACAACTATTTTAAACATTTCAAAAGCTTCTTTTTTATGTTTAAAAAATTGATCCATGTATATCTTGAAAAATCATCCACTATTACAAAAACATATTTATTATGATTTATTGATTGTATTTGTGATGGTCCAAGAAGATCTAAATGAAGTAATTCTAACGGGCGTGTCGTAGATATCATGTCTTTAGATTTAAATGATTTCTTGGGAAGTTTTCCTAATCGGCAAGCATCGTAAAGATTATTAACTTTATAATTCATTTATTTTTGGTAGTCCTCCAACAAGTTCATATTAGCTAACCTTGATAGGTGTCTAAATTTTAGATGACTAAAACACTTATGCCAGACAAAGGGATCATTTGAATCAGTCCTAAGACAAAGATTATCATCAATGGTTTTCATTCAGAGAACATATATATTTCTTTTCCTTATTCCTTCAAAAATAGTCCTAGAGTCAAAATCTACGATATAACAGTTATCCTTTTCAAATTTTATCCTAAAGCCTTTATCACATAGTAGACTAATACTAAGCAGGTTTTGTTTTAAATTCTTAACTAGTAAAACATTATAAATAGTAGGAGTTTCAGAGTTACTGACATTGCCAATGCCGATGACATATCCTTTTGAATTATCACCAAAGTTTACCACACCTCCATCTTTGTAGATAATGCTTGTTATTAGTTCCAGATTTCATGTCATGTGTTGTGAGCATCCACTCAAGTATCCATTTTCCTTTCTTCCCGGCATCTGCCACGAAGCATACATCATTATTTTCTATCCCTGAGTCACTACTACTTGATGTGGAGTCTGAATCGTTCCATATTGCATTGTAAGTCTATTTCCTCTTTTTGTTAAAGAAGTCTATATTGGGAGAGAACATTAATTCTTTTGGTTTGGACTGTCCCTCTTAAAGTGCTTAGTTTTGTTGCATCCGAAGTATTTAATGATATCTTCGCTTCTTGATTTGTTCGGGTTTCCACTAGTCCTTTTGAGTTTGTTTCATTTTTGATACTTCAAGAATTTTCTTAAATTCCTAGTAATAAGCACCATTTTCTCGTCGTCGTCTGATCCTACATCTCCATGAGTAGCACTAAATGCTAGTGTTTTCTTCTCACTGGACCGTATTTCCTTTCTGCCCTGTAATTGAACTATATAATATTAAATTACTAATTATTTCTTCAACTTTCATTGTACTGATATCATTGGTTTCTTCTATGGCCAGAGTCTTTGGATCCCATTTAGTTATAAGTGAATTAAGAATGTTTTGGGCTTGATCCTCTTCAGCGTATTCTTTTCCTAGTAAAATTAAAGTATGTAGCATGTCTTGAAATCTAGAATACATATCAGAAATAGTCTCATTTAGTTTCATTTTAAATAACTGATGTTGGTTAGTTAATATAGAAATCTTGGTTTGTTTAACCTTACTAGTGCCTTCATTTGTAACTTACATTGTTCTCCATATTTCATATGTAGATTTACATGTAGAAACTCTGTTAAATTAATTTTATCTAGTAAACAAAAAAGCATATTCATAGATTTTGAGTTACTAAGTGCTTGTATTTTTTGCTCGTTTGTCCACTGAGCATATGCAGTCTTAGGTTCCCTATACTCACTTTGGGTAATATTCCAAATTTCAAAGCTGTGATAACCCTGATTTTGTGAAGAAATTTCATGATTTAATTTAGTTTGTATTTGTTGAAATTGCATTGAAAAGATAGGGATAGGAAACTGATTGCAGAAGCATAGTTTAAAAACATGTACATGTGCACAAGACAGTGCACAAACATGCACATAGTTTTCTGTGTGATAGAATATGCAACAATTAATAAAAATGATGAGATAGATAAATTACAAATATATATATATATATATATGTAGGCAGAAATGATCAAGTCTTGAAAAAAAAAGAGAAAGACTTAGGCCAGGATAGGCATACATGTATTATACATGTGCACAAAAACAAATGCTTGCTGAAATGAAAATTTACATTGCATGAAAATGGTATGAGCTTTTGAACAAACACTTTATCCATTTTTAGCAATTCCTTTTTGCTTTAGAAAACAGAAATCATGCAAATAACATGACCGGGGCAATGAGGTATATTTTCTAAAAATAAATGCCAGGACTACTTACCCATTTTCTCTAAAAAGTAGAATGAGAGGTAGATCATAGTGGGTGGGGTAAAATTGACATTGGGTAATTTCCTTAAACCCTAGTAGCAGCCAGAGTTATATAAGAAGACCTGGTGTAGTAAGATTTTGGCTCTGCCTCATAAAAGAAAAATAAATATATAGATAACAGAAGTTAGAAAAGAAATGGGGAACACCAGTCATTAGAGTAGGAAGAAGGCAGAAGATCAAAAGAAGGAAAAGCTTAGGAAAAAAAGGGGATTAAGGTGAGTAATCTCACTGGAAATATTGGCAATAAGTCCTGAATATTGAGGCAGCCTAATTCAAACTCATATTTCATTTGTTTGCAAGCTAGATTCATTTTTATGATTTAGTGTCTTATGATCCGTTTTAATGAAAACCTCTTTATATTGATTTACTCAATATGAAAGAGCCATGAATCTAATGTTTAAACAAGTTTTCTGTGTTATGATTTAATTTTGAGGTAAAGCAGTAATATGGGTTTTCTTTATACATTTATTAGTTTAAAACCCAGGATGCTTAATATGGATATATGGTCTAAAAATGAGAAAGGATATGGGGCTGCAACCTTGTGAGTTTGCTTAGGTCCCATATTAACAGAAAAGAACTTATATAAAAAGGAAAAAAATATAAATAAAATATAGAGGTGCAATGTACACATGTGCTGAGCCTCTACGTTTATGAACTATCCAGTAATTCTTATACTTGTGATTTAGTCAGATCTAAAAATCTATATGGATTTGACTGAATCAGAGGTAGAAAAGAAAAGAAAGACAAACAGAAAATTTTCTATGACCATATGTTTGTATTGGATCTATTGGAGCCCATAGAAAAATAAGAAATCACCTCTATAGTTATGATGAAGTGCTTGTTCATGAAAAATGTCTTGCTAATCTTTGGATGTGTGCCTGTGACTGAATGTATGTTTTATTCACTGCTTGAAACATGATATGCAGAGAGGAAATTAACACTAAAAGGTAGTGACACTTAGTAATTCAACTAAGGATTTTGGATCTTAGGGCTACAAGATATAGCTTGGCAAGGGGAATATTGCAAGCTCACACATGGTATGTTTATACCCAGGGGCCTGAGTGTGTTGGGTTAACAGAGAAATGTCCCAGGCAGTGTGTGTTTAAAAAGAGAAAGTAGCTAAAGTCCATGACACATTTGATATTGAACATTAGAAATAGGGTCATATGAAGGCTTGGGAAAAATCACCGAAGGCCAGAAAAATCTATGAATGAGGAATGATGATTTAATTGATGATTGTGTTGACTGTTTTAGAATCTTCTATGGATGAATTCTATGTTTGTTTTCTCTGCAATAAATCATAGAATTATGGATCATTTTGTTGTGCATGCCCAGGTTGCACAGAAATGAGTACAAGTGTAATATTGCATTCCTTTATTTATCTTAAAGTTATTGGAATGTGAAAAAAAAACTATATGAAAATTATGTTTCCAATTAGATTACTCATACCAGACCAAGTCTGACCCATGTGTGTTGATGCACTATTGGATGTCTCATTTTAATGAGGCAGCCCATAGTGATTATGCAGGTAAATAGACATTTCTTTGATCAAGCTTTGGATGGGTTGGCTGCTTAAGGAATTGGATGCAATAGTTACAAATTTACTGAAGTTAAATAGATGTTTATGCCAAATTTATGTTAAGCTATGTTTTTTAAGTTGTTTAGAAAATCCAATGTATTGTTATTTACTGTTTTGTAAACATTGGACTTAAATAGGTGTTTCAGCTGAGACTTATGGATTCTATTTGAAAATATTTTACTAAGTGATGAAGTTTTTAGAAGCTCCCTGGTTAATTAACTCATGATGATAGAAAACCTGGAATTGTGAGAAGTCATAAACTAATTGAACAACTAGATACTTGGTGAGAGAAATTCATGTTTTAAGTTGGAAAAATCTGGCAATAAGGTTATGAGCTGCCTTAGAGAAGAAACCAAAATAAGATGTGTTTTGAGCTATAGTGTAAACTGAATAGGGCTAACATAGCCATCTTCTTAAGCCTGGGCTAAGCCAGCATTAAAGAGTTTTGAGTCAAGTTATTAGATCTGTTTCATAACACAAGTAAAGGGTAGACTCAGACATTTGTTAACAAGAAAAGAAAAATCAAGTACCTGAATTTCCCACTGACACACACATGCACAGAAACATGCACACACATGCACAAGCTAAAGCACTGTTGATACAGTAACAAAATTATGGAAATACATGTAAAATGCCATGTCTTTAGAGCTGAAATCAATAGTCATGCAATAATCCATGTATATTTAGAAGACCTGGTTTTTGAAACATAGTTGCTATGTAGGGATTCTTTCTTTAAAATGATTCCCAAACAAATTAGTTCTTCCAAACTTGTGTACTCTAATTCAAGTAGGAAGTAGCTTATATATCTTCATATATATATAAGTTTAAAATGATTTAGACAAACCAATATTCTTATTGGCATAAAGATCCTGGATAAAAGAAAATTAGAATGAAACATTTTCTTGATTAAGTGGCCACTGAATATAAAAAAAAAATTAAGTGGGTCATTTCATTTGGTATCAGAGCTATGTTGTTAAATAACATAGCAAAATGTTGTATGAACATTGTTTGCATTGGATGTATGGTGTGTTGACTGCTTTGGATGCCTTGTTTTAATTAATGCTTATACTAATAATAATTACTAGGATTGGATAGAGATAAATTAAATGAGTTAATTTATAGAAAATAAACAAAAATGGACTAACCCAAGTGTCATATCCATAGAATCATGGTAAGACCCAGACAACAAGAGGTAGGATCAAGTGAACCACCAATGGTGAATATGCAAGATTTCATGAGAGCTATAAGGGAAGGGGTAGGCAATAGGCAAGAAAATCCACATGAGGAGCTTTCCAAACTACTCAAGACCTTTACCAATCTTGGAGACAAAACTTTTGATGGAACAGAAGGGATCATGGGAGTTCAAAATTGGCTCAGAATCTTGGATAGGATTTTTACAGATATGCAAGTTGGAGATCAAAAGAAAAGGCAAATAGCATCCAAACAATTGAGAGGAGCAGCTTTGGACTGGTGGGAGGTTATCATAGCTGGAAGACCTGAAGGAGAAGTGACATGGGATAAATTTTAAGGCAATGCTAGAAGGTAGATTTGTCCCAGCATCAGCCAAGGAATCTTTGCTAGAAGAATTTATTAAATTAAGGCAAGGGGCTATGATTGTTACTGAGTACACACAGAAGTTTGAATCACTAGCCAAGTATGGTGCAGTGCTTATCACAACACAAGAAGCTAAAAATGGCAGATACATTCAAGGACTGAATGACAGCCTTAGTAGAGCTATGCTGCCATATAAGGACAAGACATTTGATCAAGTTTTGGATCTGACTCTGAGCTTTGAACAGCATGACAAAGCCAGAGAAAATTTTAGAGCATTCAAGAATAATCAAAATAAGAAAGGGAAGGGTAAGTTTCATCCTTATGATAAAAAGAAAACAGATGTAGCTTCCACCAAGAAGCCAGAAGAAGCCAAAACTGCTGAAGTTAAGAAGAAGATCACTTGTTACAACTGTGGGCAAGAGGGGCATATGAAGAATAGGTGCACCAATCCTAGACCAGCATCCTTCAAGTGTCACCAGTGTGGAAAGGAGGGACACATAAGGAGGAACTGTCCAGAGTTTAAGCAAGGAAAAGTAGGAACCTTAGAAGGAAAAGGTAAAGCAACCGAGGGACCAAATGTTGAGAACCATGGCCAAGTTGAAGGTACTTTGCTCATTCACTCAATACCTTTTGTAGTAATGTATGATACTGGGGCTACACACTCCTTGATTTCCCATGATATTGTACAACAACTAAAATTAAATTGTATGATTGTTGATAAGCCATTGCTTATTAGAAGTCCTTTAGGTAGTTTCTGTGTTTTGGGTATGATGTGTATGCAATTGGGATTAAATATAGGGGGATGTGTGTTTAGTGCAGACCTATATGTGTTGCAATACCCGGGCATAGGAGTTATTCTAGGAGTTGATTGGTTGAGGAAATTTAAGGCTATTATAAATATGGAAACATCTACCATATCACTAAAAATTTCTGATGGAAAAAGGGTAGTTGTTCTGTGTGAGGCAAACAAAAGCAGAAATATAGCTACTCTTGTTACTTTGTCTAGTGAGAAGCCCATGCCCACATTAGAAGAAATCTCTATAGTAAATCAATATACTGATGTGTTTGGTGAGGTTAGGGGAGTTCCAAACCATAGGCCAGTAGAGTTTTCAATTAAACTAATCCCAGAGGCTAGTCTAGTAGTTAAGAGGCCAACTAGAATGGGGCCTAAGGAATTGATAGAACTAAAAAAGCAACTGGTTGAACTAGAAGAAAAAGGCTTCATCAGACCCAGTAGCTCATCATGGGGAGCACCAGTGGTTTTTGTTAAGAAACAAGATGGATCTCTCAGATTATGTATTGATTATAGGGAGTTAAATAAAATCACAGTTAAAAACAAATACCCCTTACCAAGAATTGATGATCTCTTTGATCAATTGAGTGGTGCAAAAATATTCTCTAGACTTGATTTAGCTTCAGTATTCCATCAAATGAAAGTAGAAGAGGAAAGCATTAAATACACAGCTTTCAACACTAGATATGGACTTTATGAATTTTTAGTAATGCCATTTGGTTTGACAAATGCTCCCTCTTACTTTGTTGATTTGATGAATAGAATTTTTAGAAAATACCTGGATAAATTTGTATTGATATTTATCGATGATATACTAATCTATTCTAAGTCAGTTGAGGAGCATGAGAATCATTTGAATATAGTACTTCATAAACTGAGGCAAGAAAATTTGAAGGCAAAATTTTCAAAGTGCACTTTTTGGCAAAAGGAAGTAAATTTTTTAGGACATGTGGTATCAGAAGAAGGTATATCTATAGATCCCAATAAAGTAATTGCAGTTCAAGCTTGGAAAAGGCCTACTAATGTCACAGAGGTTAGGTCATTTATGGGAATGGCTGGGTACTACAGAAGGTTTATAAAAGATTTTTCAAAGATTTCAATCCCATTAACCAGATTGACTAGGAAGAATCAGGTATTTGCTTGGATTGAGGAATGTGAGAAAGCCTTTGGGAGGTTAAAAGAAGCACTAATACAAGCTCCAATACTTAAAGTACCTGAGGGGAATGAAAATTTAGTGATATATACTGATGCAAGTGGACAAGGACTTGGGGCAGTATTGATGCAACAACACCAAGTGATAGCTTATGCCTCTAGACAGTTGAAACCCAGTAAGGTAAGGTATGCTACACATGACCTTGAATTGGCTGCTATAGTGTATGCTCTTAAATTATGGAGACACTATTTGTTGGGGGCAAGGTTTGAAGTATACACTGACTATAAGTCACTTAAATATTTGTTTTCACAAAAAGAATTAAACATGAGGCAGCAAAGGTGGATTGAACTCCTAGCCTCATATGATTTTGAAATATTGTACACCCCTGGCAAAGCTAATAAAGTAGAAGATGCTTTAAGTAGACAGCATGCTAATGTAGCTAGGTTAATGATAGAAGAGTTTAACACTTTATCACTATTGATTGACTCAGAGGTAGAAGGTGAAAGTGTAGAAAATATGAGTATATGCAATGAAAATGTAGAAATGGGAAAGTTAAGTTTTGTCACCTTAGGGTCAGAATTAAAGAATAAAGTCGTAAAATTACAAGATCAAGACCCATTTTTATTTGAGAAGAAAACTCAGATATTAAATGGAGAAGCAGTGGAAGGCTTTCTGTTGAATAAGCAAGGCCAATTGGAGAAAAGAAAAAGAATATGTGTCCCTGCTATTGATGAGCTGAAGCAAGAAATTTTAGATGCTTATCACAAAAACAAATATACCATACACCCAGGAAGCACAAGAATGTATCACAACCTTAAAAGAGATTATTGGTGGAGTGGTATGAAGAGTGCAGTGGCATCTTTTGTGTCTAAGTGCATGGTTTGTCAACAGATAAAGGCTGAATATCAAAAACCCTCCGGAATGCTTCAACCTATATCAATACCACAGTGGAAATGGGAAGACATATCAATGGATTTCATTGATGGTTTGCCTAGAACTAGGAGGGGAAATGATAGTATTTGGGTTGTAGTTGATAGGCTAACCAAATCAGCCCATTTTATACCTGTGAAGTCAGAAAGAAATGCATGTACATTAGCTCAGTTATTTACAAAGGAAATAATCAGACTACATGGAATACCAAAGACTATAGTAAGTGATAGGGACACCATCTTCACTTCAAAATTTTGGCAAAGTTTTCACAAGGCGATGGGGACTAATTTATGCTTGAGTACAGCATACCATCCTCAATCTGATGGCCAAACAGAAATTGTGAACAAATTGCTTGAAGACATGTTGAGAGCATGTGTATTGGATTGGGGAGGAAGCTGGGAGGATTATATATATCTAGCTGAATTTGCATACAATAACACCCATCACAGTAGCATAGGCATGGCCCCCTTTGAAGCTCTCTATGGAAGGCCATGTTTATCACCCTCAAGTTGGCATGAATCTGGAGAAAAGGTGGTCTTAGGACCAGAAAATGTAAAAGAAACTTCTGAAAAGATAGCTTTGATTAGAAAAAGAATTGCTTCTGCCCAAGATAGGTAGAAGAAATATGCAGATCAAAAGAGAAAGGAAGTACATTATGATGTTGGGGATTATGTATTTATTAAAATATCACCCATGAAAAAGGTTCTAAGGTTTGGGAAACAAGGAAAGTTGATTCCTAGATATATAGGACCATATAAAATTTTAGAAAGAATAGGAACTGTGGCCTACAGGTTAGAGTTGCCAGAAGAAATGATAGCAATGCATGATGTTTTTCATGTATCACAGTTAAGAAGATGGGTTCATGACAAGGAAGCAATTCTAAAATCTCCTAAGGATGTACAGATTGACTCCAGATTGGTGTATGAAAAGGGGCCAGTGGGCATAGTTGCCAGAGAAATCAAGAAATTGAGGAGCAAAGAAATAAAATTAGTAAAAGTGCAATGGAGTCTTGATCCAAGAGATTGCACATGGGAGGTGGAAGATAAAATCAGAGTTGATTATCCACAACTGTTTGATTGAATGAAAGGTAAATTTATATATATATTGATGAATGTTTTGACTGAATTGCATAGTGATTATTGTTTTTGTTTTGATATGCCTAGAGTTTAATCAAATGATTGATTTGAGAATGATTTGAGTTCAGAAATTGATTTTCTGAAGTAATGATACTTAAGTTAAGTATGAAAGAATTGTGGGGCATAATTCCTAAAAGGAGGGGTATATGTGATAACCCTGATTTTGTGAAGAAATTTCATGATTTAATTTAGTTTGTATTTGTTGAAATTGCATTGAAAAGATAGGGAGAGGAAAATGATTACAGAAGCATAGTTTAAAAACATGTACATGTGCACAAGACAGTGCACAAACATGCACACAGTTTTCTGTGTGATAGAATATGCAACAATTAATAAAAATGATGGGATAGATAAATTACAAATATATATATGTAGGCAGAAATGATCAAGTCTTGAAAAAAAAAGAGAAAGACTTAGGCCAGGATAGGCATACATGTATTATACATGTGCACAAAAACAAATGCTTGCTGAAATGAAAATTTACATTGCATGAAAATGGTGTGAGCTTTTGAACAAACACTTTATCCATTTTTAGCAATTCCTTTTTGCTTTAGAAAACAGAAATCATGCAAATAACATGACCGGGGCAATGAGGTATATTTTCTGAAAATAAATGCCAGGACTACTTACCCATTTTCTCTAAAAAGTAGAATGAGAGGTAGATCATAGTGGGTGGGGTAAAATTGACATTGGGTAATTTCCTTAAACCCTAGTAGCAGCCAGAGTTATATAAGAAGACCTGGTGTAGTAAGATTTTGGCTCTGCCTCATAAAAGAAAAATAAATATATAGATAACAGAAGTTAGAAAAGAAATGGGGAACACCAATCATTAGAGTAGGAAGAAGGCAGAAGATCAAAAGAAGGAAAAGCTTAGGAAAAAAAGGGGATTAAGGTGAGTAATCTCATTGGAAATATTGGCAATAAGTCCTGAATATTGAGGCAGCCTAATTCAAACTCATATTTCATTTGTTTGCAAGCTAGATTCATTTTTATGATTTAGTGTCTTATGATCCGTTTTAATGAAAACCTCTTTATATTGATTTACTCAATATGAAAGAGCCATGAATCTAATGTTTAAACAAGTTTTCTGTGTTATGATTTAACTTTGAGGTAAAGCAGTAATATGGGTTTTCTTTATACATTTATTAGTTTAAAATCCAGGATGCTTAATATGGATATATGGTCTAAAAATGAGAAAGGGTATGGGGCTGCAACCTTGTGAGTTTGCTTAGGTCCCATATTAACAGAAAAGAACTTATATAAAAAGGAAAAAAATAAAAATAAAATATAGAGGTGCAATGTACACATGTGCCGACCCTCTACATTTATGAACTATCCAGTAATTCTTATACTTGTGATTTAGTCAGATCTAAAAATCTATATGGATTTGACTGAATCAGAGGTAGAAAAGAAAAGAAAGACAAACAGAAAATTTTCTATGACCATATGTTTGTATTGGATCTATTGGAGCCCATAGAAAAAAATAAGAAATCACCTCTATAGTTATGATGAAGTGCTTGTTCATGAAAAATGTCTTGCTAATCTTTGGATGTGTGCCTGTGACTGAATGTATGTTTTATTCACTGCTTGAAACATGATATGCAGAGAGGAAATTAACAATAACAGGTAGTGACACTTAGTAATTCTACTAAGGATTTTGGATCTTAGGGCTACAAGATATAGCTTGGCAAGGGGAATATTGCAAGCTCACACATGGTATGTTTATACCCAGGGGCCTGAGTGTGCTGGGTTAACAGAGAAATGTCCCAGGCAGTGTGTGTTTAAAAAGAGAAAGTAGCTAAAGTCCATGACACATTTGATATTGAACATTAGAAATAGGTTCATATGAAGGCTTGGGAAAAATCACTGAAGGCCAGAAAAATCTATGAATGAGGAATGATGATTTAATTGATGATTGT
Organism: Allium fistulosum; assembly: GCA_030737815.1. Classification (NCBI taxonomy): domain Eukaryota; kingdom Viridiplantae; phylum Streptophyta; class Magnoliopsida; order Asparagales; family Amaryllidaceae; genus Allium; species Allium fistulosum. The sequence goes on from CM060908.1 coordinate 785,208,415, forward strand.
GTTGACTGTTTTAGGATCTTCTATGGATGAATTCTATGTTTGTTTTCTCTGCAATAAATCATGGAATTATGGATCATTTTGTTGTGCATGCCCAGGTTGCACAGAAATGAGTACAAGTGTAATATTGCATTCCTTTATTTATCTTAAAGTTATTGGAATATGAAAAAAAAACTATATGAAAATTATGTTTCCAATTAGATTACTCATACCAGACCAAGTCTGACCCATGTGTGTTGATGCACTATTGGGTGTCTCATTTTAATGAGGCAGCCCATAGTGATTATGTAGGTAAATAGACATTTCTTTGATCAAGCTTTGGATGGGTTGGCTGCTTAAGGAATTGGATGCAATAGTTACAAATTTACTGAAGTTAAATAGATGTTTATGCCAAATTTATGTTAAGCTATGTTGTTTAAGTTGTTTAGAAAATCCAATGTATTGTTATTTACTGTTTTGTAAGCATTGGACTTAAATAGGTGTTTCAGCTGTGACTTATGGATTCTATTTGAAAATATTTTACTAAGTGATGAAGTTTTTAGAAGCTCCCTGGTTAATTAACTCATGATGATAGAAAACCTGGAATTGTGAGAAGTCATAAACTAATTGAACAACTTGATACTTGGTGAGAGAAATTCATGTTTTAAGTTGGAAAAATCTGGCAATAAGGTTATGAGCTGCCTTAGAGAAGAAACCAAAATAAGACGTGTTTTGAGCTATAGTGTAAATTGAATAGGGCTAACATAGCCATCTTCTTAAGCCTGGGCTAAGCCAGCATTAAAGAGTTTTGAGTCAAGTTATTAGATCTGTTTCATAAGACAAGTATAGGGTAGACTCAGACATTTGTTAACAAGAAAAGAAAAATCAAGTACCTGAATTTCCCACTGACACACACATGCACAGAAACATGCACACACATGCACAAGCTAAAGCACTGTTGATACAGTAACAAAATTATGGAAATACATGTAAAATGCCATGTCTTTAGAGCTGAAATCAATAGTCATGCAATAATCCATGTATATTTAGAAGACCTGGTTTTTGAAACATAGTTGCTATGTAGGGATTCTTTCTTTAAAATGATTCCCAAACAAATTAGTTCTTCCAAACTTGTGTACTCTGATTCAAGTAGGAAGTAGCTTATATATCTTCATATATATAAGTTTAAAATGATTTAGACAAACCAATATTCTTATTGGCATAAAGATCCTGGATAAAAGAAAATTAGAATGAAACATTTTCTTGATTAAATGGCCACTGAATATTAAAAAAAAAAATTAAGTGGGTCATTTCAAAAGCCATTGGATTGTGAATAAATTTTAGTTTTACATGACCAGTATGTATAATTACTACCATTAAAAAGTGAAGGTTTGATGATTGATTGGCCTTCTACAAAGTGTTAAAAAGTATGTTATTAGTGTTGGTAGCCATTAAAATTTTCAAAAATCGGTTTATGAGTTTTTGAAAACTGTGTGCTCTGATACCAAATGTGGATAGAGGTGATGATAGGGGTGATAACCTAATTTATACTACAACAAAAAGAATCTTAAGGCTATTTTACACTAGAGGGTGGAAAACATTGTATCTAAACTTGTTATCAATATACTTTAAAATTTCAAACTTTGTCACAGAAAATTCAAACACAAGTAATAATATAATCATAGAGAATCAGATAATAATATGTAAAAAAATAAAGGTAAAGAAGATACTAAGAATATTATACGGGTTCAAATTCTCAATCCAGTCATGTACCCCATACAGAATTTCACTAATCAGGTCTTGACTTTAAGTCAGGTTGCAACACCTTTTACACCTCTTGATTTTGACTTAAATGGCAAGGACACCTACTGGAATTTCACTCAGGTAACCAGCACACCCTCGGGAATTTGACTCGGGTAACTAGTGCACCTTTTGGAATTTGACTCAAATAACCAGAACACCTATTTTGTCTTTGATTCAGGAGGCAGAAAAACTCCCTTTACAATCCTTTCTTAACTTTCACTCGAGTGCTTAAAATTACTCCTTTACAAGCAGTGGTGGTGGACTACAAGAACCAGATTATTCAATCACAATTTCAAGTAGTTTAGTAATACAATTTCCTATAAACCTTCAGGAGTGGATTATCTTTGATTATGAGTAGAATGAAGTGAAGATCAGATAGTTAATGGCGTAGAACAGAAGTGAATCTTCTATAATCATTTTTATGAATGTAGTGAAAGAGAATTGATGTAGAAATCGACAACACTTTGTTGAAATCTTAAAGAAAATGAGAGAGAAGAAAAAGATGAAGAAAGTAGTTTGAATTGTTGTTAGAAATTCAAAATCAAAGGTCTTTAAAGGGATGTTGAAGAGTTGCGTCCATTCGCGAAATGATGGCGCCAAAAGTTCCTTCTTTTGAAAATTTAAAAAGCACTTCAAAGGTCTATATGTCATATAAATATTTTATACGTCAATATATACAAATTTATTTGTATATGTTCAAAACCACTTTGAAAATGTTTTAAACTATATTTCTTTATAAAACTCAATAAAAAATTGATTTAATAAATAAATTAAATATTATTCTTTCATAAAAATATTATGACTGGAAAATAATTTGCAAACTGAAGATAATTAAAGATATGATACTACTCGAGTCATTTACATTTAATCTAAGTGTGATGACATGCCCTTCAAAATACCTTGAATCAACGTCGTAGATAACGTCTGACTCACGTATACCACGAAAACAACTTGTCGGGATAAAATAAAAGAACGAAACACTAAACCATAGTGCACGGATAGAATCTCACAGTGAAATGATAATATATAATATATTGAATATACATGAACATAACAGGATCAATGATATATAAGAGACTATACTAAAGAAAGTAACTGATAAATAAATATCCATATAGAAAGTCAGAATGTAAAATCTGATACAAAAAGTCTTATATATAAGTAGAATCACTGTCATGTACTACCACAATATCAAGTATATCCAAAGTATTGACTTTACCTCCAAAGCGTGCCAATTGTCCTACAAGTGTATCCCCAAAAGCACCCGGCTACCAAACTACTCAATAGAGTACCCAAGAGTTGTCATGACATAAACAGATTAAGACAAAACATGGGTCAAATATAAAGTCTGGTTTAAGGGAACTATCTCAAAATACCATATATCAAAACTATATACAAACAAATAGGAAGCTACTGAAGTACGACCGATCCTCTCCACAATCGTGGCTCGAGGATAATCTGAATTGTCCATAAACAAGTAATGTAAACCCAACTCAATGGTAAAGAATTTTACCATAAACTGCTCTTCTCCTGTAATCAATGAGTTAGCACGACTACTATAATGGCTGAAACATAACAACATACTATGAAAGAGATAACCCAATGCACCAATGAAGGATTAATATAAACTTCATAATACAAGTCTATCACATAGTGTTCAATAATAATAATCAACAGACCAATATAACATGCACAATCATAATGATAAGAGAAACACGGAGAATAAGTTGATACCCATCATTGCTGAGGGTTGGAGTCCGCTCTGGCCACCAATCGATTCAGTGATCCCTATCGAAGCAGCTAAATTGAAAAACAAATACAACGATATAACAATGCTACCAACAAAGCATCTCTATCCCCAAAATTGAAAAACATATATGTTTAACTGATACCCATCCTGAATTGCCATTAGATACCAAAGAGACCTACCAAGAGCCACAACTATATTGTGGGCTCCTTTATAAACCAACACCTCAAAAGAAGTTAGACTGTAGGACCTGTCATAGCATCCAAGAGTAATACAGAACAGTATATGACCTACTCTAGACTAACGTCCCAATCTCTCTCCGCCCCTGCTCTGGGACCACGTCTGCATATCATGCGCCTCAACGGTACAATGGATTCCTTTTACAAAAACTGATATCATCCGATTGTCTATAAATAGACAATCTGGATTCAAGCTATCCCACATACACCCTTCCCATATGTATACACAATACCAAAGTATTGTTGTCCCCATATGGATTTTGATTCGTTCTTGAACTACCTCGCACTACCCGGTTGTTTGCACAAAAAATGGGCAAACACCTCCCAGTCGTATGATTTAGTTGATTTTATGTTGTTTTTAGTGATCTGGATGATTTATGCAAATATGTAAAAAGCAGGGACTAAACTGTAAAAGACACACAGATTTATAGTAGTTCAGCCAGAATGTGCCTACGTCCACTTTATATATTATTTCTCCTTTCTTGTTCAGATTACAAGTACAAAGCTTTGATACAAGTATGTGAAAGTTGTTTGAAAGTTCTATTCGTGCTTGAGCTCTCAAGCTTGTCCCCCATTGTTGTACCTCTGCCCCTCTATTTATAGAGTGAGGCTGGGGGCAGGGGTCTTGGATGTATATAGCTGCTGGTGGGCCTGGGCTGATGCGATCTGGCCTGGCAGTGTTGATCCGGTACGCCTTGGTCTGGTTGTGAGTGGATGGAGTTTGGTTCGGTGGGAGTTGGTACTGGGGTATTGGTTCGGTGAGGACTTGGTTCGGTAGGACCTTGGTTCGATGGAGCGGCTTTGGTTCGGTAGGCAGGGGAAGGAGTTGGTTCGGTGAGACCTTGGTTCGGTGGAGCAGCTTTGGTTTGGCAGGCAGGGGAAGGAGTTGGTTCGGTGAGAGCGTGTAGGTGGGATCTGGTCCGGTGTGCAGTTCGGTGGGCTGGCCCGGTCGAAACTTACTCAACACTTGCCCCCCAAAGTAGGGCATGTGTGTATGCACATGGTGTGCTTTGCTTTAGCCTGGATATCCTCATCCGGCCCTGTGTGCCGAACCAATTGGTCCGGTCATTAGTATTTGTCTATAAGTATGGACCTCGCATCTATGTTCACCCTTCACCGTTTGAGACAGCCGAATCAACTGAATACCGAATCAGACTTGATTGCTTGAAATAACCAGACCAGTCAATTACCGAACCAACTCATCTGCCGGACCAGGTGAGTCTTCCTTTGCCGAATGATTCTTTATGACTGACCCATCGAACGAACTCAAACGTTTTACCGAAGGGGCTTGAGTACCGAATGAACTTACCGAATGAACTTGGGAGTATAAGGCCGAATGAACCTTCGCCTTGTACTACCGAATGACACTTTGAGGAGTACTAGTGCCGAATGGGCTTTCGGCCTTGAACTACCGGATGCACTTATGTTTTGAATTACAAGTGAAATTCCAGACTACATACTCTCATACTTTCTTATGTTGCAGATAAATGTCTCATAAAGTTGAAACCCGATCAGAAAAGAAGAAATCCCAGGACAGAGAAGATCCTTCCGCAGTGCCCCCAGCTCAGTCAGGATCGGGACGTCGTGGGCCCACCCCGAGGTCACTAGTAGATGGGTACGGCCCTCAGGAGCTTCTGAACTCACCTCCCGACTGTTTCCCTAGCTCTCTCAAAGGCGGGCAGCTTGATGTTATTTCTCGCTCCTTTGGGATTGACAAAGCGTGCATGCTATTACCGGGGGAGGGAGTGATGCCATATAATCCCCCCGAAGGATATTTCGCATATAGTAGGTACCATTGTATGTGTGGGGCCATTCCTTTGATCAATGTTTGGATAATTAGCTTCATCACCTACTTGAAGGTGGCTCCATTTCAGCTTCAGCCTAACTCCTACGCCATTCTGGTGAGCATGTTTGTCATTTTCCAGAGGAGATACGGGCGTCCTCCCTCCAACCGGGAGATCCGGTATTTGTACAATTTGAGAGGCTATAAGAAGGGGTCTCCATACATCAGCTTGGAATCAGCCGTGTCTTTCAAGCCGGTCCTGGACTTATATTCGAAGTTCAACATGTTCAAGAAAGAATTGTTTTTCATCAAGGATGACTCTGTCTCCATCCGTCGCTTCACCTCTGGCTGTAAGTTGAAGCTTATTTATGATTTCCGTTCTGACTGCAATGCTTCTTCTTATGTGCTTTTATTTCTTGCTAGCAACAGGTGGCTTTGCGGTCGTGGAAAACGATCGCCTGGTTCAGATGGCTGTGGAAATAGAAGCCATTACGGGAAGGGATAGGTCAACCTCTTACTTGATTAGGAACGCTACACTTATGGGGCACAACCTTATTCTACCACATCAGTCCGTGGTCAAGCAGAGACTAGAGAGACACGGCTAAGGAGAGGGCTACCAACGCTAAAGGAGGGGCTACGGCGAAGAGCAGCAAAAGGAGACCCTTCTCAATACACCCAGTTGCCGGGGGGGGGGGGAGAAACTCAAGAAGTCAGATGGACCTTCCCCTATCACATGTCCAGATGTTCCGGAGGAGGAAAATGTGGAGGAGGAAAGAGACGAGGACGAAGGAGGTGAGGCGGAGAGCGGAAGTGGTAGGGAAGGTGACGGTGATCGTCACGGCGATGATGGTGGCGAAGGACAAAGTGGTGATGGCACCGGGGCTTTACCTCCCGGGCAGGCAGGCATGATTCAAGAGTGGACAGATGACGCTCTCCGCCAAGCCTTCGAAGAGTTGGAGGAAGGACCGGCTTTGGTGGAGAAGCCCAAGAAAACTAGTAAGGCCAGGACTGGCGCCGGTTTATCTTCCGGGAGTGCTTCTACTAAGGCAACCTCTGCGATTCAAGGTGAATTTCTCTTTATTCTTTTTAATTTTTGAATGATGGCTCAATGCATTCTGGTGACACTTTGTTTTCATTCCAGGAGCGGGCAAAATGGCCAAGATCTCAGATCTTCGACAAAAGCTTGAACAATACAGACTTCTCAAAGCTTCTGCGAAACCGAAGCCTCCTACTAACCGCCCTGGAGACGTAGTCGGCTATCATCCTCTTCTTGGGGTTATTGAAGAAGATATACAAAAGAGGAAGAGGAGTCGATCTTCGTTTGAATCTCCTCCTGACCCTCCGGCTCCACTCCAGCCTATTCACGATATTACGGAGGAGGATACTGAGTTTATGCCTTCCCCACATCCGTCTGAGAATCCAACCGCCACCCCGATAGATTACCCAGGCTTGGTTCGTAATCCGTTTGCGGGTCATCCAGACCTGGACCGGGCCTTTCATGACATCTCCTTCGATGAGGTTACTGGTGAGCACCTTCTCCCTCGAAATCCTATGGTACGGGTGCTTGACGAAGCTAAGTCCCTGGACCTTGATTTGCTTACCACCCGGGTTGTAACTCTGGGGGATGAAGCTAAGGCAAACATCGACTGAGTTGCCGAGGAGACCAGGAAATTGATGGGGCATCATGCCCGACTAGTCAAGGCCGGGGAGGAAATTGGGAGTGCCAACATTTGGCTACGGTTAATGGTCTCCAACCAGGCTAAGCAGCTTGCCGATCAAGCCATTCAAATTTCTCAGCATGAGGCCGCATCCAGGCAACTGAAGAAGACTATGGAAGAGGCCAGCAGGGCAGAGTTGCGAAAAATGGAGGCCGCCTGCAAGGAGCGGATTGACATAGCCATTGCGATGGTGGATGAGGTTCGACAAGCGGACCTCGAGCGGGTACAGGAATTATCGGGGAGACTTGAGGCCGCGGAGCTTGCTCAGTCCAGGTTGAAGGAGGAGATGGAGGCGATGAGGATATCCCTTAAGACTGACCGCTCACAATACCGATCGGAGAGGGATGCTGCCATTGCTAAGCTGCGTACTTCTGAGGCCCGAATGAGGGAGCTTGAGGAAAATGAGGGGATGATGGATGAGATGCTCCAGGATATGTATTTCCGCACTTGGAAATAGGGTAACTTATCCTGGATGGATGATTACCCCCGAGTTATGGCCAGGATCTATCTCCGGGCTCTGGAGGAGGCTAGGGCTGATACGAATAAAGAGGGTGGTGCGGTCTTCAGAATGGATGTGGTTACTGCCCAGTTTACCAAGGAGGAGAAGGTGGCGGTGAAGGAGGGTATGCGGCTGCTTGCCGCTGAGGAGGCAGGTGCGCAGGTAGAGGATGATGATCAGGATGGTCAGGAAGCAGGCGCTGGTAAGTCTTCCCTTCTAGTCTTTCTGTTAACTTGGTTGCTTATCACTAATGAATTCTTTCTTTGACCGGACAGGTGGGCAACAGGACAAGGGTAAAGCTCTGATGCAGCCGGCTCCCTGATTTGATCTGGATATCTTTTTGTGGACTTGACATTGTTGTATATGTTAGTCTCAAAACAATAACGTAACTTTTGGGTTGTAATTATGTTACTTGTAATAAACAACATTATTCTTGACGTGTAATTTTTTAACTTTAGCTGATTCTGTCGTATTTGAATGCTTTTGTTATTTTGACATGTTGTATGAGAAATATAGCTATGCATATGCTTGTAATTCAGTTGTGTTTGATGTCAAGTTCTTGCTTAGAACATAATTTCATGTCTTGCAATGTTAGTGTGGTGTGTGAATAAATTATAGCCACGTATTTATACAAAGAAGAAGAAAATACCGCCCTTCATATTTTACTTGTAGATGGCAGCCTTGAATGTCTTGTGAGACTGAGTATGGAATGCGGCCTAGTGTCCTGTTGTGAGTTCCCACTCCCATTAGCGAATGTCTCCTATTCTGTGTCCTGTACTTTAGGGATCGTTATAGAGGATAGGAGGAAAGTTTTTTAAATAAAATTGAAATATGGAAATAGTAAAACTTCCAATCACGGAAGGCCTTCGATGTGCTTAAGTTCGTGGCAAACGGGCTTTGTAGTCACTTTCCCTAGCTGTGGGTCTTGGAGACATTTGTCACCCATCTTACGCCTCCGCGGGGAGTTAACCTTTTTTACCACAGCCGTACTTAAGACACATCGGAGCCGAGATTGCGCACAGTAACTACTCGGGCCATTATGGCCCGTAATCGTGGGTATTATTCGATTTACTGCGGCCGGCTAGCGTGGGTGCCGATCATCAATCGTGAACTACCCCTGGCTGGCTACACCTTATGTTGGGGCTTAAAGTAGGTTCACAGCTGCCGGCGAGCCGAACGCCATAATGAGCTGCCTTGGCTATAGTTGGCCTTCTCGGTGGCTTATAATCGGCTCATTATAGTTGGCTTTAAGGGCCGTCGCGAGCAATGAGTTAACCTGCAGCAGAGGGATGCCGGAGCAAAAGTGTCTCATTGGCGAGGGCATAGATTCGCATAGTACCTGTTAGGTCTTGTCTAGGTGAAGTCGCGCTGTGGAGCGCCTTGAATGGAAATGCTATATGCACAGGATTTTGTTCAACAGAAAAGGATAAAGTTAACAAGCAGCCAAGATATAAAGGAACAAATTAAAAAAGAGGCAAGGTTTTTAAAGTGGTTCGGCACAAAAATGCCTACGTCCACTGATTCTCTTTGTTAATTCACTTCATATGGGCAGTACAAGTTAAGAAAAGTATCGACGAAGGTGTTGGATGTTCCATGCCCTCTGGAACACCTCCCCGTCTACTGTTGACAAAATATAAGCTCCATTGTGGAGATCTTTATGAATTACATAAGGTCCGTCCCAGATTGGATCTAGTGCTCCGGGGCGCGGGAAGATTCGCTTGAGGACAAGATCTCCCTCTTGTAAGCTACGATGCTTGACTTTGGAGTTGTATTGCGCTGCCACTTTTTGCTTGTGAGATGATGTTTTGAGTGCTGCATCATTTCTTCTCTCTTCAATTAGATCCAAAGACATGTGGAGGAGTTCTTCGTTTTCTTCTAGGTTATAGTGGATCCTACGGTGGGAAGGCACTATAGTTTCAATTGGGAGCATAGCCTCCGATCCGTATGCCAAAGAGAAAGGAGTATGCCCTGTTGATGTTCTGAAAGATGTGCGATAGGCCCACAGTGCTGTAGGAAGTTCATCCACCCAAGCACCTTTTGACTTTTCGAGTTTCTTTTTTATTAGAGTTTTGAGAATTTTGTTGACGGCTTCGACTTGTCCGTTTGCCTGGGGATAAGCTACGGATGAGAAGCTTTTGTGAATTCCTTGCTCTTGGCACCAGTTGGCGAACACCTCGCTGTCAAACTGAAGTCCATTGTCCGATATGATTTTTAATGGGACTCCGTACCTGCATAGAACATTTTTGATCAAGAAGTTAATAACTTTTGCTGAAGATACTTTATTTAGGGGTTCTGCTTCCACCCATTTGGTGAAATAGTCGACTGCCACTACAGCATATTTGGCCCCGCCTCGGCCCATTGGCAGTTCGCCAATCAAGTCAATTCCCCATACTACAAAGGGCCAGGTGCTGGTCATTTGAGTAATCTCAGTTGTTGGTAGTTGCGGAATCTTAGCAAACTTCTGACATCTGTCACATTTTCTGACGAAATCTAAGGCGTCCTTGCTTAAGGTGGGCCAGAAATATCCATATCGGAGTATCTTTTTTGCCATAGTCTGCCCTCCAGTGTGATCTCCGTAGCTTCCTTGATGGATGTTGGATAAGATTTCCTTGGAATCCCTTCCAGCGACACACCTTAATAAGGGGTTAGAGAAGCCGCGCCGATAGAGGATGCCTTCTTGTATTGTGTAGCGGGAGGCTTTCCTCAAGATTTTCTTGACTTCGTTACGCCCATTGGGTAGTGTGCCGCTTTGTAAGTAGTCTCGAATGGGAGTCATCCAAGTTGCTTCTTCGGTTGCAGCTATCAGATTCACTTGCTCAAAACTTGGGGTCAGTTGCTTTGAGATGGCTACTGCTCCGGAAATAGCGCCGTCTCTCATGCTAGCTTGCTTTGCCAGTTCATCGGCCTCTTGGTTCTCTTCCCGAGGGATGTGTTTGATTAAATAGCGATCCAATAGATTGAGAAGCAACTTGGTCTTCTTTAAATATGCCACGAGTCATTCTTCTCGAGCCTGGAACTCTCCTATTATTTGATTTACAATAAGTTGAGAATCGCTATGAAGACACAAAGAATTGGCTTCGATTTCTAAGGCAAGTTCTAATCCAACTATCACTGCTTCATACTCTGCATCGTTGTTGGTGGCAGCGAATTCCAACCTTATAGCATAGTGTAGCTTATTTCCCCTAGGAGTGACTATTACCACACCTGCCCTCGAGCCTTGTTCGTTTTACGCACCATCCACAAAGAGATTCCACTTGATGTCTTCTGCTATTTACGATTGCTCCTTACCTTCGTTGGTAGTGAATTCGGCAATGAAATCGGCCATGGCTTGTCCCTTGATGGCGGTGCGAGGATGGTAGGTGATATCGTATTGACTTAGTTCAATGCACCATTTAAGTAGTCGCCCAGAAGTGTCGGGACGATGGAGTACCTGCCTTAGTGGTTGATCGGTCAGAACTCTGATGGAATGGGATTGTAAGTAGTGACGCAGTTTCCGTGGTGTGATTATCAAACAGTACGCTAGTTTCTCAAGTTTAGGATATTTGGCTTCCGCCCCTGTAAACCTCTTGCTTATGAAGTATACTGGCCGCTGTGTGCGTTCGTCTTCTCTAACCAATGCGACGCTTAGAGCATGAGACGACACAGCAAGGTATAGGTATAGCTCTTCGCCTTTGTTCGGAGTTGAGAGTACTGGTGGTCTCTGGAGGTGTTCGATTAAGTTAAGGAAAGCTGTTAAGCATTCGTCAGTCCATTCGAATTTTCCTTTTTCTTTCTTTAGAGCTTCGAAGAAGGGGATGCATTTGTCGGTCGCTTTGGAGATGAATCTTCTCAAGGCGGCCACCTTCCCATTTAGGCTCTGCATTTCCTTTCGGGTAGAAGGTATCCTGATATCTTTCAGAGCTCGGACTTGTTCAGGGTTTGCTTCAATCCCTCTGGCATAGACGATGAATCCTAGAAACTTTCCTGATGATACTCCGAAGGAGCACTTTAGGGGATTCAGCTTCATTCCATATTCGCGAAGTACTTGAAACATTTCATCCAGGTGGCTTACGTGATCGTCGGCTCCCCTTGACTTTACCAGCATGTCATCCACATAAACATCCATAGTTTGTCCTATTAGCCCTGCAAACATCTTGTTGACGAGGCGCTGATAGGTGGCCCCTGCGTTTTTAAGTCCGAAAGGCATTACTTTGTAGGAGTACAATCCCCGATCAGTGTTGAAACTAGTGTGGTCTTGATCGGGAGCATGCATAGGAATTTGGTTATATCCTGAGTATGCGTCCATAAAAGATAAGAGTTCGTGCCCGGCTATGCTGTCCACAAGCTGATCGATTCGGGGAAGTGGGAAACAATCCTTCGGGCAGGCGTCATTTAAGTTGGAGAAGTCAATGCATGTTCGCCACTTCCCACTAGCCTTCTTTACTAGCACCGGGTTGGCGATCCACTCTGGGTAGATGGCTTCTCGTATGAAGTCATTGGCAAGTAGGTTCTTTACTTCTTCATCGAGGGCTGCTGATCGTTCTGCCCCCATACTTCTCTTTTTCTGTTTTACTGGCGTCTTGGTAGGATCAATGTTTAGTACGTGGCATGCTATGTCAGGGGAGATTCCGGTCATGTCAGCGTGTGACCATGCAAATACATCCAAGTTGTGGCGGAGAAAATCAATGAGTTGTTCCTTCAATTCTGCTTTTAGTTGGGACCCGACTTTCAATAGTCTACTCGAGTCATGTCGGTCTACAGATACAAATTCCATAGCCTCTGCAGGCTCGGCGGTGCCCTCCTCCTCTTTGTCCCTGGGGTCTAATTCATTGAAAGGGTCGCTGGTATATCGAAGAGGAGGGGCTTTCTTTAGTTGCTATGCTTCCAAACTTTTTGTGCAAAGGGAAATCTCTACACTCTTCCCTTTATCCTTCCTGTGGTTGTTGCGAAGTTCAGTTACATAGCAGTCTCGAGCAATGTCCTGGTCTCCCTCTACTTCCCCTACTCCATTGTCCGTTGGAAATTTCATCTTTAGGCACCATGGGGCCAGGACAATTTGGAAGTCAGACAAGGCTGGCCTTCCTAAGAAGGCGTTGTAGGCCGAGTGGTTTTCTATTAGCACAAATGTCTGTTTCCGCACAACGGAGCGAGGATGACTTCCAATTCAACAAAGAGGTCCAGTTGCCCGAGGGGCATCTTCGCATCTCCAGTGAAACCGTGTAGTGGTTTATTGCAGGGAGAAACATCCTTTATTGACAGTTTCATTTTTTCGAATGCATGCTTGAATAGGATATTTACTGAGCTTCCAATGTCTACTAGAATTCGGAAAACTTCAGCTGGACAGAGCCGGGCAGAGATAACCATGGGATCCATGTGAGGGTACTGCCTTCCCTCTAGGTCACGCCTACTGAATGTGATGTCATCACTCTCTTTCTGCTTTGGGTGGCGTTCTTCTATAACATAATTAACGTAGTCTTCATTATTTCTAAGTGACTTTCCATATCTTTCCATCTCTGCCCAGCTTCTGTCGGCGATGTGTGGTCCTCCCGAGATGGTATGGACCACTATCTTCTCTTGACTGGAGCCGCTAGTGTTGTGGTTTCCTCTACCTATCTCTGGGGAGGGTAGCCTTGGGTTCTCATTGGCAAGAGCTGGAGTCTTGTTCTGACCTTTTACATAGCGTTCTAGTCTCTTCCTTCTGATGTGTTCTTCAATCAAGTCCCAGAGATGATGGCATTCATTGGTATCATGCCCATGAGATTCGTGGAAGCGACAGAACTTTCCAGATTTAAGTGCGTTATCTGATTCCTTCTTATATGGTGGGCGTTTGTATCTAAGTTCGTCTTGGGTGGCAAGGAAGATGTTTTCGATGGTTTCATTCAAAGGAGTGTAAGTGTCGAATCTCGGTCCTGGCCGATATAGGCGCTTTTCTCCCTTCTTGCCCCCAGCATTGTCTCTAGAATCATTCCTTCGAACGTCCTTTGCTACAGCGGGCGTGTTGCCATGAGCTGCCTTATTTTGTTGCCCTGACTGCCCCTCAGTGGCGGCGTCTTCAAGCCTCATATATTTCCCGTCTTCATGGAAGAAATCGGGTAAAGTAGCTGGTTTTTCTTTTGTCAGTCTTCTAGCAAATTTAGTATCCGGATGCACACCACTACAGAGGGCCATTAAGATAAGCTTCTCATCGGCATCTTTGACTTCGGCCGTTGCGGCATTGAATCGGGTTAGGTATTGCTGCAGCTTCTCTCCAGGTTTCTGTTTGATACTGGATAAGGAATAAGCGTCCTTGGGTTGTTCCACATGAATGCGGAACTGGCTGATTAACTTTTCTTTCAGCATCTCCCACGAGCTGATGGATCCTTGGGGTAGATGACAGAACCAGGAGGTACCTAGATCTGCTAAGAATAGTGGAAAGCATTTGCACAGTACTCCCTCTGTTGCTCCACTCATGAGCATATGCTGTGTGTATCTCTCTAAGTGCACAACAGGGTCGGAGGTTCCTTTGTAAGGTTCCATTGTTGGCATTTTCCATTCTCGGGGGGTGATGGCAATTTCGATATTGCGGGCGAAGGGGCTGGTTACCCTAGCGCCTATCCCTTGATCTCTTTGATCCCGTTGGACGCACTCTCTGAACAAGCATGCCATCCTTTCATCAGAATTTGGAGCAGATAGAAATGAGTTCGGTTCTGCTCTGTGGGACTGATTCCGTCCAGATGACCTATAGGGATGGTATCGTCTATCATTCCTGATATTTTCCAGTGGATGTCTTTGAACTTCTGGGAGCATGCTAGGGTCAGCTATAGTTGGCCCTTGCCTTGACTTCCCCTGCTAGATTCTGATCTACGCACTTCCTCGGGTCCAACTTCGGGCTGGACTCTAGCTCGGCCTCGTTCACTGGTGTTTCCGTGGTTAGGCAGTATGACAGGCTCGGCTACAGTTGACCTCCGCCCGGTACCTCCCCCGTTGGGTTCGGTTCCAAGCGTTTCCTCAGGTCTAACTTTGGGCTGAGCTCGGTCTCGACTCCTACCATGGCCGCTTCCGTCGTTAGCTCCTTCGAAGAAGGAAGATCTTTGTTGTCTCTGAGATCCTCTAAACTGGGACTCACCCCATGATTCAGTGTGGCGGTTGGACTCTTCAGCATCCCTTAAGCGTGACATGAGTTGGTCCACCAAGGCTTCCTGCTAGGATGTGAAGCGGTTAGTCACTTCAGCCACAACCCTGTCTAGATCTGCCCTAGTAATTGCTGCCGGCTGTTCTGTGGCCGGGGTTGTCGGATTTGCCTGACCTTCATTTGGTACAGCTGCTGGAAGGGGACGATTTACTTGATTTGTGACCACTGGATCTGGAAGACTGCGGGTTGCGATGTTTTTTCCTTTGTTAACATCTTTTTTCTGCTTGGGAGGCATGTCTTCCAAGCAATGTGCGATGCTGATAGGAAGAAAGTTAAGTGGGAGAAGCTGAAATCCGGGGTTCAGCGCTTCTCAGTGAAAGCACAAAAAATGTTTGCACAAAAAATGGGCAAACACCTCCATGTCGTATGATTTAGTTGATTTTATGTTGTTTTTAGTGATTTGGATGATTTATGCAAATATGTAAAAAGCAGGGACTAAACTGTAAAAGACACATAGATTTATAGTGGTTCAGCCAGAATGTGCCTACGTCCACTTTATATATTATTTCTCCATTCTTGTTCAGATTACAAGTACAAAGCTTTGATACAAGTATGTGAAAGTTGTTTGAAAGTTCTATTCGTGCTTGAGCTCTCAAGCTTATCCCCCATTGTTGTACCCCTGCCCCTCTATTTATAGAGTAAGGCTGGGGGCAGGGGTCTTGGATGTATATAGCTGCTGGTGGGCCTGGGCTGATGCGATCTGGCCTGGCAGTGTTGATCCGGTACGCCTTGGTCCGGTTGTGAGTGGATGGAGTTTGGTTCGGTGGGAGTTGGTACTGGGGTATTGGTTCGGTGAGGACTTGGTTCGGTAGGACCTTGGTTCGGTGGAGCGGCTTTGGTTCGGTAGGCAGGGGAAGGAGTTGGTTCGGTGAGACCTTGGTTCGGTGGAGCGGCTTTGGTTCGGTAGGCAGGGGAAGGAGTTGGTTCGGTGAGACCTTGGTTCGGTGGAGCGGCTTTAGTTTGGCAGGTAGGGGAAGGAGTTGGTTCGATGAGAGCGTGTAGGTGGGATCTGGTCTGGTGTGCAGTTCGGTGGGCTGGCCCGGTCGAAACTTACTCAACACCGGTTGCCCAAAGTCAAGCATACCAGACCAATATATATAAATCGAAACTTACTCAACACCGGTTGCCCAAAGTCAAGCATACCAGACCAATATATATAAATCGCCCAAAATGTGCATCTATAATTATATATATAAAATACCTGAACCGCTTATTTATATATCTGCATAATATATTTCGTCCACTATTCGATAACACCAAGTCAGGCATATCGAACTATACATACGCTTAAATTGCATACCAATAAATCTCCTCGAATTGCCATTAGCTATGTAATATCCCCTATCTAGAGGCCCGAAGCTAAGCAATACAGATGTTGCAGTCATCCACGATATTAACTTCCGGTGACAAAATATGGTAATAGTAATGGTATCCATAACATCAGAAGCACATGAATGTGAAATAAAAATCAACACAGATTTAAAAACAACTTTCCCGATTACATTTCAAATCAATATTTCGTATTCGGATACATAATCCTAAAACGATTCCCAGGTTTTGATCAAATATAATTATTACAAATTACGCCAAGAGCGACATACGAAGATGTCCCCTTAGATGATCAGAGTACTAAATAGACATATTAGTCAAAATACATCATAGTGGAAATAAAACTAAATAGCTCCTAACTTTGCCTCCTGCACGTCTTCGGAAGCTTATTCGTCCAACCTATTAAACCTCTAAAACCTTAACTCTCAATCTACTCAAATTAAGTTTTGAGCAACCGAGAGTTTAAGGGGAAAACATAAACTTCGAGTCAGACATAAAGCCTATTGTGAATAATACTATTAAATCTCGGCTTACTAATATTAAGTGAGACCACGCCGCTTAGCGGAACGGGTTTCCCCTCAATAATATCCCTTTTAAAACATATCTTTTGCAAATCAAAATCCTGCAATCAAACCGATTAAAGCAAGAATAGAAATATCATATATGCACATAAATCAAGTAATCAATGGACTGTCTATCCGAACATTATAGTTTTGTTTGCCTAACTACTAACCATTGGCTGACCTGAGCCTATCAGACACAACCAATTGTCTAACTTCTGTTAGACACACTTCGGGTCTGACTTCCCTTAACTATCTTCTTCTAGGGTCAACTGAACCTAATGGTTTTGTAGGCTCACCAATTACCTAACTTTTCTCTGTATATTCCATTATATGTGTAACATCATTTTAGTCTTACCTATGACAAAGCCCTACCCACTGGAATTTTGGACTTATATTAGCTAGGGGCTATTAGCTAAAGTATAGGGCATGACCCTATAGCAGTCCCATCTGGTATTCTAATATCCGAGTCATTTACTTAGGGTTAACTACCTCATCAAACTTCCTTGAAAACATTTCTTTCAAATTGATTTAACCCTTTAAATCGTACTTAAACAAGGAAAATATACTCTTTGCTTTACTTAAATATCTTTGCCATGATATATGCTTTACACAAAACAATGTTGATGTAAACCTAAATCAATAGGGATATCTATCCCTTTAAAACAAGTTAAAGCCCTTCTTAATCTTAGAAAACATTAGGTTTTAAATCCAAGATATCACCTTCGAAACCCTTGTTTAAAAACTTTAAACATTCCCTTTCGAATCCATTAAAAGTACCCCTTTCAAAATAGGTTAGCTATTTTACCTTGAAACATTAGGCTGAAAGGCCAAATCACACCTTTCGAATCCATCTAAAAATAGACCTTTTGAAATCATTGAAAGTGTCCCTTCGAAAGCTTTATAAAACCTTAGACATCCACTTTTCAAAACACTTCAAACTTGCCTTTCGAAAGCATTGGAAATCTTCCATTCAAATACTAAAAGTAAACCTTTCAAAAATATTAGGTAATCTCCTCTTCGAAACCTTCATTATTTATCTTTCGAAAGTATTAAAGTCCTTTACTTAAAAAAAACATTTCAAAAGCACTGGGTCCAAGTAAAAGTTTGTGGAACATAGCTTTGAAGCCATTTAAAACCATTCCTTTCAAAATCTTTGGGTTTAACTTTCAATATATCTAAGGGTCTTAAAATAAGTGGGGCAAAGGCATTGCTTTTGAAAGCATTTTTCCTAAGTAAAAGAAAGTGGATGGTTTCGAAACCAACCCTTTCGAAAGCATGGAAAAGCAGCTTTAAAATTTAAAAGCAAAAGTACCCTTTCGAAAGCATTGATTCGAAGGGTTGAATGCGGCAGCAGTGGTTTCGACCCCTTCGAAAGCTTGTTTTTAAAACAACCCATTCGAAAATCCTTTCATTATATAAATAGAAGCAAGTTGGTTAAGTCAAAAGCTCCAACCCCTTCGAAAGTCTTATTTATAACCAAAATAGTTCCAAGTTTATAAAAGCTACTTCTACCCCTTCGAAAGCACGTTTCGACTCTATACTTTCCACCTTTCTCCAATCCACTACATACCAAGGCATTGATATCATGTGTATTGGTTTTGGTAGGAGGTGGATTTATGGGGTCGAAAGGTGGCTGTAGTAAGTGGTGAAGCAGTAATCCTTTACAAAATTGATTTTTAACTTTTTAAAGTAATATGTTTTCAACTAACTTGCCTTGTATGTCAACATATAATTGGTTGCCAATTCTTTTACAAAGCTATTCTAAAAGCACTGTCGAATTCAGTAATTAACATTTTTAAAACATTTAACAAATTGTCTATTCTCCTTTTATAAACATATAAAACATTTAAGTCACATACCTTAAGTAATTTTATATCTTTAATAAAATACTTAGGAAAATTCTCCAAAAATTCCCATAAATTACTTTAAATATGTTCTCTAACATATTTAAATTTTTGACCCAAAGCTAACATATAATAGCTGAAAATAATTTAAACCCAATTTAACCATTTTCTTTACTAGAATATTCATAATAAATTCACAACAATTTAGAAAATTATGAAATTTGAAACCCATCCCTAAATAATGTTTCTGACTTATATCAAAAATGCAAGTCATTAGGATGTCATTTGGTAGGTTTTTCAAATCAAATCTTATCAAAAAATCTATATGAAACAACATAAGTCATCAACAAGCATATATATATATATAATCAAATCATGGCATTTTACTTGCAAAATAATTTTGGATGTCATCTAGAAACCGAAAGCAATAAAAATGCAATGTAATCTATTATTCACCATAACTTGTTGTTAAGGAGTTTGAGATTTTTCCTTGAATTGGTTTGATTAAGCTTCCTTCTTGAATTCTAGCTTATCTTCCTTTAGATTTCTTATAATAGTGGCCGACCAAGCTCTATGTTTAGTTTTTGTTTTTGAATATGGTAAATGAGAATGGGATAAGGGTTTTGGGTATAAGAATATAACCTATTCCTATTTTGCCCTTATCTTATTACCTTTACTTACTTCATTTAAATTTCCATATGTTTATTCATTACTTAAGGCACGGCTACCCTATAATCACACAAATCTCAATCCCTTAACCATTTACATTATTTTATTTTATTTATCTAACTAAATGTCCTAAATAATGTTAGTCAAAATTAGGGTCGTTACAGACTCCCCTCCTTAAAGAATTTCATCCTCGAAATTACGATAAGATACTCATAACAATCAATCATAAAGGGAAAACATACCATGAAACAAGTCAGGATAAGTATCTCTAATCCTGCTCTCAGTTTTCCAAGTACAGTCTCTCTCGTCATTACTCCACTGGACTTTGACTAATCTCACAGTCTTGTTCCTTAACCTCTTCTCATCCCTCGCGACTATATGAACTGGTTTTCTAACTATGGTCAAATTTGGTTCCACTACTAAGTCAGCTAACACAGTTAGTGTTGTAGTAGTCTCTGGATTCTGAACACACTTCCTTAGATGAGAAATATGAAAAACACTGTGGACTCCAACCAAAATGTTCGGTAGCTCTACTCTATAAGCGAGTTTCCCGATCCTTTCTATAATAGGAAATGATCCAACGAATCTCGGTGCTAATTTTCCTGATTTCCCAAATTGAATTACACCTTTTATCGGTGATATCTTGACGAAAACATGATCTCCAACCGAGAATTCTAAGTCTTTCCATCTTCTATCTTCATAGCTCTTCTGCCTAGACTGAGCTTCCTTCATTCTGGCTCGAATGAACTCAATCTTTTCTGTAGCTTCCTTAACCAAATCCGGACCAAGAACTAACCTATCCCGGGTCTCTAACCAACAAAAGGGAGATTTGCATGGCCTTCCATACAAAGCTTCAAACAGTATCATCCCTATACTAGTCTGATAACTGTTGTTATATGAAAACTCGACAAAGTGTAGGTGGTCTTCCCATGATCCCCTAAAATCTAGCACGCAAGCTCGCAACAAATCTTCTAAGACTTTGTTAACTCTTTATGTTTGCCCATCTGTCTATGGATGGTAAGTTGTACTCATCTTGAGCTTAGTACCCAAAGTCTCATGTAGACTCTTCCAAAACTTGCTAGTGAATAAGGAATCTCTATCACTTACTATACTACTAGGAATTCCATGAATTCTAACTATATTATTCATAAACAACTTAGCTAAAACAGGTGTCGTCCTGGTTGACTTAACTGGAATGAAATGGGCACTCTTGGTTAATCTATCCACTATAACTCATATGCTTGCATTTCCCCTATTTGACCTTGGCAACCCGTCTATAAAATCCATTGGGATAGAATCCCATTTCCAAACTAGAACCTCTAAAGGCTGAAGTAAGCCGCTTGGTTTCTGATGCTCATCTATTACCTGTTGATAGTTCAAACACTGCTTCACCCATAAGCCTACATCCCTCTTCATGCCTTCCTAGAAGAAACCTCTTTTCATGTCCTGATACATCTTAGTTGCTCCTGGATGAATGGTGCACTTTGAACGATGGCATTCTCCAAGAACTTCCTTCCTAATGTTTCCCACATTCGGAACACACAGTCTTCCTTTCTTCCTTAACCACCCATTTTGGTTAAGACTGAAATCTTTCAAGTCATCGCTCTATATTCCATCCTTTAGCTTTCTGATCTATTCAGCTAATAATGGATCCTCCTTCTACTTAGAAACAATCTTTTCAATCATCACCGGTCGAACTTCTAAACATGACAACATAGTGGTTTCCTTACTAGATCTAGCTTCAGATCTCCACCATATTATTCTTGTAGTCAATGCTTCTAGATCTTTCCATTCAGCTACCATTGCCAATACTGCATTCTGATGTTTCATGATAAGTGCATCTCAAACCTTGTTGCCTTTTCTTGGTGTGTACTCAGTACCAAAGTCATAAGCGACTAAAAACTCTAACCACCTTTGATGTCTCATATATAACTCCTTCTGAGAGAATAAATATATCAATGACTTATGATCCGTATACAACTCGAATCTTTCCCTTGAAAGGTAATGTCTCCACACCTTTAGTGCAAAATTTACTACAGCTAATTCCAAATCATAAGTAGGATATCTAACCTCATGGGATTTGAGTTGTCGAGAAGCATAGGAAATCACTTTACCTCTTTGCATTGACACAGCTCCTAACCCTTTCCACATGCATCTATGTACACCACTAAGTTCTGATTCCCCTTTGGAACAACTAACAGAGGTACATTTGTCAATAAGTGTTTCAACTTCTAGAATGCATCCTCACACTTATCAGTCCAAACAAACTTCACAACTTTTCAAGTTAGCTTAGTCATCGGTGCCGATACCCGCGATAAATCCTTAATGAATCTCCGATAATAACCAGCTAATCCAAGAAAGCTCATCTCAGTCACTGTCTCAGGTCTATTCCATCTTTTCACTGCCTTGATCTTAGTTGGACCTACCGACGACCCTTTTTCTGAGACAACATGACCAAGAAACTTCACTTCCTTCTTCCAGAAATGACACTTTGAAAATTTCGCTTTCAGTTGATGTTGCCTCAACGTCTCAAGCACCACTCTAAGATGAACTTCATGCTCTCTTTCATCTTTAGAGTATACCAAAATATCATCTATGAATACCAATACAAACCTATCCACTCTCGGAAAACTTGGTTCATCAAATCTACGAAGAACGCTGGCGCATAGTTAGTCTGAACGGCATTACTAACCATTCGTACGATTCATATAGGGTTCTAAATGTCGTCAAAGGAATACTATCCTCCGCTACTCTGAGATGATGGAACCCTGTTGCCAAATCCAACTGGGAAAATACTTTGGCTCCACTCAACTGGTCAAACAGATCGTCAATTATAGGTAACGGATATCGATTCTTTATCCTCTTCTCATTCAACTTACGATAATCGATACATAACCTTAACAATCTGTTCGGTTTCTTTACAAACACTACAGCTACTCTCCAAGGTGAACTGCTTGGTTTGATAAAATTCTTGCCTTCCAAATCCACCAACTTCACCTTTAACTCCATCTCGGTAGGTGTCGTTCTACTTGGTGGTCTACTCACCGGTTCTGCCCCTAGTGCCAAATCTATCTAAAACTCAATAGCTTATTCGGCGGCAGTCCTACTATGGGTTCAAAGACATCTGTGAATTCTCTAACAACAAAAACTTGATTTAACTTATCTTTTGCCTCCACAGCACCCAGCAAAGCATCATCCTCAAAACTAGGGTTTTCTACGAAGTATATTACCCGATCACTACAGTCAGGGTGTCTAAGTGATATTTTCCTATCATGGCAAAATATCCTAGCATTGTATTTACTTAACCAATCCATACCCAAAATAATTCTGAATCCTACAAAATCAAATACCTGCAACCTGCAAACAAATGCATGACCTAACAATTTAAACTCTAACCGGTCACATTTCATCCCAAGTGTCACATATCCTCCTATCAGATTCGCAACCCTTAAGGAAGTAACTAGGTATGAGGCTTCTAGGCTAAGCTTATCTATCAAATAATGAGATATAAAAGAATGCAATGCACCGGTATCAAATAGAACTCTAACCGGCATACCATGAATCAAGAGCGTACCTCCCAACATAGCTTTTCCTTTCTCCATGGCTGTTGGTATTAAGATAGCTGGTTCCAATGCAAACACTTTGCCTTTTCCATCCTTGGCTGGTTCCTTGTACTGGTTCTTATGTAACACCCCATATTTTTAGTAACATTATTAGGAACATTTAATTAGGTAAATTAAATGAAATAATGTAAAATGTTTAATGGGTTGAGATTTGTGATTAGTAAGGGTAGCCGTGCCATATACAAATGAACTAAAGAATTAAATGCAAAGGAAAATAGACAAGGGCAATATAGGAATAAGTATTATTCTTATACCCTGAACCCCTTAAGTAATATATTCTATATGTTCGTTTCTATATTTACAAAACTATAACCTAAGTAAGAGGCCGACCACCATTAGGAAAGCAAGAGAAGATAAGAAGATTTCAAGAGGAAAAGCATAAGCAACTTAAACAAGATCAAATCTCAAATCCTTAATCTCAAAGCTAAGGTTAATAATAACTTCATCTCATATTTTCTATTGTTTTCAGTTTAAAGGTTAATCCAAATTATTTTGCAAAGTTTAGCCATGTTTTTGAATGATAAAATGTTTATATATGCTTGTTGATGATTTATGCTTATTCATAAAGGTTTTATGATATGTTTTGATGTGAAATCCCTATTAAATGACATCTAAATGCCTTGCGATTTTAGATCTAGATCAGAAATGATATTTTAGAGATAGGTTTCAATTTTCATAATTTTCTGAATTTATGTGGATTTAATATAAATTTTCTAGTGAAGAAAATGATTATTTGGGTTTAAAATAATTTACGGCTAAATTATTTATGTTTTGGGTCTGAAATTAATATACGTTGGAAATCATATTAAAAATGATTTTTTTGGAATTTTTATAAAATTTTCCTAAGTGTTTTAATAAATATATAAAATTATTTAAGGTATGAGACTTAAATGTTTATATATTTATAAAAGGAGAATGGGTATTTTGTAAATAAATTAAATTGTTTATTTCTGAAATATTAGCACCACTTTTAGAAAAGAAATTAGCAACTAATAATATTTTGACAAACAAGGCAGGTGTTAGCACCAAAATTGGTCACTAACCCCCTTTTAGAAAGATTGTGTAGAGAGATAAATAAAGAAGATAAATTAAAACAGAGAGATATACACTAAATTAAATGCAGAAAATAAAAACACCAAATTTATAGTGATTCGGCGTAACTGTCTACGTCCACTTTGAGTTTTGATCTTTATTGCTTTCACAAGTAATTGAATACAGATACAATCCATATCTTAATGACTTGAATACAAGTTTGAACTGAAAATAACAAGTCTTGAAAGCGGCAGAGTCTCCCGGTGTTCTCCCAAAAAAGGCCCCTTTCACTATGCCCCTGCCCTTCTATTTATAGACGAGGATGGGTTGGACTTCCCTAATGGGCCTATTAGCAAGATACCTCGGCCCATGGTGAGTGACTTCTGTGTGCCGGGCCACAAATGCCGAACGGAAAATGCCGAGCCGTGTCTCCAGGCCAAACGAGGTAATGTGTTGAGTGAAATGTGTAGGTCGAACGAGATCCGATGCCGAACGAGGTGAGATGCCGAACAAGGCTGGAATGTCGAACGAGGCATGAATGTCGAACGAGGCATGAATGTCGAACGAGGCTGGAATGCCGAACGAGGCTTGAATGCCGAATGAGGCATGAATGCCAACGAGGCATGACTGCCGAACGAGGCTGGAATGCCGATCGATGCTGGAATGCCGAACGACCCTGCCATGCCGATCGAGGCTGGAATGCCGAGCGAGGCATGAATGTCGAATGACCTAGTTATGCCGAACGGCCTAGTTATGCCGAGCGGCCTTGCTATGCCGTGCGGCCTGGATGTCGAATGGTGCATTAATGTCGAGCGACCTCTTCATTGTCGACCGGTGTTTATGCCGTGCCTCTAGTTACTTGGTCAAACCTCCATGTAACACTTGCCCACCAAAGTGCATCATGTGGATGAACATGATGCACTATGAATTACGAGTCCTCCGTGTTTTGCTTCGAGCCCTTATTCTTTAGATAATGCTTTCCTTCGACTGCCGAACGATGCGTCGAATGCCGAACGTGATACTTATGCCGAACGACATAATTATGCCGAACAACATAATTATGCCGAACGAGATACAAATGTCGAACGGCATAACTATGCCGAACAAGGGGTGTGCTTTGACCGGTTCTATCGATCGATGCCCCTTCGACTTTCCCTCTCTCTATATAAGCCGTTGCTCCTTCTCTTCTTCCTTTTTTACTTCTACTTTTCAGAATATACAAACTCAACCCCCAACAGACTTCATTGGACTACCTACTCTTCCTTCCCCAAACTACATACGTTGACTCGCCTCCTTCTCAAATCAGTGGTTCCAATTAGAGTCGCTCTCCCTTCTCCAGAATCTCCCCTAGTTTCAACTCGTTCTTTAGGTAACGACCTATCCTCTAAACACTACACCCCGACCAGGAAACCTAGCATGAGATTCGAGCTCGCAAATCTCTGTAAAATCGATGCCATTCGGAATCATGTGGAATAGGAGTTAAGGGCTAGGCGTTGTTGTTTAAAGGAGTTTAAGGCCAGGTGGAGTGGAGGAGAGAAGTGGACATGAGAGGTGCTTGAAGGAGAGAGTTGGTGGAAGAGGTATTGTTGTGGCTCGGCATGACCTCCTTATGCCGAGCGATGGAGGGGAAGTTCGGGAGTAGAAATGAAGTTAAGGTTTAGTGTGCCAACTGCCAAGCGATGTGGCTCGGCACGGCCATGGCTCGGCATGATGCCCTCATGCCGAACGAGGTAGGAGGGAAGAGTAGGAAGGAAGTAGAAGTTGGAAAGAATGCCGAGCGATAGGCAGGACGTGTTGGAAGAAAGTTGTTGAGGGTAAAATGCCGAGCGATGCGGCTCGGCATGATTGTGGTTCTGCATGACTTGTCGCATGCCGAACAGTGGAGAGTAGGAAGTGGGAGAGAGTATAGTGCCGAGCGATGCGGCTCGGCATGATTGTGGTTCGGCATGACTTGCTCATGCCGAACGGCGATGGTGGATGGTAGGAGAGTGGTATGCACATGACAGTTAAAACTACATCAACCTGGACTTAGAACATTGCTAACTTAACAACTTTTTATGCCTGAATATATGACAGTGAACAAGGACGGACTTAAACAGCAAAGCATATCGAACAATCCGGACTGATAACTCCCGTGTTTAAACAACTGAAAACTTGGATCTAACTTGCTTAACAGTTGATAACCTTTCAAATGCAGTGACGATGTCGAGTTCAAAATATAAACTGTCTTACGTCACGCTTTCGTAAATGGTCAGCGATGACGGTCTTTGAAGACGACAACTCAAAACTCACACTTATTTCCTAAATCCAGCGTCTTTTCACTGCTTGGCACTTATATTTGAATGATTGCACTAGTTCACACACCACATGGGGGGAATATTTATGTTGTTAAGTCTAATGTTAATTGTTTTTCAAGTATAGTTCAAACAGGTGCTTTGTCAGATTCAATCTTTATTAGAGATGTCTAGGAAATCTAGCTCTGCTACGATCTCGGATAGACCCAGACCATCCTCTCGACAAGAAGTTATAGGAACCTCAAACCCGTCAACTACCCCTGCTCAAGACTTACCGAGTCTTGCGACGTCGTCTGTCGACTTGGCTCCCGACGCTCTAGAGGCAGCAATTTTCTTAGACGACCCAATCGATTCCCAGGCCTCAAAGATTAATGAAAGTACACTCCGTCGGATATGCTCTGTCCATGGAATCCCCTTCGATGACGTGTTAGTTCCATCGGGGCATGATCGTCCGCACTTGCCCCTAGTCGGATATACAGCCTGCAACAGGTTTATGTGCTAGGTTGGCAGCGTACCACCATTCAATTCCTTTCTTCACGACGTGCTACAATATATCGAGATTGCCCCCTCAGAATTACATCCAAATAGCCATGCATTCATATACGGGACTGGCACCCTCTTCATGAGTGTCCTTTTCAGGCTTCCTACTTCCGGCGATATTCGTTATATCTATCGCTTCAAGAGACGGTCGGATGGCCCATCTTTTATATTTCTAGAGCCACATAGTAAATGTCAAATCCTGACTGGGGCATGGAGCAAATTTTCCCAGTACAAGCAAGAGTGGTTCTACGTGCGTTGTCCTCCCGGTTTCTCCAGGAGATGGGTAGAAGGAAGTAAGTTCATTTTCTAGATCAACACTTGAATTTGGCGAAGTCTGCATCTTTTCTGACTCTTTATCCACTTTTTCAGGTATCAATCCATGTGCTGAAGGCTCCGGGTACTCTGAAGCTGTTGCAACTATCCAGGCCCTCCCCGCAGAAGATCAGGACATCAGATCTCTAATTTCAAATGAGTCACTTACGAGATTCGGGCTGCTAGCGGAAGGTCGCCGAATAAGCCTTCCCCAAGGCGTCACTCTATCTAGACCTGCTTCGGGCAAAGGAAAAAAGCAGGCTGGGCCTTCAGCACGTAACACCCCTGACACGCCAGAAGAAGGAGAAATTAGAGAAGGCAAGATGCCCGAAGTACCGGGTGAAAATGTTAGTCCCACTCAGGACCCGATAGTCGAAGTCCACGATATTGAGACGTCATCTTCCCCTTCAAAGGGGAAGAAGAAATTGACCAACAAGTTGAGGAGGAAGAAAGTGGGTGGAACTTCTAAAGTTACTCTTATTCCAGAGGAGAGAGAACCTTCCCCCCAACCCTTAGAAAGTTCACTGAAAGGTCTATCGAACCGCACCATTCCTGATGATCTACTCAATTATGGTTTCGATGACTCAAAGGCGCTTAAGCTTCATTCGCCCGCCAAAGGCAATGCAGGCGCTCAAGCCCATGTCCAGGGAGAAAAAACTCCTATTAGTAAAGATAAAGAAACTGGTCCATCGAGGGGAACACTAGGACACACATGGACACGTGCACTTCACCCTACACTTCAATTTTAGCCATCACCCTGATCTTTTCTAACTTGTCGTTATTCTCATTCTATGCAGGTGACATGGGACGCACCCACAGATTCGATCATCTTCACGGCTCATCCATTTTTCATCATTATGGCCGGGATTCGAGCACCGGCAAGCGCCAGGACAGAGACGACTTTGGAGACCAAGACAATCGTCCCCGAGAATCGACTTATCGAAGGAAATCACACAGCCAGTCTTCATATTCCCGCGATCTTCCATCTCAACCAGAGCAAGGCAGAGAGAAGTCTTCGCAGAAGGGGTCTCAACCTGATGTTCCCCGTGATCAACATTCTGGTTCATCTAGCACACGGCAGTTTCGGGAACATCGTAAGAAAAGAGAACTTTCAAAGCCACCTCCCCATGTTCCTGCAGCAGACCCGATGATATCGGAGAAGCTGGCCAAGCTTAAAGTTAAATTCCACAAAATCTGCTTTGATGGTCTGAAGTTCCTTCCAGCGATCCATCACATTCCGGGGCATGTCAAGCAGAGTTCCATCACTTACAACAACGACGTTTATGTCCAACATGACGCGTTTGTCCATCTAGTTGAAAAAGTCTCGGAAGTCTCTGTCGAGCGTCAACACAAAATCAACCGCCTGAAACTTGAAGCCATTTTTGATAAAGACATTATCAAAAATCAAGATGAAGAACTCTCTTCGTACAAGTCCCAACTCGAGGCTGCCGAACAAAGTGCTAAAGATACTATGGAGGCCGTCACTCGTCTAGAGACGACTCATAAAAAGGAAACTGACGAAGCGGTCCAATGCTGTGGTGCCCTGGCTTTAGAAAAGGACTCTGTTCAAAAAGAAAGGGATGCACTCGCACTACAGGTTAAAGAGTTGAAAGAGCTACTCTCTAAGAAGAAGGAAGAGAAGATAGCTGCTCAAGAGGAGTCCCAACGATACTGCAACGAGATTGTTGCTACACGACTCTTGAAGGCAAAGATCGACGATGAGCTTTCTAAGGTCGGGACGGTGAAGGATGGAGCCTGTGAAGAGGGCAAAAGAATAGCATCCGCAGAGATTGACTCTCGCCTTGAGGCAGCTACAGAGGCTGGCAGAGAGGAGATCAAGTGCCTATTCGACCCGTTGATAGCTGAATACAACGCCCGTCTTCTCATGCATCGGGACATGACTTTTCTTAGCGAGGGCTACCTCGAATCTCTAGCCGAGGCATGGGAAACTTTGATAAATATTAGAA
Source organism: Allium fistulosum (assembly GCA_030737815.1). Lineage (NCBI taxonomy): Eukaryota > Viridiplantae > Streptophyta > Magnoliopsida > Asparagales > Amaryllidaceae > Allium > Allium fistulosum. The sequence continues at coordinate 785,237,503 of CM060908.1, forward strand.
AGGTGGAATCGGGTGCCGAGGAGGTTGATGAGGATGATTTAGTAAAAGAGTTTCTCAGGGGGAACGAGCCTTCAGACTTGTCTGCAGCAATGGCCCTCTTTGGCAAAGGCTCTTCTCCATCAATGGAGAAAAATGACATAGTTGGTCTGTTTGGAACCGGGCCTTCAGCTCCTCCTCCTACTCAATCGGTTGATCGGCCAGTACTTGATACGTTCGAACAACACGCCAGTTACGATCCGGAAGACCCTAGCCTTGGCATTCACGTGCTATCTCCCATTCTAGAGGGTGAGACTCCTCGAACGGTCGAAAGCCAGCAAGAAACCGGTATATAACTCTTTTTCCCAAAGTTCGAAGATCCGTCGCTTTCAGCGAGAGGTTATTGTATTCTAACGTTCGTCCTTTGTGTTTTTATGCAAGCCGTTCCGATCCTGAACCGACTCCAAGGAGCCATGACGCCAAGGAGGAGATGGGGAAAGCGAGCGATGCTACTCACGCGGGAGTAACAACCGGTCCTGATGCTCAGGTGATTGGGGCGCTTGACGATGATAAGTCTGAAACTTCGTCCCTCGTCGAAGGGAGTTATGAAATTGAAATTACGGGCGCCTCAGGACACACTTCGAAAGTGAGTATGAAGGAGCAACTTATGGAAGAGAAAAGGAAGAAAGTTGAGATCAAGGTCGAGTCCCAAGTAGTAGAACTTGAGGACCCGTTGAACAGGCCTCTAAAAGTCATTCTTCCTGGAAAATCCAAACCATTGGATTTTCCTCCTCCCACTCCTGACACCGCTTCTTTGGCGAGCAAAACGTCCAAGAGAAAGCGTGTGGGGGAGGAGTCGTCTGAGAAAACAAAGGAGGAAAAGAAACTAAAGAAATCGAAGAAGTAGCCACTACACTTGTTCAACGAGGGTTAGCTTAGATCATGTAATAACTTTTATTTATTTACCTTCGTTGTCAATGTAAACAGACTTTTGACTCCGAGTTTTGGAGGAGTGGTTGTATAACCCTATTTTGGATTAATAAATAAAGTTTAGTTTCTTCGTCTTTCAAATGACTTCTGTTTTTTAGCTTTCTGTATAACTGTGGTCGAAACTCAAGTTCTTGTGAGTCACATAAACCCCAATCCACTTTCACATTGCTCGGAGATTCTTTGGAATTATACATCACTTATTTAACATTTTTGGTACTTAGAATATTTTTTAATCTGCACTCTGGGGACTTAGAGTACTCCAGTCCGCGTTCAGGGGACTTGGAGATTTAAGTCATTTATACTCTAGCCCGCACTCTTGGGACTCAGAGTACTCCAGTCCGCGTTCAGGGGACTTGGAGATTCAAGTCGTTTATACTCTAGTCCACACTCTGGGGACTCAGAGTACCCAAGTCCGCGCTCAGGGGACTTGGAGATTTAAGTCATTTATACTCTAGTCCACACTCTGGGGACTCAGAGTACTCCAGTCCGCGCTCAGGGGACTTGGAGATTTAAGTCGTTTATACTTTAGTCCGTACTCTGGGGACTCAGAGTACTCCAGTCCGTGCTCAGGGGACTTGGAGATTTAAGTCGTTTGACTTGGAGATTTAAGTCGTTTATACTCAAGTCCGCACTCTGGGGACTCAGAGTACTCCAGTCCGCGTTCAGGGGACTTGGAGATTTAAGTCATTTTCACGTGTTCGTACGTCAGACAGACTAATGTAACTCCAGTTGTTTGTCACCGGATTATTATGCATAAAAACATTAGTGGTGCATGGGAAAGATGGCTTCAAGTCTTTATTAATAAAAACAAACTAAATTGTCTGATTACATGCTTAAAAAGAAACAAAGAATCAATAGAACAAAAACATACAGGAAATAATTACACCTAAAACACGAAAGAAACAGGCTAAATATAATAACGTCGCAAATGTTCACTATTCCATGCTCGGGGGAGTGTCATGCCATCAACGGTCGCTACCTTGAAAGTTCCCTCTCCAAGCTTCTATTCTACGACATATGGACCTTCCCAGTTGGGATTCAGACGTGATGGTAACAGGAAAACTCGTTTCAAAACGAGATCACCCACGTCAAATATTCTTGGGCGGACTTTTTCGTTATAATATCGTTTGACTCGGTGCCTATATGTTGCCGCCCTTAACTCAGCTTCCTCATGTTTTTCATCAATGAAGTCCTGTGATTCCAACAAGAAATCCTGATTCGTCCTAGGATCATAATGTATCACTCGATGTGATGGAACTTCAAGCTCCACGGGTATAATAGCCTCTGTGCCATATGCCAATGCGAATGGAGTGTGGCCAGTCGCGGACTTGTGGGTAGTTCTATAAGCCCATAGCGCTGTTGGAAGTTCATCTACCCACTTGCCTCCAGCCTTTTCCAAACGCTTCTTCAATATGGACTTGATTATTTTGTTCATGGCTTCAACTTGTCCATTAGCCTTCGGATGAGCAACTGCAGCGAACTTTTTCTCAATGTCGTACTTTAAACAGAAATCTTTGAATTTCCTACTTTCAAATTGAGTTCCGTTGTCTGTAATGATGGTTCGCGGGAGGCCAAAGTGGCATATAATGTTTCGTACAACGAAATTAATGACCTTCTTGGAGGTGATTGTGGCCAAAGGCTCTGCCTCGGCCCATTTGGTGAAGTAGTCGACCGCAACTATCGCGTATTTTGCGCCACCTTTGGATATAGGCAGAGAACCGACTATGTCGATTCCCCAGATTGCAAACGGCCAGGGACTAACCATTTGCATGAGTTCCGTTGGCGGAGCTCTCGGGATTTTCACGTATCTTTAACACTTGTCACATTTTCTTACATAATCTGCAGCATCCCGATTCACAGTTGGCCAATAGTATCCGTAGCAAAGGATCTTTTTTGCTAGTGTCTGCCCCCCAGTATGGTCGCCACATTCTCCCTCATGAACTTCTTTCAAGACCCGCTTTGTCTCATTATGGGAAATGCACCGTAGTAAGGGGACCGAGAACCCCCTCCGATACATTACTCCTCCCTGCATCACATATCGCGCGGCTTTGCGAATGACCTGTCATCTTTCGCTTCTTCTTTCGGGCAAAGTCCCGTTTAGCAAGTATTGTTTGAATGGGGTTATCCATGACTCCTTCTCGATTTCCGTTTCCAACACAATATCGACCTCCATCACATCTATGCTTGGAGCATGTAAGGTTTCGACGGGAACTAATCCCATTTGCTGTGCATCGTCAGTACTTGCGAATTTGGCCAACGATTCGACTTCCTTGTTCTGTTCATGCGGGACATGCGAAATGTCATAATGTTCAAAGTTCGTCAATAGCTGCTGAACCAGAGCGAGGTACGGAGCAAGCTTTTGTCCCCTTGCTTGGTAGTCTTATTGCACTTGGTATACCACCAGCTGCGAGTCACAAAAGATTTCAACTAATTTTAGCCCGATTTCTCCAACAAGCTTTAAACCAGCATCAATACTTCATATTCTGCTTCATTATTCGTAGTCGAAAAATTGAGGTTTAAAGCATAACAAATCGAATGATTTTCTGGAGTCATAAGAACTACACCAGCCCCAGAACAACGGTCGTTTGACGCCCCATCGGTGTACAATTTCCATCGAATGGGGGGAATGAAGCTGTGACTATCTGGCTCGTCCGATACAGTAAACTCAGCGATGAAGTCAGCTAATGCTTGCCTTTGTACGGCTCTCCGTGGCAAGTAGGTAATATCGAACTGACTCAACTCGATATTCAATTTTAACATCCTTCCAGAAGTTTTTGGTCGTTGGAGTACCTGCCGCAAGGGCTGATCGGTATAAATATTGACCGAATGTGCCTGAAAGTATGGACCCAGCTTATGTGATGCAATCACCAAGCAATAGGCCAATTTCTCAATTTTAAGATAATTCCTTTCTGCCCCCGTTAAACGTTTACTAACGTAATACACTGGCTTTTGAACTCGGTCCTCCTCGCGGACCAAAGCCGCACTTATAGCATGCGGGGATACGACCAAGTATACGTACAACATTTCGTGGTCTACTGGTTTCAGTAGCACAGGAGGACTTTCCAAATGCCTTACCAAAGCTCGGAACGCTTCCTCACAGTTGGATGTCCATTCGAAATTCCTCTTTCCCTTCTTTATTATATCAAAGAAGGGAATACACTTGTCTGTGGCTCTGGATATGAATCGACTCAGTGCAGCCACCTTTCCATTCAAGCTTTGTACCTGTTTTATGGTTCTGGGCGCTTGTATGTCTCGAATAGCTTGAATCTTTTCCGGGTTAGCTTCAATTCCCCGGGCATTAACAATGAATCCTAAAAACTTCCCTAACGCAACGCCGAAGGAACACTTCAGAGGGTTGATCTTCATCCCATAATATCTGAGTATGCCAAACATCTCTGCCAAGTGTCGAATGTGGTCGTTTGACTGTCGTGACTTCATGAGCATGTCATCCACATAGACTTCCATTGTTCTACCAATTTGATCTTTAAACATTCGATTCACCAAACCTTGATAGGTCGCTCCCGCGTTTTTCAATCCAAAAGGCATCACTACGTAGCAATATAGCCCAACGTCTATGACAAAACTAGTGTGTTCCTGGTCCGAAATGTGCATCAGGATCTGGTTGTATCCCGAGTACGCATCCATGAACGACAATAACTCGTGTCCTGTAGTGGAGTCGACCAACTGATCAATTCTAGGTAATGGGAAACTGTCCTTAGGGCACGCTTTGTTTAAATCGGAATAATCTACGCAAGTTCTCCACTTCCCATTCGCCTTTTTCACTAGCACGGGGTTTGACACCCATTCAGGGTAGAGGGCGTCGTGGATGAACCCATTAGTTTTGAGCTTGTCCACCTCCTCTCTGAGAGCAGTGGACCTCTCCTGGTCCATTCCTCTCCTTTTTTGTTTGACTGGGACGTACCTCGGGTCTATGTTCAACATATGACTCGTGATAGCGGGAGAAATCCCGCACATGTCGGAATGTGTCCAAGCGAAAACATTGAGATTCGCTCGGAGGAAATCACTAAGATCCTCGGTCATCGAGGGGCTTAGTTGTGATCCAATCTTCAGTATTCGCGATGGATCGTCTCGGCTGACTGAAATGTCAATCGTCGGTTCAGCCGGTGCTGCTTTTTCTTCCCTGGGTTCCTTATCGTCATCTCTCGGATCTATGTCTCTGTAGATCCGAGAATTTTGCCCGAGCCAGGGCTCGGGCATTACTTGTCAATTTCCATTATTCTGAATGTGGACGGAATTGTCCACAACCTTTCCTTTTTCCCTCCGCTGGGCCTCTCGGAGCTCAGCCACATAACATGCACGACCGGTCGCCTGGTCGCCATGAACAACACCTACTCCTTTGCCAGTCGGAAATTTTAAAGTCAAACACCACGGGGCCAATGCTGCCCTAAACTCTGCCAGGGCTGGTCGACCCAGAAACACATTGTATGGAGAATCTACATCCAAAACTACGAAAGGTAGGATTCGCACCCTCCTATGCTCACCTTGCCCCAGTTCAACTGGCAACTCAACATACCCCACTGCATCAGTCGCTGCGCCATTAAAGCCATGGATACGAGCTTTAGATGGCTTCAAATCCTTCGTCTCCATCTTCATCTAGTCATAAGCCTTCTTGAAGATGATATTGACAAAACTTCCACAATCAATCAAAATTCTTTTCACAAAAGCCGGCCCGATTGTCGTAGATATAACCATCGGGTCAATGGTAGGAGCCTCCACCTGGTCAGCGTCTCTGCTCCTGAATACTATATCATCTGTCATCATGCGCTGCTGTTTAGCAGGGGCCCCATCTTCCACGTTGGAACAATACTCAAAATCTGCATGCCTCAAGGAATTAGCATACCGCTCCATTTCTTGCCAGTTCTTATCTGCAGGGCGAGGTGCGCCTATTATCGTGTTTATGACCAGTCTGCCCACGGTCCGAGCAGGCTCCTTGGGGTGACGTGGAGCTGGTGCGTGACCGGATTGGACGTTCCCTATCCACCTTCTTGTGGATTCTTTACAAACTCCTGTAACTTTTTCTGTCTAATCAACTTCTCTATAGCGTCGTGTAGGTGCCTGCACTCTTCAGTATTGTGCCCATAAGTCTCATAAAAGCGGCAATACTTCCCAGTCCGCTTTTGCTCCTCGGTTGACTCCTTTGGGCATGGCTTTCTGTATTTAAAGGTATTACAAGTTGATAGGTAGATATTCTCAAGAGATGCATTCAGTGGGGTGTATTCGTTGTAGGTTGGAATTCTCTGCTTCCATTTCCCCGCTTCTCTTTTCTTCCCCTGATTTCTTCCTCCGGATTCCTTAGACTGTCCGGGCTTGTTCTGGACATTGACCTGAACTTTCCCCGAGTTGTCTCCGGTTTGCTTCGCAGCGATGTTGCTTTTCATGGTCTCCTGAATGGGCCCCGGTGCCTTATCTCGCCTTATCAACCTGGCTTCCTCTCTTCTTATGAACTGATGAGCCTTTGAGTAAAAACGCTCTAGCGTGGTTGGAGGTTTTCCTGCTAACCAATCTCCAAACTCTAAATTCGGATCCACACCTCGCATCACAGCCATAAGAATTGCATGATCATTAGGGTTGCTAACCTCCGTAGCCACAACATGAAATCTCTGTAAATACTCCTTCAACGACTCCCCAAGAGCTTGGATTACACTTGATAGAGACATCACGTCCTTTGGACGAGTAGTATGTATTTTGAACTGTTCTACAAATTTCGTTGCCAACTCCTTGAAGCTGGATACGGACCGCGGAGGAAGTCGGGTGAACCACATGGTAGCGATTTCAAATAGAGTTATTGGGAAGCATCTACACTTGGTTGCATTATTCGCTCTAGCTGAATCCATAATCCATTCATACCTCATCACATGCTGCCTGGGATCGGTCTTTCCTTCGTAGGCCGGTATAGTTGGCATGCTAAACTTCCTGGGGTACTCAGCCTGTAGAACAGTGTCTGTGAATGGAGTATAACTCCTGGATACCCCCCAATCATCATTTGATAAGCCTTGATTCTCTTTCATCAACTGTCTGATCATAGCTGTCAGGTCTGGGGTTTGTATGGAAGATGGAAGGTTGGAGTCTGTCCTACGGGATTGATCAGGTTGATGCCTCCTCTGCTGGAAATCTTCCAAACGTGCATCTTGAGGTTCGACATCATTGGCGTCTTGGTGAGCCAAGCGTCCAGCTTCCACACGCGCTCCAGCTCCTAAGTTTCCCGTTCCTGCTTGGTTGAAGTCTCTGAGGTGTAAGTGATCCCTATTTGTTCGATCGGCAGCACATGCGTGCGTAGTTTCAGTCTTGCGGCGTCTACGCATGGGAGGTTCATCGGACGAAGTCGAGCTGTCAAATGAAGCGTAAGGAGCTGGACTACCCCCAGCATTCTTATGCTGTTGTTGAGTGAGTTGGGCCATAAGGTTGGCGTTAGCTTGAATTTGTTCTCCAAGTTGTCTCCTGCTTTCCATGAGTTCTCTCATCAAGTCGTTGAACTCTGTTCTGGTGACAACTTCCATTTGGTCCTGGGTGGCAGTCCCAGCACCCAGATTTGCTTGCTAATTGCTAGGTCCTATTTGTTGTACGCTAGCGGTCTCATGGGCGTCCGCATTATGAGAGGCTGATCTGGTACGTGGTCTTCCCATTGTAGAGTTATTGAAAAGAACTCTGAGTAGAATCAACGGACGTCTTATGAATGACTTGGATCTCCTTTGGGGGATTTATTCAATCCAGTAGCTTCAAAGCAGATCCTTGTGGCCTGAGTTCAACTCTCATTGAAAGCACCAAAGTGTTAGCACCAAAATTGGTCACTAACCCCCTTTTAGAATGATTGTGTAGGGAGATAAATCAAGAAGATAAATTAAAACAGGGAGATATACACTAAATTAAATGCAGAAAATAAGAACACCAGATTTATAGTGGTTCGGCGTAACTGCCTACGTCCACTTTGAGTTTTGATCTTTATTGCTTTCACATGTAATTGAATACAGATACAATCCGTATCTTAATGACTTGAATACAAGTTTGAACTGAAAATAACAAGTCTTGAAAGTTGTAGAGTCTCCCCAGTGTTCTCCCAAAAAAGGTCCCTTTCATTGTGCCCATGCCCTTCTATTTATAGACGAGGATGGGTTGGACTTCCCTAATGGGCCTAGTAGCAAGATACCTCGGCCCGTGGTGATTGACTTCTGTGTTCCGGGCCACAAATGCCGAGCCGTGTCTCCCAGCCGAATGAGGTAATGTGTTGAGTGAAATGTGTAGGCCGAACGAGATCCGATGCCAAATGAGGGGAGATGCCGAACAAGGCTGGAATACCGAACGAGGCATGATTGTCAAACGAGGCTGGAATGCCGGTCGAGGCTGGAATGCCGAATGAGGCTTGAATGCCGAACAAGGCATGAATGCCGAATGAGGCATGACTGCCGAACGAGGCTGGAATGCCGAGCGATGCTAGAATGCCGAATGATCTTGCCATGCCAATCGAGGCTGGAATGCCGGTCGAGGCTGGAATGCCGAGCGAGGCATGAATGTCGAACGACCTAGTTATGCCGAACGGCCTAGTTATGTCGAGCGGCCTTGCTATGCCGAGCGGCCTGGATGTCAAATGGTGCATTAATGCCGAGCGACCTCTTCATTGCCGACCGGTGTTTATGTCGTGCCTCTAGTTACTTGGTCAAACCTCCATGTAACAGCAGGTTAGTTGAAAAGAATTACTTAAAAAGGTTTAAAATCAGTTTAAACAAGATTTTTACATGTTTCGTCAGTTTCGGGACCTGAGGTTCCGACTTGGTCGTTCTGCTTCCATCACCATTGAAACCAATGTGCATGGTAACAAAGACTTTGTGTGCAGCGAATAGGATATAGGCGGAAAGTATTGGGTCGAAACCACGGGTTCCGAAGGGGTCGAAGCGCTACTTTTCGTTCAAATGAAAACGCGCCTACTTTGTTTTCGAAGGGTATGCTTTCGACTTGGTTGGCTTCCGACTGGGGCAAATTGATTTAAAGAATGGTTTCGAAAGAGGTTACGCCTTTGTTTTAAGTAAATGCTTTCGAATGGGGTCGAAACCCCTAGCTGCAGCTTTTCTACCTTTCGAAGAAAATGGTTTCGGAAGGTATACTTTGTTTTAAAACCAAGCCGCTTCTTCAATGCTTTCGAAGGGTTGGTTTGGACACCATCACTTCTTTACTTAGGAAATGCTTTTGAAAGAGTGCTTTCGACTTAAATGTTTTATGACCCTTTTTGCTCTGTTGAAGGTAGAACCCAAAGGTTTTGAAGGAGATAGTTTTAAATGGTTTTGAAAGGTTGTTCCACATGTTTTACTTGAACCCAAATGGTTTCAAAAGATTTGATGTTTTAATGCTTTCGAAAGGTTTTAATGAAGGTTTCGAAGGGGTGGTTCCACAATGGTTTCGAAAGGTTTGAAAGGAAAGGTTTTCCATTGTTTTCGAAAAGCAATGTTTAAGTGTTTTAACGATAGGATGTCAAAGGTTTTATAGCTTTCGTAAGAAAGGTTTTCAATTTTCGAAAGGTTTATATGAATGGTTTCGAAAGGAATGTTTTGGCATTTCGGCATAGGCTATATATGGTTTACTTGGTTTGGAAAGGGATACTTTCAATGGGATTGAAAGGGATACTTTCAATGGGATCGAAGGGGGTACTTTCAAAGATTAAATGCTTTCATCAACAAAGTTTTGAGTAAAGTATGTATATCATGGAAAGTTGATTTAAGTAAAGTATAGAGTATATTTTCCTTGTTTAAAGTATGATTTAAAGGGTTAAATCATTTTGAAAGAAAATGTTTTCAAGGAAAATTTATGGCTAGTAAACCCTGAGTGAAATGACTCATACCAGATGGGACTGGTATAGTGTCGTGCCCTATACATTAGCTATTAGCCCCTAGCTAATTTATTCCAAAATTCTAGTGTGTAGAGCTTTGTCACAGGAAGATTAAAATGGTGTTCACACGGAAAGGAATATATTTGTACAAAGGAAGGTTATTGGTGAGCCCGCAAAATCATTATGATCAGTTGACTTGGAGAAAGTAAGTTAGGGACATACCGTGCAGAAGAGGAGTTTCTACAGATGTTAGGTTATTTGTTTATATTGTATGGTAAGCCCGAGTCAGCCAAAGGTTAGTAGTTAGCCAAACAAAACTATAGTGTTCGAACAGATAGTCCATTTGTTACCTATATGTTTGTTACATGATAATGCTTTACTGTTTTAACCAGTTTTGGTTGCAGGATTTTGATTTGCAAAAGATATGTTTTAAAAGGATATTAGTGATGGGAACCCCATTCCGCTAAGCGGCGTAGTCTCACTTAATATCAAATAATTGAGATGTATAGTATTATTCACACCAGGCTTTATGTCTGACTCAAAGTTTTCGTTTTTCCCCTTAAACTCTCGGGTGCTCAAAATTGATTTGAGTAGGCTGAGGATTGGCGATTTTTAGGTTTTAGTAGGTTTGCGAATAAAGCTTCCGGAGACGAGCAGGTGGCTGACGGATAGCTATTTAGTAGTTGTTGTTTTATTTTTTTATTCCGTTGTGTTGTATTAAGTCAGTTATGACTATACAGTAATCTGGTCAATCAAGGGGGCATCTTCATATGTCGCTCTTGGCGTATTTTGTAATAATTATTTTTAATCTGGACCTAGCAAACGTTGGGATTATGTAATGAAATATTAAACATGTTTTGTGAAAAGCAATCAGAAATGTTGTTTTATGAAATCTGTGATTTTGTTTCATATTCATGTGCTTCTGATATTATGAATACCATTAACATTACTGTAAGTTAATTCTATGGATGACTGCAGTATCTGTAGTGCTTAGCTTCGGGCCTCTAGATTGGGGATGTTACAACTTGGTATCAGAGCATAGGTTTATAAAAACTTTAAACTAAAATGATTTTTAAAAACATGATCCTAAGGAATTAGAGATAAGATCGGGGTATGGGATAACACTATAGTAACGTACTTTTATTTGCTATATATAAGTATACGCTCTATCTCTATTCTCCTATCTCTCTTAGGCTATTCTTCTGTATCTCACGAGGCTTGAAACGGATATGGGCGATAGATGTGGAAGAGTTACCTTTGAGGTGGAAGCACCACGACAAATGGAAATGCCAGACCAAATAAAAGGAGAAACCCAGGTCAGGCACAAGCTGGAAATGTGGGTGCTGAAGTCCCGCAAGTTGACATGGGAGCTATGTATCAGTTCTTTTTCAACATGATGCATGAGGGTGTTGCTGCTGGAGTAGTTGGAGGAGGAGTTCAGGAAGCTCCGGTGGTCAACAACTACGCTATTCTAAGTAGGGACTATGTTAGGCTTGGAGGAAAGCCAACTGAAGACGCTATTGAAGTAGAAAACTGGTTGCTGCATTATGAGAGGAACTTTGCAGACTTGGGGCTCAATGATGAGCAGAAGAGAAGGCTTGCTTCGAGATAGCTTCAAGGAGTAGCTTTATGCCGGTGGAATAGTGTGACGGTTGGAGTTAATGAGGAGACGATGACATGGGCTGAGTTCAAAAGGAGATTTGAGGAAAGGTTTATGTCGGAGATTGCTAAGTCTGCTCAGCTTAGGAAGTTTGCTGAATTGGAGCAGGGAGACATGACTTGTAACGTATCGGGTTTTGCCCGCTCGAAAATCAACATCTGTACTTCACATTGTAGTAGAATGCCGCAGATTCGAACGTTCAAATCCGATTCGCCGGAGCTATAACACAATTAAGTAAATAACACAGCGGAAGAAAAGAATAATACATTGATATACAATATCTGATACAACAGAGTGATACAATGAATATCAATATACATCAGAGATATGATACAACAAATAGCAGCGGAAAAGAAAAGATAACAACAGCAGCGGAACAATATCAATAGAAATGATAACTCCAAATTGATCTTCAGACAAGAGTGAATCCACAACTCCAAGATAAGCAACTCCGATGAATGAACTAGCTCCAGATAATCTACTAAACCTGAATATCTGAAAAGAAACCCAACTCTAGACTGCTCGTGTGGAAAATTATGAGCACCCAGAGTTTAGGAAGGGAACAATAAACTCCGGATCAGTCATGGGACTGGTGTGAGCAACAAAAACAGTTTATCTTTAAGACAATAGCAAAAGAATTTTAAACGTTGAAATCCGCAATGCTTTTGGAAAATGAAACTACCATAAGACCTCCCGCCACACACACAATGCAAACGCAGAATTGGAGGAGATTTCTTCTTATGATAGTCAAACATGCTTACTACGCAAATCATTGGATTATTATTATTAGTGCATAGTGGAAAACAATTTGAAAGTATAATATTAATCTTAGCCAGCATAGGTACCATTATACTATGCCTACTATAGCTACCATATTAGATGGTAGGTTCTACAACTAAAACCGTACAAGTTCCGTATTGGAGAAATGAATTTCCAACAAATGGTCAGGCTAAGGAACTTCCTTCCGCCGCATGGGATCGCCTCTGGCGGGACGTCCCGAGAGACAAACTGCTCTCTGCCAAACAAGGCCGGGTTACCCCTGTAACAGGTAACTCACGAATATGCCATCTCCCGGTCCTTTGGGACCTTTATCCGAGGCCTCGATAACCAACATCACACATAATAAAGTGTATCCACATGAGTAAGTATCTGGGCTCCATACCATGACACCACCCTTTTCCAGAAGGAAATGACATACCCTAAAGGGCGCGACCCTCATAACCTTGCCGCAACATTCCTGTTTCGACCATTTCCGGGTTGTGAGGCCCTGACGAAGTCTCGTCCACAAAGCTACGCTTTTTCAAAAAGCCACGTTTTGGGTCAACAGATGATCAACCTATGATCACAAAGATATAAGATCAAACAAATGATCATATCACAAATGATCAAACACTGATCATCACACAGCAACACTCAGCATGCCACATTACCAAATTGGGAATATATCGCTGATAACCTTCAACTACATAACCTCTGAGCTCGTACGTCTCAGAGAAGGGTGTTAAGCTAAGAGAATAAATTCTCCGCCACCAACAGAAATGTATTTGAAAGAAATCGGCTTTATATCTCAAAGTGTAATGTCAGACATACAATCCATACAAGTCTGTTCCGGGATCGAACAGAACCGAAGGCACTTCTCACGAAGCCCTTGCAAATCCGGATAATTTCCAATCACGTCCGGACTTCCCGTCACTAAGGATGATAAAACCTCTATATCGGGGATCAGCCGATGCAGAGTAACTCGACGGTAATCCTTCCGTTTTCAAAAATATCCGGTCTTCAACACCAGTCTTCAAATGCTATCCATATACGACGTATCACATATTCGGAATGGGTTATACGACCCAAAGGTCCTCTCCCGGCTAAACCGAATAGTGAGCGTAATATTTAAAAACATATGGATATGAGATTTCAATTAAGTCACAACTTAAACCCAAACTTCCTTTTCAAATGGTTTAACAAATTACCCTTTTCAAATCTTTAAACAAAATGATTCATTTTAAACAATCTTCAACGGTTTAAACAATTTCACCTTAATCTTTTAAACAAAAGATTCATTCACAGATTTTCCAAATTAATTTCCATTTCAATTTGATTAACTCGTCAAATCTTTAAGTCAAGAATTAACTTATAGCTTTCAAAACAATCCCATTTCAAATGATTTAAACCAATCATTATTTTAAATCTGTTAAAGATAACAGATTCAAATCATAGCTTTTCAAAAAGAATTCATTCTTAACTTGGAAATTATCTTCATTTCAAACTAGAAATCATTCAACACAAATTGGAAGTTCATTTCTTATGTGAAAGCTTTTACTATTTGAAAACAAATAGTTTTTATTTCGGAAAATCTTATTCATCCATACGAGTTGAAATCCTTGGGTTAAGTTCAAATTCTCAAAATTATACTTTTAAATGGTTTAAATTCAGATAAACACATTTATAACATTTTCAATCTCTAGTTTCAAATCATAGGATTCAACTTCCAACTTGAATTCAAATTTAAATCAAATTATTTAAATTTTCAAAACTCGATTAAGTTATTCAAAATAACTTCTATCTTTGAAATTCTATTTCAAAAGTTTTTCACTTTAAACCCGAATTTCAAATTTCAAAATCATTTGAAAATAAAATTTCAATTTCAAAAACGTCAAATTTACATTATCTGTGACTTAACCGATTTCCACGTGAAATCCATAATTGTGTGTGTAAAAGTGTAGTCCAGGGGTTTTACACAGTAGTGCAACATCATACAATCATCATATATCAGAATACAGAAACATAGTCGATAAGCGATATAAACTATAACGCTCATCTTTATTTACAGATCACAGATATATATAAATTTCAGATAAATAAACTACAGTAAAGATTACACACAAATCAGAATATATCACAAAGCATCATAGATCAGGAAATATCAAACAATTCAATCATCCAATCAAATCCAAATATTCATAAGTAAGGTCAGTTAATTATCTGATTTATTCAAATTAGATTAATTACTTATGACTTTCTAATCCGGGTTAATTAATCGTCATTAATTATTAACACCTCTTAAATTACTTTTCTAAAGTAATTAAATTAAGATTTATTATTACTTACAATTAAATTTCATCTTTAATAACTCATTAATTAATTACAAATTATTTGAAAATCCTTCTTTCAAAATTTATTAGTTAACCCTTAATCATTAACTAATCATTCTTAATTAAATGAATTAATTGATCTTTAATTATTAAATCTTAAAATCAAATAAATCATGAACTATTGATTAACTTAAAACTTTAAATTAAATTAATAATTGAAACACTTATCTTAATTAATTTACGATTTAATTTCATGATTTAATTAAGATCAAAAATAACATAAGGATTAACTTAATTAATAAAACTTAAAATACTTTCTCAACTTAGTCAAACATTTAATTATCACTTATCTTAAAATAGTTTAAAGAGAATTAGTTTAAACTTAACTGCCAACCATTTAAAACCTACAGTGCTCAAGTTTTAAAGAAAATTTGTTTTACTTAACTTTATTTGAAATAAAAACATTTCAGCTGAAACTCGTGCCTTCCCTTATACAAACTCGAGTGCTACTTCGAGTTCTCCACGTATTTACCCGAGACCCTCCACTGGTCTTCACGCAAACTTCTTCTTCTACCCTTATCTTTTTGCTTTGAGTCTCCCCTTGCATGACTTCGAGTAAACCACTCACAAACCCCGAGTAAAACCCGAGACAAGAAAAACAGCACTCCCCTAAAAAGACAGCCTCTTCCCCAATATGCACGTGCACGTGCACCGTGCCGCCTTCGCCTCTGGTCTCCTACCGATCATCGAGGCAAGTCGGAAACCCTCCCCACGTCATACTCCGACCATCGAAACTTCGAACTCCCTTAAAAATCGAATTTTAACATTCGTACCCCCCTGGAACACGAACACGGCCCACCTTCAAAACCTGTCAACGCCTCCCCTTTGAAGCTCCGACCATCGTTGCCTCCGAAACTCCAGCGTCGCCTTTCTCTTCGCGACAACTACCATTACCCAAAGACTCGTCGAACTCGATCGACTCTCCTGGCCACAGTGATCGTTTATTCTTAGCTTAGTAAAATTAGGGTTAAAAATTTTAAACACTAACCGCTGTCGCCACCGTGGCCGTGGTCATCAACCACCATTTTTCCAATCACCCTCATAGACTCCTCCACCCCCTCACACAACCCCGACCACCCTCGACCACGTGATCACCGGAAAAGCTCGAAAACATGATTTCCAGACAAACCCAAATAACCCATTCAATCTTACATTAAAATTTGTAAATTAAATTTTAAAAATCCTATCTTTTATATACGATTTCAGATATATAATCATATCAACAAATTACAAGATTTTATTTTTGACATATTTCAAGTTGCTCTGTGTTTTCTTCTACCAGACAATGTTTCCAATTTTAAATTATTGCAAATATTTTTAAAGCCTAGTTAAGTTTAAAACAACAATCTTTGGTTTAACAACTTAAGCCTAAAGAAGATTAGAGAAAAAAAGAATTTGAAGTTTGAAACTGAGTTTAAATCTCTGGAACTTTAAAACAGAGATGATCACAGTAGTTTATCAAAACATACACACATGTTTCCAGGGTCTTAAAACAATCATACAAACCTATTTACATACATACATCACAAGTCTACTTAAACATAAGTCATATCCATCAAAAACTAAAGGTATCTTCTGTTTACAGTTTAAAGCAGGGACTTGAAACTAAGATATGAGATGTTTTAAAACCACAGATATGCACACTTATATACATTCACAAGCATTGCACATACATACATATAAACAAACATCATCACAGAAATTCTCAGGGTATTTAGGTTTTAGTTAAAAAGTTTACTCACTTGGAAAATTGAAAACAGAGAGTTTGCTCACCTGGTTTTAAAGAAGAAACAGAGTTGCTTTGGAGCTAGCATTTCATTTGCTTGATCTTTTGATTTGCCTGAAACTTGATATGTTTTACTTTGTTTGTTTTAGAGGAGATGATATACTTTAGTTTTTCTTTTTTTCTCAGTTTTAATGGGGTGAACGAAAACTGGAATGAAGCTTTACTGCATGATGAATTGTTCAGGGTGACAAAATATATTTGTTTGTACAATTTTCTAGCAGAGATATTTTTCTTTTTGGAGGCTGCATTTATTATGTTGTACAATGCATAAGTATAATGTGGTGGCTTGTATTAATTCACATTGTACCATAAATTTTTCTCGGCTGTACAAATATATGAGGATATTTTGATGTGGCTTCCTTCACAAGCTTTCATATACTTATTCTTGTTTCATTCTTTACTCATGTAGTTGACTTTACTTTGGCCAAAAATATTTATAAAATTCGGGGTCGTTACATGACTATACTTGAGTTTGCGAGGAGGTTTGAGGAGCTAGCAAGATATGGCTATGCTATGGTTGATACTAATATTAAGAGAAATGAGAAGTTCATCAAGGGGACGAAGCCTGAGCTTGCTAGGGCAATGTTCCGCATATCAGAGACCCTTGTGATGTTGTAGGGGAAATGGCATTGAGGAATGAGGAGATGCTTGCTTTTCTGCAGAAGAATAAGGCAAAGGAAGTCCAGGTGGGGCAGAGTCAGAAAAGGAAGTTCTTTCATAAGAAGGGTGCTCTGAAAGGAGGAGCCGTGAAGAAAGGGAAGTCGGAGGTTGTTTGCTTCAAGTGCGATAAGAAAGGACATTTCGCTAATGAATGTCATATTGGAAAGGCGAAGGAAGTGATCGGGAAGAAGAATATCAGATACTTCAACTACGATCAGATTGGCCATTATAAGAACCAGTGCAAAGAGCCTGCTAAGGATGGAAGGGGCAAAGTGTTTGCATTGGGGCCAGCTACCTCGAGGCCAACAACAGAGGAAAAAGGAAAGGCTGTGTTGGAGGTATGTTTTAGATTCATGGTATGTCTGTTAGCGTTCTGTTTGATACCGGTGCATCGCATTCTTTTATATCTCATTGTTTGGTAGTTAAGCTTAACCTAGAACCCTCATATTTAGTTACTTCCTTAAGGGTTGCAAATCCAATAGGATGGTATGTGACACTTGGGATGAAGTGTGACCACCTAGAGTTTGATTTGTTAGGTCATACCTATGTTTGCGGTTTACATGTGTTTGATTTCGTAGGGTTCGGAATTATTTTGGGTATGGATTGGTTAAGTAAGTATGATGCTAGGATATTTTTCCATGATAGTAAAATATCGCTTAGACACCCTGACTGTAGTGATCGAATAATATATACCATAGAAAACCCTAATTGTGAAGTGAATGCTTTGTTGGGTGTTGTGGAGATAGAAGACGAGTTCAATCGAGTTTTCATGGTTAGAGAATTCGTAGATGTTTTTGAATCGGTAGTAGGACTGCCACCGAAATGAGTCATTGAGTTTCAGATAGATTTGGTGCCTGGAGTAGAACCGGTAAGTAGGCCGCCAAGTAGAATGACACCTACAAAGATGAGAGAGTTGAAGGTGCGATTGGTGGATTTGGAATGCAAGAGTTTTATCGGACCTAGTAGTTTTCCTTGGGGAGCAGCCGCAGTGTTTGCCAAGAAGCCGAACGGATCGTTAAGGTTATGTATCGTAAGTTGAATGAGAAGACGATAAAGAATCGATATTTGTTGCCTAGAATTGACGATTTGTTCGATTAGTTGAGTGGAGCCAATGTATTTTCTCAGTTGGATTTAGCAACAGGTTTCCATCAGCTTAGAGTGGAAAAGGATAGTATTCCTTTGACAGTGTTTAGAACTAGATATGGATCACACGAATGGTTAGTGATGTCGTTCGGACTAACTAATGCGCCATCCTTCTTTGTGGATTTGATGTACCGAATTTTCCAAGAGCACTTGGATAGGTTCGTGTTGGTTTTCATAGATGATATTTTGATATACTCTAAGAATGAAAGGGAGCACGAAGTTCATCTTAGAGTGGTACTTGAGACGCTGAGGCAGAATCAGCTGAAGGTGAAGTTTTCGAAATGTCATTTCTAGAAGAAGGAAGTGAAGTTTCTTGGTCATGTAGGCTCAGAGAAAGGGTTGTCCGTAGATCCAACTAAGACTAAAGCGGTGAATAATTGAAAGAGACCCGAGACAGTGACTGAGATAAAGAGTTTTCATGGATTGGCCGGATATTATAGGAGGTTCATTAAAAAAATTTACGGATAGCGGCACCGATAACCAAGCTAACGCGAAAGGATGTGAAGTTTGTTTGGACCGATAAGTGTGAGGAAGCATTCCAGAGCTTGAAACACTTATTGACCCACGCACCTGTATTATTTGTTCCGAAAGGGAATCAGGATTTGGTAGTATATACAGATGCATGTGGAACTGGATTAGGAGCTGTGTTAATGCAAAGAGGTAAAGTGATTGCCTATGCTTCTCGACATCTTAGACCGCATGAGGTTAGATATCCAAGACATGATTTTGAATTAGCTGCGGTGATTTTTGCATTGAAGGTGTGGAGACATTACCTTTTGGTAGAGAGGTTTGAGCTTTATACGGATCATAAGTCGTTGAAGTATTTATTCTCTCAAAAGGAGCTGAATATAAGACAGCAGAGGTGGTTAGAGTTTTTAGCCGCTTATGACTTTGGAATTGAGTACACACCAGGAAATGGTAATAAGGTTGTAGACGCACTTAACAGAAAACATCAGAATGTAGTATTGGCAATGATAGCTGAGTGGAAAGATTTGGAAGCGTTAACGACATGTAGAACACAGTGGAGATCTAAAGCTAGGTCTAGTGGAGGATCTGTTGTGTTGTCTTGTTTAGAAGTTCGACCGGTGATGATTAAAAAAGATTGCTTCTAAACAGGACGAGGATCCAGTATTAGTAGAACGGATCAAGAAGTTAAGGGATGTAACGAAGAGCAATGACTTGATGGAATTTAGCCTTGACCAGAATGGGAGGTTGAGAAAGAAAGGAAGGTTGTGTGTTCCGAATGTGCGAAGCATTAGGAAGGAAGTTTTGGAGGAATGCCATCGTTCGAAGTTCACTATTCATCCAGTAGGAACTAAGATGTATTAAAACATGAAGAGAAGTTTCTTCTAGGAAGGTATGAAGAGGGATCTTGGCTTATGGGTGAAGACGTGTTTGAACTGCCAACAGGTAAAAGCTGAACATCAAAAGCCAAGCGGGTTGGTTCAACTATTAGATATTCCAGTATGGAGGGATTCTATTTCTATGGATTTTATAGACGGGTTTCTAAGGTCAAACAAAGGAAATGAAAGTATATAGGTCATAGTGGACAGATTGACCAAGAGTGCCCAATTCATTCCAGTTAAGTCAACTACGACGACACCTGTTTTAGCTAAGTTATTTATGAAGAATATAGTTGGACTACACTGAATTCCTAGTAGTAGCGTAAGCGATAGAGATTTCTTGTTCACTAGTGAGTTTTGGAAGAGTCTACAGGAGTTTTAGGCACCAAGCTCAAGATGAGTACCGCTTACCATCCACGGACCGATGGGCAAACGAAAAGAGTTAACAAAGTCTTGGAGGATTTGTTGAGAACTTGTGTGTTAGATTCTAAAGGATCATGGGAAGACCATCTACACTTAGTCGAGTTTTCGTATAACAACAATTATCAGACTAGTATAGGGATGGCACCATTTGAAGCTTTGTATGGAAGACCATGCAAATCTCCCGTTTGTTGGTTAAAGACCGGGGATAGGTTGGTTCTTGATCCAGATTTAGTTAGAGAAGCTGCAAAAAATATTGAGTTGATTCGGGTTTGGATGAAGGAAGCTCAGTCTAGGCAGAAGAGTTATGCAGATAGAAGACGGAAAGACTTAGAGTTCTATATTGGAGATTATGTTGGAAAGACTTACAAATGATGTTTTAGAGATGGGTTTCAATTTTCATAATTTTCTAAATTTATGTGGATTTAATATAAATTTTCTAGTGAAGAAAATGATTATTTGGGTTTAAAATAATTTACGGCTAAATTATTTATGTTTTGGGTTTGAAATTAATATATGTTGGAAAACATATTAAAAATGATTTTCTGGAATTTTATAAAATTTTCCTAAGTGTTTTAATACATATATAAAATTATTTAAGGTATGGGACTTAAATGTTTTATATATTTATAAAAGGAGAAGGGGTATCTTGTAAATAAATTAAATTGTTTATTTCTAAAATATTGGCACCACTTTTAGAAAAGAAATTAGCAACCAATAAAATTTTGACAAACAAGGCAGGTTAGTTGAAAAGAATTACTTAAAATGGTTAAAAATCAGTTTAAACATGCTTTTTACATGTTTCGCCACATTCGGGACCTGGGGTTCCAACTTAGTCGTTCTGCTTCCATCACCATCGAAACCAATGCGCATGGCATCAAAGACTTGGTGCACAATGAATTGTATATAGGCGGAAGGTATTGGGTCAAAACCAGGGGTTTAGAAGGGGTCGAAGCGCTACTTTGCTTTCAAATGGAAACGCGCCTGCTTTGCTTTCGAAGGGTATGCTTTCGACTTAGTTGGCTTCCGACTGGGTCAAATTGATTTAAAGAATGGTTTCAAAAGAGGTTGCATCAATGTTTTAAGTAAATGCTTTCGAATGGGGTCGAAACCCTAGCTACCGCTTTCCTACCTTTCAAAGCAAATGGTTTCGAAAGGTATACTTTGTTTTAAAACCCAAGTCGCTTCTCCAATGCTTTCGAAGGGTTGGTTTCGACACCATCACTTTTTTACTTAGGAAATGCTTTCGAAAGAGTGCTTTCGACTTAAATGTTTTATGACCCTTTTTGCTCTGTTGAAGGTAGAACCCAATGGTTTCGAAGGAGATAGTTTTAAATGATTTTGAAAGTTTGTTCCACATGTTTTACTTGAACCCAAATGGTTTCGAAAGGTTTGATGTTTTAATGCTTTTGAAAGGTTTGAAAGGAAATATTTTCCAATGTTTTCGATAAGCAATGTTTAAGTGTTTTAAAGATAGGATGTCTAAGGTTTTATAGCTTTCGAAGGAAAGGTTTTCAATGGTTTCGAAAGGTTTATGTGAATGGTTTCGAAAGGAATGTTTTGGCCTTTCGGCCTAGGCTATATAGGGTTTACTTGGTTTTGAAAGTGATACTTTCAAAGGTATTGAAAGGGATACTTTCAATGGGATCGAAAGGGGTACTTTCAAAGATTAAATGCTTTCATCAACAAAGTTTTGAGTAAAGTATGTATAACATGGCAAGGTGATTTGAGTAAAGCATAAAGTATATTTTTCTTGTTTAAAGTATGATTTAAAGGGTTAAATCATTTTGAAAGAAAATGTTTTCAAGAAAAATTTATGGGTAGTTAACCCTAAGTGAAATGACTCAAATATTTGTATACCAGATAGGACTGGTATAGGATTGCGCCCTATACATTAGCTATTAGCCCCTAGCTAATTTAGTCAAAAATTCCAGTGTGTAGGGCTTTGTCACAAGTAAGACTAAAATGATGTTACACACAGAAAGGAATATATTTGTACAGAGGTAGGTTATTGGTGAACCCGCAAAATCATTAGGATCAGTTGACCTGGAGATAGTAAGTCAGGGATAGACCGTCCAGAAGAGGAGTATCTAACAGATGTTAGATTATTTGTTTATATTGTTTGGTAGGCCCGAGTCAGCCAAAGGTTAGTAGTTAGCCAAACAAAACTATAGTGTCCGGACAGATAGTCCATTTGTTACCTGATATGTATGTTACATGATAATGCTTTACAGTTTTAACCAGTTTTGGTTGCAGGATTATGATTTGCAAAAGAAATATTTTAAAAGTATATTAGTGAGGGGAACCCGTTCTGCTAAGCAGCATGGTCTCACTTAATATCAAATAACCGAGATGTATAGTATTATTCACACCAGGCTTTATGTCTGACTCGAAGTTTATGTTTTCCCCCTTAAACTCTCGGGTGCTCAAAAATGATTTGAGTAGGCCGAGGGTTGAGGATTTTCAGGTTTTAGTAGGTTGGCGAATAAAGCTTCCGGAGACGAGCAAGTGGCTGAAGGATAGCTATTTAGGAGTTGTTGTTTTTTTTATTCAGCTGTTGTGTATTAAGTCAGTTATGACTATATAGTACTCTTGTCAACCAAGGTGACATCTTCATATGTCACTGTTGGCGTATTTTATAATAATTTGATCTGGACCTGGGAATCGTTGGGATTATGTAATGGAATATGAAACATGTTTTGTGAAAAGTAATCAGAAATGTTGTTTTATGAAATCTATGATTTTGTTTCATATTCATGTGCTTCTGATATTATGGATACCGTTAACATTACCGTATTTGGTCACCGGAAGTTAATACTATGGATGACTACAGCATCTGTAGTGGTTAGCTTCGGGCCTCCAGATAGGAGATTTTAAGATAATGTCCAACTTGATTGTAGTTGAAACATCTCACTCCTTTCTTGTCAGCAGCTTTCTTCCCTTTGCTTGTCCGGCACTCATGAGCATAGTGTCCCTTCTTATCACACTTATAACAGATAACTTCCGTCTTTCCCTTCTTAGCAGCTCCACTCTTCTGAGCGCCCTTCTTATGGAAAAACTTCCTCTTCTTGTTCCGTCCTCCTTGAGCTCCTACTGCCTTGTTACCCTTAGGATAAGCAAGCATCTCTCCTGCCTTAAAACCATATTAACAACTACATCGCACAGATCTTTAGTATGCGATAATGTAGCCTTAGCAAGCTCAGGCTTCAACCTACGGATAAACTTCTCATTCCTTTTAATAACAATATCAACCGTAGCGTATACGTATCTCGATAGCTCCTCAAATCTGGTTGCATACTCAAGCACTGTCATATCTCCCCGCTCCAACTCAGCAAACTTCCTTAGTAGAGTTGACTTCGCAATCTTCGACATAAACCTCTCTTCAAACCTTCTTCTGAACTCAGCTCAAGTCATAGTCTCCTCATTAACTCCGATCATAACACTGTTCCACCAGTACAGTGCTGCTCCCTGTAACTACATAGAAGCGAGTCTCCTTTTCTGCTCATCTTTAAGTCCCAAATCAGTGAAAATCCTCTCGCAATGAAGTTACCAATTGTAACACCCCTAATTTTAGATAACATTATTCAGAAGACTTAATTAGCTAAATTAAATATAGTAATGTAAGATTAAATTGTTAAAGGATTGAGATTTGAATAAATAAGGGGTAGCCGTGCCTAGTTAAGTAAGGAACTAAATGGGTTTAAAATGAAATAAAAGAAGGAAATTAGGTAAAGGGCAATATAGGAATAAGCTACATTCTTATACCCTGAACCCTTCATACCATAACATCTCACGTTCATAATCTAAAACACTAAAGCTAGAGGCCAGCCACCATTAAAGAAGAGTAAGGGGAAGAAAAGCTAAATCAAGAGGAAAGCTTAGTTAAAATTCAATCCAAGATCAAATCTCAACTCCTTAACAACAAAGCTAAAGGTGAGTAATATGTTACATCTCATATTTATATGTTATCGGTTTCTAAGATTAGACCTGGATGATTCTACAAAGTATATGGCCGTGTTTTGAATGATAATTAGATATATATGCTTGTTGATTAATTATGCTTATTCATATTGATTTTATGACATGTTATGGATTGAAAAACCTATCAAATGACATCCAAATGCCTTGCGATTTCAGTATATGGTCAGAAATGATATTTTAGAGATGGGTTTCTGGTTTTATAATTTTTTGAATTATTGTGGATTTATTATGAATTTACAAGTGAAGAAAATGCTATTTTGGGTTTAAAATTATTTACGGCCAATATATGATGGCTAGGGGTCAGAAATTTAAATATATTAGAAAACATATTAAAAGTGATTTATTGGAATTTTTGGAGAATTTTCCTAAGTGTTTTGTTAAGTATATAAAATTATTTAAGGTATGAGACTTAAATGTTTTATATGTTTTAAATAGGAGAAGGGGCATTTTGTAAATGCTTTAAATGAAAAAATTCTGAATTCGGTGGCACTTTTTGAAAAGATTTTGGAAAAGAAATTGGCAACTAATTATATTTTGACAAATAAGCAAGTTAGTTGGAATGAAATTACTTTAAAAGGAAAGAAAATAATTTTTGTAAGTATATGTTGTTTCGCTACCTTCGGTGGCAACCTTTCGATCACATACCTCCGCATCCAACCAATTCGAAACCAATACACATGGTATCAAAGACTTGGTACGTAGTGGATTGGAGATAGGTGAAAGGTATAGGGTCAAAATATGGCTTTCGAAAGAGTCAAAATTAGCTTTGGCTTTTAAAAGGAAACGCGCTTGCTTGCTTTCGAACAAGATGGCTTCCGACTTGGTTAATTGGTTTAAAGATAAGCTTTCGACCCAGGTTGTTGCCTTTTGTTTTAAAATGGCTTTCAACAGGGCTAAAACCCCTTGCTGCCGCATCTTACCTTTCGAAGCAATGCCTTTGACAGGGTTACTTTGTTTTTTTTTAAACTTAGCCACTTCTCCAATGCTTTCGAAGGGTTGATTTCGACACCATCACTTCTTTACTTAGGAAATAGCTTTTGGAAGAGTGCTTTTGACTTGTTTATTTTATGATCCTTTTGTTCTATTGAAAGTTAAACCCAAAGGTTTCGAAAGAAAAGGTTTTAAATAGTTTCAAAAGGTTTTCCCACATGTTTTAACTTGAACCCAATGCTTTCGAAAGGTTTGTTTTAAGTAGTATACTTTGGTGCTTTCGAAAGATAACTAATAATAGTTTCGATAGGAATGGTTTCCGGTATTTTTGAAAGGTTTACCTTAGTTTAAATGGAAGTTTCCAATGGTTTCGAAAGGCATATTTAAAGGATTATAAAAGAGGATGTCTGAGGTTTATAAAGCTTTCTAAGAAGGTGTTTTCAAGGTTTCGAAAGGACAACTATCCATGGTTTCGAAAGGAATGTTTGGCCTTCAGGCCTAAGGTTATTAAGTAAAGTAGTTTACCTATATCGAACGAGATACTTTCAATTGTTTCGAAAGGGGTACTTTTAGTGGTTTTGAATAAGATTGTTCAAAGGTTTTGAGCAAAGTTTTTGAATGATTCCATCAACAATGTTTTGAGTAAAGCATATATCATGACAAAGAGATTTGAGTAAAGCAAATAGTTTATTTTCCTTGTGTAAGTATGACTTAAAGGTTTAAATCATTTTGAAAAGGTTTTCAAGGAAAATATAAAGGGTAGTTAACCCTAAGAAAAAAACGACTCGGATAATTGTATAGTAAATGGGACTGGTATAAGGTCGCGCCCTATACAATAGCTATTAGCCCCTAGCTAATTTAGTTTAAAATTCCAGTGTGTGGGACTTAGTCATAGGTAAGACATAAATGATGTTTACACACATGAAGGAATATATATGTACAAAGATAGGTTATTAGTGAGCCCACAAAACCATTAGGATCAGGTGACCCTTGGAGAAGTAAGTTAAGGACAGTCCATCTAGAAGTATGTCTAACAGTTGTTGGATAATTTTTTTTGTTTTTCTGGTAGGCCCGAGTCAGCCAAAGGTTAGTAGTTAGCCAAACAAAACTACATTTATTCGGACAGTTGGTCCATTTATTACCTATTTTAAGCATATATGATATTTGCTATTATTGATATAATCAGTTTGGTTAACCAGTTTGGTTGTAGGATTTTGATTTGCAAATAGATACGTTTTAAAGGGATATCAGTGAGGGGAAACCCGTTCCGCTAAGCGATGTGATCTTACTTAATATCAGTAAACCTGGCTTGATGTCTGACTCGAAGTTTATATTTTCTTCTTAAACTCTCATGTGCTCAAAATTGATTTGAGTAGATTGAGAGTTTGGGTTTACAGGTCTAGTAGGTGGACGAATAAAGCTTCCGGAGATGAGCAGGAGGCTGATGCTAGCTATATTTAGGAGTTATTTCGTTTTATTTACACTGTGTTGTATTAAGTTTGTTATGACTATTTAGTACTCTGGTCAACCAAGAGGACATCTTCATATGTCGCTCTTAGCGTATTTATGTAATAATTATATTTGATCTGAACCTGGGAAACGATTGGGATTATGTAATGGAATATGAAACATATTTTCTGAAATGTAATCAGAAAAGTTGTTTTTTGAAATTTGTGATTTTGTTTCATACTCATATGCTTCTGATATTATGGATGCCATTAGCATTACCGTGTTTTGTCACCGGAAGTTAATACTATAGATGAATGCAGCATCTGTAGTCTTTGCTTTGGGCCTCAAGATATGGGATGTTACACCAATTCTCCACTCTGATTGCGTCCTCAGTCCCGATAAACGGTTTTCCTTCCAGCCTAGCATAATCTCTACTCAACACGGCATAATTATTGACCACTGGAGCTCCCCAATTTCCTCCTTATCCTCCAACTAAACCCGCAACAACTCTAGTCTTCATCATGTTAACGAAGAACTGATACACAACTCCCATATCAACTTGTGGCATTCCAGCACCCACATTTGCAGCTTGTTCCTGAACTGGATTCCTCCTAGTGTTTGGTCTAGCATTCCCATTAGTTGTGGTGCTTCCCCCACCAATGTCAGCTCTTCCATTTCTAGCATCCATATCTTACGTTCGTAAAATCTGCATTCGAGTCTTTGTAAGATACACAAGAATAGCCTTAGAGAGATGGGAGAATAGAGATAAAGCATATACTTATATATAGCAAATACAACTTACTATAGCGTTATCCCATACCCCAATCTTTTCTCTAATTCCTTAGGATTATGTTTTCAAAAATTATTTTAAGTTTGAGATTCCTTTTAAGTTTTCATAAACCTATGCTCCTATACCATGTTGTAACATCCCCTATCTTGAGGCCGAAGCTAAGCGGTACAGATGCTGTAGTCATCCATAGTATTAACTTCCGATGAAAAATACAGTAATGTTAATGGTATCCATAATATCAAAAGCACATGAATATGAAATAAAAATCAACACATATTTAAAAATAACTTTTCTGATTACATTTCAAATCAATATTTCATATTCAGATACATAATCCCAAAATGGGTCCCAGGTTTTGATCAAATATAATTATTACAAATTACGCCAAGAGCGACATATGAAGATGCACCCTTAGATGATCAAATTACTAAAAGGACATATCAGTCAAAATATATCATAGCAGAAATAAAACTAAATAGCTCCTAACTTTTCCTCCTATATGTCTTCGAAAGTTTATTCATCCAACCTACTAAACATGTAAAAGCTTAACTCTCAATCTACTCAAATTAATTTTTGGGCACCCGAGAGTTTAAGGGGAAAACATAAACTTTGAATTAGACATAAAGCCTAGTGTGAATAATACTATTACATCTCGGTTTACTAATATTAAGTGAGACCACGCCACTTAGCGGAACGGGTTTCCTCTCAATAATAACCCTTTCAAAACATATCTTTTGCAAATCAAAATCATCCAATCAAACTGATTACACAAAACAATGTTGATGAAGACCTAAATCGATAGGGTTATCTATCCCTTTAAAACAAGTTAAAGCCCTTCTTTAACTTAGAAAACACTAGGTTTTAAATCCAAGACATCACCTTCGAAACCCTTGTTTAAAAACTTTAAACATTCCCTTTTGAATCCATTGAAAGTACCCCTTTCAAAATAGGTTAGTTACTTTACCTTGAAACACTATACCCAAAGGCCAAAACATACCTTTCTAATCCATTTAAAAATAGACCTTTCGAAATCATTGAAAGTGTCCCTTCGAAAGCTTTATAAAACCTTAGACATCCACTTTTCAAAACACTTCAAACTTGTCTTTCAAAAGCATTGGAAATCTTCCATTCAAATACTAAAAGTAAACCTTTCGAAAACATTGGGGAATCTCCCCTTCGAAACCTTCATTATATATCTTTCGAAAGTATTAATGTCCTTTACTTAAAACAAACCTTTCGAAAGCACTGGGTCCAAGTAAAAGTTTTTGGAACATAGCTTCGAAACCATTTAAAACCATTCCTTTCGAAATCTTTGGGTTTAACTTTCAATATATCTAAAGGTCTAAAAAGAATTGGGGCGAAAGCATTTCTTTCGAAAGCATTATTCCTAAGTAAAAGAAATTGGATGGTTCGAAACCAACTCTTTCGAAATCATGGAGAAGCGGTTTTAAAGTTTAAAAGCAAAAGTAATCTTTCGAAAGCATTGATTCGAAGGATTGAATGCGGTAGCAGGGGTTTCGACCCCTTTGAAAGCTTGTTTTAAAAAGAAAAGGCGGCAACCCATTCGAAAGCCAATTTCTTTATATAAAAAGAAGCAAGTTGGTTAAGTCGAAAGCTCCAGCCCCTTCGAAAGTCTTATTTATAACCAAAATAGTTCCAAGTTTATAAAAGCTACTTCTACCCCTTCGAAAGCACGTTTCGACTCTATACCTTCCGCCTTTCTCCAATCCACTACATACCAAGGCAAATATCATGTGTATTGGTTTTGGTAGGAGGCGGGTGTATGGGGTCGAAAGGTGGCTGCAGTAAGTGGCAAAGTAGTAATCCTTTACAAAATTGATTTTTAACTTTTAAAGTAATATCTTTTCAACTAACTTGCCTTATATGTCAATATATAATTGGTTGCGAATTCTTTTACAAAACCTATTCCAAAAGCATTGTCGAATTCAGTAATTAACATTTTTAAAACATTTAACGAATTACCTCTTCTCCTTTTATAAACATATAACATTTAAGCCCCATACCTTAAATAATTTTATATCTTTAATAAAATACTTAGGAAAATTCTCCAAAAATTTGCATAAATCACTTTTAATGAGTTTTCTAACATATTAAAATTTCTGACCCAAAGCTATATATAATAGCTGAAAATAATTTAAACCCAATTTAACCATTTTCTTTACTAGAAAATTCATAATAAATTCACTACAACTTAGAAAATTATGAAACTTGAAACCCATCTCTAAAATAATGTTTCTGACTTATATCAAAAACTCAAGTCATTAGGATGTCATTTGATAGGTTTTTCAAATCAAATCTTATCATAAAATTTATATGAAACAACATAAGTCATCAACGAGCATATATATATATATATATATATATATATATTGAAATAATCAAATCATGGCATTTTACTTGCAAAATAAATTCGGATCTCATCTAGAATCCGAAAGCAATAAAAATGAGATGTAATCTATTATTCACCATAGCTTATTGTTAAGGAGTTTGACATTTGCCCTTGAATTTGTTTGATTAAGCTTCCTTCTTCAATTCTTGCTTATCTTCCTTTAGATTTCTTCTAATGGTGGCCGGTCAAGCTCTATGTTTAGTTTCTGTTTGCGAATATTGTAAATGGGAGTGGGATAAGGGTTTAGGGTATAAGAGTATAACCTATTCCTATTTTTCCCTTATCTTATTACCTTTACTTACTTCATTTTAAATTTCCATTTGTTTATTCATTATTTAAGGCATAGATACCCTATAATTATACAAATCTCGGCCCCTTAACCATTTACATTATTTCATTTAATTTATCTAATTAAATGTCCTAAATAATGTTAGTCAAAATTAGGGTCGTTAGAAGCTACCAACGAGACCTATCGAGAGCCACAACTATATTGTGAACTCCCTTAAAACCAAATACCTAAAAAGAAGTTGGCCCATAGGCCCTATCACAACACCTAAGAGTACCGTAGAGCATTATATAACCTACTCTACATTGACGTCCTAGTCTTTCTCCGCCCTTGCTCTAAGACCATGTCTATAGGTCATGCACCTCAATAGTACAATGGATTCCTTTACATCAATCGGTAGCCCCATGTCGAACATACATGAACTATATATAAACGCTTTAAATCACATATCAATAAATATATATATAATATTCCATCCATCTCCTAGTATCCCCAATTCGAACATACAAGAACTATATTTACACATATATATACATATATAATTACATATTATATGCAGTATGTATATATATGTGTGTGTGTGTGTGTGTGTGTGTGTGTAACCAGTCCAACTATATGGAACTAATAAACACATATCGTGCACATTTACACACATAAAGAAAACACACGACCAAAGTACCAAATCTACCATCCCAATATCAATAATAATTCACACATACAATCATAGAAGCATCTTACTTAAGTAATCAATTTAATAATTACATCTTCTTCATATTATTTTATAGAAGTCTCGGACTTATTTTATAAAATGATGCCCTTGCTTATCTATCATACTGTAGCTTATTTTTCTCAATTCTTCTATTTAAATTAAGTTTAGCTATCAATAAGGCCTCAAAATATTATATAGGTCATGTATATAAGTTATATATATATATGTATGTATGTATACACATATATCTCGAACCATTTCTTAAGGTCTAAAGTTAATAAATCACATTATTACAATATTTGGGCTTATATAACCTTAATCAATGCCTATTCATTAATATAATACTTCTTTGTAATTTCTAACATCTCAAATCACCTTTATAAAAATTCACTAGTCAGTTAATTATTGATTTACACTATAATAAACCAATATCAAGGCCAGATAAACTTCAAAGCCATCTTAATACACGTGTAACCTACCAAAATCATTATTTTAGCCTTACAGCTTATTTAAAAGGTCATACTTCTAATTTTCAATTAGTAATAAACTATATAATATAATTTCTATCACTAATATAAATATGATTTAGAGTTCTAATTAATTTATAACCATGTTATAAATTAATAAAATCTCCATCTAACTCTATTTAATACAAATAGAACACAATATTTATATATATAGGATCTTAATCTATTATCCTGAATATCAGTAATAAAATATATAACAATATTTCTATCACTTATTTAACTACAAATTAGAGTTTAATTAATTTATAAACATGTTATACATTAATATCAACTTTGTCTAACTCTATTCAATACAAATAGGACATAATACGTGTATATATATGAGACCTTAATCAATTATCCCAAAGATCTACTCAAACCAATCCAATCAAATGGGGAAATAATTACTTATATTTATTATTCTACTACTAAAAGTAATATGTTTCAATATATAAAATGGTGGGGATTTAGACTGCAATATAAATTCAGAGTTATAATTCCACTCACCTGAACCGTAATTTCTTAGGTGTCCAAATTTAGTCCAACACTATTCCACGTCGTAGATAATCCAACTATGAATGCAACGATGAAAATCGCATCTCAATTGGACCTTGTATGCAAGAGATATGAATTTTATAAGAATTTGAAATAAATACATTAGTTAACTAACTTAATCATTTACTTAATAAAGTTAATCACCTGTAAATCCTTTCTTCCCCTAAACGATATTCCTGTACACGATGTGCATAAACCCAATCAAGGCCAATCGTTCTTCTTTGATTTCCCACACTATAATCCATGAATTGATGCCCCGTCTTCGCCAACACGCTCCACTACCCATGCCCATCGCAACCAACCCACTCTCGACTACTCCGGCTCCTTAAAGCAATTCATGACCTGCTCCTCCAAAGGATGGCTTCACATTATCGTGACTTTCCCACGGCGATCGAAGTGCCAATCGATGAAGCAGAGGAGTGCATCGCCAAGAGAAACACGTTGTTGTAGTTCGTTTCTCCCAAAACCCTCTCTAACTCCGACAAGGTTCAACCTTAGGTTTAGGCTTTATAAGTCAATCACCCTGAAGCATAGCCGCACACTACCACATCACCATAGATTTGATCCCCATTCCGCCACGAGTTTAACGGATCAAATACCATCATTTATCGCGACCCAGAGCTTTTGGAATCTAGATAGACAAAAAACCCATTAAGTAACCCCTTATGTTATTTTAAATTTGAAAGAAAGAGATTTCATAAAGTGTTGTATGGTGGGAAAAAATATATATATTAAAAAATATTTTATTTATTGTCTCAAATAAATAGCCACATGTTTTAAGTTTGTACGATTACACAGCAAATCGGGTCACTACGAAACTCGTCGGCATACATCACCTTTATTTTTCGATCCCGGTAGTATAAATTTCATCGCCATCCGAGACAGCGCTCCAAGATGATAATTTCACGTATTTCAAGGTCGTTTTGACCATCAGATCGTCGGATTCCAAAAATCCTTCAATTATACGTCTTTTAATGAAGCCCTCATCCCAAAAGCACAAACTATCAATCAAGATCCCACTGGATTCGACTATGCATGTATTTTTACCAAATATATATAACCGTACGTAAATTGTAAAAATACTATAACTCCAAATATAGCGGTATTTATACTCATATTAATTTGTAACGTCAATCCTGACTCAATTGGAGTGGTATTGAGACCTATTTCGACCATATGCGAGAAATCAGATTTTGGACCTTCAATTTATTAACGATTCTATATTTAAATTAATTATTTAGTTATCCAGTCATTAAAAATGAAGGTTGTTATACTAAGACTCCATAAAATACTGAAATATATGTCTTGAGCTCTTCGTGCTTTTATTCTTCAATTCTTCAAAACTCATGAGTCTTCAAATATATCTGGATCAAATTTTGATTTATACTTATCAGTTCTTCAAGCTTTTATTCAATCATCACTTGCATAGACCAATTAAATATTCCATATTTCATGCATAATATACTATATAACTCGAGAAAACATTAGTAACAATATTCATATGCTTGTGTCATTAAATCAATACATTGGATATTAACAACGGAGTCAGTCACATAAAGGTTATTGGGTCGTTGGGACCCCATTTCAAATAAACTCTATGCCATTCAATATAAAATCTTAAAATATATTCAATCAATTGGCTAACTGGATCCACTTGAAACTCTGGTATCAACTCTATCCCATTTACTATTCCAAATTTTAGATCGAAACTCCACTTGAAATATATCTTCAAATATCCAATGCTATGCAAATACCCTTTCGGTCCAACCTTCTTCATATGGATCTTAGTCCAACCATTCGTTAGTATGCTGACATCTCTTTTCCATAAACCAAAATAATTTAAATTTATTTTAGTTAACCAAATTATGATCTCCCTCTTTTACCCACTCAAAAACTTTCCTATCAAATTTTCATTCTTCTCATATTATCATATGCTAAAATTATATGTCAACACGCCTAGAAATTTTATTTTCCTTAGGGGGAAGAAATCAAAATTAAATTTTTAAATGTATATTGCTTTCCTAATTTAGAGGATGGACAATAATCCATCATTAAGAGACTAAAGGGATCACGTCCTATGACAAGACTGCGACCAGTCTGCTACTCCTTATCCAAGTCAACCTCTCAATTTCATCCAATATCATCCTATAACAAGTCATCCAATCTATTTCCAAATAAGTTCATACACCAAAAAACCTAGTATATTCACATCACAAAAGGACTCTACACCCCCACAAACAATTTCCAACCATGGCAAATCATAAATAGATGGGTCGACTTAAGGACGTATTCGTTACCAAAATGGATTTATGCACTACATGAGATTTATAATATAATTTTAGAATTTTCAAAAGTAATGACTCACCTGCAATCACAGTCCGCTCCCCTTCCTCTGAGCAACCAGTGGTATACTTGTACTTGGGATTGCTTCCAGTGCATTGGATTTCACTATTTGGCCTCCTTTCGATATGCTTGGGCAATCCTTCTTCATGCGACCATATTGATCGCACTTATAGCAATTAATCTTTGATATATTCACTCTATAATCTTTTGAAATATGACCTTTCATATTGCATCTCCTACATGTGATCGTCGATTTCTTTTTTTGACCTCCTTAGGGTTCATTTCCTTTGCTCTTGCCATGATGTTGGTTCACCTCTTTCTTTGGATCCTCCTCCTAAACTAGTTCTCCATTAAGTTAGTTCAATAGCGCTCTTCAACCAAACCTTCAAATATGGCTCCATACAGTATTTGGTTAGGTGCTAAGTCCTCTAATGGTGAATTTAATCATTTTGCACACTTTATTGCTTTCTTATCTGGTGTATTGATCAAATCGAATCCTAAACTTGTCGGTTCATTAAAGTGGTTTACATCTCCAACTAATAACTCTCCTTATTTCAATGGATTAATTTCTCCCACAATAATCCTTTCTCTACTCTTGAGTAAAACTAAACTTTAAAATTTCAAAATCTACCCAAGTTATATTTTCCTCGTCGACTTTAGAAATTACTATCTACTACCAATTACTATCTTCTCACTAAAGATGTCAAGAAGGCAGATGTCTCCTTGTAATATCACTAAGACCCAACAAATTGGATATTTTCTCACAAGTGCAAAGCCAAGCCCATATCAATGAATAACGTTCAGTTCCTACCTATGCAGTTAAATCCTCGCTAAATCCCCATAAAATCCATGCTATAGCGTGTAGCACTCTTCGACCGCTATGCTTTTTCAATTTAGTGCTATTAAACAATTGATCTGTTTTAAGCCCCGCTATTTTCTGCAACACCTACTAAATCAAGTATTTCTAACACCTGCTTTAGCAACATTAATGTACAAAGGTTGATTTGACCATTCTCTTTTAAACCAAATCAACAAAGTGTTGGTTAGACACCAGTACTCAATATAAGTTCGAAACCTATTGTAGCAAACAAATTCGGATTGCATAAACCATGATATTATTCAGTTTTATTATATAAGATTAAACAATATTTCTTCTTCTTACACAAATAATGTGAGAATGAGAATTAATTAACTTTAAATATTTGGTTTTATATCTAATGAAGTTTTTCGCACCTTCGATGTTTTCTACTTTACACTCGCTTCATCAACGATATAACTTTATGCACCTCCACCACTATAGAACTGCTAATCGCTTTAACTACATAGGTTCCTACATTTGGTTTCCCATCCAAACTGGTGAGTCTCTACAAAGCTTTGGGAAATCTACCGTGGGTGGTGGTTGGATAAGAACCGCTATTTGGGTAGTAGGTATGGGTTCTATGGTGACATTGGCTTAATCAACGGCAGTCTAACCAATTATATGTAGATATCTTCTAACCGTGTAGGCATGTTCACTCTGGGGATATCTATAAGATTAACTCTAGAACTCGTTTCAGCCCTTCCTACCATTATTAGCCTCTGTTCTAGTCTCAGTTGAGTTATTCATTTTCTCTTATCTACAAATGAGATTCATTTGCAACTCCTCAGTAGATAGTTAACTTAACTGGAACAGGGAACTATGTATACGCATATACTTAATTCTTATATAATATACATATAAGTTTATAAAAGTACAAATGTGCTATCTATGTACGTCCTAATCCATAATCTAAGGATAGGTTTTACTTTTATATCGAATGTAACAACCCACCTTTTTCGATCCTTCGATTTAAGGCCTGAACCAATGTTCAAATCTCGAAAATCGAAAATGACAAATCATTAGGTTATAAGAAACAAACTGTAACACCCTTAATTTTAATAACAGTATTCAGGAGATTTAATTAGATAAATTAAATAGAATAATGTAAATGTTAAGTGATAAGGGGATTGAGTTT
This sequence comes from Allium fistulosum, assembly GCA_030737815.1. Lineage (NCBI taxonomy): Eukaryota > Viridiplantae > Streptophyta > Magnoliopsida > Asparagales > Amaryllidaceae > Allium > Allium fistulosum. Next base: position 785,273,419 of record CM060908.1, read on the forward strand.
TGAATAAATATTAAGTGGCCATGCTTATTAATTTAAATGGGCTTAAGAGTGGTTTATAGGATAATTAATCTACACAAGGGTATATTGGGTATTTTCCATACATAACCTTTACTCTTATATATAGATTTTGCCTCTTAGGCCATTGACATTCATATATCATTTTTCACAAAAATAAAACGTAAAAGGGGAGCAGGCCATTAACAAGAAAAGAAGGGAGAAATTCAAAGAAAAGTTAAAGAACTTAAAGAAGGGGAATCAATCTTAAACTCAATCCACTTTCCTGATCATAATCAAGGTGAATAATAATTCCATCTCTATTTTATGAATATATGTTTCGAATTTAAGATTAAATTCATATATATGATGTTTGATGATGATATGCATGAATTAAAGTTTGTTTAATTTAAACAAGATTGTTTAAATGATGATTTATACGGTTTTAGAGAAAAACCGATAGAAATTAATGTTTAAATGCCATGGAAAAATTAAATGTTATGAGAAACATGATTTTGGAGTTGGGTTTTAATTTTGATAATTTTCCAAGTTATGGAAAAATTATTATAAATTTTCGAATGAAAATATGGTTAATTGGGTTTAGGAATTTATTTCAAAAATTATATTGAGAATTTGGGTCTGAAATTTTGATATGTTAGATAACATAATCAAAGTAAATTTTTGTAATTTATGGGGATTTATCTTAAGTAATTTACAATAAGAATTAATATATTTTGAGAGGAGGACCTAAATGATTTAATTGTATTTTTAATGGAAGGGCTTATCTACAAATTTTTTTTTGATGCTTATCCAAAAATTAAGAGGCGATTAGTTGAGGCAACCGATTATATGTTTACACGTAGGTAGGTTAGTTGATATAAATTGCTTAATTTGGCATTAACCAACCTTTACCCAGAAAAACAAGTTTCGCCTCTGTTAACGGTACCTTTCGACTCTTACCTTCCGCCTTCGATCAATTCGAAATCCCACTAAGCCGAAACCAATATAGAAGGTATCACCTAGGTGGTACGTAGTGGATTGGAGGAAAGGCGGAAGGAAGGGTATCGAAAGTGTTGCTTCAGATGGGACCGATACCTTAGTTGTTTTAAAAAGTTAAGCACCGGCCTTTGTTTTACTAAAGCTTTCGACATAGTCGAAACATATGTTTTTGAAAGGAGTTTTCTAAAAGCTTTCAAAGGGGTTGCCATTTCTATTTTAAAAGTAAGGGCTTTCGAATGAGTTCCTTTGGTTGTAAAAAAATGCTTTCTAAAGAAGGAGTTCCGACCTAGTTGAAGCCCTGCCGCCGATTCTTTTACCTTTCGAGTGTATTGAAGTCATCAATGCTTTGGAAGGGTAGTGTTTGTTTTAAAGATGTATTAAGCCACTTCCTAAATGCTTTCGAAAGGGTTCATGGGTTTCGAAGGCAATGGCTTCAGAAGGGGTTTTTGAAGCTATCCTTCAGTATTTTGCTTAAATGTTTTGAAGCTTTCGAAAGGGATGGTGCCGACGCCATCATATTTTCCCCAATACTTTTATATGATAAAGAATAGTTTCGAAAGAGATTCTTTCATTTATATTCTCTTTGACCCAAATGATATTTTAAAATACAAACCCAATGATTTCGAAAGGAGGACTTTCAATGCTTTCGGAAGGGATACTTCCAATGGTTTCCAAACTATGCTTCTAAGAGTTAATGAGTATTACTTTATTAAATTTGAGAAAGGTTTTAAAGTATTTTGAAAGGCAGAAGCCTAATGTTTTGAAAAGAGATTTATATGCTTCGAAGGAGGTTATCCAGTAAAGTCGAAAGCAAGGTATTAAAAGGTTTTGAAAGCTTTAATTTTCAAAACAATAAACCATTCTCATTTTAAAGGAAAACCATGGCATTAATAAACAAAGTAATTTGAAATGGAGTTTTTGAAGAAGTCTTAATAGGTTAAAGAGATTAACCAAGTTATTATATTTGTTTCTTCATATATATATATATATATTCACATTGTATAAACCCATAACGGTACATTAGGGAAGGCCAGAATAACCAGCTAGGTTAAACCATAGTGAATATAAATTAAAGATATTAGCAGGGGCCAATAGGTTCACAGTAAGCCCATAAAAACTGTATATAGAAAAAGGTATTGGCAGGGGCCAATAGGTTCATAGTAAGCCCATACTATGTAAAAATGAAGATGTCAGTAAGACAGGTTCATATTTAGCCCATGAAAACTATGATTTGATATTTGCAGTGGCCAATAGGTTAATAGTTAGCCCATGAAAAATATATCCGGATAAGAGATTGAAATATTGACAGATAGTCAATAGGTTCCTAGCCAGCCCATGAAAATTAGGATAAAAGAAAAGATATTGGAGTTACCACTAGGTTCATAGTAATCCCATGAAAACTATGTAATTGGACAGGGAGTCTTTAAATATTTAACCGGTTATTAGTTAGCCCATGAAAACTATTAGTTTAATAGTAATCCTAGAAACTATAATTATGACAGATAGTCAAAATGAATGAGGATGGGTAATCCATAATTGATTCACTTATTTTGCATATCATCGTATCATAATGTTTTGAAATGTTTTATCCATTATGGATGTAGGAGCACAATATATGGTTTTATAAAAGTTTTACGATACTAGTGAGGGGAAACCCGTTCCACTAAGCGGCATGGTCTCACTAGATATATAAATGGTTTAAGATGGTAGATTATTATTCATACCAGGCTTTATGTCTGAATCGAAGTTTATGTTTCCCCTTAAACTCTCGGGTACTCAATTGATTTTGAGTAGTTTGAGATTTGAGGTTTTCAGGTACCTCTTAAGACGAATAAGCTTCCGAAGACATGTAGGAGGCACGATAGTTATTTAGAGTTCCCTTTCATGTGATTCCGCTGTGTTGTTTTGTAAAGGCAAAGTTGCTTATTGCTTATTATATACTCTGATCACCAGGTTGCATCTTCATATGTCACTCTTCGAGTATGTTGTAATAACTATATTTTTCTAAACATGGTTAACGTTGTTGGATTATGTAAAGAATGTTGAAATGGGTTTTTGGAATATGGAATGTGAATGTTGTTTGAAATTTTAAAATTTTCCATATCCATGTATTTTGTTATATTAATTTATCTAACATTACCATATTTGGTCGCCGAGGATTAATAACCATGGACGACTGCAGCATCCGTAGCAGTTAGTTTTGGGCCTCCAAGTGGGGGATGTTACACAAACTGATAAATCTAACTATATCTTCCTAAACTCACGGTAGAAGGAAAAACATATAATATAAAAATAAACCTACATCCAAACCAATCTTTACAACATATTCAAGGTCATGATCCATACAATATATAATTATCAATCCAAACTACACATAACACACTATAATGTCAAATGACACACACACACACATACACATATACATAAGTAATGCCACCATCATCCACACCATTGACACCACCAAAGATAGCTTGACTCCTTAGTCCGTCAACCTATCAATATCAAATAATGCGGAGAAGGGGTCAAACTTATGTTTGAGTGGGTGAAACTGATCTATTCCACATATAGTTCAAATATACTATTATAACATCATTTTAATCTAGTTAACTTGTGTAAACATACCTTAACCTACCAACATGCATACGAGAGTAATAACATCAACATCCAAAAGTTGATTAATTGATTAAGGTAAATCTTATACCTCACCACTTAACGTATTATCCTAAATTACATACATATATAAATGATACAATATAGTGTGTCCTATGCTCATTGTACTTCGACCGACGGTATAGTCGTAGGTACGGTTTGTCGAAGGTCGTATAAGCCCGCATATGGATATCTCCTTCTATCACGATCCACATACTAGATATGTGCGATTCGTTATGACATGGTAAGTCAATAGGAGCCACTAACGTAAATACGGGATCAATATGAATATCAAACATCAACATCAATACTCAAAAACCATAAATACACAATTATATATACATCCATTATATGCATATTCACTTCATTCAATCATTCTTGGAAGTCACATCAAAACATAACATAAATGTCACTCGGAAACCTAAGGATAACGCCTCGAAACGATTGGATAAAATGGACACACTTTGGCCCTATTGGGTCAGGGTCATATTGACCTATATAACAGCAATCAGTGACCTTTGATTTCCCTATCGGTCGACCCGTTGGTCGAAATTTGTAGGAGTACTGCTTCTGTTTTTCCACATTTTATATAATTTCTTCCAATTTTGTTTGATCTTAACTTACTCAATTTAGATCCGATTCTCGAGCCGTATTCTTTGAATTTTGACACGGTTCCCTTTTGTATTTCAACTTCAATATCATCAAAAGTATTTCAACAAAATCATTACAAAACAACCTCAAAAGACGGTATTTATAAAACTAGTTTCAAAATTTTATAAATACACTTCCTTACATAATACTTTAAAATATACTAAAAATCACCTTAAATTCGAAATAAAAAAATACAGGACTTGAAATACCATGGGAGACATTTTAACCATTTTTACTTAATTTTATATATGCAGTTATAATTTATATTTGGATATTAATACGTTTGTACACATGAAAATACCACTTTTCAACATATTACCAAATAATGCATTTAAAACATTTTATATACATTTTAATTTATAGTTATTTTCTAAAATACATCCTTTCTTCATAGAAATCATTTTATGAACTTTTACTTGATTTTGTATGGTATATTACATATATTATACATATACATGTCTTCACTAACTTACTTTATCTTTCTACTTCATTAATACCTATATATAATTAAATTTCGAAATTTATTCTCTAATTTGTAAAATTAATCATCACATATTTCATACTTTATCAATTATTTCATTCCGATATGAATTCAAGTCGTAGTTTATTAACCTTAATTTCAATATTCCTTTGTTTGGCCAAATACCAATATAGTTCCAACTCCATTGTGTATGCTAATCAAAGTGTCGCATAATTTCAGATTTTATTTATTTTTTATTTCTATCCAAATCAGTAATTAGGAAATTGATCCTAAAGTTGGATCATAATCATATATTAAAGTCATATTATAGCATTATATTTGAATTATAGATAAATGAAACAAACCCACTCACAAATTAAAGATCCAAATCCCAAATCCACCGCTGTCCAGACCGCTTTGCATGCCAAATTTAGATTTTCCTCATAATTCCTTTTCTAGGTCATGGACTTCACCTTCCCCTTCGACTTGTCGCTAGTTTCATCCAATTCTATTAAGAAATGAGAAAGTTATGGCTTTTGGAAGTTTGACGGTAAATAGGGGAAAGTTGTATGGATTGAAGAAGAAGAAGTTAGGAAAATGAACGTAACATCTTCGTTTTTAGGCCTATTTATAAAGGAGGGAAACAATAATTTCTATCTTTGAATTCAAATTTCAAATTTTGGACCAAGCCCACTTAGCTAATCAAAAACCGAAGACCATATCTGTATTATATGATCTCCGATTTATACAAACCTATATTTTGTTTTGACTGGTAAAATGAGCCGGTTGCAATGACATAGTTGCCCAATTCAATTGTTTGTAAAATGACCATTTTTCCCTTATATTTTTAAATTGACTAACATATCATTTTTAATTTATTTTATTATTATAAATTTACCAAGTATTACATCCCCCTATACATGAGGCAACAGGCCATGTACTTGCTGTGGTGGGGTCCGCACTTAGCCATCATGGATGAGGGATTGAAGATAGTTGGTGATTTCATCCATAAAGAGCTTCCCGTTGTAGGCCTTCTCGATGGAGATGACGGTCGCGTCAGAGGAGAGCATGAAGTGGATTCAAGGGTATAGGACTAGGTTGGTTTGGAACTCTGTTACGTCCATGTTTAGGGTCTGTCAAACCAAAGTGATGTCGTCAGTAAAGATATGAGCTGCATTTTGAAAATAGGAATAAAGAAACTACAACCAACAAAAAACTAGTACAAGTTCTTGATCAACATATGTTAAATTCTACAAGGTAATTGCTTATTCTCACTAAAAAGGGTAGACTGAAGTTGATACATATCAATCATGCACTAATTTTGGAAAACATTATAGATTTTCGACCAATCAAAAGTGTATCTCAAACTAGTCAAACTTTGTAACATGTGACTGTACGATGTTTCTATTACGACACTAAGAGTATTCCCAACCACGATTGGGTTGGGAACTGACTGACCCCCGACAAGGGGTCGGCGGCTTCATTTTGAGTTGCCTTAGCAACCTGCACCCTGAGGGTTATGGCCTTAGCCGGCTAAGCATATTTTACCTTAGCACACTAAAAGAAAGCCGGCTAAACCCCCTGTTTTCAATATTTTGACTAAGTCGAGTAAAGCGGTTCATTTTAACCTATTGGGGAGAATGGTTTTTCTTCGTTGGGGGTTGGTGGATGTCGTGAGAAGGAGAATTGTTGTTTGGGGGTTGTATCAGTTGGGAATGCTCTAACAATACCCACTCCTATCCGAGTTAAATTCTTAAATCCCATTTGCCTCATGTCCCTATATAATATCCACTATTCATCATCAATTAATTATTTCATGAATTAATCAAGTCAATTAAATTAATCGCATTGATTGGAAGAGGCACATGGAATATTATAATAATTTCTAAAAATTATTATTAACTTACAACCAATCAAAAGTACAAACCAAACTAGCCAAACTTCTCTAATGGATTGCATTTAAATAAAATCCTTTTGTTGATAATAAGCTAACAATGTTGAAAACTCTGATCTTATACCATCTAATACTAAAAAAGCATGAAATAACTTTCTAATTTCTAATAGTCTGACTATAAGCTAAAACTTACCAAGTATATAAAATATGAAATGTAGCATCTAGTAAACGAAGATCAAGAATAAAACCATACTAAATCCCTTGTTGGCCAGATATCTGACTTCTCAAAAGAAATGCAATATTTTTAACACTTATAAGACGGTGAAATCTTAATTGTACCGCATGCACACTCTTATTTGATACCACCTAATACTAAAAGCATGAAGTGCCAATCTAATTCCTAAAAGTATGAACATAGATGACATGTAGCCATGTATGTAACACCTTAGGATGTAGAATCTAGCATATAAAGATCACTTCTATTACTGGTATTAATATCAAATTTCATATTTTATAGAGAATTTGGTACACACTAGAGAAAAAAGATGATTCGGGTTGGAGTAGGTTGGGCATTCAATGTCGATAGACCTTCTACAAATGTCGTAGATGGCTTCATTATGAAGGAAAAGAGGGTGGGTGGAGAGGACACTTTTGTATGGCTCGACTATTAGGATTTCAATATACTTTAAGACCGATTAATCATGAAACCCTAGATCTGAATAGGTGACCCATATTGATTTAATTGAAAAGAAATAGAGGAAAGTAAACAGGTTAGCGGAAGCCATACCTAAATTCATAGTTGCGGTTGGAAAAGTAAATTTGGTTTGGTTTTCCATATTGACACAAACCCTAGACCTTATATTAGATCTTAATTCATAGTTGCTGCTTTCATAAACTGATTAAGAGAAAGAGATAGATCTAAAAGATAAAAGTTGGATCTGATCTTCCAAACTGACATAAACCCTAGATCTGAATTATTTCCATAGAAGAGATTATGAGAATAACGGGAGCTTATGTAATTTTGGGGACCATAACCCCTTATTTATAATGTTGGCATTTTCTAATTTGGCCCTTCAATAAAATAGAATTGCCCCAGTATCTACACATTAATTCCATGACAATTACACCTGTAAGCCTTTTAACTTTAATTCATAATTTGATCACTTTAATTAGGCTTTACATCAAAATAACACGACACATTTATTTTACATATGTGGCCCACATATTGAAATATTCCAACAATCTCCCCCTGGGCCATATATGTAATAACCTTATAACTGTGTTTAACTTTATGAGCTCCAAAATTTGCTATTTATAACATAAGGTGTTTCTGAAACAATCTCGTCTATTAACTATGCTGACAAAGGATCAAAGTGGCTTTCGTTACCTTCAGTGTAACTAAACCAATCAATGGTCACATATAGCAACACAATCAAACGACATAGATCAATCATGGATGCGTAGCATGGAAATTACATGAGATGTGACCTATACATGTTTATTTCCAATTGGTCCTACTTTAGTGAGATCAAAACGTTCAATATTTGAACAACCTAGAGTGCAAACAAAACTTTATTACATTATTTATGATCAGAAAAGGAACTTGATATATATCTATAACCAAAGTATTGAGCAATGTGTCATATGACAGTACCAAATACAAACTCCCCTTGAAATGAAATATTCATACATAAAAGTTACACCAATTGAGCAAGATGCTCATGCAAGACCTTGGGTGATAATCCTTTTATAAGTGGATCCGTCATAGTGGAGTTTGTCACAGTATGCTCTATGAATTACAATCTATTTTGCACTCTCCACTTACTGGAAAATAATATGTTTTTTATTGTTACAATATTACTTTAATGATCGTTCACTTTCTTTATTCAATAGTCCATTACTTTATGACAAAATTATACAATTATTTTCCATCGTTGGATGCCCGATAAAAGAAAATAGCAAAGAAGGCTATAAGTATCTTTTTGACAGCTTTTCTTATATAGCTTCATCCAAAAAAAATAACAATAACAACAATAATATTATTGTTATCTGAAGTGGATCTTTTGTACTCTTGGCATCCAAAATATTTGGACTGCAATCCCTTATGCTCTCCAACCAATCTGTCTTGAGCATATAATCCTTTGTTTCTTAAAGATATCTCATAACCATTTTGGTTACTAACAATTGATCCACTTTTAATGTCAGTAAGATATCTGCCAAATAATACACGCAATATCCATCTGTGTATATGCTTTAGCATGCATTAGACTCCACACTGCAAATGCATGAGGAATCTTTTGCATTTCTTTAGCTTCAAGGATGTTCTTATATTACTATATAAGACAACATTTGTCTATTTTGGCAAAAGAGAATTGATTTGCAGTTTGCATACCAAACCCTTCCTTTTTTGTTTATTTTTTTAAAGCGTTATATGCCTAGCGCTTTTGTGATAATCCAAATAGCACTTCATGAATGATAATGGTGTATTTGAATCCCTAATACAAAAGGGTAATCCATAAGTGGTTTTCTTAGTTGTTTCATCAATGTCTCCATTGAGTAACACGGCTTTAATATCCCTCCGATATTGCTTAAAATCATAATCTACAACAAGTTTCAAAATAATTCTAAAGAGTCTTTTAGTAAAACCAAAGAGAAGGTTTCTTTAAAAATAAAACATTGTTTTCCTTTTTGAGTATAGTCTTTACTGTAATGAGCCTTATACCTTTCAACATTACTCACTTGATCCATTTTTATTTTGAATAATTATTCATAACCAATGATCTTGTTACCTTAAGGTGGTGTGAAAGATCTCAAACTTTATTATCCTTATTGATTTAGACTATATATTCATACCTTAAATCCATATTTCAAATTAGTACCTTATATGGATTAATGCAAGTCCAAAGAATAATCTTCACCAATCCAATATTTATCTTTATGAAAAAATACTATATAGTCATCGGAATAGCATTTCTTCTTTTCAAGTGGATTTCCTTAGTAACCTTGAACTTTGAGGTTGTTGAGTTTGTTTTCTTGAAACAAGAACCTTAATTTGAAAAAAAATTAGTTTGACATTGTCTTATTATGGTTATTAATCTACTTCTTATTAATGAAAGGAAACAGATCCTATATATTATCCGAAGAAGTAACTATAGTTGAATCAAGGATAATGGTTCTCCTTAAAGACAATGATACATATCTTGAAATTTTGTTTAACATTGTCTTATTGTGGTTCTTAATTTACTTCTTGTTAATGAAAGGAAACAAATCATATGCATTATCCGAAGAAGTAACTGTAGTTGAATCGAAGATAATGATTCTCTTTAAAGACAATGATCCATACTTTATTTCTCCCCCAAAACTCAACATTCTCAAAAATTGTAGCATTTCCCATCTTATAATTTTTTATTAGTGTAGGTTTATAAAGCTTGTAAATTTTAAGTTGCTTAGAATACTAATAAAGTATTTGCTATCTTTAGTGCCTCAATCTACAATTATTTAGTAAGCTGAAACAAATAATCATATTAATCACCGAATCAAAATTTGAGACTTCTAAAAGGTAATTAGCATAAGTAGATATATATATATAAGTTATATTTTAAACATTAAGAGCTTTAATTCCAACAATGTTTGAATTTTCATTAATCAATCTTATTATTTCTAAATGAACAATAATAACCCAGTTTGTTTATATAGAAATAGAAAACCAAAATCTATCTAAATGACAGCATAGCAAAAATATCAAATAAATCCAAACAATATTACTGAAATCTCAATAATATCTTAAAAATATCTAGTAAACTTTACTTTATATATCTGTATATCTTATTAAAGAAACAACTATAAATATATTTATATGTTATTCCTTTTCTTCTAGATCCTTAGCAACTTCTTTATCCTTATTTATACATTTATGTACAGTGTACGATAAATAAGTACTTTCTATCTTACCATGCTTCAATCTCTCTTCTTCTTACCACAATGTGAAATGAGCTCAATAAGGGTCATTTTATTCTTAGAGAATTAATAATAATCTTAAAATGAATATACTGTGAATAAAGACAGTACAAGAAAAAATAACAATAACTTGAGTGTCTTTAACTTTTGAAGCAATATTTTCCATATAGTGCTTATTTATGTTTCCTTTATTTTGACTTTATAGAATCAAGCAATATAAAACATGCTTGTTTCTCCTTACCATTTTAACAAAACGCTTTTCATTCTCAATAAAGAACTCCTTAAAATTGGTTATCCCTACGGGTACCACATCCTTGAAACCTTCTGAAATATTTTACTTTATAATCTTTTGGCTCTTTCTTTTTGAATTGTCTCACCTTTTAATGTTCTTCATGACATTATAAGAGCATTCAACCATAATATGAGTGGGTGTGACCCTCTTAATTGCAGGAGCTAGAGCCATAAAGTTAAGAACAAACAACATGTTTTCTTAATAATCCTTTAAATTAGTCCCAAACAAGTTGATAACATTAAAATTGGCAGACACTTTAGTCAAATTGAAAATAAAACAATAATTATGGGTTGACCGTATATGCCCATATCCAAATATCATCCATAGTAAATTCAAATAATTGGTAATTTTTCTCAGGATACGTAGCACAATATTAATATCAAGTCTTTGGACAGGAATATTAACTGTAAGTGGTACTCTTGTTGTAATGATCGAATACTGATAATAAATTCAAGTCAAATAACAATCTTCCTTTAGGTCGATTAGTTATTCACTTGTAAAACCTTATAATTATCACATATTTATCACTACACATGTGTAAGTTATTCGACCAAATATTAGTCTTCCTTTGGGCTGGCTAACATCTACATGAATAAATACTGTAACGACCCGTAAATTTCAACTGTTTTAATAATGTAATTAGTTATAATTTTGTGAAATTTTAAACGATAAAATTTTGAAATATAAATTTGATATTTGGAATGCGTTTAGTTAAACATAGCAACTGGTAAATTTTCGTCCGAAAATATGAAAGTTTATTTCGCGCGTAAATTTACTTCAATTTAATCAGTTAAAAAGCAATGAAAATAAAATGTTTCCGAAACCTAAATATTTTTACATAGAAAAATTCTAAACCATCTTCTGAGCAAGATGTCAGTTTGTCGTTTTTCTAAATTCGGACATCTTTGGCTCCGTCGATCTTATTTTTCAGCGTTTTTCTTGCATTTTCCGCTATTAGAAAATTCGAATTTTTATAATTCAATCGTACCACTGATATTTGTATACCGTTTTGATCGTCTCGTCGTGCTAATCTCCGCAGCATATCCGTTTGTGTGTTTTGGAGTCCGAGAGATGGCGAAATCTACGAAAGCGATTTTCATATCGGTTCCGTAATTTGACTTTTGGTTTCCCGTGACAATTAAACTTCCAACGCAAACAGCCTCGTGCCTTTCATTATTCCCAGAATTCAAAGTTGTCCAAGAATTCAAGGTTGATGGCTTTTACTATTCCATCGTTACAGTATATTTTATTCCGGTTCGTTTGATTTTTCCTTCTGACCTCTCACATCTCATTAAAAAGAAGTTATATACTTAACATTGCCGTATCTTTGCTTTTTCTTCTGCCTTCTCTAAAAAAAATTGTTTGACAGAGCATATTTCTCAAACCCAAATTCTTCTCTAACCGACCTCCCTGATTTCACCTTCAACTAAAGCATGCCACATCTCAAACAAAACGCCGGAGCCAAGCAACTTGTCCGCAGCGTCACTTTCGAGGCATGCAAAATCCGAGCATCTCCATGACCTTCTCCACCATTCCCGAGCCTGCTCCTCCACCTTTCAACCTCCACCTTCCATCTCAGCCGCTACTTTATCTAACCGAGACCCATACCCTGAACCCGATGCCACTTCAAATCCCCTCCACCTCAGTGATACCCAACCTCTGACCGAAAGACCAGGCTTCACCCGCATCCACTCGGACCCCAGTTTTTCCATCCTCTCTCCTTGTTTTCAACCGAGCCCAGCCTTATGTGCAAACTATATATTTGGTAAGTAGTTATATTATATAAGTTATAGTCATACAGCGAAATATATAAGCTGGTGGATCCTAGAAGTTTAGGGGCACTCTGTTTCTATTTGTTGGTTAAAAGAGAAAAGTATTGTTTTATTTGTTACATATGTATTTATCACGTGGTAGTGTTTTTTGTCAATTTGATATTTGAAAATGAATAAGTTCATGCTAGTTTTGAAACGTATGTAAATATAAATAGTTGTATAATTGGTCCAATATTGATTCTTTATAAAGCATATATACATCACTTTATAATTTATATGCTGCTGCTTAAGTTTCTACGTGTTGATAGATCTTGGTTCATTAAGTATATCAGTCATACAATCTTTTAACTATGTCTTTTGTTTTTAAGCATTTTGAGTTACCCTCTTCGACTTTGTGTGATTGCGGTATATATTTTATAAAGAAAGTATATATTTATATGAAAGTTTATAGGCTTATATAGCTGTATTTTATTAAAAACAATGGCATACCAGAGTTTGCATATCCAGATTTTGTTATATTATGAGTTAGTTTATAAAATATGTAAGTTTTTATATAAGTTTATAAATATCAGTTTATAAGCCAGGATAACTAATGTTTACAGTGGATATTTTAGTATAAAGGAATATGTTAGTTTTGAGATCTACATATATAAAATCTATATACATGTAGGTTATAAAGGCTGTATGGGTTGATACTATAAAGCAAAAATTTATCAAGCTATGAATAGTTACTGTATGTTTATATATAGGTTTATACATAATTCTATACAAGCTACTTGTTTCTTTTATTCATATCTTTTCAGTTTCAATACACGAATGTACTTGGGTTTGCATATATGTGTATATATACCGGTTATTTATATTAGTTTTTTTTCTTTTTGTAAAAGTTTATAAAGTTGGATACGTATAGTTATGGATGGTTTTTTTTGTTTTAAATTAGATATGTATAGTTGGATATGTTGTAATAACAATATGAGTTGATTTATATATTTGTTCAGCTGTACGTGAGTCTTGTTTTGTATAAAAGTTATAATAGTTTATTGGTGATAGTTGAAAATGTAAATATATGATACGTCTGTTTTAATAACTGTAGATAGTTCAAGATGTAATCTATATATTAAGTGGTATGATATATAATTTGGTTTGGTCCTTTCGGTGTGATGCATATATATTTATATAAAGGGTTTTATAACCGGTATATGATACGTCTATTTTGTATATATATAAGCATTAATTTTAAATATAACATATATGTGTTGATATTAATATAGGCATTTTCAATTTGAATAATAATACATATGTATTCAATATGAAATGTGTTTGAATTTAAAATATGATTTTTATATATAAATATAGTCATATATATAGTTATATATGAATTTACTTATACTATTTATCATCATCGACCCAGTTCTGATTTGATTTCTTTAATTCCTTATCTATCAGCTTGTCCGTCGAATCCGTATCCGTCTAGCTTCGATTTGGAATCCGTGCTTGGATCTGTAACCCAATTCATTGTCTGTTTTCTCTAGCCTCGAAAGGTGAGCAATCACTCACGATTAACGTTCTTTTATTTATTAAATTTGATTTCAATTGAAACGACAATTGAAATATGCTGCTGTTAGTTAATTACACTGTTATATATGTTATTGCTTGTACCAGTTCACCTGTGACATTTGACACCATTATCTGTTAATTATTTATGTGATGATAATATAGTTTGGCTGATAATTGATTGATTGTTGATGTTTATATTGGACGTTAAATTGTTAGTGTTAAATGATAAATAGTATGCCAAATTGAAATGGATATAGGATAGTTAACGATTTTTAAAACTGATTTATATGTTAAATTTGATTAGTTGAATATGACCCCTTTTAATTGTTAAATTAATTGACATGTAGAATAGTGATAATTACACCTTGAACCATTGAACATATATTTGATTGATTGTTGTAGTGTTAAAATTGAAATCGAATGACAATTGAAGAACCGTATAAATATTAGTGTAATAATCTTTAATCTACATGAAATGATAGTGTAGATTCTAGAGATAATTATATTAATTCGTACAAATAACAATGCGAATTAATACGGTTATTTCAGGATTATTTGAATTGAATTATTGGATTGTTATTGTTTGTTTATTTACTTTGACACCATCCCAGTTATCACACTGCAAGTTCCCTTTGCTATGCTTTGATTTTGAATTGAATTGGAATCGGGTTGAAATGATAAATACCCAAATTGAACTTTGACCTAGGATAGAGAATTAAATAAAACCCGATTGGTCAATAATTTGATTTAAAAATAAAACGAAGATTTTATTTGAAGAAATAATATGGTTTTGAAATGAAGTTGAAATTTGAATTTTTAATGAAAGGAAAATGTTAATATTTAATAATTTGAAACAAAAGATTAACGATGTAATTGATGAAAGAATGTTGTTTAATTTGAGAAATGATTGAATTAAGTTTGAAATGATTTAATATTAAGTTTGAAATTATTAAACTTTGAAATTATTTAATAATTAAGTTTGAATTATTTAATAATTAAATAAGATTGAATTATTTAATGATTAAATTGAATTGAATTCTTTAATAAGTAAAATTGGACTTTTGAAAAAGTGAATTTACTTCGTAAATAATTGAAATTGAGTTTTCTTTATTAATTAAGTTTTGGAAAATTATTTAAGTAAGTAAATAAGTGAAATTGAATTTCTTTAACAAGAAATAAAATGTGATTTATTGAAATTAATGTAAGACTTGAAAGTTGAAGAATTTGATTTGATGAATTTAATTTAACTCAATTTGTAAGTTTTGATATAATGAAGTTGAATTTAAATAATGGATTTAATGAATTGGAAATTTAATAGAAATTATTTGAATGGAAAATTTACTTAATAAATATTGAATGAAATCAATAAATGAATTTAAATTGATTTAAATGTTAAATTAAATTAATTTAAATGATTTCGAAATGAATCTTATATACGAACTTGAATCAATATTTTAATTGTTTTAAATAGAGATTGAAATTGAATTATAAGATTTTGTAAATATGAATTTGGAAGTTTTGAAACGTAAATTATGGAAATTGATTTGGGAAGACAAATGAATGTTGATTTACAAATTCTAATTGAAATTGAATTTGATTGCTTTTGAAATGAATAAACGACCAATCGGTGTAATAATTACGAAAGTTATTAAAGAGACCGGAATCGGTTAGGGACATACCCACTGTCTAAACCGAAAACCACTTTAATAACCATATGCGGAGTATGATCCAGAATGAAGTGGTTGGAATGATGTACGTGATGACTGAAGAAAGAGAACGATAATGGATAGACTTGACACTTGTGTCAAATTGGAAATGACTAAAACAGGAGCCGTGTCGGGCCAATGGAGGTCAGCTACCTCAAGCGAACACACTTCTTCGAATTACTCATTACTTGTTGTCGATTGGTGCACCCTTGATTTTGGGAGTGTTGTTTCGCGGTGTTGCGGTCGCTGCGGCGATGCGTTCTCACCAGTCCGAATCAGGCAAACGGTAGTTTCACTACCTTGGGTATTGCCTCATGTGCCTTGTCATACTTGTATTCCTTTATACGCGACCACTACGATTTTGGTTTGTACCTTTAGTATATGGATTGCCCTCTGGTGACTTCCGGTTTTGGGGAAACTACGGTCTTGTATATGCTCTTGGGAATAAAATGTGTTAAGGGGAACAATGGTAACGCCTTAACACTATTTTGATATCTTATATTACTAATAGACATTATCTACTTATCGTACACTACTACATAGTAGATAGTTTAACGGATCCTTAAAGGATGGTTATTCTAAACATCCTTTGAGTTACTTGTATTTCAATTGCTATTTCACTTGAGTTGGATTTATTAATATAAGAATGTTAATCCTGACTCGAGTGTTTTGTGTTTTGCTTTATGCTCGGGTCAGACTGAGTGTACCAGTATTCGAGACTCACCTTTGAAGTTGGAGCTTGCTTGAAGATCCAGCCATCTATTCTGCTTTCTGTATTCGATGATTCCAGTGATGTATTCTGATTTGTATCTGATGTATCGTATTACTCTTCCGTTGTATCTGGTTTAACTCTGATGTAACTTATACATTTATATAGTAGCTTCATGAACTACTATCTCTTTTATTTCCGCTGCATTTATTACTCTATGTCTGTGATCTGTGATTTTTATTTACTGTATATGTTCAGTTTTGCAAAATTTAAATTAACAACGCGGTATTTTGAGCAATTCAATTCCGACATGTGTGTCTGCCTATGCACTTGGCGGGTGCAGCATGATAGGGGGTTCTCGCATTTGGTTTGGTAGCGAGCGGATGACTCTTACTCCTACATGTCCTTGCGGGGTTGGTGCAGTCGAGAGGCTGGCCGTAAAGGCAGAACACAAGTACTACTGTATGCTACGGTGGGCGTTACCCCACTGACGCGGTCCGTTACAGTTGGTATCAGAGCTTTGGTAGCTCTAGGCAAAATTCAACATATAGGGTAAATGTATTTACAGAATCACTCTCATTCGAGTTCCAATCTCTTCCTTTTGACGCGATTCCTTTGAATTTTGGAACGTTCCCCGCGGTTCCAAAAATTCATTCGTGTCCCTCACCATTCGTCTTCTTTCAATTCTGGAGCATCACATTACTCCACATCGAATGATCTTTATAATGAGTCAGCGGTCTTGCCAATCTCAAATCGATTTATAAAAGGGGTGAAACTCCTTTACAATAGACGTTGATTTACCGGAGATTTCTGTATCCTCGGTTTACGATGCTATCTATCTCCTGCTATACTTGAATTTTATTTCTTGAGATCGAATGTAGATTTGTCTCGAAATTCTGCATCGATCTTATTCTTGAAGTCACGGTCGACCCGGCTAAGGTTGACCGCGATTTATATAAACTTATCCATATTCCTATTTGTTATTTAAATTATCTTATTTTGTTCGAACCTATCTTCGAATCAAAAATTCTCTTCGATTCGAGTCCATCAAATTTGAAATCTCTATTCTTGTTTTGAAACCTATTCTTGTATCATCAAGTGAGGAAGTGTATTTGTAAATAAATTTATAAAAATGTTTCTTTATTGTGTTGTTTGAGTTGTTGATGTTGATTTGGGTTTCCGATCGATTCGTCTGATCAACGCTATCGATAGGATTTCCAAAACACTTGAACAGAGCAAACTGATACGGTAGTATTTTCAAAATTGGTAAATAAAATAATCTTGTATGATTATATTATATATAAGTATAAATTTTCTAAAATTGAATTGTTAACTAAATTGGGTGCCAGAAAGGTAATATTTGATTTTCACTATTTGTTTTGTAAATCATTGATTATTCCAACATAAAAATAAATGGAATTATAAGAGTTGGTTTATAGATTTATTTAGAAATTTAAATGAATTTTGTGACGCCCCACCTCTATGCTCACAATAACAAAGGTTATTATAAGGAATAACGTCTGCTATTGCGAAGAATAAGGCTTGTTAGAAGCGACCATCCGTAAGTTATGCCTTAGACGAGTATTGATTTCATCGATAGGAGTTGTGTAAATTACTCCCAAAGATATATATTCAATCCAAATCTAAAACGAAACTACGGTGGCTAAAGAAAAATCCAGAACAACTCATAATAATAATAACACAGATAGTATAATCACATCAGAACAGAAATATCAGATATATAGCGGAAGATTAGTCTGGAATACATGCTACAACAATCGATGGTTCACATGAACTGATACATATACATATCCATCAATACATACATAAGATGAGAGTCAAATAACCAAAAGAACTCCTCGAAGGCTAGACAAAAGATGATGCGAAATCCCAAAAGCTGAAGCTGCTACTGAATCAGAGATAGAGATTACCCTGAAATGACTCGGTCTGACCCGAGTATTATTTAAAAGAAAATAATAAACGGATCAGTCTAATTTATTCTCAAAAACAAGTGAATTATAAATGTCACTTAAACAAATAATTATAGTCTCGAATGAGACTATACAACATAAATAATCAGCATAGTTTAAATGAAGAAATCTCAATTTAAACTCCATCAAAATCAGTTTTCAAATTCACAATTGAATTTAAAACAGCAATACGCAAATTTATAACCTCAGATGAGATTATACTCAAACTCAACTTCCAAATTCATAATTGAATTCAAAGCCGCAATTCACAAAATCCAGAAATCAAAATAGATAACTAGAAAATCAACAGTCGCAAAATCTAGAAATCAAAACAAGATAACTAGAAAAACCAACATAAAAGGTGGATCGATCCCATCAGATGGCGAGTTTTTAATTCGCCCCACGTGCATCAACAAATGGTCGAAGCCTACCAAGTACTCAACATAATTTTGGCGCCCAACAAATGACCCGAAGGTCCGCAGAGTGACCCGAAGGTCTAGTACTGGTATTTGACCCGAAGGTCCATCATATGACCCGAAGGTCCATCATAGTGGCTCGAAAGCACACGAAATCATCAAATATTTCAATTAACGAGTCCGGAATTAACCAAAATAGCAAACGCACATGTCCCATACCACGTGTTTTACTAAATCGTTTGATTCTCTTCATCGTTTCCTTGAAAGTGCAAATTCATCAAAATAATCAAACAGCAGATATTTCAATTAACGAGTCCGGAATTAACCGAAATAGTAAAAGTAGTGTGGTTCCATACTCCGCACTTTTGCTAAATCGTTTAAATCTCTTCATCGTTTCCTTGAAAGTGCAAAATTGTGTATTTTATAAAATTACGTTTTACGTTCTCAAATGGACAAGTCCGGAATTAAGCGAATCAGTAAAAGTAAGGGTTCATAGTCCTCAATTTTGCTGAATCGTTTAAATCGCTTTCTCATTCTTTTGAAAGCGCAAACTGTAAAATTTTTGAAAACAATTCAATTTAAAACCATTTTTAAAACACGTGATTAAAATAGTAGCATCTGTAGCAATTTCGTCAAGGAAATTGCATTTCTCAAAACGCCGTAAAAACGGATACCAAATCAGCGTTGCGGGATAACCACTTAAAAATTCACTTAAATTTGACGGTTACTGATGTCAAAATAACAGTAATTTTTATTCGTCAAAAAGGTCACCAAAACAACATGCTTCAAAATATAATACCGGCGTAAAAATTTCGTTATAAAAATAACGGAGACAAATTACGTTAACACCGGTTCAATGCAAATTAAATAACGGACTACATTAAAATTTTTAAACATGAAATATGATGTCTGGAAATATTATACTCCGCATTTTCCCGTAACATTAAAATGCACGTAACACATTGAAATGCTCGGTTAAACTAAAATGCACGTACACTACAGTTTGCAGACACATCATAAAATACAAAAGTTATAAGTGGCTTGGGTCTGGCTATTGTATGCTACACACTACTGCTACAGGCATAAAAGAATTAAACAAAAAGGTGATCTGGACACAATATTTTTGCATGCAAGCAACAATATAAGTGCAAAAATATATATGAGCCAACATCAGGACAAGGCGGAACAACGTGTGCAAATAAAAGGCAATGTACTCATCATATTACCCTACACGCATGAACACAATATACTACACGCATGAACACAATTATTGAACCCAAAAACAATGCCTGAACACCCACGTACCCCACGCGTGCAACCAAATATTGAACCCAAAAATAGAGTTTGAAACACACGCAAGCAACAAAATTCCGAACCCCAAATCAATGCTTGAACACACATAACTCACGCACGCAACTAATGAAAAAAATAAAAAGAGTGCCTGGACTTAGAACTCTTTTATATGCACACATGAAATGAAATCAATGTAATGCCTAACATTATTACACGCGTACACTAGTGTTAATTCAAGAAGTGCAGTGGAACAATTAATATTACTCAACGCGACCTGGAACCCATTCTTTTCGTTTTACACATATTAGCAACCAGGATTTATAAATTTGAGGTGGCCAGCGCAATGCAATTGTACACACGTAACTAATCAACATGCACTCACCCTACCATATGCAGGTACGTCATAATGCACATGAATAAAATGAATAAGGTCTGGACGCTACTTCATACACAAAATATGAAGGAATGAAGAAATTAGCAAAGTGAGTTTTGAACTCACCTAATCTAGTGTTGAATTAACTAGCAACCGCGATCTGAGTGGAGCAAGAGTTTAGGAACAGCCATTAATACTTCTATCAAGCTACTGAAGAAAATGGAACCCAAAAGAATGTTGCAGTGTTGTCCCTTTTTTTTTTTTGAACAAGTCAATGCAACAATGTGTGCTGGAAATTGTTTTGGTACATTTGCATTTAAGGCAAACGTGCCTTAGAGGAAAATGGTATACGGCCTACAAAGAAATAATGATGACCATACAACTAGCAAAAAAAATGTTTTCCAATTTGTTTTGAATTAGACCAGTTTTTCACATGTACACGTGAATGCAAAAATATGCAGTCTAGTTCCAACGTGCTACAACTGGGAAGTATGCAACTGACTTTGCAACAATTTTTTTTTTCTTTTCAAATTTTAGTTTTAAAATTTCTATTTAAAACATTAATTCCGATAGTAATTCAAAAATCACGGTCGTTACAGTTTTTTAAAATATTTTACAACGGTAAAAATCACGGTCGTTACAAACTCCCCCCCTTATAAAAATTGCGTCCCCGCAATTTTCATACTAGAAAAAGTCAATAACACGACAATTTATCAAATCAAAGATTAAAAAGAAAAGATAGGTATGAATGCTCACCTCCACCCGAAGAGGAGAGAAAACCGGTATAAGAATGCTCGATGAATTTTCTGGTTTCCCAAGTGCAATCCTTGGGGTTTGCGGACCATTGAACCTTTACGAGCGAAACTTCTTTGTTCCGAAGGCGCTTAACCTTCGAAAAGCTAGCACACGAATTAGGATATTGCACCATAGACAAGTCGGGTGAGATCTCAAGATGTTGCAACATAGGAGGATAAATAATAGAATCTGAATCTCGAAGGCATTGACGAAAATGAGATACATGAAATACGTCATGAATTCTAGAAAACTAAACAGGTAACAATACGCGATAAGAAACAAGGCCAATGCGTTCCGTAATAGAAAACGGTCCAATATAACGAGGAGCCAATTTCCCGGAGCTACTAAAACGCACCACACCCTTAATCGAGGAAACACGAATGAATACAAGATCGCCTACAGAAAATTTCAAAGGTTTCCTACGATGATCGACATAAGATTTCTGCCTATTCTGAGCCTCCTTCATTCTCTGTTTGATAATATCAATCCTCTCAGAAGATTCACGAATATAATCGGGACCGAGAACTAACTTTTCCCCGATTCCAACCAACAAGAAGGTGATCGACACGGCCTTTCGTAAAGAGCTTTGAAAGGAGCCATACCGATACTGGATTGAAAACTGTTGTTATAAGAAAATTCAACAAGAGATAAGTGGTCTTCCCAACTACCACCAAAATCAAGAACGCAAGCTCGAAGGAGATCCTCTAAAACCTGATTCACCCTTTCAGTCTGACCATCAGACTGTGGATGATAAGCTGTACTGAGATTTAGCTTAGTGCCCATAGCTTTCTGAAGACTCCGCCAGAAACCACTAATGAAAAGCGGATCTCTGTCACTAACAATAGAACTAGACACTCCATGAAGTCGAACGACTTCCTTAATAAACATCCTAGCCAATAAAGGAGCAGTCCGATTGGACTTGATAGGAATAAAATGGGCTGATTTAGTCAATCGGTCAACAATCACTCAAATACTAGTATGGCCCGACCTCGAACGAGGTAGACCATCAATGAAGTCCATGGAAATCTGACCTCATTGCCATAATGGAATCTCAAGAGGCTGCAAAAGACCACTGGGACGTTGATGTTCTGCTTTAACAAGTTGACAAGTCATGCAACGACTTACGTAACTTGCAACATCACGCTTCATACCCTCCCAATAGTATAAGCGTTTCATATCAGCATACATCTTGCTACTGCCCAGATGGATAGTATACTTAGAACGATGACAGTCCTCAAGAATGTCATTTCTAAGATTAGAAGTATCAGGCACGATCAATCTACCCTTCTTCCGAATACAACCATGAATATCAATATCGAAATCCTTTAGATCATCACTTCGGGATTCCGATTTACAACTCTGGATAAGATAAGAAATATGTGGATCTTTCTTCTGGGCATCGGCGATGCGATCCAACAAAATAGGACGAGCTTCCATGCTAAATAAAAGCACCGAAGAATCAGAAACTGAAGGACGGCCTCTAATATCACAAAGAGATAAAGTTTCCAAAATATTCCACTCTGCTAGCATCATGGAAACAACAACTTGCTGCTTGCGACTAAGCGCATCAGCAACTCGATTACCCTCACCAGGGGTATACAGAATACCGAAATCATATGAAGCAAGAAATCCGAGCCAACGCTGTTGCCTCATATTAAGTTCTTTCTGAGTGAAAAGATACTTCAAAGATTTATGATCAGTGAAGGGAATAAAACGCTCGCCCAAGAATAATATCGCTGAATCTTTAGAGCAAAGACTATAACGGCTAACTCCAAATCATAGGTAGCATAACGAATTTTGTTAGGCTTTAGTTGTCTAGAAGCATAGGCAACTACTATCTTTTCGCACGAGAACAGCATCGAAACCAATACGGTTAGTATTGGTACAAATAATAAAGTCTTGGTTCCCTTTGGGAATCACAAGGATAAGAGTACCGGAAAAAAAAGTTCTTTCAAATAATCTTCTTTCCTGAAAAGCTATAACTTCCAAAATTACCATTATCTTTGTGAAATCATTTTCTAGAAAAATTTACTTTTTATAGGTCAATTTATTGTGTCGAATTGTCTCATCAAAGCGTTTAGGAGATTCCTATCGATAACGTTGATCAAGCGCATCGACCAGACTTCTTAAAGCACTCAATGGGCAATACAATCATAAAATCATCTTCTATATGATAAACACAAATTATACTTGTAAATAAATCTTATGAAAAGGATTTGCAAAATTTTAAATTGCTGTTTTCATCCAAAATCAATAAATACACAAATGGAGTCATCGAGATATTCGTAGAATACTCGATTCATAAAATGGATGAAATAAGCTGAGCAAAATGAATGACATAATAAGTCATTCATAAGAATCATAACGAGTACGGAATGCAGTAAGTTAAATTCTAACTTCCGCAACTCGTAGCCAAATGAAAACAGATGGTAAGGTCAAATTTGGAGAACAGTTTAGCGCCACTTACTTGATCGAACATGTAATCGATCCTAGGTAATGGATACCTATTCTTGACAGTGAGCTCGTTAAGCTTGCGATAAACGATGCAACGCCTAAGAGTACCATCTGGCTTCTTAACGAAGACAACGACGGCGCCTCAAGGAGATGAGCTAGAACGAATATCGTTTGGCTCCCAATTCAGATAATTGTTGCTTGAGTTCCTCATTTTCCTTAACAGACATCCTCATGGGAGGACGACTGACAGGATGAGCATCAAAGATAAAATCAATACGGAACTCAATTGCCCTATTCGACGGCAACTCGAAATAGGCTCGAAGACATCAGAAAAATCACAAACAACAGGAATATTAGCTAAGACATCCTTCGATTCGAAGGAATAAATAAGAGCATTCGAAGTATGGTCCATGCTTCGAAATATAATAGAGAACTGCTCGATAGCATCGGGATGCTTGAGATATAAAGTTCTTTTGGGACATAGGATTGAACTTCATAACGGACGAGCCAATCCATACCCAAAATCATATCAAAACCAAGATGATCCATAACATGTAGATTTGCACGAAAGAAAGAAGAAAAAAAACCCACAAAGAATAATCTTTAATTACATCAACACACAATAAACCAAGAGTAGCAGATCCACCAATAGGATTCACAATCCTCAAAGGGTCGCAAAAAGTAATAACATCCAAAGGAATAACATCAACAAGCTTCTTCGACACGAATGAATGTGATGCGCCCATATCGAAAAGAACTCTAATAGAACGGCTATGAAATAAAATAAAACCTTCCAAAATAGAAGGAAGAATACCTTTGGGCTGAGAAGAATCACCAGAAGCTTAAGCAACATTAAGCTTCCCGGATTTGAAACCCTTAGGAGCAGTAGGACAATCAGAGATAGAGGACTTTCCTTGTTTTAACTCAAGGAAACTACAACAAGACTGATAAGGAATTTAACAAATGGAATACTACGGAAATATGAGATATATTCCTAGACATATTCCAACTTGTTAGAGAGGATAAGAAGTTTAAGAACAATGAAGGAATCGATTAGAAAGGCACGAAAAAAAAACCCTCGAATAGTCGTTACACATGTTCCATTCTGTTTCTGTTCTGTGTTTATTATAATTTGTTCTGAATTTCAGCTCTGATACCAAGCTGTGACGCCCCACCTCTATGCTCACAATAACAAAGGTTATTATAAGGAATAACGTCTGCTATTGCGAAGAATAAGGCTTGTTAGAAGCGACCATCCGTAAGTTATGCCTTAGACGAGTATTGATTTCATCGATAGGAGTTGTGTAAATTACTCCCAAAGATATATATTCAATCCAAATCTAAAACGAAACTACGGTGGCTAAAGAAAAATCCAGAACAACTCATAATAATAATAACACAGATAGTATAATCACATCAGAACAGAAATATCAGATATATAGCGGAAGATTAGTCTGGAATACATGCTACAACAATCGATGGTTCACATGAACTGATACATATACATATCCATCAATACATACATAAGATGAGAGTCAAATAACCAAAAGAACTCCTCGAAGGCTAGACAAAAGATGATGCGAAATCCCAAAAGCTGAAGCTGCTACTGAATCAGAGATAGAGATTACCCTGAAATGACTCGGTCTGACCCGAGTATTATTTAAAAGAAAATAATAAACGGATCAGTCTAATTTATTCTCAAAAACAAGTGAATTATAAATGTCACTTAAACAAATAATTATAGTCTCGAATGAGACTATATAACATAAATAATCAGCATAGTTTAAATGAAGAAATCTCAATTTAAACTCCATCAAAATCAGTTTTCAAATTCACAATTGAATTTAAAACAGCAATACGCAAATTTATAACCTCAGATGAGATTATACTCAAACTCAACTTCCAAATTCGTAATTGAATTCAAAGCCGCAATTCACAAAATCCAGAAATCAAAATAGATAACTAGAAAATCAACAGTCGCAAAATCTAGAAATCAAAACAAGATAACTAGAAAAACCAACATAAAAGGTGGATCGATCCCATCAGATGGCGAGTTTTTAATTCACCGCACGTGCATCAACAAATGGCCGAAGCCTACCAAGTACTCAACATAATTTTGGCGCCCAACAAATGACCCGAAGGTCCGCAGAGTGACCCGAAGGTCTAGTACTGGTATTTGACCCGAAGGTCCATCATATGACCCGAAGGTCCATCATAGTGGCTCGAAAGCACATGAAATCATCAAATATTTCAATTAACGAGTCCGGAATTAACCGAAATAGCAAACGCACATGTCCCATACCACGTGTTTTACTAAATCGTTTGATTCTCTTCATCGTTTCCTTGAAAGTGCAAATTCATCAAAATCATCAAACAGCAGATATTTCAATTAACGAGTCCGGAATTAACCGAAATAGTAAAAGTAGTGTGGTTCCATACTCCGCACTTTTGCTAAATCGTTTAAATCTCTTCATCGTTTCCTTGAAAGTGCAAAATTGTGTATTTTATAAAATTACGTTTTACGTTCTCAAATGGACAAGTCCGGAATTAAGCGAATCAGTAAAAGTAAGGGTTCATAGTCCTCAATTTTGCTGAATCGTTTAAATCGCTTTCTCATTCTTTTGAAAGCGCAAACTGTAAAATTTTTGAAAACAATTTCAATTTAAAACCATTTTTAAAACACGTGATTAAAATAGTAGCATCTGTAGCAATTTCGTCAAGGAAATTGCATTTCTCAAAACGCCGTAAAAACGGATACCAAATCAGCGTTGCGGGATAACCACTTAAAAATTCACTTAAATTTGACGGTTACTGATGTCAAAATAACAGTAATTTTTATTCGTCAAAAAGGTCACCAAAACAACATGCTTCAAAATATAATACCGGCGTAAAAATTTCGTTATAAAAATAACGGAGACAAATTACGTTAACACCGGTTCAATGCAAATTAAATAACGGACTACATTAAAATTTTTAAACATGAAATATGATGTCTGGAAATATTATACTCCGCATTTTCCCGTAACATTAAAATGCACGTAACACATTGAAATGCTCGGTTAAACTAAAATGCACGTACACTACAGTTTGCAGACACATCATAAAATACAAAAGTTATAAGTGGCTTGGGTCTGGCTATTGTATGCTACACACTACTGCTACAGGCATAAAAGAATTAAACAAAAAGGTGATCTGGACACAATATTTTTGCATGCAAGTAACAATATAAGTGCAAAAATATATATGAGCCAACATCAGGACAAGTCGGAACAACGTGTGCAAATAAAAGGCAATGTACTCATCATATTACCCTACACGCATGAACAAAATATACTACACGCATGAACACAATTATTGAACCCAAAAACAATGCCTGAACACCCACGTACCCCACGCGTGCAACCAAATATTGAACCCAAAAATAGAGTTTGAAACACACGCAAGCAACAAAATTCCGAACCCCAAATCAATGCTTGAACACACATAACTCACGCACGCAACTAATGAAAAAAATAAAAAGAGTGCCTGGACTTAGAACTCTTTTATATGCACACATGAAATGAAATCAATGTAATGCCTAACATTATTACACGCGTACACTAGTGTTAATTCAAGAAGTGCAGTGGAACAATTAATATTACTCAACGCGACCTGGAACCCATTCTTTTCGTTTTACACATATTAGCAACCAGGATTTATAAATTTGAGGTGGCCAGCGCAATGCAATTGTACACACGTAACTAATCAACATGCACTCACCCTACCATATGCAGGTATGTCATAATGCACATGAATAAAATGAATAAGGTCTGGACGCTACTTCATACACAAAATATGAAGGAATGAAGAAATTAGCAAAGTGAGTTTTGAACTCACCTAATCTAGTGTTGAATTAACTAGCAACCGCGATCTGAGTGGAGCAAGAGTTTAGGAACAGCCATTAATACTTCTATCAAGCTACTGAAGAAAATGGAACCCAAAAGAATGTTGCAGTGTTGTCCCTTTTTTTTTTTGAACAAGTCAATGCAACAATGTGTGCTGGAAATTGTTTTGGTACATTTGCATTTAAGGCAAACGTGCCTTAGAGGAAAATGGTATACGGCCTACAAAGAAATAATGATGACCATACAACTAGCAAAAAAAATGTTTTCCAATTTGTTTTGAATTAGACTAGTTTTTCACATGTACACGTGAATGCAAAAATATGCAGTCTAGTTCCAACGTGCTACAACTGGGAAGTATGCAACTGACTTTGCAACAATTTTTTTTTTCTTTTCAAATTTTAGTTTTAAAATTTCTATTTAAAACATTAATTCCGACAGTAATTCAAAAATCACGGTCGTTACAGTTTTTTAAAATATTTTACAACGGTAAAAATCACAGTCGTTACAAATTTAAAGTAAGAATTTGAGAATTTAATTTCCTAAAATTTCAACCTTTGGTTTTAAAATTTTAAAATGTATATTATTGAACGTATTTTCAAATAGAAACCGTTTTCAAAGAATTTTAAAATATTGATATCAGTGCTCTTCTCTTTGTCGCTGGAAAATATTCTTGGTGATGGCGGCCGCATCATCGATATTCATTTTCGAGTTTCGAAGTGGAGAAACCATTCTGTAGCTTTGCTACGGTTTTGTTTTGAAAAAAAATTTGATTTGAATTTCTTCAGTATATTTTGATTTACGTATATATAGGTATCTTATTTTAAAATTTAATTTGATTTGATATAAATATATTATATATATCTCTAAATTGTTTAAAGTTAATCGGAAATCTAATTCTTAAATTTTGTTAAAGGATGATTTTAATTATAAATAAAACCAAAATTTGGAATAAATATTTAAACTTGTATAATTGAATTGGGAAAATTTTATTTGTATATTGTTCAACTGCATTCTAATACAACTTACCTAAACCATTCAGAAGTTGAATATGTAATTGGATAATATATAAGATAAATTGAATTTATAAATAAAATTTGAGTGTTTATAATAAATGTTATACACTAAATTTTGATTATAAAGATGTTAATAGAGTTAGATAGGATAATAAGTAAACTCAGTTAATAATGAAATAAATTTGTTTTGAAAGAATTAATAAATTTGTTTTGAAATAATTAATAAATTGAAATTTGATCAACTTATGAAAATACCTTGAATTTGAAAGCAATTAGTAAATATAAATTAATTTAAATCGAAACTTTTATGGTTTAAATTAATTTATATGGGTTAAATATATGTGATTAGATATATTAAGTAGAATAAATTTAACAATAATTTGGAATAAAGAAGAATTTAAATTGTTGGAAATAAAATATGATTATAATAAAAGATTATTCAAATTTATGGTTTTAGAAATTTTAAATTGAGGATAATTGGATAATAAGTTAATGAATTTAGAAATAGTGAGATTGATTTTAGTGAAATCAAATGGATTAAATCAATTATCGAATATCAATTAATTTAAATTTGAATTTATATGGTTTAAATTAATTGTTATTTTGTATTTCAAAATCTGTTTTTCTTTCTGGTTGTTTCTATTCTCCTACCTCGTTACTTTTCGGGGACGAAAAGTTTTGAGTGGGGGAGAGTGTAACGACCCGTAAATTTCAACTATTTTAATAACGTAATTAGTTATAATTTTGTGAAATTTTAAATGATAAAATTTTGAAATATAAATTTGATATTTGGAATGCGTTTAGTTAAACATAGCAACTGGTAAATTTTCATTCGAAAATATGAAAGTTTATTTCGCGCGTAAATTTACTTCAATTTAATCAGTTAAAAAGCAATGAAAATAAAATGTTTCCGAAACCTAAATATTTTTACATAGAAAAATTTTAAACCATCTTCTGAGCAAGATGTCAGTTTGTCGTTTTTCCAAATTCGGAAATCTTTGGCTCCGTCGATCTTATTTTTCAGCGTTTTTCTTGCATTTTCCGCTATTAGAAAATTTGAATTTTTATAATTCAATCGTACCACTGATATTTGTATACCGTTCCGATCGTCCCGTCGTGCTAATCTCCGCAGCATATCCGTTTGTGTGTTTCGGAGTCCGAGAGATGGAGAAATCTACAAAAGCGATTTTCATATCGGTTCCGTAATTTGACTTTTTGTTTCCCGTGACAATTAAATTTCCAACGCAAACAGCCTTGTGCCTTTCATTATTCCCAGAATTCAAAGTTGTCCAAGAATTCAAGGTTGATGGCTTTTACTATTCCATTGTTACAGTATATTTTATTCCGGTTCGTTTGATTTTTCCTTCTGACCTCTCACATCTCATTAAAAAGAAGTTATATACTTAACATTGCCGTATCTTTGCTTTTTCTTCCGCCTTCTCTAAAAAAAATTGTTTGACAGAGCATATTTCTCAAACCCAAATTCTTCTCTAACCGACCTCCCTGATTTCACCTTCAACTAAAGCATGCCACATCTCAAACAAAACGCCGGAGCCAAGCAACTTGTCCGCAGCGTCACTTTCGAGGCATGCAAAATCCGAGCATCTCCATGACCTTCTCCACCATTCCCGAGCCTGCTCCTCCACCTTTCAACCTCCACCTTCCATCTCAGCCGCTACTTTATCTAACCGAGACCCATACCCTGAACCCGATGCCACTTCAAATCCCCTCCACCTCAGTGATACCCAACCTCTGACCGAAAGACCAGGCTTCACCCGCATCCACTCGGACCCTAGTTTTTCCATCCTCTCTCCTTGTTTTCAACCGAGCCCAGCCTTATGTGCAGACTATATATTTGGTAAGTAGTTATATTATATAAGTTATAGTCATACAGCGAAATATATAAGCTGGTGGATCCTAGAAGTTTAGGGGCACTCTGTTTCTATTTGTTGGTTAAAAGAGAAAAGTATTGTTTTATTTGTTACATATGTATTTATCACGTGGTAGTGTTTTTTTGTCAATTTGATATTTGAAAATGAATAAGTTCATGCTAGTTTTGAAACGTATGTATATATAAATAGTTGTATAATTGGTCCAGTATTGATTCTTTATAAAGTATATATACATCACTTTATAATTTATATGCTGCTGCTTAAGTTTCTACGTGTTGATAGATCTTGGTTCATTAAGTATATCAGTCATACAATCTGTTAACTATGTCTTTTGTTTTTAAGCATTTTGAGTTACCCTCTTCGACTTTGTGTGATTGCGGTATATATTTTATAAAGAAAGTATATATATTTATATGAAAGTTTATAAGCTTATATAGCTGTATTTTATTAAAAACAATGGCATACCAGAGTTTGCATATCCAGATTTTGTTATATTATGAGTTAGTTTATAAAATATGTAAGTTTTTATATAAGTTTATAAATATCAGTTTATAAGCCAGGATAACTAATGTTTACAGTGGATATTTTAGTATAAAGGAATATGTTAGTTTTGAGATCTACATATATAAAATCTATATACATGTAGGTTATAAAGGCTGTATGGGTTGATACTATAAAGCAAAAATTTATCAAGCTATGA
Source organism: Allium fistulosum (assembly GCA_030737815.1). Classification (NCBI taxonomy): domain Eukaryota; kingdom Viridiplantae; phylum Streptophyta; class Magnoliopsida; order Asparagales; family Amaryllidaceae; genus Allium; species Allium fistulosum. The sequence continues at coordinate 785,304,849 of CM060908.1, forward strand.
ATAGTTACTGTATGTTTATATATAGGTTTATACATAATTCTATACAAGCTACTTGTTTCTTTTATTCATATCTTTTCAGTTTCAATACACGAATGTACTTGGGTTTGCATATATGTGTATATATACCGGTTATTTATATTAGTTTTTTTTTCTTTTTGTAAAAGTTTATAAAGTTGGATATGTATAGTTATGGATGGTTTTTTTGTTTTAAATTAGATATGTATAGTTGGATATGTTGTAATAACAATATGAGTTGACTTATATATTTGTTCAGCTGTACGTGAGTCTTGTTTTGTATAAAAGTTATAATAGTTTATTGGTGATAGTTGAAAATGTAAATATATGATACGTCTGTTTTAATAACTGTTGATAGTTCAAGATGTAATCTATATATTAAGTGTTATGATATATAATTTGGTTTGGTCCTTTCGGTGTGATGCATATATATTTATATAAAGGGTTTTATAACCGGTATATGATACGTCTATTCTGTATATATATAAGCATTAATTTTAAATATAACATATATGTGTTGATATTAATATAGGCATTTTCAATTTGAATAATAATACATATGTATTCAATATGAAATGTGTTTGAATTTAAAATATGATTTTTATATATAAATATAGTCATATATATAGTTATATATGAATTTACTTATACTATTTATCATCATCGACCCAGTTCTGATTTGATTTCTTCAATTCCTTATCTATCAGCTTGTCCGTCGAATCTGTATCCGTCTAGCTTCGATTTGGAATTCGTGCTTGGATCTGTAACCCAATTCATTGTCTGTTTTCTCTAGCCTCGAAAGGTGAGCAATCACTCACGATTAACGTTCTTTTATTTATTAAATTTTATTTCAATTGAAACGACAATTGAAATATGCTTCTGTTAGTTAATTACACTGTTATATATGTTATTGCCTGTACCAGTTCACATGTGTCATCTGACATCATTATCTTTAATTATTTATGTGATGATAATACAGTTTGGCTGATAATTGATTGATTGTTGATGTTTATATTGGACGTTAAATTGTTAGTGTTAAATGATAAATAGTATGCCAAATTGAAATGGATATAGGATAGTTAAAAATTTTAAAACTGATTTATATGTTAAATTAGATTAGTTGAATATGACCCCTTTTAATTGTTAAATTAATTGACATGTAGAATAGTGATAATTACACCTTGAACCATTGAACGTATATTTGATTGATTGTTGTAGTGTTAAAATTGAAATCGAATGACAATTGAAGAACCGTATAAATATTAGTGTAATAATCTTTAATCTACATGAAATGATAGTGTAGATTCTAGAGATAATTATATTAATTCGTACAAATAACAATGCGAATTAATACGATTATTTCGGGATTATTTGAATTGAATTATTGGATTGTTATTGGTTGTTGTTATTGTTTGTTTATTTACTTTGACACCATCCCAGTTATCACACTGCAAGTTCCCTTTGCTATGCTTTGATTTTGAATTGAATTGGAATCGGGTTGAAATGATAAATACCCAAATTGAACTTTGACCTAAGATAGAGAATTAAATAAAACCCGATTGGTCAATAATTTGATTTAAAAATAAAACGAAGATTTTATTTGAATAAATAATATGGTTTTGAAATGAAGTTGAAATTTGAATTTTTAATGAAAGGAAAATGTTAATATTTAATAATCTGAAACAAAAGATTAACGATGTAATTGATGAAAGAATGTTGTTTAATTTGAGAAATGATTGAATTAAGTTTGAAATGATTTAATAATTAAGTTTGAAATTATTAAACTTTGAAATTATTTAATAATTAAGTTTGAATTATTTAATAATTAAATAAGATTGAATTATTTAATGATTAAATTGAATTGAATTCTTTAATAAGTAAAATTGGACTTTTGAATAAGTGAATTTACTTCGTAAATAATTGAAATTGAGTTTTCTTTATTAATTAAGTTTTGGAAAATTATTTAAGTAAGTAAATAAGTGAAATTGAATTTCTTTAACAAGAAATAAAATGTGATTTATTGAAATTAATGTAAGACTTGAAAGTTGAAGAATTTGATTTGATGAATTTAATTTAACTCAATTTGTAAGTTTTGATATAATGAAGTTGAATTTAAATAATGGATTTAATGAACTGGAAATTTAATAGAAATTGTTTGAATGGAAAATTTACTTAATAAATATTGAATGAAATCGATAAATGAATTTAAATTGATTTAAATGTTAAATTAAATTAATTTAAATGATTTCGAAATGAATCTTATATACGAACTTGAATCAATATTTGAATTGTTTTAAATAGAGATTGAAATTGAATTATAAGATTTTGTAAATATGAATTTGGAAGTTTTGAAACGTAAATTATGGAAATTGATTTGGGAATACAAATGAATGTTGATTTACAAATTCTAATTGAAATTGAATTTGATTGCTTTTGAAATGAATAAACGACCAATCGGTGTAATAATTACGAAAGTTATTAAAGAGACCGGAATCGGTTAGGGACATACCCACTGTCTAAACCGAAAACCACTTTAATAACCATACGCGGAGTATGATCCAGAATGAAGTGGTTGGAATGATGTACGTGATGACTGAAGAAAGAGAACGATAATGGATAGCCTTGACACTTGTGTCAAATTGGAAATGACTAAAACAGAAGCCGTGCCGGGCCAATGGAGGTCAGCTACCTCAAGCGAACACACTTCTTCGAATTACTCATTACTTGTTGTCGATTGGTGCACCCTTGATTTTGGGAGTGTTGTTTCGCGGTGTTGCGGTCGCTGCGGCGATGCGTTCTCACCAGTCCGGATCAGGCAAACGGTAGTTTCACTACCTTGGGTATTGCCTCATGTGCCTTGTCATACTTGTATTCCTTTATACGCGACCACTACGATTTTGGTTTGTACCTTTAGTATATGGATTGCCCTCTGGTGACTTCCGGTTTTGGGGAAACTACGGTCTTGTGTATGCTCTTGGGAATAAAATGTGTTAAGGGGAATAATGGTAACGCCTTAACACTATTTTGATATCTTATATTACTAATAGACATTATCTACTTATCGTACACTACTACATAGTAGATAGTTTAATGGATCCTTAAAGGATGGTTATTCCAAACATCCTTTGAGTTACTTGTATTTCAATTGCTATTTCACTTGAGTTGGATTTATTAATATAAGAATGTTAATCCTGACTCGAGTGTTTTGTGTTTTGCTTTACGCTCGGGTCAGACTGAGTGTACCAGTATTCGAGACTCACCTTTGAAGTTTTAGCTTGCTTGAAGATCCAGCCATCTATTCTGCTTTCTGTATTCGATGATTCCAGTGATGTATTCTGATTTGTATCTGATGTATCGTATTACTCTTCCGTTGTATCTGGTTTAACTCTGATGTAACTTATTCATTTATATAGTAGCTTCATGAACTACTATCTCTTTTATTTCCACTGCATTTATTACTCTGTGTCTGTGATCTTTGATTTTTATTTACTGTATATGTTCAGTTTTGCAAAATTTAAATTAACAACGCGGTATTTTGAGCAATTCAATTCCGGCATGAGTGTCTACCTATACACTTATAATGGATGCGAATGGTCCAAAATTCTAGGTTGTTACAAATACACACAAATATCAAACATTTTCATGAACAACTAAAATAAGAGAGGTCACTTTGGTGACATGTTATTTCAATTAGCTCACTTGGAATGTAGGATATTTACAATCAGTTTGTAAAGAGACACCAAAAATATATTTGAATTTATTTCTTAGTGTATGTACAATATTTCAAGTGCTATAAAATACTCCCAAAAGCATTTTAAGTCCATATGACACTTGAAAATCTCAAAATTATAACTGTAGCACAACTTGTTTTAATCATACATGTTATAGTCTTTTACTTTAAGTATGTGCCTACGTTCATGACATTTTCTAAATAAGTATGATACCATATATCATAAATAAATCACATAAAAAAATGTCACAGATGAACGCCGGAATTAAATGCCATATAAAATTATGCATAAATGACATAGTAATTGTCATACTAAATAACATGCAGTAGCTATAATGTACATCTGAACCATAATATAGCTATATAGTATGTTGTTGTGTCACTTTATCTTTAGTTTATTATTTGAATACTTTGTTAAGGTCAGTAACCATGTATTGGCAAAATATGGAAACTGATGCTCCTTTTATTTTGTGCTAACCAAAGCACGAAATTGAAACATGTGTCAACGAGCATAGTTCAAACATATAAAATATAATTTGTAACTATTAAACATAAATGCATCAAATAATAAATCATACGTCTTTTCTTATTTCAAATACAAATATGCTACATCATTAAATTTATTGCAACTGACGCATTTACTACATTTACTGCATTTATGATAATTAATTAATTTATTTATTTATTATCATAATAACCACATTTAATGCAATTATAATAAAAATAAATGCAATTGACCCGTTATGTGGTCCAAAATGTAAATTAGTGTCATGTTAAAATTTATTTTAATAATAAAATAAACATAAACACATTAAAGGAGCATATTTTATTTCTAATTAACCAAAATTTCTGAAATAACCCTAAATACCTTGTATAAATATCTAAATTACTTAATCAAAAGTTAAGGTAAAATAACCATAGAACCAGATTTAAATTTCTTGCATAAATGGTTCTAATTTAAAAAAATGACTGTACATATCAGATGCAAAACATTCCTCACCTTAAAATTCACAACTTATTTATAAAATATACAATAATAAACATGTGAATGCTTTAACCAATATAAATTGATTTTTTTTTTTAAATTTTTTAGAGGAAGTTAGATTATTTCCCATAATTTAATGATTTCAAAATTCTATCATATTTTATAAATAACATACAGATCATTTAGATCTATCTATCTTTCTACATCAAAACAATTTCATAATTAGCCTTTCAATTTACAAAAGAAAATTGATATAAACCAAATCCAAAATCATCATCAAAAAGTCCATGATGGATAGATCAAGCAGATCTGAAACTTAAGTAAGATTATTACAGGACTTCTAAAAAAAGTTCAATTCAAACTTACTCATAATTAAAAAATTAATAATTTCCAATGAAATCAATGATGGGTGGCTTTGATACCACTTGTTAGGATTTTAATATACTTTAACACCGATTAATCATGAAACCCTAGATCTGAATAGGTGACCCATATTAATTTAATTGAAAAGAAATAGAGGAAAGTAAATGGGTTAGCGGAAGTCATACCTGAATTCATAGTTGCTGTTGGAAAAGTAAATTTGGTTTGATTTTCCATATTGACACAAACCCTAGACCTTATATTAGATCTGAATTCATAATTGCTGCTTTTATAAACTAATTAAGAGAAAGAGATAGATTTAAAAGATAAGAGGTTGATCTGATCTTCCAAATTGACATAAACCCTAGATCTGAATTATTTCCATAGAAGAGATTAGGAGAATAACGAAAGCTTATGTAATTTGGGGACCATAACCCCTTATTTATAATGTTGGCATTTTCTAATTTGGCCCTTCAACAAAGTAGAACTGCCCCGGTATCTACACATTAATACCATGACAATTATACCTATAAGCCTTTTAACTTTAATTCATAATTTGATCACTTTAATTAGGCTTTACACCAAAATAGCATGACACATTTATTTTACATACGTGGTCCACATATTGAAATTTTCGAACATCGACAACTGAGATTGAGACTTGAGGAGATCGGTATACAATGAAACCAAGCTTGTACTTCTTCTGTAATCAACGGAGAGCCTCTCAAGAAGTAGAGAGCCCAGGCCAGAACCAGTGCTTCCTCCTACTACATTGAATATGAGAAAGCTTAATCTGGGCCTCAAAAATATTTTACAATTGTAGCACACACAGATTATTTTACCTAAGGAGAGCTACACGTTCATTGGTTATGTGTAAGTAATAAGTATATAATGATTCAAAATTTTAGAGTAGGCGCACATGCATACATAACAATAGTTAAGTCTAATTTAGGCCTTAAAAATAAAAGAGTTAGGAGTCCTTTAAAGGGAAAGTGCAATAACCTCTAAGGGAAAGAATGAAAACATGCATTTGACATAAAAACAAGAGAATTAGGGAAAGTAAAAAAGCATGGACTAGTCAGATTTTGGTAGAAGAAAGCAATAGATACTAGAAAAATTGAGATTTTAGTGGTAAGAAAACAGTTACTGTAGGATGACAAACCAAAAAAAATTGGTGTACACTTGCCACAAAAACTTACGAAATATACAGACGCTTGTTACAAATTGTTAGTGACGTTCACAAAAACATACTAAGAAGCACATTTGAACATATGAAATTAATAAGGATCTACAATCAACTAATAAAACCAATAGTACCCAAAAGGATGTCGCTTAAAGTAAACCTAAATAAAATAGTTGTACGGAATCCATAAACAAAGAATAGATCACACTGAGCTATAATATGAATCAGTTTCAGTTACTCTAACCCAAAGTTCATTATTTCATGTAGAAAAGAATCAATTAGAATGCAATGCAATATTGACAGTAAGAAACAATTTAAGCGACTTTAATCTAAATTTTAATAACCATGTGCATAAATAATCATTCGATGAGGTATTGATAATAAGAATCAATTCAATTTGGATAAGGAATATTGTTTTGGTAATGTAGGCACCAAGGGATGAAGTAATAATTGTTAAGCTTCATAGTCATATAGGGACTCATAGACGGTGGCATTTAACTAACGAATGTGATTTTGTTAAGGATGCAATCAAGGTTCTTGAATATAATAAAGCATGCGCATGACAAATTTGACAAGGCACTTATCAACGCATTTATTGAACGATTTTATCCGAAAACCAACACTTTTCATCTTCCGTTTGGTGAGATGAAAATTACTATCGATGAAGCGTTTCACATCACCGGTCTTCCCGTTGAAGGAAATGCGATTATGGTGTCACTTGGAGGGTCAAGGGGAATAAGTGATCATGATGTGTATGAGTTGTTGGATAAGTGTCTTGGCATCTAAGAAAAAAAAATGACTAATGAGTTTTTGGGGGTGAGAAAAACATCCATTTAGAATGGTTAAGAATCACATTTTCTAGTTCTCAAGACTCTTATACGATAGAACGAAAAAGACTATGTGCAATTGCTTATTTACTATACACTATTGGCGTGTTAATTTGTGGCGATAAATATGAAAACAAATTTTGGTACATTTCTTCCATTGCCTACGCCTGTTAAGACGAATGAACACTTATTCTTAGGCCATTGCATGCTTGAGTTGGATGTTCTATAATTTGGCTTAGGGTATAAAAAAAGGTGTACGTCAAATTATTGGTTGCATGACTTAGCTTTAGATATGAAATAAATGAAAATATAAAATTAATCGTAATGTTTGCGTTTATATTTGATGTTTCGTGTACAGGTTTAGATATATGAGCACTTCCCAATTTTGAGACGGCATAATCATAATGCACATGCACAACTTGGAGAACCGATGTTGACTTTTTACTTTACAATGGAAACAAATACCAACTTGGCTTATGATTTGATCACTCTTAGAGAGAAGATTGACGACCTTTAAGTTAATGATGTTGTTTGGGAGTGTTTGAAGGATATAAGAGATCACTACCCGTTTCAACAATGTGTGTTATACAATGGCCCTATTGTGTGTTCTGAAGTTGTTGAGTTGTATCTTCCGCAAAGAGTACTTCGGCAATTAGGCTATGTTCAACCAATACCCGTAACCACTTTTGCTTTAGAGACCAAAAAAATGAAGTCGTCAGAAAAATCATACAAGGTAGCATATTCTAATTTAGGAGATTTCAACTGGAGCCAGTAGAGAAACCATCTTTTGAATAAGATTCTAACGTCACACCGTGTCACACAGCCTTGGGATTGTGATGCAATGTATATGCAGTGGTATAAATCTGTGTCACATCCCGTTGTTGCCAATCCACAAACACGATTTACCGAGCCCATGCAAGTTAGCGAAAACAATTTGCTAGTTGCCCGCATTGTAAGTCCATACTTTCATTCAACTTATTGTTTTTTAATGTTTGTTTCATAATACTTTTAAATTTTATAAATATACCTTGTAGAAACGGGGACTTCGACACATTGCAGACTTCATTAGATTATGTACTCCTACCGACTCAATGTTCCAAATGCTCAAAATGGTAGAATGACTAGAAGAAGATGAGCCACTTGATATTTTTGGCGAACACGAACAAGTGAATGTACAAGAAGAAGTTGAACAAGTGGAAGGATCTTAGGTGAAGAAGAGAAAGAACAAAAAAGACGGTGAAGGAGCAAGAAAACATGGAAAGAAGGCTGTGAGCAAAAAGAAGAAAACTTGAAGTAAAGAATGGTTGTAAGTTTATTTTGGTGTGGTGGTAAGTTATGGTTATATTGGTATGTCTAGTGGACATCAATGTACGGTTTATGTAAACTGTTGTAGTTGACTTATGGTCTTGTTTTAGGAATGTATGATGGTGATAATGACTTGTTTTGTGAATGTATGTTGTCGTGCCTACTTGGTTATTGTTATAGCTGTTTTGTTGATACTTGGTTGTTGTTGTACTGTTGTTCATACTTGGTTATTGTTGTAGCTGTTTTGTTGGTACTTGGTTATTATTATTTTGATTTATTGGTGACATTTGGTTATGGTTTATGTAAATTGTTTTTTCGGTGACATTTGACCTATTTTATTGATAATGGCTTGGTTTTGTTAATGTAATTGACAGTAACAGAAGGAAGTGCACCAAACAGATGGAAGTGCAATGCCTTGTTGTTGGTATTCATGGTTGTGGTCAATGTGTATAGATTCATGGTTGTGGTCAATAACATAGATTCATACGATTCGTAAGGAAGTGTTGTTGTGGTGAATGTGTGCATATGGATGTAACTTAAGGAAGTACATCAGCAGAGCTTTAGAAGTTCGAAATTACCTGGTTGAACTTGATTCAACTACGAGGAAGAGATGAAAATAGCAGTTTCGATGTACATTGGTCGAGTTAGGATGACAAATACGACGCCCTTAGAATTGACCCTAAACTTTCGGGAACGATATGCTTGTGTTGAATTTACAAAGAACAGACAATGGTGCACCATCAAAACAAAGTGTTACAACTTTGAGCACTTAAATTCAATACCCTATTGCCGATTTACTTAAATTCATATGATTGTTTAATACCGATACTGCTTTTATTTGGTGACGTTCTACTGTCGAATGTTAGTAACATAGAATCAAAGCCAAAGTGATGGTCGTACAAGTTTCAATATACATTGGTCGAGTTAGGATGATAAATACGGTGTGTTGGCATCGAATAGACCCTAAAATTTCGGGAACGATATGCTTGTGTTGAGTTGACATAGAATAGACAATGGTGCACTGTCGAAACAAAGCGTTACACCTTTGGGCACTTAAATTCAATGCCCTACTGTCGATTTACTTAAATTCATATGATTGTTTAATGTTGAAACTACTTTTATTTAGTGATGTTCTACTGTCGAAAACATATTCATCATAGAAATCAAGCAATCAAGCAAAACCAAGCAATCAGAGAAAACATATTCATCATATTCAACATAGAAATAGAGCTAAATCAAACATAGAAATGATAGTCAAGATGTTTATAAATAACATTTTCAACATATTCAAGTAGATAGTCAACATAAAAAGCAAAAATGATATTCAAGTACATAGTCAATAACATATTCAACATATTTAAATGCATATTCCACTGTTTGCACAGAATCAGAGAGTACCCCAAAATTACTTACACTCGGCATTTCCATACAATTACTAACATGTTCAAAGCTACTTTACTTACTTACATCTACTTTAATTACATTGCCATTGTCTTCACGATAGGGCCAAATGTTTCGGCTATAACAAATTCAGATTTTGGCATCTACATCCATTCACTAAACCCAATAGTATTTGTACATTGTAACCTAGTTTTTATTTCTTCAGAACCACAGTCATTCTACATTCTTTTGTACATCTCATAATTTAGTATTAAATTGTGAATCGTAGACTCCCGAACAAACTTACAAGGATTTTCAGGTCTTCGATTTTGGAGATTCAATTGGTTAACCACAACCCAATAACCACAATTACCATCAATAGGCATGTCATCTAAACCAATTATGTATGGCCGCATACATTCGGACAATTGCAAGAAATAATAGTCATCAACTTCATTGTTCTTCGGTACTTTATTTTTCGTACTTCTTGTTTTATATGAATGAATTGGAGTGAGATTTGAGTCACAAGACAATGACGCTTCAACATGTTCAAAATAAAAAGGGTCTTGTTTTGTCTACTTATCCGTTTTTGAAGGTCTTCCTTTTTTTACAGTTGCTACGGGGGGTTCTAAAATAGCGGTTGGCTAAGGGAACGTTAGCACTTTCAACCATTGTTGCATAAAAACTCTCAAGTTATTAGAAGCTTCGTCATACCTATTTTTCAAACCTTGAATTTCGGCCAAGTCAAGAAAAGCAAGAGTTGTACGATGCAATATAGGAGGAGTGCAAGATAATTACTTCCAATAAGAGTCTATTGAACTAAGAGGTATGAATTCGTGTAACTATCTGAAGTCTGCAAGCATATATGCACATGGTAGGCCATTTACTTTCCATAAAACATAACCACAAGACTCGATACTTAATCCACCTTTTGAAATGCTACCTAATTCTTTCATTAGTAAATCTAAAGCTTTGTGAGATACAAATCTCAAAAGTTCTTTAAACATAGGTTAATTTTAAAATCAATGCATTATCCTCGAAGTACTTGTCTCGAAAGCATGTTCAGTTATAACTAATTCATTCTGTGTACAAAGATGTTCATTCGTCCATCCTTATACAAAGCTACCCACAGCTGAATCAAAATAAAGTTTCAAACAATGGTGTGCACTTTCGACTATGCTGGTTGACACATTATCATAGTGTTTTATTTTGTTAGTCCAAGCCAAAACAAACATCTATCTATATTTACCCAACCAATTTTTAATGACATACGTAGCTAATTTTCTTTGTTTCACAAGCCATTCATCTCAGAACGAGGCTAATTTCCAATGGTACTCTTCTTCTGACAACGAGTTGATTACAGTAATCTAACCATCCCAAAACAATTCATATTCCTTTTCCTCTTCCTCATCCGCCAAATCTATCTCCCTACCGCCAATTAAATTTTTTTCTTCGTAATAAAATTTGGCTTGCAATTCGTTTAAATATTCTTCGAAATATGTCATACACATAGAATATGACGTGCCGCTGGAAATACTTTTGCTACTGCATTTGCAACAGCCATTTTGGCATCCGTTAATAATAACATCTGGAATTTCTGTCTCTATAAAATTTTCTCACACATTCTAGAGCCCATATAGACGATTTCGTAGTCTTCCAACTTATAAAAGCAAGTGCAATGGTAAAATATGCCATCATGGATGTTTGCGACACCATGTGAAAACATGGTAACTTATAACGATTTGTCTTGAACGTGCAATCCAAGATCAATACTTGATGAAATTATTGCGCAAGAACAACACATCTAGGATGACTAAAACATAGATCAAAAACTTGATTGGCTGTATCATCTAGTCAATGCTGCACGGAATAATGTTGACTACAAGAGAATTTCATAGTTCGCTGCATAATCGATCTACCTTTCGTATTTAGTAATTTAAGTTTCACTTTAGCATTATAAACATTTCTTATGGTTGACTGGTTCTCCGGGTTATCGATTTTTATAGCGGATAAAATATTGCAAGGCTTAGCCCTACTATTGGTCATTATTTCAACAGTCTTAACTTCATGATCTTTTAGCCTTGCCACATACGGATGTCCGGTTAATACATTAGGAAGCATGTGATTGTGATGTCCATTCCATACATTCAGTGTCCATGTCCCATCGTTTTGACAACGTGACTTAACTCACATGGACAAATACATTTTCTACTTCCTATTCTTCTTCGCTTCTGCTGGGTTTTTAAAAACATAATTCTTTGCCCCATGATCAATATATTGCATGCTTCTTCCACAAATAAGAAGCATGATCCTTTTCCATTAGCTTGTAAATTTCTTATTCTTATTGTTTTTGTCATAATAATACAATTTACGCTAAGCCCGTGAGCCATGCACTAATCTCGAACATTTTCCTTTGACTCAAAAACCTAAAACATATAAAAACGGAATAATTCAAACAAAAATAAACTATACAGATAAAATTAAAATAATTTATCATACCATATCCGTAGTGAAATGAGAAGATAAATCAAAGTAAACCGAAGACGACATGTTTACATCCACATTTTGATCATCAATAGTATCATTGTCCTTGAATTCATTGAAATTATCCCCTTCACTTGTTGCTTTCTCGCACTAGTTCTCGGAAATCTAAGAAAAAGCGAGTTCAAAGTAAAGTAAAAAAAATATGTTATACAAAATTCGGCTGAGCATGGCCAAGTTTAAAATGAAGGTCCTATGCCGTTAGAAGTCTTCTGTTTTTGTGGACACGTTACGGTTGGAATCTCGGCTATACCATCTCATATTCCACTCTCGACAACATAAAACCCTAGAATTAAAAAAAGGTAACCTCGTTGTTTTTTTTACAAACTCAACGTTTCATATGGATTCTTGTGTAAGAATTAATCTTGTTTCACTCTCTTTTGGAATTTCATTAGGAGATGGATTTAATTTCTCCATTGAATAATGATTTATTACAGGTTAATGAAGATTAGTGAAAATTAAATAAATTAGGGTAAAAAGTTAAAAGGTAAAATTGGAAGATTTACAATGTTATTTTAAGAGGGGGTGACATTTTTTTGGTACCCCTTATAATAAAAAAAGACCCCCTCATAACCAAAAGTGGAGTGTTAGTAATAATACCTTAAGTGATACAAATTCGCTTTTTTCTCTTATGATTAAAGTTTCACGGCTTCGAAAAATGTCCTCCGCTCCTTTTTTATCTTTCGCAAAAAATAAAATTAACGGTGACTTCTTTCTGCCTTTCGTTTGGCTCTCTGTGAGATTGTTTCCTGTAGATTTCCTCTCATTTGGAATAACTTGGGTAGATTAATTTTTGCGATATTTTTTTAACATGTAAGTTCTCTACTAACGATTTTTCTTCATCTTTTTTAAATAAATGTTTTTAGTGCTCAAAATGTTGTGCATAATATCCTTTATGCCAATGATAAGGGAGTTGATAGTGTGTTTGGAAAATGCGGCAACCACATGAATTCCTATTACTTAAATATAGCATTTTCTTCATTGACCAACCACTAATAAGACTACAGCCACCATCTTTGTCATCTTAGACATGGCCAAATATCTTCAACTAAGTACTAGTTGTAACTCTAAAATGGTTATTGGTTCATTAACAACAAATATAGTGATTTCTGTTATATATCTCCTACCTTGTATTAAACTAGGTACACGATGATGTAAGTAAATTTGAGCGCATTGGACATTTGCATGATAAAAAAGAGAGTGTGGATGATGTCAAGATTTACACCAGGACAAGGTGTCTAACTTTGCATGCCTAACGAAATACTATTTTTACTTTTTATTTTTTTATCATTTTATAATTTATGGTTGCATTTTGATTGATACTTGTACATTATTTGTTTGTTTTATTGATACACTAGGACATCATTGTCAAAAATTCTGTTTAATTAATAGAATTGATTTTTAATCAAAAGTTTTAGAGTAAGTAACCAAACTATTTGTTTAAATACAACATTCATAATTCAAAAATAAACATTCAGCGTTTAACATTCCGCATTTGATACAAACGCAACATAAATGCAAGATCGATATCACAAAGGTGGACCACAATTTTGATTTTATAATTTTATTCACTGATTATGCAAGATTTTTAACATCATTTTCTAGACTTTCTTTTCTTTGTAAGTATTTAACAAAGATTCATGATTGAAGACATATTTGCTTCTTATATGGTACCACATGACTTGAAGACATATTTGCCACAATTTTGATTTTCTAATTTTATTCACTGATTATGCAAGATTTTTCACATCATTTTCTAGACTTTCTTTTCTTTGTAAGTATTTAACAAAGATTCATGATTGAAGACATATTTGCTTCTTATATGGTACCACATGACTTGAAGACATATTTGTTGCTTGTCCTTTTTATTTTTTGCCCTAATGTTTGTAAATGGCGCACATGATGATCCATAAATGTTACAACTTTATTTAATTTTGAAATGTTTGTTACTAGATTTTAATCTATGCACATAAATTGTTTGCATAAATGTTCATAATATTACAAGTTTATTTTTTTACTAATAACACCTATTGCATGTGCAACAATAAATATTCGGTAAAGAGAAATATAGGTTATTGTATATGCTTTTATACAAGTTTAAAACACAACATGTTATATATGTTAGTGTAGTTGACTTGTTATGTAAATTATAGTCTAATTTATTTCGAAGATTTATGTTAATCTCATTTTTATATGCTTGAGCTTACTTTAATCCATGCATGATATTGTAACTTAATGCCTAAAATCCCCAATAAAAAATATTTATCAGAAGTTCATAGTAATTAACTCATCGAAGAAATAATTATTCATGTTGTAGTAACTATTGTTATGATGCCTTTTTGGCAAGACCATGGTATCAAAGAATTGACAAAAAACCGAAGATAATCAATTCCGAATATTAGTTATACACAGGTTCGCTATGGATACTAGCAAACTTTGACCGAGTCCAGATCGAACTACAATTGATCTGGTACGACAACCAAAGCTATAAAAGTCAACGTTCCAAATCTCAAGTCAATCGGAGTTCGTATGCTCAAGATATTGATTGATCAAAGTCAAGGAGACCAACCTCATTCGTATCCATGGGATTTCGTACCCATCAACTCGTGAGCCTTTATTTCGTATCCATCCCTCGAGCTACATCAGTTCATATCCATCAAACTATGCCTACCACTTCGTGTCCATTCACATCTCGTTCGTATCCATCCCACAAGCACCATTTCGTATCGATCATGTCAGCACCATTTTGTATCCACCGCACCAGTCCTACTTCGCATCCATCATGTCTGCTCTGTCTTGTATCTATCATTTGAAGATGTTTCGTATTGCTCCACTTATACATAATTTGTATCGGTCTATCATTTACATAGTTCGTATCGATCAATCAACGATCGATACAAAATGTGCCACCAATGATCGATGCGAAACAACACCTAAAAACATCGGTACAAAACCAACTACTCGATGATCGATTCGAAAAGTGTCAGACTGCATCAATACGAAACGGCTCCAAATATCGATACGAAATGAAACCAAAATCACCGATACGAAGGAACGAGATGTGGATCGATACAAAAGGCTTGGCAACTGATCGATACGAAAGTAAGGATTCACGATCGAAACGAAGAACATAACAGCCGATGGATACGAATGAGGAAGCAGTCAACCCGGCATGAAAAGTGGATCGATCCTAAAAGATAGCGCCACGTCACCTAGTCAACACGTGCATGCAATCGATATGAAGTGAAGCGACACGAATGGAAGCGATACGAACCCGTTTGCACATTGAAGATCCAAGTTTACATCGATCATATCTCACAATCTACAAGTCCAAATGCCACCAAATTTTCACAGGAGCTTGCGTACAACCTCAATAATGTCCATGATCGATTCCAACCCAAAATGAGCAGTTTTGGATCGATACAAATTTTGTTCGTATCGATCATGGATCGAGTCGAAATGATAGGGGATCGATCATGTGGGTCCGACCACGTGCGAGAAGGAGTCTTCCGAGGTCTAGGCGAGATATTTGCAGCCTACACCTATAAATAGCGGTCCAAGAGCTTCAGAAAAGGGATCTTTTCGCTCTTCTACGCCGTTATTCTGCTGAACTCCATTGTAACTCGGATACTACCAGTTGGACTCTTGTAAATCAGTAGAGAATCATCAATAAAACAGCAACTCTTCAAAGTGGATGTAGGCTACAACGCCGAACCACTATAAATCTTGTCTTTCTACTGCTTTCCTTTTAATTTTTTGAGTGTTCCTCATATTTAATTCTATTACATACAATCTATTTGTGATCTGTGACTGTGATTTGGTGCTTTCATCTGCTTTTATACAAGTTTAAAACACAATATGTTATATATGTTAGTGTAGTTCACTTGTTATGTAAATTATAGTCTAATTTATTTCGATTATGTTATTCTCATTTTATATGCTTGAGCTTACTTTAATCCATGCATGATATTGTAACTTAATGCCTAAAATCCCCAATAAAAAATATTTATCAAAAGTTCATAGTAATTAACTCATCAAAGAAATAATTATTCATGTTGTAGTAGCTATAGTAATACTTTTATGTTGAAAAATATGCGGTATTATATGTGCTTTTGCATAAAAGTAGAAATGTTAATATTGTTTGACTGACATATAAAGACAGTGATTATTTCTAATATGTATTTTGTTTCTCATTATCATGTGTATTAAGGTGAATCCACCTCATCAGATGGTATTCAATATTTTTTACTAAATCTTTCGGACAATAAACTCTTTCTTTTTATTAACAGAGCATACTTTTGTTAATCATAAATCATATTCCTTCTATTGTTATCATGGTTATATTTCTAAACAACACTAATAAAACCACACTTTTAAAGAATTTGATGCATTTAACATGCTCAAAAATTCATATTTTCTTTTTTACTTCTAAAATAGCAAATGTTATTTTTTGTTAGAGTACTATGATTTGCTATGACTTTCTTTGCATGTATTGATTAAAACTCGTTATCTTTATTTTCATAATAGTATTTAATTATTTTTGATTTATTTTATTTTAGTTGGAGGATTAAATCAATTTGAAAATGTTACGTACTAGTAACATCAATATACATGTTTATTATCTTCCCGGTTATTTTTTCTCCTTTAGCATATTTGCTACCCTCTTCGCATTGCCTTTTTTTCAAACTTGACCCATCCTTCTAAAAATTTCTGTTTGAAATCTACCTGGGCTGATTCTATTCATACACCATAGATTACTTTACATACACTGTTAACTGTTTAATAAAATTTAGAACAAATACACCCTTATAGTTCAATATTTTTTATTTTGACGTTTTTATTTTAACGGATTTTAATTTAAAATTATTTCATTCAAACTGTTTTCAATATCAAGTTTTTACAATTTTAAATTTTTACAATTTAAACTCAAAATTAAAATTTCCAAGTTAAAGTTAGAATTTAACATCATAACTTATCTTCATTAAAAATCGGAATTTGCTCAGCTTAGCATTAGATTTTTAGTTCAAATTTTATAATTATTGTTCAAATTAATGTTTTAATGCAAAACTTATATATGTAGTTTTGATTTCATAATCAAATTCATCTCTCCTTAAAATGATACTAAGATAATATACAATAACAACAACTAAGCCATTATTCCCAAACAAGTTGGAGTCGGTTGGAGATGGAACCCAAAACTAAATGAAAAAATCAATTTAAAAGTTATAATAATAACAATAGCAATAACAATAGTCAAATAAAGTCAAATAAGTAAATTAATCATAATAACTAAGTAAAGTAAAATAAAAATATATGTGTATATATATAAGAGGAATGATAATAATAATACTAATAGCGATAATGATACTAATAGTAATATTGGTCAAAGACCAAACCTACGTCTTAGGCTCATGTTTCCTAGTCCTATAATCTAAAACTTATAAAACTCAACGCTCATGGTTCTGGTATGTGAATTGCTAACTTCCACTCGCTTCGATCCATCACCAGCTCTTCGGATATACCCCAATCTTTCAAATCCCTTTTTACTACTTCCTTCCATGTCAACCTTGGTCGACCTCTACCTCTCTTTAAGCATTCAACACGGCCTATAATTCCAACACGCACAGGTGTCTCGGGCGGCCTTCGTTGAAGATATCCAAACCATTTTAAGCGATGTTGAATTAGCTTCTCCTCAATTGGTGCTACTCCAAGTTTATCACGTATATCATCATTTATAATTCGGTCCCTACTTGTATGACCGCAGCTCCATCGTAGCATATGCATCTCTGCTACGCTTATCTTTTGGACGTGTTGGCTTTTAGTAGGCCAACATTCTGCACCATACAACATCGCAGGCCTGATTGCCGTTTTGTAGAACTTTCCTTTAAGCTTTTGTGGGACCTTTCTGTCACAGAGAATTCCAGACGCTTGTCGCCATTTCACCCATCCTGCTCGAATTCTAAAACTAACATCTTCATCAATCTCACCATTATACTACAACATTGATCCTAGATATCGAAATGATTCCTTCTTGGAAATATTTGTCCAGCCAGAGTGACATCTCCATCTTCCGACCTGACACCGATGAACCCGCACTTCATATACTCTGTTTTAGTTCTGCTAAGCCTAAAACCCTTTGATTCTAAAGTATGTCTCCACAGCTCCAGTTGTCTATCAACCACAATCCTACTTTCATCAATTAGCACAACATCATCAACAAATAGCATACACCAAGGAATCTCACCTTGTATACCCTTTGTAACATCATCCATCACTAGAGCAAAAATGTAGGGGCTCAAAGCTGACCCTTGATGTAATCCTATGTTAATGAGAAAGTCACCGGTTTCACCATCGCATGCTCTGACACTAGTCACAATATCATCGTACATATCCTTGATAAGTGTAATGTACTTTTTTAGGACTCTCTTCTTTTTCAGGGCCCACCACATCACCTTTCGCGGTACCTTGTCATAAGCTTTCTCCAAATCGGTAAATACCAAAATTTTAAATCATATTTGTACCTAAATTAAAAAATTGTAATCAATATCAAACGAGCCATATTAATTGGTAGGATGATCGAGAACGCGTTTTCACAAGCTCGTTGTTCAATAACTAAAATTTGGAATCTATAAAATTAAATTTAGAGAATTTACAATTTATAATTTATGGGTTTGATTGATGAGCTAGAGAGAGATAAATCTAGTGTCTTTAATCAAAAGTGAGTAATTTTGTAATATGGATGGTGTACAATAAGTAAAATATGGTTTATATGATTTGGATAATTATTTTTGTGTTGGTAAAGTAATTTGTTGTGTATAAATAGAATGTGCCATCTACCGGATTGTTTGTGTTGTTTCTCTTGAGTTGCAGTAACCTCATTAACCAAGTAAATTCTTTTAGTATCTCCAAAGTTATCGATCATTTGACGAACATTTCAAGGATTCATACAAGGAGGAATCCTACTCAAATGATAAATGCCACAAGTTTCATCCCTTTGTCGTTTTTCCCCTTCTTCGTTTTCATCTTACAATTTTAGGAAGCTCCACTTCCTTTTTTGTTTTATACGATTTTATTTCAAACGTTTTGTAGCTAATTCAAATCAATTGCACATTTTACCTATAAGAATGACATGATAGTAAATAGGTG
The DNA here is from genome assembly GCA_030737815.1 of Allium fistulosum. Classification (NCBI taxonomy): domain Eukaryota; kingdom Viridiplantae; phylum Streptophyta; class Magnoliopsida; order Asparagales; family Amaryllidaceae; genus Allium; species Allium fistulosum. The sequence goes on from CM060908.1 coordinate 785,324,321, forward strand.
GAAATTTTCCCAAAATAAGTTAGAGCATCTCATAATATTTAAAAACTAAGATAGGGTTGAAGTTAGCTTGCATTAGTTTTATACATGTCTTTATGAAAACTTTTAGACACAAATAAACAAAAAGGTTATTTTCATTGTATACATAGCTCTATATGTAATAAAAGGAAACTACAACTTATGACCAACCAAAAAAAGCATTAAAAAATGCTAACACTGACCAGTTAAGGGATTTTTTAAATTGTGGGAACTATATGCCTGCACTTTTTCATTTGCTAAATACAAATGAAAGACATTGAAACTAGAATAACCTTATAGATATTCAAATAGTGGTAAATAATAGTTTCAAGCACATCTATATGCATTGGTTTGATGTAGTGAATAACTGTTAGGACCATCTCAAAAGATTTGAAGGCCCTGAACAAGTTTAATAAAAAGGCCTTTCATGTAAAACAAATTATTATGTACCATTTTTTTATATTTCTAGTCATTAATTCATGCTCTAATACTTCATATTTAAAATGATAATATGGTAATTAGCTAGATTTTTCAGCAGTGGTATCTATTTTAGTGATACAACAATGATCTAAAAGCTTTTACCAGTTCTTTTTCGTTTGGGTTATTCTCTAATTCTATCAAAATGGCGAGTTCATCAAGAAATCAAGAAAGCTTTAATCAGACTTTGGCCTCTAATTCTATCACTCCCGAGCCTCCTCCTCCTCCTCTTTCTTATTCATTTAATCCCAAGGAGGTGCAACCACAACTCGACAGTGAGGGGTTCCAAATGGTAAGGAACCACCGCATAAGGGAGAAACCTCCTCTTCTTCAATCTAAACCTTCCCTTCACTATAAGAATCAATATAGCAAAGTTAACCGAGAGCCAAGAAACAATCCCAGTTTTCAAAAATCAAGAAATGACTCTCTGGTTTCACCAAACTCTGCTAGAGGGATTCAGATCAAACAAAGACCTGATACTAATCAGGGGCAATCAGTGAGCAATCAAGGGGTATTTTCTCGCAAAATTTCATCATGGGCGGATTTGATAAAAGAAGGGGGCTTCAACCATGAATGTACCTTCAAGTATCAAGCTCCAATAACCATTAACAATAAGAAAATGGTGACAATCAGTGAAGGAGTTAGCAAGAGAATGGAGTCCAAGTGGGGCTGCTCGGTGATAGCTTATGTATATGGTAACAGGCCATTTTATCATCATTTTAAAGCTTTTGTTCAAAGAACTTGGAATCCCACGGGTAATTTTGAAATCTTTACAAGAAACAATGGTTTCTTTATTATAAAATTTGCTGTTGAAAGCGATTGTGAAAAAACAATCAATGGAGGCCCTTACTTCATTAATGGAAAATTGATTATTCTGAAAAGATGGAACAATAATTTGATAAGGATCTTTTAAACACAATTCTCATTTGGATTCGTCTTCCAGAAATTAGTTTAAAGCTGTGGGATAGTGAAGCTTTTGGAGCAATTGCTAGCACTGTTGGTACCCCTCTAAAACTGGATGAACAAACAACTAAAGAAACCAGGTTAAGCTATGCTAGGGTTCTGGTTGAAATCAATGCTAAAGAAAATCTTCCAAATGAAGCTTACATTAATATGCATGATGGAGAAACTATAGTACAGAAAATTGAATATGAATGGATTCCTCCAAAGTGTGTAATATGTGAATGCTTTGGGCACAAAACTGAAGATTGTTCATCAAAAAAAGTTTGGAAAGAAAAAGAAAACGTTTCAAACAACAATCAAGAAAAGGAGATTTCCACAGATCAATTTCAAATAAGAAATCAAGAAACAGTCAACAGCATTGACAATAGTAAAATAGTTGGGACTGACCAGCAAGAAACTATAGTTTTTGGAAAATTGGAAAACACTCTCTTTGGAAAAATCAAATTCTTCGAAAACTTGAAAGGGAAAAATGGGGAACTTCAAACCTCTGATTCTTCTCAAGAGAAAATTATGCTGGACCAAGAAATGATAGAAATTGCAGAGGAAGTTCCTATTTCAAACTCATTACAACAGCAAGCAGAAATATCTGAGGAAACTATAATTACAGGGGACAAAATCAATCCAGAAAGGAATATTGAAGTCACTGAAGTTGCAATACAGAATTCTAACAATACAAAACAAAGAGTAGATGAAGACTTGATTCATAAAGCCATAAAATTTATCCCAAATTCTCTCAGCTCAGCAAAAAGGAAGAAACAAAATAAGAAAATCAAAACAAAAAATTACAGGACATTATTGCTCAAAACAACGAAAGTAGCAGAGAAAAAGATGATTTTCAGGAAAAATACATAATGAGAAACCCAAGATGGGAAGAGCATCTAAAAATTCGAGGCAGAAAACCTCTTAAAAGAAAAGGGGCTAAAGGCATTGAATTCATGGATGGGAGGAAAAATAGGGAGAGCTCAGAGGATTTTGATCCCAGTCTCTCTATTTAGCTGCTGCGATATCCTTAATATATCCTTTTATCATTATTAATTATGTCAATTATCTCATGGAATATTAGGGGTTTGAACTCTCCTGCTAGAAAGTTAGATTTGAGTAATCTTATTTTTTCTATTAAACCTAGTATTATTGGCATCTTAGAACATAAGCTTGATGATTCTAACATATCAAAATTTCACTCCAGCTACTACAAAAATTGGGGTTTAGTTAATAACAACAGTATGTGTGGTTATGGTAGGATTATGGTGCTCTGGGAAACAACTATCTGGAGTTTAGATCAATATTTTTTGAATTTTCAATATATTCACTGTAAATTCTCTAATAAAGGGGGTTTTCAAGTTGAAATAACTTTTGTTTATGCTTCAAACAGTGAAAAAACTAGAAATTTCCTCTGGGATGACCTTGAAACTTTAAATATGAATTTAAATAAGCCTTGGATTATACTGGGAGATTTTAATACAGTTTTTCATCATTATGAGAAAAGGGGTGGTCTTCCAATACCTTTTAAAAAACTGGATTTTCTGAATAATTTCTTTATTAAAACTGGTCTAATTGAAACAAATTTCATAGGTAATAAATTTACATGGAAATCTAGTATTTTTAGAAATATACATTGCAAATTGGATAGAATACTAATTAATTATAACTTTGCTAATACTTTTTCTAACTATCAATGTTTTACTCTCCCTCAAGCCACTAGTGATCATACTCCTATTCATATTATTTTCTCCGATAATAAAAATTATAAGTGTAAATCTCCTTTTAGATTTGTTAATGGATGGACTTTTGAAAAAGATTACACAAAAGTGGTTAAAAACAGTATTATCTCTCCCTGTCAAGGCTCTGCTCAGTTCAATTTCAAGAATTTTCTTAAAATAACAAAGGAAAATCTGAAACACTAGAATAATAATAGGAAGAGAAATGATATCAGTACTATTAGAAAGGAATGTGAGTCTCTCCAAAACATTATTGATAAAGATAGCTTAGACATGTCTATTGTCAATCAATTTTTCCAATATCAGAACAAACTAAATAATAGTTTACATGTGCAAGCTACCAATCTTAGACAAAAAGCCAAGGTAGATTGGCTTACTAAAGGGGATGAAGCTAGCAAATTTTTCTATGCCAAGATGTCTAGTAGAAGGAAAATCAATGACATAGGAAAACTGCTAGATAGAAATGGTAATATCTTAAATGATGTTTCTCAACTTGAGCAATTAGCTATCGTATATTTTACTGATCTATACAACACTATGGATTATAGAGAGAAGTTCCCAAACATTGAACCGAAATTTATTCTTAAAGATAGTAGTAAGGACATTCTTCTTGCCCCTATTGTTTTAGATGATATAAAAAAAATTTGTTTTCAATTCCAAGGATGATAAAAGCCCTGGCCCTGATGGGTTTGGGGCAATATTTTATAAAACACACTGGGAAGATATTAAATTCAAAATATTTGATGCTGTTAAAGAATTCTTTTCCACTGGTAAACTCTTGAAAAGTCTCAATCATACTTTTATCACTTTAATTCCTAAAGTTAAAACTCCTTTAGAGCTTGGAGATTACAGACCAATTTCATGCTGCAACTTTATATATAAGATTATTGCTAATATATTAAGTAACAGAATTAAAATATTTTTAAAACATTTAATTTCCGAAAACCATTGTGCATTCATCCCTGGTAGATTCATTTTTGATAATAACCTTTTGGCTCATGAAATCATTAGAGACTTTAACAAAGGTAGCAAAAACAAAGTTTGTATTAAAATTGATATTCACAAAGCTTTTGACAAGATAAATAGATCTTTTATTATTCACATGATGAATCAACTGGGTTTTCATGATAAATTCTGCAATCTTGTTAAAGAATGCATTGAAACTGCTTCATTTTCTATATTAATTAATGGATCTCCATATGGGTTTATCAACAGCAATAGAGGTATTAGACAAGGGGACCCTCTTTCCCCCTACTTGTTTGCTATTGCTATGGAATTTTTAACTATTCAGATGGATTTTGAACTTTTAAAAGGAAATCTTAAGCCTATTAATAGGGTTTTACCTAGTATTACTCATTTATTATACGCTGATGACCTTCTTTTGTTTATAAATGCAGACTCGAATAGTGCTTATACAATTAAAAAGCTCTTTGATAGATTAAAAGATAATGCAGGTCTTCACATCAATGAAAGCAAAAGCAAAGCTTATTTCAGCGAAAACTGTGTTAATAAGGTGGATATTCTTAACATTCTTAATATTCAAGAAGGGCAATTGCCTGTCAAATATTTGGGACTCCCTCTTAGTGCAAATCAGCTTACAACTAGAGATTGCTCAAGACTTTGTAACATTATTCAAGAAAAATTAGAAAGCTGGTCCAGGAGACTTTTATCTATAGCTGGTAGACTTGAGCTAACGCACACTGTCATCACGGCTATCTTAATGTATTGGATTCAGACTCACAATATTCCGTTATCAATCATTCAAAAAATTGAAAAAATGTGTGCAAATTTCATATGGAAAGGAAAGTATCATAAAATTTCATGGGATACTATATGCAAACCAAAAGAGTATGGGGGATTGGGACTAAGGAATATAAAGGATCTTCAAGAAACTTGTAGTATGAAACTCTTTTGGAGATTTGTTGAAGGAAAATCTCTTTGGTCTAAGTGGATGAAAAACAAATATGTTAAAAACAAAAAATTTTGGACCATGCCAGCTGAAATTCACAACTCAAGCTCATGGAAAAATATTTTAAAAAGCAGAAATACTGGCGTAAAACTACTGGAAAGAAGTTTCAAGGATGGTAAAAATACTAGCCTCTGGTTTGATCCATGGATCAATGGAAAATCATTGATTAGCTTGTTAGGATAGAATAATTTGCTAAATTTTGGTGGTGCAAATCTAAAAGTTGACCATATCATTCAAAATCATACATGGAATACAAATATTCACCCAACAGCTTCCATTTTCAAAAGGAGTATAGAAAATATCGAAATTGATATAAATTTGGTTGAAGACTGCTGGAATTGGAAGCTCTCAAAAAAAGGCAACTTTTCCTTCAAATCTACTTGGAATTTTTTAAAAGGATTTGAAACAGAACTAGATTGGCACTCTGTTATCTAGAACAGAGCAAACTGCCCTAAAATGGCACATTGTGCCTATTTTGCTTTATTAAACAGGTTGCCAACCAGAGATAGATGTAGCAAATGGAATAAAAACAGTGAAACAGAATGTCTTCTTTGTAAAAATGAAAAAGAAACAGCAGATCATCTTTTCTTTGATTGTGTATTTTCTAGGCATATATGGTATATTGCCAAAAGAAAACTCAATTTCAACAACTATATTTCAACTCAAAACATCAAGGAAAGTATCAACTACATTCGGGAAAATCTCAAATTCAAATCAAAAATTTTTAATGAAGCCAGCATCATGCTCACTACTGCTATATACTTTATATGGAAAGAAAGAAATGCTAGACTGCATTCCAAAAAAGAATCAGATGCTATTCAAATCTGGAAATCCATAGAAGCAAATTTCAAAATATTATTTCATAAAGACATCAGCAAAAGAAATCGTTTGCACCATCTATACTCAAGCAATAATAATGATCTTCAAAGTCCAGAAAGTGTAATTGAATCATACTTACAAAATGGGAAGCTCAATAATTTCTTCCATAGCTACTATCCTCAGAATTCAAATCTGAGAAATTCTCATTTGGGAAGGGAAACCATCCCTATCGATACCGCTTGCACTGGAGGCGGCCATTCCAACCCCAATACCAAAGCAAGTCTCTGCAAGGGAAGTAAACAGAATTTGAATTTAAATATAAATTATAATAGTATTAATAATATTCAGAGATATAATAACAGTTTTTCACCTGATATTGGCAGGAATTACCGCGCAACGTGCAAGGAGGCATTGAATCTGATGGTTCCCTTGATTCATGATAAAACAAATCAGTTAGACACCAATTTAATTATGGTCGACAATTATCACTACATCAGTAAAATAAATGGCAAAATTTATCACATATCTGAATGGGAAACGGGGGAAAGCAGCAGCTTTTTGGATGCAATGGACAAGGAGACGATTATAGTGGCGGATAGGAACAAGATTTACAGCAAGGATGATCTTCAGATGGTATCAGAAGATCAAATGAACTGCAATCGCAGCGAGATTTGCCATAATTCTAACATCCAACTTGGTTTAGATGTCAACAACAGCAATCAGAGACCAAAAGATCTCAATGACCAAAAGTTTGCTAATTTCAAAGGCGACAGAGGTGAGTTTACTCCTGCTAAGACTCAAGACTGGAAGCCTCCTTAATTTTTGATTTATATGAGTTCGCCCTCGACAGTTCGCCATTTTTCTTTAGTTTTTTCGAGTTGGGGATGGAGGCGCTGTTTGCCCTAATGTTTATTTGGATTGAGTGTTTGTAGTGAGATAGCGGGTGTCAATTTTCTCTACCCGATCTCATATTTCCCTTTTTGTACTATTTCTGGGCTTGGCCCATTTACCATTGTTTCAAAAAAAAAATGATAATATGGTGTTCTCTTATCGATGATTCAGAGCAATATACAAAATTATAGGAGCTTTTTTTGTTTATTCAAATTATTTTATAATGATAATAAATTTATGAAATGTTAGTCACAAAAATTTCTTCATTTTTAAATGCAAAGTTTGTCTATTAAATCATTTAGTTTAAAATACAATAAATTACACTATCTTCACTTTTTGCGGCATTTATATCTTAAGCCTTGTGTTCTTATAGAGACTGCTAGCTTCAAAATAATTATGATAAATCATTTAATCACGTATTAAATAACAAATAATATAATGATTATGTGATTGTACTCTCAGGTTTGCACTTTGCTATTCATAAGATGCAATAATGCTACTTTAAAGAAATCGAATAAAAAATATTACATCACATGTTTGAAATAAGAACAAAAATTTAGAAATAAAATAAACAAAATAGACAGACTAGAAAACTGATGTAGACAATAGAAAATGACGTGACATACCATGAGGTGTATAAGAGTTGCTCGATTCTTTGTTCAATTTTTTTGTTTTCAAATTGAATTTTTTTATATGTAAAAGCCTACTTCATTAAATTTGTTCCATGGTTGATATAGAATAATAATTCTTCACTGTTAATTTTTGCTACTAATAGGATGTTTTATTTCCTGAAAGAGTGGTCCTCTAATGAGGAAAGCACACATAAACTTTAATAAAGTAATAAAAGAACCATACAAATGTTTGATGGATAGTATTGTCTACAAATATATGATAATCATCACATCGATGATCAACAAAAGCAGAAAGCAAAAGCAGAAGAAAAAAATATACAATGAATATGAGGAGGTTAAGCTACAAAACAATTATCATATGCTAAAAAGGTGAACTCTTTAGGAGTAGGACAACTAGGGCTGTACTGAGGCATGCATGCATGCAAGCTTCATTTCAACTGCAGAATGCAAAACTAGCATGGTAAGCAGACAATGAATGAGCTGCGAATTCCCTGATGGTGCATGCAAGTGCAGTCAGAGCTATGGGGTTGGAAATGTGTGAGGACTACGACAAGAGTGGGCTGGAGTTGTTGTGAACTGCGGTTTCAAGTAAGAGCTTCATTTCGTAGTAGGAAATGTGTGAAATGCGTGCAAGTTTCATTTCAAAGCTGTGTATATTTGCTGCGTAAGGTAATAAAACTGCAGTTATTGCAAGCCTGCAAGGGTGGTTCGAGAACTTCAAAAGGATGATGTACGAAGTGTAGAAATGTGATTGCTCAAAGCCATGAACTGCTAAATGTGTGTTGAACTACTAAGAAGTGACTCAGAGGTCAAAGTCTAGTAAGGCAAATGTAGTTGTATGAAGTAAATAAGCGCTGAATGGTTTACAGACAACCAAGGTACCACATCTACCATCATGATATGTATCTTCTATGTATTGCAATATTCCAAGAGCTTTTAATCACTCTTGTATAGAAGAATATAAACCATTAAACATAGCTATCCTGATAGGATATGAACTTATGACTGAGGTTGCTTATGTGGTAAGTACATAGTTTGACTGTAGTAGAATATGCGGCAGTAAATGAATATTTCAAAAATTAGGATGCATTTAATCAATTATAGAATGATGAACTGAATAGAATTAGTTATGTTTTTCATTTTTCATTTATTTCTAATAAAATCTAATGTATGGTTGATGACTCTTTTTGAACTTTTGTAGAAAATGGTACTGTATAATCCAATTTGAAGATTCTCTGCAAAGGATGCTATAAAACACATATTTTGAAAATCTCTACATGTCATGAGATGAGCACAATTGCAGGATCATGCAAACTTAAATAAGTTTCACTTTACGTCTTTGTGCATATGTAGCTACAATATTTTCTTACATTGTCAATTTGTATGTTTTTTGAAGTAAGATAGAGATATTTGCATTTACCATTTGCAAATGGTAAGAATGTTGGCCTTATCTATACTATTATATTATTAGTGAGTTCAATTTTAAGAACGCACAGGCCCTTTGAATTTTGGCAACTGAACCGTCACCGAAATTTATGTTCGTGCCCTTCCTATCTTTTTATTTTTATTATTCCGCGCATCTCCTTCTCTGATCTCTCCACCCTGAACCTAACCCTAGATCCAACATTTTCTTTCTCCTCCCGTCCGCATGTACTTCCGTGTTTCTCTACACATCGCAGAACCCCTATCCCTCCATTACCCCATCAACACCACTCTTTTACTACTTGAGGTTAAAATCAAATCCCCCGTAACCATTCCAAAACAAATCACCAACAACCCTACTCTTCATCTACTAAGGTCAAAAGGGTTACAATCTGCTGCATATTCGATTCTTCTCTTGCGCAATGGTATCAAATCAGCTTTACTGACGAGTACACCTCAACTAAATGATGAACTAAGGATGGCGTGAAATTGATTCATCTGAAGATTCAAACCTTAGTCGAATGTCGGTAATTTGGGTGACCTTTCTCTTTTCCCAATTTTGTTTTCTATTTTTTACTGTTGATTATTTATCTTCGATTTCGGTTAGTTTATATCCCATCATTGGCTATTTTCGTTCATGCTTAAGTCTAACTCAAAATGAGTAATATTTTTGTAGGCCATTCAATTAATGAAATATTTCAAATGCTCACAGTGTTTGTGTGTTATCAGAGTTTCGTTATCAATTAAATTTCAATTCTTGAGATAGCTTGGGAATACTTACAGTAAGTTTTAACTGGAATAAAAATATTAGTCATTACCTTATGTAAATTTTAATTTTGCATACGGTTCATTAATTCCTTGAGATGAATATTGAGAACAATCAAGAGTTCCACTATAAGACCCAATTTAGATAGCTGTTTTTACCATTTGTAAGTTTCTATCTGATGCTTCTTTGTCTGGACAAAATGAATATTAGGTACATTGCCATCTGTTAATTCTCAATGAGATGTTTATTAAAACTGATTGTTTGATTTCTCCAAAGGATAAGTTGGGACGCAAATGGCAATGTTTATTTTGTTTCTCCAATAGTGAAAAAGGTTGCTTTTGGTAGGAAACCAAAGCTTAAAAATCCACTATAACACAGTTCTCTCAAGTTTTATTGGGTTACTTAAAGATATCTAATAATTTTGAATATTATTAGCCTATTTTGGACACTTAATATAGTTATCAATTAAATCAGTGGACACCTGTCCCTGATTCATATAGCAAAAACAATATTTTTATTTGATTTCATTCCCCATCTCTTTTTTGCTTGGGTTTTCTTTAGGTGAAATATTTTTTTCCTTTTTTAAAGAAGTAGTTCTGGAGAAGAGGTGACAAAACTTAGTTATATCAGGCCTCTTAATAGTACGATTCATTATACAATTGAAATGAAGCAAGAAGGTTATAAGGATTAGAGAAAATATAAGGGTTTTTATTTCTCCATTTTTCCTCATCTGATTGCTTGCATTGATTCATAGTTATTTTGGCTTACTTTAAAGCACCGATTGCACATATTATTCTAGATTATTTTCTACCATTTGGATTGATTCATGAAGCATCAGATCTATGTAACGTTTTAGTTTATTCACCCATGTGGTATTTAAATTTTAAAGCACTGGATTTATGGTGGATTGTGTTATAATGTCAATTTTCAAGCAATCATGACTTCATACTTTATCCATATGTGTTTATTGCTTTTCTTCCTCTGAATTATGGACAACTCAGTAGTCATGAAGTAATAGAGCAATAATTTCATGCATTATGATCTTCAATATGGAAAGTGTTCGGGCTACGAGTTTGCATTATGCTATCATGTATAAATAAAATATAGTCCTTTAACAAGTTGTTTCATTTGTTTATGTTTTTTAATGTCATTTGTTTCTTAATGGTTTTTAAATATATTTTCTTCGATCACATTATCTGTTACGATATCTCATTCAAAAGTACTCTCGAATTTACATTTATTTATCTATTCATATATTTGTCACTATAAGTTAATTATTCTGTTCAGACCCTTAATCTAGACATTTGTTATTGTGTTGATATGTTAGCCACTCAAAACTCAAGGTTTGCACACTTTAGTTTCTCCTAATTCTTCAACTAACTATATTAATAATTGATGTAGAATGAATGTTGAACTCATAAAATTGTTGCGTTTATGATAGATATAGACTTGAGAATTATTATTGTCTTAATCAATACCACATGAACATCAAAATTAAAGTGATTTTGTATGCAATAGTAAGATTCATTGACAAGGTATTAACATAGTTTAATTAGCATTTTGTTTTATTTGGTTAAATATACTTAATACTGCAGTTTTACTTGAATTTTAGTTTACATTTTTTGTTTGAATCTGTTTGATTCAGTCATTATGAACCGGTCCCTAAAAAAATCATTGATCAACTCAAAGATATACGAAAAATAAACAACAAAATTCAACACTGAAACTGAAATTCTTGAACTGTATGAATTAGATCGAAACTCCTAAATGTGTCTCTTCTTGGCTTCTTGATGTAGTAGGTATCTATGATTGCATGTATGTGTGTCGGGGGGAGTGTTGTATAGACACACACCACCATAGATATAAATATTATATTTTTTTCCCATATATTCATAATTCTACACACACACATATATATAAAAGTATAAGTTATAATATAAATGCGTTATTCATTAGCATAATTGTGCTTGAAGCCAGTCTAATAATCTAACAGCCTACAGCAACCCCGCTAGATCAACGGTTCCAAATAACTCCATTTGTAGCCGCCACAGCCTCAAAAGGCACATAAACTGTATGTTCTCTGATTCTTTCTCCAGTAGAAGAGAGAGCCCATGGCAGTGTTGACATGTAACGCATGTAGCACAGAATTTAATGAGGAAGAAGAGCAGAAATTCCATTACAAATCTGAATGGCATCGCTACAATCACAAACGCAAGGTAAATTTTACGTTTCCGAATAATGATTTTGATTGTTCCTTTTTCCAGTCCTTTGAACATAAAATTGTTCGAAATACCCTTTTAATATATATTTTTGCCAAAGGATTGTTGAACAAGTTTATTTTTTATATTATTTTTTAAAGTTTTTGTTTTTGTTTTTGTTTTTTGTTTCTCCAATGCGATTACTTTCAAAACAAATTGTTTTGCTTCTCCCATTTATTTAATTTTAAAGGTAGCTATGTCATTAGAAATTCTTTTGCTTCTTTAAATCTGATATTTATTTTAGCTCATCGTATCCGTATCATGTAGTGTAAAAGCTGCGCATCATGTAGTGTATAAGCTGTGCTCAGTTAACTGTTAAGGTTACTCAACTCTTTCTGTTACTCATTTACCATGTTTCTGCATTCATTCATTTTCTATGCACATGCTTAAAACAGGTAGCAGGTGTCCCAGGAGTAACTGAAGCATTATTTCTGGCTAGGCAAGCTGCTATAGCAGAAGAACGTAATACGTTGAGTGAAAAGCCAACGCCATACAACTTTTCTTTATGTGGTAAGCAATATAGAAGTGCAAAGGCTCATGCTCAACATATCAATTCACGTGTCCATATAATGAGGGCTTGCCAACAGTCAGATACTTTAGCTGCAAGTATTACTGTTATCAAGAACGCTTTCATCAAACCAGGCAAGTTGTTTTCCCAACCTGCTGGATTCGCATTCAACATCAATTTATGAAAATATATGAAAAGAGGCAACTGTGAATATGTGAATAAGAACTCCACTAGAACAAGAATAGTTATTGCTGATATAATAATTCATATATTATATTAAGTTCTTTTTTGAAAATTGAAGCTACAATAGACTGGAGTCTCACTTTGGAGTTAACCGCAAGAAAGATTTACTCAAGGCTTAGAGCCATCTTGATCGGTGGAGAAGTATTGATTTGCATTCACACGTCTTAAAATTGTTACTGATTTCTTCATCTTGGTTATATGCTACGTTTGATATTTTATGCTGTGATATTTTCATTATGTGAACTATTCTATTCGGTACTATATTATTTTGTGTCACCGTGACAAAATGAATTGGATCATTTTGGTAGACGTGTTTCTGTTATTATACTATCACATTAATTTTAACATTATAAAACCTTGATTTCTGTTCGGTTACCTTTTCTATTTTAGAACAACGTGCTTCCTGTGAGGTTGACTGTTTTTTTTAGAAAGTGCTATCAGAACTTAATAGAATTAATAAATTAATGGGAGAAGTGGATGAGAAATCAAGTAAAGAAATTATGTACCTTTATTTACCTAAATATATGTTAATCGGGATGTTTCACGTTTTTAATGATAATGATATATCATGTGAACTTCTTAATTTTTTGTTAGTTTATCTTTTAATTTATTTTTATTTGCATAACCTATTAGAATGCCATGTAAAAACAATCATTCAATGGGTTCTCTTGCATATTAGTGACCGACAAAAGGTCTGTGGACACTATATAGTTTTCATGTTGTTCACAATTTATTACCAATTACATTATGAATCAAGATAAATTCTAATCAGCATTTTCTTTTGAATGTTGTATAGTGACGGTAAACGGTGAAACAAATTCTGCTAATGGTAAATGAACCATGTATTGAGTAGTCATTTTTAGCTAAAGGAACTATATATATATTCTCAACTCATGCATGTTAAATAACTACAAGTAGGCAAATTTCTATGGGCCTTGCATTTATCCTTCTCTTCATTCCACTTATGCACGAGATTTTACAAAGATATGCTCGATAGCTATAATGGTCGCCCGTCTACATTTAGAGACTATTAAACTTGAAATGGGTTACAAAATATGTATAACATCATCTCCTTTCCTATCACCCAAATAAAGCAACTCAAAAATTAAAGAGACATAACTTGAAAAATAGTTTCCTAAAAAAATTCTTACATTGAATTATCACATATACAACCAAGTGGAAAATTATGATTAACATGAGAATAAAAAACTAGATAAAACAGATCTATAAGAATAATAGAACCACAATTTCAATCAGATTTCAATATCTTACACATTGTGATATGAGACTTTTTTATAATCGATAATTATGAGAGAAAAGGCTTCCCAACGTTCATAAATAATAAAATTCCCTTATTTTTAGACTTTCCAATAATAAATAATGACAGTGCCACATTACTGCTCAATATTTACTATTATTGCCGACTGATAAATCTAAAGAAATTTTTTATTTTCGACTATTTCCAATTATTAGTAGTATACAACTAAGATGACCGCTGCTTTAAGCAATCTTTTATTAACAAAATTATGTGCTGCTTCTTATTACAATGTACTCTTTATACAGCTAAGCCTCATGTACATTGATATCAAAAGGTGTTTTTCTTTCACTGGGTGTACCAAAATCTATTTCTTCTAATTTTTCTCAAACTAATATTGATAGTTGAACGTGTACTGACTTAGCTACAATGCTACTGCACCAGTCCTGAATCTTTGTTTAGCATTTAATAATGCTAAATCCTTTTTTTAATTAATCCAGTATTTAAATTTACAGCTGAAAGAAGACTTACTTATGTACCTTTGTTTTCGTTTCCATGTGTATTTCAGTATGTTTCTTTTCAATATCGTAAAATTATGGTTTAACGTTCCCTTACTTACTATACATGCTATTCCCTTACCCTATTTACTTTCTATTCCTTATGTAAATGATTTTCCTATTTTTCAATTTGCTATACTACAATATTTTCACCACACCCGTGTGCAAAGCACGGGTTCACACTAGTTCTATTAACAGTTGTGTTCAAATGGTAAGAATATTGGATTATGTGTAGCAAACACACACTGACGCAGCGTGATAAGCGAATTCGACGATGTCAATCGAATCCGTCCAGGATCCAATCCGATTAGCGGAATTAATCGGTGAATTGATGCAGAATCGATGGATTGAAAATACTCAAATGCCCAAATCCGTTGATCTCGCGAGATAACGGACTTTAGCTATCTTCGACACGTTGATCGCGCACGATGCCGTGAGAGAAGATCTACAATTCTTCGAACGTTGATCAAGCGCACTTGATTCCGTGAATTGGCTTCAACAATCGTTGATTCGAGCGCACTCGAATGCCGAAAGTGGAGAAAGGAGATAACACTCAACTACCGATTTTAATGGAGGCAAGAAGCACAAACCAAATTTTATTTCAAATTCAACAACCTCTTTACAATGACATCACATCCCTATTTATAGGGTTTACAACACAACACAAGACTTAAGAAAATTACAACATAACAGTACACGACTTAACAAAGCAAATACAAACGACATAAGAACGCAACACCCCACGTACAAATTTACAACACAACAGCTTGAGCGACTTAAATTGGTTTGCGACCTAAGAAATCTCACGCGACTTAAACCGGTTCGCGACCTAAGAAATCACACGCGACTTAAACTGGTTCGCGACCTAAGAAATCACACGCGACTTAAACAAGTAGTTCATCTTCAGGCGTTTTAGCTTTACGCGACTTAACT
This sequence comes from Allium fistulosum, assembly GCA_030737815.1. Taxonomy (NCBI): domain Eukaryota; kingdom Viridiplantae; phylum Streptophyta; class Magnoliopsida; order Asparagales; family Amaryllidaceae; genus Allium; species Allium fistulosum. The sequence goes on from CM060908.1 coordinate 785,339,747, forward strand.
AGGTCGTCGTCGCTAGGTCGCTGCTTCGTTAGGTCGGAGCTTCGTTAGGTCGGAATTTGATTGGTCATATTTCGTTAGGTCGGAGATTCGTTAGGTCGGAGATTGCTAGGTCGCTGCTCGCTAGATCGTCGTCGCTAGGTCGCTGCTCGCTAGGTCGGAGCTTGTTAGGTCGGAGGCGATTTAAGGTACGTCTCGTTGACTCTTCCTCTCTCGTGCTCTGCCGTGCTGCATCATCCTCCCCTTGTTGAAAAGAATTCGTCCTCGAACTTAAAAGTTCTTCCCCATCGGGTTGTTCATCTCCATAATAAGGGATAAGATGTTTAACATTAAACACGTCAGAAGTATACACATCCTCCGACAGCTTCAACCTATAAGCATTTCAATTGATCCGTTTCACAATCTTTACAGAACCAATCTTTCGAGCTTTAAGTTTATTGTATGCTCCCACTGGAAAACGATCCTTCGTTAGTACAACATACTAAATCTCCTTCATTAAATTCAGCACTTCTTCGCTTCAGATCCGCATATCGTTTATACTTCTCATTCGCCTTCTCCAATCGTTCCTGAATGATTCTATGGCATTCTATCAACCCATCAACAAAATCAGCAGCCTGCTTAACTGTTCCCTTCGGTTGTGGTACTATCGTTAAATCCAACGGCCCCTTTGGTAAGCTTGAATATACAATCTGAAATGGACTGAAACCCATACTACGGTTGATAGCATGATTATGAGCAAACTCCGCTTGACATAACTTCACATCCCAACTCTTCAGATTATCCTTCACAAGACATCGCAACAAATTTCCCAAGGATCTGTTCACAACTTCAGTCTGTCCATCTGTCCGTGGATGATAAGCACTACTGAATTTCAGCTTCGTTCCCACCATCTTCCACAAACTCAGCCAAAAATGACTCAAAAATCTGGTATCCTTGTCCGAAACTATAGATTCTAGTAAACCATGCAAGAGATAGATCTCTCTAAAGAACAACGGTGCCACGTGGACTGCATCTGTCGTCTACTTACAAGCAACAAAATGTACCATCTTCGAGAAACGGTCCACCACAACATATATAGAGTAATTTCCCCGTTGAGTCCTCGGCAAGCCCAACACAAAATCCATGCTTACATCAACCCACAGTTTTGTAGAAATAGGTAAAGGCATATACAAACCCGCATTTGTAGCTGTCCCTTTCGAAACTTGACAAACATGACATCTTCGAACAAACTTTTCAACTTCTTTTCTCATCGACGGCCAGAAATAAGATTATGACACCAATTGTAAGGTACGATCTCTGCCCACGTGACCTTCTTCATGCAATTCTTTGACAATCTTCAACCTCAAGCTACAATCTGGAATACACAATCGATTTCCTCTGAACAAGAATCCATCTTTCACCACAAAATCATCAGAACTCCCTTCCTGCACCTGATCCAGCACTTTCGCAAAATAAGAATCTGAAATAAGCAACTCTGGCAACAAATCAAATCCCACTACTTCCACTCGCATAGTTGTCAACAAATGATTTCTACGGCTCAATGCATCGGCAACTCAGTTAGTAACTCCTGATTTGTGCTTCACAACGAAAGTAAACTGTTGTAAATAAGCAACCCACGAAGCATGCCTTGCTGAAATTTTATCTTTCCCCTGCAAATGTTTCAAAGGTTCATGGTCAGTGTATAGCACAAATTCTTTATGAAATAGATAGTGTCTCCAATGCTTTATGGCTTGGACTATAGCATAGAATTCCAAGTCATAAGTACTGTATCTCGTTTTAGCTCCCGTCAGTTTCTCACTAAAGTAGGCAATAGGATGACCCCTTTGACTCAACGTTCCCCCAACTCCAACCTTGGACGCATCAGTATTTAGCTCAAAGAGTAACTGAAAGTCCGGGTATCTAAGAATGGGTGTTGTGGTCAAGAGTGTCTTGATTCTCTGAAAAGCAGAATCAGCCTCTTCAGTCCAAACAAACTTCTTCCCTTTCATACATTCCGTAACTGGGGCCATCACGCTACTGAAGTGTGGAATGAATCTTCGGTAGAATGATGCTAAACCATGAAAACTCCTCACTTCTGTTATTGTCTTAGGTTGTGGCCAATTTCGAATAGCTTCAACTTTACTCTGATCAACTTGAATACCATCCTTCGACACAATATAGCCCAAGAATAGAATACTTGTAGTCATGAAGGTACACTTCTTCATTGCAGCATAAAATTCCTCACGTCGTAAAACCAACAACACTTCCCGCAAATGCTGTAGGTGTTCTTTAGTGCTTCCACTGTAGATCAAGATGTCATCAAAATGTACCACTATGAACTTCCCGATAAATGGTCGAAAAATCTGGTTCATGACTCTCATGAATGTACTCGGAGCATTTGAAAAGCCAAACGGCATCACCAACCATTCGTACAGACCCTCCCGAGTTTTAAAAGCAGTCTTCCACTCATCACCCGGTCTAATACGAATTTGATGGTATCCACTTTTCAAGTCAATCTTCGAAAACACAACAGCACCGCTCAACTGATCCAACAGATCATCTAGTCTCGGCATAGAAAATCGATATCTCACCATAATCTTATTCAATGCTCTACTATCTGTGCACATTCTCCACGTTCCATCCTTCTTCGGCACCAACAAAGCTGGCACTGCACAAGGACTCAAACTCTCCTAAACACGCCCTTGTTCTAGTAATTCCTCCACTTGTCTTCTCAATTCCTCGTGTTCTTTTGGACTCATCCAATAGTACGGTCTATGAGGCAATGCAGCACCTGGCACCAAGTCAATCTGATGCTGTATGTCTCTAAGCGGTGGTAACTCCTTCGGCAACTCCTCTGGAAACACATCTTTAAATTCCTCCAAAACTGGCTTCACTTCCTCTGGAACTTCAGTAACTTCACTGCTTTCATGCCCAATCAACATAAAATCTTCAGCGCTCTCATCTACCTCTTCCACGAACTCCTTCAAGGATAACAAAGTATTCAATTCCTCAATCTCCTCCAGCTTGTTCTCATTTTGCTGTCGCTTCTTCGGAACTAAAGTGATTTTCGTGCCCTCGAACAAGAAACTATAGCTATTTGTTCGACCATTATGTTGTACCTCCCGATCGTACTGCCACGGCCTTCCCAACAGCAAATGGCAAACATCCATGTCAACCAGGTCACACCAAATCTCATCTTTGTATTTCTTCCCAATAGAAAATGGAATATGAGCTCGCCTCTCTACCTTCACTTCTCCTCCTTTCCTCAACCAAACAAGTTTATAAGGACTAGGATGTTTCTCCGTTTTCAACTTCAACTTCCTCACAGCTTCCATTGAAATGATATTATCACAACTCCCAGCGTCAATGACAAATTTACAGACCTTCCCCAAAATAGTGCACGTTGACAAAAAAATGTTACTCCTCAACCAACTCGACTCCTCTTCCTGCTTCGGGGTTAAACAAGATCTCCATAGCATCAGATTACATCCCTCGTCTCCCGACACCTCTTCTTCCTCCTCATCACGGTGTGAATTGAGATCTTCTTATACATCCTCATCTTCCACTTCAGCAATCATAGTTCTCTTCTTCGGTTTCGGACATTCGTTGCTCTTGTGACCCACTTCCTGGCAATTATAGCATTTGAAATTGGTGTTGACTTTTGGTTTAGCCACTTCATGAACAACCGTCTTACTCGATGCTTTAGGAACATTAGAACTACTACTCGCTCCTTTGTTCTGCCCCGTAGAACTTGGAAACACACCTCCCCCATGTCTACCTTGTTTCTCCCAAGCCAACGCCTTTTGATGTGCTTCTGCCACAGATCTAGGGTCGAACATGTTCACCATATCCTGGATCTGTGTTCTAAGTCCCCCAACAAACCTAGCGGTCAATTGTTCTTCTGTCTCCATAATGTCATTTCGAACAATCAACTGGTAGAACTCATCAGCATAATCAGTAACAGTCTTCGTCCCTTGCCTCAGGTTCTATAATCTCTGATACATCAGTGATTGGTAATTGTAGGGCAAGAAAGTAGCCTTCATCAACTTCTTCATCTTTTCCCAAGCAACAATCTTCGACTTCCCCATCCGCTCTCTAGTAAGTTTGGTTTGCTGCCACCATGCCATAGCTCTCCCCCTCAACCTAGTAGCAACCAACTTCACTTTACGATCTTCCGGAACCTCCTTGAAGTCAAAAATTTCATCAACATAAGCTAGCCAATCAAGAAATTCCTCGGCCTGCATACCTCCCTTGAATTCCGGTATTTCAGTTTTCATCCCGGACTCCCATTTGTGATCATACTCCGAATGATTCCTTCCTTGACCTCGTCCTCGTCCTCGTCCATGAACACTACCACCATCAAACTCCTCTTCAAAATCTGATGCATATCGATGTCGATCCACCAACATCTCTACTACCACCATTTCTTCCATCAACATCCCTTCGATCTACATTCCTCCGATCACGATCATTCACATTTCTATCACGATTTCGATCATCAACATTTCTATCACAATCTCGACCCACACTTCTATGATCACTATCAACACTTCTCTCTCGATTTGAATGTGGTGAAACTCTACTTCCCCCATGGTTAGATTCAGGTGAAACCCTTCTCTGATTTTGATTCATCTCCAACATCATTCTCTCTAATCGACCAATCCCTTCATTAAGCTTCTCATTAAAGTTTTCGTTAATTCTTTGCTCCATCTCATCGGCCTCTTCTCTCCCATACAAAGCATCAATGTTGCGATAACGGTTAGCTCTTCTTGGAGGCATGATCACTCTTCAACAAATTCCAACAAAAACTTCACTTCGATCTAAAAAAATTCAAATCAAAACTACCCACTTGTTGAAATCTTCAAAAGTCACCAAACGAACAAATCTCTTCAAATTCTCGAGAACCCAATTCTCCAAATGGTGCAAATCTCGCATAAACTCAAAAAATCTATGCAAACTCCTTGCGATCTAGCTCTGATACCAAAGGACGCAGCGTGATAAGCGAATTCGACGATGTCAATCGAATCCGTCCAGGATCCAATCCGATTAGCGGAATTAATCGGTGAATTGATGCAGAATCGATGGATTGAAAATATCCAAATGCCCAAATCCGTTGATATCGCAAGATACCGGACTTTAGCTATCTTCGACACGTTGATCGTGCACGATGCCGTGAGAGAAGATCTACAATTCTTCGAACGTTGATCAAGCACACTTGATTCCGTGAATTGGCTTCAACAATCGTTGATTCGAGCACACTCGAATGCCGAAAGTAGAGATAGGAGACAACACTACCAATTTTAATGGTGGCACAAGAGCACACAAAAGAAATTTTATTCAAATTGACTAACTATTACAATAATGCAGCGTGATAAGCGAATTCGACGATGTCAATCAAATCCGTCCAGGATCCAATCCGATTAGCGGAATTAATCGGTGAATTGATGCAGAATCGATGGATTGAAAATACCCAAATGCCCAAATCCGTTGATCTCGCGAGATACCGGACTTTAGCTATCTTCGACACGTTGATCGTGCACGATGCCGTGAGAGAAGATCTACAATTCTTCGAACGTTGATCAAGCGCACTTGATTCCGTGAATTGGCTTCAACAATCGTTGATTCGACACACTCGAATGCCGAAAGTGGAGAAAGGAGATAACACTCAACTACCGATTTTAATGGAGGCAAGAAGCACAAACCAAATTTTATTTCAAATTCAACAACCTCTTTACAATGACATCACATCCCTATTTATAGGGTTTACAACACAACACAAGACTTAAGAAAATTACAACACAATAGTGCACGACTTAACAAAGCAAATACAAACGACATAAGAACACAACACCCCACGTACAAATTTACAACACAACAGCTTGAGCGACTTAAACTGGTTTGCGACCTAAGAAATCTCACGCGACTTAAACCGGTTCGCGACCTAAGAAATCACACGCGACTTAAACTGGTTCGCGACCTAAGAAATCACACGCGACTTAAACAAGTAGTTCATCTTCAGGCGTTTTAGCTTTACGCGACTTAACTAGGTCGTCGTCGCTAGGTCGCTGCTTCGTTAGGTCAGAGCTTCGTTAGGTCGGAATTTGATTGGTCGTATCTCGTTAGGTCGGAGATTCGTTAGGTCGGAGATTGCTAGGTCGCTGCTCGCTAGATCGTCGTCGCTAGGTCGCTGCTCGCTAGGTCGGAGCTTGTTAGGTCGGAGGCGATTTAAGGTACATCTCGTTGACTCTTCCTCTCTCGTGCTCTGCCGCGCTGCATCACACACACATCAAATTTTCTATTCATTACTGCATATAATGTGTACGGGTTTGTTAAATTTGATGCAGCAGGGGCACTTATATATGCCTCAAATTTATATTAAATTATATTTTGGGTGCATGAAATGTGATAAGCACCTGTGCCCTTGTTATCAAATTATAGCGGCAATACTAAGTGCCCATATTACTCTCGTATGCTTACTTATACACATCAACAGTAGGGGAGTTTTTTATTTTAATTCCGCCTCTTATACTTAGTGGGGACGCCTCTTTTTAGGATAGATTTTAATCTACCTCGCTTTGTTTTAGGGATTGTTTTGTTTAGTTTTCTGTCCCTAATTGTTTTTTTAGAGGCAGATGTGTGTAGCTTTAATTCTTTAAATTTCAGTAGTAAAACCACTACAGCTATATAATCCAAATGAAGTTAAAAAGCATGAAATGTCACAAACAACTTAAGTTCAAGTCTATGATGATACAACTATAAGTCCTTCATGTTTGATTTTCACCATCAAAGTTTGTCGTAGGATAAGAAGGAAAAAAGCACCTGAATTCCCAATAACGAGTGATCACACACCAAACTAAAGTAATAAATCACATGTTGAATCCCTGCCAATTGAACCCATTCATCAAACTCATTAACTTGCAATTTTAAGAGAAATTTTAGTGATAAAATAATTTACGAGAGATTCCGGAGCTACTAAGGGGAATGTGGCTATGTGAGGAAATAATTAAGGTTTTTAGGAGATAGGATATGACAACGAAGAACATGATCTAAGGGGAGAAAAGAAAAAAACAGTTGGGGATTTTCGGCTATTTTGTTACGAGGATAAGGTAAAGGGACAAGAATGAAAAAAGCAAGTGAAGCAAGCACAAGAACAAAAATTAAGATCGCCTTAGACTTTTATTCCATTAAAATTATTCAAATGGTATAGCATTAACAGCCTTGGCAGAGTCATAGCATCTAGGGTTTAAACGCTATTTTTAGTGTTGTTAATAATAAATTCTTTTTTTTAGTAAAGCTAGTTGGTTTTATAGCGGGCCATGCCACTATATATAAATGAGAAAACATGTGTTCTGCACATGCACAGAACAGCTAACTGGGCAGAAGGAGCCCAAACCACAAATAAAACAAAACATACAGGAGCTAGACAAAGGTGTCTAAACTACTAAAACAACATGACTAGTCTCCCTCCAAAGAGGAGTAACATCCACGTCCAACAACCGACGCCGGACCAATAACATGAGAAAAACTAGAGAAGAAAGCAGCCAGATTTGGATCATATCCTACAGAAGCAGGAGAGTATATAAATTTCTTGTCCCAACTGACATCGTAAAAGTGACTTTTGTTCACCTCACCAATCTCGCCAACCCTAGTAAGGGACAAACCATCACCCTCACTATGATAGATAAGACAACGACTCTCACCTTCAATATCACTGAAAGGCATAATAAGTGTCAGTCTCAGGCGAGTACCTCATATTAGAAGGAGCATGAATCCAGGCGCGTTCCTCAAAATTTCAAATAATAGCATCAGGCGTTGAAGCAGAATCAACCTCAACCATGGCCTTAAGAGGCAAACTATCAGAGGGAGGAACGACAAGAGCATCAACAATGGGAGTAACACAAACTGGAGCGTCAATAGAAGACGTAACAGTTATGGGAGGAGCAACCTTTGGAACCCATTTCCGGATAGGAGGGCGAGGAAGTGGAATACGAGCAGCAAGGGGAACAAAGCTAGCAGAGGCCGGGCTAGTACATGCATCCATAAGATGCCTACAAGATTGACAGGACGTACAAATCTCAGGTTTCCAACTGTGGCGAACTCTGACCTCAACAAAATAGCCCTCATCAAGTTTGACTTTTAAGACTGAAGGAAGAGATTTGACAGGAGTTATTTCGATCAGAGCTTTGGCATACACTAATCTCTTTCTGGCCAGTGTTAGCATCATAACATATTACTTTACCAACAAAACCTGCTAGCCAATCAATCCCGATAAGAGACTGAAGAACAGACGGAATGTGAGAAAAATGGGCCTAGACGGGTATAGATAAAACCTGTGATCTAGACCTATCCACAAACAGACTCTAAGTAGTAATAATGAATGGTTTCCTATCAATAAGAATTGGGTCAGCTTCTAGAATAAGTTGTCGTTCATCACTACGCAAGAATTTAAAATAGAACATTTCATTATCAAAATGAACACTCAAGCCCCCTCTAGGCTTTCAAACCTGGTTGCCTCTAGCCTTAAAAAGATGATAGGAAGGATTTGAGTCGAGGAAAAAACCCACCAAAAAATCTTTCCAATAAACAACACCGGCCTCAATCACTTCCTTTGGAGGAATCATAACACCGTCAATCTCAACATTATCAAAGCAACGAGGATAATGCAAACCTGCATTATTTGGCATTTTGGTGAACAAAGACGTCCACAAAGGAGCTGCCCTAGGAGGAGAGGGTTCCAGAGGGACAACGAGATTAACAGCAGGCGATGGACGACAAGTAGGAGTACCAGATGAGGAGTTATTGGGTTCGACATTTCCACATGCACTTGGAGTGCATCCACTCAATTTTCCACTGCCTGAGATTTTGGTCCCTACTTCCTCAACTTCATATTCACATATTTGATTTCTATAGTGTTTTTACATATATCTAACTCTTGACATATCTCATCCATAATAAAGGTATTTGATTTATTTAAAGTATGTAAGTAAGAAATCCTTAAATAAAATGTTCTATTATTGTAGTTGCAAATAGTTGCAATCATGAGTAATTAATCATAGTATAAAATAACATTTTATTTTAAATATTCCCTATCGAGATGTTTCAAGAAAGAATATTGATACATCCATCAAGACCTGGGTACATAATGCTCTTCAAATGTTGGGCAGTGTATTACTCATGGTTGTGGGGAACACTAGGGGTGACGTACTGATAGTTATTAGATAACTTTGGAATGACACATTCGAGATTTTTCTGTTGGTTAATAATAACTAAGATCAAACAGGTAATCTCAAAGTGACGATATTACATGGTTCTCTTAACTTGAGAATACTGTGGACACTCTACTTTGATTATAGTTAAATCATAACATGACGTCTATCTAACGACTATAGATGGGTCTATGTTGAAGCATTATTGGTGAAACACTATTCAATAGAGAATTTGCCTCCTTGGCTATATGAGGTTTGTATCACACTCAATGGTAGTCAATTCAAAGTCAAAATTTCTAACTAGAGTAGTATGGTTAATAATAAATGTTATTATTAAACCAAGGAATTTGTTTATGGACTAACCAAGTTGAGTATGGAAGATATTGGAATTTCGTTCAAAACCAAATTTCATAAGTCCTAATTTGATAATGCGCTGATGAAGAAATTTGTGTAAATAATCATTACTAAATGATACCGCTTAAGAAATTATAAAATGTGATTATAGTGAAAAGGCCTATAAGTGACGAATTTGGACAAAATGTCACACCACTAGCCAAGGTGACGTGTAAATGTTAATATATAAATTGTTCAATATTAATTGCCAATCAAATTCACACATCTAAGTCACACAACCATATTTTTTGAATTCTTCCGAAAACTACACAATTTGATTAATTTATAAAATGTTGTTAATTAATTAAATTAATTAATAATTAAGAAATATTGAGTATTATTTAATTTATTTGGGTGTCTATATAAAAGTTATATATGCGTGTATCGCTATAAGATATCAGTATATAATTGAACAGATTTAAAATATAGTTAATTTCTTAACAAACTTTTAGTAATAATTATCTATGGGATTGAAAACTAATTGAGAATTAAAAGTGGAAGTTTTAAAGAGATAATAAGAAAGATTTTTATTATCTCATTGAAACAAATCCTCGATCCATTTTCTTTTCAGTATTAATTTTTCTTTCATTCACTTTTCTTTTCTCTCTCCCTAAACCTCCATGGCTGAAAATCAATTAAGACATTTCCAAAGTTTTACTAACTCCAAATCAAATGCAAACATCAAACAATATAGAGTTAAGTGATTCATCCTTCTCTTACAAAGCCGGATATTAATCTACTTGAGATCTGAGGCGAAATCTCAAATAAAGGTGTTATAAAGGGCAAGAATTTTCATATTAGATCTAAGAAGTCTGCCCTTCAAAAGTGTGATCAACGATGACATCATCAAGGTATATCTCTTGTTTACTTTTTGATTCACATATATCATTTCTTGGATAATTTGTAGAACGGTTCCATGTTCGTATATGTTATCTCACCCAATTATCTATGATTACATTTCTGTGTTTTATTCATTAAATAATATTGAATTATAGATCCTTGATTTACAAAGGAAAAATTTATTTTGTATTTGTACATCATATAATATATGTGTGTGTGTGTCTCTCTCTATGTGTGTGTTATGTATGTGTGTGTTTATTATTTTAAAAGTTATTAAAATATATTTAATTATCTCAAAATCATTCTTTTAATTTGGATTTCAAAACTAAAATCCAATATGTTATTTTGCAAAAAATTTTAATTCTGTATTCTTGGTTGAATTAAAGCTTAACATGTATAATTAAAGATTTCGAGGTCTAGCCAAAGCAATCATCCAAAGAGTAATGGTACATAAAGCCTTCAGTCCCAGCATCCATCCCATGAGTGATGGTCAATTAGGTTTATAGTGATCTAACAAAGGCTCTAAAGGTAATTATTCAAGGAATAATGATCAACTAAACTCCTAATTTAATGAATAGCTAAGCTAATAGCAACTGCCTAAGTAGAAATGTACGAATAACAAAAGAATGATCAAAAAGCCGACTAAAGCTCTTAATTAAGCGACGAGTAGGAATAATAGAATTTAACAAGGCTACAAGAAGTCTCCACCTTGCAATAAAATCAATTAATTCCGATGAAAACTATTTTCCTAAGGCTTTAAAAGGGTTTTCATGCTTTCAAAAATCAATTTCTGAAAAATGACTCTTTAATATATATTTATTCAGTCTTTGTATCAGATGATTTCCAAATGAAGTTATCAGAATCTTTCATATTTCAAAAATATCTTCAAGTAATGTTATGGAAATTTTCACCAAAAAGAATGTTTTCAATAAAAATGGTTATTAAAGATATAAATATATTTAGAAGATTGCAAAATACATTTTCAACAAAATAGTTTGTAGAAAAACCAAGTTACATCCCAAAACTTTAAGATTAAAGTCACTCTAAGTCCAAATACACAAGCAGTCAATGATGAGAAACGTGGCAACAAGGAATGACAACTTGATAAAAGGAGAAGCAAAGCAAGTGCAGAAGTTTACTTAGGCTAAAGGATAAGAAAACTTCATATAGGGGGTAGCTAGTGTTACACCTAAAATTTTCATAAATGGATAAGGTGTGAAACTATCAAATGATGGCAGTATGAAACTATCGTACTTTGAAATTCATTGCACACTGAAGAATGAAGGCCATCAAACATTAGGAATAAGCCATCATATATTGATAAGTAGAGCTACTGCAAGTTGATAGGAATAAGCTATTGCAAGTCGAAGCGATTGGGTTATCGTAAGTTGACAATGTCAAAGCCATCGCAAGTTGATAACAATGAGCTATCACAAGTTGATATGGACAAGACTATAGCAAGGTGATATCATGGAGTTATCGCAAGTAGAGTAGATAGTTATCATAAGTTAAGAAAATAAAGAAGCTATCGTCAGATGAGTTATCGTAGGTCGAGAATAGAGAGAAGCTATCGTAAGTCAAGGTAGAAGCTACCACAAGTCAAAGAGTAAAGAGAAGTAATTGTAAGTCAAGAATAGAAAGATGCTACGGTAAGATGAGCTATCACAAGTCAAGAATAGAGAGAAACCATCGTAAGTTAAGGTAGAAGCTATCGCAAGTCAAGAATAGAAAGAAGCTATCGTAGGTTGAGAATAAAGAAGCTATCATTAACATAAAAGAGCTATTAAAGGTATAGAAACTATCAATTTGGAGAAAATATTAAAGAAATGGAGAAGTTGAGGATAATACAATAAGATATACTTACCGGAGTACATTGTGATTTAAAATATAAAAAAATCAATTCAAAGATAGGTAAAAAAGAAGGTATGGGAAATGTTCAACACCAAAATATAACAACAAATCATATGAAGCGATAGAGAGTTAATATAAAGAAAATTCTATGTAGTGGAGATGCAAAGCATTCATATATAACCATGCCACCTTTGTTGATACAATGATCAAGATAGCAATCCGCTTGAACTACTATATGTTGAATATGCTAGTATATGATTTTTGTTTGATGATAATAAACATATATATATATATATATATTCATTTAAATGTATTTTCACATAATTAAATAAATATTTGCTGAATAAAATAAATAACACATAATTTAAATTCAAACAAATATTTTATTCAAACAAATATTTTATTACAATCTTGAATAGTATAAATTTGAGCTCTCACTACATATACATTTCTCAATTACAATACAAATTCGATTTCATCTCAAATCTCGCTTTACATTGTTCACCTCATGTAACAACCCACATATTTCACGATTATATATTTAAATGTTTTATTTAAATATATCATCGTTAATTGGATTAAAGCCCGAAATGTTACTTTTTGTAAACAGTCGAAGTGAGACTCTAGACCACTTCCATTGAGTCCAAAATGGCGTTTACAAATTTTTTAAGTATAAACATCGATATGTTTGGAGTTGATTAGAATTTTGATGTTTTCATTTGGGACTTTGGGTTTGGGTTTCAGCCCACTAACCCAACAAGGGAACCAAACTCTTTTATCAAACACTCTAATTCAACTCCTCTTCATTCATTTCATTCCTCATTTCCTAACACTCAAGCTCAAGAGAAAAATGGGGGAAAACATTGGAAATTAAAATTCCTAAGCCCTAGTTCACTTAGGAAATTCAAGTTTTTGCTCTAAAATCAAAGAGAAGCTTAGGTAAGCATCTTCTTCTTCTTCTCCATCTCAATCTCTCTTCAATTCTCAGAAATTCCTAACCCTAACTTAGGAAAAACTTCACCTTTGATAATAGATTGGAGATTGTAGAGGTGCATTGAAGAGGAATTGGTCTTGCTTTGTTTTAAAGCCTCTCATTTGTTGTCTTTGAGTTTTAAAGGTGAGTTTTTGAACTCACATCTACGTCTATAACTCTCATTGTTGTTAGGTATGAATTCTTAACATTTGTTCATGTTCATTTGCTTTTGAGTTGAATTGATTTGGTGAATTTTCCAATTTTTGGTTTTGAAGTCCAATTTTACGAAAATCCTACTATGGATGTTTGGACATGACATTTGGGGTGTATCGAAGAGCCTATAAGGCTGGGTTGTCGCTTGGCATAAATCCCTAGTCGTCGTTGCTCGTTCGATCGCTCCCGATTCGTTTTGGCCATCATGGCCTAGGCAAACTGTTGCCCAGGCCAGGTGACCAGACGTTTGGGTATCAAGTCCAGACGTCTGGTTATAGACCTGGAGGAAAAAAATATGGATGCAGAAAATAAAATGGCAGAGATCAATTCCAGTCGTCTGATTTATAAGTTCAGACGTTTGGTTAGGTCTCAGACGTCTACCTTGAAATTTCTAGAACCTAAATCCAGACGTCTGGATTCTAAACCAGACGTCTGGAACTGCCAATTTTGCCTATTTTAAGCTGTTTTTGATTGGATTTCCAATTTTAATCGATTTTTGTCGATCCGGTTAGTTGTTATAACTTATTATCGACTTTGATGACTTCTTTCTTTGGATTTTTGGGAATATCCATTTGATGGATTTGATATCGATTTCTATGGTTTTGATTCTGTTTGTACCAAAATTGGGCACAACACTCTTCGAAAGTTTTTGAAGAGATAAAGTGAAGAAATTAAATGGAAAAAGAGGAATTATCTAACAAAAACTCCAAATCTCAGATAGGAAAATAATTAACATGCAAGGAGACACAAGAATTTAGAGTGGTTCAACGTATTGCCTACGTCCACTATGAAGTTGTTTGCTTTATTGATCTATCTTTGATGATTACAAGTGAATTCAATGAATTACAGCATGTAGTTATGATTTGCAGTAGTGAAATTCGTTGGTCGTAGCAGCAATGGAGTTCAGATCTGGATCTGGCAGAGTCTAGGCGTTGGAGATCTCAAGAAAGAAGAAGAACCCCTTTTCTGTTGGCTTTGGGGGTCTATTTATAGGCCTAGGAGGCTGATATTTCGCTCAGATCTCGGGAGGACCTCTCTGGCACGTGACCAGGCCCGTGCGCCCAAGCCCGTGAAGTTTCGGTCTGATCCGTGATCGATACGAACAGATTTCGTATCAATCAAGATTTCATCCAATGGAGTCGAAATTTGGCGTGGACATTCTTTAGCATGCACGTAGTCTCCTGTGAAAATTTCATAGCATTTGGACTTGTAGATTTGGAGATACGATCGATACGAATTGGGATTCTCTGTAGCGATCCTGACTTGGCCTTCGAAAATCGGCACCCGTACTTCACTTGTACTCGAAATGCCGCAGATTCAAACGCCAAATCTGGCTCACCGGAGCTTATAACACAGTAAGTATAACAACACAGCGGAAGAAAGAAATGAATAATATCATATACAAATCCAATGAATACAATATCCAGAATGATATACAACGATGATATCAATATGATACAAGAATATCAGAGATAAATAATGATACAGCGGAAATAACAAGAGTGATAACTCCAAATGATCAGTCAGAGAGGCTGAGTCCAACCACTCCAACATCAGCTCGAACCCCCATCACAGTGCACCAAGAGAAGCAACGTCAGTCAGGATCTCCAAAAACTGAACTAGGTCCAACTAGTCTACTAAACCTGACTATTTGAAAAACCCTAAATCGTCGACAACCAAGCATATCGACGATCTATAAATCCTCCCATTATTTTTCCCTTAATCTACATCCTTCAAACTACTCTCAACCTCAAGCACGACATCTTCGAGTTCATCGATCACCAGAAAAGCTCAAAGATCCATTTTCTAGTCAACTTCGAATTATACACTCGATCCCAAACTAAAAATCGTGATTTTAGTTTTAAAATTCATGTTTTTAAATGTTGTTTCAGATCCTAACCCTGAAACAATGAATCGTGATATTTAAATTTCACTTACTTTTAAAACTTGATCATTTAGTTTGGTTTCCAATGAAAATCTAAAGTTATTTTAACTTAAGTAAAATTCTAAACTAAAGTTTGTGATTAAACAAACGAGTTTCACTTGAATCTTAAATTTAAACAGAGTCAAGATCAAAAGGTTTTGAATTTAAATCAAGACTTGAAAAACTGTAAGTTATAAATAGAGAGTACTCTGGGAAACAACATGCATACACATCCAGGAAAACAACATTGTAAATACACAAACATACTTATGAATATACTCAATACAATATTTAACACAAATATTAGCACGCAACCAGGATCATACTTAAGATTTTTAAAAGAATGTTACTCACAGTGTTTTAAGAGAAAAAGAACAAAGCCTGAAACTTGCAAGCTGAAGCTTCTTTTGATCTCTGGATTCCATTGATTTGAGTTGTTTGTTTGGATTGAATTTTTTTGTTTAAGTTTTTGTTTTAGTTTAAGATGGTAACTGCCTTAGATTTCCTCAGCTTGAAATGTCGAACTGAAATGAAGTTAATATGTTTAAAAATAAGTTTACAGGGGATAAAATTTTGTACAGGTTGATATAATATGTTTGTACAAAATCAAGTCAGAGATTTTTTTTCTCTTTTGTGGCTGCATTAATGGTTTGTACAACTTATATACTTGCTTTTCATTTCGGCTGTACATATTTGAGATAATTGGTGGCTAAAGATATACGGCATTAATTGCCTTTGTACAAATATATGTTTATTTGTTTCTTACTTGTTTTCATTTGATCATCTTCTTTTACAAGCCTACATATACTTATATATTTTATTGTCTTCTATATGTTTACTTATTCCATTCTTCCCTTTTGCTTTGTCTTTTTGACTTACTCTTTGCCTTTACAATATTACTTTATAATATTACTTGATAATATAAATAATTTCTATTTTAATTGTTGTTAAATTTTAGCTAATGGGTTACTTTTATATTTTTATACTTTATCTTACATATTTATATTTTATTTCTAGATTAAATATTCATTATTAATTTTACTTTAATACTTATTGTTTGATATTTATTTTTAAGATTTAAATTCAAATTCAATGTGTGTGTATATATATATATAAATTCAAATTTACTCATACGTGCCCGTATACATATATATTCACATAAATACATATATATACAATATTTTAAATTTTAAATGATTTACATAGAATTTATTTGGATTCAGGGAAACTCGAATCAATCTACAGTTAATTTTACAGTTTTAATTCAAAAATTAAACTAATTATCAATTTAAATATATATAAAAATCCGGGATCGTTACATTCTCGGTTGGCTGTTTGGTTCGACTTGCTCTGTTCGACTCGCTTTCGTTCGACTTGGTGACATGGCGCTTGAATCTTTGGATCACTTCTGCCTTTGATGTTGTTTTGATCGAGTCGAACTGTGCATTAATTGAGCGAGTCGAAGTGGAGCATCCTGAGGGATTCGTACAGTGGCTTTGCCAATGGAGTCGAACTCGATGGAGTCGAACAGTGGTTCGAGCGGAGCAAGTCGAAGTGGACTTTCCTAAGGGATGCGAGCTGAGCGAGTCGAAGGAGGCATCTGATGGAGGCGAAGCGGAGCGAGTCGAAGTAAGCGCTTTTGATGGTTGTGAAGCGGAGCGAGTTGAAGCAGGCTCGAAGCAGAGCGAGTCGAAGTGTGCACACCGGATGGATTGGAACTGGAGCGAGTCGAAGTATGGCTCGAAGCGGAGCGAGTCGAGGTGTGCACTTCCGATGGATTCGAACTGGAGTGAGTCGGAGAAGGCTATTTTTACTCAACTTTGCATCGAGTGTAACTTGAGCATACGAACTCGGATTGATTGAGATTTGGAACGTTGACTCTCATAGCTTAGTTTGTCATGTCATACCAATTTTGGCTCGATCCGGACTCGGACAAAATTTGTCGATATCCATAGTGAGCCTATGTATGACTGATCTCTAGAACGGGCCGTCATTGGTTACTAGTCAATTCCTTGGTGTCACGGCCTTGCCAAAAGGCGGGATAACATTTGCCCCCTAAAGTATGTCTTGTGGAAACATGATGTGCTTTGAAGTGCTGCAATCTTCATTCTGAATAGTCATCATCTTTTTTATGAAAGCTATAATCTTCGACTGTTTTTATTGATAATGTAAACTGTTGACGGTCAACTGCTGTACCCTGTATTGTTGCAACTGATTGCTGTATGCTAGTGGTTAGCCGCTTGTTGTTATAATTGTTATCAAATGAGTTTCCAATTCCTGTAAATCTGGAATACTGAATATTAGTCCGTCATACACGCATATATGTTAACCTGACTCTCGTTGACGTTTGTACGTTCACGAGTCGTTGTCAGTTTATTTTATATTGAATTCTGTATCGGTCCTCTCCTGAACCGACGTGAAATTCGCTGTAACAATGCTCGACTGTTGTTTTTGAATGTTCCTTCGTAACGATCCTCTCTTGAATCGATGTGAAGGGTTGAAACATCGAAGATGATTTTTATTGAATTTATGGATGCGAAGTAAGTATTTCGAGTCGATGGAGTTGGCCTTTGGAAGCCGTGATTTGATGGATTCGAACTGAACGAGTCGAAGTGGGCATCTCTGAGGGATGTGAGTTGAGCGAGTCGATACGGAGCGAGTCGAAATGGACTTCTCTGAGGGATGCAAGCTGAGCAAGTCGAAACGGAGCGGTCGAAGTGGACTTCTCTGAGGAATGCGAGCTGAGCGAGTCAAAGTGGAGCGAGTAGTAGTGGACTTCCCAGATGGATTCGAACTGAGTGAGTCGAAGTGCATAGGTGACGGAGTCGAAATGCACAGGAGATGGAGTCGAAAAGTTGTTCGAATCCACTGGGATGTGAATCGTTTATTCCTTTTGCTTTCGAGTCCATATAAATACTCTTTACTTAGCCATATCCCACTTTTTACCTTTTGCTATCTTGCCTCATTTTCGTATCGCTCTGAGACTCGAGACAACCACACAATCTTGCATTCGAACCGATTCATACCTTCAATTACTCGAACTAACTGACAGATCTAGGTAATCCACTAAGCGAATCCACGCGTAAACGATGAGACTCGGTTTTTTAAACACCAAATCAATCAGAGTCGTGATCGATCGAAAATTCCTTGGCCTCAGCTTCGCGTCGATCTGGAGTAGGGGTTTCGAGATGATGAGGCGAAGGCCTTCGTATCGATCGATGGTTGAGCCTTGCATCGAATCGACTGCTTTGAATACATAGATTGATACGAAGGGGTTGCGCCTGATGGATTCGAAACGATGGCCTTGGATCGAGTCGAAAAGGATGGCTTTTGATCGAGTCGAAGTGGAGTGCCTTGGAACGAGTCGAAATGGAGTGTCTTGGAACGAGTCGAAGTGCGCAGCCCTCGGATCGATTCGAACTGGAGGTTTTAATCGAGTCGAAGTGTTGCGCTCCGACCGATTCGAAATCCTTAGCCCCTTGACTGTGTCGAACTTGCACGCCAAACTTCTTACCGAGTCTAACTTGTATGCAAATGACCATGATCTATCGATGCGAACATGGCCCTTGCGAGCGATACGAATTGAACATTAAAAAATTTGAAACTCCTTGCACATTTGAACAATTGACTCCGACGAGCTTCAAACTTGCATAACTGGACTTAATCGTTTCACCGCATATCTGATTGCCTATCGAAGCTCGTCGATGAAACTGGAACTTATCAAAATGATAACAAACTTTAACTTGGAATGATAGCTAATAACTGGATGGTACAGTTGTGACGGTCAGCGATGACGGTCCTTCCGACTGAATTCCGAAGTCTCGTCGTTTACATGCTTTCTTTAATCCTGTAGATCTTCTCAAATGATATATAGTACTGCACTGCACAATACACTCACACACTTTACACTGGGGGATGCACGAGCGTTATTGTCAGTTTAACAATGATTTTTTATAAGCTTGCTAGTCATGGAACCTTCAAGTTCTCAGCAGCCGTAACTCCCGAGTTCTATTCCTCCAACCATAGAGATACTGGTTATTGAAGCCGAAGTTATAGAGCCAGCTCCGGAAGAGCGTCTAGGGGCTCAGTTTATTTGAAATCCAAATGATTCTGTGCCGTTGGGTATCTCCGAAGATATGCTAGGACGGATTTGTTTAAGGCACGGTCTGTCGCTTGACGACGTGTTACTACCTGGGCCAAATGACAGGCCACATGATCCCCCAGAGGGGTTTACTACTTTCAACTGTCACGCTTCCACAGCGGGGACACTCCCTCCCTTCAATCAATATATAAGGGAGATGTTATCATTCCTTGGAATAGCTCCATCCCAGCTACATCCCAACAGGTATGCTTTGTTGAACAACACCTTCATTCTATTTATGGAGATCCTCTTTCGACCGTCGAAACCGATCGAAATCGGATATTTATTTAACGTCAAGAGCTGTGGAGATAGCCCTTCTTTCACCTTCCTAGAAGCGGTCAGAAACTGTCACATTGTAATGGGCTCCTGGGGAAGGCTAAGTTACTTCAAGACGGAATGGTTCTACGTTCGGTGTTCCCTAGGTTTGCTAGGCGATGGTTGGATAGACGTAAGTGTTGTCATTTTTCTCTTGAATCATCGAGATATTATTAACTGACTTTAGAACGACATGCTTCCCCTCTTTTATAGCCGCAATCTCTCGACCTGATGGTGCATACTTCCGAGAGCTAGTTCGGATCCTTCAAGCGTTTCCGGGCGAAGAGAGGCATATCGACTTGGTTCTGTCTGACAGAAATTTGAGGACTGTCGGGCTGATAGAACGGAGGCAAAGCATACAGCTGGAAGGGACACATAGAGTGGTCTCGAAGAAACGGGTGAAGCGCAAAGCGCCCGCAGTCGTGATAGCCGAAGAAGTTGATCCAGAAAGAACACCTACCGATACCGAGCTCCCAGCTGGGCCTTCTGCCGATGTCCAGGATTCGGGAGGAAGAAGAAAAGGCAAGGCTGCTGCTCACAAACGCTCTAAATCTGAGAGATTTAAATCCGTGGTCATGTCTTTACCTTTTCCGGGGATTAGAATTTCGGAGGCTCCTCCCCCGCAAGTAGAGAGTCCTTTTGCAGGACTCACTGATATTCCGATTTCAGATTTTGTGTCATCTCAACATGACGCCGGGATGGAGGAGCTTGATAATGCTCTCGAACTGAGCGGGTCGCTTGCTATGAGTGCGGCCGACATTTCCGGTTGGTCAGGGGGTTGCACATGCATATACTTCACTACACTACATGATTCACAACTGTAAATCGACCAACTTAAGAAGTCACTAACTCTTCCTTCGCTTCTCATTTTCAGGTACTATGTTTGGAAAAGGATCGATGCTCGGGAATCTTCGCGCGGTCCGAAAGGCCTCTTCTTATTACGATTCCCGCCGGAGGGATTCGGACAGAGATCGCGATCGCGATTATTCTAATCAGGATAGGTACAGACGTGATAGGGACAGGGAATACAGACATCGGTCTAGATCACACTCTCCTCCTCCTAGACTTCCGTCTCCACCCCCTGTTTTTGTTCCACACCCGCCAGAGCCTCCTCGCCACAGACCATCTTCTCATACTTCTAGATATGAGACTCATCTTCAGAGAGTCGAGACGACGGCCTCCATACTTACAGAGCAGGTCCCAGCTGAACCAACAGGAGAAGGGGCCCTTAAGCTGGCTTAGATGAGGAAGGACTTTCAGAACATTTGCTTCGATGGCTATGTCTTCCCGCCACACTTAAAAAGAATTCTGTCTGGAGTGGAGAACACGGTGCATGAGTACGTTCATGACATCTACACCCAGTACAGAGAGTGGGTAAAGGCCGCGGAGAAAGCTTCTAAGGTGGCCTTTGAGCGAGCTAAAGCGCTTGAGAAATTGGAGACCGAACTCGCTCAAAGGGACCGGATTATACAAGTGCTTACTGCTGAGGCCGAGTCTTCTCGGAAATTGGAGATTGAGGCCACCAAAAAAGCGGATGAGGCGAAGGCGGCAATGGTGAAGTTGGGGCAGACACATGTTGCCCTGGTGGAGGAGATGGGCCACCGGAACACTACAGTCACCGCCGAGCGGGATGCGGCGGTCAAGAAACTCAATGAACTCAAGGCCAAATTCGCCGACCTGGCCAAGGAAATGGATGATGCAAACAGCGCAGCCCAGGAGGCGTGCGAACAAACTGTTCTGCTTAGGGGTGAGCGGGATGCAGCTGTAGCTAAAGTCTGCAAGGTGGAGGCTGAGGTTGAAGATAAATTGAAGTCGGACGAGTCCAGACTAGAGGCTGACATCGAAGACCTTCTCATTGTGTACAACGCTAACGTGCTGAGGCACAGGGGTCTTGCCTGGCTCGATGATTACCCAACGCATCTCTATAATGCTTGGGGCTGACTGGTCGAGGAAAAGAAGGAGGCGCACCAGGGCGAGTCTGTGGATGAATTTGAACTCGAGAATCGCATTCTGACTGAAGATGAAAAGAAGATTCTTCATGAGTCAATGATTCTGCACGAGAAGGAAAGACTTGGCGCCCAGCACTTTGAAGTAGGAGAGGGTTCAGGGGTTGACCACCATGAAGCAAGTCTTGAAGTTCCCGTGTCAGCCCAGCCCGAATCCTCTTCTGCGGTTGATCCCCAGGCTGTTCCTGCTTATAATCCGGATCAGTGCAGATGTCTCCGGCTGCAGCGCAAGTCACTGATGTTGCCCTGCCGCCTATGAGTCAAACTGAGGAAGGTATTCTGGACATTCCTCATATCTCTCTTAAGTCGAAATCTTCGATCGAGTTAAGTTCTAACAGTTCTCATATTCTTTGTCCAGTGATTGATGCTGCACCGGCCATGCCTCCTGCTACTCAAGAATCATATCAAACGCAGGAGGCTTTTGTGACTGAAGCAATCACCGTGAGTACAGCTGCCCCGCTTGAAGATATGCAGGGGAGTACGATCGTGTTTGATGAGCAGCTGATGGATGAGCTCTTTCGTCGTCACGGCGATCCTCTTGCTGACCTGTCATCTGTCATGAGTGGAACTGATCGTGCTACAAGTTCTTTAATGCCGACTGCTGATGCTCCCAGCGGGGCTCGAGCAGTAACCGAAGAGGAGATGTTCGCTCAAATCGAAATGGCAGCAGCAGCTCATGGTGGCAGCTTTGGAGGTGGGATGGCAGCACCGGGACCTGCTCCGCTCAGAATGATATCTCCTGATGGTACTTTTTTCATCACCAGTGTGCCCATTCCACCTTCTATACTTGATCCGGTTCCTCCGACTCCGCATGCAGGGAGCATTCCTATCCATTCGAGTTCGGAGGAGGATATTGATAGCATGCCCTTGCCTGAAGACCAACCGCCGAAAAGCAAAGGCTCGAAGAGGAAGATTAGCGGTGGCTCCAGCGGCTCCACACCGAGGAGGAAGCCAAGGAAGAAGAAAGATTAGGCATGCTTCCCCGGTGCATTTTAACTTTCATTTTGTTGGCCGTGTATAGATGCGGGTTCGACCCCTGCTAGTAGGAATTTTTTGGAACAAACTTGTATACGAACTTCTTTTACAAACAATAGAAATGAAACTTCTCTTTTTTGGTTTCTTTTCTTTCATTGTGTATTTGTCTAAGTGTTTCAATATCTAGAGTGCACTTGTGAAGTTTCAGATTCTGAATCAAGTTTGTTTTTATTTGCCAAGTTCGGAAACTGTGGACATGGTTTGCGACCGGGAAGCGAGTTGAATTCCGACGTTGCATCGCTTCAATCAATGGTTGATGCTTAAGTCCTGCCCCCCAGTCTTGGGGATGAGTTGTAGATCATCGGTCGACGATCGCTTCTTACTTATAACATGTTGAGCCTAGTGCCACCGAACAGATGTCTGAGGCAAGCGGAGATTGAGTAATGCATCCATGCTTGTCTGATTGTCGACGATCATATCCGCACTCTGGGGAGTCCCATTTGTTTACTGGCGGTTGGTCACGCCGGCTTAAGTTTTAATCATATGTCTGCGATCTAGGGACTTGGAATTGACATTTGTATTCCGACTCGCGCTCTGGGAGTTTGGAGTTGATATTTATACTTCGATTCATGCTTCGGGGACTTGAAGTTGGTGTTTACGCTCCGTTTCGCCCTGTGGGAATCCAGAGTCGATGTTTATACTCCGACTTGCACTCTGGGAGTTCGGAGTTGTTGTTTATACTCCGCTTTGCACTCTGGGAATACGGAGTTGATGTTTATACTCCGGTTCGCGCTCGGGGAACTCGGAGTCGATGTTTATACTTCGCTTCGCACTCTGGGAATACAGAGTTGACGTTTATACTCCGGTTCGCGCTCTGGGAACTCGGAGTTGATGTTTATACTCCGCTTCGCACTCTGGGAATATGGAGTTGATGTTTATGCTCCGGTTCGCGCTTTGGGAACTCGGAGTTGATTTTTATACTCCGACTCGCGCTCTGGGAGTTCGGTGTTGATGTTTATACTCCGCTTCGCACTCTGGGAATACGGAGTTGATGTTTATACTCCGGTTCGCACTCTGGGAACTCAGAGTTGATGTTTATACTCTGCTTCGCACTCTGGGAATACGAAGTTGATGTTTATACTCCGAATCGTGCTCTAGGAGTTCGGAGTTGATGTTTATACTCCGCTTCGCACTCTGGGAATACGGATTTGATGTTTATACTCCGGTTTGCACTCTGGGAACTCGGAGTTGATGTTTATACTCCGCTTCGCACTCTGGGAATACGGAGTTGATGTTTATACTCCAGTTCGCACTCTGGGAACTCGGAGTTGATGTTTATACTCCGCTTCACACTCAGGGAATACATAGTTGATGTTTATACTCTGCTTCGCACTCTGGGAATACGGAGTTGATGTTTATACTCCGGTTCACACTCTGGGAATACGGAGTTGAATGAAGGATTGTCGTGTATCAATCCTTTTTTGACCTTGATGTGATGGCTTGTCTCCGAGCTTGGGTTTCACTTAGCGAGTGATTAGTTGCATCGCAGTCACTCCCTATTTGAATAAATTCCACCGTATGGTGAAACTTAGCTCTCCATGCATAGTGATGGTCATATGAAGCATTTCAAGTAAATCACAGCTCTGGCTCGAAGAGATTGCATTTTATGGCTGAAATAAGAAAACATGGCAAAGTCAGTTGCCTTATTACAAATTCTAATTTCGAAATGCAGAAACAAATTGCAAAATGGAAAGTAATCTAAATGGATAAAGATAGCCTGTCATGTGTAATAGCGGCGAAGGCTCTCGCTATTCCAGGCTCTTGGCAGAGTAAGACCATCGACGGTCGATAATTTGAATGTGCCATCTCCGAGCCTTGGTTCAATAACATACGGTCCTTCCCATGTCGGCTTCATATGCGAAGGAACCGGATAAACTCTTTTCAAGATGAGGTCGCCTAGCTCGAATGTTCGCGAACGGACCTTGGCATTGTACAATCAGGTGACTCGGCTTCGATGCGCAGCTGCCCTCAAATCAGCTTCTTCACGCTTCTCATCTAGTAGATCGAGAGATTCAGCGAGTAATATAGCATTTGTCTTTGGATCATAGTATGTCACACGATGAGAAGGTACTTCTAGCTCGACTGGAATAACGACTTCTGAACCGTAAGAAAGAGAGAATGGACTGTGACCGGTCGCGGTCTTGTGGGTTGTTCGGTAAGCCCATAAAGCCATAGGAAATTCATCGACCCACTTGCCACCGACCTTTTCCAGTCGTTTCTTCAGAATGGATTTTATAACTTTATTGACTGCTTCGACCTGTCCGTTTGCCTGAGGGTGTGCAACTGCAGATAATTTCTTTTGGATGTGAAATCGTTTGCAGAAGTCTTTAAATTCAGCGCTGTCGAATTGGGTTTCGTTGTCCGTAATAATGGTGTGTGGGAGACCGAATCAACAAATGATGTTGCGAACTACGAAGTTGATTACTTTCTCCATTGTTATGGTAGCGAGAGCTTCGGATTTAGCCCACTTTGTAAAGTAATCAACTGCGACGATGGCGTATTTCGCACCACCTTTTGCCAGAGGTAGAGCGCCAATGATGTCGATGCCCTACATTGGAAACGGCCATGGGCTGACCATTTGCGTTATCTCGGTAGGAGGAGCTCTAGGAATCTGGGCATGTTTCTAGCACCTATCACATTTCTTTGCATAATCTGACGCGTCGCGGTTCACGGTCGGCCAGTAATATCTGTATCGGAGTATTTTCTTGGCAAGTGCTTGCCCCCCGGTGTGATCACCACATTCTCCCTCGTGTAAATCGTGCAATACTCGTTTAATTTCGTCGTGAGCGATACACCGGAGTAGAGGAATAGAGTACCCTCTTCTATACATGACTCCATCCTGAATGATGAATCGTGAGGCCTTTCGGAGAACTTGTCTCTTTTCACTCCTACGTTCCGGCAGGGTTCTGTGTTCAATGTAGTTTCTGAGTGGAGTCATCCATGAATCTTTTCCGGGAACGGTTTCGCATACCCCGTCTATTTCTGCCCGGTCAATGCTTGGAGAGGATAACGTCTCTACGGGAACGAGTCCCATTTGCTGAGCTTCGCCTGTGCTGGCTAGCTTCGCCAATGAATCGGCCTTTTGGTTGCATTCTCGAGGTATACAATAGATGGCGTAATAATCGAACTGATTCAGTACTTCCTGAACTCGAGCTAAGTAAGCAGCCAGCCTTCGATCTCTTGCTTGATACTCTCCCCGTACTTGACACACAACTAACTGTGAATCACAATAAATTTCCACAGCGATAATTCTCAAATCTCTAGCAAGCTTTAAGCCGGCTAGGAGGGCTTCGTATTCAGCTTCATTATTAGTCGCATGAAAATTGAACTTCATAGCATAGCATATGGATCGGCCTTCGGGGGTTTCGAGTACAACACCAACGCTCGAACACCGGTCGTTTGATGCACCATCAGTATACAGCTTCCAGACGTATTCGAGGGATTTACTGGTTTTGGGCAAGTCCTCTGGAATGGTAAATTCAACTATGAAATCAGCGAGGACTTGTCCTTGGATTGCTCGTCTTGGAGTGTAAGTGATATCAAACTGACTCGGTTCGATGTTCCACTTGAGTAACCTACCAGACGTCTCAGGCCGCGAAAGGACCTGTCGTAACGGCTGGTCGGTGTAAACAACAATGGGATGCGCCTGGAAATACGGTCGGAGTTTTCTTAATGCAATTAGAAGGCAGTAGGCCAGCTTTTCTAGCTTTGGATAGTTCCTTTCAGCCCTAGTCAATCGTTTGCTGACGTAGTATACTGGCTTCTGTATCCCGTCTTCTTCTCGAACCACGGCAGCGCTGATAGCGTTTTCTGATATCGCCAAGTATGTATACAACTTCTCATGATCAATAGGCTTTGATAGGATCAGTGGTGTGGATAGATGTTGAACTAGTGCTTGGAAAGTGCCCTCGCACTCTGTGGTCCATTCAAAGTTTCGTTTCCCTTTTCGGATCAGATCGAAGAAGGAATGCATTTGTCAGTGGACTTTGAAATGAACCTGCTCAACGCTGCTACCTTTCCATTGAGACTCTGGACTTGCTTTATAGTCTTTGGAGTTTCAAGATTTTTGATTACCCAAATCTTTTCAGGATCAGCTTCGATTCCTCGAGCGTTAACGATGAACCCAAGGAACTTTTCGGATGCAACTCCAAAGTGACATTTCAGTGGGTTGAGCTTCATTTTGTATTCTCGAAGTATGTTGAACATAGTTTCCAGGTCTTTAATACGGTCGGTGGAGAGTCGTGACTTCACAAGCATGTCGTCTACATATACTTCAATTGTTTTCCCCATTTGATTGGCAAACATCCGATTGACCAATCGTTGATAAGTAGCCACGGCGTTCTTGAGTCTGAATGGCATAACCTTGTAACAGTAAAGTCCTAGATTGGTTACGAAGCTGGTATGTTCTTGATCGGGTAAATGCATCGATATCTGATTGTAGCCAAAATACGCGTCCAAGAAGGATAAGAGTTCATGCCCAGTTGTTGAATCTACTAGCTGATCAATTCTGGGAAGCGGGAAACTGTCTTTGGGACATGCTTTATTCAGATCAGAATAATTGACACACGTTCTACACTTTCCGTTCGGCTTTCGGACGAGCACGGGATTCGACACCCATTCAGGATATATGGCATCCCGAATGAACCCATTCGCTTTAAGCTTTTCTACTTCTTCTTTAAGGGCAGCAGATCTCTCTGGATCCATACCACGCCTTTTTTGTTTGACCGGGACATGCCGCGGGTCAATGTTCAGGGTGTGGCTCGCGATGTCCGGCGAGATCCCACACATATCGGAATGTGTCCAGGCAAATACGTCAAGATTTGCCCACAAAAATTCAACCAATTCCTCTTGAGTTTGCTGGCTTAGCTGAGATCTGATTTTTATCATTCTCGAATCATCGCTATTGTCAACTGGGACATCAATCGTCAGTTCAGCCGGGGATGCTTGACTTTCTTTAGATTCTCCTTCGTCTTCCGTTTCTCTCGGGTCAAGATCCTTGAGGAATTGGCTGGGGTGCCCGGGCCTGGGCCCGGGCGTTAATTGTCAATTATCGGCAAAACGGACGCAGAGAGATTCCTCCATGCCCTTTCCTTTCTCCTTTCGCTACGCTTCCCACAGCTCAACAACATAGCAGGATCTGGCGGCAGCCTGATCTCCCTGAATGACTCCTATTCCATGATCAGTGGGAAACTTTAAAGTCAAACACCATGGGGCGATGGCTGCCCTGAATTCAGCGAGGGCCGGTCGGCCCAAGAAAGCATTGTAAGGGGAGTCTATGTCCAAAACAATAAACTGCAACATCCGTACTCTCCGACGTTCTCCAACTCCCAACTCTACTGGCAGTTCCGCCATTCCAGTGGGTATAGTAGCACTTCCGTTGAAACCATGGACTCGGGATTGACAAGGCTTCAAGTCCGTGGCTTCCATTTTCATTTGACCATAAGCTCGCTTGAACAAAATATTCACAGAGCTTTCGCTATCAACTAGGATCCTCTTCATCCAAGCGGGACCTACTTGTGCTGAGATGACCACTGGATCGATAGTGGGAGCTTCGACTTTATTAGCGTCTCTGTTCCTGAACATGATGTCATCTGCCATCGTTTTCTGTTGCTTGGCCGGAGCCCCTTCATCAAAACTACTGCAACGCTCGAAGTCCGCATGCCTGATAGAACTGGCATACGACTCCATTTCCTTCTAGCTTCGATCTGCTGGGTGAGGACCACCACTTATTGTATTGATGACCAACCTCCCGCCTGTACGAGCGGGTTCCTCCTGTCTTTCTTGATTTGGCGCATGATTCTGATTTGATGGGCCCGCACCACCAGACTGCGGCGCCCGCACATACTGATCCAACTTTCGTTCACGTATCAGTTTTTCAATGAGGTCTTGTAGGTGACGACAGTCATTGGTGTTATGGCCATAGCTCTCATGGAATCTACAAAATTTTCCTGTTTGGATTTGTCTTTCAGTTTGCGGTTTTGGGGCAGGTTTCTTGTACTGCATGGTATTGCAGGTCTGCAAATACACATTTTCCAATGACGTGTTCAATGGAGTGTAATTATCGTACATGGAAGCTCTATGCCGTGGGCCACGATTCTGATCGCGTTTTTTTATTTCCATTGTCCCTTTACTGATTCTGTTTATTCTGGATGTTCAACTGAACTATTCTAGAATTATCTCCGGATTGTTTAACAGCGATGTTACTTTGGACTCCTTCGATGTTGGGCCCTGCGGCATCCTACTTCCTAGACTGTTTCGCATCCTCCCTTCTCAAGAATTGGGCTGCCTTGGAATAGAAACCGTCCAATGACGCAGATGGTTTTTCAACTAACCAATTTCCGAACTCGGAATCAGCATTAATCCCCTTAGTCAATGCCATTAGGATAGAGTTATCATTGGGATTGCTTATCTCCGCACACGCAGCATGAAATCGCTCCAAGTAACGTCTAAGTGTTTCTCCGGGAGCTTGTGTAACACTAGATAGAGTGTTAACGTCTTTAGGCCTTGCCACGTGCATACAGAATTGTTCAACAAACTTGGTTGCCATCTGATCAAAATTAGAAATGGATCGTGGCGGCAAACGAGTAAACCACATGGTAGCGATGCCCCCTAGGGAAATGGGGATACGGCACTTTACTGCGTCATCAGCCCTGGCAGCATTCATCAGCCATTCGTATTTCAGGACGTGTTGATTGGGATCAGAACTTCCTTCATAAACTGGCAAAGCTGGCATCCTGAAGTGCCGAGGTGGTTCAGCATATAATACATCATCGGTGAAAGGGGTATGACTTCGGGAGATTCCCCAGTCGTCATTACTGAGACCCTGACTTTCACGGATCATTTGACGAATCATCGCAGGTATATCTGGCATCCGGATACTAGGAGCATGCTGAGCCAAGGTGTGGTCGGGTTCCACAACATGAGTCTGGACCGGACGCAGTCGACGGTCCGTGCCTCGCCTCCTTGGTTCAACATCCTCAGGGACATAAGGTTCGTGAGTCTGCTCTCGTTGGTTACGTTGAGGATCAACTTGGTTTCTAGCATCACCCCCTCGTTCGACAGTGGTGGTAGTAGCAATGTTGCCGGTGACATGGTAAGGAGCAGCACCTCTTCGAGATGAAGGTTCTGTACAGAGACTAGTGGATGGTCCAGTTCTAGGTTGCCCAAGATTCAAAGCAGGTTGGTGTCCCGTGGCTTGGGTGTAGCTTACACCTAGTCGTGGGCGTGTGGATCTAGTTTGGCCATCAGAGGAGGCTGAACTCTCTGTGGAAGAATAGGAACCTTGGTCTCTTCTGGATCTTCTTCGCCTTTGGCGATTCAGCTGGTTAGTCAACTCTGTGTTGGCGCACAGTTGTTCAGTTAGCTGTTGTCGACTCTGGGTCAACTCTTGAAGCAATGTCTGGAATACTTGTCTAGTGATTGGACCTGATGGATCTGAAGGTCCTGCAGCATTTTGGTTGGATGGAGGTGATTGCACGGGATTTTGTCGGTCCCATGCTCCTTGATCAGCAGCTGTAGAAGTGGTACGTGTGCTCACCATAATGAATTGATGAAGTCCTTTCCTAGATCTGACGCAAATCTCAATAGAATGGAAGGGCTTAAAAGTTCTAGATCTGGATCTTCTTCTTGGATTTATGCAATATTATATAGATAGGAGATCCAAAGAGCAGGAGAAAAATCGGGTTTCTCTCAATGAAAGCACCAAAGTGTTTGTACCAAAATTTGGCACAACACTCTTCGGAAGTTTTTGAAGAGATAAAGTGAAGAAATTAAATGGAAAAAGTGGAATTATCTAACAAAAACTCCAAATCTCAGATAGGAAAATAATTAACATGCAAAGAGACACAAGAATTTACAGTGGTTCGGCGTATTGCCTACGTCCACTATGAAGTTGTTTGCTTTATTGATCTATCTTTGATGATTACAAGTGAATTCAATGAATTACAGCAGGTAGTTATGATTTGCTGTAGTGAAATTCATTGGTCGCAGCAGCAATGTAGTTCAGATCTGGATCTGGCAGAGTCTAGGCATTGGAGATCTCAAGAAAGAAGAAGAACCCCTTTTCTGTTGGCTTTGGGGGTCTATTTATAGGCATAGGAGGCTGATATTTCGCTCAGATCTCGGGAGACCCTCTCTGGCACGTGACCAGGTCCGCGCACCCAAGCCCGTGAAGTTTCGGTCCGATCCGTGATCGATACGAACATATTTCGTATCGATCAAGATTTCATCCAATGGAGTCAAAATTTGGCGTGGAAATTCTTTAGCATGCACGTAGTCTCCTGTGAAAATTTCATAGCATTTGGACTTGTAGATTAGGAGATACGATCGATACAAATTGGGATTCTCGGTTGGCTGTTTGGTTCAACTCGCTCTGTTTTACTCGCTTTCGTTCGAATCGGTGACGTGGCACTTGAATCTTTGGATCACTTCTGCCTTTGATGCTGTTTTGATCGAGTCGAACTGTGCATTGATTGAGCGAGTCGAAGTGGAGTGTCTTGAGGGATTCGAACAGTGGCTTTGCCAATGGAGTCGAACTCGATGGAGTCGAACAGTGGTTCGAGTGGAGCGAGTCGAAGTGGGATTTCCTGAGGGATGCGAGCTGAGCGAGTCGAAGGAGGCATCTGATGGAGGCGAAGCGGAGCGAGTCGAAGTAGGCGCTTCTGATGGTTGTGAAGCGGAGCGAGTCGAAGCAGGCTCGAAGCGGAGCGAGTCGAAGTGTGCACTCAGGATGGATTCGAACTGGAGCGATTTGAAGTATGGCTCGAAGCGGAGCAAGTCGAGATGCGCACTTCCGATGGATTCGAACTGGAGTGAGTCGGAGAAGGCTGTTTTTACTCAACTTTGCATTAGTTGTAACTTGAGCATACGAACTCGGATTGACTTGAGATTTGGAACGTTGACTCTCATAGCTTAGTTTGTCATGTCATACCAATCTTGGCTCGATCCGGACTCGGACAAAATACGTCGATATCCATAGTGAGCCTATGTATGACTGATCTCTAGAACGGGCCGTCATTGGTTACTAGTCAATTCCTTGGTGTCACGGCCTTGCCAAAAGGCGGGAAAACAGATTCACGTCGTCGAATGTGAATTTTTGGTTGATCGATTGTTTCTACAATCGTTTTGTGTGATTTGTCACTTTTGAAAATACAAAGGTTTCTATACTAGTAGTAAATATTCAAACACTTTCACAAAGATGATTTCAATACCATTTTTAATACAACATCTTTTTTAAATCCGTCTTCCAATCTATTAGTATATATGAACCTTTACCTCATTCGTACGAGAAATCCAATTAAACGACTTAGCAAAACAAGTGGTATGAAACGCTTGCGTTTACTTTGTCGGTTAATTCTTAGACTTGGTTGATTGAAATCTTGTGACAATTTTCGAGTGGAAATCTACAATTTGTTCGTAAATATTTAAGTTAAGCCAGTGGTTATGGGACATGAAGCTAAACTCATTTATTTACTAGCTTAATGTAACTACACTTTTCATTGATCAATGGTGATCGTTTAATGGTTTAGACTAGCGATCTGCGATGTCTCTTTGTCCGCGTGGGGGACTGTACTCCGTTCTATTGAGCTTCGTCTCATTTTTATAGGCTAGAGACCTACGGGCTTTATGGAGTTCGGTTCATCGGGCGTACCGTTATTGCACTATGTCATTGTTCCGAATTATTTGAGTTCCGAGTTCATCGGGCGCACCGTTATTGCACTACGTCGTTGTTCCGAAATATTTGAGTTTTAGGTTCATCGGGCGTACCGTTATTGCACTACGTCGTTGATTCAACTCATTTGAGTTTCAGGTTCCTCGAGCGTACCATTATTGCACTACGCCATTGCACCGGCTCTATGGTTAGCGACCATGGAATAGCGTTCCGTTTGTGACACACGTGTTGGGGAGTTTTCATGCTCCCGTTTGCGATAGGCCTTCCCCATTTTGTGATTTCTAGATTTCTAGTTGATGATTTCTAGAGTTTGTGTTTCACTAATTTTGATGATATGCATTAATAAGCTCTATCAATATTTGTGTTGTGGTGAATAATTTAAAGAATACGACATTCTTTTTAGTGTTTGAGATGATTTGAGATATTGTATGATTTTTATTGTTACCTTATGTATACTTGTCACAGTATGGCATTTTTGCTATCATACATTTTTATCATATCTCTTATCCTATCTCATTTTATATGATATTTATAGCTAGACTGATCCGTTTATTATTTTCTTCTTAAATAATACTCGGGTCAGACCGAGGTATTTCAGGTGCTTCTGCTTGACTTCTTATTTGGACCATCATCTGATTTTTAGCTAACCACTTTAGATTAGTCGTTTTTGCTTTTATACATTTGAGTTAGAGACGCCTTGATGTATACTTATTCTTTTGTCTAACACTTGTATCTATTCTTTTGTGATGTAGTGGATTTAGTTTGACCACTACTTTGATGTACACTTATATGTGTTATATTCATATCTGTTTCCGCCTTTGTGGTATGAATATCTGTGACTGATTTGTGTTATGCTTATTTCTATATTTGTTTCTGAAGCCCACATAGCCACTGTGTAGTAGCTTTGAGTTTGTATTTGATATGTCGGATTTCCTCTTGAAACGAAATGTAAGTCATATTATCTGACATATCGGTACTCGCACAAAGCAATTACACAGATGGTCGCTCCTCAACAGCCTTATTCTTCGCGCTAGTCGACGGCATTACCTCGTAGTGTCCTTGGCCAGTGTGAGTATAGAGGTGGGGCATCACACCTCAATACATATCACTCATTCACTCGTATTGATCTTCAAACTTTATTCCAACCTGAATTCAGCATTTGAATTATTTGAAAAATAAACACTGATGCAGTAAAATTGAAAAAGAAATATTTGTGCTGTGTAAAATAAAATGTGCATTTTGAAAATATTATTTGCTTCAATTATTTGGGTTGTTTATCATCATTTAATTTTGAATTCATCTTACACGAACAGCTTGTGACATGCACAGTGTATTACTGCACATGCCACAAGGCCGTGCACACCGATATACACTTGGCAAAACTGCAGGGACATGTGAAGACAAGGTTGAACCGGAGCCATAAGCTAGATTCAACACAGGTGCTATCCAAATGCACAAGTTCAATAAAATGGTCAGGAGCAACCCAGACATTGATGTACACATGAAGACAGTTCTATTGAGTCAATTTCAAACCAAACTGCAAACAAATGAACACAACATCAATGTAACTTGTTCAATGAACTGGTCAGAGCAACCTATACCAAACTACAAAGAAACCAAGGCGAAGACCAGATTCAAGTATCATGAGGAACATAGCAGCACAGACTCGAAGAAAAGGAATTCAAGATGAATGCAAATCAACATACTGGAGTTCAACATGAATTGTATACAAGTGCATACTGCAGGCAGTATAAATATGCAAAAATTCATGTAAATACACTAGGCTTAACATATGCAAAAATGTATCAGAGAATACAAGACCACTAGTGATGATACAAGTGCAGTGCAACTCAACAACACATACACATACATACATACATATATATATATATATATGTGTGTGTGTGTACGAATATGATGACACACTTCGAGTAGAACAAGAAAAACAGTACAGGTACACACACACACACACACACACACACATATATATATATATATATATATGTCAACCTGAGAATCACCAGACAAGACACAAGTACACAAAAGAAAATCTCAACAATGCGGTTCACATATGTATATAGTGAATGCAACCAGAGCACCTGAAGTTCAGTGTTCAGATTCAAGAAATCGAAACAAATGCAACTAGACCTGACAACAGTAACACAGATGAACAAGTCAATGCTATAGAGGTGACATCAATATACATGAAGACCAACAGCAAGTGCAACCAGATCATAAAAACATGTAGAACAGTGGACAGAGCTAAATGCAACCCAGACCAATGTCGCACAAATATGAATGCAATGCAACAAGGACATACCAGGAGCATGGAGACTCAAGTGAAACAAATTCGAATGCTTTCAGAAGGTAACTAGCAGGTGACACAAAATTGAACAAGTCGAAGCTCAAAATATTATCACAAATTCAAAGTGACCGAAGTCAATTTGCAGTTACAAAAATTAGGGTAGCTGTGCTTCAAACAAAGTCAACGTCAAGCCAAAAATCAAAGCCGTGATGAAAAAATCGAACAAGCTAAAATCAAAGCCGTGGTGACCAAGCAACCATAACAGCAAATATACGAAATTGAACCGGTCAGGATCATCACCTACAATCAAGCAAAATCGAACGGCTAAACTAAAATTATCAGACGAATTCAAATAATATATTCGATCGAATATTTAGGGAATGAAACCCT
Organism: Allium fistulosum; assembly: GCA_030737815.1. Classification (NCBI taxonomy): domain Eukaryota; kingdom Viridiplantae; phylum Streptophyta; class Magnoliopsida; order Asparagales; family Amaryllidaceae; genus Allium; species Allium fistulosum. Next base: position 785,374,985 of record CM060908.1, read on the forward strand.
ATAAATATCGTGAACATCATCGACATTAAGAATTAATCGAGTTCAAGCAAATTAACCAGAAAAGAAAAAACGAAATCACATACCAAGTTAAATCGAACTCGACGAATTGAAGTAGTCGTGTGCAATTCAAGTGACAATCGATCGTCAAAGCAATCACGAGAATATCAATTCAATCGATCAATAACCAATCGACGTGCTCAAATTTGCAAAGCCCTAAATCTGAAAGAGGAACGAAAGAAGAAACAAGGTAGCCATTTTTCTACGCAAGGATTCAAGGCCGAAGACATAAGAAAAGAAAATGGGGGATTCCTTTTTAATTTGGGCCAGTCTTGTTATATTGGGCTGTTTTTTAAAAAAAATTTAGGGTTTATATTTTTATCTAGTTAATTTTATTTAGTATTTCTCTTTTAAACTTTTGTAAATTCTAGTCGTGTGACTAGGGGACGAATTACGGTGGTGTAGTTCGAGAATTCGCAACTCAGTGACTAAGTTGTGGCAGGGTTTTGAGCGTAGAGTTAGGTTAGTCGATAGCGGGTGTCGCAAGTCTACGTGTGTAAGCGTCTAACTACTTAATTTCTAGTAGAAACCTTGGGGCAGCACGTAGGCAGGGTTTTGCCGAAGTTAGGTAAATCTGTGTTATTCTATTTTTGCTTTTATTATTCTGCTATTATCTGTGCTGCTATTATTCTGCTATATCTGTGTTGCAATTATTTTATATATTTCCGCATTAAATTTTTATAATTATTAGTATCACCTTATTCACCCCCCTCTAGGGTGAAATCGATCTTACAAGTGGTATCAGAGTTAGGAACAGAAGTCGATTTTTATTTTAAAATTTTGATTTTTCAAAAACCAATTATTTTTTTAAAAATTTGAATTTTTAAATGGTTTCTTTTAATAATGCTTTTGCTGAGGGTCGGTCCATAGTTAGACCACCAATGTTCAATGGTGAATATGCTTACTGGAAAAATAGAATGAAATTTTTTTCGAAAACCATTGATGCTTGGAATATTGTTGAGACAAGATATAGGACACCAACTATAATAGTAGATAATCAGGAAATTGAAAACCGATGGATCAATGGACAGATCCAGAAAATAAACTACAGAATGCTAGTGCTAAAGCTATGAATTCTATTATCCATTCATTAGATCAAATTGAATTTAATCGTGTCTCACATTGTCTAACTGCGTAGGAAATTTGGCATACACTTGAAGTGACTCACGAAGGAACATCTCAAGTCAAAGAATTTCGCCTTGCTATGCTTAGTAGCGAACACGAGAACTTCACAATGGCCAAGGATGAGAATGTCAACGAGATGTATGGACGACTTTCCAATCTCGTATACAAATCAAAAGCTCTTGGAAAACCATACACAGAATTGGAAATAGCCGAAAAATCCTCAGAGTTCTTCCACAGAATTTTGAAGCAAAAGTTACTCCCATTCAAGCATCAAAAGATTTGAAACAAATCAAAGTTGAAGAACTCATCGGAAATCTCACCACTTATGAGCTAGAAATGAAATTCAAGGAAGAACGAGAAGGAAGTGATACTCGAAAGAAATCAATAGCTCTTAAAGGAACAACGGAAAGTGATGACGATGATGATGATGATGGAGCAGCTGAGCTGGAGCTACTAATAAAGAAATTCAAAAGGTGGAATCACAATACGGAAATCCAGTTCTAAATCAACAATTAAAAAGCAGAATAGTCAAAGCACTAGACAACTTAGAAGAGCTGGAGATCATATGTCACAAGTGCAATAAACTCGGTCATATCAAGCCCAATTGTCCTCAGAATTGATTCAGCCAAGGAAAGAAATAGAAAATGAGAAGTTTTGCAGCCACTTGGGATGAAACTGATGAAGATAATAAAAGCACTAGCAGTGAGAGTTAAAAAGCAGATCTGTACCTTTGAGGTGATATAACTGACAGTGATGATGACGTGCCAAGCGAGGTATCAAAACTTACTCATTCAGAATTACTTATATATTTTCACGAAGTAAATGGCTGTTTCGAAAGACTTAGGGAGAAATACGCTAAAATTGAATCACAAAGAGATACTTTGATAGATTTAAATAAACAGCTTGATCAATTGGTTAAAAACTATCAAACCAAGAGCCCTAAGTGTGATAAGTGTCCATCACTTGAAGAAGAAATTAAAAAATCAAAAATTAAAATAAAATCGCTTGAAAATGAAATTCTGATTTTGAAAGAAAGTGAAAGCACGAGGAGAGAAAATTCTATTAAAAAGTGCACACAGTTATTGAATGAAAATGAATCTCTTAAAACACAAGTCCAACAATTGTCTACAACTTTAGGAAAATTTTCCAAAGGAGAAAGATCGCTAAATATGCTATTAGGGATACAAACTGTTAATACTGTTAGACAATGACTTGGATATAATCAATCTGAACTTGTTAAAAGCGAAATTAATCGTGTCAAATCCGAATGCACAATTTGTAGAAAAATTGGACACAATCAAAACAACTGTTGGTATAGACCCAAAAACCTGAAAACCATACCAATTTGGGTTCCAAAAGGAACGAATATAATATCCCTTAAAGTTAAACAAATCTGGGTGCTAAAAGGAACAAATATAAATAGTTTTGGGTCTAGTCAAACATATTTTTCAAAATCATTTGCCACTAACAACCATGGACCTATAAAAAAAGGTCACACAAATCTTTTCTCGTGTAGGTGTGGTGGCAGGCTAAGGAACAACAACAGTGTTACCTGGATTCTGGCTGTTCCAGGCACATGATGGGCTACAAATTAAAGTTCCTTAGCCTAGTATAAAGGTGGCAGAATCACAATGGGCAACTACGAAAAATTATCGTAAAGGTAAAATAGATAACGGTACATTTATCTTAAACAATTTATTAAATGTGATAATTTGCACCATAATCTGAATTAAATCAGCCAGTTATGTGATAAAGAAATGAATGTTGGTGATGTTACACGTGGATATATTTGTTCTAAATCTGACACTATGTTCACTGTTTATAAATTTGCACGATTTCAATTCAAATCCAAAAGACTTTCGTTTAAAAGCTGTTAAAAACGATTTTAAGATATTTGCTGCAACTTCACAGTCTGGTCTATAGCATCCAACTAATGATAATCTTAAGTCAAAGGGAAATTCGGATGCAGAATACACTAGTAATCTAGTTGATAGAAAAATTACTGGTGGAACGTTATTTATGTTGAGATATTCAGTAGTTGCATCATTTTCAAAGAAAATATCTGCATATTTTTCATTTCAACTAATTTTCAAATAGCAGACATTTTTCTTATAAAACCCCTTCCAGAAAATAGTTTTTTGTTGAACTTGTTTCAGATTAGTCATTTTAGAAATTTTGATTTTATAATTATTTTTGAAATTGATCTTAAATGACTACATTAACTAATCTGACTCCCTACCGATTATCGAAAAGATAAATAGTGAGTGAAAGTGATGAGTGTTGATATTAATCATATATTATAACTTGAGACAGTATATTTAGTAAATTTCTTTTGAAATTTAAACAAGATTTATAATAACTTTTGATGGGTAAAAATTCCATGACCATCTCTATTTCTATCATATTTCTAACGACCATCACTCATCAAAATCCAATATAGTATGTCAATATGTGGTATTTTAAATAGGAAATTATTCGTTTTTATTTTATTTTTTTAATAAAAACATCCAAAGTATTCACTCTCATTTAAAAGTTCTCACGGTTATGCATGGGTGAATTACTTGGAACATTTGTATACGTGCTTTCATGCTCATTTAAAAGTCCCTACGGTTATGCATGTATGAAACACATATCAAAATTGATTATTAAATAGACAAGTTGATTCTAATCCCATTTAAAAGTCCTCACGGTTATGCGTGGTTAGAAGATGCTTGAATTCATTTTTTTTTATTTTTTTAAATTTGGGAATACTACTAATCCCATTTAAAAGTCACAACGGTCATGCATGGTTAGTAGGTATTCAAATTCCTGATATAAATATACCACAAATAGAAACAACTATGTGGTTTTATATGATGACATCATCCCTATCATTCTAAAGTGGAATATGCATCAAATAGAGTATTTATGATTTTTGTTTGATTTTTTATTGAAATTTAATATTTATACTCGATTGAGTATTAATGTTGTATTAATGTCTATCACTTTATCTCTATTTTTTCTAACACTATTACTCTTTTGCTGATAACAAAAGGGGGAGAGAAAAGCTAATATTTTGACAAATAAAGGTCAAATATTTTATTTTATATTTTCTATTTGCATCTAGATTCATTTGCATATTTTTATTTATTTTCATGCATATATGAAGGGGAGCTTTGTCGTAGAGAGGGAGCATTCAAATAGGGGGAGAAAATTGAATGATCAAATACATTTAATAAATGCAAAATCTTAAATATATGTTTGTTATCATCAAAAGGGGGAGATTGTTGAATATGCTAGTATATGATTTTTGTTTGATGATAATAAACACACACACATAGATATATATATATATATATTCATTTAAATATATTTGTTATTGTACTATTTTATTTTCACATAATTAAATAAATATTTGCTGAATAAAATAAATAACACATAATTTAAATTCAAACAAATATTTTATTCAAACAAATATTTTATTACAATCTTGAATAGTACAAATGAGCTCTCACTACATATACATTTTCAATTAAAATACAAATTCGATTTCATCTCAAATCTCATTTTACATTGTTCACCTCACTACATATCACTCATTCACCCATATTGATCTTCAACTTTATTCCAGCCTGAATTCAGCATCTGAATTATCTGAAAAATAAACACTGACGCGGTAAAATTGAAAAAGAAATATTTGTGCAGTGTAAAATAAAATGTGCATTTTCAAATTATTTTCCTAAGTTATTTGGGTTGTTCATCATCATTTAATTTTGAATTCATCTTACATGAATAGCTTGTGACATGCACAGTGTATCACTGTACATGCCACAAGGCCGTGCAACCGATATACACTTGACAAAACTGTAGGGAAAGGTGGGCATAAGGTCAAACCCGAGCCATAAGCTGGATTCAACACAGGAGCTATCCAAATGCACAAGTTCAATAAAATGGTCAGGAGCAACCCATACACTAATGTACACATGAAGACAGTTCTAATGAGTCAATATCAAACCAAACTGCAAACAAATGAACACAACATCAATGTAACATGTTTAATGAACTGGTCAGAGCAACCTATACCAGACTACAAAGAAAGCAAGGCCAAGACCAAATTCAAGTATACATGAGGAACAGAGCAGCACAGACTCGAAGAAAAGGAATTCAAGATGAATGCAAATCATCATACTGGAGTTCAACATGAATTGTATACAAGTGCATACTGCAAGCAGTATACATATGCAAAAATTCATGTAAATACACTAGGCTTAACATATGCAAAAATGTATCAGAGAATACAAGACCACTAGTGATGATACAAGTGCAGTGCAACTCAACGACACATACATACACATATACATATATATGTATGTACGTATATGTTGACACACTTCTAGTGGAACAAGAAAAACAGTACAGGTACACACACACACACATATATATATATGTCAACCTGAGAATCACCAGACAAGACACAAGTACACAAAAGAAAATCTCAACAATGCGGTTCACATATGTATATAGTGAATGCAACCAGAGCACCTGAAGTTTAGTGTTCAGATTCAAGAAATCGAAACAAATGCAACTAGACCTGACAACAGCAACACAGATGAACAAGTCAATGCTATAGAGGTGACATCAATATACATGAAGACCAACAGCAAGTGCAACCAGATCATAAAAACATGTAGAACAGTGGATAGAGCTAAATGCAACCCAGACCAATGTCGCACAAATATGAATGCAATGCAACAAGGACATACCAAGAGCATGGAGACTCAAGTGAAACAAATTCGAATGCTTTCAGAAGGTAACTAGCAGGTGACACAAAATTGAACAAGTCGAAGCTCAAAATATTATCACAAATTCAAAGTGACCGAAGTCAATTTGCAGTTACAAAAATTAGAATAGCCGTGCTTCAAACAAAGTCAACGTCAAGCCAAAAATCAAAGCCGTGATGACCAAGAAAAAAATCGAACAAGCTAAAATCAAAGCCATGGTGACCAAGCAACCATAACAGCAAATATACGAAATTGAACCGGTCAAGATCATCACCTACAATCAAGCAAAATCGAACGGCTAAACTAAAATTATCAGACGAATTCAAATAATATATTCGATCGAATATTTAGGGAATGAAACCCTATAAATACCATGAACATCATCGGCATTAAGAATTAATCGAGTTCAAGCAAATTAACCAGAAAAGAAAAAAGGCAATCACATACCAAGTTAAATCGAACTCGACGAATTGAAGCAGTCGTGTGCAATTCAAGTGACAATCGATCGTCAAAGCAATCACGAGAACATCAATTCAATCGATCAACAATCAATCAAAAATCAATCGGCGTGCTCAAATTTGCAAAGCCCTAAATCTGAAAGAGGAACGAAAGAAGAAACGAGGCAGCCATTTTTCTACGCAAGGATTCAAGGCCGAAGACATAAGAAAAGAAAACGGGGGATTCCTTTTTAATTTGGGCCAGTCTTGTTATATTGGGCTGTTTTTTTCAAATTTAGGGTTTCTATTTTTATCTAGTTAATTTTATTTAGTATTTATCTTTTAAACTTTTGTAAATCCTAGTCATGTGACTAGGGGACGAACTAGGGTGGTGTAGTTCAAGAATTCACAACTCAGTGGCTGAGTTGTGGCAGGGTTTTGAGCGTAGAGTTATATTAGTCGATAGCGGGTGTCGCAAGTCTACGTGTGTAAGTGTCTGACTACTTAATTTCTAGTAGAAATCTTGGGGGCAACACGTAGGCAAGGTTTTGCCGAAGCTGGGTAAATCCATGTTGTTCTATTTTTGCTTTTATTATTCTGCTATTATCTGTGCTGCTATTATTCTGCTATATTTGTGTTGCAATTATTTTATATATTTCCGCATTAAATTTTTATAAATCACCCTATTCACCCCCCTCTAGGGTGAAATCGATCCTACACTATAATCCTGAGATTACGACTTATGGCATCATCAAGATCGTCATCTTGCTAAGTCACTAATCTATGTCAACTTTAGTCGACTAATAAAAACAAGCCATGTCACTCTCCAACTACTATAAATAGAAACCTACACCCACATAAGACGAGGCTTCACTCTTCACTCTCTTTCTTAGCACAAATAATTTTTTGGGACTTGACATTTCTAAGCTGTCTTAAGAGCTTGAGAGTGGTTCTAATGACCAATGAAGAAGAAGGTGACTCAAACTTTTGATTATAAGGACCTTTAAAAATGGGAATTACATATTGAATCCAACCTTGACTTTTTAGACTATAACAGTAGAGATGACTTGAACTCTTTGCATATTAATCATATGATAATAAATATTGCATATGTACTCGAATTTAATATTATTTATGAAAGGAAGATAACTTGAACCTTGGATATTTCTAGACATTTTGGACATATATTACTTTGATTACTAGCGTATTTGGAATTTTATTTGAATTATATACCTTTTAAAGTATTTTGATATTGAATCAAAAATTAATTTAATATTTTGATATTTTGAACTCGAGCACTATTTTGAAAAATGACCAAAATGCCCTTGCTTTCAAAAAATATTATGAAAATTGAAAAATATACAATATATTGCAAGCACGATGGTCAAAGGATTTTTTGAATTCGATTATTTTGAAAATGTTATCAATTTTTGAATAATCTGCATAAAATAATTTCATGATTATGTTATCGTAGGTTAATGGAATTCCCCTTGCGACAACTGCTTTTTTCTCTCAACATGCGGCAGTATCTCTCCCCTTCAACATGCAATAACCATCTCAATATGTGACAACCCCCTTTCCTCAATTTGCAATAATATAATACCATAGCAAATTTCCCCTTTCTTATTAACCTATGACAACCCTTTATTTAAACCCACAACAACCCCCTCTTCTGCCAATAACAACCCCTCCTTAAATTGCGATAAGACTGCCACCAACCTGCGTTAATAAATATACTCGATCTCATCCTACCATCAACCAACGACAACCATAGATCTTTTGTCTTCAATCTACGATAACCTGAAAAGCATTGAATGTTTTTATATGTATATGAAGATCATGTACAGCAATAACTCCGATCAAGGTGATTGTCGCTGATGTGCGCATCTAGCAGACTTCAAGAAATTATCAAACGGAAGTCTTGATCAAAATGAATTCAGCAACCAACGTCTACTAGCATGTATTGACCATAGGTGTTCAGGAAAAAGAGAACCCATTAGGGTTTTGATCGAAAAAGCAAGTGATGGTCAGAGGCTAAATTCTATCATCCATGCCCTTAAAAATCAATGAAACCTACCAGTGTGAAGCTAGCCTTCCACTACTAGAAAAGGCTGAAATACCAACAGCAGTTGGCGATGGCTTTCGACGGTAATTTTTCGACGGCTTTCGATGGGTCGTCGACGACCATCGAAAGCCGTCGCATATTCGCGAATTACAGGCCTCAGCCGAGACCTTTATTTCTCATTCATTCAGCACGTAAAAAATAAATCAAAAACCCAAAATCCCAATTTCTTGCCTCCAATCCCCAAATTCAGGTTTCTCGATCCTCCATGGCTGCTTAATCACAGTATATTGCTTTCAATCTCAAGTATAATCTCTTATTTTCGCAAAAAATCTAATTTTTATCCTAAATCTAGATTTACATAAGTTGATAAATTAGGGCTAATTAGTGATTCAAATTGTTTCTAATAGCCTAATAATGGTTTATAGTATCACATGGTATACCTATTTCATTTGTTAGCATGAAATTGTTAAAAGTAGGTATAATTTGTGATTTTGCGTGTATGTGTAAACTATTATGTATGTGTTGTTTTTACCATTGTCTTGTGTTAATTGGAATAAGCCATAGAATTTGAAAGCAAGTTAGTTATCGAAAACAGAGAGACATTCTACTTCAGTCAGAGTTAGAATCATCCATGTCCATTGCTTTTAAACATCTTGACTTGTATAAAAATGAATGCATGAGTCTAAAAAAGAAATTGACTACATTGGAAAATGACAAAAATATTGAAGCAACCTTATTCGATAAAATATGCGGAATAATGTGGTAAATTAATAATTTTTTGAAATATATAAAATTAGTAAATTTTCAACCGTTTACAAACAATAATATATTACATAGTAAATAAGAAGACAAACAATAAAACTTCCACTTTTTGTATAAGCTACTTTTTTATTACATCCCTTAGAGAGTTTTTATCCCCGTCCGACAAGTGTTGTACATGATTGTTATATTAATATCTGTTTTTGTCATAAAACGGACATTTATATTCATCTGGTACAATACTTGTTGGATTAGTCCCTGTATTGGACAAGTTATAAACACAGTAAACAATTTCATTTCGTACATTATTTCATTTTAAATGGCTCATAAAATTTCGCCGTTTCTTTTTTTTGTTTCCTATGTATACCCATTTGTGTACAATGCAGAAAACAAAGAGGGAGTGCTGTCGAAATTTTGTTGAATCATTTAAAACGAAATAATGTATGAAATGTAAGTGTTTACTGTGTTTGTAATGGAAATAGGATGACTGACCAGCAAAAAAGAAAACCATAAACCAACATTTCAATATTGTATTCTTAAGTAGGGTTTAATTAACGCGTATAAGTTTATGTATCGATTCATTGAAAAATAAAATGTCAATTCGTAAAATGGCCAATATTTATTTTTGAATATGTGACATATTTTTTCAAATAGGAAAAATGATTGATTATTTTGTTGATCGAAGAAGATGGATGTATCAAAAAAGGGGATTGAGAGGCTCAATAAAAAAAGATTTTTATAATTGTATAAACGTATTTGTTGAATTCACTTTAAGTAATAACGGAAACGATGTAGAAATTCGTTGTCCGTGTAGTAGGTGTAAACATTTGAATTATTTGTTACCCGACATTGTGAAAGTCCACTTGTGCAAAAACGGTTTCGTACCGGAGTATTATGTTTGGGATTGTCATGGAGAAGTTGTAGCACATACTTCTGCAGAGTCTGAATTAGAGATTGCTGGTAATGAAATTGTTTTGACGAACTGTATAAAAAATATGGTTAAAGATGCAATACGATCAATGTTCCCTATGGTTGAAGTTGACGACGACGATGTAAATGTTGAAGAACCAAATATTGAAGCAAATAAAGTTACAATTTATTGGATGCTACTAAGAAACCTCTTTGGGATGGTTGTAAAAGCGGCACTCAGCTATCAGTAACCGCATAATACATTGCGATGAAGTCAAAATACAACATCACCAAAGCCGGATTTACACCTGTTGCATAGGTTACAAAAAGACATATGTCACCCGATAATTTAATGTGTGAAAATTACTATGAAGTTAAAAAACTTATGTTGGCTTTTGGTTTACCTTATCAAAAAATAGACACATGTTTATGGCTGCATGCTATTTTGGAAAGAGGACATCACTCTTAGGATGTATAGAATATGTAACGAGGAAAGGTACAATCCAAGACAAAAAGGGAAAGGAAGTTCCATACAAACGTATGCACTATTTTCCCATCACTCCTAGGCTTCAAAGATTATATGCATCTTCTGTAACTGCACCTCATATGAGATGGCATAGTGTGAGAACAGAGGAAGAAGGTACGTTGACACATTCTTACTGCATGGAAGAAACACGGGCATTTTCTTTACCGAATGGTAAGAAAATTTCATGGTTTGACTGCCATCGATGTTTTCTCCATGTCAATCATCCCTTCAGAGGAGATATAAATTTTTTTTAGCTAATAGAGTAGAAACTAGACAAGCACCAACAATATGGTCAAGCGAAGACATATACGAACTTGTAAGGGACTATCCAAAGATATATGAAACTGGAGTGCAAACAAAAATTGCAGGTAAATCGACTTTTCATAATTGATGCAAACAAAGTATATTTTGGGAGTTGCCTTATTGGAAAGATCTTCTGCTTTGTCATAATATTGACGTGATGCACAACGAGAAAAATGTATTTGATAATGTTTTTAACACAATTTTGAATGTCAAGAGGAAGACTTAGGATGATTTGAAATCAAGATGCGATATACAAGAATTATGCAAACGTCCTGAGCTTCATATGAAACCAAACAACAGTAAAAAATCCAAAGTGTGTTATGAGTTAGATAATAATCAAGTTAAAGTTGTGTTAAAATGGGTGGAGGGATTAAGGTTTCCTGATGGGATTTCATCAAATCTTCGTAGATGTGTTGACTTTAAAAATGGTAGAATGAGTGGAATGAAAAGCCACGACTGTCACATAATGATGGAAAATTTATTAACCATTCTATTCAAAGGACTATTGCCCTTAAAAGTTTGGAAGGTAATAACGGAACTTAGTCTGTTTTATAAAGAGCTTTGTTTGACTACTTAAAAAGTGCAACGTTTACGTATACTTGAAGAAGATATCCCTATATTGCTCTGCAAATTAGAGAAAATATTTCCACCGGGTTTTTTAATGTAATGAAACATTTACCCGTTCATCTCTCATCTGAAGCACGACTTCAAGGTCTTGTGCAAAATAGATGGATGTATCCATTCGAGAGGTATGAAATATGTTACCTGTTAATTTAATTACATTCAGAAGTTAAAGTTAATGCAAATTAATTTTGCATAGATACTTGAATCATCTGAAGAAAAAAGTGAAGCAAAAAGCACAAGTTGAAGGTTCGATATGTAAATCTTACATAGAAGAAGAAGCTTCGTTCTTTTTCTCTCACTATTTCAGTGACCATGTGAACATATCATTTGAAAGTGTTCCACGTAATGATGAAGGCGACGAACAAGAGTCCTCTCAAACAACGTTATCTATTTTAGACAACTTGGTCGACCTTCTGGAAAATGTGTAAAAGTATGGTTAGATGATAGAGATCTTCATGTAGCACACACTTATATTCTTCTTAATTGTACTGCGGTTGCACCATTTGTTAGGTAATATGAAATAATAATTTTTGATTTATTCATTTCAATAATGCATGCGCGTGTAGAATTTAATGCAATATTTTATTCATATATGCAGTATTTATGAAAGTGAACATCCACATGAAGATCTCGGTAAAGAATTTTTTGATTGGTTTTCAAAGTACGTTTATGAACCGAGAAATTGTGTGGTCGACAAAGGATTGAAACATCTTGCGTTGGGACCAAAAAGAATTTCGTCAATGGATATAAATTTAACACCAAAAAATACAGTGCAGAAAAATTAACTAATAATACAGGTGTATTTGTTAAAGGTAGTGATGATCCAGAAAATCACATAAATGATTTTTATGGCGTTTTAACTCAAATTTTGCAACTGACATATTTCTCACGACCCGTGGAGGATGTGTTTCGGTTTAGATGCAATTGGTTCAGCAATGTTCTAGGTTCTGAAATTAATGTGCACAAGGATTATAATCTTATTGAAATAAAGCACACATCGCATAATCATAAGTACGATCTTTTGTACTAGCCAAACAAGCATTTCAAGTTTATTACGCTCCTTATCCGTCTTTAAAAAGAGGTAAAGCAGATTGGTCAGCAGTTTTTAAAACAAAGGCAAGATTTACGTTTGATGGGAAGAATATTCCAAACGAACAAGCTTATTAGGCAGATCTTGAGAAAAGCAACGAAAAAATAATAACAGACGATCGTACTGATTTCGGACCTCTGAACGATGAATCAAATGTTTTGGTAAAAGCATTCGAGAGTAGGGAGGAAAATAGCATAGAATATGAGACCGAATCTGAATCAGAAGACGATGAGGATTGATATGAATATTATGTTGAATTCTTATGTATTATGCAATTTATGTAATTGATGAGATTTATTTTGCAAGTTATGTAATTTATGTCATTTATGAAACTGAATCTGCTTATCGTCATTTACATCATTTATGTCATTACCATTTCTGTCATTTATTTAGCAATATATGTTAAAAATGCAATGTATTCTGCATATCGTCGGAATATGAGACCCAATCCGAATCAGGTATATTTTGTACTTTATGTACTTTATTTCATTTATGTCATTTAACTACAAACTATATTTCATTATTATGCTATTATTCTCTTTTAAAATGATGTATCTGTGATAGGTATCATGTCGTCCAGAAGGAAGAGTTCTTCTCATTCTTCAGGAGGCAATGGCAGCGGTCCATTGCAGCCGCCACAGCGTCCCGCTGTGTATCTGGTACCTAGAGCGGAGGGGTAAGTATTAAACTTTTTTCAGCATCGTAAATATTTTGTTTACGATATAATAATCTGTATCATATTTAACACAGGGGGTTTGACCTACAGCGGTAAGTTGTAGTTCTATCAGTTTCGAGAGATTCGTACAAGAGTAGGATGACGGCATGTTGGCCCAAGCGGGATAATATCCCTTCCCACATCCTAGAGTGTATATGGTAGGATTTCATTGTAAGTATAATATTCTATTTTCTAATTCATAATTTTTTTGTCGCTTATTTATTGTTCACCTTTTATTGTTTAATTATTTGTTGCTTTTTATCATGAAATGCAGGCCGCAGTCGACATACAATCAGATGACCTGCAGCTGGTACGACACTACTGGATGCAGAAGATGAGGAAGAATTACCGGGATTCTATGTCAACTGTGAAACATAAAGGGCAGAAGCCAAACTGGATGGGATCGAGTGTGTGGGAAGGGTGGTTGGCACATTGGGATAGTGACGAAGCGAAGGTAAGTATACTAAACTTTTATTAATTATTTGATTGATACGTAAATATCCAAAAATATTTGGTAAGTAAATAATGTATTGTTTAGTTAAATGTATAGTCAGAGTCGAAAAGAAACTCTATAAATAGGAACAGAAATCCTGTCACTCATCGAGAAGGGTCCAAGTTGTTCCAAAAATATTACCACGAGTTAGTAAATTTATTAAATGTGAATTTTAAATAGTTATTGTGCTATATAATTTTGAATATACAATAATAGTACATAATAACCAATTTCAGGAAGCTAAGGCGCATGGTCCCGTATCGTACATGGATGTATTTACCCGTACTCATGCCGTCGAGCATGTAAACCCATACGAGACAGTTTCATATACATGGCATGACGATAAATCGAGAAAGAGCAATGTAAGTATATTTTAGTTTATATACTATTAGTAACTGTTTTAATTATTAAAGTATAATGAATTAAGATATCATGCTATTAATTTCAACTGTATTTTTATTTGTTCATGCAGGCATGCTTTTTGGAACAATGGCAGAAACTCCTGGAGGAAACCGGTCGAGAGCAACTGACGACGAACGAGGAGGACGTCATTTTTGAGTCAGTTATGCATCCACATTCATGGAACAGGCGCTATGGCTTTGGTAATCAAGTGGTAATGAATAATATATTAAGATATAACAATTTAGTAACTTCCAGTTCTAAAGAACTTCACATCGCTTTAGTTTCTATATAAGTTTATAGATATAACAATTAACATATTATGCTGTAGCTTTGATAATAAGATTATAGTAATTGAACTTTTACTAAATTAAATAAGTATTGTAGGCCGGTAAACAGAGGAGAGCCAGCCAAATCAGAGCTCAGATCGATCTAGCAGAGATCGAAGAGTTGAGAGCTAGGGTGGCACAGATGGAGGAGCAAAACCGTTGGCAGACCATTGAGATGACACAACTGCTAGACCAGCGTATTGCTGAGTACATGCAGTAGTATGGTGGCCGCTTTCCATCTTTAGCTGGTTCCGGAGGTTCTGGAGGTGATTAACAAGAGTGATAGGTATGTTTTTTGTTTTGCGTCATTGTTTAGTAATTTTTGATGATACATTAAGTTGGTGGAGTTGGATACTTTGAAATGTTGTGTATATTGTTTAATGATACATTTGGTGATGGTAATTTTGACATTTGGGAGTTGATGGTGGGGAGTTGATGAAGGATTGGTGTATATTTTGTACAATGAGATGTATGTACATTATGTTACCGAAGTGTTGGTTTGATTTTATGCAAGTTATGCTTGGTTTATTTCTTTATGTGATTTGAGTATATTTATATGATTTGATATTATATTGAATATCTGTATTGGATATGTTCTTGTGTATGTGAATCAAGATTTTAAATATCGAATTTCGATCACGTTTCATTTCAGAATTTTTACACAAGTTATCTCATATCGGGGGAGATCTCGGATGAGATGAGTACATATCGGGTGTACATCTCAAATTGACATCTCGGGTCTTATAATGCATCTAGGGAATATCTTGGATGTACTTATGTGTGTAAAATTGATGTGTCAAAAATTTATTTAACGGTTATAACTTTCATAGTAAAAATAAAAATGGTAACATACTTGATTTACATGGAAAAAGGAATATTTTTAGAAGAGTAGTAGCTTGATTAGCTTAATTGATTTGGTAATGATTGAATAATATCCTTTTATTTGTACATAATAAAGAAGCGAAACCTTTCGCTATGACTCATTAAGATGAAAAGTAAAGAATATGTTCAAGAAGTTGGTAAATTATAATTGGATTGAGTAGTTTCTTTTGAATCAATATGAAAATAAAAATATTATGCAAAATAAGAAAAATATATAATTTTGGGTGAGATCTCGGATTGAGATTTTGATCCATATTTCGGGTGAGATTTGAATATCTCGGACGAGTTGAGTGTCGAGGGAGATATGGAGGAGATTTGGTGTCTCGTCTCGTTTAAGTGTGAAAAGGAGATCTCAGAGGAAATCTCGGGCGATATATAGGAGATTTAAAACCATGGTGTGAATATATTATGTTTCTAGATTGTGTATAGTACGAAAGAACGCGGCAGAAAATGCAAAAAAAAACTTCAGGTTTTCTGACGGCTTCTGACGGCCCGTAGGTCGAATTTTTCAGATGGCTTCGGACGGCTTGCAATGGCAAAATTCCAACGGCTTCCGACGGCTAACGACGGTTTATTTGCACTCCCGTGATTGTCCATGTGTCTTCGACGGCCGTCTGGAGTCGGCGGTATGTCTGTTGGTAGCCGTCGAAAATATTACGATGGACGTTGTTGGAAGCCGTCGGAAAAACTGTGCAACAATGGGTATTGTTGCGATGGCTATTTCCGTCAGCTTCCGACGGATTTCGACGGTCGCCGACGGCCGCCAGCCATCAGAAATTGTACGTTTTCTTTTAGTGTTCCCTCTATACTACGATAGTTACGCGACCACCCAGTAACCCATAATAATGTCGGAAAAATCAAAGTAATGATATCCATTATTAAGATTACAATTCTGATCAATCCATGAAGAGTTAAGATGATTGGCCATCATAGATTGATTGCATTCGACGAGATCCATGAGCCAATGTAATCAATTTGAAGAACGAAATTACTGATCAAAAATCATAGATGGACGACCACAATTAGCCATATCTATTCAAAAAATCCAAATAGGGGGTATCTTTTGACAAAATTGGTATTTTATAAAGATCTCGGAAAAATATGAGCAATGACGAAGATCGTTTTCACATATCCATCCCTTTATGAGAGAAATTGATAATTAAAGTTCGAAAAATCAAACAAAGATCAATTCTGGGAAAGACGGTATTCATAATAAAAAGAATAGTTTATCTTTAGATTATGATGTTATTCATCAGAAAAGGAATAGGCCATCTTCACACAGTCAATGCGATGATAAAATTTCCTTACCAAACGTAGGTCCTTATCTAATAATGCGGCTCAAAAGCATCATCTTTTAGTTTAACATATTAATTATCAGTAGAAAGTCTAATTAAGGAAAATGATCTTCTATTTCAAAAGTAAGAATCCAGTTATCTATTGCAATGGATGTTACTACCAGCCTAATGGTAAACAAGGTTTGTTAGAAAGGTGTTATCTTAGTCCTCTCATACGATAACTTTCTGAACAAGTAAATATCCTATGTTATTTAACACCCTAGATTACATCAATCAAAGACTGTAGAAGTTTGGATTTCTTTATCAAGTATGGATCTTTTCCCGATCTTCAATCTCGAAACATGGATTACTGATCTTCTTTATTCATATCTAGATGATGAACTCCAACCATAAAATGATTAAGATGAAATACTATTTTGATCCCTTGCTTCATATACATCTTTAGGAAGTTTCAATGTAGAGATATTTTGAAGGAATAGATTTTAGAAAGATAAATGGAAATAAAGTGGCTTAAGGAAGATTAAGAATTAGTAATCAAGGATGTCAGCGTACCTATAGTTAGATAAACATTGATAATTAAATATTTGGAAAAGGAAACACTGTTATGAGATAAATGAATCAAAGAATTTAAGATGCTAAGCGCCCTCTAATACTATAATCAACCAAGCACTGTATGAAAGTATTAGTCGATCCAATATCTAAAAGTAGCAAGTACAAAAGAAATAGATACGACTATTGAGTAAGACTCAACAAAGGGTTTCATAAAGGGTATTCTAATAATATGAAGTTGACGAAGAAAGAAATAATATAAGGACATTAGTTACTTTGAATAATTTTGCTTCTACCACTAATGCTTGGCATTTTCGATTGAACAGCCTAAAAAGAAATTTGGCTTTCCTAAAATTAATATAAAGTTTGCAATAGCGAAATTAACTATTTTACTAAATAGGAAGATGCCAAGACATAACCCCACAGAAGAAGTCTTGAAGTTTTTAGTCGAGAGCACAACTCTTGAACCAAAGTTATTTCTAATAATAAGGACTCAATTTGAAAATGAAGAAGTCCACCTAATTTTGTGAAAGATACAGAATAGTAAAGAGTTTTTCTTCGATAACCTATCTAAAAGTTGATATGAAAATAAAAGCTACAACAAGACAATCAATAATACTCTCAAAAAGCAATTGGTTGGGTTATTGGGTAAAGCAACTATTCCTAGTTTTGTGGTCATATAATATTTGAGAAAAAGTAGCCACTAGCATTATATTTCTCATTAACGTAGGAATTTGAAGCAATGTTGCTTGACAAAGTAAATGTTCCAACGTGCCAAGAAATCGCGTATGCTTATGGATCCAAATAAGGATTGACAAAGAAATCCTTAAGTTTAGCCAAAACTGTATTACGGGCTGCGGAATGTCAATGGATAATCTCCAAGTTTCACAATTTGAGAAACCTTTTATGGAAAATGATTAGGTATTCGAAAAGTTAAAGCCAAATATCAAAAACAAGGTGAATGACTTTCACCATTCAAATTGGAAAGAATCTTTACTTTTAGACATCTATTGGTTAAGCTAACCTGGTGGAAATGCAATAATAAGGACTTGGAATAAGAATACCAAAAATTTAGGAATCACAATTTGTTGCTTTGGATAAGAAAAGAGGTAAACTATTTCGAAATATTCATTCTAAATAGCCCATGGACTGAGGTTCCGTATGTTTAACGTAACTCCTAATCTGATGAGGTTAGAAAGATTCATTGAACGGCAGCACACCTCATTGCCGGACGAGGATAATAAAGTCTTTGGTCCCACCTCAGGACCTGGACAAAACACCCATCCAAAGAACAATTGTCAATTAAGCCTTTGATCTTACCTCAAGGCTGGCCAACGCACCCATCCAAGGCAGATGGTCAATAAAGCCTTTGGTCCCTTCTTAGGGCCAAACCAAAGCATCCATCCAAAGAGTGATGGTCAATTAAGTCTTTGGTCATGCCTTAGGGCCTGGTCAAAGCACACGTCTAACACTACAACAAAAATACCCTATTACAACGCCCTTTTGACAACGGGCATTGACTGCCCGTTGTAATAGAAGGCTATTACAACGGTCCTTTCAGGCCCGTTGTAATAGATGCCCTATACAACGCCCTTTTTACAACGGACAATGTATGCCCGTTGTAATAGAATGCTATTACAACGGTCCTTCCAGGCCCGTTGTAATAGATGTCAATTTTACAACGTTCACAAAATGCCCGTTGTAATAGATGCCAATTTTACAATGATCATAAAATACCCGTTGTAAGAGGTGCCAATTTTACAATGGTCATAAGGCCCGTTGTAATAGGTATCAATTTTACAACGGTCAAAACATGTTCGTTGTAATAGGTGCCAATTTTACAATGGTCGTAAAATGCCCGTTGTAATCAATCCCAATTTTGCAACGATCCTAAAATGCCCATTGTAATAAATGTCCGCCGCCAATTTTCGATAATCAATAATCAATAATTATTACGCTTTCTTAAAATTAATATTTATTATTTATTAATATTTAATAATTAATCATTAATAAAATTATATTAATCATAGGTTACTAATTATAATATTATATTACTAATTACTAATTACTAAGCATTGATAATATTATATTATTTATTAATATTTAATAATTAATCGTTAATAATATTATATTAATCATTCATAACTTATAATAATTAATGATTATTAATAAATAATCACTAATTACTAATTATTAACTTTGTTAGTTTATACACAACAAATGTTTAAATTTGAACTTGTTAGTTTATGCTTATAAGTTATTATAATTAATGATTTATAATTCGCAATTAATAAATAATGGAGTATAATAGAAATTTAAAATGACTTCATTAAAGATTGAAAACTAATTTATATGTAATAAGTTCTTCCACTCTTTGCTTTCATAACTTAATCAAATAATAATTAACCTTTAGCATTTAATATTTAATAATTATATTTAATGTTTAATGTTTCAAAAAAAGTATAATTTTTAAATTTTCTAAAATAAACTTAGAAATACTTATATTTTTTTTTTTTGAGATTTTCTTTAAATTCAAAAGTAAAAGTTTATGATAATATTTGTCTTTGCACTTATTTTGATTAAGAAACTAGTTTCGCTCTATTACTCCTAAAATTTTCATTTCCTGCTTCTCCCTTTTTCTTAACCCTAGATTCCAATTTCCACCCGCGATATGCCTAAACAAAATATCCATCCCTATTCCTCCACAATCTTCACTGCCTCCTTCATCGAGTTCCTCCTCTTCAGCAACCCAAAAGGCCTCAACGAATCCACCATCCGACCATCTCGAAACTCAATTCACCGGTTTGATCCCTCCTTCCTTGTCCGAACGCACGCTGCTGAAGGAGCTGCATCTAGAAACCAACATGTTTTTGGGGGAGATTCCCGATCTGGATCTTCCCAATCTCATGGTTTCTGATGTTTCGGGTAATCAACTTTACCTCTGTATTTACCTTTGTATATCCGCTTTATTATAATATATATAAAGAACTTAACATAGTATATCACAGATTCAAATCACTCTTCTTGCAATCTATTTGGATTTTCTTTTACTCCTTCATGAGTGGGACTAAACCTAATTGCTCAAATCATTAATTAGACAGGCTATTTGATACATGCCAGGTTCCAGTAATAATCTTTTGCTGAAAGACGTCATTGGCTACATTCCAATTCCATTGTACTAAAATAGATCTAATATCCACCATAATAATCCATAGGCATTTGATATCATTTGTTCCATAAAGTTTTGTTATTATTTAGGTGCAAAATGCTAAATTTTGTTAGTGTTTGTGTATTTGATAATGCAATGAAACTTTTGCATAATTTTGCTGTGTATACCAGCTGTTCTAGATTCTCAGATTGTCCTACATTTAAGTAAATGTTTATGACATAATCGTCTGTATTGCTGTGCAGTGTCAATTCTTCTCCGATTGTCCCACTTTGTCGATTACTTTGGCTATTGGAATTTCACGCATTACTCAACTCCAACTTGCATATATACTTATGTATTCCGTAACCGTAAACAAAACTTTCTATCAAATAATATGTTCGAAGTTGAAAATAGTTGGTGTAGGAAAAATATATTCTACTACTATTACATACCAACTTTGCCAGAACCCAGGAAATATAAATGTTTTCCCATTTGTTTTTAAATTGATGCAAGGTTCATGCGAGTCATCAGATCATGTATACGTATATAGTAGATATAATTTCTATCCACTTGCTGGGCCTGGGAGGCAGCCCACCTAGTTTAAGGGGTGGACAACCTAGTGGGCTCAATAAGAATTCTGGGCAAAAATAGAAAACAATTATATTGAATAATGTGAAAGTACACCAAAAGTTTGAATTCAACTAATAAAAGTGTACTGGTCAAGATTTAAGTTTTGGAAGATATACTTATTTTTTTCACTTTCTTTCTAATTCGATTTAATCTTAAAAAAGGACCATGAATAGTCCAAATATTGGGTTGGGCCTGTCTACCTGTATACAGTATATCATGTTTGTGAATGTTACAAATTAATTATCAGCTACCTTCTTAATATCATCGCCTCACTTTTTCTGGAAAATATTGTTAGTTTCTTATGGAGAACAAAATAGATCAAATAGCAACTTCCATTTCATCCATAAACTAGATATATTGATTGCTGGATTTACTCTTCTTATTTTTTTATTTTTTATAAATAACGGTACAAAAATAACAACGAATTATATATCAAGTTGATATTAAAATGCTCAAACAGGCCATATCTGCAACTTACAAAATAAACTTTGCAACCTAATATATGCATTGTTTTTCCAAGACGCCTATGAGTAAAATGAGCCTATACTTGGAATTCAAGATTGGGGTTAAAAATAAATTCCCCTTCAAATCATGACAGCTTTGCCTTCAGGGCTTGCATTATATATTGATAGGTTCGGACATTATGATGCAATTGTATATGCAAGGTGCATGCTATTAAAGTTCATGTTTAGAATTCCTAAATCTTTCTCATAGTCAGACGGTAGAAGGGAAACGGAAGCTAGAAGAAACCAAGCAACAACTTAATCAAAGGAGGTTGATTTTCTATGCCGTAGACAACACAGTTTGCGACAGATAAAAGAAATACACCAACACTTCACGTGCTTCAGTGGTTCACTAGGTAAATAATTTCCAATTATAGTGCTGCTATTTATGATCTTTGCTGCTGTTTGCCTACTCGTAAACCCTACTCCGTAACTATTTAGTGATATCCATGCACATTATAGTGCGTAACTATTTTCGATGCATAATTAAATACATTTTTTTGCATCTAGATGGCAAAACCTTCAAGAAGCCATGACGGCCATATGAAAAAGAACATCTAGATGCTGAGCTTAAATTAGTTGGAGAATACGGGCTTCGATGTAAGCGTGAGCTATGGAAGGTCCAATACGCTTTGAGCCGCATCCGTAATACTGCTAGAGGGCTTTTGATATTTGTAAGTTTGTGGTATAGTATGATTGTACTTAGAACATGATATTTGTAGCGGACTGTTATGTGTTAATGCTTTATGTATTTGGCATGTAAACTTATCTAACT
Source organism: Allium fistulosum (assembly GCA_030737815.1). Lineage (NCBI taxonomy): Eukaryota > Viridiplantae > Streptophyta > Magnoliopsida > Asparagales > Amaryllidaceae > Allium > Allium fistulosum. The sequence continues at coordinate 785,397,358 of CM060908.1, forward strand.
TTTGGAGTGTTAGAATTCTATGACTCTAGCTTTTAGTCTTTTCGTGTGTGATTTTAATTATTTTACGACAATATTTAGTATTAGTATGGATGTATTGCATGGATGCTGCTGTAATTTTTTTTTAAATTTGCATTTATTTTACAACGGGCAATGTGCGTTGTTATATGAGCTTCTTACAATGGGTTATGACCGTTGTAAAAAGGTATATTGCAATGATTTTTACAACGTGCTTTGCCCGTTGTAAAATGTGGTGGATCTATTACAACGAGGCCTATTACAACGGGCACATGCCCGTTGCGAAAACCATATTACAACGGGCATTGCTTATTGTAAAAAGACTGTTTTGTTGTAGTGTAAGGAAGATGTTTAATGAAGCCTTTGGTCCTGCCTTAAGGCTTGACCAAACTACCTAACCAAAGAGTGATAGTCGATTAAACCTTTGGTCCTGCCTCAAGGCCTTGCCAAGGAACCCATACAAGGGAAATAGTCAATAAAACCTTTGGTCCGGCCTTAGGGCTTGACCAATGCACCCATCCAAAGGAGATGGTCAAGAAAGCCTTTGTCCCTACCTTAGGGCTTGATTAAAGCTCCAATTCAAAGAGTAATGGTCAATAAAGCCTTTAGTCCCAGCACCCATCCAAAGAGTGTAACACCCCGAAAATTTAAAGGATAATTAGTTAAAAAGAATTAACAAATAATTATTAAAACCCAAAAATAGAATTTTTATAAACATTAGAATTTGGCTACGAAACTTTCACTATTGTGTTTGTGGTGATCTTCTGATCAATTTTCATAAACAAAGTTTTATGATTGGAGTTCAAACGAATTTTTTTTAACTTTTGATAATTTTGGATCGAAAATAAGTATATATGTATTAACGAAATAAATCTTATTAATTAACGTTAAACAAATACTCAAAATCTAAGCAACGTTGACATGAATCAGATCAAATCAAATCAGTTTAAATTAGTGAACAAAGAAAACAGAAATCAATAGTACATATAAAGGCAACCCATCGACCCCTCATCAGGACCGATTAACCGCTAGCGCTCGACCAGTAAGAGTATAGCGGTCGACCGTTGGTACAAAGGCGGCTGATATTGAACCTAGGCCAAATGGTCCAGATGCAACAACCCATCTCGAAATGGGTCTAATTTCCGATCCAAAAAAGACGCTTCGAGCATTAGACCCATTCCAAAGCAAGCTGTTGGTTGATAAAATCAATAAGCCATCTACAATGCTATCATAATCTCACAGAGGAAAGGATAAAATATAACATCATAAACAATTTCCCTTTTAGAAAATTCAAATCTTAAAACAAAACATAACATCCTAGTATCCGTGGTATAATATCCCAAAATACAATAACATCAAGTCTGAATGGGTGCATCAAAATATAATAAAAAGACAGGTAGATAGATAAGTACCATAAGACTCCGTATAAGCCTTTATCTCTTAAATCTGCATCATCTTCTCTAACCTATGTTGTAATGAGGAGAGAGTCAGAAAAACAATGTCTGGTGAATAAAATCTTGAGTCTTTCCATAATAAACTTGGGCAGTATAATTTAGATAATAATATGACTTACGAATCTTAACTATATTTCTTTTAAACACCTTCAATTGTAAACCCGGAGGCTTTTCCAGTCTAATCCTATAACTTACACTGTCTAACACTACACCAAATTGATGATTTTGCAACATTTTGTATTTGTAAATTTCTAACACTTACAAATGTTATAAACTACTAACAGTTAATAAGTGTTAGAATAGCTGAAAAAGCATTGGTAAAAATAAATAATTTTCTATATAAACTTTACAACACATTACTTATGATATATAACACAAATAAGTGTTACAATGATTGGTAAATTTGTAAATAATTCATGACCAAGTGCACTTGTTTGTAATTTAGTGTACGTTTCATTTCCCACACTTATCCATTACCATTCTCATTTTTGGTCGCAATTTTTTTATTTCCAATTTAGGTTTCTCTTTCTCAGCTACCCTTTACCGTAGTTACCCTCATTTCAATTGCTGCTCGAATCGAAGTTGAGCCTAAACCCTAGTTACCCTCATTTCAACCATGGCCAAGCCGTACTACCAAATCAAGTCCGAACAACCATGGCCATGCCTCATTTGCGTTTAAAGAAGGTAGTGGATTCGGGTTTGAGCAAATTCGTGGATTAATGGTGGCCGGTCAGTTGTAAGGAGGCGATTCCAGAGGTTGTGGGTTCGTTGATTATTGGATTTTCGATTTGGGGCTGGTCGCGATTTTTTTTTGCTTCGAGATTAGGGATTTTCTATCATCGACAACAGACTGATGTGGAAGAGTGGATGTTGTCAATGCGATCAGGTGCGGTGATGGGTGTAGAGTTTGTCACTAGTGGTTAGTAGTTCGGTGTGAGTTTTGTTAGGTTTTAGGGAGTTTTGGGAGGAGTTGTTTCCCGGGGGAGTGTTGTAGTCAGGATGTTAGCAGTGTATGGGCACAGTGGGTGGTGATGATAGCTTCAGTGGTTGTCTGGTGGACAGTGGATGATATGCAACTTTGATGAAGGAAGTCATAGACTATGGTGGAGCTGATGGTGACGGTATATGAAGTTGCTGGGATGGCAATGAGTTAAGAGAAGTCTTGTAGTGGGTTGTAATGATTGTCGGCACAGTTGAAGTTAGTGTGGTCGGTATGGTTATATCAATGGTGGAGCAAGTCTTGACTGCAGTTTGTTGGTAGGTTGTTTGAATTGTTGCTTTTGCAGTTTCAAATTTTGGAGATGCAGTGGCAGTTGCTGCAGGTTGCACTGATCTGGGGTGTTTGAGGTTGTGGAGGCTTGTTTGCTGGTGGAGTAGGTCCGGTGACGCGACTATGTTTGGCGTAGTGGATTGTTGGTGATGTTGCAGTAGTGAGATGGAAGGCAGTGATGGTGAGTTTGGGATTGTTGAAGTTTGACTGTAGTAATGGTCGATTGATGTAAGTGTGGGATGTATGTTAGTGGAAGATCATGTTGGCACAAATGGATGTATGTTAGCAGAGAAACAAAGCAGAAAATGGAGTGAAAAAGAGAACAAGTTCTTTGAGATCATGTTGGCACAAATTGATTTTCAAAGACCTGATATATGGGAAAGAGTTGCAGATATGTTACCAGGGAAGTCAGTGAATGATGTAATATCTCATTATAAAGAACTGGAAGATGATGTGAATCATATTGAAGCTGGATTGATACAGGTGCCTGGATACAGTTCTTCATCCTTCTTTATCACATCTAGTGGAGTTCATCGATCTTATAATCGTGTAAAAGGCAAGAAAGGTACAAGAATGGGAGTTCCTTGGAACCAACTGGAGCACATGTATTTTTCCTTATTGGTACCACTTTTTTTTAAAAAGGGAAGTTTATGACATAATTCTGTGATATATGGAAAACTGCATGGTTATAGAACATATTCATAAGATATATGCAGTACTGGTATGTTGCATGTTCAACTAATTAATGGTTGCTTTCAGTATTCATTAACTATGCAACTACGTAAAAGATTTGGGTTTGACATAGAATTTTTGTGATGTATTTACTGCAGACTATTCTTAGTGGGTCTAGAAAAGCATGGAAAAGGAGACTGGAAAAACATATCGAAAAATTTCGTGACAACAAGAACGCCAGTTCAAGTGGCTAGTCATGCATAGAAGTATTTCAATAGGCTCAACTCGGAAAGTAAAGACAAAAAACGAGCGAGCATTCATGACATTACAATTGGTAACCTGTCAGAAGTATTTATACAGCAAGGCAGTGCTGGTGTGTATTCATCTGGAATGGAATTTGAGTATCAAAATCTGTATACAGGAGGAGGTATTCATCAAATGAAGCTTATTTAGATACTTAAATTTGGTGCTGTGCATGTTTGATTTAGTTAAGGATTGTTATAGGAACTCATGCAAATATTGAAAAAACTCGGCTAATGCAAGCTTTCATTTTGTTAAAAATAACAAAGTCTACATTTTATTCACCTGAATGGGCAATGTGCCTTAGGTCTTCAATCCAATCAACAAAACAACGTATCGCATACATTTATGGAGCTATGCTAACTTTTGATTTTATGTTGGTTTAAATGATATTCTTTCATCATGTACTAATTTGATATTGATGAAAGTAATCTTCAATTTATAATAGGGTAAGTAGTTTCTTTAGAATTACATTGGTTTCTCGGTGGTAATTACTCCCTAAATATTGAATTGGTATAAACGCATAATATTGATTACCTTTGTGGATTCAACTCATTTCAATGTTTTGTTCCATACTAGTATAAGTTCATGCACTTTGCGCACCCCCTTACAAAATTTGTGCTTTTCTTGACTTCTCTTGCAATGCAAAACACACTATCAAATATTTATCCATTCCCTTCATTTGCATATGACAATCTTCACACGTCATCTGATAACGTAAATTTAACGACACCACAAAATCTGATTGTAAATACATCTTGCAGATTAAATGGTATTGTTGATTGTGGGGATCGACACAAACACATTTATGAAAGGGCTATGGTTCTTGTGGAGCAAGTTAGAGTGAGCGAGGGAAGTCCTCTTATTACATGCCTTTTAGAAGGTCCTGGTGGTAGGTACGGTTTCCAAATATATATCTGTACCACCATATCCAATATATTGTAACAATTATTCATTATGGCTAACGACTTTCCTTTGCATCAGTGGTAAGCGTGCTATGGCAGCATCGATTGGAATAAATAGTGATTTCCCTTATGTCAAAATTGTAAGTTCCTTCAAAGGAGCTTTGTATGCTATTGTTATACTTTAATGTATTACCTATTATTAATTAAAATTTTCATTAATATAGATCTCAGCTGAAGCAATGATTGGATTAAGTGAAAGTATTAAATGTGCAAAAATTGTCAAGGTTAGTCCATTGTGATTGTTATGAACTATATTTTTGTTTCTATTTTTTGGGGTATTTTGGAAATCTCTTGATCTCATCTAATTGAAATTCCAGTCATTGATTGACAAGGTTAGTCACTGTAATGTCTGGTTTTGTTGAATAAATACGGCACTTTATATCGTTTCTTGTATTATTTTACAAGTTATTACTTCTCTTAAAACTTTTCTTTCATATCAATGCTGCTGTAGGTGTTTGAAGATGCTTACAGATCCCCATTGAGCATTATAATTCTTGATGACATCGAAAGGTGGACACTTGATTTCATAGCTTTGATTATAGTTCTGGACTCGTATCTATCACAAAACTTGAAGCCTTTGTCTACCCGTACTATGTGCATGTGTTCTTATGCGATGACTGTACTTTTGTTTCATATTGACATACCAATATGAATTTCACTTCAGGTTAATAGAGTATATTGCAATTGGGCCTCGCTTTTCTAATTCGATTTCACAGACGTTGTTGGTTCTCTTGAAACGTCAACCTCCAGAGGTACATTTAAACTAATGTTTTAATCACTTTTTATAGGATGTTGCATACACGATAGTCAAAACTCAGATAATATATTATTATATGCATTTTATCGATTGGTTCCTTGTCCTGAAGTATATGAGTGTATTTCAACGTGTTTATGTCACTGGTCGTACTATGAAAATATAGATAAGCTCATAATAGCACTCTTTTTATGCTGGGGAAGAACTTGCTTGTACTTGGTACAACAAGTGAAGTTGATTTTCTGGAGTCTATTGGCATTTGTAACGCCTTTTCCGTTACCTATCATGTTCCAACATTGGACAAGGAAGATGCCAGAAAGGTAAATGGTTTATGAACGTGGTAACACCTACACCTGAAACTGTAAATAACTATCGGCACTATTATTTATAGTTAAATCACACCTTTTTCTTGTTCTAAAAGTGGCTAGTCAGAGATGGATATATGTGATTTACACCACAGGCAAGAAACCTAAATTTTGACAAAGAAAGAGAGAAATTAGTTCACTCGATGCATTGATTTTTATGTCCTGCTAATCATGTTATGCTTGTAAACAAGAGCAATTAGGATTTGGGAACTACGTAGTAGGATTCCTCACTGGAATCCAGGTCTCCATACATGAACTTGAATAGTTGACTGAGTTACTAGAAATTGTTTTCAAAAGGGTGCTCATGTTTTTTTCCCCTTCATTAATCAAATTTTAGTTATGTGCTATTTATCATGAAGCAATTTCCTGCAGATATTGCAATCGCTTAGTGTGTTTCAGCCTGAGGATATCGATTCAGCTGTTGAAGCATTACATAATGTAAGTATACTCTTTGTTCTTTATATTATCACATTGTATAATTCAGCTGTTGTTTCGGTTCCACTTAAATTTATAATCATTTTTCTCCAAATAAAAGCATCCCTTCATTTCCTGCATTTTTGAATGATTACACTCTTTGTCATCGATCATGTAAATCATATCTTTTACAGCTATGGTTGCCTATCAGCTGAGACTACAAAAATCATGAATAGACCTTGGCTAGCAAGGAGATATGAATTATTTGATAGAGCAATTTAGTATTTTATATTAATATTTATTGTGTGTATTCATTTTATATGGATATGTGGTTCCCAAGACTGTTGGTAAACTCGCACCTACTTTATCATTTTTAATAAATACCTATAGTTGATTTTTCATTACACATTTATTTCAACTTGATGTTCATAAATCGATCTAATATTACCTTTTTATAATGGTGCACATTTGACATTTGATTTTTTTTGTCATTTTATTGTAGTAGTTATCATGACCATAATTCATCCTACATATAATTATTATTTGATGACTGATTTTTCTAACTTGTTCAATATTCTTTTTGATCATTCACTTGATAATCAGCTATTTTTCAACCTATTTACTTTGTCTCTATATATCATAACAGTTGCATATCTTTTTACAATGCAGAAAATTTTAGAGCTCTGTGCACAGGTATATACCACAATGTATAATTACTTTGATTTTTGAGCACATATTTTTAAAAAGAGATCAAAGTTAATTCCTCAATGCAGGCGATAAAGGCAAGGGTAAAAGTGGTAAACAACTTCATTACAAAGGGACTCCATTTCATAGAATAATTTCCGGTTTCATGATACAAGGCGGTGATATTACTCATAAGGATGGTAGGGGTGGTGAATCAATATACGGTGACACCTTTCCTGATGAAAATTTTACCATAAAGCATTCACATGCAGGTTTTAATTAAATTCTGTTACGCTTTTATTTTATTTTATTAAGGTATGCTAGTTCTGTTTGGTTGAACTTTGTGTGGATATTCCAAATTCATTCAGCCATTAGTGATTATCAGTTTGTCTTGTGAACATAACTCATCTGCTAAAATAGAAGTTTACAGCTAATAAAATCAGAATATGTTAACCAAGAATGTAAGGAACATGATTCATTTCAACCACATGTCAATGCACCAGAGTATATACTTGCACGTTGCATTTTATGCTGCAAACGATGTAGATTTGTGCACTGAGAAATTTGTAACATTTATTGTATACTGAAATATGTATCATTTTTTGTTTGACATCAAGTTTATCAAAATTCCCTCTTGAATTTGTTTAGCGGAGAAATTTGTCAAATTTAATAATATGTTTCAAGATGAAGTTCAATTGTGGAAGTTGCTTTTTTTTAAACCACCTTTTACATAAATTCCTTTTTTATGAATATTTTGTATTGTTTAATTGGTGAAAATCAAATAAAATAACTGTTAACATGCTTAGCATGGTTTCTAATGAGTCTGCAAAACAATTATTTTGGTCTTACTATAAAACAGTTTAGATTAGTTTTCACTATGTTGTTATTATGCCCAAAGCGACAGTTTTATGCCAATACTTCAAAAAATTCCTTGATATAGACCTTTTATCAAAAACATCCGAGCTTATATCCTTCTATTAATTATGATTGTTTCTATGGTACACATCAAATTGTTACATTCATTATATTTTCCCTCTTTTTCAATAATTGTACAAGTCTCATCTTAGTTGTTCCGGAACTTAATATGATAGAGCACGGTTATCTCTTAAATTGATATATTAAAAATTGCTTATTATATGCATTAGCATCACTAAATTTATAGGCTGGACCGTAGCTTCAAATGATTTTGACTAATATTTTATTTTAATTTTTTTTAATTATTTATTACAATAGTCTAACCTGTAGTCAATACAAGTCTCAGTCTTTAACCTTTTGATTTTGAAGGTATAAGTTTTTATCGAGTGTTTATATTAAATGCAGGAACTTGAAGAAGGACGCCTTGGATTGTTGTATTGGACGTTGAAGAATATTCAAAACCATTAGAGTTTGGAGTGGATGATCAGGAATGGTTAGGTTAACCGTAAGTTAAACTTTAAGTGTATTTGAAATTTTTTTTTGAAGCTTATGTTGTAATAATATCTGAATATATGACATTATGGTATTTTAGATATGTAAATAATTGTTTATGATATATTATACTACATTTGTAGAGCGTTTATACTTTGCATTGAATATGTATGATGAATTATTTGTGATATGGAAACCATTATTTGCAAAGTGTTTATATTTAAACTTTGCGTTTAAGTTTTGGTGTATATATATGTGTGTGCGTGTGCTACTAAATAATCATTTTTCAACACTTATAAGTGTTACCGTATATTTCTGCACCAACACTTATAAGCGTTACTGTATATTTCGTTACTAACACTTATAAGCGTTACCCTATATTTCTGTACCAACACTTATAAGTGTTGCCGTATATTTCGTTACTAACACTTATAAGCGTTACCCTATATTTCTGTACCAACACTTATAAGTGTTGCCGTATATTTCGTTAACAACACTTATAAACGTTACTGTATATTTAGATACCAACACTTATAAGTGTTAGTAATACGTATGTTTGTAACACTTATAAGTGTTACAAATTTGGCCGCTGCATTCCTCATAGTCCATTAGTAACACTTAAAAAGTGTTACTGAAATTATTTGTAACACTTATAAATGTTAGAATTTGCCTGTTTTGGTGTAGTGTAACCCAACTCTATAACTTATTTTCATCTTGTCCAACGTTATTTCCAATCTCATGTATCTACCATCAATCATGTCCTAACAATGTGAGAGAAAGTACCCAGACCACTTAATACCTTTTCAATGGAAATTAGGCAGACTCTAACCATTTAATACCAATATATTAGGTAGGTCCTGATCATTTAATACCTAACCCAAGGTGGACCCCTCTCTGGTACTATCTAGCTGACATCGTGGGGAATCTCATCAGTCCACTTAATACTTCTTTTTGGAAGAGGCAGACCCTATAGTAGCCACTTAATACCTCAAACCCAAAGCAGACCCTTCTTGAGATTTCCTACTATCGTGCCTAAATGCTAACCCCAACCATTTAATACTTCCTAATTAGGAAGGGAGGCGGACACTACAACAGCCACTTACTACCCCCGAACCCCGAATCAGGTCCTATGTATTATGACATATAACCCAATTGTAACGTGTCACATTAGTCTGACCATTCTTAGGAACTGGTAGCCAAATTAACTGGATGGACTTACCATATAGAATGGGACTAACCTTGCATCCTCCGTGGGTACTTGTTATAGGCAATGTCTCACATCAGCCCCAAAGTAACGTGTCACATTAGTCTCACATCAGCCCCGAAGCAGGTCCTATGTATTATGACATATAACCCAATTGTAACGTGTCACATTAGTCCGACCATTCTTAGGAACTGGTAGCCAAATTAACTGGATGGACTTACCATATAGAATGGGACTAACCTTGCATCCTCCGTGGGTACTTGTTATAGGCAATGTCTCACATCATCCCCAAAGTCACACTACTGGTAGCCAGATTAGCTGGGCATGCTTCCGTGTGCTTTTGACTGACCTGGCATCCCATAACATAATCATAATTTACACTCCTCTAACCATACTACCACATACCTCACCGCATTCTACTGAAGCTATAAAGAAAGATCCTTTATTCTGCCACTAATCATCCAAACTTTCATCCTATGGGGTTTTAATGCTAATTGTAGACCTATTTATTATGCAATTAATACATTATTCGTATGTTAATATATATTTATAAATACGTAACTAAAATATGAATAGGTCTGTGAAGATTACGCACTATACTAATCATTAAATGTCAAAACTTCTAATTTATACAAGTCTAATTCCATATTATAACATATGAATTAACTAATATCCTTAGCTTAACAATAAACCTGTATAAGAAAATAGAATCAATTACCAAACTTATTTTATATTAAAATAGTAGAATCAATATCAATAGAGTTTGCAATTCAATCCTTTTGCACTCTATTTAACTTCCACATCTAAGGAAAAAGGATTCATGTTTAAATTATAAAAATAGGCAGTGCAAACTACAGATAAGAGAACCCATATTTTAGACAGAATTTCCTAACTTTTAGAACCCTCAATCATATCAAAAGAGAAAAATGAGAAGTGGAATAGAATGCAAAATATTAAAATTGTGATAACACATAAATTCTGCTATTTTAATATAGAATAATTGAGATTCCAAAACATAAGCATTGATATTTTTCTTGGATGAAATTTTGGGGGTTTAGATTTGAAGTTTTGTAAACCCAAATTCCCCAAGCCATATATCAAATCCAACATATACTATACAATTACTAAAATGAGAAAAACCAAGATTTCTACTCATGAATAATTCCTAGCTTTCTCCTTTATATTTGAAAACGCTTGCTTCTTTTCTTTTTCAGACCACTTCCTTTTGAAATATACAATAATTGGATTGTATATTAATAGGATTCAGAATTTCAAAGATTGAAGAAGAATAGAATTAGAAATTGAATATAAATTTCTAAAATCCTTTACCTTAACATCTTAAGAAATTTTTGAATCGTGTGGAAGTAAGAAACCGACAGAGCTCCACTTACATTTCCAAATAATTTGTGAATAGAAGTGAGGGGGCTGGGCTCTTATTTATAATGGTTAGAAATCACAAGAACCGTCGAATTTAAATTAGTTAAATCCAGACCACTCCTGGCCTAAATAACCCTAGCCGCCACAACACCCATCGGTCAATCGCTCCTACCTAGGCGGTCGACCGCTAGCGATTGGTCAGCCCAAGGTATGTAATCCGTCGGCCCTAGGTAGGCGGTCGACCGGTTGCATAAATATGGGAACGTATTTATTTCAGCCGTTTAATTATTATTTAATTCCTTATTTATATTTAGCATTAACGTTTTGTTTTAACATTTAGTTAAACCCCGAGTATGTAATTGCAGTTAATTTTTGAATTTCATATTTAAATATTAATTATATTTTGAATTTGAATTCCATTTGAATTATTTTAAATTTGAAAACTTCAAACATCAATAACTTTTCTATTTGAGCTCCGATTTCAAGACTTTATATGTTATCCCGCCTTTTGGTCAGGTCGGGATACCACAGATTTGGCTAAAATGGATGGATTAGAAATCGATTACAGTTGAAACTATGGATGATAGTTGAAGGATTCGGATGGACAACACTAAAAAAAATGGCAAAGTCGGAATGACATGAAACTTTGGGAATGGTAAAATATTATGTAGAGAAACCTACCATATCGATCGCACGTCATTTGGAGAAAGTTGAACGATCGGCCTACATCGTTTCTGAACGGTCCGATCATTTCAGTCCAAACGATCTCAACTCCACGGAAAACGCAATATCTCGCAAACGGTAATTCGGAATGACACAAAATTTGGAGAGCAAGTAGCCAACATCATGGGGGACCTACTAGAATGATCACACCCCAAAAGAAGCTAGTATGGAATGACCGGAACTGATTATTTTTTGGTGTGCGATCGATCTCAAATTTTGTGGGTCGGGTCGTATCGGCCTGGAGGTTCTTCTGGAAAAATTTCAACCTGATCCGTGCAAGTCTTCACCTATAAATACAGCGGACTTGGTTCATTACAAGGGATCTCCTTTTTCTCCTTCATCACTTCTTATCTCTTTCTTCATTATTTTCTTAAGACAAAAACATCTGTAACTGTAATCAAACAGTATAAATAAAAGATCATTGGAGTGGACATAGGCCGAAGTTTGCCAAACCATTATAAAACTTGCATGTTCATTTACTTTTCTGTAATCTATTCTGTGATATATTAATCTATATTTCTCTATTTGGATCTAAGTATTGGATATTGGTGCTTTCATATACAATCGGGTGTCTATGCCCATTTTCAGTGCAAACATTTTGTTACAGCATAATGGAGTACGATCGGTACCGATCGTTCCAGAACAATCGACGCCAATCGATTGGGACTTGGTCATGCTAGATCGATCCCAGGCAGGGTGATGAATGGTGCTGCATAGTTTAGTACTGATCAGACTACGGATGTGTGTCACAAGGAGTATGTTCCAGAATTCCCTCATAGACTCAGGGGTAGTTTGCAAATGACAATAGAATACCAACAGATGAAAATCAAAGGATGGCTGAGATGATACGACGAATAATGAGAGGCGGAATTCCCAATAGGAGCTTGGATGATGTCAATCGGAGTCCATTCACTATGAATATCAAGAATGCAAGGAATCCACCGGAATTCAAAATACCAACACCGGAAGTATATGAAGAAAAGTCAGACCCAACTATGTATATGATGAGGTATGTCCGGCATGTGGAGGTGCTGGAGGCATCGGAAGAAGTTATGGCAAGGTGTTTCCCAGTATATTTGACGGATTTGGCTGCGCTCTGGTTCAGGCATCTTGAAAATGGATCAATTATAACTTAGGGAGAATTACTAGACAGATTCATGAGAAAATTCAGGGTTCACGAGATAGTTCAGGGTTCACATCTCGAGAGCCAAAAATATGATGACTCTGGCGACACACGAGCCGGTAAGTAAGAAGTAAACACTGTTCGGGATGAAGGACCATTTGGAGAAGGGTCCAAGACAGATAAAGGAAAGTGTAAGGCTAATGATAGCTCTGACAGATTAAAGCAATCGAGGAGGGAACCGAAATTCTCCTCTTACATGGAATTGACAAAAACATTGGAACGGATATATCTAGATACTAGGGGCAGATCCCTTATCGAAGGTCAATGAGGAGAGGGCCTATAGACAATGAAAGGAAATCAGGAAGATATTGCGTATTCCATGAGTTGAACGGGCATGATACAAACGATAGCAAGCACTTCAAGGATGTGATAGAGGAACACATCAGGAACGGAAGACTGCCGTAGTACATGAGAGCACGAACAACGGCGATGGAACAAGAGCATCCATCGTTCGCATCAAATGGAAACAGGAATGGCCCTGGATCGGGGTCACGGCTCGTCATCAACTGATCGTGATGGCAAGGGCCGAGTTCAGGACATGGACTCCGGTCATAATAATTATTTTGCAATTTCTTTTCTCATCATAAAACGGCTAAGTCACTTATACATGTACGGGATCACGAACGATCCCTAGGCATGCTCTGAGATGATAATGAACCGTCACGCCTAGAGGGGCACATATCGCATTGTTTAATTTTTTGTTTTCCCCTTTAGTATTTGAACTTGATTTTATTAGTTGAGTTATTCGATTGCAAAACTCACTCGAACTTGAAATCTGACAATAATAATTCTAAACCTCATCTGGAAAGATGAGACGGAAAGGTAAAAACAAGCCCCCTCGTCGGAAAGTGAGTGAATTGGGTTTGGCAAACGCCTTGAACGACATACGATCTTGAATGATCACATTTCTCCCTTAAAGGCACTTGATCTCGAACGATTATATTTCGCCCTGAACGGCACTCGATCTCGAATGATCGTATTTCACCCTTAATGACACTCGATCTTGAACGATCATATTTCGCCCTGGACGGCATTCGATCTCGAATGATCATATTTTGCCTCGAACAACATCTGGTCTTGGACGATCATATATCACCTTGAATGGCACTTGATCACGTACGATCATCATTCACCCCGAACAACACTCAATAGCATACGATCATCTTTAGTCTTGAATGGCAATCGGTCATGAACGACCATCATCTGTCACGAGCGGCTATCGGTCACAAACGACCACCACTCACCTTGAATGGCAACATCAACCTCAAATAAATGCCAACCTCAAATGGCTACAGATATGACTTATGGTCTCGGATGACCACAACTGACGATCTAGAGAGAGAAAGGAATTGGATTGGCAATGATTGGATTTTGGATTGGAATATTCGACTATCAATGGATTATGGATTTTGGATTTATAGCAATCAAAACATGCCTTCCTACCGCAAGGCATGTTTTGAGGGGCAAATGTTATCCTGTCTTTTGGTCAGGCCAGGATACCACGGATTTGGCTAAAATAGATGGATTGGAAATCGATTAAAGTTGAAACTGTGGACGATAGTTGTTAGATTCGGATGGACAACGCTAAAAAAATGCCAAAGTTGGAATGAAATGAAACTATGGGAACGGTAAAAATTATGTAGAGGAACCTACCATATCGATCGCATGTCATTTTGAGAAATTTGAATGATTGTCCTACATCGTTCTTGAATGATCAGATCATTTTAGCTCAAACGATCCAATTCCACGGACACGCGATATCTCACAAACGGTAAGTCGGAATGGCACAAAATTTGGAGAGCATGTAACTAACATCATGAGGGGCCTACTAGAACGATCACACCCCAAAAGGAAATATTATGGAACAATTGGAACTGATCGTTTTTTAGTGTGCGTTCGATCCCAAATTTTAATGCACAATAGCCAAACTACATCTTGGTAACCAAGTGTATTTCAATTATTTTTCAAAGGTTTCATCTTTATTCTCTCTATCTCTAGTCTCATTTCATTTAGCATATAAATGTTCTACACTACAGAAACAAATTCATTTAGCGATAGCGAATAGTCGTCGACAGCCGTCGCCCGTCGTCGCTAAATGCCGCAACAAAACTGGACGATGCTAGCAATATAGTGACGGCGTTGTCGCCGTATTAGCGACGGCTTGCGATGGCAACCTGGGAAAATTAGCCGTCGCTGGCCGTCGCAATGCTGGAACCATACGGTCGCCACTAGCCATTGTCATACGTCGCTATCCTGAACCAAAAGGCCGTAGTTAGCCGTCGCTAAGCTAAAAAATTCAAAATGGTCCAGATCTCCTTTATTCCTTCCAAACCATATAATAAACATCATATCTCAATCTCACTTCATTCCCAAGACATACAAACTCAATATCACAACGAGTAACATCACATGCAACGTATAATCTCATACATATCACAAATAATAAAAAACATAACAAAAATATTAATATTTACATAAATTTCATCAACTAAAACCAATATTCCATCAACCAACACAACCATATCTACAAAAATCATCACAGTACACAACCATCAATAAAGTATCAACTCCATCAACACAAGTCAATAGTTACACAACAAAACGATCATGGACAGTCAAAAAAATTCGTACCTACTCATCGTCATCATCTCTCGACCCATCCTCACCAGGCATCCTCCCGTGCTTTGCTAAAAAGGCCGTAATACTCTCATCTAGCAGCTGTGCCAATCCTCCACCCTTCTGCCAGTCATTGAATTCTGCCATCTACTGCTTCAGCTGAGCTATCTCCTCCTCGGCCCGAGATCTCCTATAAGCCCTCTGGGTCATCATTACTTGCAAATTATTTGGTTGGAATATAATTTGCTTCATGATTAAATATAATTTATATATTCGTTAATGAAGCAGTTTGCCTCCTGATTTCCATAATCATAACGCCTATTCCGAGTAGGCGGGTCAATGAGAGCATCCCAAATATGGTCCTACTCCTCTAAGGTCAACTCACGGCCAGTGGACTACGCCACTCGAGCTTTCTCCGCTTCGTATCTCTCCTGCGATGATAAAAAGTAGTCTGTAATAATAAATAGTAAAGAACTAATCAAATGTGCAGTAAAAATTTAAACAAATTTACAATCACATACTTAGATTTATCGTCCATAAATTCATACGAAATATTTCCCTCCTCATCTGTGCGCTCGACGACATGTGTGAGAGTGAAGACCTCAGCCAGTGTAGGCTCACGATTATATTTCTGAAACTGCAGTTATATATACAAATGAATAATGTTACCGATATGACTAAATTAGCAATGCATTTTATAACTTCACCAATTCCCTGCGATGCTGTTGGAAGGACTTCGACCCATCGTAGTGCAAAGTAGGATTTTTAGCCCTGTTTGCATGGTTCCACGCCGATAATTCCTATAAATTTAAACGCACAATTAACTAAATTAATGCACCTAATATACGTATTTTAAACAAAATGTAATAACAAAATGATATGATATATATAACTTACCTTCGACACCGGAGTATCCCACAGTTGCAGAAATTGAGCCCATACATCAGCTCTCATCCAAGATGGCTTCTTTCCCGCTCTCTTGGCTTTTGATATGGTGTCTCTATAATTTTTGCGCATTCTTTGGTTCTAGTGATTGACAAAAACATCCTTATCCTGCGGGTCCACATGAACAGTGGCCTGCGTATTGAGATTGATATTGGTTTGAATTATATACATTATATTAATTTACAAATAAATTATAAATTTAAACTTACCATCAAGTCGGCGAATATGACATTCTTAATGTGATCGGGAGTGTCGTCCCAGTGAGCTCAGCATCCCGACATCCGGCTCATGAATGTCTTCTTCGACACTTGCAAAATAAAGTCGCTCGGCTGGACCTTAAACCCCTTGTAAAATAAGATGTACGAATTTAATAAATTTTAAATAGTGAAAATGCAATAAATTTGATACTTACCCCGCACTTTTCGGCACTACCTCTACCACTAGACGAAATTCGATGCTGTGCCACTAGCACCCGCACTAGCGGAAGGAGAAGGCCGAGATCTGCTAGAGTATCTCCTGTGCATATCTGTTACAAACATATCATTTCATATAATGATAAAAATATCAGTTCATTATTACAAAACATGTTTGATTAATCATCATCACATAAAACTTGCACTAAAATGTCATAAATGAGACAAGATCTCCTGAATATATATACATAATTTAAAAAAACAATAAGACATAACTCACAACATAGTTATCATTAATGATAACAGCTGAAACTCAGAATATACATTATACAACAATTGATACAAAAATTCAAAATTTTCAGTCTTCGTCGTCTTCTGATTCAGTCTCGGTCTCGTACTCTATATTGTTCTCTTCTGTACTCTAAAATGCTTCTATTAAAACATTCGATTCATTATTTAACAAACCCATATCAATATCATCGGGTATTATTATTTCATCATTTGGCTCAAGATCCGTTTGATACACTGCTTCTTCTAGAATATTAATTCCATCAAACGTAAATCTTGCTTTTGTTTTAAAAACAGCAGACCAATCTGCTTTATCTCCTTTTAAGGATGGATACGAAGCAAAATAAACTTGTAATGCTTGCTTGGCTAATACGAAAGGATCATACTTATAGTAATATGAGGTGTTCTTTATTTCTATAAGTTTATAATATTTGTGCATGTTGATTCCAGAAGCAGGAATATTGCTGAACCAATTGCACTTGAATAAAAAAAATTCTGCAGGTTGTACATAATATGTCAATTCTAAAACTTGCGTTAAGACGCCGTAAAAGTCTTTTATATGCTCATTTGGATCGTCACTGCCTTTGACAAATACACCACTGTTATATGTTAATTTTTCAGCACCATAATCCTTGGTGTTGAATTTAAATCTACTGATGAAGAATATTGGATAAGTCTTGGCATTTCTTTTTGGTCCGAGCGCAAGACTTTGTAATCCTTCATCAACGATGTTGTATCTTGGATCATAAACGTAGTTCGAAAATCATTTAGAAAATTCCTTACTGAGATCACTAGATGGATGTTCTGATTCGTAAATACTATGAATATATATGTACTATATGTTACATTACGATTAAAATGTAAGTATCATTGGAATAAATATGAATTTATTATTACCTAACAAATGGTGCAAGTGCAGCACAATTAAGAAGAACATATGTGTGTGCTACATGTTGATCTCTATCGTCTAACCATATTTCTACACATTTTCCAGCAGGTTGGCCATGTTGTCTAAAAATAGAAAACATTATCTGAGAATAATCTTCTTCAACGGCTACATCATTACAAGGACCACTTACAAATGATAAGTTCACATAGTCACTGAAGTAATGAGAGAAAAAGAATGAAGCTGCTTCTTCAAGGTATGATTGGCAAATTGAACCTTCAACTCGTGCTTTTTGTCTAATTTTTTTCTTTAGATGATTCAAGTACCTATTAAAAAAATTAACTCAATTTAAATGCACTTACGTAAATCTGAATTTTAAACTAATAACAATTTTACGGATATTTACTATAACCTCTCAAATGGATACATTCATCCATATTGCATAGGACCTGGAAGAAGAGCGTCGGATGGAAGATGAACAGTAAATGCTCCATTACATTAAAGAAACCTGGCGGAAATATTTTTTCCAGTTTGCATAGCAGTATAAGGATTTCTACTTCAAGTTTACGTATACGGTCGATTTTAACATTGTCGAACAAAGCTGTTTGTAAAACAGAATTAATTCTGTTATAACATTCCACACTTTTATGGGCAACAGTTCTTTGAAAACCACTGGTAATAAATATTCCCTCATGATATGACAATCGTGACTTTTCATCCCACTCAATTTATTGTTTTTAAAGTCAACACATCTACGGAAATTAGAAGACACCCATCGGGGCATTTTAGTCCTTCCACCCACTTTAGCACGAGTTTTATTTTCTTGTTGTCTAGCTCATAGCATGCTTTGGGGCTTTTTTGTCATTGGGCTTCATATGAAGTTCGGGACATTTACAAAAGTGTGCTATATCGAGTCTTGAATTTAGATCGCCCTTAGTTTTCCCTTTAACATTCATAATTGTATTAAACACTTTATCAAACACGTTTTTTTTCGTTGTGCATCACGTCAATATTATGTCGAAGTAGGAGATCTTTCCAATAAGGGAACTCCCAAAATATACTTTGTTTGCACCAATTATGAATGTCCGATTTACCTGGAATTTCAGTCTGTATTCCAGTTTCATGTATCTTCGGGTAGTCCGTTACAACTTCGTATATTTCTTGGCTTAACCAAATCTTTGGTGGTTGCATACTCTCTTCTCTGTTAGCTTTAAGTTTTTTTTATCTCTTCCAAAGTATGACTGGGATGGAGAAAGCACCAATGACAATCAAACCAAGAAATTTTCCTTCCATACCATAAAGAAAATGGTCTTGTTTCTTCTATGCAATAAGGACAGGCTAGATGACCGGCCGTACTCCAACCTGAAAGCATCCATATGCAGGAAAATCACTAATAGTCCATAACACAGAAGCGAACATACGAAAATTCCTTTTTTGTGAAATGTTGTATGTTTCAACACCTTCAAGCCATAAATTTTTCAGCCCTTCGATTAATGGTTGTAGATTAACATCGATTTATTGTGTCGGATCATAAGGGCCAGGGATGACAATAGTGAGAAACATGTATGGAGTTTTCATACACATCCACGGAGGTAAATTATAAGGAGTAACGATAACAGGCCAAGATGAATATTTGCTACCAAACTGAGAGAATGGCGAAAATTCATCCGTACATAAACCAAGTCTGACATTACGGCTCTGTTAGCGCCAAAATTGGTCACTAACACTCAAATCTAGATGAAAGCACCAAAATCCCAATCACGGCTCACAGATAGGATGTATGTAGAGAGTAATAATATGAAGAACAGTTAAAATTAAAATGAAAGCAGTAAAGAACAACAGATTTTATAGTGGTTCGGCTAACTCCGGCCTACATCCACTCCAGAAGTTTTCTTTTTATTGATGTAAGAATCAGTTACCGTTACAAAGTGGTAGACTAGCCTTAGTCTTAGGAAATAAAAATGTCAGAGAGAAGAAGAAGATCCCTCATTTGGAGACCCACATGCTGTATTTATAGGCAAAACCAGGTTGTTGGGCCTCCTGAGTAGTTTGGGCCCATCAAGGTCATAGCCGGACCCTACTTCATTATGCCGATCGATCCTGAGCAGTTGGTATGCCGAACGTGGGGAGGTGCGAGGTATCGAGGTACCGAGGTATGGAGGTGCGAGGTACCGAGGTATGGAGGTGCGAGGAGCAATGCCGAGCGAGGTGAGGTATGCCGAACGACCCATCCAATGCCGAACGCTCCCTGATGCCGAACGATCCATCCAATGCCGAACGAGATTTATGCCGAGCGCTCCATCCAATGCCGAACGAGATTTATGCCGAGCGCTCCATCCAATGCCGAACGATCCTTAATGCCGAACCTCCATCATGCCGAACCATGTCTGATGCCGAACAGTTTCTAATGCCGAGCGTCCATCATGCCGAACGATCTCTAATGCCGAGCGCCTCTAAATGCCGAGTGCTCCTGGATGCCGAGCGCTAATGAATGCCGAGTGCTCCTGGAATGCCGAACCACTCATGTATGTCGGACGCTCTATGTATGCCGAGTACTCTTGAATGCTATTCGAACGTGAATGCCAGACGAACTATTTGTGCCGAACCTCCACCATGCCGAACCTCCACCATACCGAACCATGTTTAATGCCGAACCATGTTTCCTAGACCCAAATTATAGTTGATCCATCTTTATCCAATCATATTTCCATCTCCCAAGCACGTTGCATCATCCATCCATCCAGTCGACTGAATCCATCGTACACCAGCCTCGACGAGTCGATTAAGTTAAACCCGCCTGTCCACGGCCTTGTAAAAAGGCGGGTTAACACTTTCCCCCCAAAACATGCCTTGCTATTGGAAGGTGTGTTTTGAATAGCCTCAAATCCGATATCCAAAGTCCATGTTTCATCCATATCCAATAACCGACTTTAGGACCTCTCCGGGTCAATATCCAAATCCTCTGTCATCCATAGCCGATGTTCATATCCGTAACCTCTCCGGGTTCTTGTCAAGCACAATCCACACCTGACGACTGTACTCCAGTGTCCTTGAACGTTGAGTAATGCATGGCATAAGTCCTAAGCCGAATCCTGGTTGCTCCGGACCCTTACCGAGCATTGTCCATACTCGACGACCTGAAATAGTAACCGATAATATGGGGGCCTAAGTCCTAGGCCGAATCCTGGTCTCTCCGAACCCTTGCCGAGCATAGTCCATATTCGACGACCTGAAATAGTAACCGATAATATGGGGCCTAAGTCCTAGGCTGAATCCTGGTCTCTCCGGACCCTTGCCGAGCATAGTCCATACTCGATGACCTGAATAAGTCGGTTTGCCATGCTTGGAGCGACCTACCCCTTGCCAGGTATAATCCATACTTGACGACCATTTATCAAAAACCAGATAAAAAATCCAATCGAAAGCCAATCCAAAATCCAGATCAAATCAGAAAACAAAAAATCCATATCGAAAATCCAAACCGATATCCAAACCAGAAAACAATCATCCAAATATAAGTCCAAACCAAGAAACAAACAAAACCAGAAGTTCAAACCAAATTAGAAAAAAGAAAATGTCCAAGCCAAAAAAGAGAAAGCAGATTTCACAAACTAGAGCGTCGCGGTTTATCATCATTTCAGAGCATGCCTAGGGGCTATCTCCGTCCCCATACATGAGTAAGTGACTTGGCCGTTTTCCCATAGTTTGCTACTTATTTCATAATATCCCAATCAATTGATGACCGATCGACCATCATTCATGTGCCTCGTACCATCACTGTGTGAGGTAGACGGTGGTTGCTCCTGCCCCACCGCTGCATTCCGAGTTTCGACGTATTGTCGCAACTGTCCATTCCTTACATGCTCCTCAATTATGTCCTTTAAGTGCCTGCAGCTGTTGGTATCGTGCTCGTCCAAATCGTGGAAGAGGCGGTGTTTTCCTGATGCCCTCTCACGTTCGGAGGGTTCTCTCCTAGCCGACCTTCGGTAGGGAAGGCGATTCAGAGTCTCCAAATAAATCCGTTCCAGCGTCTCGTTCAACCTTGTGTAGGTGGAGAATTTTTGCTCTCTCCCCCGCTTCCTAGCCTTTCCTAACTCGTCATCCAGCTTCCTTTTTCCTTTTTCCAAGCCTCCGCTGGATGGTCCTCCATCCTCAGCCGCGTTCACCTCCTTTAACTTCATATCTGAGCATGCATCTTCCTGCCGAAGGAATTTCTCAGCTTCGTGAAAGAATTCCCCGAGATCCATCGGAGGGTCCCGTATCAGTGACACTTTGAAATCTGAATTTTCTCTAACTCATGACACTGCCGCCATTAAAACCATCGATGGATCCGGCCGATCCACCGAAGCAACCTCTGCATTGAACCGAGTTAAGAAAGCTCTGAGTGATTCGTTTGTCCTTTGTTTTACCGATGTCAGCGTCATTACATTCTTTGGCCTTTTGATATGTACCCAAAACTGCTTCAGAAACCTGTCCACCAACTCTGTCCATGTCCCGATAGATCCTTCTTCCAGCTGCCTGAACCACATAGCAGCTATGTCCGTTAAGAATAAAGGGAAACATCGAGCCGTAACTTCTTCCGATGCCCCCAGCACCTCCATGTGTCTGGTATATCTCATCAAGTGATCTGTTGGATCGGCCTTGCCATTGTACATTCCCACGTTAGGCAGCTTGAAATCTGGCGGATTCCGAGCTATCCTGATTTCACGAGAGAACGGACTCTTGTTTACTCCTTCCAGATCTCTATTGGTCAAACCCCCGCGCATGGTTCGCCTGATAATCTCAGCTAATCCAGCATTGTCCGTCAAGGGATGCCCCCCGAGTTCCCGAGGGAATTCTGGTACATACTCTTCATCTCTTGCTCTCACATTCCTGCCAGCATCCTATTGCGTGGTGTTAGCTGGAACCCCTCCATGAACTGCTTCAGCGTTATCTGATGGTGCGCCCCCGAGTCCAGCTCCATCCGGATTGTTATTTGTATGTTGATTGGGGGTTGCCCCCTGCTGAACCATTCCCTCTGCTTGCTGGTTGAGCGCTTTTGATCTAGCTCCATGGATCTGAGCCCCCGCATTTCCTACTTGCGTAAATTGTCTAAGAAGAGCCTGCATCATCTCCTCTTGTCTTTTCATCATGACTTCCATTTCCTCTCTGGTGATGTAGATTGATGCTTGACCTGCTCCAGCTCCAGAGGAAGCCTCTTGACTTCCCTCCTTATTGCTCCTTTCTGTCACTTGCTTTCTTGTTGATGGCCTAGCCATTGCTTTCTAGAGTCGAAGTTCCTAGCTCCAAAATCCCTGAGTTCAATTCTCATTGAAAGCACCAAAGTGTTAGCGCCAAAATTGGTCACTAACACCCAAATCTAGATGAAAGCACCAAAATCCCAATCACGGCTCACAGATAGGATGTATGTAGAGAGTAATAATATGAAGAACAGTTAAAAATTAAAATGAAATCAGTAAAGAACAACAGATTTTATAGTGGTTCGGCTAACTCCGGCCTACGTCCACTCCAGAAGTTTTCTTTTTATTGATGTAAGAATCAGTTACCGTTACAAAGTGGTAGACTAGCCTTAGTCTTAGGAAATAAAAATGTCAGAGAGCAGAAGAGAAGAAGAAGATCCCCCATCTGGAGACCCACATGTTGTATTTATAGGCAAAAACCAGTTTGTTGGGCCTCCTGAGTAGTTTGGGCCCATCAAGGTCATAGCCGGACCCTACTTCATTATGCCGACCGATCCTGAGCAGTTGGTATGCCGAACGTGGGGAGGTGCGAGGTATCGAGGTACCGAGGTATCAAGGTATCGAGGTACCGAGGTATGGAGGTGCGAGGTACCGAGGTATGGAGGTGCGAGGTGCAATGCCGAGCGAGGTGAGGTATGCCGAACGACCCATCCAATGCCGAACGCTCCCTGATGCCGAACGATCCATCCAATGCCGAACGAGATTTATGCCGAGCGCTCCATCCAATGCCGAACGAGATTTATGTCGAGCGCTCCATCCAATGCCGAACCATCGTTAATATCGAACCTCCATCACGCCGAACCATGTCTGATGCCGAAGAGTTTCTAATGCTGAGCGCCCATCATGCCGAACGATCTCTAATGCCGAGCGCCTCTAAATGCCGAGCGCTCCTGGATGCCGAGCGCTACTGAATACCGAGTGCTCGTGGAATGCCGAACCACTCATGTATGTCGGACGCTCTATGTATGCCGAGTACTCTTGAATGCTATTCGAACGTGAATGCCAAACGAACTATTTGTGCCGAACCTCCACCATGTCGAACCATGTTTAATGCCGAACCATGTTTCCTAGTCCTAAATTATAGTTGATCCATCTTTATCTAATCATATTTCCATCTTCTAAGCATGTTGTGTCATCCATCCATCCAGTCGACTGAATCCATCGTACACCAGCCTTGACGAACGTGCAGTCGATTAAGTTAAACCCGCCTGTCCATAGCCTTGTAAAAAGGCGGGTTAACAGGCTCTCTGCAGCAAATGTGGGATATGTCTTATCGAAATGTTTCCATGCTTCTCCATCAGATGGATGTGCCAAAGTTCCCTCTTCCTATCTTCTCACGCTGCCATCGCATATGACATGCCGTGGCTGAAGACGCATAAAACCTTTGAAGTCTAGGGGTAATTAGTAAATAATGCATTCTCTTGTATGGAACTTCCTTTCCTTTCTTTTTTCTTGGTTTATATCTTTCCTCATTACATATTTTGCAGTTCCTAAGATTAATGTCATCTTTCCAATACAACATGCAACCTTTTATACATGTATCTATCTTTTGGTAAGGCAGACCGAAAGCCGACATAAGTGTTTTCACTTTATAATGAAAATGTGGGATATGTCTTATCGAAATGTTTCCATGCTTCTCCATCAGATGGATGTGCCAAAGTGCCAAAGTTAACAGGCTCTCTGCAGCAAATGTGGGATATGTCTTATCGAAATGTTTCCATGCTTCTCCATCAGATGGATGTGCCAAAGTTCTCTCTTCCTATCTTCTCACGCTGCCATCGCATATGACATGCCGTGGCTGAAGACGCATAAAACCTTTGAAGTCTAGGGGTAATTAGTAAATAATGCATTCTCTTGTATGGAACTTCCTTTCCTTTCTTTTTTCTTGGTTTATATCTTTCCTCATTACATATTTTGCAGTTCCTAAGATTAATGTCATCTTTCCAGTACAACATGCAACCTTTTATACATGTATCTATCTTTTGGTAAGGCAGACCGAAAGCCGACATAAGTGTTTTCACTTTATAATGACTGTCGCACATCAGATTATTGGTAGCATATGCCGTTTTGCAGCTTGTACAACTGTTCTAAATCCAGCTTCTGTAAAGTTGAATTTTGATTTCATAGTGATGTATTCAGCGGTTATTGATAATTCGATTCCACTTTTACAACCATCCCACAACGGTCGCTTAGCGGCATCCAATAAATCATAAAAAAATTTTGCTCCCACATTCGGTTCTTCTTCGACATTGACGTCTTCATCGTCAACTTGAACGGTAGGGAACATTGATCATGCTGCATCTTCCACCATACCTTCTATTGGATTCGTCATAACAACATCGACCTCTGACACAACATGATCTGCTGTAGGTGCAAGAAGTTCTCCATGACGATCCCATAAATAATAATTTGGCACAAATTCAGATTTATACAAATGTACTTTAACTGTATCTTGTTTCCAATGCTTCAAATGTTGACATTTACTACAAGGGCAACGAAGTTCTTCATTATTTTGATTATTAGATATTGCGAATCTAATAAATTCATGTACACCATTGTAGAAATGTTCTTTCACCGAACCTTTCGCTCCAGTTCTGACTTCATACATCCATCGAACATTGTTTCTAATTTTAAAAATAGGTTAGTAATTTCGACAGCACTTCACTTCACTTCTATTCTATGCACAACTTCTCACCCAAGTGATATTGCAGTTGTTTTATTTTCTAAAATAAAGTAAAACCTTTTAGGACTAAAGGCTTCACACACCACACTTCTGTCTAATTTCGACAGCACTTCACTTCGCTTCACTTCTACGCATAACTTTGCATCCAAGAGGAGTATTTTCGTTGTATTTTCTAAAATAAATTAAAACCTTTTGGGACTAAGGCTTTAATTTGTGGTTGTTGTATTTGTTATAATAATACTTGATGCTTGTTTTCAAATCAATATTGTATTCATTTCAAATTTTTTAGATAATCAATTTTACAATATTTGTTCTTGTATATAAATTTCATAGCTTTTTAGAAAATCGATTTGAGTACATTATTTGTTGTTATTATATTCATTTGTTAACTTATTGGAAAATCGATTTCAGTAGCATATTTCTTGTTGTTATGTTCGTTTCTTAAGTTTAAAGAAAATCGATTTGAGTACAGTATTTGTTCTTGTCATATTCATTTCTCAACTTTTTGGAAAATCAATTTGAGTACAATATTTGTTATTTTCGTATTTTTTTTACAAAATCAATTTCAGTAGAATATTTGTTGTTGTATATTCGTTACTTAACTTTTTACAAAATCGGTTTTAGTACAATATTCGTTGTTGTTATCTTTATTTCTTAAACTTTTTACAAACTCGATTTAAGTATAATATTTCTTAACGTTTTGTTAACTAAATTATACGCTTTATAACGTATTTTCAAACTTTTTTAACTAATAAAATTTTAATTTACAGATTTTGTAAGCTAAAATTAGAAGTTAGCACTAATAATAACAAATTAAAATAAATAAATTTTATAATAATCACCAACAGTTATGATTAACATGCACTAATTAATTAAAGAATCTTACTTATGTTTACCTGTATCTACTTAGGAGCATATTAATTAATAATTATACACTAATTTTCATGTAAACTGTAACAAACATCGTTTTCCACTATAACAAACATTCGCGTAAACTTATCAATAAACATATTAATCAATAATACTAATTTTCGAATTTTAAATCAACCTTAATTTTTAATTACAAATTAAACAATCAAACCACTTACTAACATCCCAAATCAACTAACACACTATTATCAACTAATACACAATAATCATTAATTTCAAATCAATAATCAACTAATTTTCTAAATTAGGGTTTTAATTTTATCCCCAAATCAACTAATAAATTATACCATCATCTAATACCAACTAATCTAACATATTCAAACCAAAATTACTAAATTTTGCATAAATAGGGTTTAACACAATATACCTCAAAAAATCGAGAGAAATAGGAGGAAGGAGTGCGCAGTGGGGAGGGGTCGTCGGCGTCGGCTAGAGGAGGTTGGTGGCGGCTTGGGGCGGCAGAAATCGAATTGGGGAAGAAATGGGTAAGGAGTTGTAGGGAAGCAAAGTGCTGAAATGTTTCTTTGTTCACGGGTTATATTTCAGGTAGGCGACGGCTAGCGACGACCGCGTTTTTTAACCGTCACTGATCGTCGTCCATATCAGTCGCAAACTAAAGTCGTTCTAGTAGTGCTAGTACATCTTTCTTTTTTTAATTTGTGGGGTGCATGCCCATTTAGTCTAAAGTGGGCTGGAGCCAGCATGCAGTAGCAGACCTACTGCCGTTGACAACAACAACAACAACCATGCTACTGTAAACAACAACAGCAGCAATAGTTGTTGCCTGGCAACTAACTTTTTTTTCTTAGTACTATCAACGTTGTATATAATTAGATCAAAACAATTATAACTACCCCGCACCAGTAGGTTGTTTCATATTTAGGTAACTTTTGTTCAACTTGAATGCATAAAAAAAGTAATAATGATAAGAAGATTCAAACAAATAGTGTCTAGTAAGATTCAGAAAAGAAGAGGAGAAAGTCAACGACCATGGGGGAAAACTAGTTATTGCTTGCCAAAACATAGGACATAGCAAATCGATAAAAAAAACAAGGAATGGCTCTGCAGTCCTTGTTTTCAATGCTTCTATATAAAACATCCCTCCCTTTCTCTGTTTGTAAAATTAGTCCCTATTCTTAACTTTTGCTTATTTTATTCCCATTGTACCCTTGAATTTGTTTTACAGACCAATTTCTTTCTGTCTTTTTCTCTGCACTCAAATTTCGTTCTCGCGCATCTTTTCTTCGTCCTCATGACTCTCGTTCTGTCGCTTCTATTTAAATTTTAAATTCCTTTTCAACGATTTCTAGATTTATGTTAAATTGCTCTGATTCTGCATTTGATCTAGGGTTTACTTATCTACGTATTCAATTTCGTTACGATCTTGTAATTTTATACTGCTTTTTATTTTTGTTTTAGTTTAGCTTCCTTTTTTTTTATTTACAGTTGCTTATATCATTTCTTCAACCATTTTCTGGTAGTATGGATCTGAACATTCCTGTTACAAGGTACATATTGTTTGATTCTGTTTATTCTTCTTCATTTTGCATGTCTAACTTTTCCTTCTTCATATGTTTATATTGATTTACAGTTTGTATTTACCTCTGTTAAAATATTAAAACTGCAATGTGACTTGCATTTAAACTTTTTCAATTTTCTTATGCGCATTTCTTATTTGTTCATGTGTATATTTATTTACAATATTTATATATTTTGTTACAATATTAAAACTGCAATATGACTTGCATTTTACTGCAGACTTGTTGTAGATTATCAATTTTGTTATATATGTTTGTTTTTTTTATTAAAACTTAATTTAGGTTTGTTTTATTAACTGTTTTTTAGTGTTTGCAAATTACTGTGTTCATGTTTATTTTATTTCATGCTTATAATATATTAATATCAATGCTTACATCTTAAACCTTGTACATAAATCTCATTTTCCATTTTTTATTAGTTGAACTACATAATAAAATGCAGTGCATGCATGGAATATGCAGTGCATGCATGGAATATGCAGTGGGAATTCCTTATTCATTATTTGTGGATCTTCTTTTTCTGTTGTTGCAGTCCGATGATAATATAATGTCTTCTTTTTATGTTGTTGCAGTTCCGATGATAACAGTGAAGGTGTTTTGGTTGTATTTGTTAATAAGGGTATTAGTTATAGCAAGAGAGTTGCTGTTGGTTATTCTCTTCATGATCTGAAAGTTAGTCTATGCAATGTTTTCCAAGAATATGTACCCTCTTCTTTGGAGTTATCTTTTAATTTGGAAAACAAAATTCGAATTATTGAAACAGATTCCGACTTGCAATCTAGATTGTGTCTTTCTATGTTTAGACATGAAGATTATTTTCATATTGCTGTTAATCTAAGCATGTCTTCTGAAGATGTTGATATCTGTAGTAATTCAGCAATTACTACCATTAGTTCTACAAATAATGTTTCAAGTTGTGCTTCTACTATGTCTAATGAGAATGCTCGTTGTGATTTAAAGTCTCTTTTGAAGAAGGACTGTTCTATTCCTATATTTACTGAAAATGGTCAGTTATTCCCTGGAGGAGTTAGTGAGTTTAAGCTTAAATTGCTTTTGTATTGTCTTCGTGGTGGTTATAGGGTGAAGATGATTAAAAATGACATGGTTAGAGTAACTGCAAGATGTTCTACAGTTGGTTGCCAATTTCGTGTGCATGCATCAACTAAATTTAATCTTCCAGGCTATTTTGTACTTAAAACTAGTAATCTTGTTCATTCCTGTGGTGCTGGTGTTCTTGATATCAATCATCCACCTATATCAAGTAAACTTGTTAAAAGATTGGTGATCGATTTTATTCGTAGTAATCCTCTTACTAGAACCAAAGACATAGTTGATCATTTTAGAAATGAGTATGATATTATACTCAATTATTACTTTGCCTATAAAGGAAAGCAATTAGCAATAGAAGAGGTTCATGGTTCTATTGCTTTGTCCTATCATCAGCTTAATTGGTATGTTGGTGCTTTGAAGAAAACAAATCCTGGAAGTTATATTGATTTGGAACTTAACCCATATAATTCCCAATTTGAAAGAATATATATTGGGTATGAAGCTTGTAAGAAAGGTTTTGTGTATTGCAGACCTATGATAATTCTTGATGGTACATTTATGAAAGGAAAAAATTATGGTTGCTTAATGTCTGCAACTGCAAAAAATGGAAATGACGGTATGTATTATTTTTTCTTTTTATTATTTATCTGTATAATAATGAAATGATATTATGTATTAATCTATAGCATAGTGCAATGATGGAAATGATGGTATGCATTGTTTACTGTAACAAGCTTTGCTAATGTCTTTTATATTTCTGCTTATTGGGTGCAAGGTTGCTCAAATATGACATAGGAGCCTGAAATAAAAAAAACATGTTTATTTGCAGAATTTTGTTTATAGCAAAACAACAAATTTGCTATATCAAAATTAGAAATCTCCATTTTTTTTGTCAAAACAAAATGCAGAGTTTTGTTCCTAAACATGTTATATGTTGTTTCATATAGTGTGTTTATTCTCTGTTCGTGGTGTAGTGATTGTTTTCCCACAGGACTTTTGATCTGTGTTGTCATCTGTTGTAATTTCACCTCCAATACATAATACAATGGTTTTGATATTACAGCAAAAGCTCTTATAATATTTTCCTGTGGAATGTAATCAACACACTAATTAAGTTTTGTATACTTAGTATATAATCAGCTTCCCTCCTATGTAAAAACAAACAAGTACATTGCAAAGATTACAAAAAATGGAGATTTCTAATTTAACTCAAGGATGATACCAAAACTTACCTGGAAGTTCAACAGACATAGGTGCAATAGAAATAATAGCTGTGATGGAATCAATGTTCAGCAGTTGATGTTGAACTATTTTCCCTAATGCATTGCAAAATCATTCTTTAGTTCAAAGTACAAATTGGCAAAGCTATATGCAGAAAGTTCAATGCAATTAAAAATATCAAGTTTGTAACTATGTAATTTGCTTCATGCTGTCTGATAAAGCAGTATATATTTTAAACCAATTTAAAAAATGTTAAAGAACATATCAAAATGATGGTATACAATTTTGTTTTTTAAAAGTTTTGAATTTTTTTTTTACCACGTTTATTATACTCTATTATATTATTAGTAATGATCTGATTATTTATATCATTATCTCAAAATTCAATTAATTTTTCTTCAATTTCCACTGTATTCAGGTTTTTTTCCAATAGCTCATGCTATAGTGTCAGGAGAAGATGAAAGCAATTGGTCTTGGTTTCTTTCTAATCTACAATCAATGTTGTCAGATGATCGAATTATAACGTTTATATCAGACAGGCATCCAGCTATTATATCTTCTGTTTCGAAGTTGTTTCCAAATTCTTGTCATAGCTATTGTATATACCATATGAAAAATAACTTGCGTGCTATGTTGGGAGGTGATCCTAGAAAGGAATGGATAGTTAAGTTGTTTGTTGATGTTGCATATGCTCCTACTCATTCAAAGTTTGAAGTGGCATTGAAATTGTTAAGAGATTTTGGGGGTCATGTAGCTTCTAAATTTCTTAATGGAGTTAAATTTGAACACTTTGCAAATGCTTTCTTTCCAGGTAAAAGGTATGGAGAAATGGCATCAAATATTGCCGAAAGTTTCAACTCATGGGTCATTGAAGAAAGGCATCTTCCAATAACATCTTGTCTAGACTCTGTTCGAATTAAAATTATGGATCAAATTTCTAAACGTCGACAATTGAGTCAAACATGGAAAACTGAGATATGTCCAACTATGGAAAAGCGTTTGAATTCTTTTATTAGTTTGGGTCATGGTTGGATCGTCAAGAAATCTGATGAATATTGTTTTGAAGTATTGTCTAAAGAGTCGCAGCATGTTGATCTTTTACATCATTGGTGCTGCTGCAATATGTGGACTATTGATGGTTTTCCTTGTCCACATGCTATTCGGGCTATTAGGTCTCAAAGTTTGAATGTTTATGAGTATATTGATCAGTATTTTTCTACTGCATACTTTCGTGCATCATATTTTTTCCCTATATCTCCTGTTCCAAATACTGATAAGCCTGAAGTTCTTCCAGAAAATCCTGCCATTTGTCCTCCAATTCCTAAACGTGGCCCTGGTCGTCCAGCTATCAAACGAAAACCTTCTATTGGTGAAGCTAAGAAGAAACGAAAATGTGGAAAATGTCGAAAGTTTGGTCACAACAAGAGCACTTGTCCTTTAGTTAATAATTCAGTTGTTTTAAGTTGAAGATGTCAAAAGAGTTTATTTGGCATTGTACTATTTTGAATTTGAAATTTGATTTTATTTGATCGCCAAGTTATTTCCTGTTATAATTTGTTATTGTTGTGGTTTGTATTTTAGGCTTTATTATGTTCTATGCTGTCAAAGTAATATGACTTAAATAAGAAATTGAAATTCAGTGTAGTATTCAATTTTGCTGTTTATTTTAATAGTTTTTAAAGCATTGATTGGTTTGAAACATGCTTGAAATTTGTATTATGGAAAAATGTATGATCGTTCTGTTAAATTTTGGAAGGCATTTTTTTATATATATTAGTGTATGAACTGTGCTTCTAGATGCATAATATCCAACTCAATGCATGTGGGGAGCTCAGCTTTATTATACAGAAGTGGATGTAACTGTGCTGTTACTACACATATTGTAACAGGTGGTATTATGCAGACATTGAATCAGTTGCTGACTGAGATGGACAGTTTTGGCAGAGATAGTGGTGTATCGTAATTGCTGCAATGAACATGCCACTATGCTACTTCAATTAAACAATGTCAAAAGATTGATCTACCTTGTTTTGGCTTTTGGATTTTGCCCCTTTCAATTTTCCGCTCCTTCTTTGCCGTCGTTTCATAGAGACTTCGATTTTGATTGAATTTTCTTTCGTCTTGGATTTTAGAAGAAGGTTTTTCATTTGAACGAGGTTATTTGAGGAAAGTTTTCGTTGTTTTATAAAAATAGGGACTCAGTTCATAATAGTTTTGGGCTAGGGACGTTTCGTAAGTGGGCTTTGAAAACAGGGACGGTTGGTGCAAACCCCCTAAAAAAAATTCATAGAAACACCAGACTGAAAAGTGCATGTATTACTATGCTATTTATATTTCAATCTGAGAAAGAGTGAAAATTAGGGCTAGAAGAAACCATACCTCCTCAAGTGAAGAGAAGTTAAGTTGCCTCATGAAATCTTGTAGCTCCGAGCAAAACCTTTTGTCGTAGCCATACCCATGCATCATAACACCCGTGCAAACCTGATTTAGTTATAACATATATTTATTATTAGATAGGTTATGAATGCAAAAGAATTATGCATCGATAAATAGACCGAGTTCTAAGTAAAAAAGCATAAAAACATTAGCAAATAGCCATATCAAAAGGGTATATTGTTCGTTTCCTTCAAAGCATTAAATAGACCAAAATCAACAGTTTAAACTGTAATAACTAGCAATATAGTAATACGAGCATTACCTCACGCGCTTTACGCGTGAATTACTTTTCTATAAATTGAATATGTTAGATTAAGTGGTATTAAGATTTGATAATGTTTGTAGAGTAAAGTTTTGAATTTGTAAAGAAAATTTAGTTGTTAGATCGTATATTTAAGTGATTGTAAAATTTGATAATATTTGTAAATGTTTATTTATTAGATCTTTTGTTTAAGAGATGTTAAGATAAATTCAGTAATATTCGTAGAGGAGAATTTTGAATTCGTACAAGAAGTTTGATCCAATTTTTAAGCGATATTAAGATAGAGGGGCATTTTCGGTAGTTCAAACTGATACAAAAAAAGTGTGACACCAAAGGTATTACAACTATTAATAAAGATATTATTCATCTCTGATAGTGTACTAGTGCGAACCTGTGCTTCGTACACGGGTATGGTGATCATATTATAATTATACATTTCATAGAAAAACGGGTAAAATGGGTATGCAAACAAATTTGTAGCATATCTAAAATATGAATATCAAACACGTAGATCACTTGATTAGTACCATAGTTTGTTTATTCATTCCCTTATTTTCAACGTGTTGCATAACTAATATAGAAAAGACAACATTTTTCTAAAGGATATACATGATTTATTGACAATGAAAAGAAGAATAGTGAAATATACAGGAAACAGTAACATATGGTACAGAAAGTATGCCAACTTGCAACTCAAATTATAAA
Source organism: Allium fistulosum (assembly GCA_030737815.1). Lineage (NCBI taxonomy): Eukaryota > Viridiplantae > Streptophyta > Magnoliopsida > Asparagales > Amaryllidaceae > Allium > Allium fistulosum. The sequence continues at coordinate 785,431,358 of CM060908.1, forward strand.
TACCTAATATATTAAACATGCAGGTTTCAGCATAGCAAAAATTTGAGAACAAAGATATTATAAACTCACCATAGTAAGACAATACTTTTCCAAATGAGGCCTAACATGTCAGATGAATTTATTAACTGAAGGTATATGAGCCAAATAGACGCTAAGGTAGAACAATATTTCAATGAAATATTACAAAAACAAAAGGACTACATGAAATTTGCGTATAAAGAGGAAATGTAGAGAAATTAAGAAGGATTTTTTGTATATACACTAAGCTTTATTTGATACACTAAGAATTTAGTAATCATACGTTAATTAGTATTCAGATATATTTAAAATTGAAAGATCTGGGAAAATTTTACATGTAAAATATCAATATATATATATATATATAAAAAGCATGTAAAAGCGAGAATAGTTGTAAAGAAGGAAAGGACAACAATGAATTTATATTGCATGGCTCTTTGTTTCAACCAAGCAAGAATACACAATTAGTAGAAAAATGCAATTGGAAAAGAACACAGTTACAAACAGAAATATTCTATCTATTTATTTACAAAGACAAAATTTAAAACATTTCCAGCTAACATTCAGATTCAAGATTACCTTAAGCTTATAGTCTTTCCTAATGCCATCCACATTGTATCCTCTACTTCGATCCATTTTACATATTTGCACAGAAGACAATATAGAAAAATGTACATATTCAATTATATATTTCCTTTTACAAATAAACTGACATAAGTATCAAGTTATAATACAATTACTAAGTAAACTACAAACTGTTAATAAAATTTATGTTTATTTTAATACATGTTTAAAGTATTATTTTCACAACGTAGCATAAAAATAGGAGTAATTACACTGTAAGACACATATTACAAAAAAAAAGGAAAGCCTGGAAATAAAAACAGATATGGACATGAAACAATAAAGATGATGGGTCCTCCAACTTTGTTGTGACTAAATCATGTCGCTTCATCTCTTTCTACAATTGAAAGACATAGGCTTCATCTCTTTCTACAATTGAAAGATATGTGCTTTATCTCTATCTACAACTGAAAGACTCGGGCTTTGATTTTGATGCGTTGACAATGCTTATTCATGTACTGAATATGGCAAGAGCTCAAGATGCACTTCTTCGTATTATAGGTATTAATTTGATACCATTGATACATATAGCTTACATACCTATTAACATATATTGAAGTCTTTTCGTCTCCACTTCAATTTTAAAAGTACCAAGCACGTGCAAATAACTTAGATATTCATGCCCGTTAAGGGGAATATATAAAAAAGAATTCAAGTATCAACCCAAAAGATTCAATCACCGTTGTATGCGATCTACTTGCAATCAGGAAAAACATATTAATGGCTCCTGAAATAAGAAATAAATGCAATAACACAAATAGCATTTGATATAACAAATAATACTCATTCCTTAAGAGCATAATAATGCACCCGATTCTAGATTGAAATTTAAATCCAAATTACCTTAAGTTACTTATAACGATGACTTAAATTTGCCAATAAAATAGAAATGTAAACTTTAAATTCGAGTCTTTTAGAAAATCTTCGCATATAGTTGAAACTTGTGGTGCACCAGATAATGTAACTAAAGATATGAAGTTGGTGTTACAGGAGTGTTATAGAGCGGATGTCATGTAAATTGCGCAAACATTTTCGCGTATATTTGCAGCTCTAAAGTGGAACAATTTCTCAAAAATTGATAAAAATCATTATTGTACTATGCAGTGTACCGATTCTTACCATGACACTAGATATTTGTATATTTATTGAATGTTGATGATGATTGCAGTCACTATAAACCACCGTAGAAAATTGATAAAATAGTGTTGTAAGAAAAATCCATAGCAAGTATTCAAACAGCAAATCTCAGTTGTAGGAAGAAGAGGTACTTATAGCGGGAGAAGAAGTGGCACCTTTGAGAAACACATCGGTGCTGCATTGCCGACCACTCGTATGGTGGATGGAGAAGACGACCACTTTCGACGACGGGATGAGGAAGTCAAAAGGGACGGAGAAGCAAAGGCCGTTGTTAGTTGAGATGGCGTAGATTTGGAGTTGAAGGTGCTGGCGAAGGTGGTAGAAGGTAAGGACAATGGCGAAAGACTGGAAAAGGCACAAATTGTGAGGAACGTTATTATTTAGGGATTGGACAATGATGAGAGCTACGCATGAAAAGAAATAAATAAAAAGCATGATGATTGAGTTTTAAATCTCTAACAAATTGAAGAGGGCTTCTGAGCTATGGAAACCAAACTCAGTAATAATAGTATAGTATTCCCAATTGTCTCATTGCCTCTTAAAGCCAAAGAACCTACTGAATGCAGAGCTCACTCAATCTCCCAACCATTCCATTGTCAAATTAGGTATTGAATAGATGTAACGACCCGGTATTTCGTACCATTCGCATCCACACATGTCAGACTTGAATTGATCAAAATATCAGATTGTTAATTTATATTTGGCAAAACTCAGAATATACAGTAAATAAATCAATCACAGAATCACAGACATAGAGTATTACAAAAATAAGCAGCGGAATAGATAAATAGTAGTTCATGAAGCTACCATATAAACATCAGAGTTTGAAATAAAATACAACAGAATATCTCAAATACAATCTAGTCTCGAATACAAACAGATGACAAGTCTGAACAAAACAACCAGATAGCTGAAAGCTGAATAGATATAGATGGATCTCCAAGCGAAGCTCCAAACTCTAAAGGTGAGTCTCAAATGCTGTGACACTCAGTCTGACCCGAGCATAAAGCAAAGCACAAAACACTCGAGTCAGGATTAACATTCTTATATTAATAAACTCGACTCAAGTGAAGTATCAACTGAAATACAAGTAACTCAGAGGATGTTTGGGATTTCCATCCTCTAAGGATCCGTGGAACTATCTACTATGTAGTAACATACGCTCTTATAATATGTCTATAGTAAAGTAAACTATTAAAATGGCGTTAAGGCGTTACCCATATCCCCATTAACACATTTTTATATATTCCCGTAGTCTATACAGATATTGTAATCCCCACCGAACCGGTGGGATACTCAGGGAGCACTCCATAGGTACGGTACAAACCAAACTCGTAGAAGGCGCGATAGGGCATGCGACAAGGCACTCGAGGCAATGCCAGGATAGATATACCGTTTGCGTATCCGGACTGGTGGTAACGCATAGCAGCTACTACCGCCCACCTCGTGACACACTCCAAAATCAAAGGGTGCACCCAATCAAATCACAAAAGCAATAGAATGGTATCGAAGAAATGTGTCTGATAGAAGGAATGACCTCACTTGGTCCAGCGTGGCTTCTGTTTTAGCCACATCAAGCTGACTCACGGGAGTCAGGGCTACGTAAATACCATATAGAATCGTCACCAAACCATCCTATTTCATTCTGGAATCTCTACCACGTACATAGTTGTTAAAGTGGTTTTCGGTATTGGTAGAGAGTATGACAATATCTAATCCCGGTCTCTTTAACAACCAAACGCTTATTTCACACCGTGGTCATTTCAATTCAAATAGTTCATACTTCATATCAAAATATCATATTCATTTCAAAATCATATAAATCCGATATCATCATTCACTTTAAATAATATTCAATATTCATTCCCAGAATCGTAGCACTTTAAAAATTATAACATTTTGAAATCATAACACTTTTGAAATCATAACACTTTAGGAATCATAACACTTTTGAAATCATAACCCTTTGGAAATCACAACACTTCCAACTTAAACAGTTTGGATGTTGAAAATAGTGTATATATTAAAATGTTTATAAATTAAAATAGTTTATATATTAAAATAATTTATATATTAAAATAGTTTATATATATATATAATAAAATACTTTATATAATAAAATAATTTCCTCCCATTTCACAAATCGATTCAATCAGCTTAAATTCCGAGATTCAATTTATATCAATTCCAGTTTAACCAATTCAAATTTAAAGTTCAAAGATTCAAGTTTAAATATTCAAACATTACAATTTAAATTTCATTTATATTTCAACATTTAACTTTAATTTTCATTCAAATTGGAAAATATTCCCTTAACCATTTTAATAACAATTCATTTAAATCCCAATTTATATATATATATATATAAATCAATATTAAATATTCAATCTCCATTTTATTTAAAATTGAGAATATTCGTTTAATCACTTTTAATCAAATCACGTTATAAATCATATTTTCCCAAGACCTCAAAATCAATAAGTTCAAATAAATCCTTAATTAAATTAAAATTTTAAATTCCAAGTCAACATTAATTTATCTTCCCAACCTTTATTATTAAAGTTATAAAATCTATTTTTAAAATATTAATATAAATTTAAGTAAATACTTAAACATATTATATACTAATTTAAATTAATTTTTTATTTAATAAAATCTTATTATTAAATGTATATTTTATATTAAATATTATTTTTATATATTTTAAAATAGTAAAATTATAAGTAGAATCTTAAAAATTATATTTTCAAAACTAACTTATAAATTTAAAATTTCCAAAACATATAAAATTTAAAAATCTAAATTTTTCAAAATAAATATCTTTACATAAATAAAATCCATATATTTCCTTCCAAAATTCAAAAATCATTTTCAAAGTAGACTAACGATGTTCGTATATAATTTTCTATCTTATGGTCAAGTGATATGGATATTTATCATTTTAATCCGCAATTTAAATATCTATGGGTATATATCATTTCAACCCGCAATCCCAAAATTCAAAATCAATGAAAATCTCTTGAGTTTATCATTTCAACCCATAATGATTTTCCCCTAATCTATAAAATCGTTCGGGTATGTATCATTTCAACTCATAGGGAATTCTATACTAACAGGGAACTTGCATAGTGAGAACGGTTATGATAATAATATTACATATCAACAACAGGCATATATCATCAATAACAAATTAAATCATAATATAAATAACAGATTGGGGTGTCAGATGTCACAGATGAACGGTTACAGATAATAGCATATCATATATAGCAATTTAATAACTAGCAACAACATATTTCAATTGTCGTTTCAAGTGAAATCAAATTTAATAAATATAAGAACATTAATCGTGAGTGATTGCTCACCATACGAGGCTAGAGATGAATGAGAATGAGATGAGTTACGGATTCAAGCACGAATTCCAAAGCAAAGCAAGATTTGCATGAATTTGACGACAAAGCTGATAAATAGGAATTGATGAAAACGAATCAGAACCATCTTGATATAACTGAAACAAAATACACGTTAAATTTTTTCTCTAAAACCAATTTTTAAAACATACATTTAAAATAAGATATATATATATATATATTTGAAAACCAAACTCACGCATGCTTATATATATACACTAATATGAACCTATACATTATACAATTTTATATATATACACATACAAATTTAAAAATCAATATTATTATAAACCTATATATATATATACTTTGAAATCAACAATATATATATAACTAATATATAAGCTGATATATATAAACTTACTTTATTATACTATATGTACGGGAACTCAAACAAATCTATGTAATTTATTTACTTATATACAACTAGAAATCAATAGGTGAAGGATAGTATAATATATTACAAACAAATTTATGCAAACCAATATATATGCAGGCTCAAAAACTGGGCAAAAGAAAGTATGTATGCAACTGGAAAACTACAGAATATATACTTATGAACATATTATATTTTAAAATTTATTTTAATTATAAAATCAATATAAATTTACCTTATCATAATATTCATAATCTAACCTATATACACAAGTATACATGGATATAGAAGATATATATATTGAATCGGCAAAAGCTAACGGTCATAAACTCTTTAATGGCTTCTTGATTTTATTTTCAATCTCGAGATTTCTCTTTGTTCTCTCCTGTTACTCTCTCCTCTGCATTTCTTCAGCTCGTTTTGCTTCTCAGCGAGCGTTTTCTGTTTCGATTGCTCAGCGTTTTTCTATAGCTTGTGTTGCTGTTTGGATCCCGGTTGTATTTTATGGAATTGGGGGTTTTCTCCTTCTCTGGAGATTTTGTGTGGCGATGTCCATCGTTCGCCGTCATCGCTGACGCCTTGCTCGCGATTGTTCCTCCCCCTTTGTCGGTCTGTTTTACGAGCGAGCGTTCGATCGATATTTCAGTTTTCTCCTCGGTGGCCTTCTCTTCGTTGGCTCGGTTCAGATTTTTGTTGGTTGATGGATTATTCATGGAATTGTTGCCGTGCTTTGAAAGATCGTCACATAGCTTGCTTAGATCTGTTACCTTGGCGAATCTGGATATCCAGATCCAATTTGAACCCAAACTGATTTTTAGGGCGTCGCTTGATTTGTTGTCTTCGGGTTCGGCTGGAATTGTTTTTGGTTCTGTTGTTGATGGTATCGATTGTGGACAGTCGAGCTTGTGCAGTGAGGATGGTTTGAAGACGAGGAAGAAGGGAGAGTTCATCACTCCTTTTTCTCCTTGCCTGTCGATTCTGGGCTGCTCGGCGCTAGCTTGTCCGCCTGGTGATGTTCTTTGCTTTGGTTCGGTTAGCGGTGGTTTGGTCGATAAAGATTTGATCGCTTTATCGCCTTCCCCATGCCGTCTGATTGATTCTGATTCGGCATTGGTTGGTGGCGGGGACTCGTCCACTGTTTTGGTTTTGGGATTGTCGGAGTTTGAGGTCTTGGCTGACCCATCTCTTCGGGTTGCTGAGGATCATTGTTGGAAGGTTTGCTTCTCTAGTTCGATTTCTATTTTTGTTGATTTTGCTGGATTGCCTTTTTATTTTTGGTGGCTATCCTCTGATGTCGGTTCTGTTTTATTGAGCCTTGACACACTTAGGTGTGTGCTCCTTGATATTACTGTCTCTTTCGAGTCTGGTAGTATGTCAGGTCCCGGTTGTTATGATTTCGCCTTATCGTATGTCAGTTTACCGACGAGCTATTGGTCTCTGTCGGTATGTTGGGCTTTCAGCTGTGGCTTTGGTCATTCTAGGCTGTTGGTATGGAGCGATCCGAGGGGCTCTTTTTGTTTGGTTTTGCTTATAAGTCACTTCGAGTCCAGTTCTGTGTCGTTAGTGACTTGGTCTCTTTTTTGTTTCCCGATTTTGGTAGGATTCCTTAGCTGCCATCGATCAGCTCAGTGGGCTCGGAGCGATTGGCGTGGGTGGTATCCCATCTCCTTATCTGTGCGTATAGTGACCCTCCGCGATCACTATATGGACAGCATGGGCTACTGCCAGCCTTCTGTGCTCCGTTCTACTGGTCCCGCTGCGTGGTGCGACTTGCGAATCTTACCTATGATGCGAGGCTGTATTTTTAGTAACAGTCTCGTTTTGGTAAGATTCCCACAGCAATTTGGGATGCATCAAGATTGCTCCCTTACACTCGCCCGGTTTTATTCTTGTCCGCCCCGTGTCACTTTTCCCTTCGGTTATTATCCGGATCTCTCCCCGCATTTCGTTGCGTCGTGGGTCTCTGATTCTGTTGTCTATTCATCCACCTCCATCCGCTCTTTAGCAGCTCCTCTTTGCCCTGCTGTTGAGCGGCTCAGGAGGCAATTTGCTTGTCGCCTGATTCGCCTTCCCTATTGTTTACGTTTCTCTTCTGCTCCTTCTGATCCTTCTATTCCCTTGGGCTCATCTTCCTCTTGCTACTCTTCGGCGTGCTCCCTCCCCTCTTCTTCTTGCTCTCTGTCCATTTCCATCCCGCTGATGAGTAAGGCAGAAATTGCGCTTCTTAACGAGCGCCTTGATTGTTTGTCCAGGAACTCCTTTCCGGAGGTTGCTGTGGCATCTCGGTCGGCCTTGTCCGACTGTGCGGTATCCTCTATGTCTTCTATTGAGCCCACTGCTTCTCCTGTCCGTCCGTCCGTCCCGTCGCAGATCGCGTAGAGTCCCTTCTACTCCTCGCACCATTTGCACACGCTCTATAGCGGCGTCCGAGCAGATCGATAGATCTACTCGATACTCGCTGTATCTTGTTTGAGCTTGATCGGTCTTCCAGATTGTTGTGGTCTTGCTTCCGATCTTGCTATTTTTCTCTCTGGTCTTCTTTTCCTCTTTCTGATTTTTCAGTCATGTCGAACTTCCTTTTCTGGAATTTTCGCGGTATTGGCAACGTCGCGTCCTTGGCCAGGCTTAAACGAATTGTCCGGAAACATTCGGTTGGGCTGATTGCACTTCTGGAACCTTTTTTAGATCCGGATGGCATAATCAGTACCGTTTTATCCTTAGGTTTTGGAGGCGGGTGTGCCAACGTCTCCGGTAAGAGTTGGATTTTATGGTCCAAATCCCTTTCGGTCCACTCTATTTTTGACTCATCTCAGCTCTTCTTGGTTGCCTGTTCTTCTTCCTCTTTTACTTCTCCTTTTCTTTTCTCGGCAGTTTACGCCAAATGCGATCGTTCGGAGAGGTTAACACTGTGGACCGACATTTTAGGTCTCAGTTCTTTGGGTTTCTCTCACTCTGTGGTTGGCGGCGATTTTAATATTGTCGCATGCCAGGCTGAGAAAAGGGGAGGAGCCGCCATCAACCGTCTAGCGATGGCGGATTTTAACTCGTTCATTGTTGAATCCGGTCTCTCTGAGCTCCCGTTCGTGGGCTCGGCTTTCACCTGGTCTAATAACCAAGTAGGCCCTAGCCGTATTCTCTCCAGGCTAGACCGGGTTTTCGGTTCGGAGGATTGGTTCCGATTACCCTTTTCCTTCTCGGTTGTTCATCTACATCGGACTTTCTCGGACCATTCCCCTCTGTTAGTTCGATGCTCTCCTTTTTCCCTTACGGGGCCCTCTTCATTTCGCTTCCAGAGTATGTGGAGATCTCACCATACGTTTCTTCAAGTGGTAGCTGAATCTTGGTCCGTTCCCATTGTTGGCCCTCCCTGTTCTGTCTTCAGTCGCAAGCTAAAGCGTCTCAAGTGCTGCCTTAAGGTTTGGAACGCAGATGTTTTCAGGAACATCTTCGACCGTGTTCGGTCAGCGAAGAATATCTTATCGTAGCGGAATCCTTGTTAGACGAGACTCCGTCATCATCCAACAAGGAGGCGTGGGCAGCTGCTCAATCTTTCTTCGCTTCGGAACTTCGTATTGAGAATGACTTCCTTCGTCAAAAGGCGAGGGTCAAGTGGGTGGTCGATGGTGATGCGAACTCCAGATTCTTCCACTCTTATATTCGCAAGAAGAACCACCTTCTCTCTATTCGCGAGATTTTGCGTCCGGATCTATCTTTAGCATCCTCGCCTGAGGAAGTCAAAGATACAATTGTGGATCACTTCCAATCATTTCTTGGTTCTCCTTCGGTGGCGGTAACCGACCCTGCTCTGTTAGCCTTTATCCCCCGTTTGGTTCCCTCGCCTGGAAGTGATCTCCTAGCGGATTCTCCATCGCCTGAGGAAATCCGTGCTACTATTTTCGCCCTTAGTAAGGATAGTGCCAGCGGTCCTGACGGATTCAACGGTTCCTTTTACCGTTGCTGTTGGCCTATTATTCAGGCTGATTTTTGTCCTGCTGTCCAGTCTTTTTTCTCTGGTAGGGTCCTCCCCACCAGCTGGACCTCCACCCACCTCTTCATCATCCCTAAGTGCGAGCTCCCGCGGTCCTGTGGGGACTTTCGGCCCATTAGCCTTTGCAACTTCTCGAATAAGGTTATTTCCAAGATTTTGGCTAGCCGTTTGGCCCCTGTCCTTGAGCGTATTATCTCTTCTTCTCAAGCCGGTTTTGTTAAAGGGCGCTTAATTTCCGACAACGTCCTGTTGGCCCAGGAACTGATTTCCCAACTTGACAGGAAAGTGCGTGGCTCTAATGTTGTTTTCAAACTGGACATGGCGAAGGCTTACGATCGTATGTCCTGGTTTTTTGTCATAAAAGTTTTGAGAACGTTCGGTTTTCCGGAAACCTTCATTGACCTGGTGTGGAGGCTTATCTCCAACTGCTGGTTCTCTATGCTCATTAACGGCTCGGCTAATGGGTATTTCAGGGCAGGGAGGGGTCTTCGCCAAGGAGACCCGCTTTCGCCTATGCTTTTTGTGATTGCAGCTGAGGCTTTCATTCGCGGCCTCCATACCTTGACTGTATATGGTCAAATTCAGCGTTTCGGGATCCCTAGAGGCTGTCCGCTGATTTCGTCCTTATCGTTTGCTGATGACATTGTTATCTTCTCAAACGGTAGTCGTTCCTCTATCCGGAGGCTTAGCTTCATCCATCAATATGAGAGATCCTCTGGTCAGCTCGTAAACCCTTCCAAAAGTTGTTTCGTCCATGCGAAGGACTGCTCTGCTGCTAGATCTTCCTGGATTGAGACATTCTCAGGCTTTAAGGAAACTTCCCTTCCATTACCCTACCTAGGTATTATTCTGTACCGAGGTAGGAAGCTTAACGCTTTTTCGACCCTTTAACTGACAAGGTGAGGGGTAAGATAATTCGTTGGAATGCGGCGCTTCTGTCTCAGGCCGGTAGACTGGTTCTCATAAAGTCTGTGTTAGATTCTATGGGAATCCATATCTTTGCGGCTATGACCCCGACCTCCTCCTTCTTTCGGTCGTACCGTTCTTTGGCCTCTTCCTTTTTCTGGGGCAACAAGGAGGATGGCCGCCGCCATCACTGGATTTCGTGGGACACGATTTGTCGTCCCAAAATTGAGGGCGGCTTGGGGCTTCGTAACCCCAAGGATATTTGCACGGCTTTTGCTTGCAAACTGTGGTACAGATTTGGTGCTAACGACTCTTTATGGGCTTCTTTCCTTCACGCTAAGTACCATCGGCTGGAGGGTTCTAATTTTTCGGGTTCCCCATCCTATGCTAGCGAGACTTGGAAGCACATGCAGTCAGTGAAATCCCTCTCTGATTCCCATGGCGGTCCTTCAGGATGGGACGGCGCATCGTTTTCCATCTTGAGAGCTTGGACGTCTGTTAGAATCCCTAGCCCCATTGTTCCTTTGTTTTCCTTCATTTGGGATTCTCGTTCTCCTCCAAAGGTCTCTATTCTGATGTGGCGTATCCTTCATGACGGGTTGCCTTTAGACGAGAATCTGAAGAGGATAGGCATTCCCTTAGTTTCACGTTGCAGATGTTGTGGCAATGGGGAATCGGAATCCTTGAACCATTTATTCTTCGCTGGTTCCTCAGCCAGATCTTGCTGGAATTACTTCGGAAACTTGGTTGGTGTTCGAGGAATTGCCAGATCTGCTAATGATCTTTCGACTTCCTGGTGGGCTGGGAACTCTAGGAAATCTCTTCGTTCGATCATTCATCGCTTGATTCCTTGTCTTATTTGCTGGCACATTTGGTGTGCTCGGAATAAGGCAATCTTCGATAACTCTCCTATGGACCCTGAGGCCATTATTCGGCACGTTAGGAATGACGTATTCCTTGCCTTCCGAGGCAGGCCATTCAGGGGTAGAATGGGCCCCCGTATTCAGCACCTCGTGGATCTTCTGTCCATTTCTTGTGTGCTGAGATCCGCTAGATTAGGCGTTGGTTGAGTGATCCAGACGGGGCGTTGGCCTTCATCCGGCGCTCTTGTTTCTCTCAACTCCCCCCCCCTTTTTGTTGTTTTGATGATTCTATTAGTTTTTCAGATTTAGGCTATGACGGGAGATTTCATCGTTGTCTTTAGCTGGGGTTTTTCTTTGGTTTGGTCATCTGATTTTCGTCCTTCTTTCGGGTGTGTGATGTCGGAACTCCTCGGGTATTGTCGCTTGCAGGCACGAGATGGTTGAGGCCGTATGCTGTGGGTCTCCTTGCTTACTGTGCTTTTGCTTGTGGTCCTCTCTCAGTCTCCTCTCTTTACGGCGGTGGTTGGTTTTGTATCTGGTGGTCTGGACTACACCTAGTATGGTGTAGCAGGGAAGAAGGTTGAGCGGGCGGTTGTTCCTTATGCTTCTGCTGAGTTTTCCCGTTCTGCTGTTAGCATAGCTTTTTCTTGTTCTTGTGATCTTTTTGTACTGTATCTTTTTACGGTTTTCTAGGAGGCATATTTTTGTTTGCCTTGTTTTTCTGTGAGCCTTTGGAGAAAGGCTATTTTCTCCTAGTAATGATACATGTTTTTTCTTTAAAAAAAATAGAAGATATATATATCATACTGTAATATATAAACTAATATATATAAACATATATATATATATGTAGACTTACATACATATTATACTTTAAGATCAATATAACTTGTAGAAATCCATATATATACAACATATATATATATATACTTTTTAAACATATAATAGACACTGATCCATTATTTATATACAATTTATATATAACAGATTATAAAACATATATATACCTGTTAGCGCCAAAATTGGTCACTAACCCCCAAATCCAGATAAAGCACCAAATACCAATCACAGCTCAGAGATAGAATGTATGTAGAGAGTAATAATGTGAAGAACAGTTAAAACTGAAATGAAAGCAGTAAAGAACAACAGATTTTATAGTGGTTCGGCTAACTCCGGCCTACGTCCACTCCAGAAGTTTGCTTTTTATTGCTGTAATAATCGATTATAGTTACAAAATGGCAGAGTTGCCTTAGCCTTAGAAAAGAGAAAGTAAGAGAGCAGAAAGAAGATCCCCTTTTACTGTGCCCCTGCCTCTCTATTTATAGACAAAGATGGGTTGGACTTTCCTGGTGGGCCTGGTAGCCGAGTACCTCAGCCCAAATGGTGTGGTCTCCATATGCCGAACCATAGATGCCGAACAAGGTGTGAATGCCGAACGATCTCCTCATGTCGAACGTTGGGAGGTGCGAGGTATGGAGGTGCGGAGTATGGAGGTACCGAGATATGGAGGTGCGAGGTATGGAGGTGCGGAGTATGGAGGTGCGAGATATGGAGGTGCGAGGTGCAATGTCGAGCGAGGTGAGGTATGCCGAACGACCTATCCAATGCCGAACGCTCCTTGATGCCGAACAATCCATCCAATGCCGAACGCTCCTTGATGCCGAACGATCCATCCAATGCCGAACGTCTCCTTGATGCCGAACGATCCATCCAATGCCGAACGTCTCCAGATGCCGAACGTTGGTTAATGCCGAGCGCTCCATCCAATGTCGAACGTCTCCAGATGCCGAACGTTGGTTAATGCCGAGCGCTCCATCCAATGTCTAACGTCTCCAGATCCGAACGTTGGTTAATGCCGAGCGCTCCATCCAATGTCTAACGTCTCCAGATGCCGAACGTTGGTTAATGCCGAGCGCTCCATCTAATGCCGAACGACGAACTCTCTATGCCGAACGCTCGCCCAGTGCCGAACAAGATTTATGCCGAACACTCCTTCTAATGCCGAACCATCCCATCATACTTTAGTCTCGATAGTTGTGAAGTTGTTTAAGTTAAATCCGTCTGTCCGCGGCCTTGCCAAAAGGCGGGTTAACACTTGCCCCCCAAAACATGCCTTGCTGTGAAAGGTGTGTTTTGAATAGCCTCAAGTCCAATATCCCAAGTATGTATGTTATCCACATCCATACTTTTCGATTCATAACCCAATCCATTACCAAGCCATCTTATCCGAGTACCACGGCCATATCTTGATCCATTTCCGCGACTGTTCCGAGTCGATGTCTGATTCTTATCCAGTAACCAAGTCCTTACCCAATTCCACATCCATCTGAACCCGACTACCGAGTTCCAATCCATCCATATCCAATAACCTATAACCATATCCATGACCTCTCCGGGTCGATATCCAAATCCATAACCTCTCCGGGCTCTTGCCAAGCGCAATCCACACCTGATGACCGTGGTCCAGTGTCCCTGGACGTTGAGATAACCTCTCCGGGTTCTTGCCAAGCGCAATCCACACTTGACGACCGTGGCCCAGTGTCCCTGGGCGTTGAGCTAACCTCTCCGGGTTCTTGCCAAGCGCAATCCACACTTGACGACCATGGCCCAGTGTCCCTAGGGGTTGAGCTAACCTCTCCGGGTTCTTGCCAAGCGCAATCCACACTTGACGACCGTGGTCCAGTGTCCCTGGACGCAAGTAATGCCGTGGCTTAAGTCCTAAGCCGAATCCTGGTCGCTCCGGACCCTTGCCGAGCATAGTCCATACTCGACGACCTTTAAGCCAAAATCCAGAGAAAATCCAATCAAAATCCAATCCGAAAAACAAACATTCAAACCAGAATTCAAACCAGAAAAACGAGAAAAACAGGGAGTTCAAACCAAACTCCAAAACCAAACCAGAAAAAGCAAATGTCCAAGTCAAAGGAAAAAAACAGATTTCACAAACCTGGGCGTTTCGGTAAGCCATCATCTCAGAGCATGCTTGAGGGTTATCTCCGACCCCGTACATGAGTAAGTGATTTAACCGTTTGTCCGGAGTTTGTTACTTATTCCAAACCATCAAGATTAGTTGATGATCAATCGGTCACCATTCCTGGGCCTCGCGCCCTCGTCGTTCAAGGTAGGCGGAGGCTGTTCATGTTCCACCGCCGCATTCCGAGTTCCGACATACTGTCGCAACTGACCATTCCTTATATGCTCCTCGATTATATCCTTTAGATGTCGGCAGCTGTTAGTATCATGCCCGTCCAGGTCATGAAAGAGACAGTGCCTTCCTGATGCCCTTTCACGTTCTGTGGGTTCCCTCCTTGATGGCCTTCGATAGGGAAGACGATCTCGAGTATCTAAGAAAATCCGCTCCAACGTTGCGTTCAATCCTGTGTAAGTGGAGAACTTTGGTTCTCCCCAGCGCTTCCTTTTCCCTTTATCCTTGTCCCCACCTGAGCTTTCACCGAGTAATCTTCCATCCTTAGTCATGTTTACTTACTGTGACCTCATGTCCAAACATGCATCCTCTTGTCGAAGAAATCTTTCAGCTTCATGAAAGAATTCCCCAATATCCAACGGTGGGTCCCGTACCAACGATACTTTGAACTCCGAATTATCTCTGACTCCTGATACCGCAGCCATCAGAACCATTGATGGATCTGGCCGATCCACCGAAGCAACTGCTGCATTAAATCGAGTTAAGAATGTCCTGAGCGATTCATCTGCCCCCTGTTTGACTGACGTTAGCGTCATCACGCTCTTTGGCCTTTTTATGTGAACTCGAAACTGACTTAAGAACTTGTCCACCAGTTCTGTCCATGTTCCAATGGACCCATCCTCCAGTTGTCTAAACCACATGGCAGCAATTTCAGTTAAGTACAGGGGGAAACATCGGGCCATAACCTCCTCCGTTGCCCCCAACACTTCCATATGCCTAGTGTATCTCATCAAGTGGTCGGTGGGATCCGTCTTCCCGTTGTATACTTCCAGAGTGGGTAGTTTGAAATCGGACGGATTCCTAGCTGTCCTGATGTTCCGGGTAAACGGACTTTTGTTAACTCCCTCTGAATCCCTGTTTGTCAGACCTCCGCGAATAGTCCGCCTGATAATGTCAGCCAATCCAGTGTTTCCAACCAATCCAGACTGCCCCCCAAGTCCCCGAGGAAATTCTGGCACATATTCTTCATCACGTCCTCCTGTATTCCTATCGATGCCAGGCCGCATAGCGTTATCCGGTATCCCTCCATGAACTGGTCCAACATCACCTGGTGGTGTGCCCCCGAGTCTAGGTCCATCTAGATTGTTAACTGTTTGTTGATTGGGAGCTGCCCGCTGCTGATTCACTCCATCTGTCCGTTGGTTGAGTTCCTCTGGTCCAGCTCCACGATCTTGAGCAACTGCAGTTCCTGGTTGTCCAAATTGCCTAAGAAGAGCCTGCATCATCTCCTCTTGTCGTTTCATCATCTGCTCTTGCATAGAATTCATCATCACTTGCATCTCGTCCCGAGTTATGTAGATGGATGCATGACCCTCTCCAGCTCCAGAAGATGCCGCTTGACTTCCTTCCTGATTGCTCCTTTCCACTGCTTGCCTCTTCGTTGGTGGTCTTGCCATTGCTTTCTAAGATCCAAGTTCCTAACTCCAAAATTCCTGATTGTTTCAATTTCTCAGTGAAAGCACCAAAGTGTTAGCGCCAAAATTGGTCACTAACCCCCAAATCCAGATAAAGCACCAAATACCAATCACAGCTCAGAGATAGAATGTATGTAGAGAGTAATAATGTGAAGAACAGTTAAAACTGAAATGAAAGCAGTAAAGAACAACAGATTTTATAGTGGTTCGGCTAACTCCGGCCTACGTCCACTCCAGAAGTTTGCTTTTTATTGCTGTAATAATCGATTATAGTTACAAAATGGCAGAGTTGCCTTAGCCTTAGAAAAGAGAAAGTAAGAGAGCAGAAAGAAGATCCCCTTTTACTGTGCCCCTGCCTCTCTATTTATAGACAAAGATGGGTTGGACTTTCCTGGTGGGCCTGGTAGCCGAGTACCTCAGCCCAAATGGTGTGGTCTCCATATGCCGAACCATAGATGCCGAACAAGGTGTGAATGCCGAACGATCTCCTCATGTCGAACGTTGGGAGGTGCGAGGTATGGAGGTGCGGAGTATGGAGGTACCGAGATATGGAGGTGCGAGGTATGGAGGTGCGGAGTATGGAGGTGCGAGATATGGAGGTGCGAGGTGCAATGTCGAGCAAGGTGAGGTATGCCGAACGACCCATCCAATGCCGAACGCTCCTTGATGCCGAACGATCCATCCAATGCCGAACGCTCCTTGATGCCGAACGATCCATCCAATGCCGAACGTCTCCTTGATGCCGAACGATCCATCCAATGCCGAACGTCTCCAGATGCCGAACGTTGGTTAATGCCGAGCGCTCCATCCAATGTCGAACGTCTCCAGATGCCGAACGTTGGTTAATGCCGAGCGCTCCATCCAATGTCGAACGTCTCCAGATGTCGAACGTTGGTTAATGCCGAGCGCTCCATCCAATGTCTAACGTCTCCAGATGCCGAACGTTGGTTAATGCCGAGCGTTCCATCTAATGCCGAACGACGAACTCTCTATGCCGAACGCTCGCCCAGTGCCGAACAAGATTTATGCCGAACACTCCTTCTAATGCCGAACCATCCCATCATACTTTAGTCTCGATAGTTGTGAAGTTGTTTAAGTTAAATCCGTCTGTCCGCGGCCTTGCCAAAAGGCGGGTTAACAATACCTAAACTTTATATAGACAACACTATCATACTTACATAAATAATATATAGACTAATATACAACTCAGGTAAACTTTTTATATTTTACACCGGATATGCATAACTTATAATATATAAATATATTACCTTGTATAAAAGCATGCGACTGAGGGGTGCGAGCTGGAGGAGGACAAGGGTGGCGATTGAAGGAGGCACGGTAGAGGAGAGTTGGGCGGAGCGACTGGGATCAGCTGCATGAGGAAAAACGCGTGGAGGAGGGCTGACTGGGTGGAGGGGTTGTGGTCGCTCGAGTGTGGAAGGCCATACGGTGCTCGGGTGTACGGTCGAAGGTGGCTGGGGAGCAAGGTTGGTCGAGGCAGGTTGGTTGGCTGTCTCGTGTAGTTTTGTGCTGTTGATGGCTTGGAGGTAGGCTGATTGTTAAGGGAGGCAGTGTGTATTGGTGATGGAAGGAAGGCGGAGCTTGGTCGTTCGTTGGCAGGGTCGTCGGTAGGGGAGGTGGAGGAGAAATAGAGGGGACAGGCGGTTGATGGTGGTCGGCATGGTGGCCAAGGGGGGACGATTACAGGGCAGAGAAATTAGAACGAGATTGGAGGAAGAAGCAAAACTACAGATCTCAATATAGGCTTCTACAAATATATTATATATTAACTATTTGCATGAACAGTGAAGGGAAAAGGTAGAGTAAAACGTATCACAATAAATAAAAAGCAACGGGAGAAACGAAGGTGAAGTGACAATTTTGAAAATAATAAAAGTTGATTGCCGTTTGAAAATTGAATGGACACAGAATATTAAAAGCTCCAAAATGGGTACCGATATTGCCATCCGTTCTCACGGATTTCACCGCGTACCGAACTTCGAAATACACAAATGAATATACTGTGGAGATCAGTATGACAAAACGAACAGAATGGTACACAGATATTAGCGATACGACCACCCTATCAAAAGTTGATATTTCGCTGCTAAACTGCTGTAAATTCATCGAAAATAGGATAAACGGGGCTAGAGAAGTCCAAATTTTCCAAAACGAATTATAACGTCCCACTCAGAAAAATGATTTACATTTTTTATTATATAAAAATATTCAGATTTCGAAAACATTTTATTTCCAACTAATATTAACTGATTTAAATTTAAATTGAAAATTACACAACAAAACCAACTTTCATATTTTCTGATGAAAATTTACCGTTTGCTATGTTTGAATAGATGCATACCAAATATCAAATTTTCATTTTAAAATTTTTATTTTCCACAAAAATTCAGTTAGTTACGTTATTAAAACCGTTAAAATTTGTAGGTCGTTACAATAGAGGTTTATATTTTTTTTAATTAATGATTATAAAACTTATCTATTGTTATATTTATATATTAGAATGCTCAAATATCTTGTGCAAATTCTAACTTCAATTCTATGTTTATGAATAGTGGTAATACTGAACTCCAAGTAATCTATAGGGATATTACCATAAACATTAGCCTTAAATAAAAAAATATGCATAATGTAATATTCATCTTTTAAAAGTCCAAAGGAAGTAGAATACGTGAAACGAATAACTGAACTTACATAGCTTAGTTTCTCTGAAGAAAAGATCAGAACTTAGTGGATTTCAGTTACATGTTACAAACTTATAATTACAGGAATAGGTAGGTGTATAATGGTATAAATCTATACCCACTACTGACATGGGTAAAAGTGCAAAGAATTCAAATTTAGTTGGGAAA
This sequence comes from Allium fistulosum, assembly GCA_030737815.1. Lineage (NCBI taxonomy): Eukaryota > Viridiplantae > Streptophyta > Magnoliopsida > Asparagales > Amaryllidaceae > Allium > Allium fistulosum. The sequence goes on from CM060908.1 coordinate 785,450,170, forward strand.
CTTTGAAACAATACGTCCAATGCGAATTTTAAGTATTTGATGGTATGATATCAGTTAATAGAACTTGCATGGATTCGAATAGCAAAACAGATAAAGAGTTTAATGTATTTTCATTTAATTACCAAATCACAAACCGAACGCATTTATACTGCTCAAAAGATGCATCAATTAAAAAATTCATACTTTTGCTTTGAGCTCTTAACAGCGTTAAACATAGCCAGAATTTTCCCAAGTGTAAGTTGTAAAACTTTGAACACAAAAAAATGTGTTTGGTCCATAACCAAGAGATCCTGCCATACATCTCAATTTTAAACAACTTGCAGTCTTTCCCCTAAATAATTCTTCCCACTTCCAACGAATATGGTAATAACATCTTTAATAGTGATTTTTGCAATCAAATTTGAATAAGTAGCCATTATGGTAATCAAATTATGGCCTATTTTTATAATAAAATCACGTAAATAAGCACATCTAATTTTATTGTAGATAAAGCCAATCTTACTGTTGTTTGAATTATTGTAGTACGTGAAGTGAACCTTTCATTTACCCAATGTTTCTAATTTTAACCCTTTTATTCTCATCCTAAAAACCTTTTCTCTACTCCTAATCTATCTAAGAAACTCTAAAATTTCTCCCCTCCACTAAACAAATTTCTTGTATTGAATTCATAATATTATGATTTACCTAAACACTCAAATATCTATCGCCATTTTCAGCCAATTAAGTAGTTTTAGTACATCGAATTGTATAATAACCTACATCGCTATTTAAATTTTTCTTAAATATACCCACCGTTCGTAGCTCGGTTGGTTTGGGAGCTGGGAGATGGGAACCATAGGACTGTGTCCGGACAGGTTCGAATCTCAGCGCCAAACCATCAATGGGAGTTTCAATGTTACGCATCCGTGTGCGACGACTAAATAAAAGCGGGATAGACACACGGCGTGGGGTTTATTTAAATGAGTATCAATGAATACCATGATCTTAAGGTTCCCCATGATATCAAAAAAAAATTCTCAAATATATTATCATTAAAGTTTAAGTAATTATTAGTCCCCCATGGTCATATGAAATGATAATAATATGTTGTATATTATAGGATTTCCTAAACAAATATAATGCCTTGAATTCATGATATATTAATACATCTAAACACTCATATGCATCTAGGGATATTTAAACATTAAGTGATTTTAATACTTCCTCCTGTAGTATAATAACGTATGTTGTTTCTTGGATTTTAATCCGATTAAAATTTAAATATTTATCAGATCTCTTTCCAATATTTTGATACCCATACGATAAAGAAATGTTGAATATTATAACCTTAGGATTTTCACTTTAACCATTAACTCTTAAGTGTAATAAAATACTTTGTGATAAAAACTAATATGCAATCAGCAATGATCATGTAGTCATTTTGAAATATTATAGAATGATAGCGAAATTCAGAATGTTTAATTTGACTTAGAGACGATTAATAAATATATAGTCTAGAGCAAATAAAATACATAAAACTATAAACCACAAAACGATAAGTACCTAACTTTTGAGATGTATAGTAATAGGTTCTCCAACATTGGTCATACCCATTTTCCTTTTCCCCATCTCCCTTCTTGTTCTCAAACTAAATAAAAAAGAAAACCCAAAAAAAATCATAGCAGTAGAGTATATTATCTCTTTAAGAAGCATTGTTCAACATCAATCTATAATTCAAAAGAAACTAAATTTGTAAATAGGCGGTCAAACACCAAAGTGTTCATGTTTTTTTTATTGATTGTTAATCGTAGGAAGACAGTTGAATATAAGTACACAAATGGGTGCACTTTTTATTAAACACCGAAACAATAGAGGTATAGGTTTGAAATCAAATAATTTATTTTTTGCAAATAATAAAGTCCACCAAAAAAGTGAAAAGAAATGAAACATGCGGTAATGTCAGCTATAATAACGGAGATGAAGTCGATCGCAAACAATAAAGGTATAGGTTTGAAATCAAATAATTTATTTTTTGCGAATAATAAAGTCCATCAAAAAAGAGAAAAGAAATGAAACATGCTGTAATGTCAGTGATAATAACGGAGATGAAGTCGATCGCAACCCTAGGTGAGTAGCACGAAACCAAAAGGTAGCAGGCTGCGATGGTGGGGCGAGCAGGTTGTAATAATTCATAAACTGGCATAGATAGCAGCTGAAATAAAATCACCAAAAATGAATAATGTGTGTTTTGGACATATAAGATAAGTAATCATCTAATGTTATTAAGTTGATCAATAATATATTTTATGAGTAATAATATATTAAAAATGCCACAGACAGTAAAGTGTGTATCACAAAGCTTTGGAAGTTAAATATCTAATTTTGTTTATAGTAGAACAAAACTTGCCAGTTTATGAGTTTACAGAGGACTTTCAACATGTTTATTACTAAGAAGATGGCCAATTTAGAGTATAACCATGTTTACTCAACTTTAATAACCAAAAAACGACTCTTTCATCTTAGGAAGGTAGAAAATAAAATCGTAAATTATAAAATCTAATGCAAATACCATGTAATTAGTTGAGTCGATTGAATCGTACATCGAAGTTTGAGTAACAAAAAACTCTTTTCATCATTTTTAACCAACAGAGGACCAATTCAATTTACGTGATGAATAGAGGTGGTAGGGAAGTAGCATCTATGGCAAGAATTCTAATTCCATAGCATTCTTCAGAAATCTTTTGGTTCCAAATCCATTCGAATTCTTCAAGAAAAATCAGTAAATAAAATAGTGAGAAAATTTATATTAGATAATTTCCACAATCAAATACAAAAGGAAAAATAGAAAATCTAATCTTAACTTAATCGAGCAATCAAATTCATTTATGAATTAACAAAGTGGAATGATTTATTTACCACATCTACAAAATTTAGACAATGCAGACAACAATCAAGAATAAATAGAATAACATGGTGGGATTAGATGGGGTATTAATAGATTTTAGGAATTAAAAGAAGATAATTTAAGGAATCCTAGGATGAGTTCTGAGTAGATTGATTCGTACATCAAAGTTTGAATAATAACAAAGCCTTTTCATCATTTTTAACTAAAAAAGGACAAACTAAATTCAAGAAAAGGAGACAAGAAATAATTACTGATGAATACATGTGGGAGGGAAGTAGACATCCATGGCAAGAATTTTAGTTCCATAGCTTTCTTCGAAAATCTTTTGATTTCAAATCCAATCTCATTCTTCAAACAAAATTGTTGCAACTACAGCAAATAAAAAAGAGTTATCCAATAAACAAACTAGCGAGAAAATTCATGTTAGATAATTTCCATAATCAAACACAAAATAAAAAATAGAAAATCTAATACTAATTTAATTGAGCAATCAAATTCATTTACTAATTGACGAAGTAGAATGATTTTTTACCATATATATAATTTTCACAATGCAGACAACAATCAAGAATAAATAGAATCACATGATGGGAATATATGAGGTAATAACATATTTTAGGAATTAAAAGAATTCGAAGAACCCTAGGATGAGCAGGGAGTCAAATGATACTTGCATCATTTCAACTAACAGAGGACAAATTAAATTAAAGAAAAGCAGGCAAGAAATAATAACCCGATGAAGACCGGTGGGAGGGAAGCAGACATCCATGGCAAAGGGTCTAATTCCATAGCTTTCTTCCAAAATCAATTGAATTCAAGTCCAGTCCCATTCTCCAAGCAAAATTATTGTAACTGTAGCAAATAAAAAAGAGTTATTCAGTAAACAAATCAGTGAGAAAATTCATCTCCAATAGGAAAATAGGTTAGAAAAATAAAAATAATTTTTATTTTGTATTAGAGTGCACAGGAGAATAGAAACATAATACAATATTGGTTATTACTTACAGCTAGAATTGTCATCCTGTAGTTCATAAACCTAGTCAAAACTAAATTATAGGTAAAAAAAATTATAAGGAAGGAAATGAGTCATTGAGCATCCTAGCCAACTGGTAATTTTGCTCCAATCCATAAATAAATTATTTATCTTATTTCTTGTGGTGAGACATGTTGCAACTGAACAAATCACTTGATGCACATAATAAAGCAGAAGTAATGTTGCTGTTAACACGTATTGTAATAAACAAAGAGTTGAGAGATGATATAAAACTATACTACTGTTATTTACCTATTATATTCCACATATATTGTCTCAGTAACAAATCTTAAAACAATCATATCAAGTATAGTGAAATCATAACAATTCTATAATCACGTTCAGTGGCTGCTGCAAGCTCACCCAGAAGTGTACTCATTTTTTGCTAGTATCTGGAAGACTGAAAAAAGACATCAAGCTATTCATGAATATGTCTGCAATATAGCAAGGAAAAAGGAGGAGATCTATCTGACTTACACAGTGGAAAACCGAAAATAGCACTGCTGAAGCAACCGCGCAGAGAACAAACAGCTTAAAAAAATGAAGTAAATAAAAAAATGCAAGCTCAAACAGGAAAGCAATGCAACATAATGGATTCATCAAAAAAGTTGGTTTTTTACCTCCAATTGGATACAGACGCATGCAAACAGCACGCACAGCTCCTCTACACGTTTAAATGCAAGCTGACCAAGTGTGTCCGAGATCCGTTACAGTGAAAGCAGACGTAAAACTATGGCAAGCAAGAAACGTCGATAGTGGAAACGGATGGAGAGGGAAAAACGGTTTTGACGTCGAGGGTAGGGTTTGTACAATGTTGGACGATGTGGGGCAGAAAGCGGGGGTAAAGCAACAGCTAAGTTAGAAATCGAAGGGAATTTATCGATTCCCAATGTAACGAAGGAAAAGAGGGGAAGAGGAGAGAAGCGGAAGGAGATTCGATTGATTTCTAGTGGAGGAAATTTGGAGGAGGAGAGTAGGGCTGGAGAGAACTGATGTGCACGTGAATGTGCATATATTTACATTCATATTTTATCTATTTTTATTTAAATAAATGTCGTATTTGGGTATTTTAACATGTTTAAAACAAAAATTCAATTATTTTCAAATCATCATATATTCATCTACATACATGGGCAAAATAGTCATTTTTGTGCATGTGTTAATTTGTGACTTTTTACTTAGACATTTTTCATAATTTTAATAGGAATTTGGATGCATATGGAAGAGAGTTTCATGAAGATATAGGCATGCACAAGGAAATACAAAGGAATGAAGAGGAAATAATTCAAGCTCATGATCATGGAGGACCCCACCCACTTACCTAAATCTACAATTAGAAGCTAATGGACAACTAAGTGGAGGTTAAAGCTTCATGCATATTTAATGATGGATTAATTAGAGGCTAATGGTTACTTGAAGGCCACACTTCCTAAAGGACATTTTGGGAAGCACCCTAAAAATTAAATTAAGGTTTTATGCATGTATAAATAACCCTCTTATGTACATGTAAATATCTTCTAACTCTCATTTTTAATTAGGAAAATTAGCAAGTAAGTTGTAAGCTCAAAGTTACATAAATAAAAATGGCTTTCAAGCCTCTTTCTCTTTTCTTTTCTACATGCTTTTATTTACTTTTATGTTAATGTTTATTTCTATGCTTCTTTCATTTCATATTCATAGCTTAGATTTACATTTATGCAATTAGTTTAATGTTATTTCATGCAAGTAATTAATCTCATTTCCTTTGTTTAATTTCTACTTCTCTTTGCTTTCCAATGTTGAAACTTACATGTGTTGATTTGATAACACAAATGTGTAGCTAAACCCCTTCAATTTAGGGGTAATGAAGCTCTCTAATTTTATGTAATTTCAACATTTCTATGATTTATGATCTCTTTTATTTGTGCTTCATGAAAGTAGATTTGATGTAAGTTTATACAAGTGGATTTGATAGCTTATGTTGCATATGCGAATGAGCTATTCTTATTCAACATAAACACAAATTACATCAATATTTGCTAATTGGTTTTTAATTTTGAAATGAAAGTAAAAACAAAATTTGATGATATATATTACTAATTACAATAGTAAATAGATCATACTTAAAATAGCTTTTACTTTGGCTTCATTTTCATGAGAATTGATAAGTGTTTTATTTGTTGCATTATAGTTTGATGGTTTAAGTTATGTTAACTAATAACATAAATAAACCATACTTATGATAAATGCAACACTTAAGAGAATTAATATCAAAAATAGAGATCATAGATTATATGTTTGTTAATTTACATAAATATGAGAGTGGAGTTGCCTCTAAATTGTTTTCTAATCTCATAGTTTTTAATCACATTTTCATTCTAGTTTTAGCTTCATTTTGTTGTTAGTTAACAATTTTCTCTCCATTTGGTCTAATTTGATTGATTAGAAATTTTTTAAAATCTTAAAAATTCTCTGCGGATCGACCCGTACTCGCCACGTACTAAAATTGTACACCGTGCGCTTACGGTAAAATTAATTCAAAATTTATCGGCATTTTTCTAACTCGATAGAAAATTTGTCGTTAACCAAGTTTTTTGTGCCGTTGTCGGGAAATTACTTTGATTTTAGTTTTCTATTCTTTGAATTATTTTGTTTGATTTAGTGTGTGTGCATAAAGAAAATTGTGTTGTGTGTTTGTTGTGTGAAATTTGATTGCATTTTGATTTTGCTTATTATTGTTTTCTTGTTTCATTTTGCATTTGCATTGCTATCTATTAAAAAAAAAGAAACATGCACAATTAAAAAGAAAAAAAATTCATTTTCATTTACAATTTTTGTTTTGATTACATTTTCATTTGCATTGGTTTACAACTTTACATTCACCATATTACATTTTACAAAATCTTCACTGTGCACATATCCACTCCCCACTGTTCTATGCATTTCCCTCCCTCTCTGTCTTTGTTACATCATAGCAATACATCCCACTTCATTCAACATCAACCTCATTCCTACAACATACATAACTCCACAAACCAAACTGTTGTACCACCAGTTCGTCCATCATTACCTGACCTCCTCCACTGCTTCTTGCCACTGCCCACTGCTTCATACAACAACTACGTCTTCTTGCCTCCTTCATAACCTCCCGCCAGTGCCGCACAATTCAACCAAGCTCCCCCTTGCTCAATTACAACTCCACATTTCACACTCTTCCTTAACCTCCATTTCACAAACTCCAAAACATACATTTCACTGGTTACAAAAAAAACTGTCAATTCCACAAAACTGCCTGGCCACACAAACCAATTCAACCCTGCTACCTTCTCCGTCACAACTCAAACATACATTCTCTTCTACCTAAAACATTGCTGCCACCTTCATTCCGCTCGACAGCCAACAACATCTACAACATACCATCTCTGCAACTTCCATATTTCCAACTGATAAACAACTTCCATACTTCCATATTACTTATCACTGCCACAGTTTCATCCCACTGCTACAACTCATAGTTCATCCACACTACCACTCGACGAATAATAACAACATCATTCCCCCTGAATCAACTCCCATGAACCACACCTCTACAACCCAAAGCAACTCCATCATAACTCAACACCTGAAGTACTCTCTACGACATCATCTCCAAACACACCCCTTCACATTACAAACTTCAAGCTAACCTTACAAACTTCAACATCTGCTAACATTACAAACTTCACATTACAACCATTATAGATAAACAGAGTTCAACATCTCCATAGTATCACTTCACATTACAAACTTCAAGCTACTACTAGATCATACAACCATGCTCTGTACCATCATCTGCTAACACTGCTGCTAACACTGTCACAAATACAACCATTGCTCTTCCACCTATCCACCGCCATTTTACTACCACAGGCTGCCTGAATCTCACCACAACACACTGACATTCCTCCAAACAAACATCATTTGCTTCATCATTAACCACTGCAAGAGCAAAATTCTACACATACCTGTTCATACTGTTGCAACCTCTGTAACCGTCCTCACCATCACTGCAGTTTTCCTCAACCATAAACCTGCCTACTGCTGCTTTCTTTAGCTTTAACATCACAAACACCTCACTCCCCAAAACCGAATCGCCAATCGAACTCTGCAATCGCCTGAGCCAACCTAAGTCCAGACATGAACCGCGACCAAATTTCGTCCAGTAATACCCGAACCCCTAAATCGCCTCCAAACCAAACTTCGTTTCCATCGTCAGTAATCGACTTCACCTCACTCCCTAAAATCGAACACCAATTTGAACCTCAATCGTCGCAACCCTCTGCCCTTGAACTAAACACCAACTACCACCCAAGGACTGCGAACCACTACTCTAGCTCATCCCTACATTCAGTCGCCAATTCAACCTCTTCAAGCCACCGCAATCGCAATTCGAACTGTGATTATTCTCGTGAATTGAACTTCGTGAATTTGATTGTGTGAATTGATTGTGTGAACTTTGCAACTTTGTGAATTTTGTGTGAAATGAAATCGAAATCGCTAATTTGATTGTGAATTGAATTTCGTGAATTTGAGTGGGTTTTGTGAAGAGGAATTGCATTGTGATTTTGAACTGTGGATTAGTTTGGGCATTAGTTTGGGCCGGGCTTCTTGTAAAATTTAGTATAATTTTTTTTATTTGTATATATTGAGTTATTTTGTTTTGTTTTAATTTTAATTTTTTTAGTCCATCCTAATTAAAAAAAAGAGTTTGCTTTGTTTATTTTGTTTAATTTGTTTTATCCTTAAAAAAAATTGTTTGTTTTAATTTGTTTTAAGTTCCATCATTATATATTTAAAAAAATGTATATATTTTGTGTTTAATTTCTTTCAGGTTGTCAAAGTAGATAAAATCAAGAGAAATTGCTTGCTTTGCTAAAAAATCACCGCTAAAAAATTAAAAAATAAATTGCTAATAATTCTGCACGCTCTGGTATCGTGCTTTCATCTCTTGTTTTTAATTTGATATGCATTGTTGGTTGCTTGCATTTGCATTTGCATTTGCATTTAGATATAAAAAAATTCAAAATCCAAAAACAAAAACAAACTTCACTTTAGTTGCATTGTAAATTCACGTTTAATTTTTTGCTTTGCATTCATCATCTTATTTTCTTTTCTAAGGGCAATACCCCAATTCACATAAGGTGAAGGATTTCATCACCCTTTCCTTAGCCCACAAATCGCATTTCACCGTAGAATTTGACTAATAATAAAGGTTAGACATTCGACTTAAGGATGTCGTGAGCTCACCTAGGGCTTAATTGTATCTTCACAATTGTTTTCTTTGAACAATTTTATTTCTTGGTGTTTAGACTACGGTAGAGTAATAACCATTTATAAATATTACGGTGATTCGTAAATATTATAGTGGTTGTTCCTTTGAAGGTACTTAAACCTTCGGTTGCATTGCTACGGTGATTCGTGGTGCATCGATAACCCCTGCCCGTTACCTGGCTGAAAAATATTTTTGTTGATTTAAGACAAAGTATGATTATACAATTTTGGGTTAGGAGCTACTAAGGACATAAAATTGTAATTAAGTCCTTTGCATTCATTTAGTTGCATTAGTTCATGCATATTTAAAAAAAAGTCAAAAATCAAAAATCCGAAATATTTGTAAATTTTACTTTAACTTAGTTTTTAATCCCAAAAATAAAAATCCTTTTTCCTTTCCTTTGAAAATTTTCAATCAAAAAAAAAATCCAATATATATATATATAATCTTTTCAAAAAGAAAAAAAATTCAAAAACAAAAAAAAATCAAATTCCTATTTTGTAAAAACAAAAACAAAAAAATTTCTTTTGGTAAATATTTGAAAATCTGAAAAAAAATTTACAGAAACAAAAACATATAAAAATTTGAAAAGCCAAAAAAATTATCAAACTTTTCTTTTGAAAAACAAATTTCACTTAGTAAATAATTTCCTTTCTTTAAAAAAACAAAAACAAAAACAATTTTTCACTTCATTTGCCAAATCTTGTTTCATTCTCTAAACTCGTTTCTAACTTCTTTCTCTTTTCGACTTTCACTTGTGCATGAGTATTTGGACTCATGACACAACAACAAATCGTTGGACTCGCGACTCAACAGCTAATTGTTTTACTCGAACAGACGATCCTCCCGAAATGGCGAACGAGAACGCCCCTCGAACTCTTATGGATAGAATCTTTCCCGATAGAGTTTCTATTCCATCTTGCATCACGTTACCCGCCCTTACGGGTAACCATTTCGAAATTCACTCAAACCATATTGCCATGCTTCCAAAATTTGGCAATTTTGAACACGATGACCCATACATCTTTTTAATGAAATTCGAACAAGTTTGCGCAACAATGAAACTCCAACAACTTTCCAATGACGGAATCAAACTTTGCTTAATTCCATTCGTTCTTACGGATTACGCTGAAAAATGGTTGTACAGCTTACCGTCAAACTCGATTAAAGCTTGGGAAGAATTCATAAAAGCTTTCTTAAAAAAGTTCTACCCATTGGAAAAAACGAGTAGAATCCAAAACGAAAATTTAAATTTTCATCAATTCAAGGGAGAACCATTCGGAAAATATTTTGAAAGATTCAAAGAGCTTTTGATAAAATGTCCACACCATAACTTCGAAAAATGGATGATTTGCCAAATCTTATACGATGGACTCGAAAATAGACCACGAACCATGCTCGAATCAATGTGCCAAGGCAACTTTCTTGCCCAACATCACGATGATGCTTGGAAATTTCTTGAAAACCTCACCGAAATGTCATCCCAATGGGAACGTTCGAACGAAAAATCAATTTACTCACGATCGAGCGCACACTCGATAGGATCGTCTTTGGCTTTGGAAGTTAAGATCGACGCAATGATTAATAAATTCGATAACGTTTTCTCATCGAATCAAATAAACCAAGCTTCCCAACCGATGTGTTATTAATGCAACGATCCTAATCATATGGCCGATCAGTGCCCTAATTCAGTCGAACAAATCAATGCTTTCAATAAAGCCAAAAATGACCCATTTTCTTCAACTTACAACCCTGGTTGAGAAATCATCCAAATTTTGCTTGGAACCAAAACAATCCCAACAAGAATACGGTTCATCCCAATTTTCAAGCATTCTCGAATAATACTTCGAATCCTCCCTTTTAGCCCAACCATTTTCAACCAAACTTTGTGGGTCCGTCTCATAATCAACCGCAACAATCAAATTTTCAACCAAATTCTGCTCATCCTCCCCAAGACGATAAACATTTAAGTTCACTTGAGAAAACTCTTGAAACGTTGGCTAAAGCAACTACTCAAAGTATTCAATCAAACATCAATTTGCAAAATTTATTGACCTCATATATGCAAAACACAAACCAATCGATTACAAAACTTGAAATGCAAATAAGTCAATTAGCCACATCTGTAAATGAATGCGAACAACGAACATTCCCAAGCCAGCCATTCCAAATCCCATAAATCAAAATGCAAATTCAAATCAAGCCCATGTTGTTCAAGATAGCAATGTCACCCAATTGAATGCTATTACAACTCTATGTTCCGGTAAACAAATCGATAATTAAGTCGTTAATCCAAACGATTTAACGGAAACCTCTCTCGACACTTCTAAAATAACGAACGAATCTGAATAAAACGGGGAGCCAATTGTCGAATCGAATGCCAATCAAAATTCTTCTTCTTCTACTCAAGTAGACCCACCTACTGAGTATCGCATCCCATTTCCACATCGTCTTCGACCCAAGAAATACTCGGACCAAATGGAAAAGATGTTGGAAATTTTTAAACGAGTGAAAGTGAACATTCCGCTTCTTGACATTGTTCAATAAGTCCCAACGTATGTGAAATTTCTTAAGGACTTGTGTACCCAAAAGCGACACACTCAAGTGCCCAAAAAAGTTTTCTTAGCTGCCAGTTTGAGTGAAGTCTTGTCCCAATCCATGCCCGTCAAATACAAAGATCCTGGCTGCCCTACGATTTCGTGTACAATTGGAGACAAGACGATTAACAAATGCTTGATAGACTTAGGTGCGAGTGTCAATTTGATTCCATACTCCATGTACGAACAATTAGGCTTAGGTGAGCTCAAACCCACAAAAGTCACACTTCAATTCGCTGATCGCTCCGTTAAGAAGCCCATGGGAGAAATCGAGGACGTGTTTATTAGAGTAGGGCAATTCATATTCCCCGTTGACTTTATCGTTCTCGAAACACAACATATGACAAATCCCGCTAGTCAAATTCCATTGATTTTAGGACGACGATTCTTAGCCACCTCAAATGCCTTAATCAATTATCGTAACGGTTCGATAAAAATCTCTTTTGGAAACATGACTTTGGATCTCAACATTTTCAATCTTGAAAGCCAATCAAATGAATCTCGCGACCAAACATTGGAAACTAGTGCCATTCACAAAAATTTCGAAAACGAGACACTTGACCTTAACAACGAACGCGAAGCTGAGTATGAAAAATTGTTTCACGAAATCCCCAACGAGATTGAATATACTCTTCCCTTTGAATCGCTTCTAGTTGAGTCTGAATCTCAACCCAATTCTTTGATCGAGCAACTCCCTAAGTTGGACCTTAAACCACTTCCCGATCACCTTAAGTACACATACTTAGGTGAAAACGAAACTTGTCCTGTCATAATTTCTAACGATCTTTCTCTTAACCAAGAAGCTTCTCTTCTCTCTATTCTTTCGGAAAACAGAGAAGCAATTGGGTGGTCCATTACCGATATTAAGGGAATTAGCCCTGCTATTGTCCAACATCGCATTCACTTAATTGACGAAGCCAAACCCACTCGTGATGCACAACGAAGGCTTAACCCAAAAATGAAAGATGCGGTTCACAACGAAATTCTTAAGCTCCTCGATAATGGTATCATATACCCCATCTCCGATAGCCCATGGGTTAGCCCAATTCATACCGTGCCTAAAAAGTCCGGACTTACTGTTATAACAAACGACGCTAACGAACTCATTCCTACTCGGACACAAACTGGTTGGCGTATTTGCATTGACTATCGAAAACTAAATGCCACAACACGTAAAGATCACTTCCCTCTTCCTTTCATTGAACAAATGCTCGAACGGTTAGCCGGCCATGAATTCTACTGCTTCCTTGATGGTTATTCCGGCTATAACCAAATTCCAATCGCTCCCGAAGATCAAGAGAAAATGACTTTCACCTGTCCATTCGGTACCTTTACTTATCGACGTATGCTATTCAGACATTGTAACGCTCCTGCTACTTTCCAACGATGCATGGTTGGCATTTTTTCCGACATGATTGAACGCTTTCTAGAAGTTTTTATGGATGGTTTCTCTATCTTTGGTGATTCTTTTTCCCAATGTTTACATCATCTCGAGTTGGTTTTAAATCGATGTAAAGAAAAACATTTGACTTTGAATTGGGAAAAATGCCACTTTATGGTCAAACAAGGCATAGTCCTTGGACATATCATCTCAAATAAAGGCATTGAGGTATATATAGCGAAAGTCGACGTAATTGCAAACCAACCCATTCCCAAATCTGTTAAGGACATTCAATCATTTCTAGGACACGTTGGCTTTTACCGATGCTTTATGAAAGACTTTTGCAACATCGCTCGTCCTTTATTGACTCTTCTTGGAAAAGACGTTCCTTTCGATATTAACTCTGATTGTATCTCTTCTTTCGAATGTCTCAAAAACGAACTCATTTCTACTCCAATCATTTGCGCACCCAATTGGGATCTCCCATTTGAAATAATGTGTGACGCTTCTAACTTTATGGTTGGTGCTGTCTTAGGACAACGCATCAACAAAATCCTTCATGTCATTTATTACGTGAGTATGACTTTGAACGACACTCAACTCAACTGCACAACAACCGAAAAAGAGCTTCTAGCTGTCGTTTTTGCGCTCGAAAAGTTTCAACCTTACTTGATAGGTTCACACATCACGGTCTACACTGACCATACTACTCCTCGATACCTTTTTGCCAAAAAGGATGCTAAATCCCATTTGATTCGTTAGATCCTTTTACTTCAAGAATTTGACCTTACAATCAAAGACAAAAAAGGATCTGATAATGTCATAGCCGATCACTTGTCTCGTCTTTCGAACGCACCATCTTCTTTGCCAATCAATGAAAACTTCCCCGATGAACAACTTCTTTCAATTTCTATCGATCCATGGTACGCTGATATAGTGAACTACTTAGACACTAAAGAAACTCCCTCATCTTGGTCCAAACAGGACAAATGCAAATTCATGTCCCAAGTGAAATATCTCTATTGGGACGATCCATACTTGTTCAAATATTGTACCGACCAAATCATCCGACGTTGCATTCCGGATAATGAGATCAGGGGTGTTCTTTCGTTTTTCCACGATCAAGCGTGCAATGGACATTTTGGCCCTCGAAAAACCGCGAAAAAGGTGCTTCAGTGTAGTTTCTAGTGGCCTTCTCTTTTCAAAGACTCGTTTGAATTTTGTAAATCGATGTCAAATGCTTGGACGAATTTCTCGACGAAATATGATGGCTCTAAACCCCATTCTTATGATCGAAATCTTTGATGTTTGGGGTATCGACTTTATGGGACCTTTTCCCAATTCTTTTGGAAACTTGTATATCCTTCTCGCTGTCAATTACGTCTCAAAATGGGTCGAAGTCGTTCCTTACAAAACCAACGACCAAGAGTTGTTGTGAAATCTCTCAAAGAAAATATCTTTCGAGGTTCGGTACACCTCGCACAATAATCAGTGATAACGGAACCCATTTTTGCAACCGATCTTTTGAAACATTAATGAATAAATACTCAATAACCCACAAGTTATCCACTCCATATCATCCTCAAATTTGTGGGCAAGTTGAAGTTTCAAATCGTCAAATAAAACAAATTTTGGAGAAAATTGTCAACAAAAATAAAAAAGATTGGTCTCAGAAATTGACCGACGTGCTTTGGGCTTACCGTACTACTTTTAAAACTAACCTTGGGATGTCTCCATTTCGTTTGGTTTACGGAAAAGCTTGCCATTTACCAGTTGAAATCGAACACAAAGCGTTGTGGGCAATAAAGAACTTACACTTTGACCTCGATAAAGCTGGCGAAAACCAAAAATTACAACACAACGAACTAGAAGAACTTAGGAACAACGCATATGAAAACGAGAAAATTTACAAAGAAAAAACAAAAAAATTTCATGACAAGTCAATCCTAAGAAAAATGCTTTCGGCTAACCAAAAAGTTCTTTTATATGACTCAAGACTTCATTTATTCCCAGGGAAACCTAAATCGAGATGGACCGGACCATTTGTGGTACGAACTGTTTTTCCACACGGTGCCATAGAAATACAAAACCCTAGGGATGGATCGATTTTCAAAGTCAATGGTCATCATTTGAAACCTTTCTTGGAACTTCCAAGTAACCAAGAGGAGGACCTCATGATTCTTCATGAGTCAAGCTATGTCTAGTAAGAATATTAACACTCTTTTGTAAATATGTACATATTTTTCCCCATTACACTCATTATATCATGCACTTACTGTGGGGACACGGTAAAAATTAAGTGTGGGGGGGAGTCTCATTTTCATTTTTTTAAAGTTTCATGGCATTTTTGAACTTTCATTTTCTTTTAACTCAAAAAAAAATCTAAAAATGTCTAAATCTCAAAAACATTTTCTTTTTAGCATTTTGATTTATTTGAAGAAACACTACATGATAAGTATAAGTTTTGGTTAATAAATTGAAATTTTTGAAAATTTATTTGTCTTAACAAAAATAAAAATGAAGTTTGATTACAAATAACAATGGTATAACTAGTATATAGGAAGGTTCATATGTGTTAATTATGAAGTATATTCTAATTGAAAATCTTTGTTTAAAAAAGTGGTAAATTTAAAGTAAAGGATATAACATTTTTATCTTCTAAGTTAAATGGTGCTAAGATGATTTTGCAAAACTCTCTTTCTAAAAAAAATAGAAAAAAAAACACAAAAAAATATATAAGTAATTTTTTTTTTGTATATATGTGTACATTTTTAACACCTAGAGTCATGAGTTCACACTCGTGTGTTCACTCGCCATGCTCTGTACCCTTCTCACGTAAGTCCAAAAGGCAGTGCACGATCGGTATATCTGGCCTTAGTTTATCTGAGTTAGGTGTAAGTATATTAAAATTCTTTAACTAATAACGCTTATAGTCAATACGTGTTCACACTTGTGTGTTCACTCACCACGCTCTGTATTCCCCTCACGTAAGCTCGAATGGCAGTGCATGGGTGATATATCTAGCCTCAGTTTATCTGAGTTGGGCATATGTAAATATTGTTAATATCAATAAAATTTTCAAATAAGAGAGAGTAAGCAATTGAAATCCAAACACTATTTTGACTTGTTTGATTTAACTTGTTATTGAAAAGAAATGAAAATACCACTTTGATAAACTTTGATAATCAACCAAGGATCCATTTCATAATTACATTGTGTTATCAACCGAAACAACTAACCAAACTATAGTCTATCTGTTATGAAAACTTAATTTTTGTTGGAAATTTTGACAAGTAAAAGGACTTAAATTTCTTGATAATGACCAGAACTTATATTTAACTTATTAGTATCGATTTGAAAGTAAATTCTTCATTTGTAAATACTTTCAAAAACTTGCATTCCTCCCATTGTAAATAAATCTTGCATTTTGTAAATATTTTCACTTTGCATTTGGATTTTGTGGGTAGTATCCGCAGAAAACCCTCACGAGACAACACTCATCCTACTGGGGACACCCAGAGGTTTAACGGCTTGTTTCATATGCTCAATGCAATCGTGCTCCCTACGAAAACGGATTTATCTTAGTTTTCCTTTATTCGAGGACGAATAAAAAGATAAGTGTAGGGGTATTTGATGTGCACGTAAATGTGCATATATTTACATCCATATTTTACCTATTTTTATTTAAATAAATGTCATATTTTGGTATTTTAACATGTTTAAAACCAAAATTCAATTATTTTCAAATCATGATATTCATCTACATATAGGGGAAAAATAGTCAATTTTGTGCATGTGTTAATTTAGGATTTTTTACTTGGACATTTTTCATAATTTTTATAGGAATTTGGATGCATATGAAAGAGGGTTTCGTGAAGATATATGCACGCACAAGGGAATACAAAGGAATGAAGAAGAAATAATTTAAGCTCATGATCATGGAGGACCCCACCCACTTACCTAAATCTACAATTAGAAGCTAATGGACAGCTAAGTGGAGGTTTAATTAGAGGCTAATGGTTACTTGGAGGCCAAACTTCCTAAAGGGCATTTTGGGAAGCACCCTAAAAATTGAATTACGGTTTTATGCATGTATAAATAGCCCTCTTATGTACATGTAAATATCTTCTTACTCTTATTTTTACTTAGGAAAATTAGCAAGTAAGTTGTAAGCTCAAAGTTACATGAATAAAAATGGCTTTCAAGCCTCTTTCTCTTTTCTTTTCTACATGCTTTTATTTACTTTTATGTTAATGTTTATTTCTATGCTCTCTTTCATTTCATGTTCATAGCTTAGATTTACATTTATGCAATTAGTTTAATGTTATTTCATGCAAGTACTTAATCTCATTTCCTTTGTTTAATTTCTACTTCTCTTTGCTTTCCAATGTTGAAACTTACATGTGTTGATTTGATAACACGTATGTAACGACCTGGTATTTTCAACCATTCGCATCAGCACAAGTCGGACTTGAATTGCTCAAAATATCAGATTGTTAATTTATATTTGGCAAAACTCAGCATATACAGTAAATAAATAATCACAGAATCACAGACACAGAGTAATGTAACAATAAGCAGCGAAAACAAATGGATAGTAGTTCATGAAGCTACTATATATATATATATATATATATATTAAAACAAGATACAACAGAAGTCTCGAATACATAGAAGTCTCAATACAATAGTAAAATACAAGAATCAGAATATAACATAGGAGTCAACTGAATAATTGCAAGCTGAATAGATAGATGGATCTCCAAGCGAAGCTCCAACTCTAAAGGTGAGTCTCAAATGCTGCGACACTCAGTCTGACCCGAGCGTAAAGCAAAAACACAAAACACTCGAGTCAGGATTAACATTCTTATATCAATAAATCCAACTCAAGTGAAATATCAACTGAAATACAAGTAACTCAAAGGATGTTTAGGATAACCATCCTCCAAGGATCCGTGGAAATATCTACTATGTAGTAATATACGCTATTATAATATGTCTATAATAAAGTAAAAGTATCAAAATAGCGTTAAGGCGTTACCCATATCCCCTTTAACACATTTTATATATTCCCGTAGTCTATACAATGCCGTACGCTCCTCCGTAAACTGGAGGTTTACCTAGAGGACATCACATAGGTATGGTACAAAACAAACTCGTAGAAGGTGCTCTAGGGCATGTGAACACGGCACACGAGGAAATGCCAGGGTAGATATACCATTAGCGGATCCGGACTGGTGGTAACGCATAGCAGCTACTACCGTCCACCTCGAAACACACTCCCATATCAAAAATCAAGGGTGGCCACCAAATCAAATCACAAAAGCAATATATCGAAGAAGTGTGCCCGATCGGAGGCATGACCTCACTTGGCCCAACGTAGCTCCAGATTTTAGTCACATCTAAGCTGACTCACGGGAGTCAGGGTCACGTCAAACCATATTGAATCGTCGCCAAACCATCCTACTTCATTTCTGGAATCTTCACCACGTACACAGTTGTTAAAGTGGTTTTCGATATTGGCAGAGAGTATGAGAATATCTGATCCCGGTCTCTTTAACAACCAAACATTATTATAACACTGCGGTCATTTCATTTCAAATCATATTTCAAAACCAAAATATCATATCTATTTCAAAACCATATCAATACGATATCATTTTCCACTTAAAGTAATATTCATTTCCAAAATCATAACACTTTCTAAAATTTTAACACTTCTGAAATTATAACATTTTGAAACCATAACACTTAGGAAATCATAACACTTGGAAATCATAACACTTTGAAATCATAACACTTTCCACTCAAACAGTTTAGATATAGAAAATAGTATATGTAATAAAATAGATTATAAAATAAAATAGTTTATGTAATAAAATAGTTGTATATTAAAATAGTTATAAATTAAAAATAGTTTATATTAAAAATAGTTTATATTAAAAATAATTCATAAAGTAAAATATTTTTATATATTAAAATACTTTATATAAAATAAAATAGTTTCCTCAAATTTCACAAATCGATTCAGGTGAACTCGAATTCCAAAATTCAGTTTTATTTAATCTCAATTCACCAATTTCAATCAGTTCAAAACCTTTTAAGATTTATATCGATTTCAAATACATATATAAACTACAATTTAAACCATTTCAATTACAATAGATTTCAAAGCTTAAATTCATTTATATTTCAAATTCAACTTACCATTATTTAATATTGAAAAATTCACTTAGTCAAATCCAGTATCATTTAAATAAAACCTTAAATTACAATTTATATAAACTAAATATCCCCTTCAATTTATTTACTTGAAATATTCATTTAATCACTTTAAATCAAAATCAAGTTAGAAATCATATCTTTAAAATCTCAAATTTAATAAGTTTCAAATCGGTTTTATTTAAGAATTATTCAAATAAATTTCAATGAATTTCTATTTCTCTTTCCAACTTAATTTATTAAAATTATTATAAGACCTATATTAAAGATATAATATCTTAAAATCAATATTCATTAAGACAACGTATATTTCTTTTCAAAACCTTGGAAATCATTTTCAAAATATATATATATATATATATATAGACCAACAGTGTCTGTATAAAATTTTATATCCTATGGTCCAGTTATACGGATATTTATCATTTCAATCCGCAATTTAAATATCTACGGGTATATATCTTTTCAACCCACAATCCCAAATTCAATTCAATGAAAATCGCTTGGGTTTATCATTTCAATCCATAACGATTTTCTCCTATTCTACAAGATCGTTCGAGTATGTATCATTTCAACCCATAGGGAATTCTATACTAACAGGGAACTTGCAAAGTGAGAACAGTTATGATAATAATATAATAATCAGTAACAGGCATATATCATCAATTTATATAACAGATAATAGTGTCAGATGTCACAGGTGAACAGATACAGATAATAGCATATATAACAATGTAAATAACTAACAGCAGCATATTTCAATTGTCGTTTCAATTGAAATCAAATTTAATAAATATAAGAACGTTAATCGTGAGTGATTGCTCACCTTTCGAGGCTAGCAATGAATGAGAATGAGGTGAGTTACGAATCCAAGCACGAATTCCAAAATGAAGCAAGATTGGCATGAATTTTTGACGATCAAAGTAAAACTGGAAGTTGGAATTGGTGGAAACAAATTAACCCAAGTTTACTATGGACTAATCAAAATATATGCTATATATAAACTTTCTCTTAAATCAAATTTTAAAACATATATTTCAGTTCAATATTCAATTCAAAATACCCATAAAATCTTTCCCTATTATATTGCGAAAATCCTTATAAGTCAAACACATACAATTACTTCCAAATTCTATATTATCACAAAAATCAATATATGAGCAGCCTATAAGTATATGCAGACTAAAACAACCATTATGTGCAGGTTATATTCATAACCAAATATACGTATAAATCAGACTATAAACATGATATATGCCAAAATATTTTTATAACAAATATATGTATAAAATTATTCTGTAGACAAACACATGCAAATCACTCAACTCTATGCAGCTCTATTTAAATGCATACATGCTACAAAATAATATATATATATATGCTGCCTTTAAAATTAGATACACTGCAACCATATATTTTCCTTTTATAATATAATATAATGGAAACATATATACTTCCTTTGTAATATTTGTACTGTAAACATCTACATACCTTTTAAAAATTAAAAAAAACAAGGTAGGTGGACAAGTTATAAAAAAATGCATGTAGACTAGAAGACTACAGGGTATATAGGTTTTACAAATATTATATTTACAGTACACAAACTCATTTCTTGAAACTAGTATTTTATATGCACACTGATATATATATATACATATATATATACAGCTATATGTACTAACTCTACAGGAATTCATACGCAGATCATATATTTATATATATACAAACAATTATATACATAAGTTATATATATGTGACCAAATACATATATGGTTACCCAAATATCATATGCAGACTGTATACACTTATATTTATGCTTGATATGCAAACACATTTACGTAGAGTTGATATATAACTATATATATATATGAACATATAATAAGAATGAAATAAAACATTTTATATGAGAACAGAACAATATATATATATATATATTTCTTTCATTTATACAATATATATAAAATTCACTTTAATATATATATATATATATCTCAAAGCTAATATGCAAACTTTTATAAGAAAACTTACTTTATAACTCTATATATATAATACTAATATAAACTATATAGACAGATAAGATAAAATGCTAATATAGGCTTATACAGCCGAATCAACCTTATATATATATATTTATATATACACAGCAAAATAAAAATATAACAAAATTTACCTAGAGTTTATCTGTATATACATGAATGTAGGTATACACGCATACATCTCGGTGTGGCTGCAAGCTAGACTAGGCAGAAGGGGCGGAGGCCAGCTGTGCTTAGGTGGGGTGGCTACGGAGTAGGGCGAAGGCCAGTTGTGGTGGAGAAGCCCGATATTTGCGGTGGTCTGGGCGGTTGCAGTGGTGTAAGGGGTTGTGGGAAGAAGGGCGAAGGAAGTGAGGGTGGAATCGAAGAAGTGGGGTGAGAGAGAGAGAGAGAGGGAGGAGGATCAGAATTAAAGGGTAAGGGAAAAGGGGAGATACGTGAGCATGCTTCCTTGGAAACAAACATAAAATCACCTTCTTTTTTTATAGAACGAAAGTGGCAAAGAAAAATAGGAAGTGGGTGAAGTGCAGATCAAATTGGCACGAAGAAGAAAGAGCTTGCATATTCAATGCAAACGGTATTTACTATGTAATATATTTACAAAATCAAAGCAAGGAAATCGAACAGACCGAAAAAGATAAATCAACCAGCAAATAAAAATTCAACGTTGGGAATAGAGAAGGTCAAACATTGATATCCGTGAAATAATAAAAGTTTATGACTATTCATTTCAGTTGAGGGAAAACGAATGAACAGGGAACAAACGGTTAAAACAGGTACTGATACGGTCCAACGTTTTACAGATTTTGTCGTTCACCGGACGCCGAAACACACATACGAATATACTACGGAGATTAGCACGACGAGACGATCAAAGCGGTATACAGATATCAGCGATAGGACCATCCTACCAAAAGTTGATAATCAGTATCGAAAATGTTGCTAAAACGCCGTAAGATAAACGGAGCAATAGCAGTTCAAATTTGACGAAATGAAAGATGACGTCTTACTCAGAAAATAATAAACATTTTTATTTTGTAAAAATATCCAGGGTTCGAAAATATTTAAATTACATCAAATTGACTGATTTAAATTTAAATAAAATTACACAACAAATAAACTTCCATATTGTCAGATGAAAATTTACCATTTGTTATGTTTATATAGGCATATTCCAAATATCAAATCTTTATTTCCAAATTTTATTATTTAAAATTTAAAAAACAAATCTGTTAATTCCATTATTAAAACCGTTAAAATATCCGGGTTGTTACATTCTTCCCCACTCAAAACTTTTCGTCCCCGAAAAGGAAGGAGGTAGGAGAATAGAAACAACCAGAAAGAAAAATAGATTGAGATACCAAATACAACAATTTATTTAAAACTATATAAACTACATTTATTTTAAAATTGGTTTATATTCAATTAGTTGATTCCAATTCATTTTATTTAATCAATCATATTTATTGTGTTCACATTTAATTGATTTCAATTCCATATATTTTCATTCAATTGATTTGTTTCCCATTTATTAACATTTATTATAAAATTTCACAACCAAATTTGTTTTATTTTACTCATCTATTAATTCTATTTGGTCAACCATAGTCAATTTCACCTCAACATTTAGTTTCAACTATTCAAAACTATATAGATTTCAATTTTAGATAAATTAATATTCAACAATTGGGTTTAATCCTTTTTTTTCAACAAATAAATAGTCATTCAATTTAAAATTTATTTTCCTTCATTTTATCAACATTTCTTTCAAACAAATTCATTTTTAAATTAATTCATTTATTTTATCTATTTATCTTCAGCTAAGTTGATTCCACAAAAATTCAAGTTCACTATTCTTAAGTCCATATTTTGCAACATATAGTAGGTGTATACATTTTATAACCATAAACTATTCAACAAATAAAATTTCCTTTTTATTACCCAATTTATTATCCAATTTATTATCAGTAAATTCCCTTAACAAAATATCATTTTTGATATCCTATTACTTATATCATAGTGTATACTATCCAATTACATTCTAATTACATTTAAACTTTTCTGGTAAGTTATATTAATGTTTCTGAGTGTAATTTAAACACTATAAAAAATTTCTCTTAATTACAATATTCATATTAAGCTAGATTTTGGTTTGAGCAATTTATTACTTAAGTTTTCTTCTTGTACACCCTAATATATCCTAACATTTTAACTTTTGAATATTTTAGGCAAGTTATATATATTAGAATGTAATTTAGTGTTATACAAATAAGTTTGTTCAAATTCAACTATTCCAATTTGGTTTAATTTCATATATGATTTTAGATATTCCAAATTATTCAAACATTTCACTTTATTTCAATAATTGAAACAATTTCTTAACATAAAACTTAAGATTCAAATTTCCAATTTCACTTCAAACTATTTTGAAATAATTATATACAATATATATTATATAAATCAAATCATATTCAAGAATTTCAAATCAAATCCATTTTCCAAAACAAAAGTGTAGCAAAGCTACAAAGGGGCCTCTCCACTTCGAGACTCGAAAATGAACGTCGATGATGCTGCAGTCATCACCGAAATTATTTTCCAACGACAAAAGAGGAGAGTACAGACTTAATTCCTTTAAAATTTATTCATTTGAAACAATTTATATTCGGAAATACTTTTAAATAATAATACTTTTCAAAACTTTAAATCAAACTTTGAAATGTACCGGGAATTCAAATCCTTATTTTAAATTAATTTCATTTTCAAATCTAATTTATAAACCATGCCTTAAAATTTCATTTCCCTATAATATACAATAATAGTTAATGGTTTAGAAGTGTTGATAAAACAATAAATGAAAATTTTAGCATTATTTATTTCTAACACCCATTCCATTTAGCTATTCAATTTCAAAAAATTTACATATGTATATATAATCATACAAAATTTATTAATTTTGAAAACAATATTGTGTCAGTTTGCTCTGTTCAAGTGTTTTGGAATTCCTATCGATAGCGTTGATCTGACGAATCGATCGAAATCCAAAATTCAAACTTAACAACTCAAACAGCACACTATAAAACATTTTTATATTAGTTACAAGTACACTCCCTCACTCGATGATACAAGAATATATTATAAAACAAGGATAGAGATCCAAATTAGAGGAACCCTAATCAAAAAAAATTCTAACTAGAAGATTGGCTCGAAAGGGAGATAAGATGATTACAAAGGGAGAAAAGAATGGATAGACTTATATAAATCACGGACGACTTTAACCGGGTCAACCATGACTTCAAGAATAAGATTGATGCAGAATTCTGAAGCAATCGACATCCGATCACAAGAGATAGAATTCGGGCATAGCAAGAGATAACAGCACCGTAAACCGAGGATTTAGAAATCTTCGGTGAATCAATGCCCGTTATAAAGGAATTTCACCCCTTTACAAATCATATTGTGGAGCTATGGGATACTCCAGAATCAAGAAGAACACGAATAGGAAGGATAAGGATGGATTTCAGAACGAAGGGGAAAGTTCCAAAATTCAAAGGAAATTCGAATCAAATAGGAAGGGACTCAAGCTCGAACGAAGGTGATTATGTATCTAAATTCACTCTATATGCTAAGTTTTGCCTAAAACTAGAGCTCTGACCACTTGTAACAACCTGGTATTTTCAACCATTCGCATCCGCACAAGTCGGACATGAATTGCTCAAAATATCAAATTGTTAATTTATATTTGGCCAAACTCATCATATACAGTAAATAAATAATCACAGAATTACAAACACAGAGTAATGTAACAATAAACAGCGGAAACAAATGGATAGTAGTTCATGAAGCTACTATATATATAAAAGAGTTAAAACAAGATACAATAGAAGTCTCGAATACAAAGAAGTCTCAAAACAATAGTCAAATACAAGAATCAGAATATAACATAGGAGTCAACTGAATAACTGCTAGCTGAATAGATAGATGGATCTCCAAGCGAAGCTCCAACTCCAAAGGCGAGTCTCAAATGCTGCGACACTCAGTCTGACCTGAGCATAAAGCAAAAACACAAAACACTCGAGTCAGAATTAACATTCTTATATCAATAAATCCAACTCAAGTGAAATATCAACTGAAATACAAGTAACTCAAAAGATGTTTGGGATAACCATCCTCTAAGGATCCGTGGAACTATCTACTATGTAGTACTATACGCTATTATAATATGTCTATAGTAAAGTAAAAGTATCAAAATAGCGTTAAGGCGTTACCCATATCCCCCTTAACATATTTTATATATTCCCGTAGTCTATACAATGTTGTACGCTCCTCCGTAAACTGGAGGTTTACCTAGAGGACATCACATAGGTACGGTACAAAGAAAACTCATAGAAAGCGCTCTAGGGCATGTGAACACGGCACACGAGGAAATGCCAGGGTAGATATACCATTTGCGGATCCAGACTGGTGGTAACGCATATCAGCTACTACCGCCCACCTTGAAACACACTCCCATATCAAAAATCAAGGGTGGCCACCAAATCAAATCACAAAAGCAATAGAATGGTATCGAAGAAGTGTGCCCGATCGGAGGAATGACCTCACTTGGCTCGGCATGGCTCCTGATTTTAGTCACATCTAAGCTGACTCACGGTAGTCAGGGTCACGTCATACCATATAGAATCGTCGCCAAACCATCCCACTTCATTTCTGGAATCTCCACCACGTACACAGTTTTTAAAGTGGTTTTCGATATTAGCAGAGAGTATGACAATATCCGATCCCGGTCTCTTTAACAACCAAACGTTATTATAACACCGCGACCATTTCATTTCAAATCATATTTCAAAACCAAAATATCATATATATTTCAAAACCACATCAATACGATATCATTTTCCACTTAAAGTAATATTCATTTCCAAAATCATAACACTTTCTAAAATTTTAACACTTTTAAAATTATAACATTTTGAAACCATAACACTTAGGAAATCATAACACTTGGAAATCATAACACTTTGAAATCATAACACTTTCCACTCAAACAGTTTAGATATAAAAAATAGTATATGTAATAAAATAGATTATAAAATAAAATAGTTTATATAATAAAATAGTTGTATACTAAAATAGTTATAAATTAAAAACAGTTTATATTAAAAATAATTCATAAAGTAAAATATTTTTATATATTAAAATACTTTATATAAAATAAAATAGTTTCCTCAAATTTCACAAATCGATTCAGATCAACTCGAATTCCAAAATTCAATTTTATTTTATCTCAATTCACCTATTTCAATTCAGTTCAAAACCATTTAAGATTTATATCGATTTCAAATACATATATAAACTACAGTTTAAACCATTTCAATTTCAGTAGACTTCAAAGCTTAAACTCATTTATATTTCAAATTCAACTTACCATTATTTAATATTGAAAAATTCACTTAGTCAAATCCAATATCATTTAAATAAAACCTTAAATTACAATTTATATAAACTAAATATCCGCTTCAATTTATTTACTTGAAATATTCATTTAATCACTTTAAATCAAAATCTAGTTAGAAAGCATATCTTTAAATTCTCAAATTTAATAAGTTTCAAATCGGTTTTATTTAAGAAAAATTCAAATAAATTTCAATGAATTTCTATTTCTCTTTCCAACTTAATTTATTAAAATTATTATAAGACCTATATTAAAGATATAATATCTTAAAATCAATATTTATTAAGACCACATATATTTCTTTTCAAAACCTTGGATATCATTTTCAATATATATATATATATATATATATATATATATATAAACCAACGGTGACTGTATAAAATTTTTCATCTTATGGTCAAGTGATACGGATATTTATCATTTCAATCTGCAATTTAAATATCTACGGGTATATATCTTTTCAACCCACAATCCCAAATTCAATTCAATGAAAATCGCTTGGGTTTATCATTTCAATCCATAATGATTTTCTCCTATTCTATAGGATCGTTCGGGTATGTATCATTTCAACCCATAGGGAATTCTATACTAACAGGGAACTTGCAGAGTGAGAACAGTTATGATAATAATATAATAACCAGTAACAGGCATATATCATCAATTTAAATAACAGATAATGGTGTCAGATGTCACAGGTGAACAGATACAGATAATAGCATATATAACAATGTAAATAACTAACAACAGCATATTTCAGTTGTCGTTTCAATTGAAATCAAAATTAATAAATATAAGAACGTTAATCGTAAGTGATTGCTCACCTTTTGAGGCTAGCGATGAACGAGAATGAGGTGAGTTACGAATCCAAGCACGAATTCCCAAACGAATCAAGATTGGCACAAATTTTTGACGATCAAAGCAAAACTGGAAGTTGGAATTGGCGGAAACAAATTAACACAAGTTTACTATGGACTAATCAAAATATATGCTATATATAAACTTTCTCTTAAATCAAATTTTAAAACATATATTTCATTTCAATATTCAATTCAAAATACCCATAAAATCTTGCCCTATTATATTGGGAAAATCCTTATAAGTCAAACACATACAATTACTTCCAAATTCTATATTATCACAAAAATCAATATATGAGCAGCCTATAAGTTATGCAGACTAAAACAACCATTATGTGCAGGTTATATTCATAACCAAATATACTTATAAATCAGACTATAAACATGATATATGCAAAAATATTTTTATAACAAATATATGTATAAAATTATTCTGTAGACAGACACATGCAAATCACTCAACTCTATGCAGCTCTATTTAAATGCATACATGCTACAAAATAATATATATATATATATATATGTATGCTTCCTTTAAAATGAGATACACTACAACCATATATTTTCCTTTTATAATATAATATAATGCAAACATATATACTTCCTTTGTAATATTCGTACTGTAAACATCTACATACCTTTTAAAAATTAAAACAAAACAAGGTAGGTGGACAAGTTATAAAAAAATGCATGCAGACTAGAAGACTACAGGGTATATAGGTTTTACAAATATTATATTTACAGTACACAAACTCATTTCTTGAAACTAGTATTTTACATGCACACTGAATATATATACGGCTATATGTACTAACTCTACAGGAATTCATATGCAGATGATATATTTATATATATACAAACAATTATATACATAAGCTATATATATGTGACCAAATACATATATGGTTACCCAAATATCATATGCAGACTGTATACACTTATATGTATGCTTGATATGCAAACACATTTACGCAGACTTGATATATAACCATATATATATGTATATATGAACATATAATAAGAATGAAATAAAACATTTTATATGAGAACAGAATAATATATATATATATATATATATATATCTTTCATTTATACAATATATATAATTCACTTTAATATATATCAAAGCTAATGTGCAAACTTTTATATGAAAACTTACTTTATAACTATATATATATAATACTAATATAAACTATATAGACGGATAAGATAAAATGCTAATATAGGCTTATACGGCCGAATCAACCTTAGATATATATTTTTATATATACACAGCAAAATCAAAATATAAAAAAAATTTACCTAGAGTTTATCTGTGTATACATGAATGTATGTATACACGCATACATCTCTGTGTGGCTGCAAGCTAGACTGGGCAAAAGGGGCGGAGGCCAGCTGTGCTTAGGTGGGGTGGCTACGGTGTAGGGTGAAGGCCAGCTGTGGTGGAGAAGGCCGATGTTTGGGGTGGTCTGGGCGGTTGCAGTGGTGCAAGGGGTTGTGGGAAGAAGGATGAAGGAAGTGAGGATGGAATGGAAGAAGTGGGGTGAGAGAGAGAGGGAGGAGGATCAGAATTGAAGGGTAAGGGAAAAGGGGAGATACGTGAGCAGGCTTCCTTAGAAACAAACATAAAATCACCTTTTTTTATAGAACGAAAGCGGCAAAGAAAAATAGGAAGAGGGTGAAGTGTAGGTCAAATTGGCACGAAGAAGAAAGAGCTTGCATATTCAATGCAAACGGTATTTACTATGTAATATATTTACAAAATCAAAGCAAGGAAATCGAATATACCTAAAATGATAAATCAACCAGCAAATAAAAATTCAACGTTGGGAATAGAGAAGGTCAAACATTGATATCCGTGAAATAATAAAAGTTTATGACTATTCATTTCAGCTGGGGGAAAACGAATGAACAGGGAAAAAAGGTTAAAACAGGTACCGATACGGTCCAACGTTTTACAGATTTCGCTGTCCACCGGATGCCGAAACACACATACGAATATACTATGGAGATCAGCACGACGAGACGATCAAAGCAGTATACTGATATCAGCGATATGACCATCCTATCAAAAGTCGATAATCGGTATCTAAAATGCTGCTAAAACGCCGGAATTAAGATAAACGGATCAATAGCAGTTTAAATTTGACGAAACGAAAGATGACGTCTTACTCAGAAAATAATAAACATTTTTATTTTGTAAAAATATCCAGGTTTCGAAAATATTTAAATTACATCAAATTGACTGATTTAAATTTAAATAAAATTACACAACAAATTAACTTCCATATTGTCAGATGAAAATTTACCATTTGTTATGTTTATATAGGCATATTCCAAATATCAAATCTTTATTTCCAAATTTTATTATTTAAAATTTCAAAAATAATCAGTTAATTCCGTTATTAAAACCGTTAAAATATCCGGGTTGTTACAACGAATGAGTAGCTAAACCCCTTCAATTTAGGGGTAATGAAGCTCTCTAACTTTATGTAATTTCAACATTTCTATGATTTATGATCTCTTTTATTTGTGCTTCATGAAAGTAGATTTTGATGTAAGTTTATACAAGTGGGTTTGATAGCTTATGTTGCATATGCAAATGAGCTATTCTTATTCAACATAAACACAAATTACATCTATATTTGCTAATTGGTTTTTGATTTTGAAATGAAGTAAAAACAAAATTTGATGATCTATATTACTAATTACAATAGTAAATAGATCATACTTAAAATAGCTTTTGCTTTGGCTTCATGTTCATGAGAATTGATAAGTGGTTTATTTGTTGCATCATAGTTTGATGGTTTAAGTTATGTTAACTAATAACATAAGTAAACCATACTTATAATAAATGCAACACTTATGACACTTGATATCAAAAATAGAGATCATAGATTATATGTTCATTAATTTATATAAATATGAGAGTGGATTTGCTTCTAAATTGTTTTCTAATCTCATAGTTTTTAATCACATTTTCATTCTAGTTTTAGCTTCATTTTGTTGTTAGTTAACAATTTTCTCTCCATTTGGTCTAATTTGATTGATTAGAAAATTTTTAAAATCTTAAAAATTCCCTGCGGATCGACCCGTACTAAAATTGTACGTCGTGCGCTTGCGGTAAAATTAATTCTAAATTTATCGGCATTTTTCTAACTCGATAGAAAATTTGTCATTAACCAAGAACAGAAGGTTTTAGTGGACGAAAAGGGGGAAGATAAAAATACGTATAAATTTGGAGATGGTTCAGTTGTCCAAATTCAAGAGGGCTTTTGTGCTCTTGAAGTCAAACTCACTAATCATAATATAGTACAGATAACAAACGGTATTGTAAATGTATGCCTAGAAATAGTACAGGCCTCAACACAAAAAGAGCAATACATCAAACCTCTTCATCTAAGAACGCAGTTATTTGGAGCTCATAAAATGCTTCTTCAACTCATAAACCCTTTTCACATGCTCCACCTTACTCCTCCCTGGAACTGCTGCTGCTACCTTCTCCCACCTCATATCCACATCCTTAGGAATTGCTTTCAAAGCATTCAACACTGCAATTTCCTCTTTCGAACTCTAGCTCACGTTCCTCGTTTTCTCAATCTCGCTCTCAACTCTCTTGTCCACTAGCTTCCTATCCTTCATAAACTGCACAAATGAATCACTATCTCGACCTTCCTCTCCCCTATTGACTTCCCCATCTTTATAACGCTCTCCACTTTAAACCTTCCTTCAAATGCCACTGCAATCTTCCTAAAGTAAATTAATTTTATTGTTACAATTGATTATGCAAATATTCTAATCTTGGAAACATTGAAAATCATCAATAGACAAAACTACTCTTGGCATTATTAGACAGTAGATACAAAAAGGCTACATGATATAATAGAATATCATCAAACTTGGTGGAATCTTTAAAAGACAACCTGTCTATTAATGATCCATAGCACTCTAGATAAATTAATTCCTTTCGGCCATCTACAACATCGATTTGCTAAAATATGAAGTACCGATCACCTTGAATCTACATCAGTATTAGATAGGGGTTTTTAGGCTCAAGGAAAAAGTTGAAGAATAATTTAGTTTTAGGGACAAAAAGTTTGTTTTTTAGGCAGAAGGACACTTTCTAGTATAAATCATAGAATGATAGTTGTAACTATCATTTTCTATTTACACTAAAAAGTGTCCTTCAGACTAAAAAGCAAACTTGTTGTCCCTGAGACTAATTTTTTATGCAACTTCTTCCCCGTCAATTTTCCTGTATTAGATAATTGTAAGAACAAAAAAATTAAACTAAACAAATATTGCTTTAGGTCCAAAAATTATAGAGGTTGTTTGCTTAAATAGTTAATAGTAGGCCTATTACTAAACACACAGCATGACCCTTATCCAACAATGCAGGTGAAACCGTTTAATGGCATCAAATGCATATATCCATCATGGAACTTTGTTGGAAGAAAATGTCTTATAGGGGCATCTCGAAATAATTTAACATCATAATCTTGGGAAACGTATCATTAGGAGGTTAAAATGATCAAAAAAATAAACAACATTAAGCGTTTATTTAGTATGCGTTGGAAACTAACTAATTATCAAATAATTATCCTAACTTAATCATTTACCTTGCTTATCCAACTGTGGGAACTTTGATAAAACAAAGATACAGTTTTTTACTTTTAAACCAGTTGCCTCTATCTTTAAATGCTTAGATACCCGTTTCTATAATATTTTGTAGTCCTTTTCACTGTATTCCTTTTCCTCGTTGGTTGGCTCCTCCTCTACTTCTTTATCGGATTGTTCTGCTTTCAGATCTGGTTTTGGAATAGTTAAAGGCTGGGGTTTGGGGACAAAGGTGTTGTCGGTTTTGTGAGTATGGGAGCGGCGGGTAGGCAATCGACTTCTGGATTTGAAAAGATTTCGAGTGCGTAGTCCGATAATATTAGACTAACGTCAATGGTGGGGTCAGAGCCGATGAGTACATACGACGATCCGCTTTAAGTGAATCGAATCAATGATCTTCAGGTGGTGAAGAAGACAAATGATGGAAAGGGAAATAGACGAACTAATTTTAGTTAGAGCATCTACAGCAATTAGAGAATGTAATTTCATTTGATATCTATCTATCCGTATTTACTAGACAATGTTAAGTTGGTGTGAATAAATTTTTTTGCACATCACAATAAAATAAATCTATTCACTCTAATGTAAATACACTTAAATGTTAAAATTTACTCATGTGGCACAATATTATTGGTAGTTATCATTTGAAATTATGGAATGCGATGTCTAAAACTAGACATTTAACTTCATAATGTCTAGTAAATGAATTGCCACGTCATACTACACAATTAATTTACCTCACCATTGGAGATTGAAAATCGAATAATATTGTTAAATATTTAGGTGTCATCTACTTTACATTAAAAATACAGGTGGGTTGAAGATGCTCTTACAAGGAATGAAATTAGGGATGGAAATTTTAGTTGCAAATTTTTTAGCGATGTTTTATTTAGTTAGGTTTCAATTTGGAGGGAACGTGAAAATTTACTACTTGTAACGCATAGACAGTGGTTACCATTGGAGCCAAGTTCTAACAACGTTTTGTAATTTTACTTCCTATAGTAAAATAATTTATAATAGCATTTTGAGTCAAAACGCTGTGTTATGTGCTGTCAAATATGAGTTTTCTTGTAGTGCCTCCCTCTAGGAGGTGCTCCGGTCAGGATTTATAGGCCGAATTGAAGGCTAAATCGGTGCTTTGGCCAGGCCATCTCTAGTGGGACCAAATGGCTTACTTCGTCCTCCCTCTAGGAGGAGCTTCAGACAGGCGGGATTGAAGGTTGGTCGGTGCTCTGACTAGGCCATCTTAGGCAGGACCAAAGGTTTACTTCATCCTTCCTCTAGGAGGTTCTCCAGCCAGGCCACGTAGGTGGGACCAAAGGCTTGCATTGCTTTGGCCAGGCCTTATAGGCGAGACCAGAGGCTTACCTTAACCTCCCTCTAGGAGGCGTTTTGACCTGGCAATCTTGGCGGGATAAAAGGCTCTTTCCTTTATTTTATAAATCCTTCTTATGAAACCTTTCTCTTTATTGAGTATTTGATCCTTACAAATAGATCGGTTAAATGTCTTTAACAAACTCTTGAAGCCTCCTTTGGCCAAGAAATTCTCAATCATTCCTTTTAGAGCTCAGCATTGGTTGGTTTCATGTCCATTTGTTTTATGATATTGGAAACAAGCACCTCCAAGATTCTATTATTTTTTAATTACCTCTTCTTAGAAGGCCAATAATTCATTTTTCTCTTAGTTAGAAGGTCAATGTTCTCATGAGAGGTGGTAAGAGAACATATTCTAATGAGTCGAGAGTTTTTAGGGAACTATGTCCTTGATTCCCTTTTGGCTTTTTTATAACATTGGATTGGTGTGTTAGCATCATCTATGAACTTTCTTTTTAAAGGCTCTTGAGTTTTAATTGGGGAAAGCGAATAATCAATTACTTTATTCCATTTCTGGGAAAACTTGTCGAAATCTCTTATTATTTCTTCTTCAAAGATAGTTCTTTTGGATTGAGATTGAATGGCCATCCTCATTTTTTAGAATAAACTATCTCTCTTTACGCTCTCTTTTCCCAAGGAAGAAGATTGGGATAGGTACTATATGGAACGAGTTTATACTCCATTTGTTTGAATTATAAAGAGCTACTTGCTTCTTTTCTTCCATAATTTTCAAAGCCAACAATCTTAACAACTGTTCTTCATGAGTCTTGGGTGACTTGATAAACTGATTTGGCCAAACGAGGCTTAAAAGATCCTTTTTCATAAATATTCATTATGTAGCCTAAAGAAGATTATGCAGAATTTGGAAGGTTCCCTTATGGAATATGCAGGTTAGTGTAAATCTTTTAGACCCTTACATGCAGGCTAGAAGAAGTTCGACATAAAATATATTGGAGAATGGAGGTTCAGGTCCTCCTTCTAGCGCAAAATGTTAACAAATTTCTTTGTTAACCCCAAAGAGTGCAAAGTAGGTGAAGTTTGGTTAAGATTAGGCTTAAGTAGGCATATGTTAACTTTCTAGAAATTTGCATGTTCTAGGTAGAAGCCACATACAAATTGAGAATATCATAAGCGCATGAAAGTCCAATACAAGTCATAAGTCAAGAATCATTATGTGATATGCTATGCAATATTAATTATACAATTCCCTATTTGCAAATAGTCATAAATTTGCAGTAGGCACAAAGAATCCCCAAACTGATTTAGGGTTCCAAGTTTAAAAATGTAAGAAATGGGAGAGAATGAATCGCCCCTTCTTCATTGCCATGGGGTCCGTATTTAAAGAGGTGGAATTGGACGGCATAACTGCCACATGGCTCTCGGCGTTGTTGGTTTTCGACATCGTTCACTGTGTTGTTGACATGCCGCAATAGTCTTCACATCGATGACTCACGGTATCCATCTATACATTGATGGTTTATGACTTTGCTTTAAGCATCAATGACTTATGGCATCCTTTTCAAGGTTGATGATTTACAGCATGACGATTTACGACATTGGTGAAACATGGTATCCTCACTTATATTATCTACTTTCGACATCTTTGATGGAACTAATGATATGCAACATCTTTGATAGCTGTAGGTATCTGATATCTCTCATACCCTTTGAAGTCTGACATCCTTTGCCGCATATTCATGCTTTACAATATATATATATATATATATAACTACAAAGGCCCGATATCTACAGAGTTCCAATATACCCTCTTATGGCTATATATATGATTCCTTTCAATGATGCAGTATCTCCTTTTATCTACCTTCAAGTTCGACAATATCCTTGCTATAGCTTTTCGGCATCTGTTGCCATTTGACAACACTTAGAGTTGGCACAATTTCTCTTCCTTTCCATGAATTCGTAAACCCCTCTAGCATTTTTTAGTACTTCA
Organism: Allium fistulosum; assembly: GCA_030737815.1. Lineage (NCBI taxonomy): Eukaryota > Viridiplantae > Streptophyta > Magnoliopsida > Asparagales > Amaryllidaceae > Allium > Allium fistulosum. The sequence goes on from CM060908.1 coordinate 785,485,864, forward strand.
ATTATCTCTTAGTAATGGTTGAAGTGCGACATCCCTAGAAGCAGTCTTAAGATACGATCTCTCCTGACCTTCGTATTTTCGGCAATCCCCCCAGAGTTGTTGAAGTTCGACATCTTTTTAAAATGTTTGAAAGATGACATCCCTTTTTAAGTGCTTCTCTACTTTTTCTTCAACATCTTGTATTTCGACAGGTTTTTCTCGAATGTTCGATAACCTTATTTGTAGTAGCATTTTCCCCCTAGTGTAGAGGGAATGTTGACTTTTCAAGTCAACTCTTCAATATTAGCACTTGCCGCCTTGATAAATGCGTTGCCGCTTATCGGCATTCCATTTAAATCTAAGTTGTTCATTTGAATTGAGAACGAAGGCTCTCATTCTTCCTTTTTCCTCTATAAATATGTGCTCTTCTCTTTCTTCTCCTTTTTACATGTGAATCAAATCTCAAAGCAAAATTTTAAATCTCACTTGAAATTTTTTGATCTTCTTCGATGCTCAAGCATACTTCAAGGTTTGATTTTCATTTCTATTTTGAACAAATCAAAAGAATTAAGTTGACGGTTTTCAATTTTGAATTGAAATTAGGGTTTACTAATTGGGTATTGATTGTCACTTTTTGGATTATAAGTGAAATAGTATATTTATTGTGCTTCTTGGTTAACTTAGTATTTAAATTAGCATGTTTTTTGGGGGCTTTCTCTTTGTTGACTGATTAAAGCTCGATGGCAGTAATTTGAAAATATGGAGCTTTCTCATTTAATAAAGAAATTGGTTGTCTATTAGAAACCCAAAACCCGATTCAAAATCCAATAATTGCTTAGTTTTCAAAGTTATTAACCTTTCAAAACTTGACATTTAACTTAAAGTATGATACCCTAAAGGTTTCACCCCTTAGTCATTATTTCGGCAAATAGTTAGATGCTTAATCCATTTAGGATTTTGACTATTGATTTAAAATTCGAAACCATTATCATGTCAGAAACCAGTTAAAGTTTCGATGACATTTATTTTGATGGGTTGTTGCTTAGGCTACAAATTCGATGTCCTCATATTATTCCATTACTCTTTCACATATTCGATAACTATCTATAGAGTTGATATATAGATTAGAAATTTGATGTCCTATTTTAAGCCCGATACGACATCATTAGTTCAAAATGTGATTATTATGTTCTTAACCTATAAATTTTTTAAGTTTTCAACATCCTCAAGTTTGACAATAAGTTAAAATATTTTTAAACAAGTTTATCCCTACTTATTATCCATGAAATTGGTAAAAACTTATAAATTTGACACTAGGTTATTATCCCGACATCCCACTACGATTTTTACTAAATGTTATATTTATGACACCTTGATCATACCTTATTGGTTAGTCATAAACTCAACATCTATTTATGAATTTGGTGGTTGTCAATGCATTTTTGGTTCATTAAAAAATTTCCTAGTATTTTATAAATTTGATATCCTATGGACTATTTAATATATTGTTAGCTTATCATAAGTTTTTTAGTTAATTCTAGTTTTATTACTATACTAATTAAACAAGTACTGATCGATTAGGTGCTTAGTTATTTACTTTGCTTCTATATTCATAATCATTTCAATTTTTTTGTAAAATGCAAGATACTTCCTTAACTTTGTGTTATATCATCTGGTAGACAAATGGATACCAAGAAGCCCAGTAAGAACCTTAAACCTTCTCCTTCTACAAAGAAAGGAGATTATAGGCTTAACCAGTCCCTTATTACCACTCAAGAGGAGTTAGATACGATCTTTCAGTAATTTGGAATCATAGGTATAGATGCCATGGCTGCTGGTCCCTCTAGTCAGATAGACAATCCCCATAGGGATTTTTTGCTTTTACTACCATCCATATATGGCATTCTGGGTACCTACCTATTCTGGAATTTCTTCAGCGATTCCTGGAGTATCTGAACAGTGCTTAGATCTAGCTAATTCCTAACTCATATACATACTTGAGCTGTTTGGAGGTCCTTGCCAGAGAAGCTAAACTTCCTTCTCCTAGCGCTGAGACTCTCCATTCCCTGGTAAACCTTGTAAAGACAAATGAACAAGTGGATAGTCCTATATACCATCTTCTCCCTTTTCCAAAAAGTATAGTTACTCATCCGATCAATATGACGAAGGACTAGGAGAGCCTGTTTTTCTATATTAGATGCTACACCCCTTAGATCAGGGGGTCTTTCTCTATATTCAGTAAGTTTCCATTTTCCATAATATATGTTATCTGTCATATTCTTTTTGATGAGTCTTTTCTTTTAGGTTCTACTTCCAAACACCCTAGCCTTTTCGTTACTGTTACTATTGTGTCCTTGACTCGGGCTTCTAAGAGTATGGGTGACAGGTTTAAACTGTTAACAGAAGCAAATCTCCATAAACATGATCTAATATAAAACAACCACAAAGTACTTAGAGAACCCCCAATGGTGAAGAGGAATGCCCAGGGGAAATGAGCATTGGTTATTGGTAGTCGAAAGACTTTCTCTACTAACTATGGTATTTAGCTTGAATCCTCCATTAAATTTTTATTACAATTTAAATGGAATTTCTTGTGTCGGTATCTTATAAACTTTCCTATTTGATTTAGATTCGTCTGCGCTAGTTGCGGCTTCCAAGCATAAGAAAACCAAATACCACACTTCTGCTTTGGTCGGATTGACTAAAGCTGCTCCTATCAAAGCTTCCATTCAGACGTTAACTTGACGACTTAAAACCCTGATGTGATTAATTTAGACTTTTCACATCATGAAATTCAAACGAACACCGAAGGGGTTCAAACTCCAGATCCCTTTCTTAACATCTCACTTCCTACCTCTCCATTTGGTTTTCGTCATTTGTACGAGGAGCTTGATTTAACTCCTCTCCCTAATGAATCCCTCCCTTCGAAGGCTTATGCTTAGACTCCCACAATGAGCTTTGATGATCTCCTTCGTTTGGCTGCCCAATCCCCGACCTTGTCTTCTCTTATGCCGCTACAGCCTTCGACCTTCTCGTTACATCATCTATCAGTAGCTCTTACTAGTATGATTTCTCTTCTTCTTGGTTAATATAAACTTTTAACTTTGTAGATACTGATTTAGTTATGTTTGTCATACGTTTTAGGCGGCCAAACACATGTTCTTCCTTCAACGGGCCTCTCAAGGGTCTTCTAATCAAGTTGTTGAACTTAAGGAGCAAGTTTCTTCGCTTACACCTCAAATGGTTGATATTACTATGGAGAAAGATAATGTTATTCTTGAGAATGGAAAAGTTGCCTCCTTTCTTGATAAGGAGAAGAAAGCCAAATAACTACAGGTAGAGGAGGTGAAAGCTCCAAGAGCCGATCTTGAACAAGCCAAAAAGAAGAAGGACAAAATGGTCGGTAAAGTAAAGTCTTTGAATGACAACGTGCAAACTAAGGGTGCCACCTTAGTTTATGCTAACAGCATTATTAAAAACACTAAGGAGAAAGTTTCCTTCTTTCTCGATCAGGCTCTTACTACATTATAGATAAGTGTTATGAGAATGCGCTCTTCGTAGCATATGGTGACCATATCGACAAATGCCTGGATTAGGATTTTCCTTCCCTTTCAAAACTAAATGAAAAATTTAAGAGGAAGTTTGACCTTATATTAGGGAGAGCCAAAGGATCGCTTCAAGTTGAATTTTCTAAGGAAGAAGCCTCCATTCGAAGCAGCTGAAGATTCAGACGAAGGGGAGGATGATAATGAAGATGATGATAACAATGATGATAAAGATGACGAGAATGATGATGATAAGGATAATGATAATGGTGGTGGTAGTGGTAAGGGCCAAAGACGAGGGAAATAGATCAGGTGATCGTGACTCTTTTGTTTATGATGTAGATTTTCCAAACTTACCCAATCTTCATGCTGGTCTATAGGAAAATATTGCTCCAAAAGATGTTGTGTCCCCAATTCAACGGTCGAAGGAAAAAAATCAAGTTCCAACTTCTCTTGTTTTAGTTGCGTAGGCATAGGATTCATTATTTAAATGTTTAAAGTTATCTGCTGGCTCTTAGTTAATAAGTTTATTACTTTTGTTAAGGAAAAGATCCAAATATTACAATGAGACACTATATGAAAAGACCGAGAAGGAGGTGCATAGATTGAATAGAGAACTTGAAAGGGTATTTGAGGCGCACAATAAATTATCTAGTAAGTATAGGCACTTTTCTGTCTACGCTACACAGTTAAAGAACTTTAAAGAGAAACGAGCAGCCATGTTACTAAAGAAGTCTCGTCTTCATCGGGAGAGAGTCATAAGCGATAATGTTAAGTTAACTACTCTCTTCTGAATGCTCATTGATGATAGAGATACTTTGGTGGAGTTCCTCTACAAAGTTTACTCTAGAAATATTCTTACTGATTTTTCATTCTTAGGGGAAAAGGGTAGAGGTTTACTCAGGCGCTTTCATAATAAATATTTGGATGAGCATGGAATCGATTCCCATCCTGGAGAATGCTAGAATCTTCCCAAGGTTGTGATCATTCCTCTTTCTCAAAACACTCTTCATCCCGAGAAAGTTAAATTTAATAAAGAAAGATTTATTTTCGATTTTTACAAAGCGTCAATATTGTATGAGTTCAATTGATTTTGTTTTTAATGCGTACCTCGTATTGTTTTATGAATTGCATTGTTTTCATTTCTTTGTAACTTAGTTTATTTTTCATAAACCTACGGATTAAGGAATCATTGGGTAATCCTCTTTTCGTAGAACTCTTAAGTAATTTTATCAAATTAAAGAGGAATTTTAAAGAAAATGTTTTAATTCTCAAAACTTCTCGGCTGGCAAGATATTGTTTCCTTAGAGATCTCCTGGAGTTTTACACATGGTTTCCACACCTTTTCTTTGATTTCTTAGGTGACGAAAATGATAGATTACTCAGCAAGATACGAACAAATCACGTTAAATTATTATGTGGTGCAACCAGCCCTCTGGCTGGAAAATTGGACCACCATCAATTCCCTCCACTTAATACCCCTCCAGGGTTTAAAGTTCCTTTTGACTCTACCCTCTATTTGTCCGCAGGATCAATCAAAAAGGCCTACACTGCTGCCTTTAAACTTTAAGAATATAGAACTTGTATTAGCTTATGCTTGTAAACTTTCTTGTTATTAATAAAGAATACAGTTTCTTATGTGTTAATTTCCTTTTCCTGTTTACTTATTTTTGTTAGCAAAAAAAAACTAACACTTGTGTTTGTAGTTCGGAACTCGTCACTCGATTAGATATTATCAAAGCTAAATTCAAGATGGAATTTGAGCAGAAGCTCTCTTCTCAAGGCATTTCAACTTTCTCATTTCTGGATAACCCTGATGCATATAAATGGCATAACAGATACTATCGATTGAAGTCCACATTTAGGAGTTTATAGGAAATGACCTCCAACTTAGAGGAAAAAAATAAAGAAAAGGATAAAGGAATCCAAGAGTTAAAAGAGAAAATGGACGTGATTAGCCAGTCTAGACCTTCAGTCCAAGGAATCAAAGTTTATAAAGAAATTGCTCGACTTCATCAAAGGATAATGGATCTTGAAGTAGATTTGTTGGAAGCCAAGTATCCTAACAATTCTTAGAACTCATTACGAGTGGAGGCGAATCCACCCTTCCTACTCCTACTCCTTTGATTAGCAAGGAACAATTTTCTACTATGTTAAACCCACCTTCAAGTTTAGATGATGGCAAAATTGCCATATGGAGTCAAAAGTTAGATGTGAATGTGTTCAATTTTTGAACAAGTAATGGGATGAAAAAAGTTCTCAATATCTTAACAATTATCAGGCTTAGGAGGAAAACTTTAGCATGAAAAATATGCACTTGAACGAGAGGTTAAGAAATTAAAGAGCGGTATTTTGACTTTAAAGGGAGCCAACAAAACAGTTAAGCATGCACTGGAAGTTCAAATTGGCTTTATTGATGATGCAAACATTGTTTGGAAAAAAGAAAATATACTTAAAGAATTTTTGGATGTGGCTATCTGTCATATTACCAACTCTCCCTCGGTCACTAAAAATTTGAAAAAAGAGGTGCATAAACTTGACACCTAATGAAAAATCGCTTATGAATTTTTTGTCTTTGTAGATTTCCCTTTTGACTACCCTTTCTGGGTACCTATAATTCTTGTATATAACATGTAAAATAAAAATTTTGCATCTAAATGATTGTTACCTTGAATGAAACTTGTATTCTTATTTTTTGAATTTGTTGTGTTGTCTGAAACATACAACTTGTTTTCCAGAGCTTGGATTTGATTGTAATATGATATGTAGCCTTTGATTGAACATTGGTTGGTCTTTAATATAAATTTTTGTCGCTAAAACCTAAAATCTATTTAGATAGAATGATTAGCAGCTTATTAATCAAAAGTTTGAAACAACCCTTACTTTATTTAACAGGAAATTAGAAATCCGTCTAATAACGAAGATTCTCGTTATTAGAAAATTTGGACTGAAGAACAAAAACTGATCTAGTAATAATACCATAATTTAATCTGAATTGAAGACCAGAAATTCATCTGGTATTAATTTAGAACTCCATTTGATAAGAAGATCAGAATTTTCCTTATAACAAGTCCAGAATTCTATCTAGAAATCCGACTATTAATGGAGATTCCCGTTATTTAGGAACCGGATTGTTAACGGAGATTCCCATGATTTGATAATTTGAATTCTAATATAAAAATCATGAATTGAAAGGTATTTCGATATTTTGAAGAACGAAGCCTCGAGCTTGGGTAATAAGTCATACTCTTTTAGATGTTACTATCTGACATTAAAATTCTCACTTCTGTGTGATATATAGCCTTTGATCCTTCCTTTAAAGGTTACTTTAGCTTTTCCTTGGTGTGGGACTACATATGTTTGACTATTCTTCCTTTAGAAGGTTGCTTTTGCATTTGATTGATCTTCCTCAAAAAGACTGTCTCGATCCTTCTTTAGGATAGAGTTTGATTTGCTCTTACATTTGGCTGATCTTCCTCTAGAAGACTTTATCTTACTACTCTTTGGTAGTGATTTAGGCTTTGATTGATTTTCTTTATTACCATCTTTAGGTAATGATCTGAACTTTGATCGAACTCCTTATCACCATCTTAGGTGATGATTTTGATTTTGGTCGGCGTTTGGTTAGCTATCTTGAGCAGAACCAAAGTCTTACCCGTCCTCCCTCTAGGAGGCGCTCCGGTCAGGCCTTATAGGCGGAACCGAAGGCTAGTTCGGTGCTTTGGCTAGGAAATCTCAGGTGGGACCAAAGGCTTACTCCGTCCTCCATCTAGGTGGCGCTTCAAACAGGCCATCTTAAGCGGGACTAAAGGCTGGTCGATGCTCTGGCCAGGCCATCGCGGGACAAATGTTTACTCCGTCCTCCCTCTTGGATGCGCTCCGGCCAGGCCATGTAGGTAGGACCGAAGGCTTGTAGTTCTCTGGACATGCCTTATAGGTAGACCAGAGGCTTACTCTGACCTCCCTCTAGGAGGCGCTTTGACCAGGCCATCTTGGCGAGATCAAACGCTTTTTCCTTTATTTTATAAATCCTTCTTACGAAGCATTCATCTTTATTGAGTATTAGATCCTTGCAAATATATCGATTAAATCTTTTTAACAAACTTTTGAAGCTCTCCTTTGGCCAACAAATTCTCAATCATTCCTTTTAGAGCTCGGCATTGGTTGGTTTCATGTCCATTTGTTGTATGTTATTGGCAATAAGCACCTCCAAGATTCTGTTCATTTTTCAGTTGTCTCTTCTTAGAAGGCCAATAATTCAGTTTTCTCTTGGTTAGAAGGTAAATGTTCTCATTGGAGGTAGTAAGGAAGCAGGTTCTAGTGAATTGAGAGTTTTTAAGGAACTGTGTCCTTGATTCCCTTTTGGCCTTCCTATAACATTGGATTGGTGTGTTAGCATCATCCATGAACTTTCTTTTTGAAGATTCTTGAGTTTTAACCGGGGCAAGGGAATAATCAATTATATTCCATTTATGGGCAAGCTTGTCGCAAGTTATTTCTTCTTCAAAGATAGTTCCTTTGGATTGAGATTGAATGGTCCTCATCATTTCTAAGAACAAATAATCTCCTTTTAGGCTCTCTTTTCCTAGGCAAAGAATGGTGTAGGCCCTATATGGAACGGGTTTATGCTCCATTTGTCCAGATTATAAAGAACTACTTGCTTTTTCTTCCATAATTTGCAAAGCCAACAATTTTAGCACTTGTTCTTTATGAAACCGAGGGTCTTGAGTGACTTGACAAACTGATTTGGCCAAACGAGGCTTAGAAGATCCTTGTTCAGAAATAGTCTTTATGTCACCTAAAGAAGATTATGCAGAATTTGGAAGGTTCCCTTATGGAATATGCAGGTTAGGGTAAATATTTTAGACCCTTATATGCAGGCTAAGTTTCAGGCCCTCCTTCTAGCGAAGGTTCAGGCCCTCCTTCTAGCGCCAAAATATTAACAAATTTCTTTGCTATTCCCAAAGAGTGCAAAGTAGGTGAAGTTTGGTTAAGATTAGGCTTTTGCTAGAAGTTTGCATGTTCCATGTAGAAGCCACATACATGTTGAATATAGTAACTGCAGGAGAATCCAATATAAGTCATAAGTCAAGAATCTTTATTCGATATGCTATGCAATATTAGTTGTACAATTCCCTATTTATAAATAGTCACAAAATTACAGCAAGCACAAAGAAACCCCTAATTGATTTAGCGTTACAAGTTTAAAAATGTAAGAAAGTGGAGAGAATGAATTGCCCCTTGTTCATTGCTATAGGGTCCGTATTTATATGGGTGGAATTGGGCGGCATGGCTGCCATGTGGCTCTTGGCAATGTTGTTTTCCGGCACCCTTTACTATGTTGTTGACATGCGATAATAGCCTTCACATTGATGACTCATGGCATCCCTCTACTCATTGATGATTTACGGCTTTGCTTTAAGCACTGATGACTTATGACATCCATTTCTAAATTGATGATTTACGACATGACAATTTATAGCATTGGTGAAACATGGTATCCTCACTTGCATTTTCTGCTTTCAACATCTTTGATGGCACTAATTATATGCGGCATCTTTAACAACTGTGGGTATCCGATGTCTCTCATACCCTTTGATGTTTGACATCCTTTGCCATTTGTTCATGCTTTACAATAGATATAATTGTAAAGGCCTGATATCTACAAAGTTCGGATATACTCTCCTTGTGGCTATATATGCGATTGCTTTCAATGATGTGGTATCTCCTTTTATCTACTTTTAAGTTCGACAATGTCTTTGCTATAGCATTTCGGCATCTGTTACCATTTGACATCACTTAGGGTTGGCACAATATCTCTTTCTTTCCATGAATTCGACAACCGCTAAGGTTGTTGAGGACTTCAATCATCTCTTAGTAATGATTGAAGTGCGACATCCCTAGAAGTTGTCTTGAGACACGATCTCTCCTAACCTTCACTTTTTGGCGACCTCCCAGGGGTTGTTTAAGTTCGACATCTTCTTAAAATGTTGGAAAGACAACATCCCTTGTTGACTGTTTCTTTGCTTTCCCTTTAACATCATGTATTTAGGCATGCTTTCTCGAATTTTTGATAACCTTATTTGTAGCAATAGAAATTGATAAAAAAAATCACCACGAATTCACGACACAACTTTCGTGGCCAAATTCTAACATCTTCAAACTTTCCATTTTTAGCCTTATTATTAATTTATTAATTAATTAGTTTCTTATTAATTTTTATGGGGTGTTACATTCTCCTCCTCTCCTAAAAGGATTTCATCCTCAAAATCCCTAAGGTATAGACCGTGTAACACACACTAAGCGTCCATGTTATACAACCAAGTTATCAACACAACCACCTACTCGACCAAAAAGTGCAATGTGATTATATATGCAGACATACTATAAGTAAGCTCAATCCTAGCTTGTATGCAAGGTTGTGACATAGAGGTATGTATGCAAGCATCCTAAACATGCAAAATGTTCTACATAAATGTAAAAATTGTAGTAGAAAGTGTGGTAACCATTACCTATCATCCAATCTAGCAACCAGGATGCAACCAAAAATTAATTTTAGAGAGAAAAAGTTTACCAGAGAAAAGCTTAGGATGAGAAGTCATCATCTTCTCTTTAGTTTTCCATGTGCTTCTTATCAAAGTATCTCCCCATTGTACTCGAAACAACCTAATTTCTTTGTTGTGGAGCTTCCTAGTTCCGTGCTCCACTATGCCTATAGTGGAATGGGGTGCTATCGACTCCGTCTTAAGACTGATCAGCCTCTACTATAGTGGTGGTGCTATGAAGGCATTTCCTTAAGAGCGAAACATGAAATACGTCATGGACTACTGCCAGCTTTTCTGGTAGCGATACTCGATATACAAGTTTCCATATTCTTTCCAAGCTCGAAAAAGGCCCAATAAACTTTGGTGCTAACTTCCCCAACTTACCGAATCTCATGACCTTCCTAAGAGGGGAAATTTAACAAACACCATATCTCCTATCTTAAATTCCAATTTCTTCTTTCGCTTTTCCGCATAGGACTTTTGATGATCCCGTGCGGCCTTCATTCATTGCCTAATCAACTCTAACTTTTTCAAGGTCTCACGAATCCAATCTGATCCAAGTAGAATTTTGTCGGTGGTTCCCCACCAATAATTTGGCGATTTGCATGGCCTCCCATATAACGTTTTAAAGGGTGTCATGCTAATCATCGTTTGGTGACTATTATTGTAAGTGAATTCTACCAAAGGTGAGTGCTTCTCCTAATGTCCTCTGAAATCCATGATGCAAGCTCTCAACAACACTTCAAAAATCCTATTCACCTATTTAGTCGAACCTCCGGTTTGTGGGTGTAAGCAGTGCTAAGATTCAATGTGGTTCCTAAAGCTAACTGCAAAATCCTTCAAAATTTGCTAGTGAATAAGGGGCCCCTTTTACTAACAATGCTAACTGGGATTCCATGAAGATGAACCACCTCCTTAATATAAATTTGCGCTAAAGATGCTACAGTCCTATTACTTCTAATGAGAATAAAATGGGCATTTTTAGTGAGCCTATCTACTATAACCCAAATAGCTTCATTGCCTTTTTGACTCCTAGGCAACCCATTAATAAAGCCTATTGATATACGATCTTGTTTCCAAGTCGGCACCTCCAATGACAATAACAATCCTCCAGGCTTCCCTTGTTCTGCCTTTATCCTTTGGCAAGTCAAACATCTAGCAACAAATTCTACTACCTTTTTTTTCATCCCAGACCAATATAAAATTTGCTTTATATCCCTATACATTTTATCTCCTCCAGGGTGAATAGTCCTCCTAGAATGGTGACACTATGCAAGTACTTCCTCCAAAACATCATAACCCATAGGAAAACAAAGGCATCCATCTCTTTTCAAACATCCTCTTTCATCCATTGATATCTACTTACTTGGGAAAAATGCTCTCCTCTACTCAGCTTGCCCAAAATGTCTACTATCACTTCATCCTACTTCTTCTTTAGCCCATGTTGGTCGATTAATGCCGGCCTACCCTCCATTGCTGCCAAATAGCCTAGAGTGGGTTTTGTTGGCAGTTGGAAATTGAAATTGGAGAGGAACTCCAACTACCGCCACTCATATATAGCATATAGAGTAGCATGCCTACGGCTAAGGGTGTCGGCGACGACATTCCCTTTTCATAGGGTATACTGTATTCCAAAGTCATATGATGCTATAAACTTCATATACCTCTACTGCTTAAGATTCAATTTTTTTTGGAAAAAATAGATATTTGAGTGATTTGTCGTTAGTGAACAACTCAAACCTTTCCCCCAAAAGATAGTGCCTCCATATCTTTAAAGCAAATACGATAGCCGTTAACTCTAAGTCATAAATTTGGTATCTCTCATGGTCCTTTAATTGTCTACTAACATAAGCTATCATCATTCCTTCTTGCATAAGAACATCTCCTAATCATGTACCACATGCATCGATGTAAATGGGAAAGCCTTCGTCCCATCGGGAATCGTGAATACTAGGGCACTCGTCAATAGCTCCTTCAACTTTTTAAATGCTTCCGTGCATTTCTCATCCCACGCAAAAAAACATATTCTTCTTGGTTAAGCGTGTTAGTGGACTGCTACCTTCACAAAGTCCTTAATGAATTTTCTATAGTGACCCGCCAACCCAAGAAAATTTCCAACATCAGAGGCATTCATCGAAATCTTCCAATCTTGAGTAGCTTCCACCTTCGTAGGGTCTACAGACAATCCCGTCCCGAAAATAATATGTCCAAGAATTCTCACCTTCTTCTTCAAAAACTGACATTTTGAGAATTTGACTTTAAGTTGGTACCTTCTCGAAGTCCCTAGTATCTCACTTAAGTAATTTTCATGCTCACCTTCACTCTTGGAGAATACTAAGATATCATCCACAAACACTACGACAAATTTATTCTGCTGTCCCCTAAAAATTCTACTTATCAAATCTACAAAGTATGTGGGGGCATTAATCAATCCAAAAGGAATTCCTTCCCATTCATATAATCCATCCGTATTGCAAAATGCGGTCTTCTACTTGCTATCCTCAATTGATGAAATCCAATGGCTAGGTCCAATTGGGAAAAGATTTTAACTCAAATAAGTTGATCAAACAAATCATCTATTCTAGGTAAGGGATACCTATTCTTCTTAGTCAACTTGTTGAGTTCTCTATAGTCAATGCATAGCCTTAATGGGTATTTTTCCCTAGTGGCAAAGATAGTAGGTGCTCAAAATTCAGAAGTACATCGATGAATGGATCCTTTTTGCAACAGCTTCAAAATCTGCTAGTCCAACCCTTGTCATTCTTTAGGGGCCATGTGTCTTAACGATAAAGTGACATGTTTAGCGTCCTTCTTCATATCAACCCTAAACTCGATCTCCCTTTAGGGTGGGAGACCTGAGACATCCTCAAAAGACGTCAGGAAATTCTTGAACTATGGGTATAGGTGAGAGCTCATCTTATGACAAGCTCAACGAATATAAGTGGCTTAAATCGACTGAGTTTTAGGGTTCACAATGAACATCTATATCTCGCCCCTTACAACTCCTTACAATTTTCCTATTGTAACCTAAAATAGCCCCATAATAAGATAACTAATCCATCCCTAGGATAAATCCATACCCCTTAAAATTAAGAACATACACGTTACATATAAAATCGACATTACGTATGTCCACAACTAGATCTTTGCAAATTAAGGAAAAATGTGTCGACCCTCTAGTATGATTTGATACTATTATTGGGTCGGTGACAATGAGTGTTTTAAGACTCAAAGAGTTAACTTCAATTTTAGCTACGAATGAGTGTGATGCTCCCAAGTCAAATAGGGTACGAATGGTATACCCAAAAATAATAGTTGTACCTTCCATTGTTGCCTTTCCTTGATCTCTAAGGGGAGGTCTACTCGAGATAGGAATAGCTTCAATGGTGTAGGATTGAAAACTTTGCCCTTCCTTTGTAAGCTTCGGACATTGGTTCTTGAAGTACCCCTTTTTGTGGCAGTGATAGCACTTCCCCTTGAATTATTCCCTCATCAATCTCACTTCACAATCCTTTGCGATATGTCCTTTCTTTTGGTATCTCCGATATGTTATAACCTCCTTCTTAAATGTCCCTTTGGTTTTCTTGTTCATCCAAAATCCCTTCTTTTCTCCACCCTAGTTTTGTGCTAGTCCTACTTTCTCCTTCTCGTTCTCCTTCTCCTCTGAGCTAACCATCTAAAGCCATCTTAACTAATGTCACATAAGTTACGCCAGTGGGTACTTGTGTCAAAAGCAACTCTATAGGTAGGGAATTCAGACCTTTCACAAACTTCATGGCCTTCTTCATGGGGGTATCGATCAAACTCATTTCAAACTTAGAGAGTTCTGTAAATATACTGATATATTCCTTTAAAGTGGAATCTCCCTATCTAAGTTGTATAACCATACTACCCATATTCTGGAAGTTATTGCATATCTTGGGAAAGACTACTAGGGGTGCTACTTCAGTAGGTGGGGCAGCGGGTGCCGCTAGTGTAGGTTGTTGAGGAATGGGAACATACCCTATATGCATCATGTATTGCTTGAACCATTTGGCCATCCCTCGAAGTGGGTATCTCTTAGGTAGAGGGGTTCCCAGTCTTAGAAGAACGATTTTCAGCCATTATCGACTATCTATAGGCTTAAACTTTTAGTTACAATTTCCTAAAATAGTATTATTTGCTGAAATAAAAGATTTTCCTAGTGTGTTCACGTATGTCCAAAATAGTGTGTGTGGGTGTACAGTAGTGTTTTTGAAAAATATTTTCAAAAATAACAAGTGTGCACTCATATGTATAATTATACTCGTTGATCGGGTAACCTAAGCTCTAATACCAAATGTAACAACTCGCCTCAAAACGAGCCTAATTTTCGACCCAAAAAAGGCCCATCGAGCATTAGACCCATTCCAAAGCTGGCTGTTGGTTGGTAAAATCAATACACAGAGCTATCTACTAATGCTATTAGAATCTCACATCGGAAAGGATATAATATAATATCATAAACAATTTCTATTCTGTAAAAGTTCAAATCTCAAAACAAAACATAACATCACAATATTCGTGGTACAATATCCCAAAATACAATAACATCAAATCTGAATGAGTGCATCAAAAATATAATAAAAACTTAAATAGATAGATAACTACCACAAGAATGCATATTCGCCTTTATCTCCTATATCTGCATCCTCTAACATGTGTTGTAATGAGGAGGGAGTCAGAACAATAATGTCTGGTGAATAAAAGTTTGAGTCTTTTCATAATAGAACTTGGGCAGTACAATTTAGATAAGAATGTCTTACGTATCCTAACTACATTTCTTATAAATACCTTCAACTACAAGCCCAAAGGCTTTCCAGTCCAATCCTATAACTTACACTTTTCTAACCCAACTCAATAACTTACTTTCAACCGTAGGCCCAAGGCCATTCCCAGTCTCATGCATCTACCGTCAGTCATGTCCTAACAATGTAAGAGAAAGTTCCCAAGCCACTTAATACTATTTCAATGAAAATTAGGCAGACTCTGATCATTTAATACCTAATCCAAGATGGACCCCTCTCTGGTACTATCTAGCTAACATTGCATGGGCTCTCATTAGGTCACTTAATACTTCTTTTTGGAAGAGGCAGACCCTACAATAGCCACTTAATATCTCAAATCCGACGTGGAATCTTCCTTAGATTTCCTACTACCATGCCTAAATGCTAAACCCGACTATTTAATAAGTCCTAATTAGGGAGGGAGGACCCTACAATAGCCGCTTACTACCCTCAATCATCAACGTAGGTCCTCTTTATTATGACTCGTAACCCAACCGGGACGTCTCACATTAGTCTGACCATTCGTATGCACTGGTAGCCAAATTAACTGTGCAGACATACCCTATAGAATTAGGACTAACATCGCATCCTCTGGAGTACTTATTATAGGCGATGTCTCACTTTTGCCCCAAAGTGACACTACTGATGGCCAGATTAGCTGGGCAAACTTCTATATGCTTTTGACTGACCTCACATCCCTATAACATAGTCATAATTTACACTCCCCTTAGTATACTACCACATACCTTACCGCATTCCACTAAGGCTATAAAGAAAGATCTTTTATTCCGCCACTAATCCTAATCATCCATAACTTCCATCTTATGGAGTTTTAATGCTAATTACTAACCAATTTACTATGCAATCATACGTTATTAATTATACGTTATTCGTATGCTAATATATATTTATAAATACGTAACGAAAATATCCCTAGACATGCGAAGATTATGGCCTATAATAATCATAAAATGCCAAAATTTCCAATTTATACAAGTCTAATTCCATACCATAACATATGAATTAGCTACTTAGCCCAACAATAAACTTGTATAAGAAACTAGAATCAATTACCAGACTTATTTTATATTAGAATAGTAGAATCAACATCAATAAAATTTATAATCTAGTTCTTTTACACTCGATTTAACTTCCACATATAAAATGGAAAAGAGATTCATATTTAAGTTATAGAAATATGCAATGCAAATTACGAATAGAAGAATCCGTATTTTACACATTATTTCCTAACTTTTAAAACCCTCGGTCATATCAAAAGAGAATAATGAGAAGTGGAATGGAATGTAAAATATTAAAATTGCAATAACTACACAAATTCTGTTATTTTAATATAGAATAATTGAAATTTCAATACATAAGAATTGACATTTCGCTTTAGGGGAATGTGAGGAGTTAAGATTTGAAGTTTTCATGAAACAAAATTCCCCAAGATATATATCAAAAACAACCTATACTATACAATTACTAGAATGAGGAAAACTACAATTTCCACTCATAGATAATTCCCAGCTTTCTCCTTTAAATTTGAATGCATATGCTTCTTTTCTCTTTATAGATCTCTTCCTTTTGAAATATACAATAATTGGATTGTATATTAATTAGATTCAGAATTTCAGGGATTGAAAGAGAATAGAATTAGAAAATGAATATAAATATCTAAATTCCTTACCCGAAGATCTTAAGAAATTTCTGAATCGCATGGAAGAAAGAAACTAACAAAGCTCCGCTCACGTTTCCAAATAATTTGTGACTAAAAGTTAAGGGGCTAGGCTCTTATTTATAGTGGTTAGAAGTAACAAGAACCGTTGGATTGAAATTAATAAAACCTAGGCCATTCCTGGTCTAAATAACCCTAGTTGCCATAACACCCACCGGTCGATAGCTCCTACCTAGTGGTCAACTGCTAGCGGTTGACCGGTCCTAGGTAGACGGTCGACCGGTTGCCAAAAGATGAGAACATATTTACTCCAATCGTTTAATTATTATTTAATTCCTTATTTATATTTAAGGTTAACATTTCGTTTTAACATTTACTTAAACCCTAAGTATCTAATTACCATTAATTCTTGAGTTTCAAATTTTAATATTAATTACATTTTGAATTTGAATTTCATTTGAATTATTTTAAATTTAAAAACTTTAAACGTCAATAACTTTTCTATTTAAGCTTCGATTTCAAAACTTTATATATGGAAATTATTTAGATAATCGCCACGATTGCAATGACACAACTTTCATGGCCAAACTCTGATATCTTCAAAAATTTCATTTTTAGTCTTATTATTAATTAATAATTAACTAATTTCTTATTAATTTTTATGAGGTGTTCCATAGCATAATCTAATCTAATGGCTAGGATTGATTTGAAGCCCTATAAATATAGGCCTAGCTCCTCACTTTTCTTTTCATATTTTCTAAAGCAGCAGCGAAGCTCTACCATTAACTTTTTTACAAAATCTATAAATTATAGAAACTATAAAACCTATATATAAGGGGAGAATAGCATAAAATCATAGAGAAGAAGAATACGGTCGAATCGAATCGCCAAAGCCAAAGGTAAATTGTAAATCTAAATCTAAAACCAAATCTATATTTAATTCAAATCTCTTTTAAGATCTATAATACTAATAAATATGTATATCCTTTCTGATAAAAATTTTAATAGAAAAAAGGGAGTTAATCAAGAATAACTGATTTAGATCTGGAGAATTAAAATTAGAGGTGAGTGGGAAATTATATATTTTTATATAATATTGGAATTATATCATTGTGAATCTGTTCCTTATATGTGTAATTATATCGTTTGAAGTTGTAGGCTTAAATATGTATACAAGCGTAATGGCACACGTCATGCACGTGATAATGGTATGCGCTCTACGCATAAATTGTTTTTCTACAAATTGTATATATTTCATGCATTTAAGAGAAATGATTTGCACAAATATTTTGCCATATTTTTGCGATGAAATCATGTGCATTTCTTTTATTTTTATGTTTTATTTGTTAGATCTTATTTTTAAAATGATACTAAAACTAGATGATATTTGTAGTGAGGAATTGAATTTGTAAAAGAGGTTTATTTATTAGATCCTATTTTTAAGTGATAGTAAGATTTGGTAAAATTTATAAAGGGGAAATTTTAATTTATAAAGGATGTTTATTTGTTAGATCCTATTCTTAAATGATGATCAAATTTGGTAATATCTGTGGAGGGGCGTTTTTGGTAATTCATGCTTACACCAAAAAAAAGTGTGACACCAAAGGTATTCCAATTATTAAAGATATAGTAAATTTTAGAACCTTGCCTACATATTTTGTAAATTGTTAAATCTGATTAAATATGTTATATACCTAAATCTGGAAAGTAATGGTGAAAGTAGTCCTTAAAGTTATGAATAATTCATTAACCAGGTTTTATGCGAATTCCAGGTTTGTTATTTGAATGTTATATGTTATTGAACATAAATTGAAAATTGTTATGAATTGGATTGGGATTGAAGTGATATTTTAATTCATTCGAATGAAGTATGTTACAATGTAAATTTCTATAAATTATCCAACTCTATAATTATGGATGAAGGTAATTGTTTGAAATAACATGGAATATGACTAAAAGAAAGAGAGGTACAAAATAAGGATGTTTACCGTATTTTGTACTGTCTATTTCAATACTAACAGAAAAGATAATTTCTTATAATTCTGAACATAACACAAATCCTCTTTTAGGTAATTTATAGAAAATTACAATGTTAACATTTCTTTTTTGGAAAATGTAGTTCTAACGCATTTAAGTATAGATATCCTTAAAGGTAAAACCAAAGTACTATAGATAGAAATAATAACAGTAATTCCACTATATATGTAATGTATATGTTTTAAAAATAAGGTAAGACATAAACAATAAGCAATGAAAGTAGTAATAGGATAGTGGAATAAGGAGATAGGAAAATTATAGAAATCGTAGAAAGATAACTATTAGTTAAAGCGAATAGGAAAATATATCCAACTGTATTAATTGGCAATCAAGCAGTAAAAGGTATTTAATCTATTAATAAGCAGTAAATGACATTTAATAGTTTTAGAGAAGTAATAGGTAAGTTCATCTAAAAATGTTTGAATACAAATATTTGAGCTTAGGAGGTGCGATAATTTTACAGTTAAATTTGTATAGCCTTAAGTGTACATTATGATGGGTGTGAATTATTAGATCTAAAAAATATATTTAAATTAACTATGAATAACGTAATCGTTAGTAACGGTTGGAACGCAAGGTCAGAAATGTTGCAATAGAAGCATGCCTTCCGAAAATGGCTACCAGCAATAGTGTGTACATTGTACTGATGTGGGAAATCTACAAATGTAAGACCTATAGGAATATATGTTCGTGCATGAGTGAAAGGAATATACCAAAGTGGGTTCACCTCAATGTGAAGTCCTCAACATCCAAGTAGGTTCTACTTCAATCCTTGTAGGGGTAATAATTAAGCAAATGGGCATTTCCTTGATTGCATTGGGTAATCTAAATGGGGCAGTGAGCATAGGCTTAGTGCTATGACAGCAACGTTGGTACCATATATGCGAGGAGTAGGGATATACACATAAGCTGAGAGCATCATTGGTCTCGGAGCAGTCATTAGAAAGACTCGGTTTACGCCTAGACGAACTACACCTGTAACGACCCCGAATTTTTAAATATATAAATTTCTAATTAAATGAATTTTTGAATAAAAATAGTAGAATAAATGGTTTTAAAAAAATAAATAATTGAGTTTATAAAATAATATAAGAAAATGAATATGAAGTAAAATAATAATAATAATTAATATTCAAACTAAAAATAGAAAGTAAACAAATAAAAATATCTTTGTACAACAAACAAAAGTAAGCATAATCAACTAATGGTTCGAATAGGAGATGCAAGCCTGAGAAACAAAAAGAATTAAAAAGCAAAGTAAAATATGTGTGCATGTGGCTTGTAGGTGAAGTCTCAGGTAAGTGTAAAGAGAAAATAGGATAAGTATCAAAGGGAACATCAAGTACAAATAGCATTAAATGTGCATATCCTAGCAGCAAACATAATCTATTCGAATTGCATAAAAACTTCTTTCAGCCTCCAAAACTATGAACTATCTCTGATAATTTGTACAAAATGTACACTGTTTTGTAAAAGAAAATGATGCCCTGTTTTATATATCAGCCTGTAAGCATTTTTCCCCATTCCAGTTTTCACTTTCCTTTCGAACTAAACAAGACTAAAAATGAAACTCCATTTGAAAACCCAAACAAGCTTCTACATCATCAAATACAATTAAACATAAGCAACTACAACAAAGTGGAGAAGCAAAATGATTTGAAGATCAAAGTTGAAAACATGTTTCCAGTTCTCAAGTTCAATCTGTCTACAAAACTAAGTGCTCTGTTCTTCCTTCTGAAGCAAGGTGAGCAACTCTTCTTGTTTACATGTGAGTAAACTTTGAAATTACAAACCACTCATGTTCATCTCTGAAACAAGTATGTCTGTGAATATATTTTAAAACTTTGATGGGTATATGTATCTGCGTGGATGAGTTTGCAAATCAGTTCACCTGAGACACTATCTGTTCCCTGTTCAAACTCAAGTTTTGATCAAAATTCTCTTTCTCTTGATCTGGTTGTTGTTGAGACATAGGATTAAAATAAAAACTTGCTTGTTAATTTAAAAAGTGAAGTTTAGAAATCTATTCAAGTTAAAATGATTTTTGTATTGACTCTGGAAACAAAGAAACAACAGAGTAAATCTACTGAGTCAAAATTCAAAGTTAGAAATTCATTTATTCAGGGGTTATAACCCAAATCTCTAAACGAAAACTAGATTTTTAAAACTAAAATCATAAATTTTAGTATCAGTTTGAGCATGCATTTCTAGTTTAACCAGAAAATGGATATTTGAAATTTTCTAGTGATCTCGACGATTTGGGAAGTCGAGTTTCCTTCTGATGATGGAGGAGTGACCAGAGGGTCTGAGAAAAATGCCTAGGGGATGATCAGAACGTTGAGGTGACGGCGGTGATAAATTTTAGTCTGTAACCCTAGTTTTGAGTGGGTGATGCATTTTGGTCGAAATGGCTTCGTGGGTTGATCGAGTTCGATAATATTTAGGGGAATGCTAGCTTGGAAGTTGTTGAAGACGTGATCGGAGTTACGCGATTTCTGGTGGCTCGTAGCGGCGAGGATGAGAGTTTTTCAGACGAACACTTGGTTCCAAGAGATCTAAACAGCTCGATTTTGATTTTTTGGGGGGTTGGTTGATCTGGGTGGACGAGTTCATTAGGGAGGTCATCGGCGATGGGGAGGTGGTCGTGGTGATGGCCGGAGCGTCGCCGCGCGACAGTGCACGTGCACGTGATTTCTGGTGCATGTGGAATTCTGGTAGCAGGGATGATACGCGAGTTCCTTGAGTAAAATGAGGAAGAGGCCGAAGTTTCAACTTGTTCGACTCGAAGAAGGAAGTGGAATGGGTTTTTGCAAGGGGAGACTCGAAGCAAGGAAAGGAAAGGCTCGGGTTTGTTTGCGTGCTAGTTTCAAAGCCCACCAGGCTTTAAGTATTCAAATTTTTAAGACAGGGTTTTAAACCTAGTTAAAACCAAAGTGTAAGCTATGGATTCAAATTTGCTCTTGACTCCATAGTTTTAAATAAAAACAAGTTTTATAAAATAAAATGTTTTAACAACTTCTAAATGTTTAAAGTAGATTTAAATTGTAATTTAAATCTTGCTAAGTTAAATGTTGTATTTATTTGAATCTAATATTTGAAATGAAATGTGATCATAAATAAGAAATGTTTATCTTTAAATAAATGTAGACTTAAAGATTTGTAATTATTAAGTTGATTAAAATGAATGATTAACTAATTTGATTAATTAATGATGGAATTAATTAATTTAGTAATTAAAGGCTAAATTAGTTAATTAAGGTTTAAGATAATTAATTGGTAATAAATGGAAAATTGAGAATCATTAATTTAAATAAGCGTTGAATTTTAATTTATGATTATTAATTAATAAAGTAAATAAGGATTAATTAAGTTATATTGAATACTTTATTAATTAAATAACTAAAGATTTATTAATGAGTTATTAAAGATGAAATTTAATTGTAAGTAATAATAAATCTGAATTTAATTACTTTAGAAAAGTAATTTAAGAGGTGTTAATAATTAACGAAGGTTATTAACCCGGATTAGAAATTCATAAGTAATTAATCTAATTTGAATAAATCAGATAATTAACTGACCTTACTTATGAATATTTGGATTTGATTGGATGATTGAATTGTTTGATATTTTCCGATATATGATGCCTTGTGATACACCCTGATTTATGTTATGATCTGTGATTAATTATTTGTGATGTAATTTATTATCTGCGATATTTATATATCTGTGATCTGTGCCTAAACGATAAGCGTTATAGTTATATCGCTTATCAACTATATCCTGTATTTTGATCTATGATGATTCATCGTGTTGCACTATTGTGTTAAACCCCTGGACTACACTTTTACACACACAAATATGAATTTCACGTGGAAATCGGTTAAGTCACAGATAATTTAAATTTGATGTTTTTGAAATTGAAATTTTAATTTCAATTGATTTTGAAATTGGAATTTGGGTTTAAAGTGAAAAGCTTTTGAAATGGAATTTCAAAGATAAAAGTTATTTTGAATAACTTAATCGAGTTTTGAAAATTTAAATAATTTGATTTAAATTTGAATTCAAGTTTGAAATTGAATCCTATGATTTGAAACTAGGGATTGAAAATGTTATAAATGTGTTTATATGAAGTTAAACCATTTAAAAAGTTTGGTTTTGAGAATTTGAATTTAACCCAAAGACTTTAACTCGTATGAATGAATCAGATTTTCTGAAATAAAACTGTTGTTTTAAAAGAATAAAAGCTTTCAGATAAGAAATGAAATTCCAGTTTAAATTAAAGGAAAGTGAATTGAAAAATGGATTTTCCAAGTTATGAATGAAATCTTTTTGAAAGCTATGAATTAAATCTGTCTATTTTTAACAGATTTAAAGTGATGATTTGTTTAACCCATTCGAAATGAAATTGTTTTGAAAACTATGAGTTAAATCTTTGATTTAAAGATTTAACGAATTAATCAAATTGAAAGGGAAATTGATTTGGAAAATCTATGAATGAATCTGTGAAATTAAGTGGACTTTATGAATTGAATCTTTTTGTTTAAAAGATTAAAATGGTAATTTGTTAAACCATTTGAAAAGAAAGTTTGGGTAATAAGTTGTGACTTAATT
Source organism: Allium fistulosum (assembly GCA_030737815.1). Taxonomy (NCBI): domain Eukaryota; kingdom Viridiplantae; phylum Streptophyta; class Magnoliopsida; order Asparagales; family Amaryllidaceae; genus Allium; species Allium fistulosum. Next base: position 785,509,064 of record CM060908.1, read on the forward strand.
GAAATCCCAATATCCATATGTTTTTAAATATTGCGCTCACTATTCGGGTTAGCCGGGAAAGGACCTTTGGGTCGTATAACCCATTCCGAATAGTGATACGTCGTATATGGATGGCATTTGAAGACCGGTGATGAAGACCGGATATTTTCGAAAATGAAAGGACAACCTGTCGAATGTCTCTGCACTGAGTTGCTCCGGTATAGAGATTTATATCACTCTTTTTGTGATGGGAAGTCCGGACGTGATTGGAAATTATCCGGATTTGCAAGGGCTTCGTGAGAAGTGCCTTCGGTTCTGTTCGATCCCAGAACAGACTTGTATGGATACATGTCTGACATTAAACTTTGAGATATAAAGCCGATTTCTTTCAAATACATCTCTGTTGGTGGCGGAGAATTTATTCTCTTAGCTTAACACCCTTCTCTGAGACGTACGAGCTCAGAGGTTATGTAGTTGAAATTTATCAGCGATATATCCCAATTTGGTAATGTGGCATGCTGAGTGTTGTTGTGTGATGATCAATGTTTGATCATTTGTGATATGATCTTTTGTTTGATCATTTATCTTTGTGATCATAGGTTGATCATCTGTTGACCCAAAGCGTGGCTTTTTGAAAAAGCGTAGCTTTGTGGACGAGACTTCGTCGAGCCTCACAACCCGGTAATGGTCGAAACCGGAATTGTGCAGCAAGGTTTTCAGGGGTAGCTCCCCTAGGGTATGACCATTCCTTCTGGAAAAGGGTAGTATCATGGTATGGAGCCCATATACTTACTCATGTGGATACACTTTCTTTATGATGTGTGATGTTGGTTATCGAGCACTCGGATAAAGGTCCCAAAGGACCGGGGGTGGCATATCTGAGGTTTCTTTTATCCCTTGGGAAAAGGGGTTGCCGGCCTTGTTTGGCAGAGAACAGTTGGTTCTCGGAACGTCCCGCCAGAGGCGTTTCTTTCGTGGAATAGGAAGTTCCTTAGCCTGATCATTTGTTGGAAATCCAAACAAAACAATACGAGCCCTGTACGGCTTTAGTTATATTACCTGCCATGGAATGTGGTGGTAACCTGCTATTGAACATGGTAGCTATAGTAGGCATAAGTGCGAAATGTCTATGCTGGCTAAGATTTATATTCTACTTTCGAAATTGTTTTCTACACTATGCACTAGTAATAATATCAAATGATTTGATTTTGCGTAGTAAGCATCTTTGACTATCATAAGAAGAAATCTCCTCCAATTCTGCGTTTGCATTGTGTGTGTGGTGGGAGGTCTCATGGTAGTTTCATTTTCCAAAAGCATTTCGAATTGACTTCAAAATTCTTTGCTATTTGTTTTAAAGATAAACTGTTTTTGTTGCTCACACCAGTCCCATGACTGATCCGGAGTTTATTGTTTCTTTCCTAAACTCTGGATGCTCAAAATTTTTCTACACGAGTAGTCTAGAGTTTGGTTTTTCAGATAGTCAGATTAGTAGGTTATCTGGAGCTAGTTCAGTCTTTGGATCGGACTGCACTTGCTTATCTTGGTGTATCGTTATTGGGAGTTCAAGCTATTTCTGGATTAGTGTTTTGAAGATGGAGATTATCCGCTGCTGATGTTATCGTTTTCTTTTCCGCTGCTATTTGTTGTATCATATCTCTGATGTATATTGATATTCTTTGTATCACTCTGTTGTATCAGATATTGTATATCAATGTATTATTCATTTATTCCGCTGTGTTATTTACTTAATGTTGTTATAAGCTCCGGCGACTCGGATTTGAATGCTCGAATCTACGACATTCGAGTACGATGTAAAGTATGGATGTCGATTTTCAAACGCGAAAATCTGGGACGTTACATTTGGTATCAGAGCTAAGGTTGAACTTTAGTTCAGGAGTATAACACGTTAAGTAGCTCATTAGAGATAGAGTGAAGTAAACTCTAGAATGAGTAATCTCTCAGATATCCGTCTGAACGTCTCAGTAAATTCTCTTGCTATGCACTGATAGTGAGTATGAGTGCAAGAAGAGGACGAGATAGGGGACAGGGGAATACGACTATAAATGGTCAATACTCTGTAACAACAAGGGAACAATCTTTTCTCTATCAGTCTCTTTTGTTCGTCATCTTTTCTCAATTCTTCGATAATTTCTAGTAGATCCAGGAAGGAATTCGACATATTAATATGGGACATAAACTCCAGATAGGCCAGACTTGTTTGTTTGGATGAATTGTTTGCTTTGATTGTTATGGTTAATAGGTATACTTTAGTTTAAAACTGAAAATTTGAAATTGTATCCATATATCTGTCTATTCTTTGGGATTCCGATTTATTCTACGGATGGTTAGTTATCCTTTCGGACTGACCGATGCCCCTGCATACTTCGTAGATCTGGATAACCCGAGTATCTTGTGAAATGTTAAACAGATTCGTTCTTGTATCTGTTATAGATATTCTGATTTGGTGAGCCAAATGCAGAATAAATGTTCAGTTTGAGTTAATGAAATATTCTTCATCTATCTTTTTGTCTCCTTGGTAATTTCGAGGACGAAATTCTTTTAAGGGGGGAAGTCTGTAACGACCCCGAATTTTTAAATATATAAATTTCTAATTAAATGAATTTTTGAATAAAAATAGTAGAATAAATGGTTTTAAAAAAATAAATAATTGAGTTTATAAAATAATATAAGAAAATGAATATGAAGTAAAATAATAATAATAATTAATAATTAAACTAAAAATAGAAAGTAAACAAATAAAAATATCTTTGTACAACAAACAAAAGTAAGCATAATCAACTAATGGTTCGAATAGGAGATGCAAGCCTGAGAAACAAAAAGAATTAAAAAGCAAAGTAAAATATGTGTGCATGTGGCTTGTAGGTGAAGTCTCAGGTAAGTGTAAAGAGAAAATAGGATAAGTATCAAAGGGAACATCAAGTACAAATAGCATTAAATGTGCGTATCCTAGCAGCAAACATAATCTATTCGAATTGCATAAAAACTTCTTTCAGCCTCCAAAACTATGAACTATCTCTGATAATTTGTACAAAATGTACACTGTTTTGTAAAAGAAAATGATGCCCTGTTTTATATATCAGCCTGTAAGCATTTTTCCCCATTCCAGTTTTCACTTTCCTTTCGAACTAAACAAGACTAAAAATGAAACTCCATTTGAAAACCCAAACAAGCTTCTACATCATCAAATACAATTAAACATAAGCAACTACAACAAAGTGGAGAAGCAAAATGATTTGAAGATCAAAGTTGAAAACATGTTTCCAGTTCTCAAGTTCAATCTGTCTGCAAAACTAAGTGCTCTGTTCTTCCTTCTGAAGCAAGGTGAGAAACTCTTCTTGTTTACCTGTGAGTAAACTTTGAAATTACAAACCACTCATGTTCATCTCTGAAACAAGTATGTCTGTGAATATATTTTAAAACTTTGATGGGTATATGTATCTGCGTGGATGAGTTTGCAAGTCTGTTCACCTGAGACACTATCTGTTCCCTGTTCAAACTCAAGTTTTGATCAAAATTCTCTTTCTCTTGATCTGGTTGTTGTTGAGACATAGGATTAAAATAAAAACTTGCTTGTTAATTTAAAAAGTGAAGTTTAGAAATCTATTCAAGTTAAAATGATTTTTGTATTGACTCTGGAAACAAAGAAACAACAGAGTAAATCTACTGAGTCAAAATTCAAAGTTAGAAATTCATTTATTCAGGGGTTATAACCCAAATCTCTAAACGAAAACTAGATTTTTAAAACTAAAATCATAAATTTTAGTATCAGTTTGAGCATGCATTTCTAGTTTAACCAGAAAATGGATATTTGAAATTTTCTGGTGATCTCGACGATTTGGGAAGTCGAGTTTCCTTCTGATGATGGAGGAGTGACCAGAGGGTCTGAGAAAAATGCCTAGGGGATGATCAGAACGTTGAGGTGACGACGGTGATAAATTTTAGTCTGTAACCCTAGTTTTGAGTGGGTGATGCATTTTGGTCGAAATGGCTTCGTGGGTTGATCGAGTTCGATAATATTTAGGGGAATGCTAGCTTGGAAGTTGTTGAAGACGTGATCGGAGTTACGCGATTTCTGGTGGCTCGTAGCGGCGAGGATGAGAGTTTTTCAGACGAACACTTGGTTCCAAGAGATCGAAACAGCTCGATTTTGATTTTTTGGGGGGTTGGTCGATCTGGGTGGACGAGTTCATTAGGGAGGTCATCGGCGATGGGGAGGTGGTCGTGGTGATGGCCGGAGCGTCGCCGCGCGACAGTGCACATGCACGTGATTTCTGGTGCATGTGGAATTCTGGTAGCAGGGATGATACGCGAGTTCCTTGAGTAAAATGAGGAAGAGGCCGAAGTTTCAACTTGTTCGACTCGAAGAAGGAAGTGGAATGGGTTTTTGCAAGGGGAGACTCGAAGCAAGGAAAGGAAAGGCTCGGGTTTGTTTGCGTGCTAGTTTCAAAGCCCACCAGGCTTTAAGTATTCAAATTTTTAAGACAGGGTTTTAAACCTAGTTAAAACCAAAGTGTAAGCTATGGATTCAAATTTGCTTTTGACTCCATAGTTTTAAATAAAAACAAGTTTTATAAAATAAAATGTTTTAACAACTTCTAAATGTTTAAAGTAGATTTAAATTGTAATTTAAATCTTGCTAAGTTAAATGTTGTATTTATTTGAATCTAATATTTGAAATGAAATGTGATCATAAATAAGAAATGTTTATCTTTAAATAAATGTAGACTTAAAGATTTGTAATTATTAAGTTGATTAAAATGAATGATTAACTAATTTGATTAATTAATGATGGAATTAATTAATTTAGTAATTAAAGGCTAAATTAGTTAATTAAGGTTTAAGATAATTAATTGGTAATAAATGGAAAATTGAGAATCATTAATTTAAATAAGCGTTGAATTTTAATTTATGATTATTAATTAATAAAGTAAATAAGGATTAATTAAGTTATATTGAATACTTTATTAATTAAATAACTAAAGATTTATTAATGAGTTATTAAAGATGAAATTTAATTGTAAGTAATAATAAATCTGAATTTAATTACTTTAGAAAAGTAATTTAAGAGGTGTTAATAATTAATGAAGGTTATTAACCCGGATTAGAAATTCATAAGTAATTAATCTAATTTGAATAAATCAGATAATTAACTGACCTTACTTATGAATATTTGGATTTGATTGGATGATTGAATTGTTTGATATTTTCCGATATATGATGCCTTGTGATACACCCTGATTTATGTTATGATCTGTGATTAATTATTTGGGATGTAATTTATTATCTGCGATATTTATATATCTGTGATCTGTGCCTAAACGATAAGCGTTATAGTTATATCGCTTATCAACTATATCCTGTATTTTGATCTGTGATGATTCATCGTGTTGCACTATTGTGTTAAACCCCTGGACTACACTTTTACACACACAAATATGGATTTCACGTGGAAATCGGTTAAGTCACAGATAATTTAAATTTGATGTTTTTGAAATTGAAATTTTAATTTCAATTGATTTTGAAATTGGAATTTGGGTTTAAAGTGAAAAGCTTTTGAAATGGAATTTCAAAGATAAAAGTTATTTTGAATAACTTAATCGAGTTTTGAAAATTTAAATAATTTGATTTAAATTTGAATTCAAGTTTGAAATTGAATCCTATGATTTGAAACTAGGGATTGAAAATGTTATAAATGTGTTTATATGAAGTTAAACCATTTAAAAAGTTTGGTTTTGAGAATTTGAATTTAACCCAAAGACTTTAACTCGTATGAATGAATCAGATTTTCTGAAATAAAACTGTTGTTTTAAAAGAATAAAAGCTTTCAGATAAGAAATGAAATTCCAGTTTAAATTAAAGGAAAGTGAATTGAAAAATGGATTTTCCAAGTTATGAATGAAATCTTTTTGAAAGCTATGAATTAAATCTGTCTATTTTTAACAGATTTAAAGTGATGATTTGTTTAACCCATTCGAAATGAAATTGTTTTGAAAACTATGAGTTAAATCTTTGATTTAAAGATTTAACGAATTAATCAAATTGAAAGGGAAATTGATTTGGAAAATTTATGAATGAATCTTTGTGAAATTAAGTGAACTTTATGAATTGAATCTTTTTGTTTAAATGATTAAAATGGTAATTTGTTAAACCATTTGAAAAGAAAGTTTGGGTAATAAGTTGTGACTTAATTGAAATCCCAATATCCATATGTTTTTAAATATTGCGCTCACTATTCGGGTTAGCCGGGAAAGGACCTTTGGGTCGTATAACCCATTCCGAATAGTGATACGTCGTATATGGATGGCATTTGAAGACCGGTGATGAAGACCGGATATTTTCGAAAATGAAAGGACAACCTGTCGAATGTCTCTGCACTGATTTGCTCCGGTATAGAGATTTATATCACTCTTTTTGTGACGGGAAGTCCGGACGTGATTGGAAATTATCTGGATTTACAAGGGCTTCGTGAGAAGTGCCTTCGGTTCTGTTCGATCCCAGAACAGACTTGTATGGATACATGTCTAACATTACACTTTGAGATATAAAGCCGATTTCTTTCAAATACATCTCTGTTGGTGGCGGAGAATTTATTCTCTTAGCTTAACACCCTTCTCTGAGACGTATGAGCTCAGAGGTTATGTAGTTGAAATTTATCAGCGATATATCCCAATTTGGTAATGTGGCATGCTGAGTGTTGCTGTGTGATGATCAATGTTTGATCATTTGTGATATGATCTTTTGTTTGATCATTTATCTTTGTGATCATAGGTTGATCATCTGTTGACCCAAAGCGTGGCTTTTTGAAAAAGCGTAGCTTTGTAGACGAGACTTCGTCGAGCCTCACAACCCGGTAATGGTCGAAACAGGAATTGTGCGGCAAGGTTTTCAGGGGTAGCTCCCCTAGGGTATGACCATTCCTTCTGGAAAAGGGTAGTATCATGGTATGGAGCCCAAATACTTACTCATGTGGATACACTTTCTTTATGATGTGTGATGTTGGTTATCGAGCGCTCGGATAAAGGTCCCAAAGGACCGGGGGTGGCATATCTGAGGTTTCTTTTATCCCTTGGGAAAAGGGGTTGCCGGCCTTGTTTGGCAGAGAACAGTTGGTTCTCGGAACGTCCCGCCAGAGGCGTTTCTTTCGTGGAATAGGAAGTTCCTTAGCCTGATCATTTGTTGGAAATCCAAACAAAACAATACGAGCCCTGTACGGTTTTAGTTGTATTACCTGCCATGGAATGTGGTGGTAACCTGCTATTGAACATGGTAGCTATAGTAGGCATAAGTGCGAAATGTCTATGCTGGCTAAGATTTATATTCTACTTTCGAAATTGTTTTCTACACTATGCACTAGTAATAATATCAAATGATTTGATTTTGCGTAGTAAGCATCTTTGACTATCATAAGAAGAAATCTCCTCCAATTCTGCGTTTGCATTGTGTGTGTGGTGGGAGGTCTTATGGTAGTTTCATTTTCCAAAAGCATTTCGAATTGACTTCAAAATTCTTTGCTATTTGTTTTAAAGATAAACTGTTTTTGTTGCTCACACCAGTCCCATGACTGATCCGGAGTTTATTGTTTCTTTCCTAAACTCTGGATGCTCAAAATTTTTCTACACGAGTAGTCTAGAGTTTGGTTTTTCAGATAGTCAGATTAGTAGGTTATCTGGAGCTAGTTTAGTCTTTGGATCGGACTGCACTTGCTTATCTTGGTGTATCGTTATTGGGAGTTCAAGCTATTTCTGGATTAGTGTTTTGAAGATGGAGATTATCCGCTGCTGATGTTATCGTTTTCTTTTCCGCTGCTATTTGTTGTATCATATCTCTGATGTATATTGATATTCTTTGTATCACTCTGTTGTATCAGATATTGTATATCAATGTATTATTCATTTATTCCGCTGTGTTATTTACTTAATGTTGTTATAAGCTCCGGCGACTCGGATTTGAACGCTCGAATCTACGACATTCGAGTACGATGTAAAGTATGGATGTCGATTTTCGAACGCGAAAATCTTGGACGTTACAACACCTCCTACTAGTGTAGGTTTCGTATGGGACATACACAGCCTCAAAGTTGTTTATTAGTTTGTTTGTAGTTTGGAGGCATGGCTAAATTACTTTGAGATGAGTCTTTAAGACGAAGTAGAATACAACTAACTGGTTATAATGCCGTTATTAGGCACTAATGGAAGGTTCCTCGGTATATGCTAGCAATTCGACCTAGATATAGATGGTGGATGCTCGGCATGGTGAAGAGTTATGGATACTAATGGGGTATGCATCCTGGTTCATGGACAACTGTGACATATATAGATACATACATACATACATACATATGTATGTATGTATGTATGTATATGTATGTATATGTATATATGTATATAGTTATTGTATATCTCGAATAGGTTGGGCATATTGTATGCGTATATGAAATCAAAATGACTAAGCTTTAAATAATAGACGTAACATGTAACGACCTGGTATTTTCAACCATTCGCATCCATACATGTCGGATTTGAATTGCTGAAAATATCAGATTGTTAATTTTTATATTTGGCAAAACTCAGCATATAAAGTAAATAAATAATCACATAATCACAAACACAGAGTAATAACAATAATGCAGCGGAAACAAAAGAATAGTAGTTCATGAAGCTACTATATATATAAATAACAGAGTCAAATAAGATACAAGAGAGGTCTCGAATACATAGATGTCTCAATATAATAGTCAAATACAAGATCTAAATACATCACTGGAATTAACTGAATAACTGAAAGCAGAATCGATATAGCTGGATCTCCAAGCGAAGTTCCAACTCCAAAGGTGAGTCTCGAACACCGAGCCACTCAGTCTTACCCGAGCGTAAAACAAAACACAAAACACTCGAGTAAGGATTAACATTCTTATATCAATAAATCCAACTCAAGTGAAATATCAACTGAAATACAAGTAACTTAAAGGATGTTTGGGATAACCATCCTCTAAGGATCCGTTAAACTATCTACTATGTAGTAATATACACTATTATAATAATGTCTAAAGTAAAGTAAACTATCAAAATAGCGTTAAGGCGTTACCCATATCGCCCTTAACACATTTTATATATTCTCATAGTCTATACAGTACCGTAATCTCCCCCGTAATGGGCATCGTCAAAGGGCACTCCATAGGTATGGTACAAAAAAAACTCGTAGTAAAGCACGCTAGGGTAGGTGACACGGCACAACTAGGCAATGCCAGGGTAGATATACCAATTACGCATCTGGACTAGTGGTAACGCATAGCAGCCACTACCGCCCACCTCGAGCCACACTCCTGAAAATCAAAGGTGCGCACCAAATCAATCACAAGGTAATAGAATGGCATAGATGGAGTGTGTCCAATCAGAGGAGCTACCTCATTGGCCCGAAATCGCTCCTGTTTTAGCCACCTTATGCCAACTCACGGGAGTTGGGTCCACGTAAATATACCTTTAGGATCGTCGCCACCATCCTACTTCATTCTGGAATCTCCGCCGCGTACACAGTTGTTAAAGTGGTTTTCGGTATCGACAGAGAGTATGCCCATATCTGATCCCGGTCTCTTTAACAACCAACCGTTATTATAACACCACGGTCATTTCAAAATAGTTTATACTTCAAAGCCAAAATATAATTTCCATTTCAAAAAACATGTCAATACGATATCATTTCCATTTCAAGAATATTCACTTCCAAAATCATAGTACTTTCAAAGTTATAATACTTTCGAAACCAAAACAATTTGAAATAATAATACTTTGGAAATCATAATACTTGAAATTCATAACTTTGGAAATCATAACACTTTCCTTCAAATAGTTTAGATATTAATAATAGTATATAAAATAAAATAGTTTATAAAATAAAATAATTTATATAAAATAGTTATAAGTTAAAAAAATTATATTAAAATAATTAGTATATTTAAAATTGTTTATAAAATAAAAATAGTTTATATAAAATAGTTATAAGTTAAAATAGTTTATAATAAAATAATTTATATTGAAAATGATTTATATTAAAATAGTTTATATTAAAATAATTTATAAAGTAAAATATAAATAGTCTTAGATATAGTTTAAAAATTACTTTATATAATAAAATAGTTTCCTCAATTTCACAAATCGATTCAAATCAACTCGACTTCCAAATTCAACTTAATTAAATCTCAATTCATAAATTTGAACTCAATTCAGTTCTCAATAAATCATTTCAAATTATATCGATTTCAAATACAGATTTGAACCACAAAATAAACCTTTTAATTTCAATATATTTCAAAGCTTTAAATATTCAACATTCCAAAACTAAATTCGATAATTTTTTTTATATATATCAAATTCACTTTACTATTATTTAGTTTTGAAATATTTACTTAATCATTTCAATAACATCTAAATACAACTTCAATTTACAAATTTAAATAAACAAATATCCCATTTAAATTTATACAAGTTTGAAATATTCATTTAAGTCACTTTTATCAAATCCAAGTTATAAAATCATATCTTTATAATTTCAAATTTAATAAATCAAATCAAACTTATTTAAGTAAAATTCTTAAATAAATATAATTTCAAATCAATTTCAAATTTATCTTTCCAACCTGAATCATTATAAACTCTATATTTGAAAAATATAGATATTAAATAAATACTTAAACATATTATATCAACTTTATTAAATCAATTTTAATAAATCTTTAAAATCAATATTTATTAAAAACCATATATTTCTTTTCAAAACCATAGAAGTCATTTTCAATATATATATATATATATATATATATATATAGACCAACGGTGTGTGTATATAATTTTATATCCTATGGTCAAGTGATACATATATTTATCATTTCAATCCGCAATTTAAATATATATACGGGTATATATCATTTCAACCTGCAATCCCAAATTCAATTCAAATGAAAATTGCTTAGGTTTATCATTTCAACCCATAACGATTTTCTCCTATTCTACAGATCGTTTGGGTATGTATCATTTCAACCCATAGTGAATTCTATACTAACAGGGAACTTGCAGAGTGATAACAGATATGATAATAATATAATAGGCATATATCATTAATGTAAATAACTGATAATGGTGTCAGATGTCACAGGTGAACAGATACAGATAATGACATATATATAACAATGTAAATAACTAGCAACAGCATATTTCAATTGTCGTTTCAATTGAAATCAAATTTAATGAATATAAGAACGTTAATCGTGAGTGATTGCTCACCTTTCGAGGCTAGAGAGATTTGACGATGTAATGAGTTTCGAATCCAAGCACGAATTTCAAAGCAAAGCTAAATGGATCCGAATTTGATGGACAAGCTAATATATATGAATTGACGAAATCAAATCAAACTGGGTCGATAATGATAATTGGTATAAATGAACTTATATATAAATATATATAACTATATATATATAAATCATATTCTAAATTCCAAACACGTATTAAATAAAATATATGCGTATTTCAAAATCGTTGTTTTAAATTAAAACATATATAATAAATCCACATATATACATCATATAATTTGAAATAACCGTATATATATATATATGTTTATAATAATGAAAAATACTTAGATTAAATTTGATATTTACTTATATATATACACAACTAATTTATATAAATCTACACAACATATCCTGTATAAATTATCAAACCAAAAGAACAACTCTTTTCTATATACACTTTAAAACAATCATCTAAAAATAAATATATATTACTTGCAGCCCATAGTACACATATCCAATAAATATATGCACCTCTACACATCCAAGCAAGTATGCAGACCATATACTTTAAAATAAATATTACTATAACCTAGATACATTACATACAAAATTCTCTAAAGTATATATTCAAATCATGTATAAAATACATCACCATATATATATAATTTGAAATCCAAACACAAGCACGCTTTTAAATATAATATAATATAGTGCATTATGAAGTCTAACATATATATATATATATACCTACATACCTTACAACAATTATTTTATAAGCATAGCTTGGTACCGAAGTACGTAAAATTTTTAAATACATTAACACACATATCTACATATATAGGGCACGACAGCCTAATGTACTTTAGAAACAATGTATATCTTATAACTTATATATATATACCCATATATTTTATACGTATATAACTTTAGGTATTTTCATATATTATAAACACTAATAGATACATGCGAAATATCAAATCAAAAGGAGGCTGCAAGCTTTCAAAACAATATATGAGCAGACCATTCAAATTATATACAACATATAAGATAAAATATATACGCATACATAATCACCTTATATAATATATGTATATTATAAACATGAGTATAATATCATATACAGTAATATATATATATATAATTTACCACTTACAAAATAGATTCGGCCGGAGGTTATAGAGAGGGAGGCTCGGCTCTTGGAGGGGCGGAGCATGGGCTGGCCGAAATGAGGAGCATGGTTCCTGGAGTTCAGCAAGGCTGGGTAGGGACGAAGGCCGCAGATTCTGGTGGAGGTGGCGGGTCTCGTGTAGAGATTGTAGAGGAAAGGTTGTGGTGGATGATGGAGCAGGTTGCGGCCATTAGTGGTTAGCCATGTGGAGGTGTGGGCGCGGGCTGTGGAGGAATGAAAGGTGGTCGGTATGTGGGGTAGCGTGCAAGCATGGGGAGGAGGTGATTGCTTTAGTGGATCTGGGCTTGATCTATTCCATGGTGATGGTCTAGAAGAAAAAAAATGAAGCTGCAGTATCATTCGAAAAGAGAAAGATGTAAACATCTTTTTATGAAGGTAAGGTGGAAGATGAAAGGGAGAGGGTGGTTACAGTAAAAACTTATATAGCAATGTTATGCTATATTTATTCCATAAATGCAGGTGGGAATAAATTGAAAAATAAATGTATGAAAAAAGAAAGAATTTGAGGCAATAGGGAAACAGAGAGTCAGAATTTTACTCTGGAATAATAAAAGCAACGGCTATATAATTTATGGCAGATAATGAATGGACACAAGGAATTCAAAAGGCTTAAAACATACTGATACGGTTAACCGTTGCACGGTTTCGTCGCGTACCGGACTTCAAAGCACAAAATTGAATATACCGCAGAGATCGGCATGATGAGACGATTAAAACGGTATATAAATATCAATGGTACAATCATCCGATCAAAAGTCGACAATCGGTACCGGAAATGCTGCTATTTGGTTGAAAATAAGATAGACGGAGCAATAGCAATCCGAATTTGATGAAACGGAAGATGACGTCTCACTCAGAAGAAGATTTACAAATTTATTATGTAAAAATATTCAGGTTTGAAAAAGATTTTATTATCATCAATTTTAACTGATTTAAATTGAAATAAAATTACACTAGAAAATAAACTTCCATATTATCTGCTGAAAATTTACCAGTTGCTATATTAAAGTAGACGTATTCCAAATATTAAATTTTTATTTCAAAATTCAATTATTTAAAATTTCACAAAATTCAATTAAATACATTAAATAAAACAAATAAAATTATTAAAAATTTACGGGTCGTTACATAACCCGAAATGGAAAACAACCGGTATAAACTAGTGTTATGGATAAGTATGTAATTTTTCAGTCACTAGAACGTTGTTCTGAACCCCTCCTCATTACAATCCACATGATAGATTAAGAGGGATAGGTACTGGCACAAGGCTGGAACAATGGAAGGACAGATTTCCTTATGCTTGCTTGGCTCTTGCAAGGGTACTAGATACCGAAAGTATCAACGTTGGTCAGTATATGTAAATGTTTTAGTGTATATATTTATTCTGCCATGAGTTCATATCATAGTCTTTGATATATTTTTGTTTATTACAGGATACCAACACCAATGATCTGTATCTAGTGGATTTGGGTTTTTGATTTAGCAAAAACTCAGGCCCACTAAGGTGTCGGTTGTTACATTGGTATCAAAGCACAGGTTAGTCGACAATTGGAATAAGAATACGCTGAGTGAACGTATTTGTATTTTTACCATAATTATATATATATATATATTATACGTCAAACTCTAAAATTCTGATTATAGAAGTAGTTGCAACCATATTCTAAAAAGATGGATAAGTCGATTATGAGGTTGAATAGTAGATAAAGGTAAGAATATATGCCTTTCCCGATCAATCCACGAAAGATAGGTCGTATTATAAGGCATTGACTTAAAAAGAGCATGAATGTGACATATAGAAGGGTCCCTAAATCTGGATGGTACTTGACTCCCGTGTTGCTCCTAGATTTCCATATTGTTGGGATATCCACAGGATTGCCGATTGATGATGTTCGTTAGATCCAAATAAATGAAAAGAAAATAATCTGTATGTTGCAGATGTTCGGAAGTAAGAATTTAAAAAGTTTCCAAAGGAATATGTGTAGAACTCACTCTTAGATGACGGCCAAATGTTTAATATATTCTGAAAGGAGATTAGTCAAAAAAGAAAGTGGAAAAGAAGAAAGGTCCAAAAGATGGGACAAATAAAACCCAATCTAAGTCCGACCGTATATGAAATAAATTTAATAAAAGATTTTAAATTTTCTAAAAGTATTTGATTTTTTTTCAATGGATTTATTTAAGCGTTGAAAACTCTATTTTTGAAAAAAATGGTAAATATTAAAAGTTTTCTACAAAACAAAATGTCATGTTATATTTTAATAGAATTTCTAGTTGAAATTTAAAACCATTTAGAAACAAATTTCAATAAAAAAGGGTTTAATAAAGTTATTTCCTTTGAAATAAATAGAAAATAGAGCATACGTATAGCTAAGCAATTTTTATGATTTGATAGAAGTTTTAAAATTCTTTTAAAGGGGTGGACAATAGGAAGTGGTACTGGTTTTAAATGAGGTAAAAAGAATGGAAGAGTAAGAACACCCGATAGTGTAGATAGGAAGAATATTCCCATATAAGGAAAATATGGAGGAAAACATCTTAAATAGGTTTATACATAAGAAGAATTATATATGGAGAATTCATTTAAAAAAGAATAGTTTAGGTAGAAGAAATTCAAATAGTAGTAACATTAGGAAATAAAATGGAAACAACGTTAGGAATTGATATTGTAATAATGTTGGTAATCTAATTAGAAACAATATAGGAAATTAAAGATATGACATAGAAGAATATATATTTTTTGTAATTATGTGCATTAATTGCACGTATCATTAAAAACTCCCCCTCATATGCTATTAAAGCCTACGCTAAGGTTAAAAGCGGAGTTAACATGAGTAATAGGAAATTAGTAGAGTGAAGTTGCCCTTGTTTACTCTGATTTTTATTATTTAAAGTTATAAAGGATGTTTTAGATACCCTTTAACAATGCATCTTTGAAAAAATGGTTTCGTATAACAATTGAGTTTTTAAAGGCAAAACTTAATAAATAGTTTGAGTTAAAAATCCATTTTTTAAGAAGTAAAATCTTTATTGTGAAGAGACTTTGAAGGAAAAGTTAATTTGAATGACTATTTAAAGAAAAAAAAACTTGACTCTTACTATTTAAAAAGAAGAAAAAAATCTTTTTAAATTAAATTGTTAACATTTCCTTTTGTACTTAGTAAATAAACTTAATTCATAAAATCTATATTATAGTTTTAAAAGTTAAGACACCTATAATTAATGTTGGTTTAAATAAGGAATTTTTCATTGCTCCTTTTGAAACCAAGCAATTATTGAGTTTAATAAAATGTTTCCAAGTTTATGTTTCTAAAGATAAAGATTTGAGGTTAAGTACTTCACGACTGCAAAGTTAAATGATTTTGTAAAGAATAATGAAAACCAAACCAACTTTGATATGGAGTAGATAGGGATGACTACCTAGGTAAGATGGGGTAAAAGTTAAGGCTATGAGTAAAATAGCGATGGATGCTCCTAGAATAGCAATAAGGAATTCTCTTAGAATATAAGGAATAGTGGAATGTGCCTAGAATTATTTTATTAAACACGTGTGAAAACCATAAAGAAGAACCCATAAGGAAGAAATGGTATCAAAATACATTTCTTTGAGTTCTAGAATATACTCGCATGAAAGATTAAAAATAAAGAAAGTACATATCGAGATGTGAGAATACAATCAGGAGATTTGGATTAAAAGAAGAAAGCAATATAATTGGTTGTGAGAATTGAAGTAATGGACGAACCTTATTATCAGAAGCCAAAAAGGTGAGTTAAGATATGTGGATTATAGTAAAAATGTCCATTTTGTTTAACTAAGAAGTGTTAGAGCCATAATATCATTAATGTTAGTTGATGTTCAAGAGCAGCTTTCAGCAATTGTTTCTTTTAGTTCAATTTGGTTGTAAGCATTAGTTGTCTCTTTAGTACAAAGCTGCATGTGATATTATGAGTGTTTCTTTTCATTTTTTTCTGGATTGATCGCTATATTTATTGGAAACGGTATAAATAAGAAAATCTCATAAAAGACACTTAACTAAAACAAATGAGAAAAATATATATAAGATTGGAATTTTATAAAATAAATTAGAATTTTTTTATTGATTTTGTTACTAAAAGCAAAATAACATTTAAGTCCCAAAAATTGTTAAAATTTTGGAAGATAAATTTTAGCAAGCGAAGGATAGGGAATGGTTGTTGCAAAAACACGGGTCACTATCCCTATGCCTTAAAAGCTAAAATTTATAAATGTACTTGTGTGTTGATTATTGTTCAAAAATAAAAGAAAAGGTTCTCAAAATGTGAAAATTTTCTGTAATAGGATAGAGTCAATCATAGACGTTAACCCATTAACTAATGCCCGATTGTGCGGGATGTGGTTTATTTTTTTTGAAAAGTTAAAAACAAATACTTTTGAAAATTTTATTCAAAAATATTTGATTTTTTTAAAATGTAAAATACATTTGTAAAGATTTTGAAAAATGAGTTTTATTTTAAGAATTTTCCAACTACTTCAAAATTTTAGTTGAAAAAGATTTTGAACGGTAAAGTGAAATTTTTTTATTCTTGAAATGCCACATCTTAACATAGGAAAATTCGACGAGTTAGCAAATATGAATGTTACTATTCAACAGAAATGATAGTATGTAAAATGTAGTTAACGACAAGGGAATAAATTATTTTAGCTTCGGAATTTCTTTTTCAATACATTGTTAATAAGGGAACAAAAACTTGTTCTGAAACAACATTATTTTAAAATTTAAAAAAGAAATTTCCTTATGCGGATTGTACATGGAAAAGTTGAAAAAGAATATGGGGAAAAAAGAAAAGGTTCCAAGGTACATTGGAATGGGTACACAAGAGGAGAATGAGAATATGGAATTCTCCATCTAAATCCTTTTTTCTAGCATAAGAGTATAGGTTTGGAAAATTGGATTTATCAAAATTTTGAAAGTTAGGAATGATGTGTTAGGTATTGGATGGTAGTAATTGGATGCAAATTTGGTTGAACCATACTTCTATTCGTAGAAGGATGGGAAAATTTATGTGTGAAAACCAAGGTTTTGAATTCCAAAATTTGCATACATATAGAACTGCCAGGATATATAGGTTATTTGCACCATATTTTCAAAATTATTTTAAAGAATGCATTCATATAAGATGTGCATGTTTAGTATTATTTAACATACATACCATATAAGTTGTGATCACCATGCACTTGTTCACTATTGGCTGCAAAATTGGTTGGGTGGCTTAGAATTGTTATGCACTATGTTACATTATTCTGTCCTTGAGGAATTTCGGGAATGAAATTCTTTTAAGGGGAAGAATGTAACACCGTAAATTTAATGATAATTAATTAAAATGAATTACCAAATAATTATTAAAGACCAAAAATAGAATTTTTACAAACGTCAAAATTTGGCTACGAAACTTGCATCGTTGTGTTCGTGGTTATTTTTTGATTAATTTTCATATGTAAAGTTTTACGATCAGAGTTCAAATGAAAAAATATTAACATTTGAAGATTTCAGATTGGAAATAATTATATCTATATTAAGAAAATAAATCTTATTAATTAACGTTAAATGAATACTTAACATCGAAGAAACATTGACGTTAATCAGATCAAATCAAATCAGTTTATATTAATAAACAAAGCAAACAGAAAATATTTAACATATAAAGGCAACCGATCGACTCCTTATTAGGGCCAGTCGACTACTAGTGGTTGACAGGTAGATGTATAGCGGTCAACTATTGGTACACTGGTGGCTGATATTGAACCTAGGCCAAAAGGCTTGGATTTAATATAATATAATCTAACGACTGGGATTGATTCGAACCCCTATAAATACAAGCCTAGCCACTCACTTTTCTTCTCATATTTTCTGAAGCAATGGAGAATATCTGCCATTTTCTTTTCTCCCAAATTCTATAAATTTTATAAACTATAAATTATATACATAAGTGGAGAATAGCAGAAAATAATAGAGAAGAAGAATAGGGTCAAATCGAATCGCCAAAGCCAAAGGGAAATTGCAAATCTAAAACCAAACCTATATTTAATTCAAATCTCTTCTCGGATCTATAATTCTAATAAATATGTATACCCTTTTTGATACATATTTTGGCAGAAATAAAGGGAGTTAATCAGGAATAACGAATTTAGATCTGGAGATTTGGAAGCTTAGTGGTGAGTAGGAAATTATATATTTTTATATAATACTGGATTTCTGTCATTATGAATCTGTTTCTTGTCTGCCTAATTGTAAATTTTGGAGTTGTAGGCTTAAATATGTATATGTAGTAAATTTGAGTACTCTGCCTACAAATTATGTGAATTATTAAATCGGATTAAATATTGCATATACCTAAATCTGAAAAGTAAGGACAACAGTAGTCTCTAAAAGTTATGAATAATTCATTAATAAAATTATATGTAAATTTCAGGTTTGTTATTTGAATGTTATATGTTATTAAGTATGAATTAAAAATTGTTACAAATTGAATTGGGATTTAAGTAATATTTTAATTCTTTGGAACCAAGTATGTTGCATTGTAAATTTCTATAAATTATCCAACTCTATAATTATGTATGAAGGTTCATTGTTTGAAATAACAAGTAATATGACTAAAAGAAAGATATGTATAAAAATGGAATATTTACCGTATTTTGTAGCGTCTATTTCAATAATAATAGAAAAGATAATTCCTTATAATTTCAAACATAACACAAATCTTCTTTTAGCTAATTCATGGAAAATTACAATGTTAAAATTACCTTTAGGGAAGGTGTAGTTCTAATGCATTAAAATATTGAAATCCCTAAATGTAAAACCAAAGTATTATAAATAGAAATAATAGCAATATTTCCATTGTTAATGTAATATATGTGTTTTAAAAATAGGTTAGGAAATAAATAATAAGCAATGAAAGTAATAATAGGACGGCGGAATAAGAAATTAGGAAAATTATAGAATCTTAGAAAGGTAGCTATTACTTAAAAAGGAACAGTAAATATATCTAGTTGTATTCATTAGAAATCAAGTAGTAAAAGGTTTTTAATCTATTAATAAGCAGTAAAGGACATTTAAATAGTATTAAAGAAGTAAGTAGTAAGTTCATGTAAAAATATGTAAATATTAATAATTGAACTTAGGAGGCACCATAATTTTACAGTTAAATTAATATAGCCTTGGGTTTATGTTATGATAGGTAAATTATTAAATCTAGACAAATATTTAAATTAACTATGAATGACGTAGTCATTAGTAAAGGTTGGAATGCAAGGTCAGTAATGTTGCATAATAAAAGCCTGCCCTCCGAAAGGGGCTACTAGAAGTTGTGTACACATTGTACTAAAGTGGGACATCTCCAACTATAGGACCCATGGGAATATAGGTTCACATAAGTGAAGGGAATATACCAATGTGGGTTCGCCTCGATGTGAAGTTTTAAAGGCCAAGTAGGGTTTACTTCAATCCTCATAGGGGGTAATAAGGAACCAAGTGGGCATTTCCTTGATTGTATTAGGCAGTCTAAATGGGACGGTAAGCATAGGCTTGGTGCTATTTCAACAAGGTTGGTACCATATATGCAAGGAGTAGGGCTATACACATAAGTCAAGAGCGTCATCGGTCTTGGAGCGGTCAGTATAACTCGGTTATGCCTAGACAGACTACACCTCCTACTAGTGTAGGTTCTGTATGGGATATGCACTACTTCAAAGTTGTTTATTAGTTTATTTGTAGTTAGGAGGCAAGGTTAGATAACCCCTAGATGAGTCTTTAAGGTAAAGTAGAATATGGGTAAATAGATGTAATGCCGTTATTAGGCACTAACGGAAGGTTCCTCGGTGTATGGTGGCAATTCGACCTAGGCACGGATGGTGGATGCTCATCATGGTACAAAGTAAGGAATACTAGCGGGGAATGTATCATGTTCCATGGGGGATTGTGATATATATATATATATATATCACATATATAAACACACATACACACACACGTATATAGTTATTGTATACTTCCAGTAGGTTGGGCTTATCATAGGTGTACATGAAGTCAAAATGACTAAGCTTTTAATTAATAGACATAATAGGAAATGGAAAGCAATCAACATAAATTAGTGTTATAGATAAAGTATGTAATTTACCAATCGCTAAAACATTGTTCTGACCCCCTCCTCTTACAACCCACATGATAAATTTAGAGGGGCATGTAATGACATGAGGTAGGAACAATGGAAGGAAAGATTTCCTTATGCAAGCTAGACACTTGCAAGGGTATTAGATACTAGAAGTATCATCCTTGGTCGGTATATGTATATGTTTTGTTATATTTATTTATTCTGTTGTGAGTTCTTATCGATTGTCTATGATATGCTTTTGTTTATTACAGGATACCAACACCAACGACCCATAATCTAGTGGACTTAGGTTCTCAATCTAGCAGAAATTCGAGCCCGCTAAGGTGTTGGTTGTTACAATTAGGCCTATGGTGATCCAACAAAGACTCTATAGGTAATCGTTAAAGGAAGAATGATCAGCTAAACTCCTAATTTAACAAACGACTAAGCTAATATGAGCAACCGCCCAAGTGGAATGGTTTTGATAACAAAAGAATCATCAAAAAGCCGACTAGAGTCCTTAATTAAGTGACAAGTGGAGATAAAAAATTTCCCACAAAACTATAGGAAGTCTCCACCTTGCAAAAAAAATCAATTAATTCTGATGAAAACTATTTTCAAAAGGCTTCAAAAGGATTACCGTACTTTCAAAACTAGAGAAAGTAAAGGTTTTAACATGCCGAAAAATTGTGTATGCATATGAATCCAAATAAGGACCAATAAAGAAATCCTTAGGTTTAGCCAAAACCATATAATGGGCCATGAAATATCAAAGGAGAATCTCCAAGTATCATAATTTGAGAAACTTTTAAGGAAAAATGATTAGGCATTCAAAAAGGTAATGCCAAATTTCAAAAATAAGGAAAATAACCTTCGCAATTCAAATTGGAAAGGATCTTCACTTCTAGACATCTATTAGTTAAGATAACCTAATAAAAATGAAATAACAAGGACTTGGTACACCAAAAAAATTTGAGAATCGCAATTTTTCGCTTTGGATAAGAAAAGAGATAAAGGATTTCGAAAGATTCATTCTAAATAGCGCTCGACCGAGATGTTGTATGTTTAATGTAACTACTAACCTGATGAGGTTAGCGAGGTTTCCTGAACTGAAGCATACCTCATATCCAGAAAAGAACAATAATACCCCCGATCATGTCTCAAGTCCTGGCCAAAGCACCCATCCAAAGAGTGATGGTCAAGTAAGCTTTTGGTCCCGCCTTAAAGGCATGCCAAAGCACCTAGCAAGGGGAGATGGTCAATAAAGCTTTTGGTCCCGCATTAGGGTCTAGCCAAAGCACCCATCCAAGGGAGATGGTCATTAAAGCCTTTGGTCCTATGTCAAGGCCTGAACAAAGCACCCATCCAAAGAGTGATGGTCAATTAAGCCTTTGGCCTCACCTTCAGGCATGCCCAAAGCACCTATCCAAGGAAGATGGTCAATAAAGCCTTTGGTCCCGCCTCAGGGCCTGACCAAAGCACTCATCCAAGGGACAATGTTAGTAAACCCTTTAGTCCTACCCAAGTGCCTAGCCAAAGTACCCATCCAAAGAGTAATGGTCAATAAAGCCTTTAGTCCCAGCAGCTGTCCAAACAATGATAGTCAATTCAGCCTGTGGTGACCCAATGAAGACTCTAAAGGTAACCATTTAAGGAAGAATCAGCTAAACTCATAACTTAATGAACAACTAAGCTAATATGTGAAACTGCCTAAGAGGAAGAGTATGGATAACAAATCAATCATAAAAAAGACATCCAATGCCCTCAATTAAGCGACAAGCGGGAATAAAACTTTTCCCACACGTCTATGGGAAGTCTCCAGCTTACAATAAAATCAGAAAATTCCAATGAAAACTATTTTCGAAAGGCTTTAAAAGGATTTCGTGCTTTCAAAAATTTATTTTTGAAAAACGACTCTTTAATACATACGTATTCAGTCTTTGTATTAGATGATTTCCAAATGAAGTAATTAGAATCTTTGATATTTCAAAAATATCTTCAAATAAAGTTCTAGAAATTTTTACCAAAAAGAATATTTTCATAAAAATGGTTATTGAAAATATAAAAATATTTTTAAAAGACTGCAAAAACTCCTATGTTTCAAAAAACATTTTCAATGAATAGTTCATAAGAAAACCATGTTATACCCAAAACTTTAAGGTCAAAGGTCACCATAAGTCCAAGTACACAAGCAGTAATGATAAGAAACATAGCAATAAGGAGTGACAACTCGAGAAGATGAGAAGCAAAGCAAGAGCAGAAGATTACTTAAGCTAAAGCATAAGAAAACTTCTTATAGTGGGGGCAAGTGTTACAGCCAAAATTTCCAAGAATGATTAGGGTGTGAAACTATCAATGGTTGGTAGTATGAAGCTATCGTACTTTCAAAGCTATCGCATTATGAATGTTATCACACATTAAGGAATGAAGGTCATCTACCATTGAGAATAAGTCATCACAAATTGAGAAGTAAAGATGTCGCAAGCTGATAGGAATAATCTACTATAAATTGAAGTAATGCATTATCGTAAGTTGACGGTGTCAAAGCCATCACAAGTTGATAACACTGAGCTATCACAAGTTGATATGGACAAGGCTTTGGCAAGGTGATATCAAATAGCTATCACAAGTACAATAGAGAGAAGCTATATTAAATCAAATATAGAGAGAAGCTATCATAGATGGGCTACCATAGGTCGAGAATGGAGAGAAGCCATCATAAGTCAAGATAGAAGCTTAGCAGGTATAAAAAGTAGAGAGAAGCTGTCATAAGTCGCGAATAGAAAGGAGCCATCGTAAGATGAGCTGTCGCAAGTTGAGAATAGAGAGAAGTCATCGTTATTCAAGGTATTGGCTATCATAAATCAAGAATAGAAAGAAGCTATCGTAGGTTAAGAATAAATAATATATCATTAATATAAATGAGCTATCAATGATATAGAACAAAACACTATCAAATTGGAGAAAAATATTAAATAAATGGAGAAGTCAAGGATACTACAATAAGACATACTCACTGGAGTGCACTATGATTCAACATCAAACAAATCAATTCAAATATGGGTAAAAAAGAAGATATGGGCGTCGTTCAACACCAAAAAAAGCAACAAATCATGTAAAGAGATAGAGCATTAATATAAAGAGAATTCATATGTAGTGAAGCTTCAAAGCGCTCCTATACAACCATGCCACCTTTGTTGATACCATTGCTAAGATAGCAATCCGTATGAACTACTATAGTCCTAAGATTATGACATATGGCACCATCAAGACCATCCATCTTGTCATGTCATTAATCCACGTCAAATTCAATCAATTAATACAAGTCATGTCACTCTCCAACTACTATAAATAGAGTCTTAACTCCACATAAGAAGGGGCTCCTCTCTTCATTCTCTTTTTTAGCAAAAACCATTTTTTGAGACTTTACATTTCTAAACTCTCTTAAGATCTTGAGAGCCCTCTAATGGTCGGAGAAGAAGAAGAAGACTCGAACTTTTGAACATAAGGACCTTTAGAAATAAGAAATTTTATATGGACTCCATCCTTGACTTTTTCAACTATAACAATGGAGATGACATGTACTCTTTGCATATTGGTCACGGGATAATGAATATTGCATATGTATTCGAATTTTATATTATTTAGGAAAGATAGATGTTAGCACCAAAATTGGTCACTAACCTCGTAGAGAAATATTGTGTAGAGATATAAGTGATGAAGATAAATTAAACAAGGAAGACAATGCTAATTTAAACGCAGAAAGTAAGAACACCAGATTTACAGTGGTTCAGCGTAATTGCCTACGTCCACTTTGAGTTTTCACTTTATTGATCTTCTTAATGATTGATTACAAATACAATTCGTAGATCAGATACTTGAATGAAGTTGCTAAGTAAAGAAGAAGATGAGTTTGAAAAATGGCAGAGTCTCCCCAGTGTTCCCGAAAAAAGGTCCTTTTCACTGTGCCCTGCCTCTCTATTTATAGACAAAAATGGGTTGGACTTCCCAGGTGGGCTCGGCAGCCGAACACTCTGGCCCAAATACAGTGGTCGCCATATGTCGAACATAATAGGCCGAAGGCTAACGATGCCGAACCACCCTCTCTATGCCGAACGATATGTTTGATGCATGGGAAGAGTGGAATGAATGTCAGTCGAAGCCGAACGTGTCTCTGGCCGAACGAAGCGCTTGATCGAACATTGTCTATGGCCGAACGTTGGTGCTGGCCAAATGATAACTTTTGACGAACGATACAGCCATGCCGAGCAGCCGTATACGCCGAACGATATCTCCTACCTGAACGATGCTCCTGGCCGAACGATCCTTTTGGCCGAACGATACTCGCTGGCTGAACGATGCTCTTTTGGCCGAACAATCCTCTCTGGCCGAACGTGCCTTCTGGCCGAACGATCCCTCTGGCCGAACGATCCTCTCTGGCCGAACGCGCCTTCTGGCCGAACGCTTGTTAATGTCGTACAACCCTGGATACCGAGTGCTCTTAGATGCCGAGTACTCCTGGATGCCGAGTACTCTTAGATGCCGAGTACTCCTGGATGCCGAGCACTAGTTGCCTGGTCAAATCTCCAGGAAACACTTGCCCCCCAAAGTGTATCACGTGACCGAACGTGGTACGCTTTGAGTCATGTAACCTTTCCGTCTCGTTTTAAATCATTGACTAACCTCGAACGGAGATGCCTTTTTTAGAATTCCAGTGGTTTAGGTGTATGCCGAGCGTGTTCTAAATGCCGAACAAGACATTCGTAACCGAACGATCCTTCAGTGCCGGACATCATTATACGCCGATGCCGAACGATATGACTTTGATCGGTTCCACCAGATGTAGCCTTTTCGACTTCTTCTGTTTTCCCTATAAAAGCCAGCGCTTCTATCCTTCTTTCCCTTTTCACACTTCTAACACCTCTACCTTGCACCTGCCGAAGCTACCAGCCAACATACAATTCGCCGATTCTTCCAAAGTCTTCACCTTACCAACTAGGTACCGATCCTTTCACCTAAACACAGCCTTTACGCTCGCACTCCCTTAATTAATGGGATAAATCGAGCCTTGACTAAAGTGTCAAGTCACGCGACGAGGGTGGAAGGAAGAGTAAATAAAGATGGGTTTTCTAGGAAGTCATTGGTAGACATACTGTGGTTCGGCATAAGTATTTTATGCTGGACCAGATTGGAGGAAGGAGAAACATAGAGGAAGTAGGAGATGATTAGGGGCATCGAGCGGTATGGTCTGGTACGACTTGCCGAACGATTTGCCCTCGTGGTTCGGTGTGGATGGAGGAAGTGATGAGGCCAATGTAAGTACAGCGTGCCGATGGTCATCTCAACCGAACAGTCACAAACGCCGTACCATACTTAGGCTAAAACATGCCGAACAAAACGAGGCCGAACACGACTCACATGCCGAACAACAACCTAGCCGAGCCAAAATTTAGCCGAACACAGACTTAGCCGAACAATGACTTAGCCGAACAAAGACTTAGCCGAACAAAGACTTAGCCGAATAAAGACTTAGCCGAACAACAACTTAGCCGAACCAATATTTAGCCGAATAATGACTTAGCCGAACAATGACTTAGCGGAACAACAACTTAGCCGAACCAAAATTTAGCCGAATAATGACTTAGCCGAACAATGACTCAGCCGAAAAAAGACTTAGCCGAACAAAGACTTAGCCGAACAACAACTTAGCCGAACCAAAATTAAGCCGAATAATGACTTAGCCGAACAATGACTCAACCGAACAAAGACTTAGCCGAACAAAGACTTAGCCGAACAACAACTTAGCCGAACCAAAATTTAGCCGAATAATGACTTAGCCGAACAATGACTTAGCCGAACAACAACTTAGCCGAACCAAAATTTAGCCGAATAATGACTTAGCCAAACAATGACTCAGCCGAAAAATGACTTAGCTGACTAGTCGCAAATGCTGAACACTTATTAACTATATCTACTCGTATAGCAAAACAAGAAACAGGGCCCAAGCATTCTAGCATATGTGAAGCCGACCCGGATCACTAACTTCCTAGCTTCAGTAAACATAAATCCGAACTTAGGTTATCATACGTTTTCTGGATCTGGAATTGCTATCACCAAAAGGCAGGCTTCTGGGGACGGTCAGCGATGACGGTCTTCGAAGGCGATGACTTAACGCTCGGTTTTATATCAACAACTTTGCGACCTTCAAACTTTCCACGCTTTTACACGATTGCTTGCACTAGTTCACACACCACATGGGGGGAATATTCGTGTTGTTAATTCTAACGTTGAACATTTTTCAAGTATAGTTTTCACAGGTACTTAGACAGATTCATTATTTATTGGGGATATCTAAGAAGTCTAGCTCCGCCACTATATCTGATAGGCCTAGGCCGTCATCAAGGCAAGAAGCCGCTGATACTTCAAATCCGTCGACTTCCCCTGCCCATAACTTAGCACCCGTTGCCCTGGAGGCAACAATTCTTTTAGACAATCCGATCGACTCACAAGCTTCGAAGATCAATGAAGCCGCACTTCGACGGATATGTTCCATCCACGGGATTCCTTTCGCCGATGTGTTAGTCCCTTCGCGACACGATCGTCCTCACCTGCCCCCAGTCGGATATACCACCTGCAACAAGTTCAAGTGTTGGATGGACAGCGTGCCTCCGTTTAATTTATTTCTTCAGGACGTGTTGCAGTACATAGACATTGCCCCATCGCAGCTGCATCCGAACGGTCACGTGTTTCTATACGGGACCTACCTACTCTTCATGGCCGTCTTCTCTAGGCCTCCAACTTCTGGCGACATCAGATACATTTACATGATCAAGAGACGGAAAGATAGCCCCTCCTTCATGTTCCTCGAGCCGTACCACAAATGCCAAATCTTGACAAGAGCATGCAGCAAATTTGCCCTGTACAAACAGGAATGGTTTTATGTGCGTTGCCCTCCTGGTTTTGCGAGGAGATGGGTCGAAGGCAGTAAGTCTCTTCGCTGAGTCATCATTCGTGTTTAATTGGAGTTATGCTTTTCCTAACTTCTCATTTCATCTTTTCAGGTATCAACCCGCGTCCGGAGGGCCGAGGATATTCTGAGGCCGTTGAGGCCATTAGAGCCCTTCCTGCCGAGGAACGAGACATCCGAACCATCATTTCGAATGAATCATTGTCGAGGTTCGGCTTGTTAGTCCCCGGTCGTCGGATTAGCCTCCCGGAGGTCGTGTCCATTCCCAAGCCAGCATCCGGTAAGGGGAAAAAGCAAGTTGGATCGTCATCACGCCACACTCCCGATGTGCACGAAGAGGGTGAGCACAAAGAGGATGGAGCTCCCGAGACTCAAGGAGAGAATATGGGTCCCGCTTGGAATCCGGCGGTTGAAGTGCACGACATTGAAACGTCGTCTTCCCCTTCGAAAGGAAAGAAGAAAATGACGTACAAGATACGGAAGGAAAAAGTTGGAGGAACTTCAAAAGTTACGCTTATCCCGCCAGAGAAGGAGGCTTCCTCACAGCACATGGAAAGTTCTCTAAGGGGTTTGTCGAATCTTTCCATCCCCGACGATATACTTAATTACGGGTTTGACGATCCTGAAGCCCTCAAGTTTTCTTCGCCCTCTAGAGGCAATGCGGGAGTTTAACTCCCAGTCCAGGGAGATAATACTCCGATTAGTAAAGCAAAAGAACTGGTCTGTCGGAGGGAACACTAGGACACACACGCACATGCGCATTCCATCATACACTTCAAGTTTTTTCTTATTTCCCGGATTTTTCTTAACTCGTTGTTATCTCTATTCCTTGTAGGTGACATGGGGCGCTCTAACGGACTTGATCGCCTTCACGGCTCTTCCATATTTCATCATCCCGGACGGGATTCAGGTTCGGGCAAACGCAGGGACAGAGACGATTACGAAGATAGAGACAACCGTCCCCGCGATTCGTCTTATCGTAAGAAGGCATATTCCCAATCTTCACAGTCCCGTGATCCTCTTCCTCCAACTGAGTCGGATATAGAAAAGTCTTCACAGAAGGGGTCCCAACCCGATGCCTCTCGAGAACAACACTCCGGTTCGTCGAGTACAAGGAAAATTCGGGAGCAACGAAAAAGAGCGGAACTTTCAAAGCCTCCTCCCCTACTCCCGCAGTTGACCCAACTGTAGCAGAGAAGATTGTCAATCTTAAAGCCAAATTCCCAAAAAATTGTTTTGATGGTCTGAAATTCCTCCCGGCAATTCACCATATCCCAGGGCACATGAAGCAGAGTGCTATTGCCTGTAACAACGATGTCTATGTTCAACATGACGCGTTTGTGCACTTGGTTGAAAAGATCTCGGAGGTGTCTGTTGAGCGACAGTATGAAATTGATCGTTTGAAATTGGAGGCTGGCTGTGACAAGAACATCATCAAGCATCAAGACGAAGAGCTAGCTTCGTATAAGTCGAAGCTGGAAGCCGCTGAGCAAAGTGCCAAAGATACTGCTGAGGCAGTCACTCGTTTAGAGATGGCTCACAAGAAGGAACTTGATGTAGCGGTCCAGCGTAGCGGTGCCCTTGCCTTAGAAAAAGATTCTATCCAAAAAGAAAGGGACACGCTCGCCATACAAGTCAAAGAGTTGAAAGAATTACTCTCCAAGGAGAAGGAGGAAAAAATAGCTGCTCAAGAAGAGTCACAATGATACTGCGATGAAATCGTTGCTACCCGGCTCTTGAAAACGAAACTCGATGACGAACTCGCCGGGGTTGAAAAAATGAAAGACGAAGCCCGTGAGGAAGGCAAAAGAAAAACTGCGGAGGAGATTTACTCTCGCCTCGAGGCAGCCGCAGAGGCCAGCAGGGAAGAGGTCAAGTGCATGTTTGACCCGTTGATTGCTGAGTATGGAGCCTGCATCCTTATGCATCGTGACTTGACATTCTTGGGCGAGGGCTATCTCGAATCCCTAGCTGAGGCCTGGGAAACTTTAGTGAAGATTAGGAAAATCGAGTCGGGCTCTGAAGAGGTCGATGAGGATGCCTTGGTAAAGGAGTTTCTTAGGGGGAACGAGCCAACGGATTTATCCGCAGCTTTGGCGCTTTATAGCAAAAGCTCTCCCCTTCCAAAAGAGAAAAGTGACGAAGCTGGCCCATCTGAGGCTGAGACTACGGCTCCTCATATTGCTGCTCCTCCCGCTGCTCAACCGGCCGGTTGGCCGACACTTGACCCATTCGAGCAGCATGCCGGCTATGATCCTGAAGATCCCGGGCTCGGCGTTCATGTGCTATCTCCTATTCTGGAGGGTGAAACCCCACGCGCAACCGATAGCCAACCAGAACCCGGTAGGAAACTCTTCTTTTCTAGAAGTTGAAAGATCTTGTCATTTTCCAGCAGTGGTTATTCGTTCTAATGTTCATTCTTTATGTTTTCATGCAGGCTGCTCTGACCCCGAGCCAACTCCGAGGAGCGATGACGCCAAGGAGGAGGCAGAGAAAACAAGCGACATTGCTCATGCGAGAGTAACTCCTGGTCCTGACGCTCAAGTGATCGGGGCGCTAGATGATGATAAGTTTGACACTTCATCTCCTGCCGAAGGGAGCTATGAAATCGAGATCACTGGCGCCTCCGAACATACTTCGAAGATGAGCATGAAAGAGCGTCTCGCCAAAGAGGAGAAGAAAAAAGCCGAGGTCAAAATTGAGCCTGAAATACTGGAACTCACTGACCCGCGGAACAGACCCTTGAAGATCATTCTCCCGGGTACGTCCAAACCACTGGATGTTCCTTCTCCTACTCCTGACTCCGCTTCTTTAGTCAGCAAGAAATCCAAGAAGAAGCGTGAGGGAGAGGAGTCATCCGAGAAAGCAAAGGAAGACAAGAGGAAGAAGCCAAAGAAATAATTGCTATACTCGTTCGACGAGTTTTTTGCTTAAGCCTTGTAACTGCTTTTGTCTTTTGTCTCCGTAGTTTGTATAGATAGATTTTTGACTTCAAGTTTCGGAGGAATAACTATGTAACCCCATTTTGCACTATTGAACGAAGTTTAGTTTCTTTTTCGCTTGAACGATTCTTTCGCTTTTTAGCTTCCTGTATAACTGTGGTAAAAACTCAAGTTCTTATGAGTTGCATGATTTCCCAATCCATTCTTACATTGTTCGAACATTCGTTGGGTACTTAGAATTTTCTCTAATCCGCGCTCCGGGGATTTAGAGTAATTCGGTTCGCATTCAGGGGACTCGGAGATTCAAATCGTCTATACTCCAGTCCGCACTTCAGGGACTTAGAGTACTCCGGTCCGCACTCTGGGGATTCGGAGATTTAAAATCGTTTATACTCTAGTCCGCGCTCCGGGGACTTAGAGTACTCCGGTCCGCACTCTGGGGATTCGGAGATTTGAAATCGTTTATAATCTGGTCCGCGCTCCGTGGACTTAGAGTACTCCGGTCCGCACTCTGGGGATTCGGAGATTTGAAATCGTTTATACTCTGGTCCGTGATCCGGGGACTTAGAGTACTCCGGTCCGCACTCTGGGGATTCGGAGATTTGAAATTGTTTATACTCTGGTCCGCGCTCCGGGGACTTAGAGTACTCCGGTCCGCACTCTGGGGATTCGGAGATTTGAAATCATTTATACTCTAGTCCGCGCTCTGGGGACTTAGAGTACTCCGGTCTGCACTCTGGGGATTCGGAGATTTGAAATTGTTTATACTCTAGTCCGCGCTCCGGGTACTCTGGGGATTCGGAGATTTGAAATCGTTTATACTCTAGTCCGCGCTCCGGGGACTTAGAGTACTCCGGTCCGCACTCTGGAGATTCGGAGATTTGAAATCGTTTATACTCTAGTCCGCGCTCCGGGGACTTAGAGTACTCCGGTCCGCACTTTGGGGATTCGGAGATTAGAAATCGCTTATACGAGTTTGCACATCATACAGAACAATGTAGCTCCAGTAATTCATCACCCGACTATGAGATATAGAAACGTTAGTAATTCATGAAAAATATGGCTTCAAGCCTTTATTAATGAAAAATAACTAAACTGCTTTATTACATGGCTGAAAGGAAACTAAGTTAAGACTGAACGAAAACATACGGGAAATAACTGTGCCTAAAATAGGAAAGAAACATACTAAATGTAATAATGTCGCAAATGTTCACTGTTCCATGCTCGGGGGAGTGTCGCGCCATCAACGGCCGCTAGCTTGAATTTTCCCTCTCCAAGCTTCCGTTCAATGACGTACAGACCTTCCCAGCTGGGATTCATACGTGATGGTACCGGGAAGACTCATTTCAGAACAAGATCACCCACATCAAAAATCCTTGGGCGGACTCTGCCGTCATAGTAACGCTTGACTCGGTGCCTATGCGCTGCCGCCCTTAATTCGGCCTCTTCACGTTTTTCATCGATGCAGTCTAGCGATTCCAGCAAGAGGTCCTGGTTTGTCTTGGGATCATAGTATGTCACTCGGTGTGATGGAGCTTCAAGTTCCACGGGTATAACGGCTTCCGAGCCTTATGCCAAGGCGAATGGAGTGTGGCCGGTCGCAGACTTGTGGGTAGTTCTATAAGCCCATAATGCTGTCGGGAGTTCATCTACCCACTTGCCTCCGACCTTCTCCAGACGCTTCTTCAGTATGGACTTGATTATTTTGTTAACGGCCTCGACTTGTCCGTTAGCTTTTGGGTGTGCAACGACGGCGAATTTCTTCTCGATGCCATACTTTAAACAGAACTCTTTGAACTCTCAGCTTTCAAATTGCGTCCCGTTGTCCGTGATGATGGTGCGAGGGAGGCCAAAGCGGCATATAATGTTTCGTACAACGAAATTAATGACCTTCTTAGAGGTGATTGTGGCCAAAGGTTCTGCCTCAGCCCATTTTGTGAAATAGTCGACTCCAACTATCACGTATTTCGCACCACCTTTGGATATAGGCAAAGAGCCGATTATGTCGATTCCCCAGATTGCAAATGGCCAGGGACTAACCATTTGTGTGAGTTTCGTTGATGGAGTCCTCGGGATTTTCGCATATCTTTGACACTTGTCACATTTCCTTGCATAGTCTGCAGCGTCTCGATTTACGGTCGGCCAGTAATATCCATAGAGGAGGATCTTTATTGCTAGCGTTTGCCCCCCAGTGTGGTCGCCACATTCCCCTTCGTGAACCTCTCTCAAGACCCGCTTTGTCTCATCATGAGCAATGCACCGTAATAATGGGACTGAGAACCCTTTTCGATACATTAATCCATCCTGCATCATGTATCGTGCGGCCTTTCGAAGGACCTGCCGTCGTTCGCTCCTCTTTTCTGGTAAAGTCCCGGTCGTCAGGTACAGTTTGAATGGGGTTATCCATGATTCCTTCTCGATTTCCGTTTCCAACACACGACCAACTTTCATCTCGTCTATGCTCGGGGCATGCAAGGACTCAACAGGATACAATCCCATTTGCTGTGCATCGCCTGTGCTCGCAAACTTAGCCAGCAAGTCGGCTTCTTTATTCAGTTCGCGCGGGACATGCGAAATATCATAACGCTCAAGATTCGATAGTAGTTCTTGGACCTGAACAAGGTACGGAGCAAGCTTTTGTCCCTTTGCTTGGTAATCTCCCCGCACTTGGTAAACCACCAACTGTGAGTCACAAAAGATTTCAACTGATTTGATCTCGAGTTCTCCGATGAGCTTCAAGCCAGCAATCAGTGCTTCATATTCTGCTTCGTTATTTGTAGCTGGAAAATCGAGCTTCAAAGCATAACAGATCGATCGATTTTCCGGAGTTATAAGAACTACACCCGCGCCGGAGCAACGGTCATTTGATGCCCCATCAGTGTATAATTTCCATCGAACGGGTGGAATGACGTCGTGATTATCTGGTTCGACGGGTGTGGTAAACTCAGCGATGAAATCTGCTAATGCTTGCCCTTGTATGGCTCTTCGTGGTAAGTAGGCGATATCGAACTGGCTCAACTCGATGTTCCATTTTAGCAATCTTCCAGAAGTTTCTGGTCGTTGGAGTACCTGCCGTAGGAGTTGATCGGTATAAACACTGATGGAGTGTGCTTGAAAGTATGGGCGCAGCTTACGTGATGCAATCACCAAGCAATAGGCCAGTTTCTCGATTTTAAGGTAATTTCTTTCCGCCCCCGTTAAACGTTTGCTAACATAATACACCGTCTTCTGGATTCGGTCCTCCTCGCAAACTAAAGCCGCACTTATCGCATGTGGGGATACATCCAAGTATACGTACAGCATCTCGTGGTCTACTGGTTTTGATAGCACTGGTGGACTCTCCAGATGCCTCACCAGATCCCGGAATGCTTCCTCACAACTAGACGTCCATTCGAAATTCCTCTTCCCTTTCTTTATTATATCAAAGAAAGGGATGCACTTGTTAGTTGCCCTAGAGATGAATCGACTTAGCGCAGCTACTTTTCCATTCAAGCTCTGTACCTGCTTTATAGTCCTAGGTACTTGCACATCTCGAATAGCTTGGATCTTTTCTGGGTTAGCTTCAATTCCCCTAGCGTTGACGATGAATCCCAAAAACTTCCCTGACGCAACGCCGAAGGAACACTTCAGAGGGTTGATCTTCATCCCGTAATACCTTAGTATGTCGAACATTTCAGCCAAGTCTCGAATGTGGTCATTTGACTGTCGTGACTTCACGAGCATGTCATCCACATAGACTTCCATCATCCTACCAAGCTGGTCTTTGAACATTCGATTCACCAAACGCTGATAAGTCGCTCCTGCGTTCTTTAGTCCAAAGGGCATTACTACATAGCAATATAGCCCGACATCTGTAACGAAGCTGGTGTGTTCTTGGTCCGGAATATGCATCGGGATTTGGTTGTAACCCGAGTATGCATCCATGAATGATAACAGCTCATGTCCTGCAGTGGAGTCGACCAACTGATCGATCCTAGGCAACGGGAAACTGTCCTTGGGGCACGCTTTGTTCAAGTCGGAATAATCTACGCAAGTTCTCCATTTCCCATTCGCCTTTTTTACCAGCACGGGGTTTGATACCCATTCAAGGTAGAGGGCATCGCGGACGAACCCATTGGCTTTGAGTTTGTCCACCTCCTCTCTGAGAGAAGCGGACCTCTCCGGGTCCATTCCTCTCCTCTTTTGTTTAACCGAGACGTATTTCGGGTCTATGTTCAACATATGACTCGTAATGGCGGGAGAAATCCCACACATATCAGAATGCGTCCAGGCGAAAACATCAAGATTCGCCTGGAGGAAGTCACTAAGGTCTTCAGTCATTGCGGGGCTGAGCTGTGATCCAATCTTCAGTATTCGCGATGGGTCATCTCGGCTGACTGAAATGTCAACTGTGAATTCAGCCGACGCTGCCTTTTCTTCCCTGGGTTTCTCATCGTCGTCTCTCGGATCTATGTCTCTGAAGATCCGAGAATTATGCCCGAGCCAGGGCTCGGGCACTACTTGTCAATTATCCGTATTAAGGATGCGGACGGGATTGTCCGCAACCTTTCCTTTCTCCCTCCGATGGGCCTCTCGGAGCTCAGCCACATAACAGGAACGACCAGCTGCTTGGTCGCCATGAACAATACCTACTCCTTTGTCAGTTGGGAACTTCAAAGTTAAGCACCACGTGGCTAATGCTGCCCTAAACTCAGCCAGGGCCGGTCGGCCCAAGAAAACATTATACGAAGAATCCACATCCAAAACTACGAAGGGTAGGATTCGCACCCTCCGACGCTCGCCTTGTCCCAGTTCAACTGGTAACTCAACATACCCCACTGCATCGGTCGCTACGCCATTAAAACCGTGTATACGAGCTTTGGACGGTTTCAAGTCCTTTGTTTCCATTTTCATCTGGTCGTAAGCTTTCTTGAAGATGATGTTGACAGAACTTCCATAATAAATCAGAATTCTTTTCACATAGGCCGGTCCGATCGTCGCAGATATGACCATCGGGTCGATGGTTGGAGCCTCTACTTGGTCAGCATCTCTGTTTCTGAACACTATATCGTCTGTCATTACGCGCTGCTGCTTAGCAGGGGTCCCATCCTCCACGTTCGAACAGCACTCAAAATCTGCATGCTTCAGGGAATTTGCATACTGCTCCATCTCTTGCCAATTCTTATCCGCGGGGTGAGGTCCGCCGATGATTGTATTCATGACTAGTCTACCCACAGTTCGGGCAGGCTCCTCGAGATGACGTGGAGCTGGTGCACGACCTGGGTTGGATGTTCCCTGTCCTCCTTCCTTTGGATCCTTCACAAACTCTTGTAGCTTCTTTTGCCTGATCAACTTCTCGATAGCGTCGTGCAGGTGTCTGCACTCTTCCGTATTGTGCCCATAAGTCTCATGGAAGCGGCAATATTTCCCGGTCCGCTTCTGTTCCTCGGTTGATTCTTTTGGACGTGGCTTTCTGTACTAAAAAGTATTGCAAGTTGATAGGTAAATGTTCTCAAGAGATGCATTCAGTGGG
Organism: Allium fistulosum; assembly: GCA_030737815.1. NCBI lineage: Eukaryota > Viridiplantae > Streptophyta > Magnoliopsida > Asparagales > Amaryllidaceae > Allium > Allium fistulosum. The sequence goes on from CM060908.1 coordinate 785,545,085, forward strand.
GTAATACTCGTTGTAGCTTGGAATTCTCGACTTCCACTTCCCCGCTTCTCTCTTCTTCCCTTGATTTCTTCCTCCGGACTCCTTAGGCCGCCCAGGCTTGTTCTGGACATTGACTTGGACCTTTCCCGAGTTGTCTCCGGACTACTTCACTACAACGTTGCTTTTCATGGACTCTTGGACAGGTCCTGGTGCCTTATCTCGCCTTACCCACCTAGCTTCCTCTCTTCTTATGAACTGGTGTGCCTTTGAGTAGAAACGCTCTAGCGTAGTCGGAGGTTTTCCTGCCAACCAGTCTCCAAACTCAGAATCCGGATCCACACCTCTCATTACAGCCATTAGAATTGCATGATCATTGGGATTACTGACTTCAGTTGCCGCAACATGGAATCTTTGTAAATATTCCTTCAATGACTCCCCAGGATTTTGGATTACACTTAACAGAGACATTACATCCTTTGGACGAGTAGTGTGTATCCTGAACTGCTCAATAAACTTCTTTGCCAACTCCTCAAAATTGGATACGGACCGCGGAGGAAGTCGGGTGAACCACATAGTAGCGATCCCAGATAGAGTAATTGGAAAGCATCTACACTTGGTGGCATCATTTGCTCTAGCTGAATCCATCACCCACTCGTACCTCATGACATGCTATCTGGGGTCAGTCTTTCCCTCATACGCAGGGATAGTAGGCATACTAAACTTCTTGGGGTACGCAGCCTGCAGCACAACATCTGTGAATAAAGTATGACTTCTTGATACTCCCCAATCATCATTTGATAAGCCCTGATTTTCTTTCATCAATTGCCTGACCATGGCTATCAGATCTGGTGTCTGTATGGAAGGTGGAAGGTTAGAGTCTGTTCTACGCGACTGTCCATGCTGATGCCTCCTCTCCTGGCGATCTGCCAATCGTGCGTCTTGAGGTTCGACACCGTTAGCGTTTTGATGGTCTGGGCCTCCAGCCTCCACCCGCACTCCGGTTCCTAAGTTTCCAGCTCCTGCTTGGTCACGGTCTCCAGCTGTTTGAACAGCAGCATCTGCCCGCGCAGCTTCAGTCTTACGGCGTCTGCGCCTGGGAGGTTCATCAGAGGAAGTTGAGCTGTCAGATGAGGAATGAGGAGCGGGATTGCCCCTAGCATTCTGTTGCTGCTGTTGAGTGAGTTGTGGCATCAGGTTGGCGTTAGCTTGCATCTGCTCTCCTAGCTGTCTCCTGCTTTCCCTGAGTTCTCTCATCAAGTCGTTGAACTCCATTCTGGTGACAACTGGAGTTTGGTCATGGGCGGCAATTCCTACACCCGGAATTGCTGGCTGATTGCTAGGTCCTGCCTGTTGCACGCTAGCAGTCTCGTGGGCATCCGCATTATGAGAAGCTGACCTGGTACGTGGTCTTGCCATTGTAAAGTTATTGGTATGAACTCTGAGTAGAATCAACGGATGTCCTATCAATGAGTCGGATCTTCTTTGGGGGATTTGTTCAATCCAGTAGCTTCAAAGCAGATCCTTAAGGCCTAAGTTCAGTTCTTAGTGAAAGCACCAAAGTGTTAGCACCAAAATTGGTCACTAACCTCGTAGAGAAATATTGTGTAGAGATATAAGTGATGAAGATAAATTAAACAAGGAAGACAATGCTAATTTAAACGCAGAAAGTAAGAACACCAGATTTACAGTGGTTCAGCGTAATTGCCTACGTCCACTTTGAGTTTTCACTTTATTGATCTTCTTAATGATTGATTACAAATACAATTCATAGATCAGATACTTGAATGAAGTTGCTAAGTAAAGAAGAAGATGAGTCTGAAAAATGGCAGAGTCTCCCCAATGTTCCCGAAAAAAGGTCCTTTTCACTGTGCCCCTGCCCCTCTATTTATAGACAAAAATGGGTTGGACTTCCCAGGTGGGCTCGGCAGCCGAACACTCTGGCCCCAATATAGTGGTCGCCGTATGCCGAACAAAATAGGCCGAACGCTAACGATGCCGAACCACCCTCTCTATGTCGTATGATATGTTTGATGCGTGGGAAGAGTGGAATGAATGTCAGTCAAAGCCGAACGTGCCTCTGGCCGAACGAAGCGCTTGATCGAACGTTGTCTATGGCCGAACGTTGGTGCTGGCCGAACGATAACTTTTGACGAACGATACAGCCATGTCGAGCAGCCGTATACGCCGAACGATATCTCCTGCCTGAACGATGCTCCTGGCCGAACGATCCTTTTGGCCGAACGATACTCGCTGGCCGAACGATGCTCTTTTGGCCGAACGATCCTCTCTGGCCGAACGTGCCTTCTGGCCGAACGATGCTTTCTGGCCGAACGATCCCTCTGGCCGAACGATCCTCTCTGGCCGAACGCGCCTTCTGGCCGAATGCTTGTTAATGCCGTACAACCCTGGATACCGAGTGCTCTTAGATGCCGAGTACTCCCGGATGCCGAGTACTCTTAGATGCCGAGTACTCCTGGATGCCGAGTACTCTTAGATGCCGAGTACTCCTGGATGCCGAGCACTAGTTGCCTGGTCAAATCTCCAGGAAACAATAGATGATTAAACCCTGGGTATTTTTGGACCTTTTAGATATATATTAATTTGATTATGCGCATATTTGGAATTTTATTTGAATTGTATACATTTTAAAATATTTTGATTTTGAACTGAAAATTGGTTTAAACATTTTTGTGCTTTCATTGATTGTTGAACGCAGGGGCTATTTTTAAATAATTACAAATTTCCTTTGATTTCAAAAAAGATTAAAATTTTAAAATAATTTTGAGAAATAGGCAATATTTTTGCAAGCATGATGTCGGAGAATTTTTCGAATTCGATTAATTTTTAAAAAGTTGTCAGTTTTTGAATATTCTGAAGAAAATAATTTCATTTTTATGCTATAGCAGGTTGATGGAATTGCCCATGCGACAATTGTTACTTCCTTTCAACATGTGGCAGCATCTCTCCTCCTCGATATGCGACAACCACCTCAATATGCGATAACCTCCCTTCTTTAATCTGCGACAACGTATTACCATAGCAACTTTCCTCTTTCTTATCAACCTGCGATAACTCCCTCATCAACCAACAACAATCCCCTCTTCAAATAGCGACAACCACTCCTCAAATTGCGATAAGGCTGTCACCAACCTACGGTAGCAAATAAGCTCCATGCAAGCCTGCCATCAACCAGTGACAACCCTGGGTCTTTTGTCTTCAATCTATGATAATAGGAAAAGCTTTGAATAGTTTTTGTATGTAAAATATGAAGATGAGCTATGGTTTTAACTCCGATCAAGGCGGTTGCTACCAATCAAAACAAATTCAATGTCGAACGTCCGCTAATGTGTCCATACCCATAGTTATCCAGGAAAAAGAGAAATCCATTAAGGCTTTGTTCAGAAAATCAAGTGATGATCTGAGACCAAGTTCGTATCATCGATGGACTTAAAAATTCAACAAAGACCACCATTATGAAGCTTGGCCCCACCTATACCCCACGATGGTTATGCTGCCACCCGTAACCAATGATGATGCCAGAAAAATTCTAGTTTGAAACACATTTTAAAGATTTAACCAAACTCCAATCAATTCGTGAATAGTTAAAATGATCAGCCATCATAAATTGATTGCATTCGACGAGACCTATGAGCCTACGTAATCAATTTAAAGAATAAAATTATAGATCGAAAATTGCAAACGGATGGCAGAAATTGGCCATATATATTTGCAAAAATCCAAGTAGGGGTAGCTTTTGATTAAATTGGTATCATTGGAAAGATCTCGGAAAAATATGAGCAACGATGAAGACCATTTTTTCATATCTATCCGTATGTGAGAGAAATTGGTAATTAAAATTCGAAAAATCAAACAACGATCAAGTATGAAATTCAAAAAATTGAACATTTAAAAATTCAATACAAATAAATGTGAATTGAAATATAAAATAAAGTGAGTAGAACAAATCAGTTTTAAAATTTCAAAATTCAATAATTTGTCATGTTGGAAGGTAATACAAAAGGAATAATAATAAAACAACTTCGATAAAGGGGGTGTTGCGGTAAAAGACCTATAAAATATACAAAATTTCTGAATGTACCAAGTAATGTTTATTATCGAATTACATTTTGTCTTATCTTATAATTTAAGAATAAATGTTGGTCATTTGTATTAAAAATTTCTTTAATTCACTAATTGGTGATTCAAGTTCCTTTTGTAGGTAAAAGCATCCATTATTCAAGGCCATAAATCTCATCATCAAAAATGCAAAGTTATGAAATTCTAAAGTCCTTTTTTCAAGTGGAAATTTCATATTCCCTTGCAAGGGTTCAGGTTCGTTATTAAGTAATGGTGGATTTCTCTATCGAATTAATTCACTGACGAAAGCTTAAAATAATGAATTCTCTATAATCACGACAAGGAATGACTTCTTATCTAAAATAAGATTCTGATTTTCTATCTCGAAGCTTGGATTTGAATTCTTTTCTATATGATGATGTATTTCTTTATTATATGGACTTCTGGTTTTCTTGTTATTATTATCTAAATGATAAAGCTCATACCATTGAAGAATGCCCCCTTTTTATCATGATTAACGAGATTTTCAAGATAAGGTATTATTATGGTCTCCTACAGTAAACAAATTCCTAGAAAGAAATCTTTTATTACCGAGCATGTGTTTGAGTTTCCTATTAACTAATGATGGATTTCTTTATTATACGGACCTTTGGTTTCCTTGTTCTTATTGTCTAGATGATGAAACTCTTACTATTGAAATTTCTAGAGAGGTGAAAGTAAGGACTATCGTTATTCAAGGCTATATACCTTATCATCAAAATGGTGAAATCTATGAAATTCCTGATGACCTTATCAAGCATAAATTATTGTTTAATAACGAAGCTTGGAGTATTATTCTCCGAGTTATTGAATCAAATGAAGCCTTGGACTGCAATTTCTGAACATGAGCTTGAGTTTCCTACTAAATAATGGTGAATTACTTTATTGAACAGTTTTCTGGTCTATTTATTATTCCTTGGACAATAAAAAACTTGCTATCAAAGTACAACCTCCCTAGCATGAAGATCTGTGGAATTTCCAAAATAAGATGTTGATATGGCCCCTTATTTTAGACAAATCCTCCGAGATGTGAAAGAGCATGGATTGTTTACTATTCAAATTTGCAAATCCCATTGTAATAAAATGAGTACTCATCCCATATAAATATATATCTAGATTTCTAGTTAAGTGTATACCGTTGAAATTATCTACAAGGTTTGCATACTTCACTAATGCGAAGGAATCCTCCATAAATTCCTGGATTCATTTATTAGAAATAAATTATTATTCAACTATTAAGTCCAAAGCATAGCTCCTTTAGATTATGATGGTATTCGTTCGAAAAGGAATAATCCATCTTCGTATAGTCAATGTAATGATAAGATTTCCTTACCAAATGTACGTCCTTCTCTAATAATGTGATTTAGAAGCATCATTTTTTAGTTTAGTAAATTAATTATTCGTAGAAAGTATGATTAAGAGATCTGATCTTCTAGTTTGAGATCAAGAATCGAGTTATCTATGGTAATGGATGTCAGTCCTAGCCCAATGGTCAACAACGTTTTTTAGAAAATGTGTTATCTTGGTCCTCTCCTTCGAATAAGTTTCTTGATAAGTAAAATTCTATGTTTTTTGACACCTTGGATTTCATCAATCAAAGATCTAAGTTTATAGAAGTTTGCATTTCTTTATCATGTGTGGATCATTTTCCAATCATCAATCTTAAAACATGGATTACTGATCTTCTTTGTTCATATCTAGATGATGAATTCCTGCCATCACATGATCAAGATGAAATACTATTTCGATCCCTTACTTCATATACATCTTCATGAAGTTTTGACCTAGAGATATTTCAAAGGAGTAGATTTTAGAAAGATAAAAAGAAATAAAATAGCTTAAGGAGGATTAAGGATAAGTAATCAAGGGTATCGGCATAGGGATAGCTGGATAGACATTGATAATTAAATATTTGGAAAAGGAAATGCTGTTGTGAGATAGGAATAAATGGAAGAAGTTAAGATGATAAGTACTCCCGAACGCTATAATCAACCAAGCACTGTACGAAAGGATTAGTCAATCCAATATCCAAAAAGAGTAAGTCCGAAAGAAGTTGATACAACTATTGAGTAAGACTCAACAAAGGTTTCATAAAGAGTATTCCAATAATGCAAAGATGACGAAGAAAGTAATTATACGAGGAGATTAGCCACCCCAAATAATTTAACTTTTACTTCTAATGTTTACATTTTCAAATGAAAAATAATCAACTTGATAAGAACTTTGTCTACCCTAAAATATATATAAGGCTTGCAATAGTCACAATTAACTATTTTATCAAATAGGAAGAAGCCAAGATATAACCTATAGAAGAAATCTTGAAGTTTGTAGTCGAGAGCACAACTTTTGAACCAAATTAATTCCTAATAAAAAGACCTAATTTGAAAATGATGAAGTCCACACAATTTTGAGAAAGAAATGGAATAACAAAGAGTTTTTTCTTTGGTAACCCATCTAAAAGTCGATAGGGCAACAAAAGCTATAAACAAAACGATCAAGAATACCCTTAAAAGACATTCACTTAGGAGATTGGGTAAAGGAACTATTCTTAGTTTTGTGGTCGTATAAAATTTAAGCAAAAATAGCCACCAGATATGTTGTTTCTCATCAACGTAGAAATTTGAAGCAATGTTGCTAGAGAAAGTAAAGGTTCTAACATGCCAAGTAATCACGCATGCATATGAATCCAAATAAAGACCGATAAAGAAATCCTTAGGTTTAGCCAAAAACCATACAATAGGCCACGAAATATCAAAGGAGAATCTCCAAGGATCACAATTCGAGAAACCTTTAAAGGAAAATGATCATGTATCCATAAAGGTAATGCCAAATTTCAAAAATAAGGCAAATAACGTCTGCAATTCAAATTGGATAGAATATTCACTTCTATACATCTATTAGTTAAGATAACCTAATGGAAATGCAATACCAAGGACTTGGAATATCGAAAATTTGAGAACGAAAATTGTGGTTTTGGATAAGATAAGAGATAAAGGATTTCGAAAGATTCATTCTAAATATCCTCCGTACTGAGATATCATATGTTTAACGTAACTCCTAACCTAACGAGGTTACTGAGGTTTCTTGAGCAGAAGCACACCTTATATCCAGAAAAGGACAATGCCTTTGGTCTTGCCTTAAGGCCTGGCCAAAGCATCCTTCCAAAGAGTGATGGTAAATTAAGCCATTGGTCCCACCTCAAAGGTACACCAATGCACCCAACCAAGGGAGATGATCAATAAAGCCTTTGGTCCTGAATTAGGGCTTGGCCAAAGCATCCATCCAAATAGTGAGGGTCAATTAAGCCTTTGGTCACGCATTAGGGTTTGGCCAAAGCACTCATCCAATGGAGATGGTCAATAAAGCCTTTGGTCTTGCCTCAAGGCTTGACCAAAGCACCCATATAAAGAGTGATGGTCAATTAAGCCTTTGGTCCCGCCGCAGGGCCTGGCCAAAACACCCATCCAAGGAAGATGGTAAATAAAGCCTTTGGTTCTACCTGAAGACATGGCCAAAGCACCCATTTAAGGGACATGGTTAATAAACCATATTTCCCACCCTAATGCCTAGCCAAAGCATCCATCCAAAGAGTAATGGTCAATAAATCCTTTAATCCCAGCACCCATCCAATGTGTGATGGTCGGTTAGGCCTATGGTGACCCAACGAAGACTCTAAGGCGACCGTTCAAGGAAGAATGATCAGTTAACTCCTAATTTAATGAACAGCTAAGCTAATATGAGAAACTACCCAGGAGGAAGAGTATGGATAACAAAAGGATCATCAAAAAGACATTCGAAGTCCTTAACTAAGCGATAAGCAGGAATAAAAAATTTCCCACAAGTCTATGGTCACCTTACAATAAAATCAAAAAATTCCAATGAAAATTATTTTCAAAATGGTTTAAAGAAATTTTCCTGCTTTCAAAAATATATTTTTGAAATATGACTCTTTAATAGATATGTATTTAGTCTTTGTATTAGATGATTTCCAAATGAGGTTAAGAGAATCTTTCATATTTTAAAAATATTTTCAAATAAAGTTATGGAATTTTTTACCGAAAACAACATTTTCATAAAAATGGTTACCGAAAAGGTAAAAATATTTTTAAAATACCGCAAAAATTCCTATGTTTCAAAAATCATTTTCAATAAAATAGTTCGTAGAAAAATCATGCTACACCCTAAAACTTTACGGTCAAAGGTCACTATAAGTCCAAGTATACAACCGGTAATGATGAGAAACATGGCAATATGGAATGGCAACTCGAGAAAAGGAAATGCAAAGAAAGAGCACAAGTTTACTTAAGCTAAAGCATAAGAAAATTTCTTATACTAGGGGCAAATGTTAAACTAAAAATTTCCATGAACGGATAAGGTGTGAAACTATCGAAGGTTGGCACTATAAAGCTACCGCACTTTCAAAGCTATCACACTTCAAAAGTTATTACACATTAAGGAATAATGGTCATCGAACATTGAGAATAAGCCATCATAAATTGAAAAGTAAAGCTATTGAATGTTGATAGGAATAACCTATTGCATGTTGAAGCCACAGGGCTATCGTAAGTTGACAATGTCAAAGCCATAAAAATTTAATAACGATGAGCTATCACAAGTTGGTATGGACAAGGCTATAGCAAGGTGATACCATTGAGCTATTGCAAGTAGAGTAGAGAGAGCTGTCGTATGTCAAGAATATGAAGAAGCTATCGTAAGATGGGCTATCATATGTTAAGAATAGAGAGAAGCCATCGTAAATCAAGTAGAAGCTATCATAAGTCTCATAGTAGAGAGAAGTTATCGTAAGTCAAGAACATGAAGAAGCTACCATAAAATGAGCTATCGCAAGCCGTGAATTGAGAGAAGCCATCGTAAGTCAATGTAGAAGCTATCAGAAGTCAAGAATAGAAAGAAGCTATCGCAGGTTGACAATAAAGAAGCTATCACTGATATAAAAGAGCTATTAAAGATATAGAAAGAAATACTATCAAATTAGAGAAAAATATTAAAAAATGAAGATGTCATGGATACTACGATAAGATAGGCTTACAAGAGTACATCATGGTTCAACATCCAACAAATCAATTCAAAAATGGGTAAAAAAGAGGTTATCCACAAAGTTCAACATCGAAGAATGGCAACAAATCATTTTAAGGGACAGAGCATTGTATAAAGGAAATGCTATGTGGCCGTGAAGCTTTAATTCCTCCTGTACAACCATGCCACCATTGTTGATACCATGGCCAAGATAGCGTTCCGCGTGAATTACTATAATCCTGAGATTACGACATATGACACCATCAAGACCATCCATCTTGTCAAGTGACCAATCTACATCAACTTTAATCGACCAAAACAAGCATGCCATGTCACTCTCTAACTACAATAAATAAATACCTACCCCTACATAAAAAGGGGCTCCTCTCTTCATTCTCTTTCTGAGCAAAAATCATTTTTTGGGACTTGACATTTCTATACTCTTTTAAGAGCTTAAGAGCTCCTCTAATAGTCAACGAAAAAGATGATGACTAGAACTTTTGAACATAATGACGTTTACAAATAGGAAGTAGCATATTAACTTCGTCCTTGACTTTTTGGACTATAACAATGGAGTTGACTTGTACTCTTGGTATATTAATCATGGGACAATGAATATTCCATAGTGGAAATTAGCCACAAGGGCCTCTTTAGCAGGTGGAATTAGTTTCTAAGACACACAACTGAAATAATTACTTTCAAGGACAAAACGCAAAATAATTAGTTTATAGGGCCTAAAAACCTATGAAATTATGTCCTTGAAAGTAATTGGACTGCTGACTTTGTCCTAGAAAGTAATTATTCTGCTGACTTTGGTCTTGAAAGTAATTTATTTAAATGTGTGTCCTAGAAACTAATTGGACTGCAAAGTTTGTCCTTCTAGTAAAATGCCCTTATTGCATATGTATTTAAATTTGATATTATTTTGTGAAAGGAAGATGACATGAACCTTGGATATTTTTAGATATTTTAGACATATATTATTTTGATTTTATACATATTTCACTAAAAAAAATAAATTTTTAATTGCAAGTGGGGATAGCATTATAACTCGTGTCGCTATGTTTAATGATTATGGTGCTAAATAAACAATGTGCTTATGCTGTCACATTGAATCATCAATCCTGCTAATGAAAAACTTAAGCGGCAAAACATTTTATTTCACTCTCATTTATCTTGTTCCACCGCTCTACACAAAATCCTTCATTATGTTTCTTTTTCACAGAAAACCACACTTTTGCTCCTCTACTCACTGGTCTAACCTCTGGATCATCGGTATGGTAGGCCCCTGGTCCTTTGCTTGCTTTCGAGTAGTAGTCATTGCTGATTACTGAGAGGTGAAGGCAGGTTGAAGAAGAAGAAAGTCTTATTGCTGGTTTATTTTAAAAGCAGGAGAAGTAAAGAAAGAATGCAGTTATCAAGGAATGAAAGGAAAAGGAAGAAGGCACATCAACCAAGCACTCAGAAAATAAGATAAAAATGAATTTTACTTGATAATAATTCTTCTCTACATACTACAGACCCACAGCTATTTATAAAACAAATCCCAACGGCTATATTATATGACCAATTCAACTTAACAAAACTGTACGCAATTTATACCAAGCTTTATAAGATCAACATACATCAGCTTGTGCTTGCGTACACGTGCACAAGGTGCACAGCTAATATCTTCTCCTTTTGTCAACTGGAACCTGACTTGTCCACTGTACCTGTTACCTGAGCCATGTGAGCAATGGAGGGTTCGACAGCCTTCACTTTTGGTGGCGGTTCTGATGATTTTTTGGTTGTAATGCAGATGGAGTGCAGTCTTATAGTGGTCATCAGATTTTGAGCATAACAACCCCCTTTCCCTTGAAAAATGGACCTTGTCCCAAGGTCCAAAGTGGGGTATTTTCTGACCATCTCCCAATACTCCTCCCAAGTGGCTTCCTCCTCTGGAAATTCCTTCCATTTAATTAGGATTTGAACTACAGGTTTATTATGGATGGGCACAATTCTGCGATCTAGAATTCTTTCAAGTAGCTTGACCAGTTCCTCAACATAGGTGGGTAAATCTTCTTGTATGATGATTCCAGACCCTACCTTCCTCTTCAACTGTGAAACATGGAAGACTGGGTGAATTCTGACATTCGGTGGTAATTTTAATCGATAAACTACCTCACCAATCCTTTCCTCCACTTCATATGGCCCACAGTACTTAGGGGAAAGCTTATGTGTTTTTTGAGCTCTTGCGGTTAATTGCCTATATGGCTGCAGTTTTAGGTAAACCCAGTCTCCAATCATGAATTCTCTTTCTGTCCTCTTAAGATCAGCATATTTTTTCATTCTATCCCTGGCTAAAGTCAAACTATCTTTGAGAAATTGTAAAATAATATCTCTGGAATACAATATATCCTCTACATGCGGGACCTTGGCAGTATTTGGCACATAACTCAATAATGTAGGAGGAGCAATTCCATAAACTGCCTGAAAAGGAGTCATATTTATGGATGTTTTCCAAGTGGTATTATACCAATATTCAGCTAATGTTAGCCAAGCAGACCACTCTGAAGGCTTATGGGATACGAAGCATCTAAGATATCCCTCTAATACCTTGTTTGTCACCTCTGATTGGCCATCTGTTTAAGGGTGGTAGGCAGTGCTGAGTTTCAAGGTGCTGCCCTGCAATTTAAAAAGTTCCTGCCAGAATGTGCTAGTAAATAATGCGTCCCTGTCACTAATAATGGATGCAGGCATGCCATGAAGTTTGAATACTCCATCAAAAAATACTTGTGCTACCTCTCTTGCTGTGTAGGGATGGGCTAAAGGAAAAAATGAGAATATTTAGTCAATCTATCTACTACAACATATATCACAGTGTACTTTCTGCTTTTTGGTAAACAAGTAATGAAATCCATAGCTATGTCAGTCCAAATTTTTTCTGGAATGGGTAGTGGTTGGAGCAGGCCTGGTAGGTGTATATTTTCCCCCTTATTTCTTTGGCAAGCTTCACATTCCTTCACAAATTTTTCCACGCAACTCTTCATTTTTTTCCAATAGAACACTGTCTTGATTCTTTTAACGGTAGCCTTGATGCCTGAATGCCCTCCCAAAGGGGTAGAATGAAATTCATTTATAATGGAGTTAAGTAAATCTGCATTTTGGTAGTCAATCATAATCTTTCCTTTGTAAAAAAACAACCCATCCACTAGTTTATATTTTCTGTAACTCCCTTGATTAATTTTTGCCTTGATGTTTGCATAATAGGTAGAATTAGCCAATGTGCCTTTCAATTCTTGTAACCATGTGGGCTATACTTGAGAGAGAGTCATCCATTGTTCTACTCCTTCATCCCTTCTTGATAGAGAATCCGGTACAATAATTTCCCTACCACATTTATACTCGACCTTATAATCATAACCGTGTAACTTGGCGAGCCATTTTCCTTGAGTATCAGTGTGTAATCTTTGTGTTAGCAAGTGCTTGAGGCTCTGGTGATCTGTCCTGATGATGAACTGTCTCCCTAGCAAGTATTGAGACCATTGTTTTGTTGCTAGTATCAAAGCCAGTAACTCCTTTTCATATGTGGAGAGATTCATATTTCTGCCCTTCAATGCCTTGCTCAGATAAGCAATGGGTTTGTTCTCTTGCAAAAGTACTGCCCCTATACCTACTCCACTAGCGTCACATTCCACAATGAAGGGTTTATTAAAGTCTGGCATAGCGAGAATAGGTGGGGACATTAGGCACTGTTTTAACTTTTCAAAAGCTTGAGTAGCCGAGTCATTCCATAGGAAAGCATTTTTCTTCAATAACTCAGTGAGGGGTCTTGCAATCAGTCCATAATGCTTAATGAATTTTCTATAATATCCAGTCAGGCCTAAGAATCCCCTCAAGGCCTTTAGAGTAGTGGGAATTGGCCATTTGTTTAATAGCCTGTACCTTTTCATGGTCCACGGCTATGCCATCTGCAGAGATGACATGACCCAAATACTCAATTCTTTCCTTGGCAAATGAGCATTTTGAAAGCTTAATCACCAACTGATTGTCTTGTAATAACTGCAAGGCAACTCTAATGTGGCCTAGATGCTCAAGCATATCTTAGCTATAGATTAATATATCATCAAAAAATACTAAAATAAACTTTCTTAAATACGGTCTGTATATATTATTCATCAATGACTGAAAAGTTGATGGGGCATTAATAAGACCAAATGGCATCACCATGAACTCATAGTGCCCATCATGTGTTTTAAATGCAGTCTTGTGAATGTCATCATTATGTACCCTAATCTGATGATATCCTGATCTCAAGTCTAGTTTAGTGAAGTATTTTGCGCCGTGCAGTTCATCAAATAAGTCGTCTACTAGAGGAATGAGGTACTTATCCTTTATTGTGATATTGTTTAAGCCCCTGCAATCAATACATAATCTCCAAGAACCGTCTTTCTTTCTTACCATAACCACAGGAGAAGAAAAAGCGCTGCTACTAGGTCTTATAATGCCAGTTTTTAACATCTCCTGAATTATGTTTTCTAACTCATTTTTTATGTGATGTGAGTGCCTATAGGGTTTTAAGCAAACTGGCTTGGATCCATGCAACAAGGGTATTTTATGATCCTGCGGCCTGGTGGGGGTAGAGTATCAAGGGGTGCCAATACTTTAGGAAACTCGTCAAGAATTTCCTTTACAGATGCATGCAATTCAGAATTTTCATTAACAGCAAGTTGTGTACAAAGCATCATGGCAAACTGCCCATGAATACATTCTTTTCTGAAAGCCTTTTTGTCTATGATTTTTAATTCCTCAGGTTGTATGCCTTGCCAAACATGTATTCTATTATTGTAATTAAATCTAACTTGCAATTTTGAAAAATTCAATGTTACCTCTCCTAGTGATTTCATCCATTGGGCCCCTAATACAACTTGGCATCCATCTAAAGGTAATAATAAAAGATCAACAAACATACAACAATTTTGGCATTTCTGGGGTACCTGGTTGCACATTCCAGTGCCATGAAGTCTCTCACCATTTGCTACTTGCACTACAAACCCCTTTTTCTTGTCAGCAGCTAAAGGCATTCTCCCTACTAGGTTGCAATCTAAGAAGTTATGTGTGGAGCCAGAGTCAATGAGGACTTGCACTGACTTCCCGTAGATGGATCCGCATACTTTAATAGTGTGCAGAGTTGGAATACCACACATAGCATGGAGTGTGATGGCTGGTTTAATCTCTTCTATACCAGGGTCTGTGTCCTCCTCAACTTCTTGGGTTTCTTGGTCTTCAAGAATATCTTCCTCGTCATTTTTGTCGTTACCCAACTCTGGTACACTTTCAAGGATATAGAATTGCCTTTTTGTTTTGCACTGATGGCCTGGTTGCCATTTTTCATTACAAGTATAACATTGGTTCTTTCTTTGCCTTTCCAGAATTTCTTCTGTTGTCATTCCCTTACTCTTGGCAATCTCTGCTGGGGTTCTGTTACGGTTAGACGTAGGTACAATGGTCTTCTGGTTTCTTGGTGGAAAATTCTTGGGTGCTAATAGTTGTGCAGAGTTAGTTGGCTTATAAGACTTCTTCGAACTAGAACATCTTGCTTCATAAATCTTTGCTAAAGTCACTGCTTCTTTAAAGCTGGAAGGTCTTGCTGCTTCCACATCTATTTTGATATCTTCTTTTAACCCATCCACAAATTTGTCGAACACATAATCAGGATGAAGATGGGGGAGTAGGCCCTGTAATTGCTCAAACTTTGTAAGGTAAGATTGGACAGTAGAGAGTTGTCTGAGATTGGCAAAAGTTCCAAATGGTTTTCTTAACTCAGGGGGAGAAAATCGGATAACAATCTCTTCTTTGAAAACCTTCCAGAGATCATAATTCTTGACATTATTGGTCAGCCATTTAAACCACCTTTGTGCAACATCCTTCAAGTGAAAAGAACAGGTAGATACCCATTCAGTCTCGGGTGTGTGATGGTACTTAAAAAGCTGCTCAACTTGATCTATCCACCTGATCACATTTTCATCACCGTTATAGACAGGGAATTCTAACTTGATAGTAGTGTGTTGGAGTAAGGAAGGAGGGGGTAGGATGCTAGGTTGTTGTCTTGGGTGAATGCTTTGGTTCTGATCATTAGAGAGGGGTGAGAGTGATGAGTTCCTATTGTTGTTTCTCTGGAATGGAGGTACATAAGGGTGACTTCTTGATGACGTTTGAGCTTCATGATGTGTATTAGATGGTACATTTCTTTGAGATCTTATTTCTTGCATGAATGATTCCAAGGTAGCTGTAAGAAGATCGATTCTGCCGTTGAATTCTTGTGTGTTTTCTTGTAATGTTTGTTGAAGTTCTTGTTGCGATTGATGAAGTTCTTGCTGGGCTTCTGCTAACTGATCCAGGGCTTGTTTTGTGGTTTCGTTAATGTGTTGTTGGCGTGTCTTGAATTCCTCTACATCAATGAAATCAAGGTGGCTGGTATCGTCAATATTGCTGATGTCAGAGGGTGGGGGATTTGTATTAGCCCTAGATGATTGATTCGGTTCCGGCTCTGATACCAATTTGGTAGGCCCCTGGTCCTTTGCTTGCTTTCGAGTAGTAGTCATTGCTGATTACTGAGAGGTGAAGGCAGGTTGAAGAAGAAGAAAGTCTTATTGCTGGTTTATTTTAAAAGCAGGAGAAGTAAAGAAAGAATGCAGTTATCAAGAAATGAAAGGAAAAGGAAGAAGGCACATCAACCAAGCACTCAGAAAATAAGATAAAAATGAATTTTATTTGATAATAATTCTGCTCTACATACTACAGACCCACAACTATTTAAAAAACAAATCCCAACGGCTATATTATATGACCAATTCAACTTAAACTGTACGCAATTTATACCAAGCTTTATAAGATCAACATACATCAGCTTGTGCTTGCGTACACGTGCACAAGGTGCACAGCTAATATCTTCTCCTTCTGTCAACTGGAACCTGACTTGTCCACTGTACCTGTTACCTGAGCCATGTCAGTAATGGAGGGTTCGACGGCCTTCACTTCTGGTGGTGGTTCTGATGATTTTTTGGTTGTAATGCAGATCGAGTGCAGTCTTATAGTGGTCATCAGATTTTGAGCATAACACGGTACTTCACTGTCCTCAGCCCATGGTAGCTTCTTGCAGCCTCTTTTCTTGATCGATCTAACCTCCAGATCTGACGATGACTTGTTGGAGGTAACTATAGTTGCATTATTTAGTCAGTACCTCATATCTATTGTTCAAGTTTTTCAGACCGGTTTTTTATTTGGATTTTTTTTGCACAATTTAATAAGTGATTTTGGGATCTAAAATTTTAATTTATCAATTTAGGTTTGTTTGTAATAAGCAAGCGCTTAACGGTCATTTGGAAAAACCCTAATTAAGTTTTTGTTATTACTTGTTATTCCATCAGTTTGTCTCGCCTGTTGTTCCTTGCAATTAACATTTGAACTATTTGCTAAAATCGCTATTTGTTGCATCATGTGCAATTGGATTTTAATGTAGAGGATTTGATTTCAGAAGAGTTTGGCAGCTTGATTCCTTCTTCATTTTTATGAAAAGGAATTATTAGTTAGTTCAGTAAAGGTAGACTAAACAATTGTTGCCTTTGATGTAACATACCTGTGTAGTACTGTTTTTATTAGTAACTTAAACTCATATATCTCTTTATAGTATATTCCACACTGTTTTAAAATTTAAGTTTGTTAATTTTATCCAATACTGTTTTAAATAAAAGTTTAATTAATTTCAAATTATTAGTACGTTGAACTCGTTTACCACTAAAAAGCAAATTCAATAATTTTTTAAAATTTAGAACTAAATATAAGTTTTTTTAATTGTCTAGTACCGTTTCAAATGAAAGTTTTGTTAATTTGAAATTATTCATTAATCTTTTTTTAGTTGCAAGTGAATGGAAGAATAATCATTTCATTTATCACATCGTTTGTTTCCTTTTGCAAGTGAATGAAAGTTTGATAGTTTGAAATTTTTTTGGTGACTATGGAGTAGTTTTGGTTTGGTGGTTTGAAGTGAAGTATTTTCAAGTTTGTTTAGATGTTATTGCTTTATTTATGATATTGTTGCTCCTAACTAGGTATTATATACTATAACCTAATATTGAGTCTAGGCCAAGATGATTTGGAACACCTTAATTATGTCAAGTAATTGTGCTCCCTGTAGTAAGCCTTTTCTTTTCCTGCATTGTGTGTTTTCATAACATTTACATTAGATTTCATAGGTTTTAGTTTCTCATTCAGTGATATTTGAATATGTCTTCAAGTCCTTGGTGAATGGGAAAATAAAGTGATGTATATGCAACTTATTCTCACAAGATAATCATACTTCATGGACTTTTGTTACTTTCTTTTAATTATAACGGTAGTTATTTAATTTTTTATAGATGATTATTGACATTTTGTTTTTGCAAAGATCTTTTTGTAAGTTCAGTTATGAAATTTTGGGATCTTTTAATTTCTACCATCTTTAAAATTTTCTACTTTGTTAGACTTGTATATGAAAATGTAAGTGATAAATTATGATTTTATGATTGAAGTCCTGGTGATAAAAATTTCTTACTTTGAAGCACAGTTGAGCAAAGTATTTGTACAAATTAATGGGTGATGCTTGCATGTTTAAAATAATGGTGTTATAATAAACAATTCCAAGCATACATAGTTGCACAAGAAGTTTATTCAACTAATCTTTATGAAGTAATGCATTGCTTAGGGGTAAAAAAAACTTTTTCTACAATGCTCATTTAAACAACTTTCTTCTTAGCTAGTAATATCAAGCTCATTTGATTCTTTTAACTCACTTTTATGATTTGTGCTCTGCTTTCTTCTTAATTAGCATATGTCCTAGATTTCATATCTATTATGAAGAAACAAAGATTTTGAAACAAGCTCTGTCTCCAAAAAGATTTCCTTTTCTTTTATTTTTGAAAAGTGCTAGCTGAAACTCCTCCTGTGTACAAAAAGGAAAAATCTTTAGTAGAAGTATCTGCTTCCAATCAAGAATTTGGTAACTCCAGATAGATGTATTACCTTATGGATAAGTCTGCATGTTATTATTGAGTGGTTGATTTTTTTTCTAAACAGTTCATACAAAGTTGTTGCTTCACTTGCAGTAACTGCACTTAGATGAATATAATGTGCAAAAGCAAACCATATAAGAAATACTTCACGAGTTTCAAATTTTAGCATAGAGTTAAGTAAATTTAAGTTAATAGAGACATAAATGATGTCTCAGAAGGAAGAATATCAGGATCTTTGTATCCCAATGTAGTGCTTTGTAGGTTTAGAGTGCATTTTATCCATTAAAATGTCAAACAACCAAATACAATCCAAAACAATCTTATTTTCTACTATAAAAAGAAATTGAGCAACATTAGAAGAAAAATAAGCTAGGCTAGTTAAGTTTTTTGAGTAACTTTGTATGATGCATGTGAGAAATATGAAAGGATACCGGTAGTTTTAGATGTAAGGATTTTCACTTCACTAAGAAGTATAGATACAAATATGCAAATGGTTGTGCATATACGATAGCTTAGACTTACAGTCTTCTTACTATTCACCAGACCAAAAATTGTTGTATAATATTTTCAGCAGGTTAAGTCCATTAATAACTTCTCCCTTATACATTTTTGTTCCACATTAATAACCATTATGTAATATGTAGGTGTTGCTGCATATAGTTGACCTAACTCAAGATGGAGTGACATCTAAGCTAGTTCATGAACTAATTGCATTTTATGAACTTCATCAGGTAGTTTATGAATTGATTACATATTATGAATTTGATACTAGTATCTCATGTAGGTTGTTATGAGTTATCATTACTACGACTACATAAACCATATCTAAAATATTGTTAGTCTTTTGTTTTCAAGATGCAATGTAAGTAACAAGAAACATATTGAAGAATCCAAATTTTCTTCCTAAAGGCGGGGGTATATAATAGACTGTATCAGCAACATTGAAGCAGAAAAGCTGGTCAATTAGGCACTGAAAAGGTACATTATATGTTATTAGTATCATTTGAAACTAATGAACTTGTAGTTTATTCTGGTGGTTAGTTTCCTAAATGGATTGTATGCGGCTTTTTTTTAACAAAAACATGTACCTAGAATTCTGAATAGTAGTACATTTACTAGAAACTCAAATTATCATGCTTGCTGCCATTACTAATATACCATGTCTATCATTATTTCTTCTTATTCTCTTAAAAATAATTTATTTTATTTATTTGTTATTTTACATATCATTTTTTTAACCTCATTTTCCAATTTCTAGAAACTCAAATTATCTTGGATCTATATGAAAAATTGTGAATTGGTACATATGCTCTCCATATATTTACTAAATAATTTAATCAATTCTTTAACATAAAGCATAATAGGATAACGATCATATCATCTTTGTTTTATATGCTTCCAATTTTTTTTATTGGTTTATGATATAAGTTTGAGATCTGATGATTAATGTATCAAAAAATAGACGGTGAAAATCTCCTAGTCTATGGCAAGAAATATGGGAACATCTTCATTAGTATTCAGCCCACCTTCGGATACGAAGGCGACCCCATGAGACTCCTCTTGTCCAATTTTGCAAGCCCTCATCATGGTTTTGCCACTTACTACTCTTTCATAGAAAAGATCTTTAGTGCAGATGTTGTTTTACACTTTGGCACACAAGATCTCTTGAGTTCATGCCTGGAAAGCAAGTCGATATAAGCAATGCCTACTTCCCCACAGTCTGATTGGCAACGTTCGAAACGTTTACCATTATGCAGTCAATAATCCTTCAGAGGCGACCATTGCAAAACGTAGAAGTTATGCAACATAATCAAATACTTAACCCCACCAACTGAGAATGCGGGACATTACAAGGGACTGAAGCAACGGGCGGAGCACATATCTTCTTACCAGTCGCTAAAAGACACTGGGTGTGGTCAGTAGATAGTCAGTTCTATTATCAACATCGCAAATCAATGCAATTGGATAAAGATGTGAGCTTGTTGGATGAAGGCGAAGAGCTTTCTACAAATGAGAGAGATTCAATGGTTGGAAAAGTTTATTCCATGATTATGGAGATTGAGTTAACGCTACAAGAAAAGTTGTTTATAACTGCATTGAATCATAGCGTTCCAGGGCTAAAGGCCGTCCTAAATCCTTTTATAAATTGGAAAAAAACCAAAACATACCATATAATGCTGTATTAAGGACTCTCCAATTAATTTTGAGTCCTGTCTTTGTTTTTTCATTCACCGCTTAAATCATGTCCTCTTCCGCCCCAGACTATCAGATCCTAATCTCAAATTACATGTCTAAACCTAAATTTGCCACTACCAAACTTCATCAGAACTCCTTGTCGTGCCCTAAAATTCATCAAAATTTTCCAATTAATTTCATGCAATCTTATGCGTCAATCTCGAACTTCGCTTAAGTTGTTTACTGATGCAACATCGCATGGATCCAAAGTTGGTGTTAAACACCAATGCTGCAACCTGATGAAGTGTCCTAATTAGAGATTTCAGATCCGAGCTGTTCTGGATCTGTTGCCTGCTATCTTTTCCTAAGAGATGCTACCATGTGCTTTTCCTAGTCTGAAATTTAAGGTACTTGCATGCTTGATTTTGCCTGTTTTTTGAGATGTTGACATCTTGTTGCTTAAATTGTTATTGACAGGAGATGTTTGACAGTGATTGCAATGGTGCTGATGAACTACTCTCGTCCGCTGGTCATGATTTGGCCGAAGTTGCTATGACAGGTGAGTTTCAGATCAGATTATTTCATTTGTTTGTAAATGATAAGACTATGAGAGTGCGAATCTATGGACTAATAATGGTAGCTGTCCTGTTTGGATTTTCAGATCGGTTTGAGGTTGTATATGAATCTATTTCATTTATTTTCCATAATTCCAAACTAAACCAGGTAAATTAATTCACAAATTATAAATTTAAATTAATTAATGCACTACTTTTCATTTTTTTTACTAAATTTGACTCCAGTTTTCATCCATAATTCCAAATTGACCATGTATTTTTTTTAAAAAGATATATATATATATATATATATATATATATATATATATAACAAAAAGGAGAAGAAAGCCTTTCTCCAGAGGCTCACAAACCAAGACAAAGCATATGGAGAACATATACCTCCCAAGACTACGACAGAAAATAAAACCGACACAAAGATAAGAAATAGAAAAAAACCCCACGAACTCATAGAAGCCTGGATGAAACAAGCCAACAAGAGTAAAGAAGCATAAACAGCCCTCAAAACCATCTCTCCCGCCACAACCAAAAGGTGTAGGCCAGTCCACCTGAGACGCTACCATCGCACACCATGCCAAATAGAACAGAAAGAAGCAGCAGATCCCAGTCTGAGCAGCAAAACAATCACGCTATAATCAGCACAAACTCCACGGATAGAAAGAAGCCATCCCGGATGGAGCCAAAGCTACCGCCCATCTGACAACACCATCGAGCTCCGACAAGGCCACCGCCCAATGGTGGTGACAGTAGAAAGACTAGGAGAATACCAAAAGAAAGCAAGTGCCCTCTGAAAACCACGGAGAGAACCACACAGAATGGCAGAAGCTGAATAGGGGACTCCCACCCAAGCAACTCAAACTCAGACCAAGCATAACAAAAGGATAGGATCGACGGCCGAACAAGACGGTAGGAAACCAGAAGGCACAACCCAAGATGTCTAACACTGAAAGCACCAGACAACCCATCTAAAGCGAACTCCGGGCCATGGAAACACCAAAGACACCTGAAACAAGAAAACTAGCAACCACATTAAAATAAAAGAGGGGGGGATGGGAAAGGGAGCGGTGGGTGAAGGCCAACACCCGACCGCAAGGGCTCAACCAACTCCTAGTCTAACGGAAGTTGGAGAACAGGAAATTGAAAGAAGTCCCACTAGCCCCCCAGAACGGTGGCTCATGGGTCCCCTGAACGGTCTACCATGGAAAGCCAGGAAGACATCATTCCTCACACGTTGAATAATGGACGGAGGATCCATAGGAATGCTCTCGAAGGTAGCCTTATTTCGCGCGCACCAGACGTGCCAGCAGATGAGACAAGGAATCAAGCGGAACACGATAGACCGAAGGGATTTTCCATAACTCCCAGCCCACCAGGAATACTAAAGCTCTAAAGGAGATCTCGCATTACCTCGAACACCAACTAGGTTCTCGAAGTAATTCCAGCATGCTCTGGCCGAGAAACCACCAAAAAATAAATGGTTTAAGGATTCCGTTTCCCCGTTGCCACAACATCTACAACGGGAAACAGACGGGATGCCAATCTTTTGGAGATTCTCGTCCAGTGGCAACCCATCATGAAGGATACACCACATCAGGAGTGAGACCTTGGGGGGAATACGAGAATACCAAATGAACGAAAACTCAGGACGAATGGGGCTAGGAATTATGATCGAGGACCAGGCTTTCATAATGGAAAACGAAGCGCCATCCCAGCCTGACGATCCGCCGTGAGAGTCAGTGAAAGGCTTCACCGACTGCATGTGCTTCCAGGTCTCACTAGCGAAGGACGGTGAAACCGAATAATTAGAGCCCGCAAGTCTTTGGTACTTAGCATGGAGGAACAACGCCCATAAGGAGTTGTTTGCCCCAAACCTGTACCACAACTTACAGGCAAAGGCCGTATAGAGGTCTTTAGGGTTACGCAGACCCAACCCACCTTCACTTTTGGGGCGACAAACCGCGTCCCACGACACCCAGTGGTGTCGACGGGCGTTGTCCCTGTTGCCCCCAGAAGAACGACGAAGCCAAAGACCGATAAGACCGGAAAAAAGAGGAGGTAGGGGTCATAGCCGCGAAAATATGAGTTCCCATCGAATCTAAAACTGACTTGATAAGAACTAGTCTGCCGGCCTGGGAAAGAAGAGACGCATTCCAGCGTACGATCTTACCCCTCACTTTGTCTGTTAAGGGATCGAAAAGAGCGTTGAGCTTTCTACCCCAGTACAGGACAATACTCAGGTAAGGAAGAGGAAGGGATGTTTCCTTGAAACCCGAGATAGTCTCGATCCAGGAAGCACGAGAGTGAGACAAGTCCTTCGCATGAACGAAGCAACTTTTGGAAGGGTTAACGAGTTGTCCCGAAGACCTCTCGTATTGATGGATGAAGCTAAGAAGCCGCCGAACAGAGGAACGATTGCCATTAGAGAAAATGACAATGTCATCTGCAAAGGATAAGGAAGAAATCAGGGGGCAACCCCTCGGAATCCCGAAGCGTTGGATTTGACCGTAGATGGTTAAGGATTGAAGACCGCGAATAAAAGCCTCTGCCGCGATCACAAAAAGAGAAGGCGAAAGCGGGTCTCCCTGACGCAAACCCCTCCCTGCCTTGAAGTACCCCTGGGCCGTACCATTAATAAGGACAGAGAACCAGCAGTTGGAGATGAGCCTCCAGACCAAGTCAATCATGGGTTCCGGAAAACTGAAAGCCCTCAAAACCTTGATGACGAAAAACCAGGACATGCGATCGTAGGCCTTAGCCATGTCCAGTTTAAAGACAACATTAGAGCCCCAAACTTTCCGATCAATCTGGGAGATCAGTTCCTGGGCGAGAAGGACGTCATCAAAGATTAAACGCCCCTTGACAAACCCCTCTTGAGAAGGAGAAATAATACGCTCAAGGAAAGAAGCCAAGCGATTGGCCAGGATCTTAGAAATAACTTTATTCGAAAAGTTGCATAGGCTTATAGGCCGGTAATCCGCACAAGACCTTGGATTTTTGCACTTTGGAATGAGAATCAGGTTGGTGGAAGTCCATCCAGCTGGAAGAGATCCCCCAGAGAAGAAGGATTGAACAGCAAGACAAAAATCAGCCTGGATAATAGGCCAGGAACACCTATAAAAGACACCATTGAAGCCATCAGGGCCACTGGCACTATCCTTGCTCAGTGCAAAAACACAAGCACGGATCTCCTCAAGGGACGGGAGATCCGCTAGTATGGCACTTTTCGTAGATAGGACCACCCGGGGAATGAAAGCTAACAGGGCCGGATCAGAAACCGAGACAGACGGAGAGCCCAGGAAGGATTGGAAGTGGGATAGAACGATATCTTTGACTTCTTCGGGCGAGGAAGCCGTAGAGAGATCAGGCCGCAAAATCTCTCGGATCGAGAGTTGACCATGTATATCAATTCACAGGGTATAACATTTAAATTGATTAACACAGTGTCTTTCAATTTTTATTTTAATCATTTATAAATGTATTCACTTTTAGCCGCCTTTAAAAAATCCAAACTGAACATGTAGATTAATCATGTGGTTACAAGCACTGAACTACATTTACCACAGCTGCCAATCTGTAAAAGCACAAAGTACAGATTTTGAGAAAATGAAAATGGTTTTGATGGATTTATCTTTGGATAATATAGAATATATTGCATAAATCATGTATCGTCCTAGTAATAGCTAACTGTAATTAATTTTTTCTTGTTGAAAGTTCAATGTTGCATTTTGAAATCGACGAGGATAATAACCACCGACATTCAATAAGGTGTACATGGTTTAGTTCATTGTTTGTATGGAGAGTCTAATTTATATTCTCATGTTACGGTATATGGAATAAACTATGAAATAAAAATGAAATAAAAGAATAATTTCTAAGTTTAATTGTAAAGTTAAAACATCAAAATCAATTTCGAAGTGTGTAGAAACCTTAAAAATAAATCAAAGATGTGTGTTTTTATTTATTTAAACCTTTTAAGTTAAATACATTAAAAACTTTGTTAGGTTGTCTTTATTTAGAGTGTGGGCACAATTTTGCCAATTATTTTACGCTTAATTTACTGCAGCATATTTCCCAGATCAACACCTTCACCCAAATTACAGTGATGCTATTTTAATCACCAATGCCTTTTAGAGATATAATTTTGCTTGTAAGCTTGCTATTCGCTTTTGTTTATAGCCATACTGTTCCTAGAAATTAAAGGCTATGGCACTAGCCGTTTAAAATCCAGTTGTATATTGTTCATTTTATTCATACATGAGTTTTATATTCAACACTTTCTGGTAATTAATAGAAGTATGGTACAAACGTTTATGTAGTCTAAAAACCATATAACCTAACTTTATTAGATAATTTATTATCAATCACATGACTAGGACATTGAAGCATTTCCAGTTTTACCCACATTTTGGTTGTAGCATTTATAACGTCGTTACATATTAGCATGCTATAGTTAATAAATAATTTATTTGCCATCCCTTTATTTTTTCTAATTTGATTATTCTTTACATCTTTGTAACTTCTTATTTTGATCGGGCTATATGCTTATGGCTTATTTGATGTTAAGGTTTCAAGTGATGTAATTGCCAGGTAGGAGTTATGAATATATAATAATGAAGTAATGATCTAATATTTTTATTTTTTTATTTGGAAAAAAATAGTATTAGTAACTTCTATTAATATTTTTGCAGCTATTTCTGTTTCAGTTTCTGTGCTATTTAAGGCCAACTATATAGATCACCAGAGCATCATAAATTTCTCTGCAAAGAAGTCGTTAAACAGGTATACATGAGAAAGCTGCTCATTTATGGTTTGGATAACTTTTTGTGAATAATTAACTTAGTAGATATGTGACCATTTTAAACTAAACGTTTACTAACACCAATAGAGGTTAAATTAGCTGATGTGATACATTACATTAGCGCTTATGGTATATCAAAATCATAACGTTCTTTTTTTGGGTTTTGATGGATTTAGGGACTTTCCTAGTTTTGGGTTTTACAATGATTTTAACATATGTTATTGCCTACTTAAGATTTATGATTCGTTCGCTATCCACTATCCTTTTATTTTTTATTTTTACAGTTTATCTTATGTATAGGGGGTAATTATAATGACTTTTCAAGAATTAACAAACATCGGTTAGTTACCTTTTCCAACATTAGCTAGCATCAATTACTTGAATTTTTCATCTTAAGGAGCTTCGTTCATTATTCGAAGGTTATGTTCCAATGAAGTATAAGCAGCATTACAGAAAACACGCAAGTATAGTTAGTTTTTAAACCTAAAATGGTTATGTTAGTTGGTTATAAAATTCATAGGGATTATTGTTTCCACCAAAATTCTCATAATAAATCATGGCCCATAGATTTGGTGAATGGGATGAGCATGTCACTTTACAAGCAACAACTAATAACGTTAGTGTTTAAACTACTTTGAACTTCACATTATCATTTAATTGGATTAAATTGAAGAGCTTTATTAATATACTACTTTTAATTGAAGAGCTTCGTATTATTGTGAGTTCTTGAAACTTAGCTACTGGTTTAAAGAATCGTCAATATTTATTTACATTGATTTTTTGCATCTAAGATATGATTGCTATGGATTTTATTTTCTCTGATACTGGACAATCCTAGAACAAAGTATGCAAGTGAAACGATAAAATTGCAACAACAAATATATTACAGGTGTGAAATTGAATACTGCTTATTCTAAGTTAGCACTGGAAGCACATTTGATTCGTATGTTTTTATGTTATTAAATTGAAGGTTTGTTGATCTAGTTTTTCTTGTGTTAACAAAGCTTTTAACTGGCATATACATTTTTTATATGTGCAGTTTGGAGCAAATATTTGTCTTCTTACATCATTAGGGACATGTTTTATAGACATTTTTCGATGTAACGGAGCACCACAAAGAGGTAGCTGTACATGCTGACCAAACCCAACAGACATTAATTTTTTTTCTCAAAGTTAACCTATGTTTGTACTTGTTAAGTTTCAATATGTTTCTATTTTTATGAAGTGCTATGGCCCAGTTTGTACTTGTAAATCTTGCTAATATTTTGGATATATTTATTTTTTCAGAAGACTCATAATATTTACTTCAACATAATAGATTCAACTTCTAGTAAGTCCTTTTCCTCTGCTTTGTGTTAGAGGAATTTATCAAATTTAGTTGTACGTATTTTTCTCTAATAAAATTAATTTCATAATGTGAACCTATCTCTCTCGACGCACTCATTGTATATCATTTACACAAGAGACTGTTAGAATGCTGATGCTGGTAACTTAAATAGAACATGCACCATAAAATTAAATTTCTTGAAAGATATAGACTTTTTGATCTAGAGAGTTTGCATAAATTTTTAGGTATGTGACCTGTAAGCAAACTATCAGGATAGGATAGATTCTTGAGATTTCTTATGGATATTGGAATTGTACCAGTGAGGTTTCTTGAGTTAGGTTAGACTAAAAGATAGGATAGGATAGGATAGTTTTAGGTATGTGACCTATAAGCAAACTATCTAGAGAATTTGTGCATGGCTCATTGTTTAAGTTTATATATTTTCACTACTTACATCTTGAACTTTTTTGTTAACTCCATATGCTCTTTTTGAATATAGCTTTATCCTTGGTGAGTTCCAAAGCTACATATCCAAGTGTTGGCATGGTGATTTATACTGCTGCTGAGCCCTAGGTCTGTTCTTAACTATTTTGTAGATTTGCACCCTAATTATTCCCTTTACTTTGCTATATAGGTACACAAAACATTCTTTTGCTATATGGAAGATTTCTAGCTAAAGTTGCTAATAAAAGGTATGTTTTTATGCATTTGAATGTGTACGCTATTATGAAGTATATTTTGTTATATATGATATAAATCTGATCTTGTTTTGATTGTGTAAATGTATATTGAATTGGGGTGTGCTGGAAAGCACTAACCATGCAAATGAGGTGCTATCGAAAATTTATGAAATCCGATAAGTTTATAAAAATCAACAAAGTTTATAAGAATTAACTAAGTTAACCAAGTTTTATAAAAATTAAATAATTTTCTAAAAATTAACTAAGTTTTGTAAAATTCAATTAATATCTAAATATTAATAAAATTTTATAAAATTTGAAAAGTTTACGAAAATTAACTAAGTATAAATATTTAACTAAGATAACTAAATTATATAAATAATAATTAAAATGAAAAAAATTTCCTTAATTTATAAAAATAAAAGTTAACTACATTTTCGAGTTTTATACAAATTTAACTAGATTAACTAAAAGTTTATAAAAATTAACTAATTCTTACAAAATTTAACTAAGTTATATAAAAATTAAGTAAAATTATTCAACTAATATATAACCAAGTCTTATAAATATTCAACTAAGTTAATTAAGTGAGTTTTACAAAATTTAATTAAAGGATATAAAAATTAACTAAGTTATATAAAAATTAACTAAGTTAATTGAGTTTTATAAAAATCAACAAAATTTAATTTTTTTAAATTAAATTAACAAAAGTTTATGAAAATTAATTTGCTTTTATAAAAATCATGTTCTCTATTTTGAAATGTTTGTTAAATTGTTATAAAAATTGACTAAGTTTTATAAAAATTATCTAATTTTTATAAAAATTAACTAAGTTAACTAAGTTTTATAAAAATGAATTAAGTTTATAAAAATTAACTAAATTTAAAAGAAGAATAATATAATAATAATACTAGTAGAAATAAAATAATATAATAATAATAATAATATTAAATTAACTAAATTCAAAATAAGTAACTAAGTTAATTAAGTTTTATAATAATTAAATAAGCTAACTGTTTTTTCAAATTAAATAAGTTTATAAAATTTAATTAAGTTTTATAAAAATCATGTTCTCTATTTTGAAATCTTTGTTAAATTTTTATAAAAATTGACTAAGTTTTATAAAAATTAACTAAGATTATAAAAATTAACTAAATTTAGAAGAAGAATAATAATATAATATAATAATAATAATGATAACAACAACAACAAATTAACTAAGTTTAAAATAAGTAACTAAGTTATTTAAGTTTTATAATAATATAATAAGCCAACTGTTTTTTTAAAATTAAATAAGTTTATAAAGTTTAATTAAGTTTTATGAAAATTAATAAGTTTATAACAATATACATGCAATTGTTAGATAAAGTATTTTAAACAAAATTTACATCCATTTCAGGAAATTCCATATGTTATCGATATCATTTCCATACGATTATATAAATTAACTAAATTTTATAAAATTAGCTAAAGTTTATATAAATCAATTTAATTTTATAAAAATTAACTAAGTCAATCAAGTTTCATATAAATTAATCAAGTTCCATATAAATTAATTAAATTTATGTAATTAAGTTTCACACACACATATGTATGTATAGTCATAATTGCTAATAGTTGAATTTCTTTTCATAGATAATTACCCATCTATGGTGCATACAAATGACAACATGCTGTGGTATATTAGCGATTTGAAGTT
Source organism: Allium fistulosum (assembly GCA_030737815.1). Taxonomy (NCBI): domain Eukaryota; kingdom Viridiplantae; phylum Streptophyta; class Magnoliopsida; order Asparagales; family Amaryllidaceae; genus Allium; species Allium fistulosum. The sequence goes on from CM060908.1 coordinate 785,574,497, forward strand.
CTTTTGAAGTAACAACTTTTTTGGTTTGCACATTTAATCATCATGTGTAGTACGATCTTTTATCACTTGTATTATTTACACTTTTAATGTAATGTTCATTAAATATTACGACATATTATGCATTATTCTATGTGAATGTTGAATGATTAGTTTTTTTCATTTAATGCGATCTATATGATTGCGTGAAATGGTACATTGTGTTTATGTAAATTTGTCGATTATAGTGTGATGCTGGATATGTACGTACTGCAAAAATGATTTTTAAAATACTGTTAAAGGATTTGATATCGTTTTTAAAACGCTGTTAAGCCTTTAATAGCGGTTTTAAAATGCTGTTAATGCCTTTAATAGCGTTTATGAAACGCTATTACAGTTAATAATAGCGTTTTATGACTATTGTACACAGCATGTCAGTGTAGTAAAGGGTTTTTTTATAACATTTTAAGAACGCCTTAATAAGACTTTTATAGCATTTTGAAATGCTATAAAAGACATGTTTTTTATAGCGTTTTCTTTGTTGCAATAATAGGTCATTGACTTATTACAGCTTGTTGATTTACCGCGTTTATAAAAACGCTATAAAAGGCTTTTATAGCATTTTTAGATGTAATTAAAGGGTCGTTTTGTTGTAGTGTTTATACTTTTATTTTAATTGTATGCATAAATATTTTGATGTTGAAATGAAAATTGGTTTAACAGCAATTCAAGAAATAATGAAGTAATTTTTTTTCATGTAATTGGAATTTATTAGTTTTATTATCAAACATACGAGCCAATAATTAATCTCAACTGTCAAATGCATGTAAATATCATTAAAAAAACATCAAATCTTGTTACTTGTTTTTCATTGGCTTACATTCTTGCTAGAGTTATAAGAATAAAGTAATCATAAACGATCCATGGGAAAATTAATAACAAACAATTATCTCAATTTATCTTTAGTAGAATTTGATTTTACTATTAGTTAGTAAGAGGTCGAAAAGAAATGAAGTGAAATCTAATATAATACCCAAATACCGTAACTAATATTAATAGCAATGGCTATGCTTCTTTTTTGCATTAGAGTTACATGAGACACTCATGTCTTGTCTTCTATGTGTATATAGAAGAACTTTATTGTGGTTTCCACTGGATAATTTTTCAACCCATCAAAATGAGAAGTTGTAACAACTCGTAATTTGGGATTTAATTTAATCAATAAATTAAAGAGCTAAAATAAGTTAAATAAGAGGGAAAAGGGGTAATGAATTAATGAAACAGCAAGCCCAAATTATAGTGAAACAATAAGCATGACTATTTTCCTCATTCACTTCATTCTACTAAAAATAATACAAAATCTTAAGAGGAACTGTTTGCAATCAAATTGGTCACAAACACCCAAGAATAGATTTACGTAGAGAAATAAATGAAGAAAGTAAAATAGAAACCGAGGAATAGAATAAACTAATAGATCAATCAAAGAAATAATCAAGAACACAAGAATTTATAGTGGTTCAGCGTTGTATGTCTACGTCCACTTTGAAATTATCTTTATTGATTCACTAACAATTTGATTACAACAACATGAAGTAAGAAAAAAGCTTGATTACAACAACAAGAAGTAAGAAAAGAGCTTGATTACAACAAAGACTCAAGTAACCAACAGCGTAAAGATCATCAGAATGACCCTCAAGGCCAGTATTTATAGGTGAAGGTGACCACCAATCTCTTTGAAACTTCGGATATTGGACCTTCTAATCCATACGGGCCCACCAGTGTGGTCACTAGGCCCAAATCCCAATGAAGAGGGATCGGTACCGACCCCTTCATAGGTCGATTCTTGGGCAGCGATCCCTATGGTGGCTTCCTCATGCTTAGATATCACTACATGAAAACATAGGATTTCCAACGAGTATAGGCGTTGCCAAGAATTTCAGTAACACTTATATGTGTCGTTATAAGGGCGTGAATATTTATTTGCAACACTTATAAGCGTTGGAAGATTTTTTTTCGCCAACGCTTATAAGCGTTTGGAAATAACACCTTCCAACACTTATAAGCAATGGGAAAAAAGATCTTCTAACGCTTATAAGCATTGGAAAAAAAATCTTCTAATGCTTATAAGCGTTACAAATAAATACAAACAAATAAACACTTATTAGTAATGTGAATGTTGAAAGATATAATGGTTTGAATGTTAAAAGATATAATGTAGACTATATTTAATATGAAATATTATCTTAATTTAGCAAATTATAACCCAATCAATATCAATAAACAATATTCATAACCAGTAACAGAGTATTAATTAACAAAAAAGAAGTTCAATACATAATTAAGTTATCAATACATAGTTTACCATTCCATACTAATACCAATTGCAATAACAAAAGATAAGACATAGTTCATTATTAAAGTCTACAAATACCGAATACGAAACTCTGGCAATATAACGAAGCCTCCATCAGAAAATTCACATGGTTGTACATTCCATTTTGAGGACCATCGTAAACCGGTGCATCTGGTTCAAGAACTTCAACCACCCAAAGAACTTTCTCCACATTCGGTATCACCTTCATAAAATGACAAGTTGTTTGTGTTCCAACATAACCTTTGGCTCCATCCATCTCTAAATCTCGTGACAATAACATTACTTTTTTTTCCATTGTAGATGAATGAATATCTTATGTGAGACGGTTGGAGTAGCAACTAGATTATTGTTCATATGAGAATCTCCTAAATAAGAAGTACCTTCCGTATGTGGAGTTACCAAATGACTTGCAACATGCTTTTTTTGCAAATTAGGTATAAATTTCATAAAAGTTGAAGTAATTGATTTGATGACATCATTAACTTGATTAGCTACTTGTCTTTCTATCTCATAAAAGTTGAAGTAATTGATTTGATGACATCATTAACAGCTTGTCTTTTTTCAGCTATAGCTTTTACCGCTTGATTCATCTTTACTTGTTTTATAGAAGAAGTAGAAATAACCGCTCGACAATAATTTTTCTGTCTATCGGAACCATAAACTTCCGCAATTGGATCATTTTCAATATCTTCTACTTCACCAATACCACTAGAACTACCATCCAATTTCCTCTTTTCTTCTGCTTCTTCTATAAGTACCTACATGCATTCAATATCATATTAAATTGAAATTTATACTAAAAAGAATGACAAATAGTAATCAAGATGATAGCACACAATTTAACAATAAAAGGACATTAAATAAAACAAGCAAATATGTAAGGACGATAATTTGAAGTTAAGTACTTCACATATGCAATGACATGTTTGGATTTTTGAGGTGGTAAAATCCAGAATTGGTCAAATGGTTTTTTAATTTTTTTTTATTAACAGACATTAGAGGCATTTCTTTTCTTCGGTAGCACTAAATATCTAAAACAGTTATGCACATGTATTTAGCAATACCTGGAATATACACTTTACCAGAATTTCCCACTCCCTTGTTTAAAACTGAGGCGGACAACAAGACCTCAGTTTTAAACTGAGGCGGACATGGCCTCGGTTTAAACTGAGGCGGACATGGCATCAATTGTTTAAACTGAGGCCAACATGGCCTCAGTTGCTTAAACTGAGGCATAATGGCCTCAATAAACTGAGGCTACAATGCCTCAGTTTAAAACCGAGGCCAACATAGTCGTAGTTTTAAACTGAGGACTGAGGCGAACATGGCTTCAGTTTTAAGATGTCATTGCGCGCACACATAAATAACATGGAAATGACACTTTCCATGCAAAAAAATAATCATATATATCAAACAGGATACCTTTTAAAACATGATATGACCTTTTAAAACAAGTTTCTAAAGGTACCTTTATTTTTAATTTCAGTCCTGATGAGCATTTTAATGTTGCCATCAAAACACTTACATATGTTTCTGCAACACATGGTAGTACTTCTCTAGATTTTCTTTTATGTCCAGCCTTCCAAACCATCGCTCTTGAAATTTTTTTTGGGTTTGTTAAGACCTGCAAGAAAGAACAAATTAACACATAATTACCATAATGTTTTATAATCAACGACTATTTAGAAAAGATATTTTCAGTACCATCTCATCATGCACTCTATGGTAAGGTTTTATTACTAGAGTATGAGTGATCAGATATTTTTCTTTTTTTTTAGCATTTCTTTTACATTGCTCCATCTTTTCGTCGGTATACTCAATATCAACAAACTTTTCCCACCGCACTTTATCAAAATTCTTTGGACATCTATCAATAGCAACACGTTTAGGAATCATAGTTCCATCAACCCTAAGAAGACCTTTTCATAATGATGACTTCATTGTTCTATAAAATGGTGGGAAATGTTTCTCCAATAACGGTCGAGCTATGGTAGGATCTTCATCCATGTCAAATTCTTCCCGTTACAAGAAAGGGAGAAAAAAAATTCATGAAACTGTCATATACACCATAGTTTAACTTGATGATGACTTGATGATAATGAAAATATAATTAAGTAGTTAAATGGTGAATAAATAACATGATAATTTTCTAAAACTGAAAAAAAAATCAATTAAATATGTAAATAAGATTGTGTTGAAATACCAAAAGTCCATCCCATAGTTTATTCTTATAGAAGACACCTACATTCCTCCATTCTATATAGCCAATGGGTATATGACAACGAATCAAGTCACCACAACATGAACTCCATTTAGCCGCATCATCTCCCTTTGCACCATCAACACCAACCATTATACTTGTAAATGAGCTCATCTTAACTCACAACACCTTGGATATGCATGTTGAACCATGATAGGGAGCACATATTGGATAGTAATATGATAATCATATGTCTTTTTAATTTGCAAACTGGGTGGATGAAGACATATAAAGCCGTGTAACTTAGTTGGAAGACATTATGGAAGTTTTGCATCTTTAAGAACTTGACAATATTGTAACTTGTAAATCTTATTCCATGCATATTTAGAAGATTGTTTTCCTTTATCAAAAATAAAATTGATGAGGTGTTCTGTTATCCCGCTTTTTGGCAAGGCCGTGACACCAAAAAGTTGACTGGAAAACTAAAGACAGTTCATCGTAAAAGTTCGTTATACACTGTTTCACCATGGATATCGATGAATTTTGTCCGAGCCCGGATCAGGCTATAATTGGTAAGACACGTCAAGCAAAGTCATGAAAGCCAAGGCTCCAGATTTCAAGTCAATCTGAGTTCGTATGCTTAAGATATCACCAACGAAAAATGGAGTAGACAGTCCTAAGTTCGAATCCATCAGGTGGCCGAGCTTCGTATCCATCGGCCAAATCCTTTGTTCGAATCCATCGGCCAAGCTCTAGTTCGAATCTATGGGACAGCCTTTGTTCGACTCCATCGAACATCCTCTGCTTCGAGTCCACGAAACATAACCCTGCTTCGAATCCATCGAGCAAGCCATGGTTCGAATCCATTGAACCATTCCCTGCTTCGAATCCATCAAAGGGAAGGTCTTCGAATCCATGCAGTTGAAGAACTTCGAATCCATCCCACGACTATCTTCGAATCAATTCAGCTGAGAAGCCTTCGTAACGATCAACTATGGCCTACCTTGATCGATACGAAGGAAACATCCATTCGATCGATTCGAAGGAACATACTTTCGAATCCGTTCCCTCAAATCCACCAAGTCAAAGCGTCTAAAACCATGGATTCGACCTAGTAAACTCGGAGAAAAATCTGAATCAACCCGAGAAGCACGCGCGACACGTCACCATTCACTCGCGCAAACCATTGATTCGACCCTATCGATTCGAAGGGGATCGATTCGAACCAGGCTGGTACACCGGAAATGCAATCTTGAATCGATCATAACTTGAGATCTATAAGTCCAAATGCTATGAAATTTTCACAGAAGCTTGAGCACATGTTGAAGAATGTCCACACCAAATTTCAGCCCGATTGGATGTTTTCTTGATCGATTCGAATGGACTTCGAATCGATCCCAAAGTGGGCCCGAATTTCCTGAAAGCGGGCATGTGGGCCCCCTCACGTACCAGAACTGGTCTCCCAAAATTTAGGCGAAATATCAGCCTCCTACACCTATAAATAGAGCCCCTGGTCATTCAGAAAAGGGGTCAGACAATTTTAAGAGCTAAAGAGCGCCCAGACTCTGCCAGATTTACTCAGAATCACCACTGCCTCCTTAGATTCAGACTTAGCTCAGAAAATCAATTGTGCTACATTATAAGAAATTGTAATCTTCAAGTGAACATCAATAAAATCATCAACTTCAGAGTGGACGTAGGCAAGATCGTCGTACCACTATAAATTCTGTGTTGTTTCCTGCTTTCATCTAATTTTTCTGAGAGTTCTTCATTTTTATTTCTTTACATATTTGATATCTGTGATCTATGATTGGGAACTGGTGCTTTCACAACATTTGGGGTTTGTGACCAATTTTGGCGCAAACACTTTGGTGCTTTCACTGAGAACTGAACTCAGGACCTGCTACACAAGATTTGAAGTTCAGATCTGAAAGCTTGAAGATTTGAAAGACAATGACCCGACAATCAAGTAGAAGGCAAAGAGTTGAGAGAAGTCAGCACGAAGGAAGTCAAGAGGCTTCCTCAGGAGCAAACCAAGCTTCAGCCTTCATCACCAGGGATGAGTTGGAGGCAATGATGAGAAGACAAGAAGAAATGATACAGAACTTGCTTCAACAGATTGGGCAACTTGGAGCGCAAAATCAAGGAGCAACCAGAGTCCAGAACGGAGCAGGACCATCTAGCGCAGCGCCGGAGCTGGGGGGCACACACTTAGGACATGTTGATCCGAACCTGGGAAGAGAGACAAGGACATCCGAGCAATCTGGCAGCGATAGAGGGATGAACGCTTAGCCAGGGAGGCAGACACCCGAAAGCTCTCACGGACTCGGGGGGCAGATCGAAGGTAGTGAACGAGAACTACAACTTGGGGACAATGATAGATTGGCAGAGATGGTGAGGCGAGCCATGAGAGGCGGATTAGTAAACAGAGATCTTGAAGACGTGAACAAGAGTCCTTTTTCTCGTGCGATTAGGTTGGCTAGGAACCCACCAGAATTCAAACTGCCAACAGTAGAAAGGTATGATGGGAGGACTGACCCTATGGTCTATCTAAGGAGGTATATAAGGCACATGGAAGTGCTGGGGGCATCACAGGAAGTCATGGCCCGGTGCTTCCCATTGTATTTGACAGACATAGCAGCTTTATAGTTCAGACAGCTAGAGAGCGGCTCCATTGGGACATGGACCGATTTGATTGAGAAATTTATGAGGCAATTCAGGGTTCACATTTCAAGACCCAAGAATGTGATGAGTTTGGCAACGCTAAAGCAGAAAGCTGGGGAGTCTTTGAGGAATTTCCTGACGTGGTTCAATGCGGCAGCAGCATCGGTGGATCGGCCAGATCCATCCATGGTTATGATGGCAGCTGTGTCCGAAATAGCTGACGGCACGGAATTCAAAAATTCACTAACTAAGGATCCGCCTATGGACCTAGGAGAATTCTATCATGAGGCAGAAAAGTTTTTGCGATTGGAAGATGCTAATGCTGAAAGAGAAGAAGGAGAGGGAATATAAGTTTATGCAATTAAAGACAAAAAGCCTCTCGAAAAGGACTCAGGCAAGGATAAAGGAAAACGAAAGGCTGAGGATAGTGGTGACGGGCCAAAGCGACTGCGGAGAGAGCCACGATTCACCACCTACTCAGAGCTGAATGAGAGTTTGGAGCGAATCTACCGAGATACACGAGAGCAAGTTCCCTACCGTAGGCCAATACGAAGGGACCCCACTGTTGACGAGAGGAAATCAGACAGATATTGCTTGTTCCACGAACTGAACGGTCATAACACTAACGACTGTAGACATCTGAAGGATGAGGTGGAAGGGCACATCAGGAACGGTATGCTACTTCAGTATGTGAGAAGGCGAGCTCCAGCAGTGGAGCCAGAGCGACCACCGTCTACATCAGCTAGGGGTTACCCTGAGCCGGGACACCGTATGGTTATCAATTAATTGAAATAACGATGAACAAGTCGTAAACCTCTCACCAACACAAGTAAGTCATTTACACATGTGCGAGATCACGAGCGGTCCATAGGCATGCTCTGAATGACTATTAACCCTATCGTTGTGGGAGTTTACACTTTGACATCCTTGCTTTGCTTTTGTTTCATCTTGATTTGAACATTTGAACTTGATTTTGTTTAACATTTCTGCTAAAAACTTATCTTCAATAAAAGAATGCTACCTGTGATTCCATAACGGCTAAACTACTTACGCATGTACGGGGTCGCGAACGGTCCCTAGGCATGTTCTGAGATAGTGATGAACCGCCCTGACAAACGATCTAGGAACCCACTCGAACGTGAACCTGGTATCGATGATACGAAGTCCCCCCCGGGCACACACAATTCGAACCGAACGGCACCCGACCTCGAACGGTCACCATTCGCCTCGAACGACACCCAACCTCGAACGGTCACCATTCGCCTCGAACGGCACCCGATCGCGAACAATCACAATTAGCCTCAAACGACACCCGACCTCGAACGGTCACAATCTGCCTCGTACGGCACCGACCGCGAATGGTCACACTTCATCTAGTATAACATTCGATCGTGAATGATCACACTCTGCCTCGTGCAGCACCCGACCACGAACGGTCACAATTCGCCCAGTATGACATTCGATCGTGAACGATCACATTATGCCTCGTTTGGCATCCGATCGCGAACGATCACATTTTATCTCGTGCACCATACGACCACAAACGGTCACAATCCATCATAATTCGTCTAGAACGACAACCGATCGCGAACGATCACAACTCATCTAGAACGACATCCGACCGCGAACGGTCCCATTTCTTTATTTATCGTAAACGGCATCCGACCTCGAACGGTCCCATATTACCTCAAATGACATACGGTCGCGAACGATCGTCATTCGTGGTCAAGAAAGGCTATCAAGTCCTTTACAGGTCAATGATAGGATATGAACATCCAACTTATGGAACTACAAAACACACCTTCCTATCGCAAGGCATGTTTTGGGGGGCAAATGTTATCCCGCCTTTTGGCAAGGCCGTGACACCAAAAAGTTGACTGGAAAACTAAAGACAGTTCGTCGTAAAAGTTCGTTATACACTGTTTCACCATGGATATCGATGAATTTTGTCCGAGCCCGGATCAAGCTATAATTGGTAAGACACGTCAAGCAAAGTCATGAAAGCCAAGGCTCCAGATTTCAAGTCAATCCGAGTTCGTATGCTCAAGATATCACCAACGAAAAATGGAGTAGACAGTCCTAAGTTCGAATCCATCAGGTGGCCGAGCTTCGTATCCATCGGCCAAATCCTTTGTTCGAATCCATCGGTCAAGCTCTAGTTCGAATCCATGGGATAGCCTTTGTTCGACTCCATTGAACTTCCTCTGCTTCGAGTCCACGAAACATAACCCTGCTTCGAGCAAGCCATGGTTCGAATCCATTGAACCATTCCCTACTTCGAATCCATCAAAGGGAAGGTCTTCGAATCCATGCAGTTGAAGAACTTCGAATCCATCCCACGACTATCTTCGAATCCATTCAGCTGAGAAGCCTTCGTAACGATCAACTATGGCCTACCTTGATCGATACGAAGGAAACATCCATTCGATCGATTCGAAGGAGCATACTTTCGAATCCGTTCCCTCGAATCTACCAAGTCAAAGCGGCTAAAACCATGGATTCGACCCAGTAAACTCGGAGAAAAAGCTGGATCAACCCGAGAAGCGCGCGCGACATGTCACCATTCACTCGCGCAAACCATCGATTCGACCCTATCGATTCGAAGGGGATCGATTCGAACCAGGCTGGTACACCGGAAATGCAATCTTGAATCGATCATAACTTGAGATCTATAAGTCCAAATGCTATGAAATTTTCACAGAAGCTTGAGCACATGTTGAAGAATGTCCACACTAAATTTCAGCCCGATTGGATGTTTTCTTGATCGATTCGAATGGACTTCGAATCGATCCCAAAGTGGGCCCGGATTTCCTGAAAGCGGGCATGTGGGCCCCCTCACGTACCAGAACTGGTCTCCCGAAATTTAGGCGAAATATCAGCCTCCTACACCTATAAATAGAGCCCTTGGTCATTCAGAAAAGGGGTCGGACAATTTTAAGAGCTAAAGAGCGCCCAGACTCTGCCAGATTTACTCAGAATCACCACTGCCTCCTTAGATTCAGACTTAGCTCAGAAAATCAGTTGTGCTACATTATAAGAAATTGTAATCTTCAAGTGAACATCGATAAAATCATCAACTTCAGAGTGGACGTAGGCAAGATCGCCGAACCACTATAAATTATGTGTTGTTCCCTGCTTTCATCTAATTTTCTGAGAGTTCTTCATTTTTATTTCTTTACATATTTGATATCTGTGATCTGTGATTGGGAACTGGTGCTTTCACAACATTTGGGGTTTGTGACCAATTTTGGCGCAAACATGTTCAACAACATTTTTCTCAGTGTGCATCACATCAATATTATGACGAACTATATGAATACTCCAATAATTTAAGTCAAACAAAATTGACTTCTTATACCACGCCGGTCTTTCATCCTCATCGACAAAACAATCTACATTATCATAAGCTTCAGAAATCATCCTCTTCTTGCTTTGCAGTCAGGTCTGGAATTTTGCCGGGAACATATTTGATACCCTCAAGCTTTTCTAAGAGAGACAAGCCCCTTAACCGAGTTGAAGGTTCTTTGAATTCAAAATCCTTATACCATCCGTGTTTTAATGCTCTATATGGATGACCATCCTTTAAAAACCTTCTATACTTTGGGTAGACGATCTTGTTGCCGATGTGCTCTGATTCGGTCTCGGTAGCACAAATAGGACATGCCTTATAACCGTGCATCACACAACCAAATAAGTTACCAAATGCTAGAAAATCATGGATTCCCCATAGTAATATTGCTTTCATATTGAAAATTTCTTGATTATTTGTATCAAAAACAGACGCTCCTTCGACCCAAAGATGCTTTAATTCATCTATAAAAGGTTCTAAGTATACATCAATGTCTTGACTTGGTGCTCTTGGTCCGGGAATTAATAGACTCAACATTTGAAATCATGATTTCATACATAATGAAGGGGTAGGTTATAAGGTATTAAATAAACGGGCCAACAACTATAACTATTGGAGAGGACTCCATTTGGATTAAACCCATCTGTAGCAATATTAAGCCAAGCATTGGGTCCTTTACTAGCAAATTCTGGCCATCGACTTTTGACTGATCTCCATTCAACTGAATCTATAGGATGCCGCATGGAATTCCATGAGGATGTATCTTTCTTATGCCATTGTATTTTATGAGCTACCCATGGTATAGTGTACAATCTAGTTAATCTTGGAATTATAGGAAAGCGTCTTAAGACTTTTCTTGGTTCCTTCGTTAATTTGACCTCTCCTAACACTGTTTTTTTAGTTTTATACCTAGTTGTATGTCACTGAGGACATTCTTTTGCATCAACGTTGTGTTTCCAAAATAATATGCAATCATTTTCACATGCATGTATGTACTTCACCTCCATTCCCAATAACATTTTCTTTATCGTGGGATACTTGTTAGGAAAATTATTTTCTTTTGGAAACCAACGTTTTAATCGCTTCAATAACTCGGCCATATATTTCCCGGTAGGATCGTTTTCACCCTAGAGGGAGAGGGGGGGTGAATAGGGTGATACTAAAAATAATGCGGAAATAAAAATAATAACAGAAAGTAATGCAGTAAAGACCACACAAAGTTTTACCCAGCTTCGGCAAAAACCTGCCTACGTGCTATCCCAAAGTAGAAAATTACAAATGAAAATAAAAAACTAAACAAAACCTTATTAAAAAATGAAGCCCAATAAAAAGGATAAAACCGGCCCAATAAAATAATAGTCCGATCAAAAATTAGAGAAGTCTATCCCCTTTCTTCCTTTGGCCGATTCCTTTGTTCCTCTTCAAAATTAGGGTTTTGAATTGCTTGAAGCCGCTGCTTGGAGATTGAATTTCAAATTGATTGCCGATGTGCTTTCACTCCTCAATTCTCTTCGATGCTTCTTCATTCAGTGCTCTTTGATTCGCTTCGGCTGCTTCAAGGATGAGTTCGAATGGAGTATAAAATTGGTATGTGATTTTGTACTTTATTTGCTCTGTTGTTTTGTTTGAATTCAAACTCATAATTTGCCGATGATGATATTGGGTGTATTTATAGGGAACAAAACCCTATAATATCGCTCGTATATTTTGTTTTGAAGTTTTCGTGATTTTATCACTTGCGTTGATTTTTGATCGTACGACTTTGTGATTTCTGATTTGTTCATAATATCATCGGTTGAATTGATTTGAATTTTGTTTCGTTCTTTTCTACTATGACTTGTTCATTATGTTAGCAACAACGACTATTTCTTTCTGGTTCTCTGGCTATGACTTGTTCGTTGCTTGCTTATCCTTTGATTGAATTTCTTTAGACTTGTTCATCAGTGACTTGCTGTTCCATTCTTTGCTGGCAATTGAATTGTTACCATCTACGACTTTATACAATTTTCTAAATTTCCTTATGACTGATTCATGACCCATGGCTTCACTTTCATTTCATTGCTCTATTTACTGTTTGCTTGAGTTTTAATGTGTTCTCTGTTGCATATGTATATATATGTATGTGTTCTTGTATCTCCGACCATATGCATTAATGCCTCCTCACTTTCCACTACATTCTGATTTTGCTTTGAGTTCTATTTCCAGTTGCTTCGATTCATCCATGGGTTTTTGCATATGTCACTGTGCTTGTGAAGTCTGGTTGTAGTGGTGGTTTCATTTTGTACATGTTCATTTTCTGTTTATGTGATTCTCTTGACTGACAATTGATTTTGTTTGAGCTGCATGCTCCAATGTGTACATGTGTGCACCCCTTGTGTTCACCAATGCTTATGCATTTGAGTGGTACCTTTTTGTATGCATATCCATGTTCATGTTGACTGACCATTGAACTTGTATTCATTTGTGTCTGGTTCACTTCAGTTTTGAACTAATATATGTGTATATATATATTTGCATATATGCATACATGTGTCTTTGTAGTATGGTTCAATTTGTTTTGTTATTTTGGTCTATGTACTTCATGTTGAGTTGCCTTGGTCTGGTTCCACATGCTCTGGTCTGGTCTAGTTGCATCACTATTGCTCTGTTCGGTCTGGGTTCCTTTTGAAGTCTTGCATTACTTCGAGTCATACTTGCTGTTTGTTGTACATATATGTGGGTCATTTTCTGGTCATGATGATTTTGAAGTCTCGTTCCAATCGCTTTGTACATGTCTGAATGCATGTTGTAGTCATGGTTCCATTTGAATGAAGTCTGGACTTGGAGTTTCTTGTGTTCGGTCTGTTGTGTGTCACCATGATGTCTATGGAATCTTATTTCTCTTGAAGTTGGGTCTGGTGTGTGTTGATATACATGTCTGGTTCCAGTGTGTTAATGAGTATTTCATTGAACTGGGTTGATAAACTTGGTGCTCTGGTTGCATTCCATGTCCAGTTCCTTGTATCCATCTATGCTGAACTGCACTATGAAGTTAGGTTGCATTTGAAACTGAACTTCATTGTTATTTTGCTTGGACATTTTGCTGTGTTGAGTGCACTTATATCAATTGGTGGTCTGGTTTGGTGCACATGAGTCTGGACTGACCATGTGTACATTTGTTTGCATGCTCCTATGACTTCGGCATTTGCACATTGAGTTGAATCCAGTTTTTGCTTGGGTTTGACCTTGTGCTCACCTGTCCCTGCAATTTTAACAAGCAAGTGTATATCGGTGTACACGACCTTGTGGCATGTACAGTGATACATTGTGCATGTCACAAGTTGTTCGTGTAAGATGAATTAACAAAAATGACGACGGAAAACCCAAATAACGGAGTCAAATAATATTTTCAAAACACACACTTTATTGTGCACTGCAAAATATTTTCTTTTTCAATTTTACTGCGTCAGTGTTTATTTTGCAGATAGTACAGAGTTCGGTTCCTCAGTTTTAAAAAGATCTACTTATCCAGGGTACTAGTCCAACTAAAATACTGTTATAAATAGGCAGCATATGCTAGCCTTTGGTATTCAAAGTGAGATAAGTAGATCATTTGCTATCATTTATTCAACTAATTTAAACTTCACCTAGCTAGTTGTGTGCTTCATTAATAAAATATATTTCATCTTCTATTCTCACGTGGACACTTATCCCACTTATTATTATTTATTTCATTTGTGCGCTTGCTGAAGGATTTTTGGCTATGACATTCAACCCTTTAGTTATTTGTGTCCACACAAGCCGTATATATTTCATGCGTACAGCCATACACTTGTATGCAATTGTGTGTTAGGAGCCTTTGCTAACAATTATACACACACACAAACACCAAACTTAAATAAATAATTGAATGGTTGGCCATAATTTGAATAGCTCTCAATGGACATTTGGGACAGCCATGCTCACACAACATGGGAGGTAAGTTAAATAATCACTAAGATTGCAAGCAAGTTCTCTTAGGACTTAAACATTTCCTATATATTTAAATATTGCAAACAACTTCACATTATTGTCTATCTCTATATTCTATATTTTGCACTTATACTTAAAATTTAAGTGAACTGGAAACTTAAGTGTAATTGAATATTTTCATACTTGTATAAACATGGATTTGAGTCTAATTATACTACTATGGTCCGTTGCCTCTTATGCATTTAATATTCTACACTTCATATTCCTTAACTTAGAAACCAGTAAAAGAAAATACTCTCTCGTTCTATTCATAATTGTTCGTATATGCTCTGCTCATTCACCTATATCAATGCATAGCAAAAGAAGATATTCACACATATATGTAAATATAGATCATATGTATATGGTTCCTTAAAAAAATATTTGAAAAAGAATGATTTTATTGATTTTCAGAGAGGTAGTTTCTGATACATGAATTTGAGATATGATATAATCCTTTCTTATTACAAATTATGCAACGTGCTGCCTATTTATAAGAAAGCAAAATAAAATGATTTGGGCTTGACTCGGCCTAATACTTGGACCCGCTTTGCTTGAGAGGAGAATATAATGCGGCTACTTGTACTTGCCTCAGTGTTTCCTTAGTTTTAAACTGAGGAACAGTGCCTCATTTTAAACTGTAGCCATGGTGGCCTTAGTTTTAAAACCTCGGTTATAAACTGAGGCATATGCCAAACTGAGGCACTGTGTCTCATTTTTAAATTGAGGCGCCTCAGTTTAACCGAGGCACTGTGCCTCAGTTTTAAAACTGAGGCACAAAGGCCATAGTGGCCTCAGTTTAATTATGTGTATATATCTAGCAGTCAAGCATACATAGTCATCAAAGGTTGCTAAATAAACAAATTGTTCATATGCCAAAAATTACATAACCAAGCACATAATCTTGCAGTTAGCACTAATAGTAGTAAAAGTCATTCATAATCTTACATTTTAAAGCATTTAACAATAATGATAAAGATAATTAAGTTCTACTTTATAATGAGTGCGAATGTTTAGGCTCATGAAATCACAAAGAACCTGTAGTGAAGGAAGAGTGCTATAACACCAACAACGGTTAATGGTGTACCAAAACATCAAATGCCAAACTAAAAATGATGGGATATGTTAACAAAATTAAGTTTTGTTAACTTGCAAATACTTTGTAAGCTTCTTAACAATCTAAGTTTCATTAAATAATATCCTAATAGTTGGTTGTCAATGTAATGAAGTTTTAGAACAACTTGCAACTGAGTGTAAAGAGCAAATATGTAGTTAAAAAATATGTTAATTGTATGCTGACATGTAAACTTAAAATAGGATAAAGATTGAGTAAATAAAATGTGCATTACCCAATTTAGTAACTACAATATTTTACATTTTCGTATAAAGTGCACATATTCCTTAGAAAAAGGTAGAAAATATAGCGCATGATCCTCATTTTGTAACCACTCCCCATGTTCTTATATAAATTATATGACAATACATTAGAGACAAAAGCACATGCTCTATTCTCTGTGGTTGTTATTCAAATAAGGATTGAACTCTTTTCATTCTCATCCAAATATAAAATGGAAGGAGATCAAAAAACGAAACTATTTGTGTACTTGCATTGCTAATTAAAATGCATATCAATCACTTGCATATCAGTAACTTGCATCTGATCACTGGGTCCGATTGAAGAATAGTTCTATCACTAAGTTCTGAGATTAATATTGTTTAGGAAGAGACAAGTGCTATGTTTTATGTAAAAATATTGAAAGACAACCATTTTTAACTTTAATATTTAAGTAGAATAATTGTTTTCAAAATACAAGACTAGATTCAAATATATTATAACCTGAGAATAACATCCCAATGCACCAGGTGCTTTCTTAAAATGAACAACATCTTTCTTATCTAATATATGGACAAACAACCACAAAAAGAATGATCTTTGATGATTTTTAATAGACAAATAATCTCAAAAGGAAAAATTACCACCTAACTAAAGAACGATCTTTAATGACATATTATTCATGTTATTAATCTTTGCATTATAAATTACTTTAATCTTGTTTTTATGGCATTTGCTGCTTGAGCATTAAATCAACTTCCGATGTATAAATTTTTTGTAATTGAAAGACTGTCAAATGATAAAAACATATTATTAGATTTCCATGTAGTGCCAAATCATATAATTTTTGTTCCTTCTTATAAACAACCAGTAATTTGTGGCATATCAATCATTCTTGCCATAAATTATGCGAAACCAAAATATATGACTTCGGAAATTAAGCTAAATTAGAGTAATCTATTTATGATAAAATTTGAAACTATGCCTTTTATGTCCATACATGCAATCAAATTTATTTAAAACTATATATTTCTCTAACCTGAAATCAAGAGCAACAATCATAGAAAAAATAAAGTGTAATCAGTATCTTGTTCAAAACAAAATTTCCTTCAAGAAAAAATTAACATAACTATTGGATTTTGCACATTTTATCACTGTCGCGGTTAATTTTCCATATCAAAACAGCTTATAAATACTTTGTTCATCACATCTTCAAGCAAACAACACGCAAAGATAGAAAAGGAAATGGCAAGGATAAAAGATGTATTGCACATAGATTTTATTGATTCGAAGCTTGAGAATAATTAGATTAAAGGAACTTTTTTTACAGTTATGTGAGTTCCTGATGTCGAATCGCCCTGGTCAGTATTACAGCTCTGTAAAGATTGTCGAATCGCCTATAGTCGAGAGCAACCGCCTGAAGTTGAGAGCAACGCCCGACGTCAAGAGTGAGCACCTGAAGTCTAGCACGAGAGCGAGCGGCGTAATCGAATCGCCTAGAATTGGAAGTCGGTTTTATTTTATTTTTTAGCAGCGGTTGAATGAAAGCGTTGAGAAGGAATTAGGGCTACGGATGACAGGATGCTCATTTACTATATTTCCCCAACAACATTTAGTTAATTTCAATTTGACTAAATTTTCCAACACAAATGTGTTAGCAATAAAAAAAATGTAAATGTTTATTTTTGGTGACACATTTTTAGCTTAGCAACAGATATTGTTGTGATTAATGTACAACACAAATAAGTGTTGGCAATTGAGAAAAATAAGTGTTACGAAATGGCTATTATGGTGTAGTGTATAAGTGCAGCGATACACTAATAAATGCTATTAAAAGTAGTAACACCTCTAATACTAATAATAATAATAATAATGGAGAAAAGAAATGATGACAATTTTAATGAACCTGATAAGTATTTTTCTAATACCTCAGATCCAAAAATGGAGAGCGGATTACTACTAAGGGGCCTGGACATTTATGTTCCTAGAGATGAATGGTTTGGCCATCTCAAAATGTCAGATTTTCTTGGTTACTCTCTAAAATCATTAGCGTATGCATTCATTCCTTTCCTAAAATCAGTATTTGATTTGACACCAAATGAGTATGACGGTATGGAGAAGTACATCGTCTGCTCAGAGGTGGGCTACCAATTCCTAATGCTCCTCTTCTAGATTCAATCAAATAAGCCATTCCTTTTCCAATGATCAAGGCAACACTTAGCACTCATAATGGACAAAGCTTTCTCAAGTACCCAATTCCTCAACTTATTCAAGGTCTGCGCTAGCATAGATTGTTTTCATTTAACAATTTTATTGATAATGGTAGTTGATATGCTTGATCTATTTTTGGATGATAAGTATGCTTGGAGAAGTGATGAAGAATTTGCAAGAGAGATGTTGGCAGGTGTGAATCCACATATCATCTGTTTTCTCAGGGTATAGTATGAAACCGTGGACTGTAATGATTATACACATTTTCTAAAGAAGATTAACTAAAGTAGTTTAATATTGTCCCCGGAATTTCCTCCATCAAGTACTCTTGATTCTAGCTATTATGGTAATCAAGTTAGTTCGATTACAGCAGCAGATCTAGGAAAAAACTTTAACGGCCTTAGTGTTCAATATGTTAGTTTCCTGGTATTATCTGTAAAGTTCATATTTACTTACATACACGTGTTTATATACTGAAAAACCATAAATTTTCAAGCACTAAAGCAGAAAAGACTCTTTAGTTTGGATCACCATGACGCATTGATACCATACCTAAATAGAATCAATACTACCAAGAACAAAGTTTATGCAACAAGAACTGTTCTATTATTAAATAAGGACAGTACCTTGAAGCCATTAGCTATTGAGCTCAGCCTGCCTCACCTAGATGGAGAACAACATGGATTAACAGGGATTCACCTGAAGTAGAAAAATTGCTTGAAGTCGTGGTCGAAATCGAATCGCCTGAAGCCGAGGCCGATTCGCCTGAAGGAGAGAGGCCGAAATCAAATTGGCTGAAGGAGAAAGTTTCTTTTTTTTACTGGCAGCTGAATGAATAAGCATTGAGAAGTTGGGGATTAGGGCTACAGATGACAAAGGATGCTCATTTACTTTTTTAGCCCAACAACATTCAGCTAATTTGAATTTAACCAGATTTTCCAACGCAAATATGTGTTAGCAATAAAAAAATTATAAATGTGTATTTTCGGTCACACATTTCTTGCTTAGCAATGCTTATTGTTGTGATTAGTCTACAACACAAATAAGTGTTAGCAACTGAAAAAAATAAGTGTTGCGAAATGGCTGTTATGGTGTAGTGTATGTTGGCTCTTCAAATATCATGCTATTTGGATCAGTGGAGCTCATACTATTGATTGATCTTTGGTTCAACGCAACTTGCAAGTTATTTTCCACGGAACCCTTCAAGTAGTTATGTGCCGATCCCTCCATCTTTGGCCATTTGACATGCGATCCCTGGGGTAGGTTCCCTAGGGTCCATATACCTTACTCATAAAATCTCATATGTCTTGGACCTTAAGATCCCAAAATATTGATTGCTGAAGGCAAGAATGTACTTAGTTTCCAACATATGACGATCCCTTCTTAGTGGACTCAAGTATACTAATCCCTTGTTATCTATCAAGTAATGACGATCCCTTTTATAAGCTATGTCGATCCCTTTCTTATGAGTTGAAGTATGCCTTCTCAAGCCAACAAACCATGCCGATCCATCTACCTTCTTCTATGTCGAGCCCTCCTTTTCTTCGACCATACCGACCCCTTTTCTATCCAATCATGGTGATCCATATGGTACTGTCAAGCCATGCCGATCCATCTACCTTCTTCTATGCCGAGCCCTCCTTTGCTTCTACCATGCCGACCCCTTGTCTATCTAATCATGGCGATCCATATGGTACTACCAAGCCATGTCGATCCCTTGCTTGTCCAAGCTAATATCCATATTTCAAGCATCCTGCATCGTTTATCTACCAACTCCATCCTATTCTGGATTCGTATAACCATCTGTACTTTACTTTCGAATCCTACAACCATTGCTTCATGTCGATCCCTTGCTTGTCCAAGCTAATATCCATATTTCAAGCATCTTGCATCATTTATCTACCAACTCCATCTAATTTTGGCTTCGTATAACTATATGAACTTTACTTTCGGGTCCTACAACCAATGCTTCATGGCCATTGTTCTTGATAACAATCGAATCTATCATCTGCAATCAGTCCAATATAGCTGGGTCAGGATACCGTGTAACACTTGCCCCCCAAAGTCGTCTTGTGAGTAACATGACAGCTTTGAATCGAAACAAGTCTAAATTGTCGAAAAGAGGTTCATCTAGCCTCCTGAATGATTGTTATTCCTTTGTCAAATCGTTTTTCCAAGGCATTGAATTCATCGTTGATTGCCATGATGCTTGGTCGATTTCTGATAATATAAATCCAGTGCCATATTCCGTTAACATATATAAATCCAGTTATGAGGTACTTATAAACTTTTTTATTATCTAGTCCAGCCTTGAATTTGAAAGTTTCAGGTTTGATTTCAATTTCTAATGATTCTAAAAAAACTTTTAAAACACTCTCGTGCATATTCACATACACGCTTCCATGTTGGCTCCCGGACGTGTTCGAACGCTCATGGGTCGTTGCCAATTTCTATAATATTGTGTATATTCACGTTTATGACCAAATCTTCACAACCATTTTTTCACCTTTTTTTTAATCATCTACAGGGATCGGCCTTCATTATGCCAATCCATCTTTGTAGCCATTCAAATAGGGATCGGCAGATTTCTATGCCGACCCCTTTCCCTTTATTACTCCTTCAATATTCTTACAGCCGAACCCTCTCCCCCCCACATATATATATAAGCTTTTCATTTCTCCTTTCCTCACTTTTTCCATTTTACTTGCCTTCACACTGGAACTTCCAAATGAACCCAAGCTCTCCAAACTTCATTCTTAAATCCAACCATGACTCCCATTAACCCATAAACTCGCTTTTCCTTCATCTTCGATTCGATAACCCCCAAACACTCGTCCTATCTTAATTCAAACCTCCACATTTCCATATTGGTATGATTTCATAATACCTCTTTTAATTATACGATTAAGTTGTCAGCCCCGAGTTGTTGATGTGTGTATAAGGTTGCGAACGATCTTAGGGTGGTTAATGATAACTGGAACAAAGATTTGGCAGGTTGAGTTAGGCGTAGGAAGAGGAGATAGAACAAGGGTTCGTTGAAGGGTTTTGGTGGATGAAAAGTTAGGAGTAAAGAAACATAGGGGTCAGTATACGACAACATGGCAGTGGTAGGGATCGGCTAGGCAAGGGGTTGGTTGTTTAGTTAAGGAAGGGATCGGTAATTTAGCTGAGGAGAGGGATCGATATAGGGTGGTGGTATAGGGATCGGCATTCACTATTCTGGGATAGGGTTCGGTATAAAGGCTTTTGATGGACGGATCGGTGGTGGTGGTCAAGTTGAGGGATCGGCGTAGGAGCTCTTGGGAAAAGGGTCGGTAATGAACACTAGGGATCGGCATATACCTTATAAATTAATCCAACTTAATTTGTTCAAACGATTACCATTAGTTTGCCTTGCTGACCTTGAACATATGATGACAATGGACAATCTAACATGCATACTTAAACTGTCGAACTTGAGATTGAACAATCAAATTTCAGGGAATTTCAACATGAACTAAGTGACACACCTGCAAATGAACTTAAGTAACAAACTTCATACTTAGATATGCCGACGACCGATCCCAAAGCTTTCATAATCGATCAACCTTCTTGTCAATTGAGACGGTCAGCGATGACGGTCTCTCTGGACAAACTCCCAAGTGTCGTCGTTTTATTTGGTTTTTCTGAATTCAAACTGTTTATATCTATTATATACTGCACTACACTATTTCACACTTAGCACGGGGGGAATAGGTTATTTTTCTAATCTCGATTATCTTCTGAGTATAGCTGATATAGATTCCAGACGCTCGAAGCGTTAAGCGGATATGTCTTCTGATTCGGCGATGCGACACATTGGTTTTGAAGCGAAGTCAAGTTCCGCAACTATATCAGGAAGGCCTTCTCCAAGCCATCATATGGAACAAATCGAAGTTTCTAACCCACAAGTCGATCTTTTCTCCTATATTCTAGTCCTTCCAACGGAAAACATAAGCCCGCTCCTGATGCTATAGAGGGCGCTATTCTTCTAGATAATCTGGTGGATTCACAAGCTTCTCGGATTGGCGAGGCTGCTCTTTGCCAGCTATGTTCCATTCACAAAATTCCGCTTGGGGACGCCTTGGTTCCTTCGAGACAGGATAGGCCTCACTTGCCCCCAATAGGGTACACAACATGCAATAAGTTTATGTGTTGGGCGGATGCGTACCGCCCTTCAATTCGTTTGTCCGAGAAATGCTGAGATATCTCGAGATAGCCCCTACTCAACTTCATCCTAATAGTTATGATTTCATACAGGGAACCTTCTGGTTGTTCATGAATGTTTTATTCCGTCCACCTACTCCTGAAGATATAAGATTTATCTACAACTTCAAACGACGATCGGGAAGCCCTTCTTATGTCTTTCTTGAACCCTCGCCAAATTGCCAAGTTCTGACGGGCGCTTGGAACAAACTCTCACTGTTTAAGCATGAATGGTTTTACGTGCGATGCCCTCCCGGATTTGCAAGATGATGGTTAGAAGGACGTAAGCAATACCTTCACTTATTTCTCAAATTCATCATTCCAAATCATAACTTTTCCTTTGAATCTACTAACATTCGGAGTTCTTTCAGGTGTTCTCCCACGTCCTGAAGGCGTCGATTTTTCAAGAGCCATCGTTGTTCGTTCGTGCTATCCCCATTGAAGACAGAGACATTAAACTCCTTTTAACTGACGAGTTACTATCCTTGTTCGGGCTGTCAGAAGATGGCCGTAGTATCAGACTTCCTGAAAGTGTGGCACTACTAAAGAATGTTGCAGAACAAAGAAGGGATATCGTCAATCCCGTCGTGCCCCAACCGAGGAGACTCGGGACAATACCGAGGAGCGCGAGATTAAGGATTCTCAAGCTAAGAAGCCGGGAGATGTTGATGCAAGCCTTGGGAAAGCGCCAATGGTTGAGCCGTCGCATGTCGGACAATCCCAAACACCCACAAAAAGAAAGAAGAGGTTGGCGTACATGTTTCGTAGAAGAAAAACCACCTCGGACCCAGAATTCATCATTACTTCGGTTGAAGAGGAATCGTCCTCTCCGCACTTGGAAAGTTCGTTAAAAGGATTTTCAAACCTTCAAATTCCGGACGACATCATGTCCTATGACTTTCCGAACATTAACATTGAAGGACTCAACTCTCCCACTAAAAGTGGCGAAGGCATCCGACCTTCTGATAAAGGAGAGAAGACGCCGATGAGCAAGGCTACTGTTACCGGTCTGTTGGGGGGAACACTAGGGCACTCACAACTACATGCACTTCACTATACACTTTTTGTTAATATCTCGTGCGATAATTACTAATACGCTCCCATTTGCTCCTTATAGGTGCAATGTCTCAATCTAGAGCCTTCGACCACCTCAGAAGTTCTTCATCATACCATCGATCTTGCCGGGATTCAGAGTCTACGCGGCACAGGGAGAAGGACGAGGGACGAGATAAGAATTATCATTCAAGGGAATCTTCTTCCTCTTTCAAACAAAAATCCCAGTCCCAAACATCTCGTCAAGGCGAACAATCTAACTTTCCGGCTTAGAGTAGAGATCATCCTTCCTATCGTGGCCCTCATATCGCTGCATCTCACGAGCAACATTCTGGATCCTCGAGCTCTAGACTATCCCACGAAAGATGATCATGCAAACTTCCACTTGCTACCTCTGATCCGCCTTTATCGGCTACTGCTCCCGACGTTTCCATAGCAAAGAAGTTGGCCGAGCTCAAGGCTACTTTTCCAAAGATTTGCTTTGATGGTCTCAAATTCCTTCCTTCCATTCACATAATTCCAGGACATGCCAAGGAAAGTTCTCTCGCATGCGTGAACGATGTATTTGTGCAGCATGAATCATTTATACACTTGGTAGAAAAAGTCTTCCAAGTATCTATTGAGCGACAACATGAGATTGACCGCCTCAAGTTGGAAGCTATACACGACAAGGACATAATCAAGCATCATGATGCTGAGTTGTTAGAATTTAAAACCCAACTTGCTGAAGCGGAGAAGCACGCTAAGGAAACGGTAGAGGCAATAAGCCGTTTGGAAGTTACTAATAAAAAGGAACTTGACGCGGCACTTCATCGTAGCAGGGCACTCGCTTTAGAAAAGGACTCCTTACAAAAGGAGAAGGATGCTCCGGCTCACCGTGTCGAGGAACTCAAAGAACTTCTTAAGAAGAAAAGGGAGGAAAAAATCGGAGCTCAAAAGGAATCGCAGAAGTACTGTGTGGAAGTTGTTGAGGCCAGGAGCCTAAGGGCTAAACTCAACGAGCAATTCTCTAAAATCGAAGTTCTTAAACAAGAAGCTCGAGAAGAGAGCCGAAAAGAGATGATCGAACAGGTTAACTCCCAAGTGGAAGCTGCCATGGAGTCTGGTAGGAATGATATTAAGGACTTATTCGACCCGTTGATTATTGAATACAATGCCAAAGTCTTGATCCATCATGACTTAAGTTTTCTCGGTGAGGGTTATCTCAAATCGCTTGCTGAAGCTTGGGAGCACATTGCCGAGATGAAGAAAAAGGAACTGGGTGAAGACGAGCTCAATGAAGAAGAATTGGTGAGGGAAATTCTTCGTGGAAACGAGCCTTCGAATCTAGCTGCTGCAAAGCTTCGATCCTTCAATGCTTCTGCACCTACTGAAAGAGGAGAGAATATTGCCGGATCTTCGGGGACTGATCCTAAGGCTCCTTTTCCATCCCAAGTAGATGGAACATCAATCTCTCTTGATATGGAGCAGGATCTTGGCTACGATCCGGGCAAGCCTGGCTTCGAATCTAAGATGTTATCCTCCATTTTAGAAGGAAGCACCCCGACAACTAGGAGAGTCAACCAGATGTTGGTATCATGCTATATTCTTCAGTATATGAAAATTTTTTGTTCTTCACGCGCAATGGTTTTTAGTTAATCTCCCTCTTTTAACAAATTTTGCAGATCTTCCGGGCTCCAGTCAAACTCCCAGAAGTGGTGCTGCTACAGAGCAACATGAGAAAACAGCTGAAGACTCGGCTGCTGCTGATGTTCCGGGGCCCGATGCTCAAGTCATCGGTGCCCTTGATGAAGATAAGATCGAGGATCCACTCCCAGCCGACGAGTCTGATGACGTAATAATTACCGGTTCCTCGGAACAAACTGTTAAGACTAGCATGAAGGAGCAGATCGAAAAAGAGGAACTGTTGAAAAAAAAGCTAAGAGTGAGCCCGTCGAGGTGGACACTGGTGATCCTCATCTTGTGCCGTTGCAAATTATTCCACCAGGCGGGTCGATCCCTGGTGAACTTCCTCCTACCTCCACAAGATTTCCAGCCAAAGGAGGCAAAGGTTCCCGAAAGAGAAGCACAAGTGGCTCTACCCCCGAGAAATCCAAAGGAGAAAGAAAGTCAAATAAGTAGTTACTGCTCCAGCTCAATGTACATAATTTGTATAATTGTTTTTCTCTAGTTGTAGCTGTATGGGTATGAATCCTGGTCTTTTGAAATAACTTGTACTGAAACTTCAACATCTGTTATGTAAATAAAAAATTTTGTTTTCTGTTAAGCTTCGTGTGAATTGTTATTTAAATAGTTGAACGATTACTTTTCATTCAATGTACTTGTAATTCGTTGCTTGTAAATTCTGTTAATAATTCACCATCTCCATCCCATGGCCTACAAGTGGTCGTGGCCTCGAGTCATATCAAACACCATGCTTGGGCCTTAGTGTTACACTATCGGATTCAGTGCTTTTTTGAATAAATGTGCTTCTGCCCCTGGCATTGATTTGGCGAGGCCAGAAGTTGGACGGTCGAATTCCATCCTTAACGAGTTTATACTCCTTTTGTTGATTTCAGGCCAGAGTTTGTGGGATAGAGAACGGTCGAAATCCACTCATCTATTCATTCATGTTTATTTATACACTTTGGGGATAAGGTTCAGTTGATGGGTGGTCGGTTCGCACCCAATTTAGGTTTACACTCCAGTCTGCACTCTGGGGACTTAGAGTTGTTTCGTGGGTGGTTGGTCTCCACCCGATTTACATTATACTCCAGTCTGCACTTTGGGGACTTAGAGTTGTTTCGTGGGCGGTCGGTCTCCACCCGATTTATGTTTATACTCTAGTCCGCACTCTGGGGACCTAGAGTTATTTCTCGGGCGGTCGGTCTCCACCCGGTTTATGTTTATACTCTAGTTCACACTATGGGGACTTAGAGTTATTTCGCGGGCGGTCGGTCTCCACCCGATTTACGTTTATACTCCAGTCTACACTCTGGTGACTTAGAGTTATTTTTCTGGCGGTCGGTCTCCACCCGATTTATGTTTTATATTCCAGTGCGCACTCTTGGGACTTAGAGTTATTTTGGAGAGCAATCAGGTCCTACTCTTTTTGGTTGATTAGTTTGCCCTCCAAAATTTGGGGTTTTGGTTTAGCGATCGGTCGTATCTCGATCGCTTTGATTTTATTTCAGCCCCAAAGTCTGGGCAGGAATTTTTTCAATCTCCAGATTATCAGCCACATTCTTTTCTTATTGTGTATCCCATTCTTTGGATTATGAATGGGAATTGTTAGACGAACAAGTTAATTGAGCTCATCTTGTTTGATCCCATCGAGAGTTATCACGATTGATTGATTTCAAACTCTGGGAGCCTGTTCATACACATCAATATCAATCAGTTTCGCTATGTAATTAGTATACAATGCAATAGCAAACATAAATACAGAGGAAGCCTGAAACCTTATTCATTAAATGGAAAGGAACAAAATAAACTATCTTATTACATATTTAGAAAAAATGCTAAAGCAAACTCTAAAAGTAAATAAAACTGAAATGTAAAGGAAATAAACTAAGTGAAATAGCGTCATAAATGTTCGCTATTCCACGCTCTTGGAAGTATAATGCCATCGACAGTCGCTGGCTTGAAAGTTCCTTCTCCAAGCCTTTGTTCAATGATATATGGTCCTTCCCAAATTGGATTCATGTGTGACGAGGTACGAAAACCCCATTTCAGGACGAGATCGCCAATTTTGAAGGTCCTCGGTCGCACTTTAGTGTTATAATACCGGGTGACTCAATGTCGGTGTGCAGCTGCCCTTAGATCTGCTTCTTCGTGCTTCTCATCTATAAAGTCCAGAGATTCCAAATGGAGATCTATATTTGTTTTTGGATCATAGTAAGTCACTCGATGAGAAGGGACTTCAAGTTCAATAGGAATAACGGCTTCGGAACCGTAGGCTAGAGCGAATGGAGTATGGCCAGTCGCGGACTTATGAGTTGTCCTATAAGCCTAAAGTGTCGTAGGGAGTTCATTCACCCACTTGCCTCTAGACTTCTCTAAACGCTTCTTCGGAGTAGACTTGATGATTTTATTTATAGCTTCAATCTACCCATTTGCCCGAGGGTGAGCGACCGTTGCAAACCTCTTTTCAATACGATATCTTTGGAAAAAGTATTTAAATTCACCATTATCAAATTGAGTCCCATTATCTGTTACGATAGTTCGTGGAAGACCAAATCGACATATGATGTTTCGAACAATAAAGTTGATTACTTTTTTGGTCGTGATCGTAGCTTAAGGTTTCACCTCGGCCCATTTGGTGAAGTAATCAACTGCAACAATAGCGTACTTCATACCACATTTAAAGATCGGTAAAGAACCGATAATGTCTATGCCCCACATAGCGAACGACCATGGGCTAACCGTTTGTGTGATTTCTGTTGGCGCAGCTCTTGGGAATTTTTCATATATTTGGCATTTATCACATCGTCTTACATAATCAGTGGCGACTCAATTTACGGTTGGCCAATAACACCCATAACGGAGTATTTTCTTTGCCAGAGTTTGCCCCCCAGTGTAATCGTCGCATTCTCCTTCATGAACTTCTTTTAGAACACGCTTTATCTCATCACAAGCGATGCATCAGAGTAGGGGGCTGAGAAACCTATCCTGTACATAATTACTTCTTGCATAATATACCGTGAAGCTTTGCGAAGGACTTGTCGCTTTTCTTTTCTTTTTTCAGGCAAGATTCCATGCAGTAAATAGTCTTTAAATGGAGTCATCCATGATTCCCTTTCAAATTCTGCCTCTAGTGTTTGATCGATTTTCATCATATTTATACTTGGGGTGTCCAATACTTGGACCGAAACAAAGCCCATTTGCTACGCATCGCCGATACTAGCAAACTTTGCCAACGAATCAGCATCTTTGTCTTGGTCATGGGGAATATGTGAAATGTCATAGTATTCAAATTTTGTCAACAACTCCTGAACTCGGGTAAGATATGGGGCAAGCCGTTGTCCCTTAGCCTGATAGTCTCCCCTAATTTATACACCACCAATTGCGAATCGCAAAAGATTTCAAGAGATTTAACTCCAAGTTCTCTAGCGAGTTTAAATCCAGCAACTAAAGATTCAAACTTAGCCTCGTTGTTTGTCGATGAGAAATCAATCTTCAAAGCATAACAAATTGACCGGTTTTCAAGGGTTACAAGCACAATTCAAGCTCCAGAACAATGATCATTAGACGCTCCATCGGTCTATAATTTCCATCGTACAATAGGGATTTCACTACCTTCTGGAAGATCATATTGCACAGTAAACTCTGCTATAAAATCCGCCAATGCCATACCTTAGATAGCTCTTCGAGGGAGATATGTAATGTCGAATTGGATGAGCTCAATATTCCATTTGAGTAACCTTCCAGACGTCTCAGGTTGCTGTAGGACCTATTGTAACGGCTAGTCGGTGTAAATATTGATCGGATGTGCTAGAACTACGGGCGAAGCTTCCGTGATGCAATTAGTAAGCATAACGCCAATTTCTCTATTCTTGGATAATTCTTTTATGCTCCTGTTAATCGTTTACTGACGTAATACACCGGCCTCTGAATCTGATTCTCCTCGCAAACTAAGGCGACGCTCATAGCGAGTGCTGATACAACCAAATAAATGTACAACTCCTCATGATCTACTGGCTTTGACAAGATATGGGTTCTCTCTAAATGATTCACCAGAGCTTGAAACACGTCTTTACAATCCCGCGTCCACTTGAAGTTTCTTTTTCCCTTCTTAATCAAATCAAAGAAAGGAATACATTTTTTGGTTGCTCTGAAGATAAATCGACTTAAGGCGGCAACCTTCCCATTCAGACTCTGCCCATGTTCAATATTTCTTGGCCCTTGGATATCTCGAATAGCCTGAATCATCTCGAGATTAGCTTCTATGCCACGAGCATTGACAATAAAGCCCAAGAATTTTCCTGATACAACACCAGATGAACATTTCAAAGGATTGATTTTCACCTTGTAATATTGGAGGATGTCAAACATTTCTGCCAAGTCCCTAATGTGGTCGCTTGATCGTCGTGACTTCACGAGCATATCATTCACATAAACTTCCATTGTTTTTCCAATCTGATATTTAAACATCTTGTTAACTAAGCGCTGATAGGTTGCTCTGGCATTCTTCAATCCAAACGGCATTACTAAGTAACAATACAATCCAACATCCGTAATAAAACTAGTATGCTCCTGATCTGGGATGTGCATAGGCATTTGGTTATATCCCAAGTACGCATCCATAAAAGATAACAATCCGTGTCTTACGGTTGAATCAACTAGCTGGTCAATCCTTGGAAGGGGAAAACTGTCTTTTGGACAGGCTTTGTTCAAATCTGCATAATCAATGCACTTTCTCCATTTTCCATTGGCCTTCTTCATGAGTAAGGGATTAGATATCCATTTAGGATAGAGGGCGTCGCGGGTAAACTCGTTGACTTTTAGTTTATCCACCTCCTCTTTAAGAGCGACAGATCTCTCCGAATCCATGCCTCGTCTTTTTTGCTTCACCAGAACATACTTTGGGTCAATATTCAATGCATGGCTCACAATGGTAGGTGAGATTCCACACATGTCGGAGTGAGTCCAAGCGAATACATCTAGATTCGCTTGGAGAAAACCAGCGAGTTCTTTCATCATCGAGGGGCTGAGCTGTGACCCAATCTTTAGGATTCATGATGGGTCGTCGTGGCTGACCGTGATATCAATCGTTAGCTCAACTGGTGCAGCCTTGGTCTCTTTGAGCTCCTCTTCGTCATCTCTTGGATCTGTATCTCTATAGAACCGACTGTGGTGCTTGAGCCAAGGCTCAGGAGCTGGTTGTCAATCTTCGGTAGCTTGGATGCGGACAATCTTATCCATACCCTTTGCTTTTTCTTTGCACCGAGCTTCCCTTAACTCAACTACATAACAGGAACGTCCAGTCGCCTGATCGCCATGAACAACTCCTACACCATTATCCATCGGAAACTTCAAAGTTAAACACCATGGGGAAAGAGCTACCCAGAATTCAGCCAGGGCCAATCAGCCCAGAAAAACATTATACGGAGTGTCAACATCCAAAACAATAAATGGCAAGATTCGCACTCTCCTTCGTTCATCATCTCCCAATTCGACCGGTAATTCCACATAACCAACAGCATCGGTCACAATGCCATTAAAACTATGAATACGAGCTTTAGATGGTTTTAAGTCTTTGGTTTCCATTCTCATATGATCATATGCCTTTTTAAAGATTATATTCATTGAGCTTCCACAATCAATTAAAATCCTTGTCACCAATGCAGGACCAATCATAGCTGAAATGACCATCAGGTCAATTGTTGAGGGCTTTACTTTTCTGCATCCCTACTTCTGAATATAATATCATCCGCCATTGTGCGTTGTTGTTTCGCCGAAGCTCCATCTTCTGTAGTCGAACAACATTCAAAATCTACATGCCTGATAGCGCTAGCATAGCGCTCCATTTCTTACCAACTCCTATCCGCCGGGTGTAGTCCTCCGACTATCGTATTTATCACCAGTCTTCCAATAGTCCACGCAGGCTCCTCAACCCTACGCGGAGCTTGTCCTCGGTTGGGGTTAGAAGTTCCCGGCCCGCCATCCTACAGGGCTTTCACAAACTGTTATAGCTTCTTTTCCCGAATCAATTTTTCTATAACATCCTGAAGATGCCTACATTCATTTGTATTGTGCCCATAGCACTCGTGAAACCGACAATATTTCCCGGTCTACTTTTGTCTCTCTGATGACTCTTTTGGAGGCGGCTTCCTATACTTCATGGTATTGCAAGTGGATAGATAAATATTCTCCAGGGATGTGTTTAGCGACGTGTAGTTATCATACATTAGAATCCTAGGCTTTAGTCTCCCAGAATCCCTCTTTCGTTCTCGATTCCTAGCTCCATTTCTCTTTTGTTGATTCGGCTTATTCTAAACATTCACTTGGATTTTCTCGGAATTGTCATCAGACTGCTTTATTGCAATATTTCTTTGTACTGCTTCTCTACTCGATCCCATAACATTCTTTTTCCTAGAGGACCTGGCCTCCTCCTTCCTAAGAAATCGAGCTGCCTTTGAATAGAAACGCTCCAATGTGGCAGGCGGTTTTCCAGCTAGCCAATCACCAAACTCGGATTCTGGATCAATCCCACTCGTCACGGCCATAGTATAGAATGATCATTTGGATTACTGACCTCCGTGGTGGTGGTATGAAATCTCTCCAAATAATCCTTCAGTTTCCCTTGGAGCATGGATCACGCTGGAAAGGGACATCACGTCTTTAGGACGAGTCACGTGCATTTGGAATTGCTCCACAAACTTGGTTGCCAACTCATCGAATCTAAAAATTGATCACGGGGGAAGTCTCTTGAACCACATCGTCGTTATTCTAGAAAGGGTCATGGGAAAGCATCTGCACTTGGTTGCATCATTAGCTCTCGCAGAATCCATCAGCCATCGTATATCATAATATGCTGCTTGGGGTCGGTTTTTCCCTCGTAGGCAGTCATTAATGGCATGTTGAACCTTCTCGAATATTCCGCATGCAGAACATTGTCAGTAAACGGGGTATGGCTTCTCGATATTCCACTATCATCATTAATCAAGCCTTGGTTCTCTCTTACCAACTGTCTGATCATTGCTGATAAGTCCGGCGTCTGGATGGGTGGTGTGAAGCGGTGGTCGCACTCCACCTCACGTGAATGGTCCGGTCGATGTCTACGAGTCGTTTCACGCCTTCTTGGTTCACCATCCTCTTGACGTGCACCTTGAACATTTTACTCATCGTTATTCCAGAGGGGTACCTAGTCAGCATTCAATCGAACTCCACTATCCAAGCTTCCAGGAAAAACTCCAGCACAATTCCCCAAGTGTAATGGGGGAATCCCTTCTTTGGAGGAGGGATTGTTACCGATCCCTAGGTAGGGATCGGCACCGATCGGTCTTGGCAGACTATATTGGTCTACCAAGCGGCGCTCCGATGTTTCTTCATGATCTCCTTTGACCCTATGACGCCTATACCTATGGTATTCATCCGATGGCCTTCCCATGCTATTGCCGAGTAATCTGGTTCATCAGGCTAATATAATCAAAATTTACTGATTTAGTTGCCGACGGCTTTCCATCAACTCTCTCATTAGATTATGAAATTCAGCTTTGGTTATAGAATCAGCAGGGTTCTGAACCCCGACTAGATCAACGTTCAAATTTGTAGGTTGATTTCTCGGGTCTCCTTATTGAATGCTTGTAGTCTCATTTTGTAACATCCCCCTACTTGGAGGTCCAAAACTAACGGCTACGGATGCTGTAGTCATCCATAGTTATTAATCCTCGGCGACCAAATACAGCGGTGTTAGATTCATTGATACATAGAAACACATGAATATGGAAAAAAAATAAACTTAAAAAAAAAAATCACATTTCACATCAAAGTTTTTCCAATTCATCACATAATCCCATATTCGCAAATCACGTTTAGAAAAATATATTTATTACAACATACGCCAAGAGCGACATATGAAGATGCCCTTTGGATGATCAGAGTATATACATGCAATATGAAAACTTTGCCATTACAAACAACACAGCGGAATCAAAAGAAAAGAGAACTCTAAATAGCTATCATGCCTCCTACACGTCTACGGAAGCTTATTCGTCTTAAGAGATACCTGAAAACCTCAACTCTCAAACTACTCAAAATCAATTGAGTACCCGAGAGTTTAAGGGGAAAACATAAACTTCCAGTCAGACATAAAGCCTGGTATGAATAATAATCTACCATCTCAAATCATTTAGATATCTGTGAGACCACATCGCTTAGCGGAATGGGTTTCCCCTCACTAGTATCTCAAAACCTTTATAAAACCATATACTGTGCTCTTGCATCCACAATGGTTAAAACAATTCAAAATAGTATAATATGATGATATGCAAAACAAATAAATCAATTATGGATTACCCATCCCCATTCATTTTAGACTATCTGTCTCAATTATAGTTTCTAGTATTACTATTAACCTGTTAGTTTTCATGGGCTGACTAATAACCAGTTAAACATTTAAGGACTCCCTGTCCAATTACAGAGTTTTCATGGGATCACTAAGAATCTATTGGTAACTCCAATATTTTACTCTTATCCTAGTTTCATGGGTTGACTAGCAACCTACTGATGACTCCAACATCCTTTCTTCTTTCCCTAGTTTTTAGGGGCTGACTAGGAATCTATTGACATCTGTCAATATCTCAATTTGGATATAGTTTTCATGGGCTAACTAAAAACATACTGGCCCCTGCCAGTATCCTATCATAGTTTTCATGGGCTTACTATGAACCTGTCTTTCTGACACCTTCCTTTATACATAGTTTTCATGGGCTAACTAGAACCTATTGGCCCCTACCAATAACACAGTTTTCATGGGCTTGCTGAGAACTTATTGGCCCCTGCCAATATCTTTCTCTTATATTATAGCATCCTATATTCTGGTCTTCCAAACCTCTTGGATGCAATTCTACTCCTTCAGGAGTTTAATCAATTTATATTCACTACTGGATTAACCTAACTGGTTCTTCTGCCCTTTATTCCCAAAATTCAGTTATGGGTCCATTACAAAGTGAATATATTTATATTTGAAGAAGCAAACATAACAACATAGCAATACAGCTCTTGTGGGTTTAATATAAAACATGGTTAATCCTTTTAACCTATTTCTTTATCAAAGAAAGCTTCTTCTTAAAACCATTACAAAAATCATTTAATTTAGCCATGGGTTTACCTTTTTAAAAATGAGTTTGGGTTATAAAACCATTCGATACCTTCGAAACCTAGCTTTCGACTTCAAAGGATGACCTCCTTCGAAAGCATTAAATTTCATCTTCAAAACATTAAGCTCCTGCCTTTAATACTTTCAAACCTTCCTTTCGAAACCTTTTGATTGTAGTAAAGTATTAATATTTAACCTTTAGAAGCTTAGCTTTGAAACCAGATGAAAGTAACCCCTTTCGACACCAATGGAAGTAACCCTTCCGAAATCATTGAAAGTCCCCCTTTCGAAAGCATTGGGTTTATACTTAAGACATTATTTGGGTCAAAGTGAATATAGGCAAAAGCATCTCTTTCGAAACCATTCTTTATCATATAAAAATATTGGGGAAACATAATGGCGTCGACACCATCTCTTTTGAAAACATAAAACATCTGGGTAAAGCAATGGAAGGTTGACGTCGAAACCACTTTCGAAACCATTGCCTTCGATACCCCTAACTATTTTCAAAAGCTGCAGGAAGTGACTTAAACTTACAAAAAAAGTACTCTTTCGGCACCATTGATATCTTCAACACCATCGAAAGGTTATAAAAAGGCAGCATAGTTTCGACTAGGTCGAAACCCCTTCTTTCAAAACAATCTTTCATAAGTAAAGGAACCCAGTCGAAAGCAATAATAAGTTAATGGCAACCCTTTCGAAACCGTTTAAAAGCTCTTTTGAAACCATATGCTTCGACTCCGTCGAAGGCTAAAACAAAAAAAATGCAGGCACTTTTCTTTTAAAAACAAAACCAAGGTTTCGACTCCTTCGGAAGCTATGCTTTCGACACCGTACATTCCGCCTTCCTCCAATCCACTGTGTACCATCCTTGTGATACCTTGTGTATTGGTTTCGGCATAGTAGGTTTCGACTAAGATAAAGGCGGAAGATTCCGTGTCGAAAGGTGCTTTCCTAAGTAGGTAGAATCAATTTTCTGAGTAAACCTGGTTTAGTCCATCTTAAAGTAAACTTTTCTCTAACTAACCTGCCATGTGTCAACACCAGATTGGTTGCCTTAACTTTTTCAAATTCTTTTCTAAAAATAACTTCTGCTAATTTAGATATAAACCATAGTTAAGTTAATCGAATAAGCCCTTCCATTAAGCAAAACCAATTTTGCAAAGAAGTCCCTCTTCTAAAATAATTTAATTTGCATAGCAAATCACTTTGGAAAAATCCCTAAAAGTTCAAGAAATTCACTTTAATCATGTTATCTAATATATCAAAATTCCAGACCCAAATTCTCAATATATTTTCCAAAGTAAATTTATAAACCCAAAAAACCATATTTTCCTTTAAAAATTCATAATAATCTTTCCATAGCTTGGAAAATTATCAAAATTAAAACCCAACTCCAAAATTATGTTTCTCATAACATAAAATTTTCCCATGGTATTTAAACGTCACTAAATCTTGGTTTTACCCTAGAACCGTGCTTATCCTCTTTTAAACAATCTTGTTTAAACCATATAAATTTTAAATCAAGCATATCATTATCCAATATATCCTAAAAACAAATTTACCATTAAATCTGAAAATATATGATTTAAAACAAAATAGAGATGGAATTATCATTCACCTTGATCTAGATAAGGAGAATGGATTGAGATTAATTTCCCCTAAGCTTGATTCTCTAGCTTTTAATTTGAATTCTTCCTATTAATGACCAACCTCTTCCTTGCATTTTAGTTTTCAAAATGACGTGAATGGAAAGAAAAAGGTAGGAGAGAAAGTAAATATGGGTAAGGGTTATGGGCGGTAATTTAATTAATCAAAAACCCATTCTTAAGCTCATTAATTATTATATTAGGCTCGGTCTTAATTGAATTAATCGCAATCCCCTTGTCACTTAACATTTTCATTATTCTATTTAATTTATCTAATTAAATCTCCTAAATAATGGTATCAAAAATAAGGGGTGTTACAGGCTCCCATCCTTAAAGAATTTCGTCCACGAAATTCAGTAAGGACTAAATACTAAACATAGCAATCATCTGTAATGACTCCTAACTACCATACTAGTCGACCTAACTAGGAATTATCTATATAAATATAATATAGACACACCCTTAAAGTAGATCAGGATAAGTATCTCGAATCCTGTCCTCTGTCTCCTAAATACAGTCCTTCTCGTTGTCGCTCCACTGAACTTTCACCAACCTGACTGTCTTGTTCCTCAATCTTTTCTCATCTCTCACAACAACCCGAACTGGTTGTCTAACAAAAGTCAAATTAGGCTCTACTAGTAGATCTTCCAACCCGGTCGATGGAATAGTAGCCTCTGGATTATGCACATACTTGCGGAGATGAGATACATGAAATACATTATGGACACCTGCCATACTTCTTGGCAACTCAACTCTGTATGCGAGCTTTCCATTCCTCTCTATAATCTATGTTGATCCAAAAAATGGACCAACACCCTGGTTTGAATTTGAAAGCACCAGCACTGTTCTGATAGAGCAATATCACAAGTAACATATATAGAAAAAGAACAGTAGAAGAAAGTAGACAGAGAGTTTTTATAATGGTTTGGCTGTTAACGAAGCCTACGTCCACTTTATAGTTTTATTATAGACTGAATGCTATTACAATAGATGTTTGATTACAAGGCTTTGATTTTTTTCTAGCTAGATTGAATCTCCAAGGTTGAAATCCATTTGAGAATCGTAGTGTATTCCTTTGGAGATTGTTGTGTGGGAGATGGAGAGTGAAGAATAATTCCAACAGAGCTTCAACAACCAGTCCGAAGAAGATCCAGTTTATGTTGCAGGTAGGATGGTATTTATATGGGTCGAAGAGCTTCTGGGCCAGGCCACTCCATTGTCAGCTCGTAGGTAGGTAGGAAACGACCCTGGGAAAGTTTGGCTTGCAAAACGAGGCAAAGCCATGGGTCGCTGGCGACCCGTAGACTTGTCTCGTTTTGCGAGCCAAGGTCTTGGCCTCTTTTCGAAGTATTCTTTGGCTATCTTGTTGGAAGGTTTACGGAGAGGTATGGGTTGCTGATGTTCCAAGCACTTTGGATTTTTCTGGAGTTTGGAAGTGGAGATGTTTCCATAGTCTTTTATCGTAGTTGTTTCACTTCAGTGGAAATTCACTAGCTGTTTGCATTTAGCTACTAATTGAACTAAAAGAATGCTGATCTCTCGGCTTCGTTGATCCCAATCGTCATCTTAGTCGTATAGCTTGGCCTTGTTGAACCCTTGCCTTAGCTTTTCTGGTTAAGTCCTGAACCATCCTGTCTACACAAGGTTGTTCTGTTTTCTATTGGTTTCTGCTGGGTTAAAAACCCGGATAACATTTGCCCCATATAGTACGTCTTTGTTGTAAACAAGGCGTGCTCTGGAAGTTATCACTCTCAATATCCATCTGCTGATCTCCAAGTGATTGCATTAGAGCTTTATGAATTCGTTAACCTAATGTCGTTTGTCGTCTTTCTTTGGTTCTAACTACTATTAGTTGCCACAACGTATTATATTTCTGACCGTAGTTTCACAGCATGTCTCGGAATGATGAACAGTTGCAAAAGATCGAGTTCGAGAAGAATAGGTGAAGTTTCTTTTCCTTTTTCTCCCTTCTCTTCTTTTATATTTTTTTATTTTTTTGGGTCACTAGCGATCCATGTGGGATGGGTCGCTGGCGACCTAACTGCATAGAAATTTTTTTAACGTTAAATAGTTAGGTCGGGTCGTTAGCGACCCTATTACTTAGCAAAATTTTTTGCTTTTCTTCTTGCCTATTAATACTACTCGAGCCCACCAGGCCATTCACTCGACCCGAACCATTTTACTCCTTCACGCGATCAATCTTTTCTGCGATTCGACTTCAGGCGATCCAAGCATCATCTCGACCCGATTCATCACTTCACTCGAATCCATCCGCTGTTGATTCCCCCAAGCACTCTCCCATTTCATGAAACCCTAGTCATCCCATCATCTTGTTTGAATCCAAGCCCTAGCTCGCTTTCGAACTGCAGCCGACCTTACCTTGTTGCCGACCTGAGGTTAGCCCACCACCGATCCATTCCATAGCTTGCCAAGTTTGATCTTTGATTCCTTCTATGCCTTAGAAATCCATTTGAGTTGGGTTTGCTTAGCTGATTTACTAATTACCGCCTTCGTGTGATGACTAGTGTCCATTTGCAACATTGATTACAAGAAGTTCGAGTTGATTGCGGTTTAAAGGAGGAAGGTAGTAAATTGAATCTTGAGTTGTCTCCCGGGACGACATTCGGGTTTTGGCCCAATGCTTGACACGTTTTGCTATATTCATCTTTTAGACCAGAATTGACTTGTGTCCAGCTACAAGGCTGTTATTGTACACCACATCGCCAGTCGATCATGATTCTTTTTTAGAGTTTGGACTTATCTTGCTTGCTTGTTGCATGCCCGATGTTCCTTTAGTGAGAAGAGCTTTCCGCGTCGCTTTAGACAACGGATCCGTTATCGATCATGGATCGGTAACGGGTAAGTGAAGTAGAAACAAAAGTAAAAGAAATGAAGTGATACAGGAAGTTCTTTTCTTCTTCCACTGCGAGCGAAATATCTACATAGGATAAGGAATTTTCAGTGTTTCGAGCACCTGTTTTTTCCCATATAGATAGCACACTGCACCTACCCCAGTTCGCACTTGAAATCCGACATGCTGATTACAAGTTAATGTTTCTTCGGAATTCAAGTGTGGCAAGGGAAGCCATTAATTTAGGATAGATATACCTGACCGTTCTCGAACGCGAGTTCTGTTATATAAAATGAAGCATCCATCCATGCGTCATAAATAAAGTGGGCGAAGCCCGTCGCTCTCCAAATCTGAATCATCATCCACCTCGCAGGCTCAGTACGGTCATTTAGTTCTGGTTGGGTCAATCGTGGACCGCACGCCTCCCAACTTTCAAGTCCTGCTTAATCCACCTGAAAGAGTGTCGTCGGTGGTTTCCGCCAAGGTTCTTCATAATATATGTACGCAGCATGGAATTCCCGAAGAGGATGTGCGTCTGTCGGCGAAAGACGAATTCGCTGATATTCCCCCTTTGGGGTACACTGATTTCCATCGATACATGTGCCAGAACGGAGCCGTGCCTCCCTTTAATGATTTTCTGCATGAGACTCTCTCGAATTTGGGTATTGCACCATTCCAGCTTCATCTGAATGGCTACACCATCCTTACTTGCTTGCATGTCCTTTTCATGCGGACGTTCAATCATGCTCCATGTTTTGATGAGTTGCAGTATTTTTCGACGTTCAAGAGAAGAGATGACTGTCCCTCTTTGATTATAATTGAGGCCCAGAGGAATCGAAAGATCATCCTATGCTTGCAAAGCAACTTATCACAGTTCAAGACGCAATACTTTTTTGTTAGATGCCCCGAGGGATTCAAGCATCGGTGGACGACAGGGGGTAAGCTTCTCTTATCCGTTTATCGAGCTCCGAGGCGTTGTAATGGAGTTTCTTACTAATTATACATCTCTTGCAGTTATCCCAAGGTCGAATAGAGATGTGATCTTATGAAGTTTACCAAACTTTAAAGGCTATTGACGCCGAGGAGAGGTGCGTTAAAGTTCTACCGACTGATGAGAATTTGCGTCGATACGGACTATTGGCTCTGGGTAGATCCACCGTTCAGATTGAAACTCCCTCTCCTAGCGGATCTAGGGTTCACACAAGATCCACTACTTCATCCCACAGTTTCGAGGAAGGTCAAGAGAGAGGTAGCCCGTCCAAAGGATTACTCGGTGAGACCCGTGAGGAGGAAGACGTTGCTGCGAATGGACTAAGCAGTTCAAATAGAATGCCTCCAATCTCGGAGGAAGCAAAAGACGAATTCACGCATAGAGAAGGAAAAGTCGCGCTGGACTTAGAGAAAGAGGAAGGAGAATTCGAGAGTAGCAGTGACGAGTCTACCGCTAGTGATTACTTCTCGTTAAAATCTGAGGGTGAAGACTCGGAGTCTTGCGATGAGACTCCGGGAATGAGTCCTGATCTCCCGAGTCCACCTCCTTCCGATGCAAGTGGCAAAGGCAAAGTCTCCGAAACTGGAAGACATCAAGATTCTCTGAGTAAGGATGCGAGAACGGGGTTTGGAGATTTCAGCGATGTTTTTGTCGACTTCGATGAGCTCATGAAAGGGGACGTTAAATTTGACACGACGCCTTCCTGTTCGGGTGATATTGCGCCAACAGTTAGCTTGGTCCCGCCTATAATAACCGAAGTCATTCCAATCCCACTTATGACAGCAGTTCATTCTGGTTCGTGACGACGTCTTAGGCCCATATTAGAAACACACAACACGTTGCACTAGGATTACACATATTTCCATTCATTCACATATTTGGTTAGCTTATGTCATGGTTCTAACGCCTTTTATGTATGCCTCATTCCAAGTATGACGAGTGGACGAGGCTTTTACGATGACTTCGAAGACCATACCGATTCATAGTGGTACTCCAAGCGCTCCTCCAACCGCCATCAAGTTCGATAGACGGAAGAAGAGTACGTGCGGAGGAAAGAACTCGAAGCTGAAACCCGTTGCCAAGACGAGAGAGATCAGGCTCGTTCATATAAAGGTGTGTATGAGAAAAGAAGATCTCTTGAGGAAAGAGATGAACAGACAAAGAAGTCAAAGTTTGATTATTGCCCCCCCCCCCCTTTTAGAGCTTGCTTCAAAACACTCTTTTGTGGGCCACGAAACTCCTATCACTTCCGCCCCAATTTTGCCCCCAGCTCATATTTCATCCTCTTGCCTCGTTACTGCCACTCCTGGTGCCTCTCACCTCCGTCGGAGGCCTGCCTACGTTCTTCCTTCGGGCCCCCTAAGCTTGAGGCAGCGCTTCCAGATTGGTTTTTAAAGGGGGTCAAGTTCGACCTAGATCTCCTCTCTGTCCATAGGGATTCTTTCATGTCGCATCTCCAAGCTATCCAGAACGACCTAGAATAGGTCGAGAGATGGGAGAAGCTCTGGAAGCAGCTAGTGGATATAAACAGAAATGATTATTAGGAGATCCTTTCCTTTGAATCCGAGAAAGACGATTTTGAGAAGGCGTTGGTCGATCGCGACGCTAAAATAAAATAGTTGGAGGAATAGAAGGAGGCCGCGCTTCGTGAAAATAGGAGAACCACCGGTCTGATGAAGGAGTTGAAAGAGGCACATGAAAAGGTTGAGATCGTTTGGAGGGATGAGATTAAAAAGACTCATGTTGAGGTGGCTAAACTGAAAGAAGAAGTGGTCGCTTGTAATGCCATCATCGAAGCCCAGAGGAAAACTATAGCCGACCACGATCCAATTGTTGAGGGGCACAACAAAAATATCTCCGACCAAGCCGAGACCATTGCCAAGCTACAGGCTTAGGTCGCGCAGCTCAGTGCCAACAAGGCTGCCGCTGAAGTTGAGAAGGCTGCGGTGAAGGCGGATTACTTGGACCTCCAACATGCCTTTGACGGGAAGATGGAGAAGTTGGATGCGATAATTCTGAACTTTTATGTTAACTCTTTGTTGCATCAAGGGAGCCTCAGTTATCTTGGCCTGAAGTATCCGCGCACTCCTGCCCGTGTTTGAGAGGAAATCTTGTCTTGCTTTGCTGAGAGCGGCGATGTTTATCTAAATCATGAGTTGCGAGACGCTTATCTTAACGATGAATCCAAGAAAGCGCTACTCGAGGGCTAGGAGATCCTCCGAGTTGAATGAGAGAAGGAGGCCACCGATGCTGTCTCGATAACCGCCACTAACATGCTTACTAAGCCTTCTATCTCCGGCATGGGCGAACCATCAGAGAAGCTCCACGACCAGCCAACGAGTTCAGGACTTGATATTATTCC
Organism: Allium fistulosum; assembly: GCA_030737815.1. Classification (NCBI taxonomy): domain Eukaryota; kingdom Viridiplantae; phylum Streptophyta; class Magnoliopsida; order Asparagales; family Amaryllidaceae; genus Allium; species Allium fistulosum. The sequence goes on from CM060908.1 coordinate 785,616,525, forward strand.
TCATGTGGTAGAGCCCTCAAAAGAAGGCAAAAGTGGTGAGTTCGAGGTCGCCATTCATGATCGTTACTCTGGTGCAGGTAACGTCCATGCTTCTCCCAAATTTGGGAGCTTCCAACTTACGTCGCAAGAGCAAGAGGAGTTTAATGCTTTCATTTTTGATCTTATAGATTCATCCACTTTTCCTGTAGATGTGCCAGCTACTTCGACACCCGTGCCTGTTGCCATTTTCACATCTTCTACGGTTGTATCTGTTCCTGCTCCTGTTCCCACATCCACGTGTAGCTCGCAACCAGAGCTAGAAGCCGAGAAGATAGCTACGCTCCACGGCTTGGATGACCCTTCGGTGTCTTTGGAAGCTGATATAACTACAGTAGAAGCCAAGGAGCGAAATGCAGATGGAGCAGCTACAGAAGACTCAACACGATTTGAATGCCATTAAGAAGGAAAAGGTGGAGGTAATCAAGGCTTGGAAGAGTTCCCGAAAATTGAGAAAGCGCAAAGGGAAGGGAGGCTCTTCTGAGAAAGTCGCGGAGGAAGAGGAGAACGTTGCCACCGAAGTGTTCGTTGATGTTACTGGCAACGACACTTCTCCTGAAAAGAAGTAGAAACTACCAACCAAAGGTGGAAAGGGTAGCGGTGGCAAGAAGCGTTGAGCGGCCAGTGTGAGGATGGGCTTGATTTTGGCTTACAGCTTGCAGGAAGACTAACTTGATTTTATTTCTTTTTGATTCATTCCATTTAAGTACAGAGTCTGCACTTTTTGTCCTTACTATAGAGTCTATATTTTCTTTTTCGTTGGTCGTTGTTGTGTGGTACGACCCCCCACATTTTGACCCTCTGTGAAAAAAATTATAAGCAATACAATGATATTTTAACTGTACTTTTATCTATCTGTTCACACATCTGTGTACTTGTGCTTGTTTCATTTCATACTCTTCTAGTTCTGTGGTTATAGTCAAACCCTTCATTCGAAGTAATAGAACTTAGAGATTATCAGCACTTTGGAAGTTAATAGAATTTTTAAAAATTAACAGAACTTAGAGAATTTTTGTTTATAAATTCATAACACTTCTAGAAACTTTAAAACTTTCAAATTTCTGTTTATAATTTTAAAATAGATATAAAACTTTGAGACAGAACTTGAGGGCTCGTTGTTGTTTGGAGTAACCGAACTTGTGAACTTATTGTTTTTACGTGTTTCTGTCTCTGCACAAGTGTATGCCCCCCCAGTTCACAGGGATGTTTACTTCAAACAATTCTCAAGTAGCCGATAACTTAGGGTTTAGATAATTTTTATTGAAAATTTGGCTAAGTCACAACTTGATTCTCTTTTTTTATTTTTTTACTTTTGGAAGTTCTGGAACTTTAGCATGTAACCCAAGCTCCTTGCGATATTTCAGCGAGTATGCAATATACATGTATTTCAAATGCGCAAAGCGCATAGGTTAATTGAAGGCAGTTTTAACACTTAAGTGTCCATAGTTGAGGCTTTTCATTTGGTTTGTAGCATTCCAATTTTGTTGGAATTGCATTCATTATTCCCAGCTATGGGAGCAGTTGGCACTGATTGTGAAATGCGCGGTTTCTTGCATTCCTCGGTGTTGCCTATCTTTGGGCAGAGTGAGGAGTTGGTATTTTGGTGCGCGGCTCATGAGGTGCACGGCTTTTGTTTTTCCCTCGGTGTTGCCTATCTTCGGGCAACACGAGGAGTTATTATTTTGGTGCGCGGCTTATGAGATGCACGGCTTTTATTTTTCCTCGGTGTTGCCTATCTTCGGGCAACATGAGGAGTTATTTTTTTGGTGCACTGCTTATGAGATGCGTGGCTTTTGTTTTTTCCTCAATTTTGCCTATCTTCGGGCAACACGAGGAGTTATTATTTTGGTGCGCGGCTTATGAGATGCGCAGCTTTTGTTTTTCCACGGTGTTGCCTATCTTCAGAAAACATGAGGAGTTATTATTTTGGTGCGTGGCTTATGAAATGCGCGGCTTTTGTTTTTCCTCGGTGTTGCATATCTTCGGGCAATACGAGGAGTTGTTATTTTGGTGCGCGGCTTTTGGTTTTTCCTCGGTGTTGCCTATCTTCGTGTAACACGAGGAGTTATTATTTCGGTGCTCGGCTTATGAGATGCGTGGCTTTTGTTTTTCCTCAGTGTTGCCTATCTTCGGGCAACACGAGGATTTATTATTTTGGTGCGCGGCTTTTTTTTCCTCGGTGTTGCCTATCTTCGGGCAACACGAGGAGTTATTATTTTGGTGCGCGGCTTATGAGATGCGTGGCTTTTATTTTTCCTCGATGCTGCCTATCTTCTGGAAACATGAGGATTTATTATTTTGGCCCTTTTGATGCTGTTATAGTGGCACTGATTTTTAGAGGGCAAAGATCGGGTTCCGCAGATCCATCGGTTTGAGTCGATTTGCTTCCGTCGACTCGGCGGGTAATTTTTATGAACACGGTTGGGTTGGTTCAACAAGCAAACTTTATTAAGGAAAGCATGGCAGATTCTTTGCCTATTTACAATTCCTCCGGCAATTCCGGGATGGCTTATTTGCTGAAATATAGAAAATACATAAAGTAGTTTATTAAATGAAATAACGGCGGAGCGATTCGCTATTCCAGGCTTTGGGAATTGCAACCCCATCGACGGTTGTCAGTTTGTAAGTGTCGTCCTTGAGATTTTGACTAACGACATATGGTCCTTCCCAATTTGGTCCGAAGGCCCCTGGAACAGGGTAAACTCGCTTGAGCACAAGATCTCCAACTGCGAAGGTCTGACTACGAACTTTGGAGTTAAAGTATCATGCGACCCTTTTCTGGTAGGCAGCAATTCTCAACTCAGCTTCTTTTTTTCCATCAACCATGTCTAGCGACTCGAGTAGGAGCTGCTCGTTTCGCTTGTGATTGAAATTCTGTCTTTGGTGTGAGGGGACTTCTAATTCGACAGGAATCATTGCCTCTGAACCATATGCTAGGGCGTACGGAGTGTGACTAGTTGCCGCTTTGTGCGTTGTCCTGTATGCCCATAGTGCGAGTGGAAGTTCATTAACCCAATTTCCTTTTGCTTTTGTTAATCGCTTTTCGATGGTGGATTTGATGATCTTGTTTATTGCTTCCACTTGCCCATTTGCTTGCGGATGGGCCCTGCGGAAAAGCTTTTTTCGATTCGGAAGCACCTGCAGAAGTCTTTGAACTCGGCACTTTCGAATTGGGTTCCATTATCAGTGATGATTTTTTGCGGCACACCAAACCTGCAAATGATGTTTTTAGTGACAAGGTTAATATCTCTCTTTATGATTATGGTTGTCAGCGGTTCCGCTTCGGCCCATGTTGTGAAATAATCTACGGCAACTATAGCATATTTGGCTCCTTCTTTAGCTATTGGAAGGACACCAATTAGATCGATCCCCCATATCTCAAATGGCCATGGGCTGACCATCTGTGTCGGTTCTGTTGAAGAAGTTCTCTTAATTTTGCTAAATCTTTGACAGTGATCGCATCTCCCGGCGTGATCTGCGGTGTTGCGATTTATTTTTGGCCAGAAGTATCTATATCGAAGGACTTTCTTTACCAGGGTCTGCACCACGGTGTGGTCTCCGCAATCGCCTTCATATACTTCCTTCAGGATTCGTCATGCTTCATCGTCGATCACACACCTTAGAAGAGGGGTCGAGAATCCCCTTCGATAGAGTATTCCATCATATATCATGAACTGTGGTGCCTTCTGGTGGAGCTTCTTCCATTGATTTCGATCAGTTGGAAGGGTTCCATTAGGTAGATAGTTCTTTATCAGTGTCATCCATGTATCCGGTTCGACTGTGGTCTCCAGAATCCAGTCTACGTCCATTTCACCTATGCTTGGGTTGGTTAGCGTTTCAATCGAAACCAATCCTAATGACCGAGCTTCTCCTGAGCTTTCCAGCTTAGACAATAATTTGCCTTGGTGTTTTTCTCCCATGGGATGTGAGTTATGGTATAGTGCTCGATATCGCTTAACGGCTCTTGTACTTTAGACAAGTACGGAGCAAGATTTTCTCCATGCGCTTGGTACTCCCGTTTCACTTGACAGACGACCAGTTGGGAGTCGCTGTATAGGTGAATAGATTTTATCACGGGTTCCTTCACAACCTTTAGTCCAACGATCAATGTTTCATACTCTGCTTCATTATTTGTTGCTGGGAATTCCAAGCGCAAAGCATAGCTAATGGCTCGCCCCTCGAGGGTTTCAAGCACTACCCCTGCTCCCGAATAGAAGTTGTTCGATGCACCGTCGACGAAGAGCTTCCATTGCATGCCTGTTTCCGACCGAACTTCCTCCTCGTCGTCCCTTATGGTAAATTCGGCAATGGAATCGACCAACACTTGCACATTGATTTCTTTTCTAGGATGGTATGTGATATCGTATTGGCTCAACTTTATATTCCACTTGAGTAGTCGTATGGAAGTTTCTGGCTAGTATAAAACTTTCTTCAGGGGCTGGTCAGTCAATACTTTAATTAGATGAGCTTGGAAGTATGGTCGTAATTTCCGGGACACAATCAGAAGGCAATACGCTAGCTTCTCCAGTTTTGGGTAATTCTTCTCAGCTTCGGTTAACCATTTTCTAATGTAGTACATGGGTCGCTGGATTATTGCTTCTTCCCGTACAAAAGCTGCGTTCAGTGCTTGCGGGGAAACTGCTAAATAAATGAATAAGTCTTCTCCATCGACTGGCTTTGATAAGATCGGAGGAGTTTCCAAGTGACGTAGCAATTCCTCGAAAACTATTTGACAAGCTTCACTCCATTCAAAGTTTCTCTTTCCCTTCTTTAGCGCATCGAAGAACGGTATACACTTGTTTGTAGCTTCTGAGATGAATCGACTCAGTGCTACGACTTTTCCATTCAAGGTTTGAAGTTCCTTCTTATATTTAGAGGCTTGGACTTCCCATAACGCTGTTATTTGCTCTGGATTCGTTTCGATGCCTTGGGCACTTACTATGAATCCCAAGAATTTCCAAGAGGCTACCCCGAAGTGGCACTTGAGTGGATTAAGTTTCATTCCATACTCCTAGAGTATTTCGAACATTTCAGCGAGGTTGTCAAGATGGTTAGCAGCTACTCGGGATTTGACTAACAAATCGTCCACGTAAACTTCCATAGTCTTCCCAATCTGGCATTTGAACATAGTATTCACTAGCATTTGGTACGTTGCCCCTGCATTTTTCAAACCGAATAGCATTACTCGGTGGCAGTATAGTCCCAAATCGGTGATGAAGCCGGTTTTCCCTTGGTCTGGTTCATGCATCAGGATCTGGTTATAGCTCGAGTACGCATCTATAAATGACAGCAGTTCGTGTCCCGCCGTTCCATCCACCAGTTGATCAATTCTAGGGAGTAGGAAGCTATCCTTTGGACAAGCTTTGTTGAGGTCCGATAAATCAATACAAGTTTGCCATTTTCCATTGGACTTCTTGACTAGGACTGGATTCTATAATGTTGCATCTCGAATGAATCCATTAGCCATCAGTTTATCTACTTCTTCTCTCAATGCCTTGGACCGTTAGGGCCCAAGCTGCACCTTTTTTGCTTCACCGGTGTGAATTTTGGGGTCAGTATTGAGAGCGTGACAGGCAATTTCAGGTGATGCCCCACACATATCGGAGTGTGTTCAAGCAAATACGTCCAAATTGGCGTGAAGGAATTTGGTTAGTTCTGACCGCATCTTGTTTCCAAGCTGCGACCCAATTTTCAGGACCTGGGTTGGGTCATCCGTACAGACTGGGACAGACACCGTCAGTTCAGCCGGTGTTGCGCGGTCCTCCCTTGAGCTCTTCTTTCTAGGGTCCAAAGTCTTATCGAATCAGCTATGGTCCCCAAGCCAAGGGCAGTTCTGTAGTTTCTATTCGGAGGGTTCACGGATGTGGAGGGTTTTCCCCACATCCTTTCCTTTTTCCTTTCTTCTTGACTCATGCAATTCTGCTATGTAGCATTCTCGGGTGGATCTTTGGTCTCCTCTCACAATTCCGACTCCGTGTTCTGTAGGGAACTCCATTGAAAGGCACCGTTAGGCCAGTGCTATTTTGAAGTTGGGTAATGTGGGCTGTCCTTAGAAGGCGTTGTATGTTGACATTTCATCCACGATCACAAAAGTCTGAATGAGGGTAACCCTTCGCTCATCCTCTCCAAGCTCCACGGGCAGGTCAATTGTTCCCACCGGTTGTTTGGGTTCACCATTAAACCCCTATATCTTTGTTTGGCACGCGGGCACACTTTTCATGCCAATCTTCATTTGATCGAATGTGCATTTAAAGAGAATGTTAATGGAGCTGCCATTGTCAACCAACACCCGCCGAACTACAGCAGGTCCAATTCCTACTGTCACCACCATCAGATCGAGAGTTGGAACTTCGATCCCTTCGGTGTCTCGATTTCAAAACACAATATCGTCATAATATTATTTGCATCTTAATTGGAGTTTCATCTTCCATAGCCAAATATTATTCCTTTGGAGCATGCTTCAACGAACTTTCATATTGCTCCATTTCCCCCCAACTTCTTTGTGTGGGATGTGGTCCCCCGGATATTGTTTCAATAATAAGCCTTTGGTTAGTTCATTTCGACCCTCTTCGCTAGTTCCAGCTTGATTCCTTCGTTTTCTTAGTGCCGAGGAGTCGTAGATTGATTGAGGTTTTGTTGGTGTTTTACGTACTGCTGGAGTTTGTTGTTCTGGATGAGTTCCTCAATGAGATTATTTAGGTGGCGGCATTCGTTCGTATTGTGCCCGTGTGTCTCGCGGAAGTGGCAGAACTTCCCTGAGAGCTTCTGCTGCTCGTTCGCCTCCTTTCTGGGTGGCTTTTTGCATTCCTCGGTTCCTTGAATTGCGAGAAAAATGTTTTTTGGTGTGTCGCTCAGGGGAGTGTAGCCTTCGGGCCTAAACCCTTTGATCTTTTTATTGCTGCCATTACCATTCTTCTTATTGGAGTTTTGACCTTTTCTCTTGAATTCCCGTCTTTCCCAGTGGTTCCTTCAGCAGCTCGAGAAGTGTGCGCATTTTGATTCATTGCTACATCGCTTTGCCCGGCATTTACTGGCTACCCACTAGTAGACTTCCCTTCCAATTCTGCGCTTCCTCCAACCTTAGGTACTGACCTGCTTTGCAATTGAAATCTTTCATGGTGGTAGGTTGCTTCATTTTAATCCACTTTTCGAATTTAGTTTTCGGGTGAATGGTACGAACTAATTCCATAAAAACCATGTCTTCGTTAGGGTTGATTACTTCCGTCACTACGGTGTTAAACTTGTTCATGAAAGACTTCAGTGATTCGTTACGCGCGTGGAACAACCTAGATAGGGACATGACATCTTTTGGCTGCATGGTATGGAGTCTGAACTGATCAAGGAACCTTGTCGCTAGTTGGTCAAAAGTAGAGATAGGTCTTGGTAGAAGTCTAGTGAACCACATTGACGCAACCCATTTGAGAAAGATAGGGAAGCATTTGCATCGAACAGCTTTAGAGGCATTCGCTCCATCCATATACCAACTGTATTTGTACAAGTGATGGTCCTTTGTTCCGTCATAGGACGGAATAGTTGGCACTGTGAACTTTTCTGGATATCTCTCATTTAGGATTTCATTGGTGAAGGGAGTCCGGCTTGGCGTAGATCCTCACTCATCATCTCTTCTATCTTTACTCTCCTCTATTAATTGTTTAACCATGTCTGCTATGTATGCTTTTGATGTCGTCCTTAGGATGATGATCAGTTACTGCGCCAAGTGTTTGACTTTGCAAACGGTCTTAGTGAGTGGGCTGAGGCCTAAGCTCTCCCGTCTGCGGGTGAGCCACTCGTGCAGGGTCATGTTGGCTCGCGGTTGGTCTCACTGGAGCAGTCTGGGTATTCCTTGCATTATCAAATGCATTAGCGTCTTCTTCCATTTTGTCGTCTGGCTCTTCGTCCTCTGAGTCGGAAAGATCCATAGCTATATCTTCTATGGGGTCTTTGCCCCCTGACTCAAATTCAGAATAGGTTGCCTCATGGCATACGAAGTACTTGCATTTCCGTCCACGTTAAGTCCTGTTGTCATCCTTTTTGTGGTTGTTTTTCGTTTCTTCTATGTAGAACAGAAACAAAGGAATTCTCCTATTCCATAGCAGCCGCGGGTTCGGGCATAGTCCTTGGAGCGGGATTTGACTGTAGGGTTAGGAGAGCATTAAGCTTATCCATTAGAGCCTTTTGGCTACTCTCCATTTTTTGGTTGATCTCATCAACCATTTTATTTAACTCATCCCTGGTAACAACTTCATGCTGACTGGAGGAGGCAGGCGCCTGATTTCTAAGTTAGCACCATTCACTTCAGCTTATTGGGGATTAACATCTTCTCCAGCTACTACTACCCCTATAGACTTTCCAAAGGCAGTTATTCTTCCTCCAGGAGCCATTGAATCCAAATAGTTGATTCTTCAAGTAAAGATAAGGATCTAACTTCTGGACATATGGGATCCAAAGTAGATAGCTAGATCTGGATTCTGAGTTGGATTTCTCAGTGAAAGCACCAAAATGTCGATCCAAAAAATAGACCAACACCCTGGTTTGAATTTGAAAGCACCAGCCCTTTTCTGATAGAGCAATATCACAGATAACAGATATAAAAAAAAGAACAGTAAAAGAAAGTAGATAGAGAGTTTTTATAGTGGTTCGGCTGTTAATGACGCCTATGTCCACTTTATAGTTTTATTATAGACTGATTACTATTACCATAGATGTTTGATTACAAGGCTTTGATTATTTTCTAGCTAGATTGAATCTCCAGAGTTAGAATCCACTGGAGAATCACAGTGTATTCCTTTGGAGATTGTTGTGTAGGAGATAGAGAAGAATAATTCCAATAGAGCTTCAGCAACCAGTCCGGAGAAGATCCAGTTTATGTTGCAGGTAGGATGGTATTTATATGGGTCGGAGAGCTTCTAGGCCATGCCACTCCATTTTCAGCTCACAGGTAGGTAGGAAATGACCCTGGGAATATTTAGCTCGCAAAATGAGGCAAAGCCATGGGTTGGTGGCGACCCATGGCCTATGGGTCGGTGGTGACCCATGGACTTGGCTAGTTTTGCGAGCCAAGGTCTTAGCCTCTTTTCGTAGTATTCTTAATTAGAAGTAACACAGATATAATAACTCTACTCCTCATTAAATCCTGACCATCAGATCACTAAGGATCCTTCGGCTGCCAGTCTTACTAAGTATGTGATGCGGATTGCCAGCCTGGCTGGGCCTAGCCCACTTATCAAAACTTGTATAAATAAGAGTATCGTGTAAAAAAGTTTGTATTGATTCAAACATATACAAGTGTATAATAAATTTCTGTTATTACAAAATCTCTCTGCACTGTTTCAATTTCTTATATGGTATCGGAGCCTTAGTCAAACGACTGATCATCAGATTCAGCTTCATGTTCATCATCGAGCCATCCAGAAAGAAAGATTCATAATCTAACTTTCGATTGCTCTCAGTTTTTTTTATGAAGCATCTCATCATTTGATTTTGTTACCCTTTCTTCATTACCAGTTAAAACCTAAACCAATTTTTCATATCTGATCTTATCAGTCTTTCTTTTCAAGATTTACTTTCTTGAATCAATATCTGGCTGCAAGGTAAACACCTGCCTCGCTAGTTTCTATTCATCTCATCATGACTGAAGAAAGTGCAACTGTTGCCACATCAGAATTCAAAGCCAACAAAGCTGCCATTTTTTCTGAAATAATAAAGTTAAAAAGTCAGACTGCAGTACAACTTGATGAAAGCAACTATATCATGTGGAAATATCAAACTGAAACAGCAATAAAGGGACATGGATTAGAAGAATATGTTAATGGTACTCTGGCCATTCCACCCAAGATGATAACTGATAATCAAGAAAAGGCAATCCCCAATCAAGAATTCATATTTTATCAGAGACAAGATAATCTTCTTGCAACATGGCTAATGTCCTCTATTAGCACAAGCATCCTATCTCATATTGTTGGATGCAAAACTTCACAAGAAATCTGGGAAGCCATTGAACAGTTCTTTAATTCTCAATCTTCTGCAAGAATTATACACTACAAGAGGCAACTGCAGAACTTAAGAAAGAATGATATGTCAATGAGGGAATACCTAACAAAGGCCAAGAATTACTGTGATCTCCTCAGTACAGCAGGATACAAAGTATCTGAAACAGAGCAGATTCTCACAATCTTGAGTGGTTTAGATGAGGACTATGAATCTATAGTAGCTGTCATCTCAGCTAAAAAGAAATTTCCCAACATTCAATATGTACATGCAAACCTTCTAGCACATGAAGGAAGAATTGATCAAAAGAAAACACAAAACTCTGACTACTCTATCAACTATGCCTCTGTCAATAAAAAGAAAAATCAAGATACCTCTCAAAACTCAAACAGAAATCAAACTGGAAATTTCAGAGGAGGAAATCAAAATAACAGAGGTAGAGGAAGAGGCAGATGTAACAATTCTAATAGACCAAAGTGTCAGATTTGTGAAAGAATGGGACATACAGCATCAAAATGCTACTTCAGGTTTGATCAGAACTACTCTCTCAACAACAATAACAACAACAGTCAGAGATCAATCAATCCAAATGTTAACATGGCACATACATAAGTGGATACCAGCAATCAAAACCCTGCACAACACTCAAAGAATGAAGATGCAACATATGAAGAATGGTACCCAGATTCAGGAGCTACAAATCATATTACCAACAGTTTGGAAAATCTGAATCTAGGAAACAAAGAATACAAAGGTACACAATCTATTCTTTTAGGTAATGGTAAATCTATAAGAATCACACACACTGGGAATGCTAAAATCTTTGGTAAAAGAGAATTACACTTAAATAATTTACTTAGAGTTCCTCAAATAAAGAAAAATCTCATAAGTGTTTCTCAATTTGCCAAAGATAATCAAGTATACTTTGAATTTTATCCAAAACTCTGTTTAGTTAGAGATGCATCAACTAGACAAATTTTACTGCAGGGTAATGTGCAAAATGGTCTATACTCATTCAATCTGAGGCAGCATAATAGGGTATCCAATTCTGGAAAATGGTGCAACAATGTTGAAAATAATATCAAAAATAACAAAATCTTTGATCTTTGGCATTGTAAATTGGGTCATCCCAGTATTAATACTATAAAATCTGTGTTGAAGAGTAATAAAATTGACATTGATGATATATCTCTACCCTATATATGCTCTGCATGTCAAATAGGAAAGAATCACAAATTACCCTTTCTTAATTCATCAACTAAATATACCAAACCATTAGAGATGGTTGCTACAGACTTATGGGGACCTGCCCCAATAAATTTTGATTTTGGGTTCAAATACTACATATCTTTTGTTGATTCTTTTTCAAGACATACTTGGATATATTTTCTAAAAACTAAAACAGAAACACATAGAGCAGTCATTCAATTTATTACTCAAGTAGAAAGGCAACTAAATCATCAACTAAAAATCATTCAAACTGATGGAGGAGCAGAATTCAAACCATTAAAAAATTATTTCTTAGAAAAAGGAATAATACATAGAACTACCTGCCCCTATACTTCTGAGCAAAATGGGTTAGCAGAGAGGAAACATAGGCATATAGTTGATACTGGTATCACTCTTTTGGCACATGCTTCTATGCCACTCAAGTTCTGGCCGGATGCATTCAACTCAGCTGTTCATCTGATCAACAGAATGCCAACAAAGGTACTACAAAATAAAACTCCTTTAGAATTACTATTTAATATTGTACCAGATTACAATAGCCTAAAAACATATGGTTGCTTATGCTTTCCCTATATGAGACCATATAATTCTCATAAGTTAAGTAATAGATCAACATCTTGTACCTTTATTGGTTACACTTCTAATCAGAAAGGTTACAAATGCTTAACTAGTAATGGAAAAATTATAATATCTCGACATGTTGGATTTAATGAATCTATATTTCCATTTGCTAGTACAGAAATCAAAACAACTGAAAAAGTGTATAACACAAAAAATGTTATACCTGAAATACCCATCCTCTCTAGCAGTAAAATAGATGAAGCTGCACATCAGAATCAACTTGAACCTCACCTCACAGTATCAGGTGAAGAATCAGGTCAAGATTCAAGTGGTTCCAATAATGACTGCAACAACAATAATGAGTCTTGCACAGAGACTATCCTTGCTCCAGAAAATCAAAGCAACGAAACTCCTCATCAAGATAATCTTAATGAGGAGGAAACAGGTCATCACATGATAACCAGATCAAAGCATGGAATATTCAAACCCAAAGCATATCATGTCATCAGCAACTCATCTGAGCCTGTTTGCTTCAATGAAGCCTTACAGGATGAGAAATGGAAAGCTGCAATGAATGATGAGTATAATGCTCTCATCAAAAATAAAACCTGGACCCTTGTTCCTGCACCAAAGAATAAAAATATCATTGGATGTAGATGGACATACAAAATCAAGAGAAACTCTGATGGCAACATTGACAAATATAAAGCCAGGCTTGTGGCCAAGGGCTACTCACAACAATATGGGATAGACTTCTGTGAAACTTTTTCACCAGTCATAAAACCCACTACTATAAGAGTTATTCTCACCATTGCTCTTCACAATAAATGGCAAATAAAACAACTAGATGTCAATAATGCCTTCCTAAATGGTGAACTTCATGAAGAAGTTTATATGCAACAACCATCAAGATACATTCAGAGTAACAAGAAGAACTGGGTATGCAAACTTGACAAAGCTATTTATGGGCTCAAACAAGCTCCATGTGTCTGGTATGAAAAGCTTAAATCTACTCTTGTTAATCTCAACTATCATCCCACTAAGTCTGACAATTCTTTATATGTCAAAAATTATAACAATATCAGTGTATTCATACTTGTTTATGTGGATGATATCATAATTACAGGAAACTGCATAAAAGAAATCAGGTATGTTACTGATCACTTAAACAATAAATTCTCCCTGAAAGACTTAGGAAACTTAAAATATTTTCTAGGCATTGAAGTCATAAGAAAATCTGAACATGAACTTATTCTTTGTCAAAGAAAATACATATCTGAAGTTCTAAATAGAGCCAAAATGAGTGCTGCAAAACCCATGCCTACCCCAATGTCAAGTAATTTACATTTATCTAAAAACAAAGGAGAAACCTTTGATAATGAAAAACTTTACAGAAGTATTTTAGGGGCTTTGCAGTATATCACAATTACCAGACCTGAATTATCATTTTCTGTAAATAAAGTTTTCCAATTTATGCAGAAACCATTAGATCTTCACTGGAAGGAAGTTAAGCATATTCTAAGATACTTAAAAGGATCAATCAATCAAGGTCTAAAGCTAAAAGCATGTAAAGACTTATCTATCAAAGGGTTTGCTGACGCTGATTGGGCTTCAGACTCTGATGATAGAAGATCTACCACAGGTTACTGCATCTACCTAGGAAGCAACCCAGTATCGTGGTGTTCCAAAAAGCAACCCACTGTGTCTCGCTCCAGCAGCGAAGCTGAATATCGAAGCGTGGCAAGCACTACAGCTGAAATCACTTGGTTCAGATCTCTTCTCAAGGAAATCAAAATCGTATCATTTAATCAACCAGTGATATGGTGCGATAACTCTGGAGCTGTTTCTATCTCAGCAAATCCAGTCCTTCATTCTCGAACGAAACACATTGAAATCGACTTGTATTTCGCTCGAGAAAAGGTTATCAGAAAGGAACTTGCCGTTAATCACATTCCAGCAAGTCATCAGATCGCTGATATTATGACAAAAGCTCTCTCGAAACATAACTTTGAAAGATTCAAAGCCAATTTGATGATTGAAGATGCTGGAAGCAGATTTGAGATAAAGGAGGAAGAAAATGAAACCCTAGATAGAAATGAGGGAGGCAATTAGAAGTAACACAGATATAATAACTCTACTCCTCATTAAATCCTGACCATCAGATCACTAAGGATCCTTCGGCTGCCAGTCTTACTAAGTATGTGATGCGGATTGCCAGCCTGGCTGGGCCTAGCCCACTTATCAAAACTTGTATAAATAAGAGTACCGTGTAAAACAGTTTGTATTGATTCAAACATATACAAGTGTATAATAAATTTCTGTTATTACAAAATCTCTCTGCACTGTTTCAATTTCTTATATTCTTTGGCTGTCTTGTTGGAAGGTTTACAAAGAGGTATGGGTTGCTGATGATCCAAGTACTTAGGATTTTTCTGGATTTTGGAATTGGATATGTTTCCATAGTCTTTTGTCATGGTTGTTTCACTTCGATGGCACTTCACTAGCTGTTTGCGTTTAGCTGCCGACTGAACTAAAAGAATGTTGATCTCTCGGCTTTGTTGATCCCAGTTGTCGTCTTAGTCGTATAACTTGGCCCTTGTTGATCCTTTGTCTTAGCTTTTCTGGTTAAGTCCTGAACCATCATGTCTACACAAGGTTGTTCTATTTTCTATTGGTTTCTGCTAGGTTAAAAACCCAGATAACAATCTGGAATGGACCAACATATCTCGGCGCCAGTTTCCCCGACTTCTCGAACCGTACCACACCCTTCATCGTTGATACCTGTATGAAAACCCTATCTCCCACTAAGAACTCTAGGTCTTTACGCCTTTTATCTGTGTAACTCTTCTGTCTGGATTGAGCTTCCTTCATCTGTTCTCGAATCAACTCAATCTTTTTTGACTCCTCTCTTACCAAATCTGGACCTAAGACCAATCTGTCTCCAATCTCCAACCAACATACAGAGGATTTGCATGGCCTTCCATACAAAGCTTCAAAAGGCGCCATTCCTACACTAGTCTGGTAACTATTGTTATAGGGAAACTCAATCAAATGTAGGCGATCTTCCCAAGACCCACCAAAATCAAACACACAAGCTCTCAACAAATCCTCGAGTACCTTGTTGACTCTCTCTGTCTGCACATCCGTCTGTGGATGATATGCGGTACTCATCTTGAGCTTAGTGCCTTATGCATCCTGTAGACTCTTCCAGAATTCACTAGTGAATAAAGAATCTCTATCGCTGACTATGCTATTAGGAACTCCATGAAGTATAACTATATTCTTCATGAACAACCTTGCCAAAACAGGTGTAATCCTGGTCGACTTTACTGGAATGAAATGGGCACTTTTGGTCCGGTCCACAATAACCCATATGCTCTCATTTCCTCTCTTTGACCTTAGCAACCTATCTATAAAATCCACGGATATCGAATCCCATTTCCATACTGGAATCTCTAAAGGCTGAAGTAACCCACTCGGCTTCTGATGTTCGGCTTTCACTTTTTGACAGTTTACACACTGCCTAACCCACAAGCCAACATCCCTCTTCATGCCTTCCCAATAAAAGCTCATCTTCATATCTTGATACATCTTGGTCCCTCCAGGATGAATCGTAAACTTAGATCGATGACATTCCTCAAGAACTTCTCTTCTCAAGTTCTCGGCATCTGGAACACATAACCGTCCATTCTTTCTTAACCATCCTCTCTGGTCAAGACAAAAATCTTTCAAATCATCGACCTCAGTTCCAACCTCAAGCCTTTTAATCCTCTCGGCTAATTGTGGATCCTTCTTCTGCTTAGAAGCAATTCTCTCGATCAACACTAGTCGAACTTCTAAACAAGATAACATGGAAGTATTCTGACTAGAACTAGCGGTTAATCGTAACTTCACACCACAATCGGCCAAAGCTTCTAGACCTTTCCACTCTACCAACATAGCCAACAACACATTCTGATGTCTTCTACTAAGAGAATCCGCTATCTTATTACCTTTCCCTGGAGTATACTCTATAATAAAATCATAAAAAGCCAAAAATCCAAGCCATCTCTGTCGCATATTCAACTCCTTTTGAGAGAATAGATATCTTAAAGACTTATGACCAGTATACAACTCAAGTCTCTCCCCTAAGATATAGTGCCTTCAAATCTTCAAGGCAAAAATTAACGCAACCAACCAAATCATGAGTAAGATATCTTACTTCGTGCGGTCTAAACTGCCTAGATGCATAATCAATGACTTTCCCCTTCTGCATCAACACTGATCTCAATCCAGTTCCACATGCATTAGTATATTCTACCAACCCTTGGTTTCCATCTAGAACTACTAACACTGGAGCATTGGTCAACAAATGCTTTAACTTAAGGACTGCTTCCTCAGATTTGTCGGACCAAACAAACTTCACTTCCTTCCTATTAAGCTTAGTCAAAGGCGCCGCTATCCGTGAGAAATCCTTGATGAATCTCCGGTAGTAGCCAGCAAGTCTAAGAAAACTTCTAATCTCGGTCACCATCTCTAGTCTCTTCCAATTGTTCACAGCTTCGATCTTATCTGGATCGACTGACAATCCTTTCTCTGAAATCACATGACCAAGAAACTTAACCGCTTTCTTCCAAAAATGACACTTGGAAAACTTCGCCTTTAGCTGATTTTGCCTCAGCGTCTCTAGCATAGCTCTAAGATGATCTTCATGCTTCCTCTCATCCTTAGAGTATGCCAAAATGTCATCTATTAGCACAAACATGAATCTATCCAAATACTCTTGGAAGACTCGATTCATCAAATCCACAAAGAAAGTAGGTGCATTAGTAAACCCGAATGGCATTACTAACCATTCATATGAACTTATCTAGTTCAAAATGCTATCAAAGGAATACTGTCCTCCGCCACTCTCAACTAAAGGAACCCTGTCGCCAAGTCCAATAGGGAAAACACTCTAGCTCTACTCAACTGATCAAATAGATCATCAATTCTTGGCAAATGATACTTATTCTTTATCGTCCTTTCGTTCAACTTACAATAGTCGATACACAACCTCAATGACCTATCTGCTTTCCTCACGAACACCGCGGCCGCTCCCCAAGACGAACTGCTTGGTCTAATAAAATTTCTTCCTTCTAGATCCACTAGCTGCACCTTCAGTTCCTTCATCTCTGTCGGTGTCATCCTGCTAGGTGGTCTATTCACAAGTTTAGCTCCTGGCAAAAGATCTATCTGAAAATCAACAGCTCGTTTCGGTGGTTTCCTTGTGACTGGCTAAAACACATCTGCAAACTCTCTTGTAATTCGAACCTGACTTAGCTCTTCTCCCATTTCCATTGCACTTAACAAAGCACAACAACTCCGGTCAGAATTTTCTACAAAGAATATAATTTTGTTATGACTATCAGGGTGTCTCAAAGATATCTCCCCATCCTGGCAAAATATCCTGGCCTCATACCTCCTCAACCAATCCATACCCAAAATGATTCCGAAATCTACGAAATCGTAAACATACAAACTGCATGCAAACTTATAACCTAACAAATCAAGTTCTTACTGGTCACATCTCATCCCCAGAGTTGCATACCCTCCTATTGGATTTGCAACCCTTAAGGAAGTAACAAGGTATGTGGGTTCTAAGCATAACTTATCAACCAAACACTGAGATATAAATGAATGTGATG
Organism: Allium fistulosum; assembly: GCA_030737815.1. NCBI lineage: Eukaryota > Viridiplantae > Streptophyta > Magnoliopsida > Asparagales > Amaryllidaceae > Allium > Allium fistulosum. The sequence continues at coordinate 785,634,005 of CM060908.1, forward strand.
CACCGGTATCAAAAAGTATCATAACTGGTATACTCCGAATCAAAAACATACCTTCCATCACAGTCTTTCCTTTATCAGCTGGAGTAGGATTAACTGATGATCCAACAACAAAAACTTTCCCTTGTCTACCCTGACTGGCTCTGGACACTGGTTCTTGTAATGTCCAACTTGATCACAGTTAAAGCATTTCACATTCTTCTTGTCTGTAGCCTTCTTTCCCTTTCTCGACCGGCACTCACTTGCAAAATGACCCTTCTTGTCACATTTGTAGCATACTAAATCAGCCTTTGCCTTCTTCGCAGCATCCCCTTTCTGGGCTCCCTTCTCCTTAAAGAATTTCCTCTTCTTTCCCTGAGGATCCTGGGATTCAACTGGCTTTTCTCTAGCAGACACAACAAACATCTCTTCATGGCGAATGGCCATCTCCACTACCACATTACAAGGTTCTCGAATATGGGTCATAGTAATTCTAGCAAGCTCAGGTCTCAGTTCTCACTCCTCGAATGAACCTCTCATTCCTTCTGACGTTAGTGTCACCCATAGCATAACCATATCGAGACAGCTCATCAAACTTAGCAGCATACTCGACCACTAACATCTCTCCTTGGACAAGATCCATGAACTTCCTCATCAATGCCGACTTAGCAACTTTAGAAAGAAACCTCTACTCAAACTTTCTTCTAAAATCAGCCCATGTCAATTCTTCCTTCGGAACTACGACGGTCACACTGTTCCACCAGTGAAGTGCTGCCCCTTGCAACTACTTAGAGGCCAGCCTCCTCTTTTTCCCATCATCCAATCCTAGATAGATACAGATCCTTTCATAGTGCAATAGCCAGTTCTCAACTTCAATAGCATCCTCCGTTCCAACGAACGGCTTTCCACCCAAACTGGTGTAGTCTTTGCTTAGCTTAGTATAATTATTCCCAATTGGAGCCACATGGTTAGTTCCTCCAACATTACCAACAACTCCATCTTGCAAAAGATTGGCTAACAATTGATACACCATCCCTGCATCTACTGGCGGATTTCCAGCACCTACATTGGCTTCATCATTTGGATTAGCATTAGCCGATCGACCTTGGTTCCTTCTGGTATAAAGTCGAGCATTTCGTTGGTTGTGGTGCTTCCTCCACCTAGATTTCCTCTTCCATTTCTTATTTCCATATCTTATTTCTCGTAAATCTGCATACGAGCCTTAGTAAGATACATAAGAACGGTCTAAGAGAGAGGGGAACACGTACGTATATATATATATATATCAAATACAGGAACGTTACAATAGAGTTAACCCAAACCCCAATCATATTTTCAAATTGATTGGATCATGTTTCAAAAAAATTTAGGTTTAACTTTCTTTTAAAGTTTCATAAACCTTTGCTTTGATACCAACTTGTAACATCCCCCTACTTGGAGGCCCAAACCTAACGGCTACGAATGTTGCAGTCATCCATAGTTATTAATCCTCGGCGCCAAATACGACGGTGTTAGATTCATCGATACACAGAAACACATGAATATGGAAAAATTTAAACTTCAAAAAAATCACACTTCACATCAAAGTATTTCCAATTCATTACATAATCCCATATTCGCAAATCACGTTCAGAGAAAATATATTTATTACAACATACGCCAAGAGCGACATATGAAGATGCCCCATTGGATGATCAGAGTATATATAGGCAATATAACAACTTTGCCATTACAAAAAACACAGCGGAATCAAACGAAAAGAGAACTCTAAATAGCTATCATGCCTCCTGCATGTCTCCAGAAGCTTATTCGTCTTAAGAGATAACTGAAAACCTCAACTCTCAAACTACTCAAAATCAATTGAGTACCCAAGAGTTTAAGGGGAAAACATAAACTTCAAGTCGGATATAAAGCCTGTTATGAATAATAATCTACCATCTAAAATCATTTAGATATCTAGTGAGACCATACCGCTTAGCGGAACGAGTTTCCCCTCACTAGTATCTCAAAACCTTTATAAAACCATATACCGTGCTCCTACATCCACAATGGTTAAAACAATTCAAAACAATATAATATGATGATATGCAAAACAAATGAATCAATCTGGATTACCCATCCCCATTCTTTTTAGACTATTTTCTCACTTATAGTTTCTAGGACTACTATTAACCTATTATTTTTCATGGGTTGACTAATAACCTGTTAAAAAATTAAGGACTCCCTGTCCAATTACAGAGTTTTCATGGGATCACTAAGAACCTATTGGTAACTCCAATATCTTACTCTTATCCTAGTTTTCATGGGTTGACTAGGAACCTATTGGTGACTCCAAAATCCTATCTTCTTTCCCTAGTTTTTAGGGGCTGACTAGGAACCTATCGTCATCTGTCGATATCTCAATCCGGATGTAGTTTTCATGGGCTAACTACTAACCTACTGGCCCCTGCCAGTATCCAATCATGGTTTTCATGGGCTTACTATGAACCTGTGTTTCTGACATCTTCCTTTATACATAGTTTTCATGGGCTAACTATGAATCTACTGGCCCCTGCCAATATCTTTTCCTTTACACAATTTTCATAGGCTTACTGAGAACCTGTTGCCCCCTGCCAATATCTTTCTCTTATATTATAGCATCTTATATTCTGGTCTTTCTGACCTCCTGGATGCAATTCTACTCATTCAGGAGTTTAATCAATTTATATTCATTATTGGGTTAACATAACTGGTTCTTCTACCCTTTATCCCCAAACTGCAGTTATGGGTCCATTACAAAGTGAATATATTTATATTTGAAGAAGCAAACATAACAACATAGCAATACCACTCCTGTAGGTTTAATATAAAACATGGTTAATCCCTTTAATCTATTTCTTTATCAAAGAAAGCTTCTTCTTAAAACCATTACAAAACTCCTTTAATTTAGCCATGGGTTTACCTTTTTAAAAATGAGTTTGGGTTATAAAACCTTTCGATTCCTTCAAAACCTAGCTTTCGACTTCATAGGATGACCTCCTTCGAAAGCATTAAATTTTATCTTCAAAACATTAGGCTCATGCCTTTAATACTTTAAAACCTTCCTTTCGAAACCTTTTGATTATAGTAAAGTATTAATATTTAACCTTTAGAAGCTTATCTTCGAAACCAATTGAAAGTACCCCTTTCGACACCAATGGAAGTAACCCTTTCGAAATCATTGAAAGTCCCCCATTCGAAAGCATTAGGTTTATACTTAAGACATTATTTGGGTTAAAGTGAATATAGACGAAAGCATCTCTTTTGAAACCATTCTTTATCATATAAAATATTAGGGAAACATGATGGTGTCGGTACCATCTCTTTCGAAAGCATAAAACATCTAGGTAAAACAATGGAAGGTTGGCGTCGAAACCCCTTTCGAAACCATTGCCTTAGAAACCCCTATCTCCTTTCGAAAGCTATAGGAACTGACTTAAACTTACAAAACAAAGTACCCTTTCGACACCATTGATATCTTCAACACCATCGAAAGGTTATAAAACGACAGAATGGTTTCGACTAGGTCGGAACCCTTTTTTTCAAAACAATCTTTCATAAGTAAAGGAACCCAGTCGAAAGCAATAATAAGTCGATGACAACCATTTTGAAACCTTTCTAAAACCTCTTTCGAAACCATATGCTTTGACTCCGTCGAAGGCTAAAACAAAACAAAGGCAGGTGCTTTTCTTTTAAAAACAAAATCAAGGTTTCGACTCTTTCGGAAGCAATGCTTTCGACACCGTACCTTCCGCCTTCCTCCAATCCACTATGTACCATATTTGTGATACCTTGTGTATTGAATTCGGCATAGCTGGTTTCGACTAAGATGAAGGTGGAAGCTTCCGTGTCGAAAGGTGCTTTCCTAAGTAGGTGGAACCAATTTTTTGAGTAAACCTGGTTTAATCCTTCTTAAAGTAAACGTTTCTCTAACTAACTTGTCACGTGTCAACACCAGATTGGTTGCCTTAACTTTTTTAAATTCTTTTCCAAAAATAACTGTCGTGAATTTAGATCTAAACCATGGTTAAGTTAATCAACTAAGCCCTTCCATTAGGTAAAACCAATTTTGCAAAGAAGTCCCTCTTCTAAAATAATTTAATTTGCATAGCAAATCACTTTGGAAAAATCCCCAAAAGGTCGAGAAATTCACTTTAATCATGTTATCTAACATATCAAAATTCCAGACCCAAATTCTCAATATATTTTCCAAAATAAATTTATAAACCCAAAACACCATATTTTCCTTTGATAATTCATAATAATCTTTCCATAGCTTGGAAAATTATCAAATTAAAACCCAACTCCAAAATCATGTTTCTTATAACATAAAATTTTCCCATGGCATTTAAACGTTAGTAAATCTCGGTTTTACCCTAAAATTGTGCTTTCCTCTTTTAAACAATCATGTTTAAACCATATAAATTTTAAATCAAGCATATCATCATCCAATATATCAAAAAACGAATTTATCCTTAAATCCGAAAATATACGATTCAAAAAAAATAGAGATGGAATTATTATTCACCTTGATCTAGATAAGGAGATTGGATTGAGATTGATTTCTCTTAAGCTTGATTCTCTAGCTTTTAATTTGAATTCTTCTTGTTAATGGTTGGCCTCTCCCTTGCATTTTAGTTTTCAAAATGACATGAATGGGAAGAAAAAGGTAGGATTGAAAGTATATATGGGTAAGGATTATGGGCGGCAATTCCAATTATACCCTTATATAATTTAATTAACCAAAAACACATTCTTAAGCCCATTAATTATTATATTAGGCTCAGCCTTAATTGAATTAATTCAAGTCTCAATCCCCTTTTCACTTAACATTTACATTATTCTATTTAATTTATCTAATTAAATCTCCTGAATAATGTTATCAAAAATTAGGGGTGTTACACATTTCCATCCACATTCTGAGAAGTAGATCTAGTATGTCTCACCATTATCGATCTCCGTGCTTAGATTTCAGTAAATTTGAATAGTATATGCAACTTTATAAAGATAACTATGGATCTCCTTCTAGGGATTTGGCTAATCCAGTAGCAACAAAGGGGATCCTAACAAGCTGAGAATCAGGCTCTCAGTGAAAGCACCAAAATATTGGAAACCAAATTGGTCACGAACACCCAAGAATAGATTTAAGTAGAGAAAGAAATGAGGAAAGTAAAATTGAAATTAAGGAATAGAATAAACTAACAGATTAATCAAAGCAATAATCAGGAACCCAAGAATTTATATTGGTTCAGTGTTTTATGCCTACGTCCACTTTGAAGATTATCTTTATTGATTCACTAACAATTTGATTACAACAGCAAGAAGTAAGAAAAAAGCTTGATTACAACAAAGACTCAAGTAACCAGCAGCGTAAAGATCCTCAGAATGAACCCCTAGGCCAGTATTTATAGGTGAAGGTGACCACCAATCTCTCCGAAACTTCGGGTATAGGACCTTCTAATCCAAACGGGCCCACCAAAGGGGTCACTAAGACCAAATCCCAATGAAGAGGGATCAATACCGACCCCTTCATTAGGTGATTCTTAGGCAGCGGTCCGTATGGTGATTTCCTCATGCTTAGATATGTTGGCTCTTCAAATATCATGCTATTTGGATTGGTGGAGCTCATTCTATTGATTGATCATTGGTTCAACTCCACTTGCAAGTTATTTTCTGCCGAACCCTTTAAGTAGCTATGTGCCGATCCCTCCTACTTTGGACATTTGTTATGCGATCCCTAGGGTAGGTTCCCTAGGGTCCACATACCTTGCTCTCCAAATCTCATATATCTTTGACCTTAATATCCCAAAAATATTGATTGCTGAAGGCAAGAATGTACTTAGTTTCCGACATATGCCGATCCCTTCTTAGTGGACTCAAGCATACTGATCCCTTGTTAACTATCAAGCAATGATGATCCCTTTTATAAGCTATGCTAGTACCTTTCTTATGATTTAAAGTATGCCTTCCCAAGCCAACAAACCATGTCGATCCATCTACCTTCTTCTATGTCGAGCCCTCCTTTGCTTCGACCATGCTGACCCCATGTCTATCCAATCATGCCGATCCATATGGTACTACCAAGCCATGCTGATCCATCTACCTTCTTCTATGACGGGCCCTCCTTTACTTCGACCATGTCGACCCCTTGTCTATCCAATCATGCCGATCCATATGGTACTACCAAGCCATGCCGATCCCTTGCTTGTCTAAGCTAATATCCATATTTCAAGCATCCTGCATCGTTTATCTACCAACTCCATCTAATTTTGACTTTATATAACCATATGTACTTTACTTTCGGGTCATACAAACATTGCTCCATGGTCATCGTTCTTGATAACAGTCGAATTTATCATCTGCAATCAGTCAAATATAGCCGAGTCAGGATACCGGGTAATAGAAACTTTAATAGCTATGGCTTAAAGAGTGAAAATAAGTGAAGATAAGCAAAATGTAAGCTAAAAAAAGATTTACAAGACTAAAGAAAGATATCCCAAAGATCTAGGTGAGTAATAGTAAACCCATTGTTACCGTACCCAAATATATAGTTTTTGTAAGATTTTGTAAACTATTATATATGATGGAGTTTCATTAACACGTAAATTTTCAATGAATGTTTTAGGGAAAAATAGAAGAACATGAGATGTTTAGATGTATTTTCCTACCTTAATGATTTCAAAATATTATAAAGATTAAATATGATGTTCTAACATGATTTTAGAAATGGATTTTTAGTTTAAGAAATTTCCTATGCCGAAAATAATTTATTATGATTTATTGAAGCAGTATGCCCAAAAAATAAATAAGGAAAATACCTTTAAGTCAAAATAAAGGATAGAATATACTAGAACATGTGTTCACAAATTTTCTGGGAATTTTATTAAGGTTTTTAATGAGGAAGATAAGCTAATATGTGACAGGTACTGAGTTGGGAAAAAGGGAAAACTTCGGGGACGCATGTAATATAAAATTATATGAAAAAGTGCAAATAAGTGTTAGATAAATAGGGAACCAGTTCCAAATAACATGCTAAAAAGTGATATAAAGGACACTGCAAATAATAGATAGTGAAATTATAACATATTATATGACGACATGTGTAAAGACGTTGTCAGATATGTAAGGCTTTATCTAGTATGGAGTAGAGGCGACATCCTAACGTTTTATAAAAGAAAAAAGATCTACACATACAGGGAAGAGGTAGTGATTTTCCAAGGAGATTTAGGGACTTTTAAGGGAAAAAAGAACTGCACCAAAATTTATATAGGACAAACTCCACCGTAATTATATAAAGACGGAAGAATCTGAACTATGCCAAAATATGCAAAAGAGATACTATGCCACAATTTAGAAGTTTTCATTTAATAAGTAAAGAGTGAATTGCCCAAGATACTATGCCACAATTTGGTATCAGACCGTAGGTTAGGGACACTTAAGTAAAACAAAGCTAGAAAAATAGGAGAAGCACTTAGGATAAAGTGAACACCTTGGGGAGGGAATGCACCACTCTATGTGTGTGTGTGTGTCTATAACATACTTGTATGTTGCTATAAACATATGTAGGAAGATATATATCATTCTGTTGTTGTTTCAATCCCTTTTTTTCCTATTTCTAATGAAAGCTTGCTTAACAGAAGAAGCAAGATGGATTTAAGAAGTGAGCGAATTATGATAGGAGGGGCAAGTGTAAGAAGAGAGGCTAAAAGTATCCAGACCAATGGAGAGAATAGGAGAGAAGTTCCTAGAGTAGTAGGGTAGGAAGCCGCACCACCAGCAAATGGGGAGGGCATGGATGTGAATGTCTTGTTTAGACGGTTCATAGCTTAAACGATGAGGGAAGCTGCACCAGAGGCTGTTCAGCCAAGACCTGCAGTAGTGAGAGAGGATTTCCTAAAGATTAACAAAGACTATTGGAAGTTTAAGTGGGAAGGCATTTATGGGGAAGGAGCCTACAGTTGAGGCACTGAACTAGCTAAGGATTTGTGAGAACATGTCTGAAGACTTAGGATTGAATGATGTACCAAAGAGAAGATTGGCATTAAGGCAGCTGCAAGAAGATGCGTTGGACTAGTGTGAGGCAGTAATAGTTGAGACCCTAGAAGGGTAGATTACTTGAGAGCAATATAAAGATAGGTTTGAGGCTTAGTTTATATCGGAGTCCCAACAGAGTGTGCTTATAAGGTGGTTCATTGATCTACAACAGACTGACCTTACAATGGAGGGGTACATCTAGAAGTTTAAGTCTTTGGCTAAGTATGGCAGGGATATCATTAATACTCCAATGAAGAAGAATGAGAAGTTTATCAGTGGTTTGAAGCAAGGTCTTGATCATAATGTGATGGCTCATTTAGCATCTCCTTTCAAGATTGTCATTGATATGGCTAGAAGATATGATGAGATGTACCAGATAAGATTGGAGGCGAGACCCAAAGCAGAGCAGAAGAAGTTTACATATATACTAAAGGAAAGAAGAGAGTGCCCAAGAGGAAAGGTGGAGAGGTTGTTATTGCAGAAGTGGCCAGCTACAACTGCGGACAGAAAGGACATTATGCTTTGAAGTGCCTCATGCCTAAAAATGTTGGGAGAATGGAGTGCTACAAGTGTGATAAGGTGGGACATTTGAAGAAGGACCACCCAGAGCTTAAAGCATAGGTTTATGCTTTGGAGGGACCAAGGGAGGGACCATCTATCGAGGAAAGAGGAAATGGAAATGTCTTTGAAGGTATGGCTCTGATTTCTGGTATTTCAGTTAGAGTACTGTTTAATACTAGTGCTACATACTAGTAGTTACCTATTTAGTCACTTTCATACGTGTCGCAAATCTGATAGGAGGGTACACTCTCAGATTGAGGTGCACTGACCTAGATATGTGTTAGGTAGGTGTAAATTTTCATGTGATCCCTATGTGTTAGACTTCATAGGCTTCAGAGTTATTTTAGGGATGGACTAGTTAAAGAAGTATAAGACAAGAGTGCACCGCGTCGAAAGAATAATTACTCTGAGTCATCTGAGCCATAGAGACAGAGTATACGTGGTCTTAGAGGAATATAGAGCAGGGTGTAGAGACGTTTTATTTACTTTAGCTTCAGAAGAAGATCTTGGAGCAGTACGTACTGTAAGGGAGTTCTAAGATGTGTTTAAACAGGTTTTGGGGTTACCACCCCGAGAGCGGTAGAGTTTCATATAGACTTGCAACCAACGACCGAGCCATTTGGTCAACCTCCTAGTAGAATTCCTCCGAAGGAGATGGAGGTGCTAAAGAAGTAGTTGGAAGAGTTAGAAGGTAAGAGTTTCATAAGGCCGAGTAGTTCACCTTGGGGACCAACGACAGTATTTGTGATAGGTGATTGAGACTATATATAGGCTATCAGAAGATGAATGAAAGGATGGTGAAGAATATTTATCCTTTGACGAGAATTGATGACCTTTTTGACTAGTTGAGTGGAGCTAAGATGTTTCATAGTTGGACTTGGCTACGGGGTTCCATCAGTTGAGAGTTGTGGAGGAAAGCTGTAACGACCCGTATTTTTGGCAATTAAAAATATTCAATTAAATAAGACTTTGGAGTTTAATATTGTTAGAAATTAAAATTTATGATTTATTACGTGAATTTTATTAAATTATAAATTTTGAGTTTAAAATAAAATCTTAAAAACAACAAGTTTTAATGAAATGGAAGATAGTAATGCATGTTATAATATAATTTAATAATACTGATTGAATGTAATTAACAACTTTTTTTAATGTAATTTCAATCAATTGTAATAATAAAGGTAAATAAGGAATAAAATAAATGATGTACCAAATGGTGGAATTATATGTTATTTAATTAAAATTGGTTTTAATATAGAGTATGAAATCAATAATTTTGTACGCAAATTTATTAAACTTTGCTTGTAAACAATAAATTTATAATTACCTAAATGTAAATATTGTTTTGTTTCTCATCTTATTATTAAATCCATTTGAAATTAATTTAGAAATCAATGGAAATTAAATGGAATTGAAATATTGCAGTTATATAAGAACAGACGTTAATTGTAGATAATGAGTGTAATAAACGGAAATTCATGATTGATAAATACATAAGGTATTTGTTTATTTAATAATAAGAATGTAAATCAAAATAAAAGAATTTGTTTGAAATATAAAATATAATGAATTATGATTTTATTATTATTGTAATTTAATGTTGAAATTGATTTAATATTTAAATATTGGATTTAGCATTTGAAGGTGATTAACTCAATTTAATAATAATTTGGTTAATTAACGCATAAAAATAAATATAATTCGATTGTAAAAGCTAACTTCTTTATACAATAGAATTAGGGTTTGAAATTAGTTTCATTGAGTTTAAAAATATTGAAAACCTATATTTCGATATATATGATGACCTACTTTTCGTTTGGGAACGAAACGGGCTTTCCGGGTCTTTGTTGTCGCTCTGGCCCAATCGATCTGTCCCATCCATTTATGTTTCAGCTTTGTAAATATATATGTTGTTATAAACCCTAGCTGCCTTCTATTCTATTTTTTGTACATACTTTTCCAATCCATCTGCTTCTTCCCAATGGTGAACATCTCAAACCCTAAATTCCCAATTTCAAATCAAACCCAAAAATTAAAACTGCATAAACCCTATCATATTATATATCATCACGAAGCTCTCGATGGATGAAATCAGCGTCTGCAAATCATTTTTCGATTGGAGGCTCCGTTTGTCCAGAAATTAGCGAAACATTCTCGGCCGTCCATTCTAGGGTTTCGTGATCGACGGTGGATCGTCGACCATTCGACGATCAGAGGTTGTAGTGTGGTAAAGGGTGAATAGTAGAGTTGATCTATCAGTTTGGATTGGGTTGGAGTAGCACAAGATCGCTAGATCTGGCGAACATAACGGCTGCGGCGGCGGAGGTGACCGCGCGGGTCCAAGCAGGTGCGGCTTGGCATGATGAGGGTCGTGATGAGGTCTGATCTTGGCCAAGCGGCATGTGGAGGAGGCGGTCGTTGATCAAAGGGTGGTGGCTAAACGTTTGTTTGGGTCGATGTCGCGGTACGGTTGGTGTTGATGGGTAATTACATGTTTACCCTTTTGTATTATTTTAATTCCAATTTTAAATTTCAAACTTCTAACGCGCATAACTTTTTTGCATACGAGCTCCGATTGACGTGCGGTTTCTTCCCTTGGATTCGTATCATAGTTCCGGACAACGTGAAACTAGTTTGGTTGAATTTGGAGACAGTGTAAATTTCGGGTTTTTATTGGATTTTAATGGGCTATAAATCAAAGGTGAGTGATTAAACCCACTCACGCAATACTAAATCTTCTTATGTTAGTTGAATTAAATTTATGAAGTGATAAGAATTTTATTGGTTGTTGTTTGGTAGTTTAAATTGACATTTAAATTAATTTGAATTTTATATTGAATTAAATTGATATTTAAATTAATATTGAATTTAATTGCTAGTTAAAAGCCGACAACTGATAATTTGTAACTGTTATGATATATTGGTTGATTTGGATGTTGATTGTTATTGGATGCCTATTGATTGATATGTTGTATGTATGGTTGTTATTCATGTTTATATATCCCTGTTATAACCCTATTTATTATTTGACATCCTATAAATTGTCATTTGAATTATTCAAATTAACTAAGAAATAGGTTGAAATGATATATACCTACGTCGTTTAATTTTAGGTTGAAATGATATATATCCATCCTTGTAATTAAAATTTAATTAACTGATCACTTGGCCATAGGGTAGAAAATTATATACGGACATCGGATTTGGTCAAATTAAATGGTTTTAAAATCTTGAATTTGCATTTATATGAATTTAATTATTTTCTAAATTGAGCTTTGAAATGTTGAAATTGAAGCTGTTAAATGAAATTATTCAAAGATTTAATTTGAAATCTTCAGTTGAAATTGAGAAATGATGTAAATTTATTGAAAGTGAATTATTTTAAAGTTGAAAATTTTAATTTAAAAGTTTGAATTTACTGTACTTAAAGGAGTTTTAAATTGGTATTTCAAAGTTTGGATGTGAAATAGTTTTAAAATAATTGTTTAAAAATGAGAATTTGAATTGAAACTTTCAGCCTCTGAATAAATCGTTTAAATTGAATTTAAAGTAAAGTTTGAAATCATTTGAATTGAAGATGATTTTTATTGAATTTTGAATATGAAGTTTACTTGAATTGGAAGTCGAAAGATGGTAATCGTTATGATTTGGAATTTGAACCTTGTTATGAAAGAAGAAACATTTTTAATGTAAACTATTTTAATATATAAATTATTTAATAATCAAATTATTTTAATGTATAAACTATTTTAATTATCTAAACTATTTTATATTCAAACTATTTCCAATCTTTAAACTATTTTAATTCTTCCAAACTATTTTTTAATATTAAAACTATTTTAATTATCCAAACAATTTTCAATATTCAAACTAATTTAATTATTCAAAACCATTTTCAATATTCAAACTGTTTTAAAGGGGAAACTATTTGTATTTAAATTATTGATTGTAATACGAATGTTTTGAAGGTATAACCTTTTTGAATTCAAAATGATTTTTGAAGCAAATATGATATTATGATATGAAGTATGACTTGTTCTTGAAATTTAAAAGAACCGACCGGTATGTAAAATGGACTATTGGTTGTTAAAGAGACCGGGGCCGGATGAATGACATACCGTCTGTCATTCTACTAGAACCACTTTAACAACCATGTAGGTGGTGGATGTTATCCAAAATGTAGAGGTTGAATTGGCGATGTTTACTGGAGTGAAGAAAGAGAACGATGATTGATGACCCCGACACTTGTGTCAATTTGAAATGACTAAAATAGGAGCCTATGTCTAGCCAAGGGGTTCGCTATCTTTAGGGGCCATCACCCCTTCGTATTATATTGATTTTTGACTTGATTGGTGCACATTGATTTGATTTGGAGATGGTGGACTCGGTCGGCCGTTAGGGATTACGACCAACCAGAAAGGGTAAACTGGTAAAATCCTACCTTGGGCATTGCCTCACGTGCCTTGCCATACCTTTATCCTTATACGCGACCTCTACGATTTTGTTTTATTGTTGTCTTATCATGGCGCCTCTCTGAGTACCGACGTTACGGGTGGTGCCACAAGGCAAACTGTAGGACAATGCTTAAAAATGTGTTAAGGGGGATTAATGTAAAGCCTTAACGCTAGGAAAAATATTTATTTTATTGATTAGACACTACATATATAGCGTACCTTACTACATATAGATAGTTTAACGGATCCTTAGGAGATGGAAAATCCCATAACATCTCTTAAGTTATTGCACTCACGTTGTACACTGGATATGAGATGGAAAACCTCGTAAACATCTCTGAAGCTATCACATTCATGTTTACTTGTTATTGATTTAAATTACATAAGAACTTTTAGTTCTGATTCGAGCGTTTTGTCTTTTCATTACGCTCGGGTCAGCCTGAGTATTTAGTGTTTGAAGACATTATTCCTTGAAGATGTAGATGGAGTTTGCTAGACCGTATTTATTATTATTCCGCTGCATTATTTTGGCATGTTTGTGGATTGTACTTTGATTATGTTGTAAAAATTATGTAATCAAATGTATATTGTAAAACACTTCATAAACTGTTTATTTGATTATTATATTTTGTCATTCCGCTGCGAGGTTCTGTGTTTTGTTTTCCTTCTTTTCTCTTATTTTCTTATTAAACCTAACTGTCGGTCCTCCCTTTTGAATGGTTTGAGTTAGACATGTTTGGTTTACTGTCAATTTAAACCGTCCAAAAAGGTGGGTCGTCATAGTTGGTATCAAAGCTTAGGTTTAGTGATACCTTAGCCTGTTGGGGTTAACTCATTAGAGATAGGGTTAGTAATACCCTATAATGAGTTTGAGTGTATATGTATATGAGGGAGCGTATTTGTTAGTGCTATAAAAATGTTTTGTACTGTGTTAATTTGTTCTGTTGAGTAATTATGAATTCTTTTTGGTACATGGGACGCTATGGCGTCGATACAGATTTCTAAACACTTGAACAGGGTAAACCGATACAATATTATTTTTAAAAATAGGTAAATGAAATAATTTAACCTAGTATTATATTTTGTATATGGAAGAATAATTTTTCATAAACGGTTATAGTTGTATGTGATATGTTGTTTGTTAGAAAGTGAAATTTTATAAATAAGGTTTATAAATTATGATTTACAAATAAAATGAATTTAAATGGAAAATTTGAGAACTTAAATTCCGGTGTTTTGAAATTGGTTTTCAAAGATTTTGAAAAATATATTAGTATTATTTAGAAGTATTTTCTAATAGAAATATTTTCAATAGGATTTGGTAGAAATGTTTTTAAAGGAATTTTAAAAAAGGAAGTAAGTTCTGTACTCCTCTCTTCTGTCGTTGGAAAACAATTTTTGTGATGATGACTGCATCATCGACATTCATTTTTGAGTCTCAAAGTGGAGGAGGCCACTTAGCAGCTTTGCTACGCATTTGGTTCGATAAACAGAATTTGATTTTGCTATATATAAAAGATATAAGTATATGTATTATTTCAAAATGATTTGAAATGAAACCGGTATTCGAATTCTTAAGTTCCTCTTAATTAATGATTTTCAGTTGTAGAAATAAAATGAAATTTTAATAGTTGGAAACTTCTAAAACGAGAAATAACAAATTGAAGCTAAGTTTTTAAATGAAATATGAAAAGTTAAATTTTAATAGTTGTAAATTATTGAACATTCTTGCTAACTAAAATGAATAAGATAAATTTGTATAACACTCGATTACATTCTAAAAACATATATAAAACTTACCAGGAATGTTTAAAAAGTTGAAATGTTAAATATGAATATGTAATAGAATATTATACAAGTATGAACTTAAGTAATAAAAAAATGTTTCAAATTAAAATTGTGTTTAAAGAAATGTTTATTTATATAAAAAAAACAAAGATGTTCAAAATGAAATTATGTCAATAAATAAAGAATTAAGATGTTACGAGAAATATTATAAACTTAAGTTAATGTTTTGAAATGCTTAATAATTAATTGAATAGTAAAAATAAGAATACTATTAAGTAAATGATTATAAACTTATGAAAATGTTGAAATGATTCATAAATATATTTAATATTAAATGACACTATATATGAAGGAATAAATTTGAATTAAAAGGGTAGAAAAACATAAGTATGAAATGATTCACTAATGAATATTAATATTAAATGGAAATCAAGTATATAAATAAATAAATGAGAATTAAACTACAAAGAAACTTAAGTAATATTTTAAGAATTGATTCGTTGATGATTTCAAAACTTGAATGAGAAAGAATTTATGAAAGTAAATGAATATAAATTAATGAAAGATGACCTTGTATGAATGAATGAGAATTAAAATAAATTAAAAGTAAATGATGTGAAAAGAAACCAATAGAATAAAATATGTAAGTTGTGCGTAGATCATTTTATTCGCATAACCATTTTGATCCAGATTTGAATACATGATTTGTGAAAATTCACGCCAGTCCGAGTTAGGTTTTTTCGCTCGATTCTTGATGGCGATTATTTGATACGAATTTTTGATATGAATTTGAAGTTTTCTATCATAGTTTATGGCTATGTAAGGAAAATGGAGATTTCTAATCAAGAAATTGGATCAAAGTCCGCATTAGAGTGGTCATGTTAACAATACTAGTTCGAAAGTGAAATTTATGTATTCAAGCAAGCGAACATAATTGATATTGTGTACAAATGATATATCTACATCGTACAAACTTAAATAATATTTAAATTCTATGTTGTTTGGCTTATGGGAAGTTTGGGAAATGATACTTCAATTTGTTTGAGGTTGTATGGTAATCTATTGAGTAATTAATAAGGTTGTTGAGCGTAAGGTACACTTGGTAGTTTATTTATCATCCTAGTACGATGAAAAGTCTGAACCTGGACAAACCATTAGTTTTGAATGTTATGGATGTGTGATTGATTCTTTTGTTTCATATAATGGTCGTACTGCTTTTGTTTGCATATGATTATATATTGTATGTTGCTTGTGCTATTGATTGAAACAACTAAAAATATTACTCTTTTTACATAGTTTTAACTCTTTTGGATTGTGTAAGTAAGATACAGGTTTATGAAAGCAATAGTTGTTGCTTTTGGTCTCATAAATAAAGTTTTGTTTGCCCGACGAATATGTACATTTTTGGATTACAGTTTTTGTAATGGTATTTTATTATTTTTCCCATAGTTTGGGATGCTTATTTATTGAAATAAGATATATACAATGTAATTATTGATATTGTTATTTTTTCGAACCTAGACGCACAAAAAAGATGCTGCTGAAATTTAGGACTTAGAAAAATTTTCATTGAAGTTGAGTTATTTTCAAATTTTTATTAAACTTAAATATGTAAGAAATTTTATATAAATTAACTATTTTGTTTAAAAAATATCAAATTTCTTGATTCCTTCTTGTTCCTTTTTGGGGACGAAAAGTTTTGAGTGGGGAGATTGTAACGACTCGTATTTTTGGCAATTAAAAATATTCAATTAAGTAAACTATGGAGTTTAATATCGTCAGAAATTGAAATTTATGATTTATTAATGTGAATTTTATTAAACTATAAATTTTGAGTTTAAAATAAAATCTTAAAACAACAAATTTCAATGAAATGGAAGATAGTAATGCATGTTACAATATAATTTAATAATATTGATTGAATGTAATTGATAACTGTTTTAATGTAATTTCAATCAATTGTAATAATAAAGGTAAATAAGGAATAAAATAAATGATGTACCAAATGGTGGAACTATATGTTATTTAATTGAAATTGGTTTTAATATAGAATATGAAATCAATTATTTTGTACGTAAATTTATTAAACTTTGTTTGTAAAAAATAAATTTATAAATGCATTTAAATTACTTAAATGTAAATATTGTTTTATTTCTCATCGTATTATCAAATCCGTTTGAAACTAATTTGAAAATCAATGGAAATTAAATGGAATTGAAATATTGCAGTTAATATAAGAACATACGTTAATTGTAGAATAATTAGTGTAATAAATGGAAATTCATGATTGATAAATACATAAGGTATTTATTGATTTAATAATAAGAAAGTAAATCAAAATAAAAGAATTTGTTTGAAATATAAAATATAATGAATTATGATTTTATTACTATTGTAATTTAATGTTGAAATACATTTAATATTTAAATATTGGATTTAACATGGAAAATTTAATTTTAAAAGGTTGTTAATTCCTGTTTAGTCAAGAACGATGATAGGAAACTTTTAATTTAGAATTTGAAGGTGATTAAATCAATTTAATAATAATTCGGTTAATTAATGCTTAAAAACAAATATAATTCAATTGTAAAAGCTAACTTCTATATACAATAGAATTAGGATATGAAATTAGTTTATTGAGTATAAAAATATTGAAAACCTATATTTTGATATATAGGATAACCTACTTTTCGTTTCGAGAAAGAAACGGGCGTTTCGGATCTTTGTTATCGCTCTGGCCCAATCGATCTTTCCCATCCACTCCTGTTTCATCTTTGTCTATATATATGTTGTTATAAACCCTAGCAGCCTTCTATTCTATTTTATGTACGTACTTTTCCAATCCACCTGCTTCTTCCCAATGCTGAACATCTCAAACCCTAAATTCCCAATTTCAAATCAAACCCAAAAATTCAAACTGCTCAAACCCTATCATATTATATATCGTTACAAAGCCCTCGACGAATGGAATCAGCAACTGCAATTCATTTTTCTATTGGAGGCTCTGTTTGTCTAGAAATTAGCGAAACATTCTCGGTCGTCCATTCTAAGGTTTCGTGATCGACGGTGGGTTGTCGACCATTCGACGATCGGACGTTGCTGCGTGGTAGAGGGAGATTAGTAGAGTTGATCTATCGGTTTGGATTAGGTTAGAGGAGCACGAGATCGCCAGATCTGGCGAACATAGCGGCGGCGGCGGTGGAGGTGACCACGCGGGTCCAGGCAAGTGCGGATTGGCGTGCCGAGGGTCATGGTGAGGTCAGATCTTGGCCAAGCAGCGTGTGAAGTAGGCAGTCGTTGATCAAAGGGTGGCGGCTGTACGTTTGTTTGGGTCGATGTTGCGGTAAGGTTGGTTTTGATGGGTAATTACGTTTTTCCCTTTTGTATTATTTTAATTCAAATTTTAAATTTCAAACGACTAACACACGTAACTTTTGCATACGAGCTCTGATTGACACGTGGTTTCTTCCATTGGATTCGTATCGAAATTCCGGACAATATGAAACTAGTTTGGTTGAATTTGGAGACTGTTGAAATTTTGGATTTTTATTGGATTTTAATGGGCTATAAATCAAATGTGAGTGATTAACCCCACTCATGCAATACTAAAATAGGAGCCTATGTCTAGCCAAGGGGTTCGCTATCTTTAGGGGCCATCACCCCTTCATATTATATGGATTTTTGACTTGATTGGTGCACATTGATTGGATTTGAGGGTGGTGGACTCGGCCGGCCGTTAGGGGTTACGACCAGCCAGAAAGGGTAAACTGGTAGAATCTGACCTTGGGCATTGCCTCACGTGCCTTGTCATACTTTTATCCTTATACGCGACCACTACGATTTTGTTTTAGTGTTGTCTTATCACGGCGCCTTCCTGACTACCGACGTTACTGGTGGTGTCACAAGGCAAACCGTTGAACAATGCTTAAAAACGCGTTAATGAGGATTAATGTAAAGCCTTAACGCTAGGAAAAATATTTATTTTATTGATTAGACACTACATATAGATAGTTTAACAAATCCTTAGAAGATGGAAAATCCCGTAACATCTCTTAAGTTATTGCACTCGCGTTGTACACTGGATAGGAGATGGAAAACCCAGTAAACATCTCTGAAGCTATCACACTCATGTTTACTTGTTATTGATTTAACTTACGTAAGAAATTTTAGTTTTGACTCAAGTGTTTTGTCTTTTCATTACGCTCGGGTCAGCCTGAGTATTTCAGTTTTGAAGACATTATTCCTTGAAGATGAAGATGGAGTTTGCTAGACTGTATTTATTATCATTCTTCCACTGCATTATTTTGGTATATTTGTGGATTGTACTTTGATTATATTGTAAAAATTGTGTAATCAAATGTATATTGTAAAACAACTTCATGAACTATTTATTTGATTATTATATTTTGTCATTCCGGTGCGAGGTTCTATGTTTTATTTTCCTTCTTTTCTCTTATTTTCTTATTAAACCCAATTGACAATCCTTCCTTTTGAATGGTTTGAGTTAGACATGTGTGGTTTACTGTCTATTTAAACCGTCCAAAAAGGTGGGTCGTCACAAAAGCATTCATTTGACTGTATTGTGAACGTGGTACAGTTTATATGAGTGGTTAGTAATGCCATTTGGACTAACCAATGCACCTGCATTCTTTGTGGACTTGATGAACAGAATTTTATGGGATAAGCTGGATTGATATTTGTTGGTTTTCATAGATGGCATCTTAGTGTACTCTAAGGATGAGGAGGAACACACGGTTCACCTAAGGTTTATGCTAAAGACGTTGAGACAACATAAGTTAAAGGAGATATTTTCTAAGTGTCATTTTGGAAAAAGGGAGATGAAGTTCCTAGGCAATGTGATTTCATTAGAAGGGTTGGCATTAGATCCTTCAAAGGTTGATGCAGTAAATAAAAAGAAGAGACACGAGACTATGATAGAGGTGCGAAGTTTCTTAGGATTGTTTGGCTACTACCGGAGATTCATTAAGGACTTCTCTTGTGTAGCTGCACTGATGACGAGACTGACCAGGAAGAGCAAGCATGCTTGGATGTAGGAGTATGAAAAGGAATTCCAGGAATTGAAGTATAGGTTGACGAATGTGCCTGTGTTAGTGATACCTGAAGGGAATGATTGTATGACTATATATACTGATGCATCAAGTTCAAGGTTAGGATCGGTATTGATGCAGAAGGAAAAAGTAATTGCATACGCACCTAGACAATTATGACTCCATGAAGTTCGGTATCCAACGCACGATTTGGAGTTAGCGGCGGTTGTCTTCACTTTGAAGATTTAGAGACATTATCTCTTAGGCTAGAGGTTTGAGATATTTATTGACCATAAATCTTTGAGATATTTATTCTCTTAGAAGGAGCTGAACATAAGACAACAGAGATGGGTAGAGTTTTTAGCATCCTATGATTTTTGGATAGATTATACCCTAGGGAATGGCAATAAAGTAGTTGATTCCTTAAGTTGAAAATAGTAGAGTTGTGTTTTGGCTATGATAGAAGAATGAACCATCTTGGAAATGGTGTCCATGTGCGATGTGCATTTTCGGTCCATTGTATGGTCGAGCAGTGCATTTGGGATGCTATCATGCTTAGAAGTCGGGCCTACACTGATAGAAAGGATTGCTAAACTGCAGAAAGGAGACGAGTTCTTTGTCGGCATAGTAAGGAGCTTGGTCTCAGGAATAGAGGCGGTAGAGCTGAAGGGGTTCGATGTTGATAGAGTAGGTAGATCGTGAAGAATGGAAGGTTGTATGTTATGAGTACAGAAGGACTATAGAATGAAGTATTGGAGGAATGTCATCGTTTATGGTTTACCATACACCCTGGAGGTACCAAGATGTATCGAGATATGAAAAGAAGTTTCTTCTAGGAAGGGATGAAGAAAGATGTGGGAGAGTATGCGAGAAGATGTCTTATATACCAACAGGTGCAGGCGGAATATTATAAACCTAGTGGGCTCCTATAGCCTTTGGAGATTCCAGTATGGAAGACTTCATAGATGGGCTACCAATGTCAAGGGCAGGGAATGAAAGTATATAGATCATGGTTAATAGACTAACTAAGTGTGCCCATTTCATTCTAGTGAAGGTCACGAGAACTACGTCGAAGTTAGTAGAGATATATATGAAGGTCGTAGTGAGATTGCATAGGATGCCTAGTACTATTATTAGTGACTGAGATTCATCATTCACCAGTGAGTTCTGCCACAGCTTGCAGAAGGTGTTGGGTGTAGAGTTGCGCATGGGTACTGCATACCATCTACAGGTAGAAGGGCAGACCGACAGAATCAACAAGGTCTTGGAAGACTTGCTGAGAGCTTGCATTTTCGACTTCGGTGAATCTTGGGAGGATTATCCACATTTGGTAGAGTTTTCATGCAACAATAGCTATCAGAGCAACATTTGGATGGCCTCATTTGAGGCATTGTATGAAAGGCCGTGTAAGTCGCCTTTATGTTAGTTAGAGGCAGGGGATAGGTTGGTGTTAGGATCAGATGTGTTTAAGGATGCTACTGAGAAAGTAGAACTGATCCGAACTAGAATGAAGGCAGCTTAGTCTAGGAAAAATATATATGCCAACATGAAGAGGAAGGAACTAAAGTTTGCAATTAACGATCAGGTGTTCATGAAACGCATTTTGGGAAGGCTGGGAAGTTAGCACCCAGATAAGTAGGGCCGTTTTTGATCATATGCAGGATTGGGAAGGTGGCGTATAAGGTGGAACTGCCTAGTTTTTTCGTAGGGATTCATAATGTGTTTCACGTATCACATCTGAAGAAATGCATTAGAGATTCTGATGCGGTAGTTCATCCAAGTGTGGTAGAAGACCCGATCATAGAGGCGAATATGACCTATGTGCGAAGACCGATTCGGACAGTGGATCGGGATGAGAAGCGGCTTTGGAAAAATGTGGTGAAGCTAGTATGTGTCCTATGGAACATAGATCAGGAGGGCTGCATATGAGAAACACAGGATAAGGTTAAGGAAACCTATTCGGAGTTGTTCGTTTCAGATTAGCGTATGAGCTATGTGTTGAATTTTATAGTCGTAAACCATTTATATATAGGAATATTATGGTTGATTATCGTATTAGCGGATAGCACCGGTACGTTTTATATCTGAATTGGGAATTCGTGGATATGCTTAGCGTAAGCATAGGATAGTTGGAAAATATCTACCGAGCCTTAATTGAATTTTGAGGATGAAATTCCTTGAATGGGGGAAGACTGTAATAACCCGTAATTTTGGAGTAAATTTAATTAATTAATTAAAGGGCTGAAATAAGTTAAATAAGAGGAAAAACGGGTAATGAATTAATGAAAAAGAGTATGAGGGCCCAAACCCAAATTATTGTGGAACAATAAGCGTGGTTCTTTTCCATTCACGCATTTCATTCTACTAAAAATAAAATAAAAGCCTGAGAGGAACTTTTATGTTGATGGCTTAAAGAGAGCAAATAAAGTGAAGATAAGAAAAACGTAAGTTAAAGGGGAGATTTAGAAGACTGAAACAAGATATACCAAAGATCTAGGTAAGTAATACTATACTCATTGTTACTGTACCTAAATATATGGTTTCCGTAAGATCTTGCAAAATATTATATATGATGGAGTTTCATATGGAGTTTCATTAACACGTAAAAAATTTAGTGAATGTTTTAGGGAAAAATAGATAATCATGGGATACTTATCTGTATTTCCCTACCTTAATGGTTTTTAAATATTATGAAGATTATATATGATGTTCTAACCATGATTTTAGAAATGGGTTTTTAGTTTAAGAAACTTTTTACGTAGAAAACATTTATTATGATTTATTGAAGCGGTATGCCTAGAAAATAGATAAAGAAAATACTCTTAAATCAAAATAAAGAATAAACTATATTAGAACAGGTGTTCATGAATTTTCTAGGAATTTAATTAAGATTTTCTATGAGGAAAATAAGCTAATATGTGATAGATACCATGCTGGGAAAAGGGGAAAACTACGGGGACGCGTGTAATATAAAATTATATGGAAAAAAGGAAACAAATATCAGATAAATAGGGAACTGGATCCAAATAAAATACTGAAAATAAATATAAAGGAAAATGCAAATAAAAAAAGGTGAAATTGCAACGTATTATATAGCGACACGTGTAAAGACGTTGTCAGATATGTCAGACTTTGTCGAGTACGGAGTCGAGGCGGCGGCCTAACGTTTTATAAAAGAATTAAGCACACGAGGAAGAGGTAGTGATTTGACAAAGGGATCTAGGGTCTTTCAAGGGAAAGTAGAATCGTGCCGCAATTTGTATCGGACAATCTACACCCTAATTATGTAAAGGCAGAAGAATATGAACTACGTCGCAATATGCAAAAGAGATACTGCACTGCAATTTAGAAGTTTTCACTTAACTAAAGAGTGAATTGCACAAATATGTTAGGGCAGGGTTGTACTGTGCTAAGAGAGGGTGTGAATGAAATCTAATAAAAGACAATTATCTAGAACTCAGTGGGAGACTAGGGCTAGTAAAGGGGAAAGAACTCTTGGGCTAAGGGACAGAGTTGGAAGGGCTATCGAGGCCGAGTGGGGACACTTACTCGAATGCATACCTAGAGATGGTGGGAAGAGGCATTTAACTTATAGGACTGCGGTGGGGGTATTCTAAGTCATTCCAAATTAAACAAATGTTTTGGACTGCATGTGGATTTCTTTGTAGTCGACTGTGGTGGGACGTCCCAAGAAGTTTAAAATTAAATACATAGGGACTGTGGTGGGGTATTCCAAGCAGTATAAAATGAAATAAGTACATTGAGGCTGCGGTGGGGTTGTTCCAGGTAGTTTAAATTTAAATAAACTAAAAGGACACCGCAGGTGGCTGGTTCTAGGTAGTTAAAGGGACGGTGGCATAGTAGCAGATATGAATAACATATTAAGGAATAATCTAAGAATGGTGGTTAGGTGGGGACTGTATGAAGGGTGCAGTAGTAATCGGGAACCGCTTAGGAACACATAAAGGCGTAAACATAAATAAGAACTACTTATATCAGAACCATGATTGTTTCACGGTGTTTGGACACTGAGGGGAAAACCAATTCCGTGCAGTGCAGCTTGGTCGCACTATATATTTATTTTGGGGTAAGTATTATTCACATCAGACTTTATGTCTGACCCGTATTTTTATTATTGTTTTCCCCATAAACTCACGAGTACTTATTTGAGTAGACTAATTTTATGGGATTGGCTGGTCTAAAATAAGAGCCATAGTACAAAGATCAAAGATGAAGTATGAGACTTTGTTAGCTAATAAAGTTGTTGTTTCCACTATTTGTAGGAGCCCAGGTGGCATCTTCATGTGCTGACCTGACTCTTTACTATGTCATTTTCTATTTTTATTTGATCTCTGCGTGGGCATGACTTTAGGAGTTAATGTTGTTAAAAATTGTATGTAATAAATATCCAGTATAATTCCATGAAATGAAAATATATAGTTGCTCTGTTTACTTATTCTGTATTTGAATATACTAAACTCACTTTCATCGCTAAAAAATAACTCTGGTGATGACTGCAGCATCTTTAGTGTTCAACTTTGAGTCTCGAAGTGGAGGACGTTACAGAAGTTCCCATATACCATTGTATGTATTAATAGTTTTCTCTCATTATTCTAAAGTTTTTAAGATTTATTTCCTTGTTTAGGGGAGATCTAATATATATTTTATTGCAATGTAACTGACAAAACAATGACTTTAAAGCTTCTCTTTTCAACATTTGGGGCTCCATGCTAATAAAAGAAATACATTTGTGTTGGGAATTATTCACATCGAATGCTACCTAGAACTTAGCATCAAGATAATATCCATAGTATTTAAATTATATTTGAGTTAAGACTAATAATTTGGAAGCTTAGCCCCCTAGTTGAACACAAAAAGCGCACACATTACATTTTAACTTCAACGTCCTTGCACCATACTTTTTTAACATGTATTTGATGTAAAAAGGTATGGTGTGCCTAAAATAACACATTCTAGGATATAACTTGGATAATACACTCTGAAGGATAGCCAATCATACTCCTCTTAGTCTATCCTGTTAGAACCGGGTCTATTCCACAGCCGGTGAAATGCGCAAATTACAAAAAAAACCCTATTTGGATCATAATAGGTCTATGAAGTCTATTAACTAGCATTATATCCAATATTTTTTTATAAAATTCAAGATATAACACGCACACACATACTGTTTGTACCAAAAATGGGCACAGCACTCTTCGGAAGTTTTTGAAGAGATAAAAGTGAAGAGTGAAAATTAAAACTGAGGATTATCTAACAAAAACTCCAAATAACAGAAAGTAAATTGCAAAGACAAACGATTTAGAGTGGTTCGGCATTTTGCCTACGTCCACTATGAAGTTTGATGATTTTATTGCTTGATACTTGAAGATTACAATTCTTTATACTGTAGTACAACTGAATTTAAATGCTAAGTGTCAATCTAAAGCAGCGGTGGTGTTCTGGAGTAAATCTGGCAGAATCTGGGCGCTCTTTAATACTTAGAATTGTCCGACCCCTTTTCTGAATGACCAGGGGCTCTATTTATAGGTGTAGGAGGCTGATATTTCGCCTAAATGAGGGGAGACCAGTTCTGGTACGTCAGGGGGCCCACATAGCCGAAATCCGGAGATCCGGGCCCACTTTGGGATCGATTCGACCCTTGGTTCGAATCGATCAAGAAATCATCCAATCTAGCTGAAATTTGGCGTGATCATTCTTCATCATGTGCTTAAGCTTCTGTGAAAATTTCATGGCATTTGGACTTGTAGAACTTGAGTTATGATCGATTCAAGGTTTCATTTCTGGTGGCAGTGCTCTGTTCGAATCGATTGCGTTCGAATCGATTGCTTCGAATCGATCCTAGCATGCGCCTCTGTGATGATGTGGAGTGCCTCCTTCGTATCGATCCGATTTCTTTGCCGAGTTGACTGGGTCGAATCCTTTTTCTTAGCCGCGTTTATCTGGTGGACTCGAGATGCCGGATTTGAAGGTTTACTTCCTTCGAATCGATGGAAGCTGCGCTTGCTCGAATCGATCTAGATGCGCTATCGTGGATCGATTCGAGGTTGTCTTTTTATGGGAATCGAAGGTACTGGAGTCGAAAGTTGGCCTCCTTCGAATCGACGATGTCGGTGTTTTGGAATGGAGTCGGAGCTCCTCTGCTTGCATGGATTCGAAGGATCCTTCCTTTGATGGATTCGAACTGGAGCTCGGTGCTGATGGATTCGAAGCGAGGCCTCGAGGATGGATTCGAACCAGTGTATGGTTGATGGATTCGGAGCATGGCTTTCTTGAGATCGATTCGAGCCTGTGCTATTCTCAAGGGATTCGAACCCAAGACTGGGCTTATGGATTCGAACCTAGGGCTATTTCCTCCAACCTGCATCGATGATATCTTGAGCGTACGAACTCGGATTGACTTGAGATTTGGAGTGCTGGCTCTTATGGCTCTGCTTAACGTGTCTTATCGATTGTAGCCCGATCCGGACTCGGACAAAATTCATTGATATCCAGTGCATAACGAACTTTCACGATGAACTGTCTTTAGTTTTACAATCAACTTTTTGGTGTCACGGCCTTGCCAAAAGGCGGGATAACATTTGCCCCCCAAAGTACGTCTTGTGTAAACATGACGTGCTTTGAAAGGCTGCAGTCTGTCATTGGACAGCTATGACATGCTTTACCGAAAGCTGCATTCTATATCGCTGTAATTGACCGTCGTATAATTGTGACTGGCTGTTAGTGTTTTGAGACAAGACGAGATGAACATTTGATCCCTGTAAATGACAAAGATCGAACATTAGTCAGAGATATGTGCATACGTGTATTATCTTGACTTTGGTTAACGTTGCGCGATCGCAAGTCGTTGTTAGTTCGGTTTGTTATCGAATTCTGCATCGGTCCTCTCCTGGACCGGTTTGAGATTCGAGTTAAAACATTGATTTTATGATTGTCTTATGATCATCCCCTTGTATCGATCCTCTCCTGAGTCGCCATAAAGAGTTGATAATCAATTTTTCATATTGAAATGTTTCGTCCATTTGATCGGTGGTATTTGATGGATTCGAACTTATGCTTCTTTGAATCGATGACCTTCGAATCGAGGATTTGAGGGACCTCGTGCTTCGAGTTGGTGCGATACTCAACCCAGCCCTTGCTCGGTGGTTTCTTCGAATCGATGTTGCTGGGATGGATTCGAACGTAGTGGGTTGTAATGGATTCGAACATGTTTTATTACCAACGCACGCGGGAGTCTGAGTCGATTCCAGTGCCCTGTCTCATGGATTCGTAGTCGCCGTAACGAATCGAGTCGATGTCCTCACCTGTTGAAGCCGGTCAGGTATACCGAGAGGCGAATCGCCACATTTCCCTTATATATACCGGGGTCCTATTCATTTCTCACTTTTTACTTTTACCATTGCTTCAGCCGTTTCTTCGAATCGATCTCCCAGAGCTAAAACTATCATGTTTTCCACGAATCGATCGAATTCGTCCACGCTTCCACTCGTAATCGAATCAGGTAACTAAAGGATTGATTCGAGATGAAAAATGTTAGAACTATCTTCGTCTTGGTACAAATTCTGAGGAGTGGTGAGATCTGAATGAAATGGGTCGACTCGAAGGAGTCGAGGACTGATGTCTTTCGGGTTATAAAAATTAGAGTGTCGCTTCCCGTTGCTTCGCATCGATCCAGGTTTGACCGGTTCGAATCGATCTCGAGGGCAAGGTTTCGAATCGATGACTTGGAGGGAAAGGGTATCGATTTGATCGATTCGAAGTGATGTTATCTAGATCGATTCAAAGGAATTGAATACTGATCGATTCGAAGTATCGCGGAGCTCATGGATTCGAAGCGCTCCCCTATCATAAAGTTACATCGAGTCGAACCATTTGGATTCGAAGTACATGGAATCGAACTCCATCGATTCGACCCTTATCGATTCGAAGTCGATGGATTCGAACGTCTTCGTCCTCTGATACCGTTGCTCTTTTGATTTGCTTCATTATCTGAACTACGACCAACCTCAAGTTTGTACTCTGACGAACATAATGAACTTTAGCATACTTGACTCCGACGAGCTTCGGCCTTGCATAATCGAACTTGACTGAAAGATTTAAACATGAATTTCCTCTGAAGCTCGTCGATGGAACTATGACTTATCCTCAAAAATACAACTGATCTAAAATTGAAGTAGTTGGTAGCCTCTGGATGGTGTGGAAGTGGCGGTCATTTTCATTCTATAATTCCCAAGTTTTGTCGCACGGACATCTTGTTTTAATCTGTAAAATCTGCTTAAGTAATGCACAGCAGTTGCACGGCACGACACGCTCATACACTTCACACTGGGGGACGCACGGGCTTTTTATGAACTTAACGTTGCTTTCTGATGAGTTAGTTAATTATGGAATCTTCGAGCTCCCAACAACAAGAGGTACAAAGCTTGACTCCTCCGGTGCTTGAGATTCCTGATATTCCTGCCGACGTAATTGACCTGGCTCCGGATGAATTGCCGGAAGCTATATTTATTGAAGACCCTGTTGATTCGGTTCAATCTAACATCTCCGAATCTTTGTTGGGACGAATATGCTCAAAGCATAACATATCTCTGGATGATGTGTTATTACCTAATGCCGATGATAGACCGCACAATCCGCCTGATGGATATACAGCTTTCTATCGCCATGCTTGTGCGGCCGGAACTCTCCCTCCTTTCAATCAATATATCAGAGGGATGCTATCATATTTAGGAATCGCTCCTTCACAACTTCATCCCAACGGGCACGCGTTGCTGAACAGTGCCTTTGTCATATTTATGGACTGTCTCTTTCGCCCGCCAAGGCCAACCGAGATTAGATATATATTTAACTTCAAGAGTAGGGGTGATAGCCCGTCTTTCACATTTCTGGAGGCAGTTAGGAATTGCCAAGTTGTTGTCGGAGCCTGGACCCGACTGAGTTATTTCAAGAACGAATGGTTCTATGTTCGATGCCCTCCGGGTTTTGCTAGGCGATGGTTGTCTAGACGTAAGCGCCTTAACCTGTTCTCTTGACCAATAGCTTTTTGGCGTTAGTATTGACATCTTATTTCTTTCACAGCCATTATCTCCAGACCTGATGGCGGGTATTTCAAGAACGTAGTCCGAAGTCTCCATGAAGTTCCGAGCGAGCTGAGACATATCGACTCGGTGCTGAATGACTATAATTTAAGGACTCTCGGCCTGATCGAAATCGATCAAAGTATAGTTATTGGAGGGTTGGCAAAGCCTGCCTCCAAGAAGGAGAACAAGAAGAAAACCAAGAATAAAACCAAGAAGAAAATGGCGAAGAAACCGCTTGGGATCACCATAACCGAAGCGGTTGATGAAGAAAGAACCCATACAGATTCGAAGCCGATGGCCGATCTCTCGGGAAACTTTGAAGAATCGGGAGAAAAACGGAAAGGCAAGGTTGCCGTTTCCAAAAAACTTAAGTCTAAAGGGGGGAAATCTGTAGATGTGTTTCCTCCCGCTTCCGGAGTCATGATTTCTGAGGCCGCCCCTTCTCATTCGAGAGATGCTTTAAAAGGGCTTGATGATATTCCTATCCCAGATTATATATCGATTTCTCATAATCCTGGGTTGGAGGAATTTCAAGATGTCCTAAATATGAACGAGCCCCTTCCTTTAAGTGCGGTCAGCACTTCCGGTCGGTTTGGGGGTTTACACATTTGCACACACTTCCACAGCACTTCATGACTTTTGCATAGTAAACATTGCTTTATCGGATCCTAACCCGTAATCCTTTTTTATCGCAGGTGAAATGTCAGGCAGGGGCTCCACTTTGGATAGGCTCCGGAACGTGCGCCAATCTTCTCCATTTTATGATTCCCGTAGGAGAGAGACAGATAGGGATCATGGGCGAGGCTATTCAAGTCAAGAACGTTATGATAGAGATAGAGATTACTCACGCGGCCGTTCTGGCCATGATTACTCTGACAGAGACCGGGGATATCAGTACCGACCCCGATCTCGCTCTCCTCCGCCTCCTAGGGCCCCAGTTGATCTTCCCGGGCCTTCTCAACAGCAACAGCCGCCTTCTCAATCTTCTCGGCCTGATACTCAACAACCAAGAATGGAACCGACAACAGCTGCTATAATAGAACAAGCTCCGGCTGAGTTGTCAAGTGAGGGAGCCATCAAACTTGCACAAATGAAAAGAGATTTTCCTGAAATTTGTATGGATGCTTATGTCTTCCCTCCTAATCTTAAAAGAATTCCTCCGGATGCTGAGAACATTGCTCATAATTATATCCGTGACTTCTATGCTCAGTATAAGGAGTGGTACAAAGCGGCAGCGAAAGCATCGAGGGTAGCTTTTGACCGGGCGAGGATTATTGCTGAGCGCGATGCTGACATTGTTAAACAGAAACGTATTATTCAGGTTCTTCAATCCGAAATGGAGACGCTCCGGAAGTCAGAGCTTGAAGCACTTCAGAAACATGAGGATGCCATGGCCAAAATGGGGAGGATGCAATAGGAACACCGCGCCACGGTAGAAGAGATGGGCCACCGCAACACCACCATTGCAGCTGAGCGAGACTTAGCCGTTAAAGAGCTGAACGAGCTCAAGGCCAAATTTGCCGAAATGGTGAAGGAGAAGGATGATGCAAACGCCACTGCACAAGAGGCTTGCGACCAAGCGGTATCTCTAAGGGCCAAACTTGCTGCGGCGGCGGTCAAGACTAAGTCTGCGGAAGCAGAAATCCAAGAAAAGATTTTGGAGGAGAGGTCCAGGCTTGATGCTGAGTTTGATGATCTCTTGGTCACGTACAACGCTAATGTTCTGGAGCACAGAAATTTAGCATGGCTGGGAGATGACTCCATGATCCTGTACAACACCTGGACCCGGCTGGTGGATGAAAAGAGAGCAGCGCATCCAGATGAAACACTCGATGACTTTGAGTTGGAGATGCGTTGGCTCACCGAGGATGAGAGGAAGGTCCTTCATGAGGCGGTGATTTCTATGGCGAAAGAAAAGCTTGGTGTTCGATCTCTAGAGACAGGCGAAGGCTCGGGGATCGCGCATCACGAGGCAAGTGTTGAAGCTGTAATTCCAACATTGCCCGAAACCATTGGTGCGATAGACCCCCAGTCTGTTCCTGCATATAATCCTGACCAACCGCTATTATCTTCCGCCGATGATTCTGCCCATGTCCCGGTCCAGACTAAGGAAGGTATTTGAACGCTTCTCGCATTTTAGTTGTGAAGAACCTTAAGCAACACACTTGGCTAACAATCTTCGCTTTGTCGCATTTCAGTGACTGAAGTCGTTGTTTCTACGCCTCTTGCACTATCAGTTCCATATCAAACACATGGGGCTGTTTCTACTGAAGCCATTACGACTTCTACCTTGGTTGGAAAAGAGGGAGATGCAAACATGTTTTCTTTTAGCGCTCAAATGATTGAGGAGCTTCTTAATGAACCCATCAATCCCTCAGTTAATCCGTCCGATGCAATGAGTGGGGCTGCTCTGGCCGTTAGTTCATCTATGCCAGCTACTGGTACATCCGATGTGGCCCAAGCATCCCGCGAGGACGAAGTTCTTGCTGAGATTGACGCCGAGATGGCAACAGGGACTGCTGGTATGAATCCGTCAGGGCCTGCCCCATTAATGGTGATCTCACCGGGCGGTACTGTAGTTATTGAAGCTGCTCCTGCCCCACTCCCTGTTACTGCTCCCATGCCTTCAACTCGTCCTCCGAGAAGAATTTCCGTCACCTCAAGCTCTGAGGAAGATGTTGATATTATGTCGCTGCCGGAGGACAAGCCTAAAAAGAGTAAGCGGTCGAGGGGAAAATCAGGCAGCGGATCTGGCGGAGCTACCCCGAAGAAGAAAATAAGGAAGAAGAAAGATTGAACTCTTTCTTTAATTTCCCGCTGCATGGGGTAACATTTTGTTGACTTTTCTGTAGCCGTGTATAGATGTGGATTCGGCTCCCACTAGTAGCAATTTTTTGAACCACTTTGTAATCAGATTCTTTTTGTTGATAGTGGAAATGAGAATGTATTCCCTTTTGTCTTCAACTTGTTATGTGTTATGGTTCTGCCCCCAGTATTGGGGATAAGTGTGGAGTTGACGTATGTTTATACTCCGCCTCGCACTCTGGGAGTACGGAGTTGAGTAATGTTTATACTCCAGCTCGCGCTCTCGGAGTCTGGAGTTTGTTGATATTTATACCCAGCTCGTGCTCTCGGAGTACTCTGGGGATTTAGGAAAATGTTTATACTCCGCCTCGCACTCTAGAAGTACGGAGTTAAGTAAAAGTTTGTACCCAGCTCGCGCTCTCAGAGTACTCTGGGATTTAGGAAAATGTTTATACTCCGCCTCGCACTCTGGGAGTACGGAGTTAAGTAAAAAGTTTGTACCCAGCTCGCGCTCTCGGAGTACTATGGGATTTAGGAAAATGTTTATACTCCGCCTCGCACTCTGGGAGTACGGAGTTAAGTAAAAAGTTTGTACCCAGCTCGCGCTCTCGGAGTACTCTGGGATTTAGGAAAATGTTTATACTCCGCCTCGCACTCTGGGAGTACGGAGTTAAGTGAAGGGTTGTCGTGTATCAACCCATTTCTGGCCTGAGGTGATGGCTTGCCCCCGAGCTCGGGTTTCATTTAGTGAGTGGTTGATTGCTTCATAGCCACTCCCTACTTGAATAAATCCCATTGTGTGATGGAATTTAGCTCTTCCTGCATCGTGATGTTGTACATTGTATTTAATGAATCACAGCTCTGGCTCGAAGAGATGGCATTTTATTGCTGAAATAAGAAAACATGGCAAAGTCAGTTGCCTTATTACAAATTCTAATTTTGAAATGCAGAAACAAAATTTAAAATAGAATTTAAACTAAATAAATAAACATAGCCTGTTATTTGGAGTAGCGACGAAGACTTTCGCTATTTCAGGCCCTTGGTAAAGTTAGACCATCAACGGCTGCTAACTTAAATGTACCATCCCCGAGTTCTTGCTTAATTTCGTGTGACCCTCTCCATGTTGGTCTTGCGTGTGGGAATGCCGGATATTCTTTTTTAATGACAATCTCATTGCGTTCAAAAGTTTTAAGTCGGTCCTCGGCATTGCGTAATCGGGCGACTCGATTTCGTTGAATGATTGTCCTTAAGTCAACCTGGTCGCCCTGGACGACTCCGACTCCGTTGACAGTAGGGAACTTTAAAGATAAGCACTGTTTGCGCCAAAATTGGTCACAAACCCCGAATGTTGTGAAAGCACCAGTGTATGGATATAAATCAACAATATTCACACACAAATCTCAAATCTAAGCAAACAGAGTATCACAATTCAGAAATAATGAACATAAACGCGAGATTTATAGTGGTTCGGCGATCTTGCCTACGTCCACTCTGAAGTTGATGATTTTATTGATGTTCTCTTGATGATTACAATTTATTCTGATGTAGTACAACTGATTATATGATTACAATCTGAATCTAAGGAAGCAGTGGTGATTCTGAGTAGATCTGGTAGAGTCTGGACGCTCTTTAGCTCTCAAAATTGTCCGACCTCTTTTCTGAATGACTAGGGGCTCTATTTATAGGTGTAGGAGGCTGATATTTCGCCTAAAATGAGGGGAGACCAGTTCTGGTACGTGAGGGGGCCCACATGGTCAAAATCTGGAAATCCGGGCCCACTTTGGGATCGATTCGACCCTTGGTTCGAATCGATCAAGAAAGAGTCCAATCGAGCTGAAAATTGGTGTCGACATTCTTCATCATGTGTTTAAGCTTCTGTGAAAATTTCATAGCATTTGGCCTTGTAGAACTCGAGTTATGATCGATTCAAGATTGCATGTCGTTTCCTGGAGTCGTTCGAATCGATACGTTCGAATCGATTCGTTCGAATCGATCCCCCCGTATGCGAAGACTTCGGCGTGGTGCGCATGCCTCGAGTCAACCCCGCTTTATCTCCGAGTTTTACTGAGTCGTACCCGGGATTTTAGCTGTGTGGACTCGAGACGTTGGATTCGAAGACAATGATCATATCTGGATTCGAACAAGGGTTTGTTCGTATCGATCGTGACGTGTTCCATTCGATCGATACGAAGCAACTATGTCTGGATGGATTCGAAGGCTTCAACTGCATGGATTCGAAGACCTTCCCATTGATCGATTCGAAGCTGGAAATATTTTGATGGATTCGAACCACGGGAGGCCTTGGATGGATTCGAACGTGGAGGGTGTTTTGATGGAGTCGAAGCAATGGTACTTCTCATGGATTCGAAGTAATGCAGGGACGATGGATTCGAGCTAAGGGTTTGTTCTGAGGGATACGAAGGGGATGGAGTCAATCTTGATGGAGTCGACCTTGATGGATACGAACCATATGGAGACGAACACAAGGCTATGTCCTTCACTTGCATCGATGATATCTTGGGCGTGCGAACTCGGATTGACTCGAGATTTGGAACGCTGGCTCCTATGGCTTTCCTTGACGTGTCTTATCAATTGTAGCCCGATCCGGACTCGGACAAAATTCATTGATATCCATGGTGAAACAGTGCATATCGAACTTTTACGACGAACTGTCTTTAGTTTTCCAGTCAACTTTTTGGTGTCACGGCCTTGCCAAAAGGCGGGATAACATTTGCCCCCCAAAACATGCCTTGCGATAGGAAGGTGTGTTTTGTAGTTTCATAAGCTGGATGTTCATATCCTGTTGATGACCTGCGAAGACATTGATAGTTTTATCTGACCTTAAATGACGACCGTTCGCGATCTAGCCATTTTGAGGTGGAATGCGACCGTTCGCGATCTAGTATTTTTTGTATGACCTTAAATGACGACCGTTCGCGATCTAGCCATTTTCATATGGCCCCAAATGACGACCGTTCGTGATCAAGCCATTTGAGTTGAGGGGTGCCGTTCGAGGCGAGTGGTGACCGTTCGAGGTCGGGTGTCGTTTTAGACGAATTGTGACTGTTCGAAGTCGGATGTCATTCTAGACGAATTAGGATGGATTATGACCGTTCGTGGTCGAGTGCCGTACGAGGCAGAGTCTGATCGTTCGTGATCGAATGTTGTACTAGATGAAGTGTGACCGTTCGCGGTCGGGTGCCGTTCGAGGCTAATGGTGACCGTTCGAGGTCGGGTGCCGTTCGTGGCGAAGTGTGATCGTTCGCGATCGAATTGTGACCGTTCGCGGTCGGATGCCGTTCGAGGCGAATTGAGTGTGCCCGGGGAGGGACTTAGTATCATCAATACCAGGTTTCACGTTCGGGTGAATCCCCGGATTGTTTCTTGCAACGGTTTATCGCCATCTCAGAGCATGCCTAGGGACCGTTCGTGATCCCGTACATGTGTAAGTGGCTTAACCGTTATGAAATCACAAGTAGCATTTTTTCATTGAAAATAAGTCTTTAGCAGAAATGTTAAACAAAGTCAAGTTCAAATGTTCAAATCAAAATGAAACAAAAGCAAAGCAAGGATGTCAAAGTGTAAACTCCCACAAAGATAGGGTCAGTAGTCATTCACAACATGCCCATGGACCGTTCGTGATCTCGCACATGTTTAAACGACTTACCCGTGTTGGTGAGAGGTTTACAACTCATCCATCGTTATTTCAACTAATTGATAATCATACGATGTCCTGGCTCGGGGGCACCCCTGGCTGATGTAGACGGTGGTCGCTCTGGCTCCACCGCTGGAGCTCGCCTCCTCACATATTGAAGTAGCATACCGTTCCTGATGTGCCCTTCCACCTCATCCTTCAGATGTCTACAGTCGTTAGTGTTATGACCATTCAGTTCGTGGAATAAGCAGTATCTGTCTGATTTCCTCTCGCCAACAGTGGGATCCCTTCGTATTGGCCTACGGTAGGGAACTTGCTCTCGTGTATCTTGGTAGATTCGCTCCAAACTCTCATTCAGCTCTGAATAAGTGGTGAATCGTGGCTCTCTTCGCAGTCGCTTTGACCTGTCACCATTGTCCTCAGCCTTTCGTTTTCCTTTATCCTTGCCTGAATCATTTTCGAGAGGCTTTTTGTCTTTAAGTGCATAAATTTCTATTCCCTCTCCTTCTTCTCTCTCAGCATTAGCATCTTCCAATCGTAAAAACTTTTCTGCCTCATGATAGAATTCTCCTAGATCCATAGGCGGATCCTTAGTTAATGAATTTTTGAATTCCGTGCCATCAGCTACTCCGGACACAGCTGCCATCATAACCATGGATGGATCTGGCCGATTCACCGATGCTGCTGCCGCATTGAATCGCGTCAAGAAATTCCTCAAAGACTCCCCAGCTTTCTGCTTTAGCGTTGCCAAACTCATCACATTCTTGGGTCTCGAAATATGAACTCTGAATTGCCTCATAAATTTCTCAATCAAATCGGTCCATGTCCCAATGGAGCCGCTCTCTAGCTGTCTGAACCATAAAGCTGCTATGTCTGTCAAATACAATGGGAAGCACCGGGCCATGACTTCCTATGATGCCCCCAGCACTTCCATGTGCCTTATATACCTTGTTAGATGGACCGCAGGGTCCGTCCTCCCATCATACCCTTCTACTGTTGGTAGTTTGAATTCTGGTGGGTTCCTAGCCAACCTAATCGCATGAGAAAAGGGACTCTTGTTCACATCTTCAAGATCTCTGTTTACTAATCCTCCTCTCATGGCTCGCCTGACCATCTCTGCCAATCTATCATTGTCTCCAAGCTGTAGTCCTCGTTCACTACCTTCGATCTGCCCCCCGAGTCCGTGTGAGCTTTCGGGTGTTTGCCCCCCTGACTGAGCGTTCATCCCTCTATTGCTGTCAGGTTGCTCGGATGTCCTTGTCTCTCTTCCCGTGTTCGGATCAACATGTCCTAAGTGGGTGCCCCCCAGCTCCGGCGCTGCGCCAGATGGTCCTGCTCCGTTCTGGATTCCGGTTGTTCCTTGATTTTGTGCTCCAAGTTGTCCAATTTGTTGAAGCAAATTCTGGATCATCTCCTCCTGTCTCTTCATCATTGTCTCCATCTCATCCCTGGTGATGAAGATCGATGCTTGGTTTGCTCCTGAGGAAGCCTCTTGACTTCCTTCGTGCTGACTTCTCTCAGCTCTTTGCCTTCTACTTGTTTGTCGAGTCATTGTCTTTCAAATTTTCAAATCTTGTGTAGCGGGTGCTAGTTCCTCTCAGTGAAAGCACCAAAGTGTTTGTGCCAAAATTGGTCACAAACCCCGAATGTTGTGAAAGCACCAGTGTATGGATATAAATCAACAATATTCACACACAAATCTCAAATCTAAGCAAACAGAGTATCACAATTCAGAAATAATGAACATAAACGCGAGATTTATAGTGGTTCGGCGATCTTGCCTACGTCCACTCTGAAGTTGATGATTTTATTGATGTTCTCTTGATGATTACAATTTATTCTGATGTAGTACAACTGATTATATGATTACAATCTGAATCTAAGGAAGCAGTGGTGATTCTGAGTAGATCTGGTAGAGTCTGGACGCTCTTTAGCTCTCAAAATTGTCCGACCTCTTTTCTGAATGACTAGGGGCTCTATTTATAGGTGTAGGAGGCTGATATTTCGCCTAAAATGAGGGGAGACCAGTTCCGGTACGTGAGGGGGCCCACATGGTCAAAATCTGGAAATCCGGGCCCACTTTGGGATCGATTCGACCCTTGGTTCGAATCGATCAAGAAAGAGTCCAATCGAGCTGAAAATTGGTGTCGACATTCTTCATCATGTGTTTAAGCTTCTGTGAAAATTTCATAGCATTTGGCCTTGTAGAACTCGAGTTATGATCGATTCAAGATTGCATGTCGTTTCCTGGAGTCGTTCGAATCGATACGTTCGAATCGATTCGTTCGAATCGATCCCCCCGTATGCGAAGACTTCGGCGTGGTGCGCATGCCTCGGGTCAACCCCGCTTTATCTCCGAGTTTTACTGAGTCGTACCCGGGATTTTAGCTGTGTGGACTCGAGACGTTGGATTCGAAGACAATGATCATATCTGGATTCGAACAAGGGTTTGTTCGTATCGATCGTGACGTGTTCCATTCGATCGATACGAAGCAACTATGTCTGGATGGATTCGAAGGCTTCAACTGCATGGATTCGAAGACCTTCCCATTGATCGATTCGAAGCTGGAAATATTTTGATGGATTCGAACCACGGGAGGCCTTGGATGGATTCGAACGTGGAGGGTGTTTTGATGGAGTCGAAGCAATGGTACTTCTCATGGATTCGAAGTAATGCAGGGACGATGGATTCGAGCTAAGGGTTTGTTATGAGGGATACGAAGGGGATGGAGTCAATCTTGATGGAGTCGACCTTGATGGATACGAACCATATGGAGACGAACACAAGGCTATGTCCTTCACTTGCATCGATGATATCTTGGGCGTGCGAACTCGGATTGACTCGAGATTTGGAACGCTGGCTCCTATGGCTTTCCTTGACGTGTCTTATCAATTGTAGCCCGATCCGGACTCGGACAAAATTCATTGATATCCATGGTGAAACAGTGCATATCGAACTTTTACGACGAACTGTCTTTAGTTTTCCAGTCAACTTTTTGGTGTCACGGCCTTGCCAAAAGGCGGGATAACATTTGCCCCCCAAAACATGCCTTGCGATAGGAAGGTGTGTTTTGTAGTTTCATAAGCTGGATGTTCATATCCTGTTGATGACCTGCGAAGACATTGATAGTTTTATCTGACCTTAAATGACGACCGTTCGCGATCTAGCCATTTTGAGGTGGAATGCGACCGTTCGCGATCTAGTATTTTTTGTATGACCTTAAATGACGACCGTTCGCGATCTAGCCATTTTCATATGGCCCCAAATGACGACCGTTCGTGATCAAGCCATTTGAGTTGAGGGGTGCCGTTCGAGGCGAGTGGTGACCGTTCGAGGTCGGGTGTCGTTTTAGACGAATTGTGACTGTTCGAAGTCGGATGTCATTCTAGACGAATTAGGATGGATTATGACCGTTCGTGGTCGAGTGCCGTACGAGGCAGAGTCTGATCGTTCGTGATCGAATGTTGTACTAGATGAAGTGTGACCGTTCGCGGTCGGGTGCCGTTCGAGGCTAATGGTGACCGTTCGAGGTCGGGTGCCGTTCGTGGCGAAGTGTGTACATGATTTTGATTTGAGGGGCCCGCCCCCTCAGACTGCGGTGCCCGCACAAACTGTTCTAACTTCCTCTCCCTGATCAACTTCTCGATGAGGTCCTGCAAGTGTCGACATTCATTGGTGTTGTGGCCATAACTTTCGTGGAATCTACAGAACTTCCCTGTTTGAATCTGCCTCTCCGACGATTGCTTCGGAGCCGGCTTCTTGTATTGCATAGTATTGCAAGTCTGTAGGTACACATTTTCCAACGATGTATTGAATGGTGTATAACTTTCGAACATCGAAGCCCTACGCCGTAGGCCTGGATTCGGATCTCTCTTCTTATTTTGACCATTGCTACCTCTTGGCTGAGTTTGTTTGTTCTGTATGTTTAACTGAACTTTTCTGGAATTGTCACCGGACTGTTTAACTGCTACATTGCTTTGTATTCCTTCACTTCCGGGCTTCGCATCATCCTGCTTCCTAGACTGTTTCGCGTCCTCTTGCCGTAAGAATTGAGTGGCTTTGGAGTAGAAACGGTCCAACGATGCGGGTGGTTTTCCAGCTAACCAGTTTCTAAACTCAGAATCGGGATCGATTCCCTTAGTCAATGCCATTAAAATTGAGTTATCGTTGGGATTACTAATCTCCACACATGCTGCATGGAATCTCTCCAAGTAACGCCTTAACGTTTCCCCACGAGCTTGGGTAACATTGGACAGGGTGTTAACATCTTTGGGTCTAGCGACATGCATGCGAAATTGTTCAACAAATTTCTTAGCCAATTGATCAAATGAAGAGATAGATCTAGGAGGTAAT
This sequence comes from Allium fistulosum, assembly GCA_030737815.1. Taxonomy (NCBI): domain Eukaryota; kingdom Viridiplantae; phylum Streptophyta; class Magnoliopsida; order Asparagales; family Amaryllidaceae; genus Allium; species Allium fistulosum. The sequence goes on from CM060908.1 coordinate 785,673,796, forward strand.
CTTGTAAACCACATTGTTGCAATTCCTCCTAGTGAGATGGGGAAACTTCGGCATTTCATTGCATCGTCGGCCCTTGCGGCGCTCATTGACCATTCATATTTCAAAATGTGTTGATTGGGATCAGAATTTCCTTCGTACATAGGGAGAGTTGGCATTCTGAATCGCCGAGGAGGTTCAGCGTACAGTATCTCGTTTGTGAAAGGAGTATGACTTCGGGAAATCCCCCAATCGTCGTTGGCAAGACCTTGGCTTTCGCGGATCATCTGACGTATCATAGTCGAAATGTCGGGCATTGCTACATTTTGAGCCTGCTGAGCTAAGGTGTGGTCGGGTTCCACAGCGCGAGTTTGGACCGGGCGCTGTCGACGGTCCAAATTTCGCCTCCTTGGCTTGGCGTCTTCTGCGACGTATGGTTCAGGAGTACGCCCACGTTGCTGATTATTTGGCTCTGAAAGATTTCGGGTATCAACCCTTCTTTCTGTTGTGGCAGCTGCAGCATGATTGTCCGTGGTACGCTGTATAGTAGGGCCTCCTTGTGTTGAGGGCCCGACCTGAAAGCTGGTCGACGGTCATGCCCTCAACTGTCCAACAGTCAAGGCGGGTTCATATCCGGCCGTTTGTGCATGGCTCCCGTCTAATCGAGGACGGGTAGATCTGTGATAGTAGTCCGATGAGGCGGAACTTTCAGTAGATGATCTGGAGATATCATCCTATCTGGACCTTCTGCGGCCTTGGCGGTTCAGTTGGTTTGTTAATTCAATATTAGCACGCAACTGTTCGGCCAATTGTTGCCGACTTTGAGTTAGCTCTTAGAGCAACATATGGAGCTCCTGTCTGGTGACTACTCCAGACGGTTCTGAATGAGCGACATTGTCTTGGTTGGATGGCTACTGTTGAGCAGGATTCTATCCATCCCTACCTTCTTGTCCAGCAGCTGTAGAAGTGGTTCTTGTGCTAACCATTTTGAATGATGAATCCTTTTCCTAGACTTTATGCAAGTCTGAATAGAATGGAAGGATTATGAATTAGAGATCTGGATCTTCCTCTTGTATTTGTGCAATCCGGTATCGATGGTAGATCCAAGGAGCAGGAGAAAAAAGCTGGTTTTTTCTCAGTGAAAGCACCAAAGTGTTTGTACCAAAAATGGGCACAACACTCTTCGGAAGTTTTTGAAGAGATAAAAGTGAAGAGTGAAAATTAAAACTGAGGATTATCTAACAAAAACTCCAAATAACAGAAAGTAAATTGCAAAGACAAACGATTTAGAGTGGTTCGGCATTTTGCCTACGTCCACTATGAAGTTTGATGATTTTATTGCTTGATACTTGAAGATTACAATTCTTTATACTGTAGTACAACTGAATTTAAATGCTAAGTGTCAATCTAAAGCAGCGGTGGTGTTCTGGAGTAAATCTGGCAGAATCTGGGCGCTCTTTAATACTTAGAATTGTCCGACCCCTTTTTTGAATGACCAGGGGCTCTATTTATAGGTGTAGGAGGCTGATATTTCGCCTAAAATGAGGGGAGACCAGTTCTGGTACGTCAGGGGGCCCACATAGCCGAAATCCGGAGATCCGGGCCCACTTTGGGATCGATTCGACCCTTGGTTCGAATCGATTAAGAAATCATCCAATCGAGCTGAAATTTGGCGTGATCATTCTTCATCATGTGCTTAAGCTTCTGTGAAAATTTCATGGCATTTGGACTTGTAGAACTTGAGTTATGATCGATTCAAGGTTGCATTTCTGGTGGCAGTGCTCTGTTCGAATCGATTGCGTTCGAATCGATTGCTTCGAATCGATCCTAGCATGCGCCTCTGTGATGACGTGGAGTGCCTCCTTCGTATCGATCCGATTTCTTTGCCGAGTTGACTGGGTCGAATCCTTGTTCTTAGCCGCGTTTATCTGGTGGACTCGAGATGCCGGATTTGAAGGTTTACTTCCTTCGAATCGATGGAAGCTGCGCTTGCTCGAATCGATCTAGATGCGCTATCGTGGATCGATTCGAGGTTGTCTTTTTATGGGAATCGAAGGTACTGGAGTCGAAAGTTGGCCTCCTTCGAATCGACGATGTCGGTGTTTTGGAATGGAGTTGGAGCTCCTCTGCCTGCATGGATTCGAAGGATCCTTCCTTTGATGGATTCGAACTGGAGCTCGGTGCTGATGGATTCGAAGCGAGGCCTGTGCTATTCTTTGAGGATGGATTCGAACCAGTGTATGGTTGATGGATTCGGAGCATGGCTTTCTTGAGATCGATTCGAGCCTGTGCTATTCTCAAGGGATTCGAACCCAAGACTGGGCTTATGGATTCGAACCTAGGGCTATTTCCTCCAACCTGCATCAATGATATCTTGAGCGTACGAACTCGGATTGACTTGAGATTTGGAGTGCTGGCTCTTGTGGCTCTGCTTAACGTGTCTTATCGATTGTAGCCCGATCCGGACTTGGACAAAATTCATCGATATCCAGTGCATAACGAACTTTCATGATGAACTGTCTTTAGTTTTACAATCAACTTTTTGGTGTCACGGCCTTGCCAAAAGGCGGGATAACACATACATATATATATATATATATATTCATAACATAATAGCATTTAGGTATGTGAAAGGTCTAATTGTTATTATGGGATGTGAATTAATAGATCATAAATGTGACAAGAGTGTAATTAATTAGGAATTTCATTTTCTACTGATTAGTTAGGTGAAAAGTCATATTACTATTTATGGGAATAAATAAAATGTCATAAATGTGACAAAAGTGTGCCATTAATTAGGATTGTTATTTTCACAACTTTCGGTATGTGAAAGGTCATATTATTAAATAAGGTGTACATTGCAAAATGAAATATATGTATGACATGACAATATAGTAATAAAATGAACATGTATATAACTATATATATGTGTGGGTGGGGAAGGGATATAAATATATTGTATATACATATATATTATACTTACATATGAATAAGATAATTCATGTGCATATCAAGAATATAAACGCCTAAGTATATGCATGTGTTCAGATATATGATATGTATATGGTTTGTATATACATATTAATGATTCCACATATATATTGTAGACATACATACTTATATACATACCTACATACATACATACATACATACATATATACATATATATATATATATTATGATTCAAAATCAATTAATAAATTCAAGTTTCAAAGATACATGGTTGATAATTAAACACCGAAGCGTATTTTAATTTGAAATCAAGATTGACTCAATCAAATGTTTCAATTTATGTGTTTTACTATTTTAAATAACATAAAGATATTTAAATATAGTTCTAATACTTAAACATCAAATTCATTATTTTATATAACTCAAATTTATGAAATACATGGTATATTCTTTCACTTCAACTAACATCAAATATACATTAATAATGAATGTTTCTCAAATATGTGTATGAAATTGGTTTCATATTTTATAAATGACAAGCATAAATAATTTTGACTCGAATATAATAAAAGGAAATAAAATATTTACATATATGAACTTAGGTCAAGGTTAAACATTGTGAATGAATGATATAAAATAGGATCATATTAGAATGATCCTTCCCTTTTGTAACATGTTGATTTGTGAATCATCTCAAAGATTTGCTTGACTCACCACTTGATATGGATAGAATTGAATGAAACGCTTTTATTTAATTTAATTTGAGTTATTTAGGTGAAAATATCAGCTGTTACCCGGCACGTTGGCCCGGCTACATGCGATATTCGTAGGGCTTATGGATAAATCTAGATGGGACTCGAGCTAAGAAAGGATGGAAAGTATAAGGGTCCGGTGTAACTTTTGTTTGAATCGGCCTATACACATGGGTCGTTATGCTTAGCACAGGCTCGGCCAAAGTGTTTCAGCGTTAAAGTGTGGACACGTTGGTTCAGAAAAATGGTTGAGACAAAGCGGTTCGGTCGATGTGGTTTTGGAATTAATGGTTTGGTGTGAATAGTTCGGCCTTGGTCATTCGGCCAATTATGGTTCAGCCATATAGGTGCTAAGTCGTGCATCGCTCGGCCAGGGAAGGAAAGGCAAGATGGTTCGGTCAATCACCGTTCGACGTGCATGGTTTGGCTTTGGTGATCAGCATAGGGTCGTTCAGAATACATGGCTCGGTCTAGGTGGTACGCAGATGCCGCTCGGTCTAGGTAGTTCGGCACACCTCGTTCGGTCTGGATAGTTCGGCATATGTCATTCGGTCCAGATGTTTCGGTAGGCGCCGCTCGGTCAAGGAAATGAAGCCATGCATGGGTCGGCTAAGGAGCTTAGTTCAGTCCTGTTTTGGTGCTCGTAGTTTGGCCTTGGTAACTTAATATACCTCGTTCGGTGCATGCCATCGAAGTTGGTGGGTATCAATTCCACTCCAAAGCGAGGCGGTTGGCATGTCATTGCTTCGAGTCACATCATTGCTCACTTCGAGCCCCTAAGAATATTGCTTCGAGCTAATCATCAAGACGCCCCAGTTTGGCATTTACCTCTCAGCCAATGTCGCTTGGCAAGCTTGGCTCGGTCTGGTGTACAGGAGTCGTCAGTAGTGGGCCGAAGTACCTTGTTCTTAGGCCTGCGTAGGGAGTCCAGCCTATCTTCGTCTATAAATATAGAGGTAGGGGTACCGATGGAGGGACCTTTTTTCGAGAACTTCAAGGACACTCTGCCATTTTTTGGTACTCACTTCTTTCAGTTCAAACTTGTATACGAGTTGTTTGTTTTAGGATTGAATCTATATTCAAGTCTTTGAGAAAAGCAATAAAGATTACATAATCAGTGGACGTAGGCAATTACGCCGAACCACTATAATTCTGGTGTTCTTGTTCCTACAGTTACTTTTGCATATATTCCTCTGTTTTAATTTACTATCTTCATTAATCTCTCTACACAAACCTATTCTTGGGTGTTAGTGACCAATTCTGGTGCTAACATTTTGGTGCTTTCATTGAGAGCGCATTCTCAGGCTCTTAGGATCTCCTTTGTTGCTATTGGATTGAGGAAATCCCCCAAAGAAGATCCAAGATTCTACTCAAAGTTCAGACCGATAACTCTACAATGAGAAGACCACGTACTGGATCAGCCTCCCATAATGCGGATGCCAACGTGACCGCTAGCGTCCAACAAGTAGGACCCAACAATCAACAAGCTAATCCGGGCGCAGGGACCGTCGTCGTCCTAAACCAAACAGAAGTTGTCACTAGAACAGAGTTCAACGAGCTGATGAGGGAAATCGTGGAAAGCAAGAGACAGCTTAATGAGCAGATTCAAGCTAACGCCAATCTCATGACCCAGATTGCTCAGCAACAGCATCAGAATGTTAGAGGAAGCCCATTTTCCTACTCATCATCTGACAGCTCCGCTTCGTCGGATGAGCATCACAGGCGTAGACGCCGTAGGATTGAAGCGGCACAAACAACTGCAGCATAACAATCCAACAGAACTGGTCTAGGCACTCTACCCGGAACCACGGACCCTCACTTGCTCCGGGAAAATCGCACTCAAGCTAGAGTGGGAAATTTAAGATCTGGAGCTCAGGTGGAATCTGGTGCACCACCACGCCAGGGTCGTAGCGAAGCGGGCCCCCATGACATGCATTTGGGAGATCACTTACCAAGGAGGCACCGGCTGGAACGGTCATACGGGATGGAGTCCAACCTGCCACCTCCCATTCAAACCCCGGATCTATCAGCTATAGTCAGACAACTGATGAGAGAAAATCAGGGCTTATCTAACGACGACGGGGGTACAGCTTGGAGTCATACTCCGTTCATAGATGCTATCCTACAAGCCGAGTACCCCTGGAAGTTCAGCATGCCGACTATTCTGACCTATGAGGGGAAGACTGATCCTCGATAGCACGTAATGAGATATGAGTAGATGATGGACTCGGCTATGGCAAATGATGCAACTAAATATAGGTGTTTCCCAATAACCTTATCTGGAATCGCCACCATGTGGTTCACCAGACTTCCTCCGCGATCGATCTCCATGTTTGATGAGTTAGTGGTGAAATTTGTGGAACAGTTCAGAATTCATACCACTCGCCCAAAGGACGTGATGTCTTTATCCAGTGTGATTCAGGCTCTAGGGGAGTAGTTAAAGGAGTATTTGCAGAGATTTCACGTTGCTTCTACCGAAGTAAGCAACCCGAATGACCACGCTATTCTCATGGCCGTGATGCAAGGAGTAGATCCGGACTCGGAGTTTGGTGATTGGCTGGCAGGAAATCCTCTGGCTACCTTGGAGCGTTGTTATTCGAATGCGCACCAATTCATAAGAAGGGAGGAAGCCAGGTGGACGAGGCAAGGTAGTGAGCCAGGGCCTGGAAAGAAGACGGTGCAGAGCAATATTGCAGTAAAGCAATCTGGCGAAAATTCTGGAAAGGTCCAGGTTAATGTTCAAAACAAGCCCGAGCAGTCTAAAGGATCCGGAGGAGGAAGTTCCGGTAAGAAGAGGGAGGCAGGAAAGTGGAAACTGAGGATCCCGACATATAGTGAATACACTCCTCTGAACGCATCTCTGGAGAATATTTATTTATCAACTTGTAATACATTCCAATATCGAAAGCTGCGCCCGAAGGAATCCACTGAAGAGCAAAAACAGACCGGGAAGTACTGCCGGTTCCACGAGACTTACGGGTACAACACCGAGGAATGTAGACACCTCCATGATGCTATAGAAAAACTGATTTGACAAAATAAGCTACAACAATTTGTTAAGAATCCACAGGAAGGCGGACATGGGACATCCGACTCCGCTCGCGGGCAGGCTCCACATCGACCTGAGGAACCCACTCGGACTATAGGTAGACTAATCATAAACACAATAGTTGGCAGGCCCCACCCAGCATACAAGAATTGGCCAGAAATGGAGCGTTATGCTAGTTCCCTAAAGCATGTGGATTTTGAGTGTTGTTCAAACATAGAAGATGGGACCCTAGCGAAACAGCAGCGAATGATGACGGATGGCATAGTGTTCAAGAGAAGAGATGCAGATAAGGTGGAGGCACCTACCATAGACTTGATGGTCATCTCGGCAACGATTGGGCCGGCATTTGTGAGAAGGATATTGATTAATTACGGGAGTTCGGTGAACATTATTTTCAAAAAGGCGTACGACCAAATGAAGATGGAGACAAAGGATTTGAAACCATCTAAAGTCCGTATTCATGGTTTTAATGGTGCAGCAACTGATGCGATAGGTTTTGTTGAATTACCAGTTGAGTTAGGAGAAGGCGAACATAGGAGGGTACGGATCCTACCGTTCGTTGTTTTGGATGTTGATTCCCCGTATAACGTTTTTCTGGGCCGACCGGCCCTGGTGGAGTTTAGGGCAGCTTTGGCCCCGTGGTGTTTGACTCTGAAGTTTCCGACGGATAAAGGAGTTGGGGTAGTGCATGGCGATTAAGCGACTGGTCATGCATGTTACGTGGCTGAGCTGAGAGAGGCTCAGCGAAGAAAGAAGGGAAAGGTTGTGGACAACTATGAGTTATCCAAGTTGCACAAAATTGACAAATAGTTCCCGGGCCTTGGCTCGGGCAACAGGGTCGGATCTACAGAGACATAGATCCGAGAGACGAAGATGAAGAACATAAGGAGTCTAAAGAGGCACCGGCTGAACTGACGATTGACATTTCGGTCAGCCATGATGACCCGTCACGGGTGCTTAAGATTGGATCACAACTCACTCCCTCAATGACCGAGGATGTAACTGACTTCCTCCGATCGAACCTGGATGTATTCGCTTGGACCCACTCTGATATGTGCGAGATTTCTCCCGCCATCGCAAGTCATATGTTGAACATTGACCCAAAATACGTACCAGTAAAACAGAAAAGGAGAGGTATGGACCCATAGAGGTCTGCTGCTCTAAGAGAGGAGGTGGACAAACTCAAATCCAATTGGTTCGTCCGCGATGCCCTCTACCCTGAATGGGTTTCTAACCTCGTACTAGTGAGAAAAGCGAATGGGAAATGGAGGACTTGTGTTGATTACTCAGACCAAAACAAGGCATGCCCTAAGGATAGTTTCCCTTTACCTAGAATTGACCAGCTGGTCGACTCAACAGCAGGGCATGAATTATTGTCATTCATGGATGCGTATTCGGGATACAATCAAATCCCAATGCACATCCCAGATCAGGAGCACACTAGTTTTGTCACTGACATCGGATTGTATTGTTATGTGGTGATGCCTTTTGGGTTAAAGAATGTCGGAGCAACTTATCAGTGCTTGGTAAATCGAATGTTTAAAGTCCAAATTGGTAGAACAATGGAAGTCTATATGGACATGCTCGTGAAGTCATGGCAGTCAAACGACCACATTCGAGACTTGGCAGAGAGGTTTGATTTACTTAGATACTACTGAATGAAAATCAATCCACTGAAGTGTTCCTTTGGTGTAGCGTCAGGAAAGTTTTTGGGTTTTATTGTCGATGCAAGGGGAATCGATGCTAACCCAGAAAAGATTCAGGCTATCCGAGACATACAAGCACCCAGAACTATAAAGCAAGTACAAAGCCTGAATGGAAAAGTCGCCGCGTTGAGTCGATTCATATCTAGAGCGACCGACAAGTGTATTCCCTTCTTCGATGTGATAAAGAAAGGGAGGAGAAATTTTGAATGGACGCCCGACTGTGAGGATGCGTTCCAAGTTCTGGTAGGACACTTGAAAAGTCCCCCGATTCTATCAAAGCCTGTAGACCATGAAGTGTTATATGTATACTTGGCCGTGTCTCAACATGCCATCGGGGCGGCCTTGGTTCGCGAGGAGGACCGAATTCAAAGGCCAGTGTGCTATGTCAGTAAACGTTTAACGGGGGCAGAAAGAAATTATCCCAAGATTGAGAAGCTAGCTTACTGCTTGGTGATTGCATCACGCAAGCTTCGTCCGTATTTTCAGGCACACCCGATCAGTGTTTATACCGACCAACCTTTGCGACAAGTGCTCCAACAACCAGAAACCTTTGGGAGGTTACTCAAGTGTAACATTGAGTTGAGTCAATTCGATATCACTTACCTGCCATGGAGGGCTATCCAAGGGCAAGCGCTAGCAGACTTCATCGCAGAATTCACCATATCAGACGAGCCAAGTGGTGTTGATGTCGTTCCCCTCATTCGATGGAAACTATACACCGATGGGGCGTCCAACGATCGTTGTTCTAGTGCTGGTGTTATTCTAGTAACTCCCAAAAACCGATCCATTTGTTATGGTTTGAAGCTCAATTTCCCAGCTACAAATAATGAAGCCGAATATGAAGCATTGATTGCTAGCTTAAAACTTACCAGGGAACTCGGAGTGAAATTGATTGAAATCTTTTGTGACTCGCAATTGGTAGTATATCAAATATGAGGAGACTACCAAGCAAAGGGGAAGAGACTTGCCCCATACCTTATTCGAGTTCAAGAACTGTTGACAGACCTCGAATATTATGATATTTCGCATATCCCGAGTGAACAAAATGAAGAAGCTGATTCATTGGCAAAATTCGCAAGTACTGGTGATGCACAACAGATGGGTTTGGTTCCCGTTGAAATCTTACGTACCCCGCGTAGAAACGAGATGGAAGTAGACTCTATATCAGAAATAGAAATTGAGAGGGAGTCGTGGATAACCCCGTTCAAGCAATACCTTCTACATGGGACTTTGCCCGAAAGAAAGAACGAAAGATGACAAGTCATTTGCAAAGCCTCGCGGTATATAATGCAAGATGGAATAATGTATCAGAAAGGATTCTCAGTTCCTTTACTTCGGTGCATCACCCACGATGAGATAAAGTGGGTCTTGAAAGAAGTTCATGAAGGAGAATGTAGCGACCATACTAGGGCGCAAACGCTAGCCAAAAAGATCCTCCGCTATAGATACTATTGGCCAACTATTAATCGAGATGCCGCAGACCATGTCAGAAGATGCGACAAATGTCAAAAGTATGCGAAGATTCCGAGAGCTCCGCCGACAAAACTCACATAAATGATTAGGACCTGGCCATTTGCAATATGGGGGATCGATATAATCGGCTCCTTGCCAATCTCCAAAGGTGGTGCAAAATACTCAATTGTTGCGGTCGATTACTTTACCAAGTGGGCAGAAGTAGAACCCTTAGCTACGATCACCACCAAAAAGGTCATTAATTTCGTTGTATGACACATCACATGCCGTTTTGGCCTTCCACGAACTATCATTACAGACAACGGAGCTCAGTTTGAGAGTAGGGAGTTCAAAGAATTCTGCCAAAAATATTGCATTGAGAAAAGATTTGCAACCGTCGCTCACCCAAAAGCCAATGGACAAGTTGAAGCCGTAAACAAAATAATCAAATCCATATTGAAAATACGTTTGGAGAAGGCTAGAGGCAAGTGGGTGGATGAACTTCCGACGGCACTCTGGGCATACAGAACCACCCACAAGTCCGCGACTGGCCACACTCCATTCACGTTGGCGTATGGCACTGAAGCTGTTATACCCGTGGAACTTGAAGTTCCTTCTCACCGGGTGACTTACTATAATCATAAGACGAATCAGGATCTTTTACTGGAATCGTTGGACTTTGTGGATGAAAAACGTGATGAAGCTGATTTAAGAGCGGCCACATATAGGCACCGAGTCGCTCGATATTACAATGAAAAAGTTCGACCGAGAATCTTTGATGTGGGCGATCTCGTTTTGAAGCGATTTTTTCCGATCCCATCACATATGAATCCCAGGTGGGAAGGTCTCTACGTCATTGAATGGAAGCTTGGAGAAGGAACTTTCAAGCTAGCGACCGTCGATGGCATGACGCTCCCTTGAGCATGGAATAGCGAGCATTTGTGCCGTTATTACACTTAGCCCATTTCTTTCGCATTTTAGTAGTAATCGTTTCCAGTATGTTTTTCTTTTGTTGTTCTTTGTTTTCGGCATGTAATAAGGCAATTCAGTTTGTTCCTATTTGTTATGATCAATAAAGGCTTAAAGCCACTTTTCTATGAACCGTTGATGTTCCGTGTTATAATTCTATGGCAAAAAATTAAACTACATCATTACGTCCGGTGTATGAACGCACACACAAAATTAAAATTCAATCAATAAAATAAAAAATCTCTAAGTCCCCGGAGCGTGGACTAGAGTACTATGAGTCCCCGGAGTGTGGACTAGAGTATAAACGACTTAAAAATCTCTAAGTCCCCGGAGTGCGGACTAGAGTACTCTGAGTCCCCAGAATGCAGACTAGAGTATTAACGATTCAAAAATCTCTAAGTCCCCGGAGCGCGGACCAGAGTACTTTGAGTCCCCGGTGTGCGGACTAGAGTATAAACGACTCAAAAATCTCTAAGTCCCCGGAGCGTGGACAAGTGGACTCTGAGTTCCTGGTGTGCGGACTAGAGTATAAACGATTCAAAAATCTCTAAGTCCCCAGAGTGCAGACTAGAGTACTCTGAGTCCCCGGAGTGCGGACTAGAGTATAAACGACTTAAAAAATCTCTAAGTCTCCGGAGTGCGGACTAGAGTACTCTGAGTCCCCGGAGTGCGAACTAGAGTATAAACGACTTAAAAAACCTCTAAGTCCCCGGAACGCGGATTAGAGTACTCTGAGTCCTCAGAGTGCGGACTAAAGTATAAACGATTTAAAAAATCTCTAAGTTTCCGGAGTGCGGACTAGAGTACTCTGAGTCCTCGGAGCGCAGACTAGAGTGTAAACGATTTAAAAAAACTCAAGTCCCCAGAGTGCGGACTAGAGTATAAATGACTTAAAAATCTCTAAGTCCCCAGAATGTGGACTAGAGTACTCTGAGTCCCCGGAGTGCAGACTAGAGCATAAACAACTTAAAAAATATCTAAGTCCCCGGAACGCGGATTAGAGTACTCTGAGTCCCCGGAGTGCGGACTAGAGTATAAGCAATTCAAAAAACCTCTAAGTCCTTGGAGCACGGACTGGAGTACTCTAAGTCCCCAGAGCGTGGACTAGAAGATTTACGATTCATTTTTTTCCAAGTCATGTGGAAACAGACCGAAGCTTATGTAACCCACAAGACTTCAAATTTCGACTACAAGTTAGGCAGTAAGCTAAACAGCGAAAATCATCGAAGATAGAGAAACAAGATTTTATTTACTAATCCAAAATAAAGTTCCATTACAACTCTCCTCGAGTTTGGAGCAAAAAGTCTATTTACAATGACTATGAAAATAAATAAAAATAACTGCTTAATTCAGACTTATTCGAATTGGATGTGGCACGACCGGATAGCTACTTTTTTGTTTTTTCTCCTTCTATGGCTTCTCCGAAGGCTCCTCCCCCAAGCGCTTTCTCTTGGACGCCTTGCTTCCTAGCGAGATGGTGCTCGGGGAAGTAGGAGGAACTTCAAGTGGCGCGATCCCCCCGGGGAGAATTACCTTCAAGGGCCGTGGGTTTCAACCTCGTGATTTCCATGCTAAGTTTTGAAGTAGGTCCAGAGGTACCAGTGATTTCAACCTCGTCATGTTTGTCCGTGGGCGAGGGAACCTCGGCCTTGTCCTCATCGAGTGCTCCGATTACTTGGGCATCGGGTCCGGGAGCATCCCCAGTGTGAAGCTCTTCCACTATTTTTTCTTCCTGCTCCATGGCGACATCGCTCCTTAGAGTTGGTTCAGGATTAGAATGACATGCATGGAGTCATAAAGGATAAGTGTTAGAATACATCTATTGTTCATCAAAAGCAATAGTCCTTTCAACCCTAGAAAGAAAAATTACACACAGGCTTCCGGTAGACTCTCAGCTATTTTAGGAGTCTCACCCTCGGGAATAGGAGAAAGAACATGAACATCAAGCCCGGGTTTCTCTAGGTCATATCCAACATGCTGCTCGAAAGGATCGAGTGATGAGCAACCAGCCAACGGGGCGGAAGGAGGAACTGTAGATTTGGTTCCAATCGATCCAGCAACGTCGTCCTTCCCTTTTGGTGAGGAGGAATCTCTTCCGAAGAGGGCTTTGGCTACGGATAAGTCAGAAGGCTCACTTCCTCGAAGCACTTCCTTTACAAGAGACTCCTCATCAATTTCTTCGGTGCCCAGCTCCACTCGCTTAATTTTTACTAGAGTATCCCATGCTTTAGCTAACGATTCGAGGTAGCCTTCACCCAGAAATGATAAATCTCGATGCATGAGAACTCGAGCATTGTATTCAGCAATAAGCGGATCGAATAAGCGTTTAATTTCTTCCCTCCCGGCTTTGGCAGCTGCCTCAACGCGAGAATCAATCTTTTTCGATGCCATTCTTTTTCCCTCTTCACGGGTCGCATCCTTTAACGCTTCGGCCTTAGAAAGTTCCTCGTCGAGCTTCGTTTTTAAGAACTGTGTTGTGACGATTTCCTCGTAATACCGTTGCGACTCTTCTTGTGCAGCGGTTTTCTCTTCTGTTTCTTTAAGCTGCAGCTCCTCCAGTTCTTTAACTCGTCGAGCGAGCACATCCTTTTCTTTTTGGATGGAGTCTTTTTCTAAGGCTAGAGCACCGCTACGTTGAACCGCCTCATTGATCTCCTTTTATGAGTGACTTCCAAACGGCTGACTGCCTCGGTTGTATCTTTGGCGTTTTGTTGAGCGACCTCAAGTTGAGATTTGTACGAGAAGAACTCTTCATCATAGTCTTTGATAATCTCTTTATCATGAATGGCTTCAAGTCTTAGGCAATCGATTTCATGCTAACGTTCCATAGAAACTTCTGAAACTTTTTCTACCAAATGGACAAACGCATCGTGTTGGACATAGACGTCGTTATTACATGCGATGGCGCTTTGTTTGACATGCCCTGGAATTGGGTGAATTGAAGGAAGAAATTTCAGCCCGTCGAAGCATATCTTAGGAAATGTGGCTTTTAGCTCGGCTAATCTTTCGGTAATCGAAGGGTCATGCGCAGGAGTTGGAGGAGTATGCCTGGGCGGAGCCATAGACTTTTTATGAGGCTCACAAGATTGTTTTGTGTTGGATGAGCCAGAGTGTTGGTCGCGGGGAGCTTTAGATTGGGATCCCTTATGAGCGGATTTATCCTTACTGTGCTCTAAGTGAGGTAGAGGGTCGTTGGAGTATGAAGAGTGGATGTATGTTTTTCTTTGCAAAGACGACGAGTCTCTGGGACGGTAATCCCTGTCTCCACTGTCATCTCTTTCCTGGCATCTACCTGACCCCGAATCCCGACTGGAGTGATGGAAGATAGACGACCCGCGAAGGCGGTCAAATCAGTGAGTGCTCCCCATATCACATGCACAGAAATCAAATGAGGGCGAGTTAGCGAGAATAATATGATGGCTGAAACTTAAGTGTGGGGTGGAGTGTAAGTGTTCATGTGTGTCCTAGAGTTTCCCCCCAACGGACCAGTTTATTTTTCTTTACTTATTGGAGTTTTATCTCCCTGATGTTGAATTTGATCGCCTCCATCGCCTCTCGCGGGTGAATTAAGTCCCATATCCCCTGGGTCGTTGAAACCGTAATTCAGTGGGTCATCATGGATGGTCAGGTCTGAAAGACCTTTCCATGAACCCTCTAGATGTTGAGGAGACGACTCTTTCTCAACCGGAGTGATTGTAACTTTAGAAGTTCCCCCTACTGTTTTCGTTTTCAATTTACAGGCTAAGATTTTTTACCTCTTCGAAGGGAAAGCGATTTGGCGATGCCAGGCGTGTCCGTTATTGGTGTTGTGTCGGAGCCTAAGTTCTCATCAGTCGTTTTTGGCGCCTCAACCTCCTTTATTTCACCTTCCTCGGATATATCGGGAGTTCCTCCTGTAGAGGGCATCGAAGGCCCAGCTTTCCCTTTGCCCTTATCCGTGGTGGGTCCGGTTGTAGCGACGCCAGTTGGGAGACTAGTTCGACGACCTTCCACTAACAAGCCAAACTTTGAAAGCGATTCATTGGAAATAATGGATTTGATTTCCCGGTCTTCCACAGGAATAGCTTGGATGGCCTTGACGACCTCAGAATACCCAGTACCTTCGGGACGTGGGCTGATACTTGTAAAAGTCGAAAGAAGTTTAGAAAGAATACACTTCGTGCCTTAGATGAATATTGTTTAGGGAATGGAACTTACTCCCTTCCAGCCATCTTCTCGCAAAGCCAGGGGGGCAGCGTACATAAAACCATTCATGCTTATATTGGGAGAATTTACTCCATACCCCTGTCAGGATCTGACACTTGGAGTGTGGCTCGAGAAATATGAAGGATGGACGATCAGACCGTCTTTTGAAACAATAGATGTAGCGGATATCGCCAGGAGTGGGAAGCCTGAACAAAATGCTCATGAAAAGAATACAAGTGCCATGGATGAATGCATGACAATTGGGATGTAGCTGTGCTGGGGCGATCCTGATATACTGTAACACTTCATAGAGAAAGGAGTTGAAAGGTGGCACGCTACCAACCCAGCACATGAATTTATTGCACGCTGTATATCCAACTGGGGGCAGGTGAGGCCGATCTTGCCCCGACGGAACTAGAACATCGTCGAAAGGGATCCCGTGAATTGTACACAACCGGCGAAGAGCAGTTTCATCAATTTTTTGAAGCTTGTGAATCTATAGGATTGTCCAGAATGACTGCCCCGTCTACAACGTCAGGAGTCGGACCAATAGCTGTAGCTGATGGATCAGGAATACTTGGCATAGGAGTTGTTGGTGGATTTGAAGTTCCTACTACTTCCTGCCGAGAACTTGCCCCAGGCTTGTCTGAAACTGTGGCAGAGCTCGATCTTTTGGACATCTTTAACGAGCGTCAGGTATGGATGGATACCTTTTTGAACTGTGCTTGAAAGACAATCGATATTAGATATAACGATAAAAATATTCCCCCCGTGTGATGTGTGGACTAGCGCAATTACTCAAACGTGAGTATAGAAAAAACTAAAGATCTAAACACAAGTGTGGTGTGATAGAACTTTGAGTTATTGTTCTCAGAGACCGTCATCGTTGACCGTCTCCTGCAGTCTGTTGTATGGTTGACAGAAGTAGTCTTGGAGTCGGACATTGGCATCATCGAGTGTGACGGCTGTTGTTCGCATTTGTTGAGTTAAGTTTTCATTTAAGATTATACAAGTTATGGGGGAGTTGGTTCAAATTAGGTTCTTAGGCTTATATGTTTTTTTGTTTGTCATCCTTTGTCCAATGTGCTACGGTTGATTGTGGAGATAAGTTACTCGAATATGTTTTATGTTCGGGTTGAAACACTTCTGATTGCCAATGCCGACCCATTCACTCTCAATCTCCCATAAACTACCGACCGGCCTCACTTAAACTCTTACCGACCTAAATCCCCTATTGGTTCGGTCATACTCACTACACTTGTTTGCCTCGCTCACTCTCTAATCGCTTAACAGTCCACTAGGTTTAAGCCGACCCGCCTTTCTAATTTCCTACCGACCCATGCTTTCCCTTAAGACCAAACGGTACCCTCGCTCGGGATACCCAACCACTTCCCTGGATTCTGACCGAACCACAACATCACACATAACTAACAAACCACACTCTCATTCCCCTCAGCGTGAACAACTTGCATTCGCTCTCGCACCTCTGCACCGTTCTGTCCCTTTTGGGTCCTTTACTGAGCGACACCTTCCTTCCTCCTCCTAAGTCCTAACTTTCGAACTATGAGGGCAATGACTACTCAAAAAAAACTATTGCCAACAAACTTCAAAGACAGTTGAAGCCCTAGCTTAAACCTAGCCCTCCTCTTGATTCACCTTCTCCTCCTTTTCCAATTATCCTCTACCTACTCCTATAACCAAAGAAAAGGGGAAGCCACCCACTCGAGCACTCGAACTAAGTACATGATTCTGAATGTGAAAGGAAATTCGTACCTATGGAGAAACTTGGGGCTTGCATGAGTTTCGAGTTATTAGGTTGAAGATCAGTCAAAGTAGAGGGCGATTGAAGTCACAAGGGGAGAGGTACGGGGCTATATTAGGGGCAGGTTAGCAAATTTGCGAGAATAGGAAGGTATCGGGCTTGTGAGAGTAAAGTGAAAATTAGAAGAAGGGAAAGGAAAAAAGGGTGAAGCTTTTATATTACGAGGGAGGAAGGCGAACATGCAAAACTCGATAGAATCGGTCAGTACATGTTGTTGGGTCGGTAAAGCAAGCTCTAACTATGTGAATTGATATTGGTATGCCGGCCCACCATTTCTCCAAATGAGCCGAACCTGTGGGTCGGCCTCCTTACGCTGACCCAATTTGGTTTTTGAAGAATAATAATAATACAAAAAAATGGTGACCCCGTGTAAGGTCGAAAGTAATATTAAAATGAAACGTGTATATGTATATGACTGTGTTAATCGAGGATGACGATATAATGGAATGATGGATTTCGCTTGTTAGGAAGAGAAACGTGGTTTGGAAAGACCCAGTGCGACTCAGTCTCCAAGAGATCGTATCCATTCAGCTTTTGAAAAATTAAGATCAGGACCTGAATGACAGATAATTATCATTCTGAATGAAATAGCACCTGAAAGCGAGGGTTGATTGCTAATTCAAAGTACATCATGTTGATTCACACGACGAACTTTGGAGGGCAAATGTTACCCGGCACCTTGGCCCGGCTACATGGCGATATTCGTATGGATTATGGATAAATCTAGATCGGACTCGAGCTAAGAGAGGATGGAAAGTATAAGGGTCCGGTGTAACTTTTGTTTGGATCGGCCTATACACATGGGTCGTAATGCTTAGCACAGGCTCGGCCGAAGTGTTTCAGCGTTAAAGTGTGGACACGTTGGTTCGGCCAAAATGGTTGAGACAAAGCGGTTCGGTCGATGTGGTTTTAGAATTAATGGTTCGGTGTGAATAGTTCGGCCTTGGTCATTCGGCCAATTATGGTTCGGCCTTACAGGTGCTAAGTCGTGCATCGCTCGCCTAGGGAAGGAAAGACAAGATGGTTCGATCGATCACCGTTCGGCGTGCATGGTTCGGCTTTGGTGATTAGCATAGGGTCGTTCGGAATACATGGCTCGATCTAGGTGGTACGCAGATGCCACTCGGTCTAGGTAGTTTGGCACACCTCGTTCAGTCTGGATAGTTCGGTCCAGATGTTTCGGCAGGCGCCGCTCGGTTAAGGAAATGAAGCCATGCATGGGTCGGCTAAGAAGCTTAGTTCAGTCTTGTTTATGTGCTCGTAGTTCGGCCTTGGTAACTTAATATACCTCGTTCGGTGCGTGCCATCAGAGTTGGTGGGTATCAATTCCACTCCAAAGCGAGGCGGTAGGCATGTCATTGCTTTGAGTCACATCGTTGCTCACTTCGAGCCCCTAGGAAGATTGCTTCGAGCTAATCATCAAGACACCCAGGTTCGGCATTTACCGCTCGGCCAATGTCGCTCGGCAAGCTTGGCTCAGTCTGGTGTACATGAGTCGTCATTAGTGGGCCGAAGTACCTTGTTCTTGGGCCTGCATAGGGAGTCCAGCCTATCTTCGTCTATAAATAGAGAGGCAGGGGTACAGATGGAGAGACCTTTTTCGAGAACTCCAGGGACACTCTGCCATTTTTTGGTACTCACTTCTTTCAGTTCAAACTTGTATACGAGTTGTTTGTTTAAGGATTGAATATGTATTCAAGTCTTTGAGAAAAGCAATAAAGATTACATAATCAGTGAACGTAGGCAATTACGCCGAACCACTATAATTCTTGTGTTCTTGTTCCTATAGTTACTTTTGCATATATTCCTGTGTTTTAATTTACTATCTTCATTAATCTCTCTACACAAACCTATTCTTGGGTGTTAATGACCAATTCTGGTGCTAACATCAGCCATGAATGATAAGCAGGTATCATTGGACGAGGAAAGAAGGAGAAAATAAAATTTTAAATGAAAATGAATGAGAGAATATTGTTTTGAGGAAAAAATAGGAACCTTTACTCTTCTTTCTTTGAAACTTCTTCATTTAATTTGCAGTCGATTTTCAGTTATGTCAAGCCCTCCTCTCTTCTATATATGGCCATCCATGTATTGTCCTTGCATGGACTAATTTTCCAAAAAGCTTTGTAAGTAATTAATTGTATTTAAAGCTCTATTTAAATAAATACCGATATCATATACCAATACATACCCGTAACTTTTATATATACATTCAAATAATTACTAGCAACGCCTAAAACACTAAATAAATAATAATTGTTATTTATTAACTATTAATTAATTTAATTAATTTGTAACACTTTATAAACCAATTAAATCGCATGGTTTTTTGAAGAATTCATAAATGTGGTTATGTGACTCAAAGGTGTGTATTCAGTCAGCGATTAGTATTGAACAATTCAAATATTAATGTTTGTACATCACTGAGCTACTGGTTTAATAGTTTGGCTGAATTCATCGCTTACAGATCTTTTCGGTAAAATCATATTTTATATTATTTTAAGCTGTACCAGTAGTGACAATAATGTACACGCGTTCTCTCCATCAAAACTATATCACATTAGGATGTATGGAATTTGGTATTGGCCAAAACTCCAATTTTGTGCATATTCAACCCGATCACTCCATAATCAAAGTCATTGGTTTAATAATGAAATTTATTATTTACCATTCTACTATGTCTAGAGATATTAACTTTGAGTTGACTACAGTTGTTGTGATACTAACCTCATACAATCGAGGAGGCAAATTCTCAACTGAGTAGTGATTCATTTCCAATGCCTCAACTCAGACCCAGTTATAGCGCTCGATGGCTCGCCATGACTTAACTATAATCAAAGTGGAATATTCACATTGAGGTTCCATAATATTCTCAATTCATGGGAACTATGTTGCATCGGCACATAGAGGTTTCCTTTTTGACCTAGTTGTTGTCAACCAAAACTGTTACTCTCAGACCACTTATTCTATAGTTATACAATAACTATGAGTACATAACCCTCCAGTACCCCTAGCGACTATGAGTAATACATGCCCAACATTTGGAGAACATTACACACTCTGGCTTTAATGGATGTATCAATATCCTTTCTCGAAACATCACGACCAAGAATGTTTAAAACAAAATATTATTTTATTTTGTGGTTAATTAATCATGATTGTAACTATTTGCAACTATAATCACATAACATTTTATTTAAGGATTTTTTTAGTTATATACTTTTGATTAATTACTTAATTATGCATGTCACAATATAAGAAAATATATAAAAGTAAACAAACATCGTTACTACGAACAAAATGATTACAAAGTTAGGTAAATGTAACATATTACATAATTGCCCCTAGGTCATACCACTAACTCTTTCAATCTCCCACTTGCACTTAGAAAGAATTATGGAATGTTAATCTCATTCTTTCAGTTAGTTCAAAACTGATCGACCTAATCCCTTAGTGAATGGATATAACAACTCGCAATTTTAACGATTGAATATTTTAATAATTAATTTAAATTTGTAATTGTTAATTGACGGAACACCCATTATACTCAAATTTTGGAGACGGATGAATTGAAACCCGAGGCACTTGCTATTGGTACAACAATTCCGTCGCAAGAATAATTAGTATAAACTTGACTGTATTTGGAGTCGATAAGTTTTTAGAGTGAATAGTGATTTCATGTAGATGAAATGAATTTGCGACTAAGGCCCATTAGTTTGCATATAAGTGGCTAACCCCTTTAATTTCTCTTATTCACTTTTCATTCCATATTATTTTTAATTCTCATTTCCTAATCTTCCCTAATCCTCTCTTAATCCCTAAGCCCTAATCCGCTATTCTAAGCTCAAGTAAAGTCCAAGGAATCCTGGAAAAATCACCATAATTCATCTCTACCATTCCTCAAAAAACCCATTAAGCAATTAGCTTGAAGTTCTGTTTAGAGCTTCATCTCAAATTCCAAGAGAAGGAAATATTGGGTTTTGGTGATTAGAGCTTGATTTGGTGAAGAAGAAGATGAGTGGGATGATTCACTTATTATATTTACATGTTACACTTTATATATTTATTTGTTCATTATTACAAATATATGCGAAGTAATTTAGAGAATTACATGGTCTAATTTAAGCTTATTTTCAAGTTGTAAACATGGTTATATTAACTCATTATTAGTTACAACCCTTGATTACTAATTTTAGAAAAGTTTGTAAGCTCTAGAATGGATTTTGGGCTAATTAAAAGATTGTGTGCGATGTTATGGTTTGATTTGTGACTAATGATATAATGATGTGCATATTGTTAGTTAGTAAAAATTAAAACATTTGAATTGATTTTAGAAAATTTAGTAAGTCAATTAAGTAAGGTATGAGCTCTACACTTATTATTGAAGTGATTAGAGGCTTAATGAAGCTTAATTAGTACTTATAAATACTATTTAAGAGAAAGAATAATTTAATAAGTAGATGAAATATTTTATAAAATGAAGTTAGTAAGCTAATTAAGTATGTTATGGGCTCTACAGTTATTATTAAAGTGATCAGAGGCTAATGAAGCTTAATTAGTATTTATCAATATTATTTAAGTAAATAAATAATTATATAATTTAATGACATATTTTGTAAAATAGAACAAAATTTTATAGAATAGTATAAATTATATATTTTATAAAATAGTATAAATGATATATTTTATAAAATAGAATAAGATTTTGTAAAATAGTATATATGGTATATTTTATAAAATGAAATGAGATTTTAGAAAATTGTATAAATGATGTATTTTATAAAATGGAATATAAATCAGTATAAAAGAGATATTTTATAAAAGTGCGAGATTTTATAAAATAGTATGAATGAATTATTTTATAAAATGGTTATAAGGTTTTATAAAATAATTATGAGGTGAATACCTAATTTTAATGAAGAACTGAAGTGTTATAAAAGCTTAAAATGATTAATAAGCTAGTTTTATATTTTATAAAATAATAGAATGATTTTATAAAATAGTAGAAAAATAAATTGGACTTTTATCGGAAAGATTTAGTAAATAAAAGTAAGATTTGATTTAAGTAATAATTGAAATACTTATTTAAATATACATGTATGTATATGTATATGGATAGTTATACTAACTTATTTAAAAACACAAAATTAAGTCAATACCAAAATAGCCACTTCATCTTTCCGCCTCATTCCTAATTGACGATTTAGGGTTTACATTATTCCGCCTTTCATCATCGCTTCGCCCCCAACGTTTCCTTCTCTTTCCCTCGCCTTCCTCTCTTCCTCCTCCCCCTACTTTGTTGACCTAGATTTTATTGGATGACCAAGAATCATTATAATAAATCGTGTTTCAATCAACCGATTATTCTTGATGAAGGGAGCTAGTCCTGTACTTGTAGCAGTCGCCTATATAATTCTTTTTCGCATAAGGCCGCATCTTCAATGATAGCCGCTATAAGTGATTTACTTGCCGTAACTTCTACCGTCGCTCTGACATGTGCTATGCTATTGGGTTTGGCCTTTTAGAATATTTCAGTTGATCCTGTATTAGATGATATTGCTATGTGATGAGCAACCTGCTCTTGCTCTAGAGCGAAACCTGTGTACCTTGGTTGAGATTCAAGTAATTATTCTCTGCCTGAAACGATATATGATTTGGGTACAATGCCTGCATTAGAAACTTTGGTTAGGTTACATGGTTGTGGATTAGGGAATGTTGATCCTCCCTTTTGATTATGCACATGGAAGTGATAAAATGGGTCTGGTGAATGAAACTGTTATCGAATCTAAGAAAGATTTTAATTCGACCTCAACATATGATGTCAATAATCCTAAGGACACTAGTATAAAGATGTGTTCATCTCTTTTCACCAACAAACCCCATATGCAAGTGTTTATTCCCATAGATCGTTTGAGATCATTTGTGTTGATGGAGTAAGGATTCTCCTGCTGAAGTTTTAGAGGTTGGTTCCTTGTTTTGGAATGATCAACTATTTGGTTTCTTTTTAGATGACAACTTATCTTATTGGGTCATTAGAAATCACTTGAAACATGTATGGAAATTGAAGGGGCGTATTAGTATGATATAAGACAATAGTTTATTCTACCTTGAATTCTCCAACTCGGATGATACACAAAGAATCTTAGAGGCCGTGTCTGTCATTATTCAGGGAAAATTGTTTATAATTACTAGATAGACACCTCTTGTTGACACAGCGAGGGAACAGATTTTTTCTATCCCTATGGGTTCACTTCATGAAAATCCCTTCGGTATTACAGTCTATGATTGGTATATATTAATTGGCTAGCAATCTTATTAGAGACCTGGTTTGATTCGACTTGGCTACTATCAAGAGAGAAATGTTTGGATATGCGAAAGCACTGATTGAGATAAAACTTGATAAACTATTACCGATGATTCTTGTAGTTTGGCTAGCTTTAGGCCAAGTTAAGATTGTTAACATTGACTACAATTAGAAGCCTCTTATATACACTACATGTCACTCCTTTGGTCACTTACCCTGCATTGTAAATACTCTTTTGAAGCTCCTCCTCTCATTCCATTAATGGTGTCTGATATCAAAAGTCTAATCCTTGAAAAGGTCCCTCTTCCGAGACTACCAAAGCACATATGGTTACCTAAGTAGAACTCGTCCTATGGTTTGTGTGTTACAGCTTATATCATCGAGTTAGATAAGAGCAGTCCTGATCCTGGGACTGTCACAGATCATTTCCTTGTTAGGCCTCGTGGCCCTCCTATCATTTGGATCTCTAAAAAGAAGACTTGGGTTCATCGTCATTCGTAGACACGATATTCTCCTGAAGAACAAGCCTACTACAAATATATGACAGACAATGAAGGGGAGGAAAGATTCTTTACTATGAAATTTTTAAAGGTGATTTTATTCTCTACAATATATGTGAACTTGGTGAAAACAATATAGAGATTCTTAAGGGTGCCACTTGGTGCAGAAGATTTATCTATACACTGGAGTTGCCTGTATATGTCCTTGACTTGGTCGGGTTATTTTCAAACTTCATGCATGCCATTGGCCTGAGTCAGGTAGTGACTCTTCCTCTGATGAGGAGGGTTAGCCTTATTTTGACTGTTTTTAGTAGTTCGGGTATTTTACCCAACTCTTGTACTTTTAACATTTGTTTCCTTTTTTTCTTTTTCCTCTTTTCATAGTTGTCGAGGTGCCTGTGCCTCGCACTTGATATATCCTTTGTAAAGTGGTACAACAACTATAATCCAACTTACCTATGAAAAATAATAATACTTTGTTTTTCCTGCAAAAAATATACGAATATATGTATTTGAAGCAATATAATAAACAACACCATTCTTAGGTGCATCGACACGTGTTTAGGCATCACATGAGGTGAGATGGTCGGTTGAGTTTGTTTTGGCATGCTAGATGAGGCCAGTCGAAAAGTTCGCCCTAGGGAAACTCTATAGTTATTAGTTACCCGGTCATGTCCGACGAGTGTGTATGATCGAGTGAAGTTCATCTGTGCCTAATGGTTTCCACCTCGGGATATATATGTTTTGATGAGTGGTATCGGTCTTATGTTTGTGACCATGCCTAGTATTGGCCTTTTAATGGCGGTCATAATTGTTATTGGTCTTTTAGTGATGACCAAACGTATAAATAGAAGATGATGATATAATAGTCTTCATTCATAGTAGCCATATATGATTACGTGATGTATATTTTAATGTACAAATATCTATATGGCATCGGTGCTTTTTTGTAGCTTTTGATGGCATATTATACGAGACACGCCCGTCGTTCTCTTTTGTAATGACATTATGCGAATTTGTTAATAAATCCATGAGATAATGATGATCATCTACGAGTGGGTTAGATATCACTTATGCTCGATGAGGGACATAGTGAGATCCCTATAGGTTTCAAATATCTAGAGTAGGTCATATATCACTCATGCTCGATGCAGGTTATGGTGAGATCTACACGAATTCCATCAAAAGGATGTGGCTCGGGTACTAGGGTATAATTCGGTACTGACTGTATTTATTTTGGACCCTCGAAGGGATTCATTGGATTGCAATTGATGTCTATAGTACAATTTTGTACTGACTCTAATTATTTAGATCCTTGATAAGGACCATTGAATCACGGTTGATGTCCATAGTGAATTCTGCCGATTAGAAATGATGGGTACCAATTTGTATTCTCTATTCGACGGATACCATTATGTTGTAGACGATGCATAGTATAGCAGTTGATTAATACTATTATTGTGAGTTCCAGGGTAGTCTTATATGATGATATTTATATTACCCTTGTGTTTGTATATTGGATTGCCTTTATCATGGTATACTATCACATATCAGTCACATTATACTAGTTATGCTGACTCGTTAGCCACTGGAGAAAAGCGGGTTATAGTATGATTCTCTACCTTTGAGATGGGTTTGCTTTACTTGTTTATAGGTTGGTCTGATTATCCCTAATCCACATTTGTGGAGAGGACTGGTTGTAACTAAGTAGCCTCTTGTTTAATTTACATATATAGTTTTAATATACGATATTTTGAGATAGTTTCCCTCATACTAGACTTTATGTCTAATCCGCGTTTTTCTTTGTCTATTTATGTCATGGAAACTCTCGGGTACAGTAACATCCCCTATCTGGAGGTCCGAAGCTAAGTGCTATAGATGCTGCAGTCATCCATAGTATTAACTTCCAGTGACCAAATACGGTAATGTTAATGGTATCTGTAATATCAGAAGCACTTGAATATGAAACAAAATCATAGATTTCAAAAACACATCTGATTACATTTCAAAACACATGTTTCATATCCAGATTACATAATCCCATAACGTTTCCTAGGTTCAGATAAAATATAATTAAATACGCTAAGAGCGACATATGAAGATGCCCCCTTGGTTGATCAGAGTACTATATATTCACATCCGACTTAATACAACACAGCGGAATCAAACAAAATAAAGCAGCAACTCCAAAATAGCTATCCGTCAGCCACTTGCTCGTCTCCGAAAGCTTTATTCGTCAACCTACTAAAACCTGAAAATCCTCCACCCTCAGGCTACTCAAATCAATTTTGAGCACCCGAGAGTTTAAGGGGAAAAACATAAACTTCGAGTCAGACATAAAGCCTAGTGTGAATAATACTATACATCTCGGTTATCTGATACTAAGTGAGACCATGCCGCTAGTGGAATGGATTTCCCCTCACTAATATCCTTTTAAAACATATCTTTTGCGAATCATAATCCTGCAACCAAAACTGGTTAAAAACTGTAAAGCATTATCATGTAAACATACATATCAAGTAAGAAATGGACTATCTGTCCGAACACTATAGTTATGTTTGGCTAACTACTAACCTTTGGCTGACTCAGGCCTAGCAGACAATATAAACAAAATAATCTAACACCTGTTAGACACACCTACTGGACGGTCTGTCCCTATCTTATCTATTAGATACTCCTCTTCTGGACGGTCTGTCCCTAACTTATCTTCTCCCAGGGTCACTTGATCCTAATGGTTTTGCGGGCTCACCAATAACCTATCTGTATACAAATATATATTCTCTTCTATGTGTAATCATAATTTTAGCCTTACCTGTGACAAAGCCCTACACACTAGAATTTTAGACTAAATTAGCTGGGGCTAATAGCTAATGTATAGGGTGTGACCTTATACCAGTCCCATATGGTATTATAATATTTGAGTCATTTTATTAGGGTAATCTTCTCAAAACTTTCCTTGAAAACCTTTTCATCTCAAATTGATTTAAAACCTTTAAACCAAACTTAAACAAGGAAAATACATATACTCTATGCTTTACTCAAAATCACCTTGCCATGTTATATATATACTTTACACAAATTTTTGTTGATGAAAACATTTAAAGCTTTGAAAGTACCCCTTTCGAATCCATTGAAAGTACCCCTTTCGAAACCAAGTAAAACACTTCTTTATAACCTAGGCCAAAAGGCCAAAACATTCCTTTCAAAACCATTCAATCTTCCTTTCGAAAACACTTGAAAAACCTTTCCTTTGAAAGCTTTAAAACCTTAGACATCTTATCTTTAAAACACTTTAAACTGCCTTTCGAAAACATTGGAAAACTATTCCTTTCACACCTTTCGAAACCTTTGGGGAACCACCCCTTCGAAACCTTCATTTAAAACCTTTCGAAAGCATCAAAACCTTTGTAAACAACAAACCATTCAAAAGCATTTGGGTTCAATTTAAAACATCTGGAAACACCTATCGAAACCATTTAAAAATCATCTCTTTCGAAACCATTTGGGTTCTACCTTCAACAGAGAAAAATGGTCACTAAAACCATTTAAGCCGAAAGCACTCTTTTGATAGCAGTTCCTAAGTAAAGAAGTGATGGTGTCGAAACCAACCTTCCAAAAGCAATGGAGAAGTGGCTTAGTTTTAAAAGCAAAGTATTCCCTTCGAAACCTTTGTTTCGAAAGATAAGAAAAGCGACAGCTGGGGGTTTCGACCCCTTCGAAAGCATTTACTTAAAACAAAGGCTCAACCCATTCGAGACTTTTCCTTTAAAATATTTGACTCAGCCGAAAGCCAACCAAGTCGAAAGCATATCATGCGAAAGCAAAGCAGGCGCATTTTCATTTAAAAACAAAGTAGGGCTTCGACCCATCAAAACCTATGTTCCCAACCCAGTACTTTTCGCTTTAGTCCAACTCAGTATGTACCAAGTTATTGATACTGTGTGCATTGGTTTCAATAACAATGGAGGCGGAACTACTAGGTCGGAACCCCTGGTGCCGAAAGTGGTGAAACATGTAAAAAGAATGTTTAGACTAATTTTTAACCTTCTTAAGTAATTCTTTTCAACTAACCTGCCTTGTTTGTCAAAATATTATTAGTTGCGAATTTATTTTCTAAAAGTGCTGACAATATTTCAGAAATAAACAATTTAATTTATTTATAAAATAACCCTTCTCCTTTTATAAATATATAAAACATTTAAGTCCCATACCTTAAATAATTTTATATATCTATTAAAACACTTAGGAAAATTCTACAAAAATTCTAGTAAATCATTTTTAATATGTTTTCTAACATATATTAATTCAGACCCAAAACATAAATAATTTAGCCTTAAATTATTTTAAACCTAAATAATCATTTTCTTCACTAGAAAATTAATATTAAATCTACATTAATTTATAAAATTATGAAAATTGAAACCCTTCACTAAAATATCATTTCTGATCTAAATCTAAAATTGCAAGGCATTTGGATATCATTCCATAGGGTTTTCACACTGAAACATATCATAAAACCTATATGAATAATCATAAATCATCAACAAGCATATATAAACATTTTATCCTTTAAAATCATGGCATACCATTGCAAATAAATTCGAATTATCCTTAAAACCGAAAACAATTAGAAAAATGGGATGTAGTCATTATTCACCTTAGCTTTGAGATTAAGGATTTGAGATTTGAATGGATTTAAGTTGATTAATCTTCTTCCTTTAGCTTTTTCTTTCTCTTGCTCTTGCTAATGGTGGTCGGCCTCTATTTGTTTTTAATTTTGCAAATGAACGTGTAAAACATACACTGCTAAGGGTTTAGGGTATTAGAATGATCTCTTTCCTATTTTACCCCTCCTCTATTTTATTTTAACTCTTCTTTAGTTCATTGGTTACATGGCACGGCTACCCCTTAGTTTAATCACAAATCTCAATCCCCTAATCATCACATTATTTTATTTAATTTAGCTAAATAAATATCCTAAATAATGTTACTAAAAATTTGGGTCATTATAGGTACTCAATTGAGTAGTTTGGGAGTCATGAGCTTTTGGGGATACGCTATCAGGGTGGCGCACCTGGATCATGGTGGAGGTGTGATGCCGATACTTTGGATATATATACTTGATATTATAGTAGTACATGACAAATATGTTATCTATATATGACACTTTTTGTATCAAATATTCTCTTCTGACTTTCTATATTGATATTTATTTATCACTTATTTCCAAATTGCAATCTTTTATATATGTTGTTCATCATGTTCTATTCATGCATATTCAATATATTATATGTTATCATTCCACGGTGATATTCTATCGATATGCCTTGGTATAATGTTCTGTTTTAATTTTACTTTGAAAACCATCTTTTGTGGTATTTGAAAGTCAAACATTGTTATTTAATGTTGATTTCAGGGTATTACGAAGGACAGGGTGTTACATTGAATCTAATATATTATATTACTGTTTACTCTATCAGCCAACATCTCTGCATTATTGATGAACTACCTTTATCATACATAAATTTCGGAGTATGTGTCTAGACATATTGTGAGCCCTAGTTTTGTTTACGATTGCACCTGACATTGTTTTCACAAAAGAATTTCATGTGGTTCTCAACATTTGGAATCACCCTAGCTCAGCTATAAGTTTGTGCATTTACATATACTATTTTTATCATGGTGCTATTCAAGGTGATTTACTTAGTCTTTGGTTGAATCAACCACCACCTCTCGTTTGGAACATTTCCAACTCAATGCTCCATAACCAAGGTTCAATATGAATTTCGGATTGACATACCATATTTTGTATCACTTATGAAGTTCGAGTATGGATACTCCTTCATAAGGAGTTCGTTTTGTCCAAAAACGATTCTCTAGCATTTCATAAGGAGAATAATCGTAACTATCATTTAGTGATCTTAATTCAGATTTGATACTCTCTCATGCATTAATTGTATAACCGAATAGCGATATATTAGATGTCATAGCATATATGATAATTCATATTGTCGATGCATCAAAGTGCTAACTATATTCCATCTACGTCGGTCTTCCTTTCAAAGACATACCTATGGCCAAGGGATAATATCCCAATGGGAGCAATTATCAAAATCATATTTTGATATTGTACTTGAATACATTTTGAATTTGAAGCATCATGCCATATGGAAGAGTTTATACTCTTCACGGCTTATTGACAACTGAGGAGATTGTTATTACTAATAATTCTTTTTTCTCAACATTGATAAGAAATGCATAGTTTCCCTTTAATGTACGAGAATTATTATTAGACATTCTAAATAATTGTGTTTGTTTTAGGCTTGGTTAATTTTATTTTATCTTATGTAATCAATCCGTTGTATTGCCACTAATTCCTGTTGTTGGTTGGTCCCATACTCCTTTATGGTAGTCCACATAATATCCCCTTTAAATGAATCTTACGTGCAGCCTTTCGACTCACACAATATTTTATTTCTTGAAACAACAATTGTTTATCAGTGCGAAGGAATAGCCATTCTAGAAAAAAAATTATGGACTACCTTTATACTTACATAAAACCGATTTAGTTTTGAGTTTACGAAATTTATATTCATAACATAAATTAGACAACGACACATCTACAACTATTGAAGATTGCGATTTCTTATCAACTCATATATTATATATTATCATAAATTAGGATTTTGATGAAATTAAATTTAACATATATACTTACTCCTAAGTATATATCCTTATAGGAAGATGTTAGCTTAAGCTCACTCATCATCAATCCTTCTTTGTCCAATAATTGTCTATTATCCTTATCAATACATCATCATCTATCATAGGAAGGGGTGACTTTGAGATTGAATGTTATTCGTTTTTTATGTACATTTTTGAACTCTTTCTAATATATACTTGCATATTCAAACAAATCATATCATTTTACTTCCTTTTCATTTTATGTTTTCTACATCCGTTATACATTATATGAACTTAATTATTACAGATATTCAATTTGTATATCATATACACGTGTTCATGTCTACGATAATTCAACAATGAATTCAATGAATTAAGTGGATATGTTTTGGTAAGATTAGACATTAACTACATTCATCTATATGTATCAATTTGAAGAGTTCTTTAACCTCTTGCCACTAAATGATTGCTTTGCCCTTAATATTTTGAGATACAATTCATAGGTATCGCATGGTTCATGATCATGTTATTAAAGAATTATTTCTCAAAATATGGCTTAGTGCATAATTCCAAAATAACCGTAGAATTCTTTTGATACTTATGTATTTTTTATAACTAATGCATCACCATGGTCATGAAAATGGATATGGTTACTAATAGAATTATTTTAGAATCAATATTCATATTAAAATAAAACAACATATATTTTTATTCTATACTGAAAATAGTTATTATTTCACAAAAATACTTGGTATATTTACAAAGGCAGTTTTTCTGATGAATCTACAAATAAGTGTCATATGGTACACTCCCACTATTTCCACCTTTATTATAATAGTGCATGAAACGTGAAGCTCCATCAAGCCATTTATTATGATCTATTTATTTTATTTATTACAACTAGTTTACAATCATAAGTTTCAGATCAAATATGTTGAACTCGAATAAATAACTCTTGTATAAAACAATTTTCTATTAAAAAATAAATTTGGGATATAAATCATATTTATCATTCCATTTAAGGTATCTACTAGTATTTTACTTAATTCTCGCTTCCAATATCTCTTCATGAAGGAGAAATGACCATTTGCTCTTTTCATCCCAATTGTCCCTATGTCACATCCACATCCAAACATCACTCTCCTTTCTAAATGATCGAACCATTCAAAAGGAAACTTTTATTACAAGATCGCATCGAATTCTTTACAAAAGAAAATTTGTACATCCTTAACATTTTAAGGATATTGAATAGGTTGCACTTGAGTAAACCGATCGAAACTGACATTTCAGCGATCAAACTCCTAGGTCGATTAATATTCCTTGGTCAAGTGTTGTTTTCACAACAACAAAATTTTCATTATACTGAATCATATTGAACGCGTGGTCTTGTAACATGGTTTTCTTTCTCATATCGAATGAACCAATTTCATCAAGATTTCGTATGAACATGACTGTTCACCATACAAATTTTGTATGTGATCTTATATGGATCAAACATCCATATTCTTGTGTTGCTTTAGAGTTCAAACCTCATAGAGGACAACGCATAGTTTTTGAAAAATAAACACTTAAGTGAAAAAGGTGTTAATGTATTTAGTAGTTGTATTTTTTGGCCCTTGCATTGGTATTGAAGTGACAACATGCCAAAGGATTTATTGCTATGTATATTTTATATTTCTATGTCAATCCTTACTCAGCTCACTTATATAATTTTAATTGGTAAACATTTGTCAATTGTGCTAGTTACACAAATTTATCAAAGTGTATTATTTTAAATTTGTATAGTATATTTTCTTACAATATTAGAATGGCTAATGATATCATTTCATTTTCTAATAAGGCTCCTACTATATTTTTATATTCCTCGAAACCTTAAGATAAATATTGATATCTTTTGATTTCTAGTGAGTGTTAGGACTCACATGCCTTGTGATTATGACCTTGAGGTTTCTCAATAAATCATAGGCCTTTACGCGATGATTAACTCCTTATAGGTTGTATCATATACAACTTCTAACCATGGTCTTTGCCCTAATCTTGACCTTGACCTTGAATTTCCTCAAAAATAAAGAGAGAGTATTCACTCTTACCTCACATTTCTCGATTGCCTAGTATAGTGCACGTACCTTGAGTTTGCTCAACAAATACATGCATGTACGTTACGTTGTCCAGGCAATATATTAATAGTATTACACATAACAGTTCTAGCTTGAGTTTCAACAACAACTAGTGCATATGAAAGTAATGTATATGTAAATGATAGAGGGCAACTATCTTAAAGATATGATGTTCAACACACTTTGAGTGATATTTATGTAAGGAAAATGTATTTCTTAGAAAATACCCTCGTGATTCAAGTATCGAACACATCAGAAATCATGGTATATGTACCATATGTATTTATTTATTCCAAATATCTACTTTAGGTTTATTTTACTTAAGCCTATCAATAGATATCCAAAAAATCCAAAATTTGTCCATATCTGTATCCGAAAAGTAGATAAATATCCGATATCCAAAAAAATGAATGCAGATGCGGATATGAAGACACTTGCATTCAAAAATTGTCTGTCTTGTTATTGTTAAGATTATAGTGTATATCATGTGTCTTTTAGTCCAACGAAAGTATTTATTGTTATAAAATAAATAGTTTATATTATATGCATTTAATGCATATTAACTACTCAAAACTATTTATAATCATCATATTTGTTTCTATTTCATACTTAATATCAATAGGATTAAAATTTTCTATTAAAATTTTAGGACTTATCGACCGTTAGCGGATAAGATAAATATCTAATATCCATATGTACCAATAGACACAAATATCTGATACCTGAAAATGGTTTCGGATGCGGATGCGGATATTACACTACCGCATCCGAAAGCATCCGTTGACAAGCCTAATTTTAATTCCACTTACATTATTATATGCATATATAATTATACAAGTTCAATTTGTTTATATCTGTTATTGTTTAATTAACTTATATAATGTATATAAGTATCTTATTAATTAAATTATATTTAATTAATTTTAAATATTATTAATTAAATCATATTAATTTTAATTCTTATTAATGAAATCATATTCAGTAAATTTTAATTCTAATTAATAACATCATATTTAATTAGTATTCATTCTTGTAAATTAAGCCTTATCTAATTAAATTTCAATTCTTATTAATTAAATCATATTTAATTAATTTGTAGTACTATTAGTTTAATTTCATTTCATTTCAAATTTGAAAATTATATATTATTCATCTTGAACCACTTAGGATAAACAATCAATTATAACATTAAAGTTTTGTTTATATATAAACATCAATATGTGTGTGTGTATAAATATTAATTGATTAAGTTTTAATTAGTTATTTATTTAAAAATTTGTTATA
This sequence comes from Allium fistulosum, assembly GCA_030737815.1. Classification (NCBI taxonomy): domain Eukaryota; kingdom Viridiplantae; phylum Streptophyta; class Magnoliopsida; order Asparagales; family Amaryllidaceae; genus Allium; species Allium fistulosum. Next base: position 785,707,548 of record CM060908.1, read on the forward strand.
TAATTACATAATTTAATTAAATAATTTAATTAACTCAAAAAATATAATTTAATTTTACCTTAAATAATTTAAGATTTATGTACAATTATAACTATTATAGTTAAATACATATATCAATGCGAATATGTTATCACTAATTAACTTTAAATTAATTATTTTACCTTATTTTATTAATCATATTAATTAAATATACATTGAAATTTTTTAATTAATTATTTAATTTCTAAAGACAATTTTAAAATTTTAATTTTATCTCATTACCTTTATAAAATTTGTTTTTATACTTTAAAATTAAAAATTAAATTTAAAACATATTTAAAATTTTAAATCTTAATTTTAAAATTAGCTGAAGACTTGTGTAATTTTGAGCATTACATCTTGACCAACCTTTCGGACTTTCTCTACCCTTTAGGCCAGGCCAATAGTTAAGGAGTGGGAATACTTGACTATTTAACCCCCAAGCCTAGACACTACTATTTTAGACACCCATCAGATAGAAAACTTTATTAGTTAGTCCTATATGCTAGCCAATTAGGTTGCATAGACCATATGTGCTTTGATATCATTGTCGAAAGTCAGTCCATTGTGCGACGGGTTAAATAGGTAAATTTCAAAAATAATTCCTATTTAGACTTAATGAGCCTATGAAGTTTATTAACTATCATTAGATCCAATATAGATATATATATATATATATATATATATATATATGAAGAATATCATATTTCTCGTTTAAAAAAAATCGTATTTCATTTAAAATATTTTATACTTATTTGATCAATCATAGCGGTTAAATCTATTTTTTGTGATTGTTTTGAATATATCACACAAAAACAATATATATATGTGTGTGTGTGTGAATATATATATATTCATATATATATATATATTCATAACATAACATAACAACATTTAAGCATGTAAAAGGTCTAATTGTTGTTTATAGGATGTTGATTGATAGATCGTAAGTGTGAGAATTGTGTAATTAATTAGAAGTTTTGTTTTCTATTGATTATTTAGATGAAAAGTCATATTACTATTTATAGGTATTAATAAGAGGTCATAAACGTGAAATAAGTGTGCAACTAATTGGGAGTTTTGTTTTTCAACTATTCGTATTTGAAATGTCATATTATTACATGGGGTGTACATTACAAAATGTAGCATATGTATAACATGAAAATATAGTAATAAAATGAACATGTGTGTAGCTATACACACACATATAGATATTATGATTTATATATATTGTATATACATATACATAAGATAATTCATATGCATATCAGGAATATAAATGCCTAAGCATATACATGTGTTTATATATACATTAGTATATGTGTATGATTTGTATACACATATTAATAATACCACATATATATAGTTTATACATATATATATATATATGTGTGTGTTATATATATATATATAACATATATATATATGTTGCGGCATAATATAAAATTAGGTTGAATAATTAAACGTTGGATTATATTTTAGTTTGAAATTGGGATTGACTTAACCTAAGGTTTCAATTTATGTGTTTTACTATTTCAAATAAAGTAAAGATGTTTATATAAAGTTCTAATACATAAACATCAAATTAATTACTTTAACTAAATCAAATTTAGGATATATATATAGTTCCACTTCAACCAACTTAAATATACACTAATAATCAATTTTTCTCAAATGTGTGTATGAAATGGATTTCATATTTAATAAGTGAAAAGCATAAACAATTTTGACTCAAATATAATAAGTGACATAGAATATTTGCATAAATATGAACTTGGGTGAAGTTTAAACATTATGAATAAACGATATGGAATAAATTAAATCTACATAGATCTTACCCTTTGTAACACCATGATTTGTGAATCATCTCCTAGATTGCTTGAATCACCACCTGGTATTGGTAGAATCGAATGGACCACTTTTATTTTATCTAATATAGTATTATTTAGGTGAAAGTTTCGGTCATGAATGAGAAGGAGGAATCCATGGATGAGGAAGATGGATAAAAGAAAATTTGAAATGAAAATGTTTGCATCAAAATTGATCACATACACCCAATAGAGTTCTAGTAGAGATTAAATGAAGAATAAAAGTAAAATAGAGTAGAAATAGTAAATCAGACATAAATTTTTATAGTGGTTCGGCAATTTTTACTATGTCCACTTGATTCTTTTATTGATCTTGCACTAGTTTTTTTATTACAAGAGATTTGGATCAGCTGAGATCTAGTAGTACAAGAATAAAGAATAGTAAATGCCTTAGCCGCCGAAGAGAAGGATCCCCCTTATGGAGAATGGTCACTGCATTTATAGGGGAAGACGACTGAATATCTTCCTGAAATTTCGTAGGTAGAATCTCACGATGTAGATGAGGTCACCCAAAAAGTTCATGGCCCAACTCCCGAGGATAGCGAATCGGTGCCAATCGGTCTAGATGACCTTGTGGGCCTATGCAATCCCTACCGTGAGTCCGTCTTCATGCTAGCTTCATGATTCCAAAGTTGTTTTCATAGTTGCCTTCATGATTTTGGAGATATCGATCGATTTCTGTTGAGTTAAACTGCTGGGCTACTATGATCTGATCCCCTACCTATGGGAAGGGATATGATCTATTCCCCTGCCTAAGGGGAGTGATACCCTAGGGGGAGTGAAACGATCTGATCCTCTACCTGGGGGAGGGATACGATCTGATCCCCTGCCGAGGGGGAAGGGATAGGTACTGATCCCCTGCCTAGGGGAGGCACTAATCCATACTTAGAATATTCCAGAGAGTCCATCTCTTAGTCTCACTTGATTGTTGATTCATATCATTGTCTGTGCTTGATCTTTGGAGTCCATGATCACTTCTCTAGGCTGCTTGCCTTGTCTATCATCGAGTCTAACTTGTCCAATCAATCTGGATATAGCCGAGTCAAAAGGCCGGATAACGCTTGCCCCCAAAGTACGTCTTCTTTCAAACATGACGTGCTTTGTATCGAAGCAAGTCAGAGTTGCCAAAAAGGATTCCATTCAGTTTCCTGAACAGTCGATATCCTTTCGTCGAGTTGTCTCTCTAAAGAGTCGTATCTTTTTCTATTTGTTGTGACGCTTGGTCAATATTAGTCAGTATAAATCCAGAATGTAATCCTCAGTCTTTATATATGCTTCTTCCCATTTAGCTTGTCGATCGAGATAGTGGGCCTTGATTATTTGAACTGGTCTTTTCTCTCAAGAGTTCTCAGGTAATAATTCAATTTCTATCGATTTAAGAAATCGAATGTTAGGTATGTTCATGTGGGCGTACATCCATGCACACATTTTAGTCATCATTGGTTCTCGAGTACGTTCATACGTCAATGGGTCATTGTCAAGTCTCATGATATGCCTCGAGTTCACACATACACAAACACTTTTTTGGAATAGGATTGTGATGTAGCTCAGACCGGAGATGAAGGCATAAGTCGTAACCGACTTAAGGAGGCGGTGATGACTCGTCTCCGACTCAACTGGAAAAGCAAAGGGGAAGTTGCTTCGAGGTTGCGACTTAACGAAGCGGATTTAAGTCGGCACCGACTTAAGGAAGGTGATGAGTCGGCACCGAGTTACAAGGCACAAGTGTTAAGTCGGCACCGACTTAAGGAAGGTGATGAGTCGGCACCGAGTTACAAGGCACAAGTGTTAAGTCGGCACCGACTTAAGAAAAGTGATAGGTCGGCACCGAGTTACGACTTATTTAAGTCGGTCGAAATTTTAAGTCGCGAAAGCCCTGATGCCGTTGATTCCTCTACCGAGTTAATATCAACCATTGATTTCGTTAAACCACTAATCTGAGATGCGCATGTTTTAAGTCGCCGAAGACTTGTTGCCGTTGATTTCTGCTGCCGAGTTAAGCTGGACCGTTGATTCCTTAAGTCGCTACTAAGTTGAGTCGCGTAGCATTTTTAAGTCGGCAACGACTTAAGTACTTGTATTTTCTTTGATGTTTTTGTCTGTTTGTTAAGTCGGAGTCTTTGTTAAGTCGTAGGTCGTAAGCTGTAACTCGGAACCGACTTAGTACTTGTATTTTTTTTAAGCTTTCTGAACTGTGTAAATAAGGCGACTTATGTTAAGTCGGCAAGGTTGATAAGTCGGTTGCCGACTTAAGACTTGTACTTTTTCTGTGTTGGTATGTTGTAGCCTATAAATAGGCAAGTGAAATCATTTGTAAAGGTTGTTGATTTTTGAATAAAATTCTCTTTGATTGCTTTGTGCTTTCATTCCAAATTGGTAGTTGAGTGTAATCTCCTATCTCCTCTTTCGGTTAATCGAGTGCGCTCGATTCAACGATTGTAGAAGCCGATTCGCGGAATCAAGTGCGCTTGATCAACGCTTGAAGAATTGAAGATCTTTGAACCCGGTATCGTGCGCGATCAACGAGTTCGAGATAGCTAGAGTTCGGTATCTTCGGATCAACGAATTCGGGCAATTCAGCATTCATCAATCCATCGACTGCTACTTTCACCGATCTACATTGTTTTGAATTATCCGCTGCGTCAGTTTTGGTATCAGAGCTTGTTCTAGCCAATCATAGCTAGATCGAGACTTGGAGCCTAATCATTTTGAAGAATTTGAAGTTTGAAGAGAAGCCGAGTGCTTGAAGTGTTAAACCGTGACCAAGAGGAAGAAGAGTCATCATTGTTCGAAGATTGTTTGATCGGATTTGCATTGGAGGCCGAAACTTTGTCCATCGTGTTCATCGCGATTTGCTACAAAGTGGAAGTTTTCGATCCGTTTCATTTTGGATCAAAATCCGAAAAGTGTTAGAATTTGTGAAGTTTCCAAGTATGCCGCCAAGAAGAGCTAATCGCCACCAAAACGTAGAAGCTTTGTATCGAAGAGAAGAAGCTGATGAGATGGAGCAAAGAATCAATGAGAATTTTAGTGAAAAGCTTAACGAAGGAATTGGCCGGTTAGAGAGGCTTATGACGGAGATGAATCAAAATCGGAGAAGGGTTTCACCAGAATCTAATCATGGAGGTAGTAGAGTCTCACCACATTCTAATCGTGACCGAAGTGTTGAAAATGATCAAGGGCGTGGGAGAAACGTGAATGATCGAGAACGGAGGAACGTAGATAGAAGGGATGATGGTGGAAGGCGTAATGGTAGTAGAGATGTTGGTGGTCAGAATCGACATCGTTATGCATCTGATTTTGAAGAGGAGTATGATGGTGGTAGTGTTCAAGGAAGAGGTCAAGGCAGAAATTACTCTGAATATGATCACAAGTGGGAATCAGGGATGAAGACTGAAATTCCTGAATTCAAGGGTGGTATGCAAGCGGAGGAGTTTCTAGATTGGATGGCTAATGTAGAGGAGATTTTTGACTTCAAAGAAGTACCAGAACATCGTAGAGTAAAGTTGGTTGCTACAAGGCTGAGGGGTAGAGCTTTGGCATGGTGGCAGCAGACCAAGCTTACACGTGAACGAATGGGGAAGTCAAAAATTGAGTCTTGGGAGAAGATGAAGAAGTTGATGAAAGCAACGTTCTTACCTTACAATTATCAATCTTTGATGTATCAACGTTTGCAAAACTTGAGGCAGGGCACAAAGACAGTTAATGACTATGCTGATGAATTTTACCAACTGATTGCGAGGAATGATATTATGGAAACAGAAGAACAGCTGACATCTAGGTTCATTGGAGGATTGAGAATGCAGATTCAAGATATGGTTAATATGTTCGATCCAAGATCTGTAGCAGAGGCACATCAAAAAGCGTTGGCTTGGGAGAAGCAGGGTAGAAGAGGAGGTGGTGTGTTTACTAATCCTAACAATCAAGCGAAGGGTGTTGGAGGAAGTTCTAATGTTTCTAAACCTATCAGTAGACCAATGGTGAAGGAGGTTGAGAAGGCGAAAGTTAATAATGGGTTTAAATGTTACAATTGTCAAGAATTGGGTCATAAAAGCAGTGAGTGTCCAAAGCCAAAGAAGAGAACCATGATTGCAGAAGTTGACGATGAGGATGTTGATGAAGATTGTTCTAATCCAGCTGAGGAGGATGAGCAGGATATTGCGTCGGGAGACGAAGGTTGTAACCTAATGCTGAGAAGATCGTGTTTAACACCGAAGCAGGAAGAAGCTAGTTGGTTGAGGAGTAATATCTTTCAGTCAACATGTACTATTCTGGGGAAGGTGTGTAAGTTTGTGATCGACGCAGGAAGCTGTGATAATATTATTTCAACCGAAGCTGTGACAAAGTTGAAATTGAAGACAGAGAAACATCCGAGTCCATACAAGTTAGCATGGTTAAGAAAAGGAGGAGAAGTGAAAGTGGATAGACGAGTTCGTGTACCATTCTCTATTGGGAAGAAATACAAAGATGAAATATGGTGTGATGTAGTAGAGATGGATGTTTGTCATTTATTATTGGGAAGACCATGGCAGTATGATCGAGCAGTACAACATGACGGTCGGACCAATAGCTACAGTTTTATGTTTAAAGGCACGAAGATTATCTTAGTTCCAAAGAAGAGATCACAAGAAGAAAGTAAGTCCGAAGAAATCGAAGAGCTGAAAACTTTATTGACTTTGAAGGAGTTTGTTAAAGAAGTTGAAGAAGAGCCGGAAGTATTCTTGTTGATTGGACGTGAGAGCAGTGAAGAGATTGAAATTCCAAGAGAAGTTAAACCAGTTCTGAAAGAATTTGACGATGTATTTCCAGAGGAATTACCAACGGAGTTGCCACCATTGAGAGATATACAACATCAGATAGATCTTGTTCCAGGTGCTGTATTGCCACACAGACCACATTATCGAATGAGTCCGAAGGAACATGAAGAATTGCGGAGGCAGGTAGAGGAATTGCTTGAACAAGGGCGTGTGCAGGAGAGTCTGAGTCCTTGTGCTGTACCAGCTTTATTGGTACCCAAGAAGGATGGGACGTGGAGGATGTGCACTGACAGTCGAGCATTGAATAAGATCACTGTGAGATATAGATTTCCAATGCCGAGGTTGGATGACTTGTTAGACCAAATAAGTGGAGCTACTATCTTTTCGAAAATTGATTTGAAAAGCGGATATCATCAAATTCGGATTAGACCTGGAGATGAATGGAAGACTGCTTTTAAAACCAGGGAGGGTCTATACGAATGGTTGGTTATGCCATTTGGTTTATCCAATGCACCAAGTACGTTCATGAGGGTGATGAATCAGATTTTTCGACCGTTCATTGGGAAATTCGTGGTGGTGTATTTCGATGATATTCTTATTTACAGTGGGAGTCCAGAGGAACATTTGAATCATCTTAGAGAAGTGTTGATGGTACTGAGACAAGAACAGTTCTATGCTGCAACGAAGAAATGCGTGTTCATGACGCATAGTGTTTTATTTCTGGGGTATGTTGTTTCAGAAAAAGGGATACAGGTTGACCAAAGTAAAGTTGAAGCGATTAGAGATTGGCCACAACCCAAGACGATAACGGAAGTTCGTAGTTTTCACGGGTTGGCTTCATTCTATCGAAGGTTTATACCACACTTTAGTAGTGTGATGGCACCTGTTACAGATTGTATGAAAGACAAACAGTTTTCATGGTCAGAGGAAGCAGGGATTGCTTTTGGGAAGATCAAGGAATTGCTGACGTCTGCACCAATTCTAGTATTACCTGATTTTCAGCTAGTGTTTGAACTACATACTGATGCATCCAAGGTTGGGATTGGGGGGGTGTTGAGTCAGAAGGGACGTCCAATTGCATATTTCAGTGAGAAGTTGTCAGGAGCGAAGATACGATACAGTACATATGATGTGGAGTTTTATGCTGTTGTACAATCTATCAAACACTGGAGACACTATCTATTTCAGAAGGAGTTTGTTCTTTACACCGATCATGAAGCATTGAAGCATTTGCAAGGGCAAGACAAGATTTCATCGAGACATGCATCGTGGATTGCATATCTACAACAGTTTACTTTTGTTGTGAAACACAAGTCAGGGGTGACAAATCGAGTGGCTGATGCTTTGAGTAGGAGGAGTCATTTGTTGGCTACGCTGAAAGTTGAAGTGACGGGGTTTGAAATATTACCAGAATTATTTGTTGAAGATCCTTACTTCATGAAGTTTGTTGATAAAGTTAAGGAGGGAAAGACGGATGAGTTTGTGATGGTAGATGGTTTTCTTTTTAAAGGAAGTCGATTGTGCATACCGGAGGGTAGTTTGAGAATGAAGATTATCAAGGAGTTACATGAAGAAGGGCATGTTGGAAGAGACCGTACCTTACAGTTAATTTCACAATCCTACTTTTGGCCATCGATGAGGAAAGAAGTGGAGAAATTTGTGGAGCGTTGTCATATTTGTCAGGTTTCGAAAGGAACTGCGACTAATGCTGGTTTATATATGCCATTACCTGTACCAAATAAACCATGGGTTGATGTGAGTATGGACTTCGTGTTGGGATTACCGAGGACACAGCGTGGTAACGATTCCATTTATGTGGTAGTTGACAGATTTTCAAAAATGGCACATTTTATTGCTTGTAAGAAGACGGCGGATGCTGTTCATGTTGCTCAGTTATTTTTCAGAGAGATCTATCGACTTCATGGATTGCCAGAATCGATTGTGTCGGACAGGGATACTCGATTTCTGAGTCACTTTTGGTTGAGTTTGTGGAAGATGGTGGGAACGAAGCTGAAGTTTAGTAGTGCTTATCATCCGCAAACGGACGGACAGACTGAGGTGGTTAACAGATCATTGGGAAACTTGTTGAGATGTCTTGTTCAAGATAATCTGAAGAGTTGGGATGTGAAGTTATGCCAGGCAGAATTTGCCCATAATCATGCAGTGAATCGAAGTACTGGGTTCAGTCCATTCCAGATTGTTTATTCAAGTTTACCGAAGGGACCGTTAGATTTAACGATGATACCACACTCGAAGGGGACAATTAAGAAAGCTGCTGATTTTGTTGAAGGACTGACGGAGTGTCATAAAATCGTTCAAGAACGATTAGAGAAAGCAAATGAGAAATATAAACGAGCTGCAGATTTGAAACGACGAAATGTTGAGTTTAACGAAGGAGATTTAGTTTATGCAGTATTAACAAAAGATCGCTTTCCGGTAGGCGCTTATAACAAGTTGAGAGCCAGGAAAATTGGTCCGGTGAAAGTTGTGAAACGAATCAATGAAAATGCTTATAAACTAAAGCTGCCGGATGATGTGTATACGTCTGACGTATTCAATGTTAAGCATCTCGTACCATATCATGGGAATGAGTTTGTTGGGGATGACGAGTGTGCAAATTCGAGGTCGAATTTCTCTCAACATGGGGAGGATGATGTAGCTCAGACCGGAGATGAAGGCATAAGTCGTAACCGACTTAAGGAGGCGGTGATGACTCGTCTCCGACTCAACTGGAAAAGCAAAGGGGAAGTTGCTTCGAGGTTGCGACTTAACGAAGCGGATTTAAGTCGGCACCGACTTAAGGAAGGTGATGAGTCGGCACCGAGTTACAAGGCACAAGTGTTAAGTCGGCACCGACTTAAGGAAGGTGATGAGTCGGCACCGAGTTACAAGGCACAAGTGTTAAGTCGGCACCGACTTAAGAAAAGTGATAGGTCGGCACCGAGTTACGACTTATTTAAGTCGGTCGAAATTTTAAGTCGCGAAAGCCCTGATGCCGTTGATTCCTCTACCGAGTTAATATCAACCATTGATTTCGTTAAACCACTAATCTGAGATGCGCATGTTTTAAGTCGCCGAAGACTTGTTGCCGTTGATTTCTGCTGCCGAGTTAAGCTGGACCGTTGATTCCTTAAGTCGCTACTAAGTTGAGTCGCGTAGCATTTTTAAGTCGGCAACGACTTAAGTACTTGTATTTTCTTTGATGTTTTTGTCTGTTTGTTAAGTCGGAGTCTTTGTTAAGTCGTAGGTCGTAAGCTGTAACTCGGAACCGACTTAGTACTTGTATTTTTTTTAAGCTTTCTGAACTGTGTAAATAAGGCGACTTATGTTAAGTCGGCAAGGTTGATAAGTCGGTTGCCGACTTAAGACTTGTACTTTTTCTGTGTTGGTATGTTGTAGCCTATAAATAGGCAAGTGAAATCATTTGTAAAGGTTGTTGATTTTTGAATAAAATTCTCTTTGATTGCTTTGTGCTTTCATTCCAAATTGGTAGTTGAGTGTAATCTCCTATCTCCTCTTTCGGTTAATCGAGTGCGCTCGATTCAACGATTGTAGAAGCCGATTCGCGGAATCAAGTGCGCTTGATCAACGCTTGAAGAATTGAAGATCTTTGAACCCGGTATCGTGCGCGATCAACGAGTTCGAGATAGCTAGAGTTCGGTATCTTCGGATCAACGAATTCGGGCAATTCAGCATTCATCAATCCATCGACTGCTACTTTCATCGATCTACATTGTTTTGAATTATCCGCTGCGTCAGATTGGGTACCAACCCCTATAGGGGGATCGACATTGATCCTGCATGCATATGTTTAACACTTTGGACCCATACACAATGGGTTGCGTTGCATTCTTTTTGGACCCTAATACACGTGAGATATAATCCACTTACAATCCCTCTTTGTTTTATTTTTATTTAACATTCTTCCAATGATCCCCTCTTTTACATTTGTTCATACCTGCAACCGAACCCCACTCCCTTCTAGTCGCCATTGCCAAACTTTAGAGTTCGAAAATCCATTCAATCCACTCAAGTCCTTTTGTTGATCCGATCATATATTCCTCATACAGCCTGCGCCGCCACTCTTGGTCAAATCTCCATATAATTAGATCGATCCAAACTCGAAATTAATTCGAATATGACCCCATACTTAGCTCCAGACAAATGGCGAATTGGAGTATGTTGGAGATGAGGACTACCTAAGCTGTGTTTGACTTAATGCTAGTGGACGGATTCAGGATTGGCTGTGGAAAGGAGGAGTTTGCGTTAGTGGATGTAAGTTGGGATCGGCAGTTTGAAGCTGGTTAAGGGATCAATGATGAGTTGAATAATCATAAGCAGATGAAATATCTGCTTATTGGTGATGAAACTATATACAATCTTTTTTTTACCTAGCCTTGAATTCTGTTTCGTATGCACTGAATTTTGTCGGCAATGAATTGAATTATCATCATAGATTCTCAAAACATGGAGGATGGGATCGCAACTAGCCTTCAATTGCTTATTTAATAAAGTGAACTAGGAATCGGTAGTGTGAGTAAAGGATCCCACACACAGGAGATCAGTAGTTGAACCAAAACATTTTTGATATCCTACCCAAACAAGTAATGGATAACGTATCCATATACAGGCAGCTACATTGGGGATCGGTGAAGGCATGGTGAAAAGATCACATAGCCGGGGATTAGATCGGTGTCAATCCTATAGGTGGATCTCCAGCATATGGCGAATTGGCATGTACAGCTGAAACAAGCTCTCTTCCTTGTGATCTTGAACTCGAATTTGGGCTTGCTTTTTCAGATGTGACATTTAATTATTCTTTTTCTATGTGAACTTGCCTGGTACTCTTGCATATATGAACACTTTTTGCCTAGATGGATACTTGCTTTGTGACCTTGGACCTGAACGCATGCATGTGTATGCCTGTATGGACTTGAACTTAAATGGGTGGACACATTTGTTTGTTTGAACGTGAATTCAGATGTATGCATATGCCCTGAATATTGATGACAAGCTCTTATGCACCGATAGCTGATCCCTTGAATTCGAACACAACTGTTGCGCATAACCATCGATGTGAAATCCAGTTGGTACGGTCAGCGATGATGGTCGTTCCGGTCGAACCCCTGAGTTTCACCATAACTGCCATATAATATTAAATTGCATTACACTGCACAACATCGTACTAAACTGCACTTAGCATGGGGGAATGGATTAATTTATCCAACAATGACTATCTGTTGAATTTGATAGTTATGGATTCCAAGCACTTTGAGCGATAATCTGCAGTGGTTGAAGATTAGGATTATAGACACGTTGAATCAAATGCCAAGTAGAGTTCAACCTTGTGTTGCGTGCAGCTGCATAGCAAGCTTTTGCTTTGAGTTTGAATCTGCTTGTGTATTCGAGTAACGTGCTTTCCATTCAGTGCACTCGCGATCCGTTGCTCATCCTTTGGGTTGGAATGATAATCAATCGCCTATGAGCCTAGGCGTCGATTCGATGATTCTCTAGGCATCCTTTTGGTCATAGCCTCGAGCCGTTGTAAACATTAGACATGATTCACAGTATTGAGCTGTCATGGTCAGCTCTTGGATTATCACACTTCTGCCTCCAGTCTCGGGTTGATAGATGTACTGCATGGATGGTCGGGTCTCGTTCTAGTTGTATTTATACTCCTGCCTAAGCTTCGAAGGCTCAAAGTTGATTGATGAATGGTCAGGTCACATTCATCTTGATTTCTGCTTGTGCCCCTCAAGTCAGGGGTAAATGTCGATAAGTGGATGGGCATGTCACGTCCGCTTAAGTTTTATACTCTTTCTGTCGAATCTAAGGTCAGAGTTAGTTGATGGTAAGCTAAGTCATGCTATTCTGAATTGTATTCTAGTTTTTTCCTCCCCGAAGGAAGAATTCGATGCTCCATCGGGTTTCAAGCATGCGTTGAGTACTATACAATCAATCACGTCCACTTTTGGTGCATATGTCGCCATACTCTGGGCAGGAACTATAGAATGGTTGGTTAGGTCACATCCATTCCATGATTCATGCTTCCCTGGTTGAATGAAGGAAAATAACTAAGCGATGGATGGTCTAATCGCATCCATTTGTAGTTGGTGTGGAGTGATATTGATTGTCGATCCGGCAGCACAATACAGAAGGTTTGGATCGATATTGCTTGTCGATCCGGTGGTACGATATAATCGGCGCCCATAACTTCGGACATTATTCCAATTAGTTTTATATTAAGGCCTCCTTGCGGTCGTTGCCTTAATTCGTAAAGAACACCAAGTTGGAGGTATAGTGAGCCGTCGTATTCAGATTTTAGTAGTTTGTACTCCTGCCCCAATCTTGGGTAAGTGAAGTTAGTTCATGGACGGTCGAGTCACATTCTTTTGTTTTTATACCCCTCCCATCGGGTTCAGGTCGGAGTTGAAGAATGAATGGTCGAGTCACATCCATTCGTTGTTTATACTCCTATCCATGCTCTAGGGACCAGAGTTTGTTGATGGGTGGCCAGTCACACCCAATTGATGTTTGTACTCCAGCACGCATTATGGGAACTAGAGTTATCGATGGATGATCGAGCCACGTCCATTTTTTGATATAGGCTCCCCTTGTCGAACCCAGAACGAGAGTCGGTGAGTGGTTGAATCGCGTCTACTTGGTGAGTTTATACTCCACCATCAAGGCAAAGATTGGAGTTAGCGAATGAACGGTCGAGACACGTTCATTTACGGTTGGACGGGCAGTTACATCCATTCAGAATAGGATAGTCAATGACATTCATTTTGCGAATCTGGCTCTTTCTGTCGAGTTAAGGAAGAAATTTAGTTTCGTTTTGTCGGAGTGCATCCGCACGAATTTATGCTACGGGTCCTGTGCCGAGGACAAGAGTTGATGCACGGACGGTAGTGTCGCATCCGCTTTGTACCGGAGGGCCGGGTCATATTTGATTTTGTTGCTTATACTCTGGTCTGTACTTGGGGAACAGAGTAGTTGATAAGCATTCGAGTCACACCCATTTGGAGTTTATGCTCCAATCCGCACTAGGGGACCAAAGTTAATCGATGGACGGTCGAACCACGTCCTTATTTTAGTGTTTATACCCCTCCTATCAGATTCAGGTTAGAGTTGATGAATGAATGGTCGAATCACCCTCCTTCGTTTGTGTTTATACTCCAGCTCACACTTTAGGAGCTAGAGTTATTCGATGGACGGTCGAACCGTGTCCATGTTGTGTTTATACTCCAGTCCACACTGGTGGACCAAAGTTGGTGATAGACCGTCGAACCATGTTCGATTATTGGTATGAATTTTGGGCTGGCCGATGTCCAAGCAAGGCTTGAATAGTTCGTTGTACTTCACGTGCAAGCAAGGTCGCGGACGGATGGATCGCATCCTCCTTGGATTGGACGGTCGAATCACGTCCAATTTAAACTTGGGATCTCAAACTTCTCTCTACATCCAAGGCAGGGGTCGACGTGTGGACGATCGTATCGCGTCCACGTTCATTTGGATCTTGTTTCCACTAAGTTCTAGGAGTAAGATGAGTGTTCTGGTGAACTTCGAGCTCGAGAAGGGGATCAGATGGTCGAACCGCATCCACTTTGAGTTGTGCCTTTGCCCCCAAGTTAGGGGCATGATTTAAAGAGCCAACGGTCGAGTCGGTCCACTTTAAGGTTTGTGCTCTTTCGGTCAGGTCGAGAAAGAAAGTTGAAATGATAGCTCTTAATAGTAAGCGAGTAGGTGGTTAGTCCATGCCCCTTTAAATCGGACTCCGGCCTTGATGAGTTCTGGTCAAGGTGTGATTGTTTCGCCAAACTCTGGATACGAGCTAGGGAGTGGATGGTCGGATCATACCTACTTTAAGTCTTTCTTTGGCCTTTCGGGTCGAACACAGAGGTCGATGAGTGGACGGTCAATCGCGTCCACTCTGAGTGGAGTTTGACCTTGCCGGCTTTGAGCAAGGTATATACGTTTTGTCGGAATTGAAGCATATAATAGAAAGTGGATGGTCGAGTCACATCCAATGTCTGTTTCGAGTTCTTGTCCCTAAGTTAGGGGAATATGGAAGTCGATGAGCGGTTGAATCGTGCTCGTCTTGATGATACTCCAAAGATCCGATCATGGTTTGTGGATATTGACTAATGCCTACCTCTGGCCACCTTAGTCTAGCCCTTCTCTGTTGGTATTTGACCGTCAACTGTCCAATCAATAACCAAAGGTCTTTATTGATAAGGGTCGGATGTTCCCTGCCCACCACGCTCGTCTTGACGATACTCCAATGGTCTGATCATGGTTTATGGAGGTTGATTGGTGCCTACCTCTGGCCACTTGCTCCAGCCCTTCTCTGGTGGAAGTCAACCATCGGCGGTACAGTCGATTACCAAAGGTCTTTACTGATAAGGATCAGATGTTCCCTGCACGCAATCCTATGAGACTTGCACATACTGTTGAAGCTTTCCTTTTCGGATCAGCTCTTTGATCACATCTCGGAGGTGCCTACAACCGCCATCGTTATAGCCTTATGTCTCATGAAATATTCAATATTTCTCGGATTTCTTCTGGGTTTCGATGGACTCTCTCGGGGCTGGCTTCCTGTATTGTTCTGATTCGCTAGTCTTTAGTTGGATATTTTCGCTCGAATCATTCAATGGAGTGTATGAGTTGAATTTTGGGACTCTAGATCATCTCTTAGAACCCGAGTCCTCATCTAGGGCCTCAATGTCTCCCCGCTTTGAATTCCTTTACCCAAAGGGCCTGCATTATTCTTTATCCTAGTCTACTTCATCTCCTCCTTACGTAAATACCGGTTCGCCTTGTAGTACAAACAGTCCAAGATAGTAGGAGGCTTTCCAGTTAACCATCCGCAAAAAAAATGTCTCGAGGTCGATTCCCCTTATCAATGCCATCATTATGGTATTCTCGATGGGATTGCTCACTTCGGTTACGACGACGTTGAACCTTTGTAAGAAGTCTTTGAGCGGCTCCATCGATGCCTGGAACAGGTTTGATAGTGACATTACATGCTTGGAGCGAGTCGATTGTATTGAAAATTGCTCAACAAACTTTTGCGCTAGCTGGTCGAACGAGGAGACGGACCAGGGCGGTAGTCGCGTAAACCACATTATCGTTGCTTCTTCCAGAAAGATGGGAAAGCATCTGCATTTGATTACGTTCGTCGCTCTGGTTGAATCCATGTGCCATTCATATTTCATGAGATGTAGTCCAAGGTCAGTTTTCCCTGAGCATGCCGGCATGGTTGGCATGTTGAATTTGCATTCAGATATTAGCATTCACGTGTCACTTAGTTATTATTGTGACAATATGACTGAATTCATCGCTTATAGATCATTTTGATAAAATCATATTTTATATTACCTTAAGCAGTATCAATAGTGACAATAATTTACACACATTCTCTTTGTTAAAACTGTACAACATTAGGATGTGTAGAAATTGGTACTGGTCAAAACTCCAATATTGTCCGCATTCACCTCTGTCACTCCATAAACAAAGTCTTTGGTTTAATAATAACACGTATTATTTACCATTCTATTTAGGAAAGAGATTTTAATTTGAGTTGACTACAGTTGACCGTTATAGTAACCTCATATATCTAAGAAGACGAATTCTCTATTGAATAGCGCTTCACTTCCAATGGCGCTTCAACTTAGACCCAGCTATAGTCGTTCGGTGAATCACCATGTCATTATTAACTATAATCAAAGTAGAGTATTCATATTGAAGCTCTATAGTACTCTCAAGTCGAGAGAACCATGAAACATCGTCACACTAAGATTTTTTGTTTGATGTAGTTGTCATCATCCAACAGGAAACTCTTAGAAGAGTCATTTCATAGTTATCAAATTACTTCAAGTACATAACTCTTTGGTTCCTCCAGCTGCCATGAGTAATACACTGCCCAACATTTGGAGGCGGTTGTGCATTCTGGTCTCCATAGATGTATCGATATCATTTCTCGAAACATCTTGATCAAGAATATTTAAAACGAAATATAATTTTATTTTGTGATTAATTACTATGGATTACAACTATTTGCAACTACAATCACATAACATCTTATCTAAGAATTTTCTTAATTATATACTTTAAATTAATTGCTTAATTATTTACATCATAATATAACAAAGTATATAAAAGAAAACTAACATCGCTACTACAAACAATATTGACTATATAGTTATATGTAACAGATTACATAATTGTCCCTATGTTATACCACTAACTTTTTCATATTCATTGTCTTTTACGTGACACTTTATACGGTTTAATTCTAAATGATGCAATTTCAAGTTAATAAATATGACCCAAATTAAAGTAGTTGTATTGGCAGTTTAATATCTTCTTATATATACTAGTATAATACGCACGTTCGTGCATCTAATAGTTGGAGATGTTTAATTTTTATTTAAAATAATATGTTAATGGACAGATATGTGCTATAATTGCAAAACCTTTGATAGTCACAACATTTTTATTTTAAGCAATTTTATTTATGGTGTTGATGACAAATTGATAGCAAAATTCCGTTGACGGATGGTGAAAGGAGGATGGTGGTTGAGGTTGCAAAACTACAGTAAGATTTTTTCGATGGATGAGGGTATTTTTGAAATTTAAAAAAGACACCGAGAAAATATATTCATTGAATTCTCTTTATTAATAGTAGAGATAAGTTAATAAATCAATGCTATTTATCTCTTTTGACGTACATTTTTTTTGGGCAAAAAAAAATGTACGTAAAAGAACGCATGTGCGGTAATGGAAAGAAAAGTGTCACAAAAAACAATTACAATCTCATGAAGAAGTAGCAAATATGTCAATGAAGTCAAATGTAGAAAATTGCAACTTGAATCACATTAAAGATACAAAATCATTAAATCGAATATAGTGAGGAGATTAGTGTACGCATTATCAAACTTGAGAAATAAAGACTGGCTTTGTCTTTTCTCAATATTGTCTTGTAAGTGAGCAAAGATGATTAGCAAGTTATCAAAAATTTGCAAGAAGCACATTGTGTTCTTATTAATTAGAGAGAGTCCCTTTCTGCAAACTTCAATTATTCTCAAAAATATTCAAAATTTGATGAGGGGCAGCAGACCCCCTCTTTGTACCAAGATTCACCACTGGTGGAATCATGCTTGTAACCATGCAACCTTGGAATTTTTTTGACAGTTGATTATTTGCCAAGAAGTTTGAGGGGCAATAAAACCTAAGGTATCCACTTTGTTTATGCTAAATCTTAAGCATACATGTCTGAATAAACTTGTAATCTTGAGCCTATGATATCCTCAATTTGAGAGTTTGAGAAAACTAGAAACTTTGATGCATGCCGACGATATCTACATGCACAAATTTGCATTCGCTATTCACCAGTGAATTTCATATTGTCATAAATTGAGCAGGTCA
Organism: Allium fistulosum; assembly: GCA_030737815.1. Taxonomy (NCBI): domain Eukaryota; kingdom Viridiplantae; phylum Streptophyta; class Magnoliopsida; order Asparagales; family Amaryllidaceae; genus Allium; species Allium fistulosum. The sequence continues at coordinate 785,725,621 of CM060908.1, forward strand.
TGAAGTTTCGTACTTAATGTGAATGAAATGCAAAAGCATGCAATCATATCCGAGCATGGAAGAAACTTTGGTGAAGTTAAAATACATAATCTAGTACAAAATCTTAGTGAGAAATATAAGCATAAGTGCTTCTAGTTTTAAATTATTTATTTTTATATATCAAGCATGAAAACTTGATAGAATAAGACATAATTCATGTCTTTACTTTTCCATGCTTATCGACTTCTTCCGTTTCTGATTTACATCCTCTTTGTCCATCTTTTTCTAGAACAAAGTCCAGGTTACTTTGTAAGCAACTAAATATATATATGGACAAAACAAGTGCATGCTGTGCAGTTTGGGAATTATTTACAGATACACCCCCAATTTAATTAATTGGCCAAGCCCGCATTGTTTTTCCTCAGACCCAAAGCCTGCTGATAAACTCGCTGGCTTTACAAAAGGAAATCATTAGGTACATTGAATACAAAGCTGCTTCATTCATTATCTTCCACTTTCCTCCAGCGAAAAATAAAGGCGGAGAGAACTTCCACCCAGAAACTACTAAAAAATTATTGGAAAAAACAACAATGATTTCGACTTCAACTTGCAAACACTATCTATGAAACTCAACTTGCAAACTCTCGTCTACCAAGTTACCAACTTCAAAAACCTGTCTTCCAAACTCTTTCTACAATGAGGATTAAGATGATTAATCTACTTGGATCTGTAGTAGATCTTAGTAGATCTAATTTCCCTCCACAAAAAAGTACTTTTGCCACTATGAAAGCTTTATACATGCGGCTACTGCTTTTAACAAGACAAAGCTAGCTGAATCACTCAGATCTGACATAGATCTTATGCCAGATGATCTGTGGAACATGCATGCAAAGTTACTAGGTTAATTTTGGCAGATGATGCTCACTTTTGACATTATTATATATATACAAGTACACGTCGCCCTTTATTGAGAAATCACAAAAATTTCTGCCACAATTCGTAATCAGCCACTCTCTGACTTACGGGTAGATAATGGATTTGATTACTAGGTTAATTTTGGCTAGTTAAACCATTTGTTGTACAGATAATGTTTGCGTCAAAAATGGTCACAAACCCCAAGCGTTGTGAAAGCACCAGTGTATGAATACAAGTCAGCAATATTCAGACACAAATATCAAATCTAAGCAAGCAACAAACAGCAATCCAGAAATAATGAACAGTGACGCACAATTTATAGTGGTTCGGCTATCTCCGGCCTACGTCCACTTCAAGGTTTTTATGATTTTATTGCTCGATACTTGAAGATTACAATTTCTTATTGCGTAGTACAACATACTTTATGATTCTAATCTGGATTCTAAGGCGGCAATGGTGATCTGGAGTGAATCTGGCGGAATCTGGGCGCTCCTTAGCTCTTAGAATTGTCTGACCCCTTTTCTGAATGACCAGGGGCTCTATTTATAGGTGTAGGAGGCTGATATTTCGCCTAAATTGAGGGGAGACCAGTTCTGGTACGTCAGGGGGCCCACATGCCCTGCTTTCTGGAAATCCGGGCCCACTTTGGGATCGATTCGAAGCTATGTTCGAATCGATCAAGAAATTGTCCAATCGAGCTGAAATTTGGTGTGAACATTCTTCATCATGTGTTGAAGCTTCTGTGAAAATTTCATAGCATTTGGATGTGTAGATCTCAAGTTATGATCGATTCAAGGTTGCATTTCTGGTTGACTAGCCTGGTTCGAATCGATCTAGTTCGAATCGATTCGTTCGAATCGATCTTGGTTCGAATCGATTCGGTCGACTCGATGCTTACTGCGACGTGGCGCGTGTCTCTCGCTTCGATCCGTTTTGTACTCCGGTTTGACTGGGTCGAATCCATGGCTTGGATTCGAGGTAATGGATTCGAAGGATTCTCAGTTGAAATGGATTCGAAGATGATGGAGTTGAAGCAAGGGAAGTTCGATGGAGTCGAGGCAAGGGAAGTTCGATGGAGTCGAGGCAAGGGAAGTTCGATGGAGTCGAGGCAAGGGAAAACCGATGGAGTCGAGGCAAGGGAAGTTCGATGGAGTCGAGGCAAGGGAAGATGATGGATTCGAACAGTACCTTCTTCCTACCTTGTATCGATCGTATCTTCTTCGTACAAACTCCGATTAACCTGAAACTTGAAACGTAGCCTCTCCTAGTCCTCATCATCATTTCCAATCGATTCCGTCCTGATTGGAGCTCGACCAAATTTTGACGATATCCATTGCAGCCTTGTTTCCAATTGAACTCCAATCCTGATATCCAGCCGATTTGTTGATATTCCAGCTTTGACCAAAAAGCGGGATAACATTTGCCCCCCAAAACATGCCTTGTGATAAGAAGGCGTGTTTTGAATAATTCCGTATCCGATATCCAAAGTCCGTAGCCAATTCCATGTCCATCCGAACTCGAAGACCGAGCCTTTGATCCATTCTTATCCAACAGCCAATAGCCAAATCCAGGACCTCTCCGGGCCGATATCCAAATCTATAACCTCTCTGGGCTCTTGTCAAGCGCAATCCACACACGACGACCGTGGTCCAGTGTCCCTGGACGCTGATGTAACCTCTCCGGGTTCTTGCCAAGCGCAATCCACACCTGACGACCGTGGTCCAGTGTCCCTGGACGCTGATGTAACCTCTTCGGGTTCTTGCCAAGCGCAATCCACACCTGACGACCGTGGTCCAGTGTCCCTGGACGCAAGTAATGCCGTGGCTTAAGTCCTAAGCCGAATCCTGGTCGCTCCGGACCCTTGCTGAGCATAGTCCATACTCAACGACCTGAAACAATAATTGATAATAGGAGGCCTAAGTCCTAGGCCGAATCCTGGTCACTCCGGACCCTTGCCGAGCATAGTCCATACTCGACGACCGTTTATCAAAAACAATAAAGAATCCAATCAAAATCCAATCCGAAAATCAGAAATCCAAACCGACATCCAAAACAGAAAACCCAAAACAAAAACCAGTCATCCGAACGAAAATCCAAAGCAGAAAGCAAACAAAAACCAGGAGTTCAATCCAAACTCCAAAACCAAACCAGAAAACTAAGTGTCCAATCCAAAAACAAAAGACAGATTTCGCAAAACATGGCTTTGCGGTTTATCATCATTCAGAGCATGCCTAGGGGCTATCTCCGTCCCCATACATGTGTAAATGACTCGGTTGCTCGCCAATGGTTTGCTACTTATTTCATATTATCCTGATCAATTGATTACCAATCGACCATTATTACTGTACCTCATATCCTCATGGTTTGAGGTAGGCGGTGGTTGCTCCTGCTCCACCGCTGCATTCCGAGCCCCAACATACTGCCTCAACTGCCCATTCCTCACATGCTCCTCAATTATATCCTTTAGGTGCCTGCAGTTGTTGGTATCATGCCCGTCCAAATCGTGGAAGAGACAATGCTTTCCAGATGCCCTCTCCCGCTCGGATGATTCTCTCCTAGCCGGCCTCCGGTAAGGAAGGCGATTCCGAGTTTCCATGAATATCCGCTCCTGCGTCTCGTTTAATTCTGTGTATGTGGAAAACTTTGGATCCTTCCATTGCTTCCTGGATTTTCCTGAATCGTCGCCCAACTTCCTTTTTCCTTTATCTTTGTCCGAGCTTCCGTTGGATGGTCCTCCACCCTCAGTCACATTCACCTCTTTTAACTTTAAGTCCATACATGCATCTTCTTGCCGAAGGAACCTTTCAGCTTCGTGGAAGAATTCCCCGAGATCCAGTGGCGGGTCTCGTACTAAAGATACTTTAAAATCTGAATCCTCTCTGACTCCCGACACTGCCGCCATCAAAACCATCGATGGATCCGGCCGATCCACCGAAGCAACCGCCGCATTAAATCGAGTCAAAAATGCTCTAAGTGATTCATCCGTCCTTTGCTTTACCGATGTCAACGTCATCACGTTCTTAGGTCTTTTGATATGAACCCGAAACTGTCCCAAAAACCTGTCCACCAATTCCCTCCAAGTCCTGATAGATCCTTCTTCCAGCTGCCTAAACCACATTGCCGCTAGATCTGTCAAGTATAAAGGGAAACATCTGGCCATCACTTCCTCCGATGCCCCCAGTACTTCCATGTGTCTAGTATATCTCATCAAGTGATCAGTTGGGTCAGCTTTGCCATTATATGCTTCCACACTAGGTAACTTGAACTTAGGCGGATTCTGAGCTACCCTGATTTCTCGAGCGAACGGACTCCTGTTCACTCCTTCCGAATCTCTATTGGTCAAACCTCCACGCATAGTCTTCCTAATAATTTCCATTAATCCAGCGTTGCCTGTTAGGGGTTGCCCCCCATGCTCTCGTGGGAACTCCGACACATATTCCTCATGTGGCTCATTAGCCGCAACGTTGGCTCTAGCTTGCTGTACCCCCTCCAAAGGTCCTTCTGCGTTAGATCCTGCGGGCCTGCCCCCAAGCCCTTGTTGATTGCCTTCCGGTTCTGTATTCTGTACTCCATTAGGTTCCGCAACCCTAGTTCCTTGTTCCACATTTGTAGTTGCTGTAGTTGGTCCAAGGTTCTGTGTTCCTGCAGCTCTTATCTGCTCGAAGAAAGTCTGCATCATATCCTGTTGACTCTTCAGCAACCTCTCATGTAACGAATTTGCCATAGCTTCCATTTCATCTCTGGTAATGTAAATCGAAGCTTGTCCTTCTCCAGCACCAGAGGATGCCTCTTGACTTCCTCCCTGTTGGCTTCTCTCAGCTCTTTGCCTTCTACTTGTCTGTCGAGTCATTGTCTTTCAAATGTAAACTCTTCACGCTTTCTAAATCTGAACTTCAATCCGATGTAGCGGGTGCTAGTCGTTCTCAGTGAAAGCACCAAAGTGTTTGCGCCAAAAATGGTCACAAACCCCAAGCGTTGTGAAAGCACCAGTGTATGAATACAAGTCAGCAATATTCAGACACAAATATCAAATCTAAGCAAGCAACAAACAGCAATCCAGAAATAATGAACAGTGACGCACAATTTATAGTGGTTCGGCTATCTCCGGCCTACGTCCACTTCAAGGTTTTTATGATTTTATTGCTCGATACTTGAAGATTACAATTTCTTATTGCGTAGTACAACAGACTTTATGATTCTAATCTGGATTCTAAGGCGGCAATGGTGATCTGGAGTGAATCTGGCGGAATCTGGGCGCTCCTTAGCTCTTAGAATTGTCTGACCCCTTTTCTGAATGACCAGGGGCTCTATTTATAGGTGTAGGAGGCTGATATTTCGCCTAAATTGAGGGGAGACCAGTTCTGGTACGTCAGGGGGCCCACATGCCCTGCTTTCTGGAAATCCGGGCCCACTTTGGGATCGATTCGAAGCTATGTTCGAATCGATCAAGAAATTGTCCAATCGAGCTGAAATTTGGTGTGAACATTCTTCATCATGTGTTGAAGCTTCTGTGAAAATTTCATAGCATTTGGATGTGTAGATCTCAAGTTATGATCGATTCAAGGTTGCATTTCTGGTTGACTAGCCTGGTTCGAATCGATCTAGTTCGAATCGATTCGTTCGAATCGATCTTGGTTCGAATCGATTCGGTCGACTCGATGCTTACTGCGACGTGGCGCGTGTCTCTCGCTTCGATCCGTTTTGTACTCCGGTTTGACTGGGTCGAATCCATGGCTTGGATTCGAGGTAATGGATTCGAAGGATTCTCAGTTGAAATGGATTCGAAGATGATGGAGTTGAAGCAAGGGAAGTTCGATGGAGTCGAGGCAAGGGAAGTTCGATGGAGTCGAGGAAAGGGAAGTTCGATGGAGTCGAGGCAAGGGAAAACCGATGGAGTCGAGGCAAGGGAAGTTCGATGGAGTCGAGGCAAGGGAAGATGATGGATTCGAACAGTACCTTCTTCCTACCTTGTATCGATCGTATCTTCTTCGTACAAACTCCGATTAACCTGAAACTTGAAACGTAGCCTCTCCTAGTCCTCATCATCATTTCCAATCGATTCCGTCCTGATTGGAGCTCGACCAAATTTTGACGATATCCATTGCAGCCTTGTTTCCAATTGAACTCCAATCCTGATATCCAGCCGATTTGTTGATATTCCAGCTTTGACCAAAAAGCGGGATAACAGATAATTTGTAATTGTTCTTTAATTTCCTGTAGGGCTGTTAAATTTGTACGAGTGTCCGATGTCCGTTCGTGTCCGTAATCGAAATACTTTCGTCCGAGTCCGTTCGATTTTCATTTAGGACACGAGTTAGGACAACAAAATTTGTTCGAGCAAAAATATTGTCCGGTCCGAGTTCGTTCGAATTCGTCCGAATTTCTTATAATTCAGTATATCCGATGGAAATTCTATTAAACAAAATAAAATTTGATGTAAATAGCAATGTCCGTCCGTGTCCGTTCGAGTCCGTGTCCGAAAAATATATGTACGAGTCCGTCCGATTTCATTTGGGACACGAGCTAGGAAACAAAATTTGTACGAACATAAATCTCGTCCGGTACATGTCCGATCTGATTTTATTTGGGACATAAACTGAACACACCTCCGTTCGGTCTGGTCCGACCGATTTACACTCCTAATTCCCTGTAGTATAAAATAGATAGAGAAATATGTAATTAAGACATGGACTAAGCTAAACCTGAGGCATCAAAGCACGACGACATTAGTTCATATGATAATATCCTACGTCGGAGACCGCCCAAGCGAGGGTGGTAGGTGAATTTCTACCATTATTTACATATATCTTCATCTTCCTGATTGATATATGTTTTGTGTTTGGATTTGTATATATGTCTGTATTCTAATAAGGTCAGTTAATTATAATTAGTTCATGATATGGATTCTTACAAAGTTTACAGTTTTAATCTGGGTATATATTGCTGCGACTATCAAATCTCTACTTGAAGTCAAGTCCACAGCTAGAATAATCTAGGTTGAAGCATTTTGTGATCTTGCTTAAAAGAAGAAATCCTAATGCGATCAACCTCTTAAGGGTTGCATATATAAAGATTTTTGCACCCATGGCTGCTTTTACAAAACTTCTCGACAACCCTATCTTGCTACTAGTCAAGATCAGATTGTGGGGTCTTTTTTCTCTTCTCCATCTAATTCTCCTCCACTATGTTATGCTCAAAAACTGGCATCCACCATTTGTACAGACAGGGATCGCAAAAATAACACTTCGGCTATAGTTCATCAGCGTTAGCACCGGAATTCATCGGATGTGAAGGCCATGGTGCAGTCAAGGAAGGGGATGTCACTGCTTCAAGGGCTTGAAGCCTCTGGTTGAAGAAAACTGAAAGTATTGGTTGTGCATGTTTTGTGCTTGTACAAATTAATGTGGGCTTGAATTGTAATTGGATTGGTTAATTAACTTATTAGGGTTTACTGTAGTTAGTTTAGAGCCATTACCAGGTATTGCCTATATATATTACTGGTGCATATGCAGGTAAGTTGTGTGATAAATCAATAAAGTCAGTTTTTCTTTATCTTTTATTTATGCATTTCTCTTTACTGCAACTTTCTGTTATTCTTCCTGCCTCACCACCTTCAACCTGATGCTCACCTCCTTCAACCTATTGCACTCTAAATCCTTCACCTCTTGCTTGTTTCTTGCTTCACCCCTTTCTTTTTTTACTTGTTGCTCACCACCTTCCTACCAGTTTGCCTCACCACCCTCTTCTAGTCCAAACTGTTTTCACCAAACTTCTCAAACATTAAGAAATACCACCTACTACCCATCACTAACTCACACCACCATGTTTGACACCATAATCCAAGCCTTGAAGAACAAAGATTGTAACATTTTGGTATCAGAGCCACAAGATGAGAAAATTTCTAACTCTCATCTCGATCCATGCCAAGAATCAAAGCTTATGGTCTCTCCACCAATTCAACAAGAAAATGTTGTCCTAAAGGATCTTGAATCTTCAGTTCAACATTTAGAATCATGGGATTATGATTCTTTACCCATTTTCTTTGATTCTTTAACCCTTGCCATAAAAAACACGGTACACCTTCTTCATGGTCTTCTCAAAAATTTATCTTTTGTTTTGGATTCTATAGTAACTCGAATCTGGAATATCAATGCCTCTATTTGGAATGTCTTTACCAATGCTGCAGTTGTTTACCATTATGGCAGTTTTGATCTTGTAAATCGAAGACAACTCACAAATTTGAGACGGGTTGCAAAACAATTACAAGCATTGGGTGAGTTTTGTGGAAGTTCTAAATCCAAAGAATTGCTATCTCTAATTGTCAATAAAGAAAAGGATACCAAAGACATTTTTGAGCATCATTTCTCCACAAACAACTCCAAAACCTGTTCCATCTTTTTCAGTTGACATGGTTTCAAAGCAATATTCTCAAAGCGAAAATAAAATTGCAAGTTCTGCTGTGCTCACATGCGAAGACCATGAACAGTCTATTATATCTGAGGTAAAAGAAACTAGTCAAAATGTGCTTCACTTTGATGCAAATTCTAAAATAAAGGCGGAAGAAATTGATGAACCTGAATCGAATCTTCTTTTCTCTCTCTTGCATAAAGGAACAACTTTACAAGGATTAGAATCTCCTAAGCAAGATACAGTGGAATCCCTTACTAGGCAAGTTCTGGATGTTCAATTACCAAAAGAGGATAGTTTAATTTCAGGAGTTGCTTTCACATCTATGTTATCATTTGGCATTACAGTAAAATCATTTTATGCATTCCAAGAACCGATTGTGACATCTGGTCTGAAACTACTAGGCAACCTTGAAATGCTTGAGGATCAACTAGGCATGATCAACCATGATGAAAGAAAAGTATTTGTGGTTGATCCTGGTGGGACTGAAGATTGAACTTTGAATGAACGGATTTAAACTACAACCTTGATGACAAGGTTATTTTGAAGAAGGAGGGAATTGTTATGAAAACTGGCATCCACCATTTGTACATGCCTATATATATTACTGGTGCGTATGCATGTAAGTTGTGTGATAAATCATAAAGTCAGTTTTTCTTTATCTTTTATTTATGCATTCTCTCTACTGCAACTATCTGTTATTCTTCCTGCCTCACCACCTTCAACCTGATGCTCACCTCTTTCAACCTGTTGCACTCTAAATCCTTCACCTCTTGCTTGTTTCTTGCTCCACCCCCTACTTCTTTTTACTTGTTGTTCACCACCTTCCTGCCAGTTTACCTCACCTCCCTCTTCTAGTCTAAACTGTTTTCACCAAACTTCTCAAACATCAAGAAATACCACCTGCTACCCATCACTAACTCACACCACCATGTCTGACACCATAATCCAAGCCTTGAAGAACAAAGATTGTAACACACTACCAAATCTCAAACCACATTCACAACAACGTCCGATAGAGAAAGCCTCAGTTATTGATGAAGAGGTTTTTCAAATTGTTCAGAATCGTCGATCTAAGATTTCGAATAATACATCTGCATCTCAGAATCATCAAACTGGAATTGGATCAAATCGGTTAAATCTGAAACAAAGAAATGCAAATCAGATTAGGGAATCATATGGAAAAGGCTTTTATTCAGTGAATCATAACTCTAGATATATCTCAGAATCAAGAAACTCAATAAGAAATAACCAATCAAATGAGTTTTTAGAAGCACAGCTCAGAGATGTAAGAAATTATTCAAGAAACATTCAAACAAATGGGAATTCAGATTCATAATACAAGACAAACCTGAATAATGCCTCTTCTTGGGCTGGCATGATCAAAAAGGGAATTAAATTCTGATTTTGATCTCAAGTATGTTGCCCCCCTCTCCATAAATGAGAAAACAATTGTTGTTGTGAATGCAATAGACCCGCATATCATCACTTCAAGGCTATCATTGCAAGATCATGCAATCCCACTGGTAAATTTGTCATTTATACTCGTAATAATGGTTTCTTTATCATCAGATTTTCGATTGCTATTGATTGTGAAAAAACTATCGATGGAGGTCCATATTTCATAGATGGGAAACTCTTTGTTATGAAAAAATGGAGTAAAAAAATTAATCTTGATAGAGATCTACTTACAATAATGCTAGTATGGGTAAGATTAGTAGAATTGAATCTTAGGCTGTGGGATAAGGAAATTTTAACTGCAATAGCTACTGTAGTAGGTAATCCACTGAAGTTAGATGAACATACTGCAAAGGAGACCACATTATCATATGCAAGAATTATGGTAGAGATTAAGGCAGATGTAAATCTATCAAATGAAGCTTACATTTCTATGCATGATGGAGAAAATTTAGTACAAAGCATAGAGTATGAATGGATCCCTCCTAGATGCAAAACATGCTCATGCTTTGGTCATTCTATAGATAATTGCGTTTCCAAAATGGTGTGGAAAGAAAAGAGTTTAATGCAAGAAAAATCAGCAGAAGATAGAAGCAATATGCAAGAGGAAAAGGATTTTGAATTTAACAATGGGACAGATTCTCAATCTTTAAAGACATACCAAATAAGGGCAAAAATAATGAAGGTCCAACTTCTGTTCAAGAAATTTCTCAAGCAAGTGAATTTCAAGAAGTCATTAATGAACAGAACTTAGATGGAAATGTTAATACTATCCCTACTCCAAATTATGTGGCATTAGAAGAAATCTTTGCAAATCTGACTGCACAAATTAAAGGAAAAGAAGCAGGTATTCAAGAAAAAAAGTACTTCTCTACTGAATCTGATGGCATGAATTTGGATGAGGGTTCTTACATTAATAATATTCTTGATAAAGTGTCATCTGATAATCCAAAAATAAATCATTTAGCAATTCATTTATCCCTACAAGTTAAGAAATCTATTTCAGAACAGAATATTCAAAAGACAATCGGCTTAGTTACAAATTCCTCTTCTTCTACAGGCAAAAGCAGAAAGGAAAGAAAAGAAAAAAAATGTAGAATGAAGAATATAAAGAATATTATTGCAAATGATAGTACCAAAGAGGCAGATGACAGTGATCTTAAAAGAAAATACATCATCAAAAACTCCAAATGGGATGATCAGCTAAAGGCATTAAGCAAAATATCATACAAGAAAAAAGGGAAGAGGCTGGAGGTGATGGAGGATGGGAACAGACACAGTGCTTAACTGTAACTGTTGAATGTTTCCTTTGGTGTATCCTTTATATTTTTTTATATATATTTTCTAAATTTCATATCACTTATTGATTGGAATGTTAGAGGACTTAATTCCCCTGAAAGAATAATGGATTTATCTAATCTACTTTTGACTATAAATCCTAGTATTTTTGGGTTATTAGAACACAAGTTAGATAATTCTAAAATAATATATTATCAAGCTAAAAGTTTAAATAATTGGAATATTATAAACAACAATCAGATGGGAGGGAATGGTAGGATTATGGTAATTTGGGACCCTAATATATGGGATATTAATCAACATTTTATCAATTTTCAGTTTATCCATCGTAAATGTGTAAACTAAGGAGGGTTACACCTTGAAATTACTTTTGTTTATGCATCTTACAGTGAGAATGAAAGACAAATGCTATGGAATCAGCTTGAACAAATAAACTCAAATGTAGGTCACTCTTGGATTATTATTGGGGATTTTAATACTATCATGCATTCTTATGAGAAAAGGGGTGGGATTTCTATTCCTTTTAAAAAATTAGAAAGGTTAAATAAATTTATACTTAAAACTGGATTAGTAGATCAGTTATATTTGGAAACAGGTTCACTTGGAAATCTGGGGAATTCAGAAACATACATTGTAAATTAGACAAGATATTGGTAAATCAAAGTTTTATAAAAGTTTTTTAAGGATTTTAAATGTTATACTATACCCTAGGCAACTAGTGACCACACAACAATACAAATATATCTCACACAGAATAATTATTCAAAGAAAAATACTCATTTCAGATTCATAAATGGATGAGTATTTGCGGATAAATATAGAGATTGTTACCCCGCCTTTTGGCCAAAGTCGGGATATCAACAAACTGGCTAAAAAGGATGGATACCAGGATTGGAGATCGATTGGAAAAAAGACTATGATCGATACCGTCAAAATTGGACCGAGCTCTAATCAACGTGGGATCGACTGGGAATGATAAACAAGGCTAAGAAAGGCTACGTTTCAAATTTCAGGTTAAACGGAGTTCGTATGCTCGAGTTATGGATGGATCAAGGTTCAAGAAAATTCAGTTCGTATCGATACTTTCGTATCGAATGAGATGGACTCGGCTAATTGCACTGGATCGATGGTTTCATATTGATCCGTATGGATATGGATGAGGGAAATGCACTTGGCACCTCATTTTGGGCCGATGGATTTTGTATCGGTGCAACATGCATCGATTGAATAGATAAGGCGAGGCATACTTCGTATCGATCAAAGCTTGAATCGATACGAAGGGACATAACTTTGGATGGGTACGAACAAATCAGGAGCAATTCTCGTATCGATTGAGTTTGTATCGATCGGTACAAAGGAAATGTTCAAGAAAGCATGGACCACGGAGTGATGGATACGAAGACTGTGATCGATACGAATAGATGTGTTTAGGATCGATACGAAGGCAATAGACTTGGATCGTTGGATGCAAACAAAGGCACAGTTGATGGATACGAAAGCATGTGCTTTCGGTATGTTCAAGGGATCGATACGAATAGGGCAGCGGCAAATAGATACGAAGGAGGGAAAGGATTGATGGATGTGAATAAGACCACAGGCGCTGATGGATGGATACAAAGTATGTACGAAACACCTGAATGAGAACGATACGAAAGGAACACGTAAAGAAGGAAAGACTTGGTCGTTCGGCTTGAAAAGTGGATCGATCCTAAAAGTTAGCGCCACATCACCTAGCAAGCACGTGCTTGGAAGTGACATGAAGGAATCAGTACGAATCGTATCGATACGAGCTCGGCAGCATATCAACAAATCAAACTTGCATCGATCATATCTCACAATCTACAAGTCCAAATGCTACCAAACTTTCACAGGAGCTTGCGTACAACCTCGAGAATGTTCATGATCGATCCCAACCCAAAAGGAGCAGTTTTGGATCGATATGAATTTGGTTCGTATCGATCATGGATCGAGTCGAAATATCAGGGGATCGATCACGTGGGCCCACCCACATGGGAGAAGGAATCAGCCTACGCCTATAAATAGCAGTCCAAGAGCTTCAAAAAGGGATCTTTGGGCTCTTCTATGCCGTTACGCTGTTGAACTCCATTGCAATTCAGATATTATCAATTGTACTCTTGTAAATCAGTTCAGAATCATCAATAAAATAGCAACTCTTCAAAGTGGACGTAGGCTACAACGTCGTACCACTATAAATCGTGTGTTTCTACTACTTTCCTTTTTGAATTTTGAGTGTACATTTATATTCTCGAAATACTTGCTATCTGTGATTGTAAACGGCTGCTTTCATCAACAACTGGGTGTTTGTGACCAATTTTGGCGCAAACAGACATATAGTCAAAATAGTTTGACTATAAAAGTACAGGGCATTGCCTCAGTACAATAAAATTCTTCAAATAACTAAGGATAAACTGAAAAACTGGAATAAAAATAGAACCAGAAATGAATTAAAACTTATTAGAGAGGAATGTGAGTTGATGCAAAATGAATTAGATAATGATTGCTCAGACAATTGTAAGGTCAACAATTTTTTCAAGCCCATAAAAATCTGATTAAGTCTCTTCATGTGCAGTCTATAAATTTGATGCAGAAAGCTAAAGTTGATTGGTTGACTAATGGTGATGAAGCAAATAAATTTTTTTGTGCAAAAATGTCTAGCAAGAAATATAAGAATGATATAGGAAAATTAATAGATGTAAAGGGCAATGTTATTAATGATGTTTCTTGCATAGAAAGGGAAGCAATGAACTATTTCTCAAATTTATATAATATAAATTTCTATTCAGATATTTTCCCAAAAAATGAAACAAAATTTATATTCAATGATAGTAGCTAGGATATTCTTCGTGCTCCCATTAGATTGGAGGAAATCAAAAAAAATATTTTTTATTCTAACAATGATAAAAGTCTAGGGCCTAATGGCTTTGGTGTAAAATTTTATAAAACTCATTGGGAAGAAATAAAGGAAAATTTATTAGAATCTATCATATAATTTTTTAGAACTAGGGAAATTCTTAAAAATTTAAATCATACTTTTATTAATTTGGTTCCAAAAATTAAAATTCCCAATAGTTTTGAAGATTATAGACCAATTGCATGTTGCAACTTTATATATAAAATTATTTCTAATATACTTTGCAATAGAATTAAAATATTTTTGAAATATTTAATATTAGAGAACCAAAGTGCTTTCATTCCTGGTAGGCTTATAGTAGAAAATACTTTGCTTGCTCATTAGTTGATCAGAAACTTTAACAATAAAAACAAGAACCTCATGTGTATCAAAATAGACTTATATAAAGCTTTTGATAAGATAAATAGGCAATTTATAATACATATGATGAAATAGATGAGATTTAATGATAAATTTTATGTTCTAATTAATGAATGTATTAACAATGTTACATACTCAATATTGGTTAATGGTTCTCCTAAAGGGTTTATTCATTGCAATAGGGATATTAGGCAAGGAGATCCACTTTCTTCCTACCTATTACTATTGTTATGAAACACTTTTCAATACTAATATAAGTTGAGCAAATAAAAGGTATCATTAAACCCATTAATACAAACCATCTATTACGCATTTGTTATATGCCGATGACTTGCTTTTGTTTTTAAATGCAGATTCACAAAGTGCAAAGGCTACTGTCAAAATTTTTGAAAAATTAGAATATCATACTGGTTTAAAGGTTAATGAATATAAAAGTAAATTCTACTTCAGTAAAGGTTGTTCAAGGAAAGTGGAGATTTTAAATATTTTAAAATTCAAGGAAGTCAACCAGTATAATATTTGGGATTGCCTCTTAGTGTTAATTAGATAAATGACGAAGACTGCACAAGATTATTTGACTTAATACAGAATAGATTAGAAAGGTGGACTAGTAAATTGTTGTCATTAGTTGGAAGACTCATGCTAACACAAACTGTCATCACATCAATTATTATGTACTAGATTCAAGCTCATAACATTCTAGCAAAAGAAATTCACAAGATAGAAAGAATGTGTGCAAAATTCATTTGGAAAGGAAAGCATCACAAAATTGCATGGGAAAAAGTTTGCAAATCAAGAAAAACAGAGGGTCTGGGTTTGAGGAACATTAATGAGTTGAGAGAAGTTTGTAAACTCAAATTATTTTGGAAGTTGGTGAATGGGAATTCATTATGGATAAAATGGATGAAAGCAAAATATCTCAAAAACTAGAATTTTTGGACTGCGGGTGTTGAAAATCATCATTCTTTTTCATGAAAAAAAATTCTCAGTTGCAGAGAAACTGGTATCAAATTATTGGAAAGAAAATTTAAGGATGGAAAACAAACTCTTTTGTGGTTTGATCCATAGATACATAGCATAACATCCGTGAGTCTTTCGGGATGTAACAACATTTATGTGTTTGGAGGGGCTTCAGAAAAAGTAAATAGCATAATTCAAAACAATTGTTGGAATACATTTAATCATCCTGCTACATCAATCTTTAAAGCAGCTATTGAGAAAATCAAAATTGACCCAAATCTCCAAAAGGATATATGGGAGTGGAAGCTTTCTTCAAAAGGTGCTTTCTCATTCAAAACATCTTGGAAGTTTATAAAAGGATGTAAAACAGAAGTAGACTGGCACAATGTTATATAGAATAAATCAAATTGCGTAAAAATGTCCCATTATGCATATTTTGCCATTATAAATAAGTTATCAACAAGAGACGGATGTCTGAAATGGAACTAAAAAGGGGAAACCATTTGTCTTCTTTGTAAAAGTGAAACAGAAAGCATAGATCATCTGTTCTTTGATTGTGTATGTTCAAAACATATTTGGTACATAGTCAAAATAAAGCTTAAGATAAATCAAAAGCAGGTAGTGCAAAATATCAGGGAAAGCATCAAGTACATCCAACAAAACTTTAAGACAAAATCAAAAGAATTCAGGAAAGCAAGCACAATGCTAATAAGAGTAATCTTTCACATTTGGAAAGAGAGAAACCAAAGGCTTCATACATAAAGTGAAACAGAATGTATTCAACTACGGAAAGCCAGATTCTTCTCAACAAATATAAAAATCAATGCATCCATTCAGACAATCCAAATCAGGATATTTGGAAAATCAGTAACTATGAAAAAAGGATAGAAGCTTTCTTACAGGGTGGGAAAATCAATACTGATATTTCCTATGGTAGACTAGTTCACCACAGTGGCAATCACTAGATGAAGGAGCCTAAAAGCCAGATTGGAATCAATCACGAGAATACATCTGCAGGAGGCGGCCATTTCTACCACCAAACCAGGATTAGCTCCTGCAAAGGAAAGGGAAGTAAACATGATTTTAATATATATGAATCAAATAATAAGTTAAATATGAATTTTAACCAATCTTTCTTGTTACTTGATCAGGGCAAAAGCAACCACTCATGCAGCCACATTGCATTCGAGACTAGTTTCCTGTGAATGGAAAAAAAATTTCAACTTGACATCAATAACCAAAGAATCCGTGATAGCTTTTACAGAAGCAAGATTAACAATCAAATATATCACTTATATGTTTGGACAAAGACAAAAGCAGCAAGTTTTGAGAACAAGGGAAGCTTACTACAATCGATCGAGATTCTCCAAACAACTTCAATCGATGCTTATCAGATCAAAGTAGCAAGTTTTGAAAGCAAAAGGAGCGTCTATTAACCGAATTTGAAACTCATAATAACCCTAGAAAAACTTCAACAGATCCTCAAATCAAGGAAAGTAGAGACAGTAAAGCAAAGGCTTCATCTTGGAAACCTCCTTGAATCAATCAATTATCCAAAAAAGAGGGATTTCAAAAGCATTCGCTTAGTACCCTAATTGCTAGGGCTGAAGATTTTTTATCAAGTGAAGACGAGAGTAGTGAGTGATTTCGAGTAGGGTTACAAATGTTTGAATTTGGTTAAGTGAGATATGGGGTAGGGTTATAATACCGTGATTATTATTTGAGCCTTGGGCCATTGTATTTACCCATTTCAAAAAAAAAAGATCAGTTAATTATTTTCATACTGATGATTTTGTGAATGGTTTACCCCCCGAATATCCCATTATTGCTTTCTTTCCATATAGATCATATGCAAGTTGAAAACGTAATTTGGGCTAAATCTTTGCTTTTGCACTTTTGGTTAAACTTTATAGACATATTTTCAATTTCAGTTTTTAACTCCAGTATACTAGTATGTAAATCTGGCCATTTAAGTTTGATTTTACACCACTTTCAAATATAAGCACCAAACCTGCATTTGAAAAATAAATATTCCACTCTCTTTATGTTGGTAACACGGAACACAAACTGGATCAACGTAAATGCGTCTTTGTATGATGTGATTCTTTGTTGGTAAATAATTATAATAGCTTTAAAAACATAAATAGACATTTTGGAGTAGTAAATCCTATTCCAAATAGTTTATGCCCTCTGTACTTTTTCAAAAGACCGTGTAATTGATTTTCAAAATGTACTTAAAACTATATTTTCCATCTTTGCTACAAGTCCACGCCCAGTAGTCTTCGTCATTATCGTTCAAGACCTGAACTCTCTCAACCTCATCTCTGATCGGACCCATGTAGCCCAATTTTTCTTTATGCCATGCACCTTCCTCCAAAATGTCATGAACCGCAAGTTTTCAACCTTTTGTTCTTTTGAACGTTTCAATTCCTAATTTATTGATCACCCTACCCCTCTTGCATCCATGGTCCAAACCATAATGAGGTAGTTTTAATGTCGATGATACATTTCTCCATGCACTTGCTAGCTTCTTCTTTGATTTGCATCATAAACTTCAATACCCCAGAATCATCACTCTTGATATTCGCCTCTTACATCGAAGTATTTTTCATTCATAAGATAAGCCCAAATACCTTCCTCGTTCATTATCTTCCACACCAATTTGTTAAACATAGATTTATTAATATCCTCCCATATTGTCAATCCAATTCCACCTCTGCTTTTTCTTTACACAAAATCTTCAATGGAATTTTACTGATTTTACCCTTCCATAAAAAATTGAGGCAAATGCTTTACCTTCTTAATATTAGCAACCAAAATTTTGAAACATTGCATCCAACATTGAATAATGGGGTATGTTGTAGACTTGATAAGCTCTACTCTACCAGCTAAACTAAACATTTTAGTTTCATAGATGTTACCTTTGATTTTTTTCTATTAAACTCACACAATCACCATCCTTCAGATTGACACTCGACAATGGAATCCCCAAGTATCTAATTAGTAAACTACCTTAAGCAATACGATGACTCGTTAATTCTTTTGCATTGTTCACACCGCCCCTAAAAAATATCTTTGATTTATCGCAAGTCAACTATAATCATGCTCTTTCAAACATATTTTTAAAAACATCTTTGATGGCTTAAGCTTCCCTTTCCTCTGCTTTAGTAAATATCATGATGTCGTCAGCATAAATGATATGCAAAACCTCAAAGTTGTTCACATTGAAAGGGCATAATTCCCCTTCCCTCGCCTTTTGATCCACAAATAGTGTAAAATATTCCATGGCGATTGAAGAAAAAAAATTGGGAAAGAGGATCACCCTGTCGGAGCTCATTGCTGCTTTGGAAAAACCAATTTGGCTGTATTAATTTATGATTAAACACTTGGAGTATAGATCATTTCTCAAATTAAGTCTATCTATTTATCTGTAAAGTTCATTTCCGTCATTATGCGGAGGACAAACTCCCTATTGACAAAATAAAATGCCTTTCATAAATCAATTTTAATGCACATGTTTTTGTTGCTGGATCTCCCAAAACCCCTTTAGCCCCCAATAACTTAGCCTCCAAGGAAATTTGGAAAGTAGGGCCTTGCTTGAGCTCTTTGGCTCCAAGCTAGTCCTTCGCCTCTTAGAGCGGATCGAGCCAAGATAGACAAAAGCCCCTAAAGGGTAAGAATGCGGATGCTAAGTTAGTGTTGTTGCAAAAGCATTATGGATAGAATATGTAAGGGAGTGGGATGGAACCCTTTGGTCGAGCTAGTTGAGGCGGTAATGGTGTTTTCTTTTGTGAGTCGGTGCCTCCCCCATGCCATGTTTGAAGGGTCCCGAGAAGAAGCATTCCCAATGCTAGTGGAATCAACAAGGTCGACCAAGTTAAGCTGCACCACTGCAAATAAAAGGGAAAGCATTATTCAATTATAAAATAGGAAGAATAATGATAAGGCTAATGACTACAGGGATGACTAAATAGATCCACTCTCTACTTGGCCCTATAACCTCCTCCTAATTAGAGAAAGACGAGAGACTCCATGTCACTAGTGCTAATTTGTGCCCCTTCAATGGTTTGTGTGCCGAGGGCAAGGTGTTATATGTTTCCTTTTGGTAAGATATTAGGAGGAAGGGACTTCGGTGGAGGAGCTATGCTCTCCGACGTGTCTGGGGCTCGCATCCAACTATTTGTCCTCTCTACCTCAGGTGTCTCAGTGGTACTTGTATAGTTGGAAGACAATGAGACTTTACTTTTAGCAATCGAGAGCCTCGTCCATAAGCCATCCAAAACAATGGTTGTCCCTCGCATTTCTCACTTCGAGTGTTTGTAGAGCTGAGGATCGTACATCTGACACACACACTCTTCTCCCTAGCAAACTAGGTCGATGTCCAAACATGAATCGATCTTCGTGTTCTCCTACTCCTTCACTTCCACCACGACCCCTTGGGGAACCCCCCTTTTTCACGACACTAGCAGGCGCTACCACATGTCTGCTTCTTAAAAGGCGAAGGACCCTTTCCTCATTCTAATCGATTGGCCAGGACCCAGTAGTCCAACTCTCTGTAGATTCATATCTATCAGCATAAGGGCCATGTTTCTTTCTATGCCTTCTATCCTTACTATCTGCTCATGATAGTATATGGAGACACCTCGCCTCTCCTCGGTTCCAATGGAGTCCGTTACATTAAACATTACAAGTTAGACATAAATGAAAAGAGTGTTGATTTGAATGAAAGCTAGGGGTATAAAATGCACCTGGGATTCGGAAAGCCCACACTATAATGGGGGGGTTATGGTCACTGGTACGTGAGGTAGTGGTCCTAATACCCAAACAACTTGCTTGGAGATTCATAAAAGAGGGGTAGAAGACTACAGTCCTAGAGATTTAAGTACCAGTTGATAGGGTCATGAGCGTACTTTGGTAATTTGAACATATAAATAATGAAGGGTGGGGGAGCTTTGGTATCCCCACATCATGGCAAACAATGAACAGCCCTGCCAAAAAATATAGCTATTTAGAAAGAGATGTACGGGGGCCATTTGGTGATTATTTAAGAAATAAACAAAGTACAAATGGAGTGGGATTATTACCCTAAGGTCGGGACCATGTGAAGTAGCCAACCAAGGGTCGATTGGGCCTGTCTAGGCTAGTGAGTATATAGGAACGATCCTTAGTGCCCTATTATAGGCCAAAGCTATAAACAAATCATCTTTGTCCTCCTCGACTTTAGACGGGTCGATTATGAAAGTGCACCCATTGTAGGAGCCCTATACTGTGTTTTTTTCTTTTAGTCATCTCAAACAACTTAATTACTGAATTGCCCCGGCAAAGACATAAGGGAACACTTAACTCAGGGGCAAGCTTTACCCTAGTATAGAAGTGGTCGACCTAGACTTCGACACACCCATGGAGGCTCCCCACGAGCACATGGCCGCCCATTGTACTAAGTGCCTCGTGTGTCGCCCGCATCACCTACACTTTCAATTTAATACTATATTTGCCTGAGGACCATAACAACTAAAAGGCATCTTCTTCTTAAACAAAGGAGAGGGGCAGCTAGACTGTGCAGTCAAAGCGCTTAGCAGTTTTTAGCATTGGAGGTGCAAAAAGTTATAGCAGGGATAAACCAAGGATATAACAAAAAATAGCAGAGGTGCAAAAAACTTCATTAGATATAAAATAAAATATTAAAAGTTAATTTATTCTCATTCTCACATCATTTGTTTAAGAAAAAGTAATATTGTTTAATCGAATATAATAAACTGAAGAATATCATGATTATGCAGACTCGATTTGGTGAATATAATAGATTTCTATTTTATACTGAGTACTTATGCCTTTAAATTAGGTTTTTACCCTAAATTTTTTGATTTTGTTTAAAAGAGTATCGGTGAAATTAACCTTTGTATATTAATGTTGCTAAAACGGGTGCTGAAAAGTTTGATTTAGCGGGTATAGTGGAAAATAGAGGGGCTTAATGCGAATCTACTAATTAATAGCGTTAAGTTGAAATAGTGTAACGGCGAAAGAGCGCTATGTGGTATAGCAGAGACTTTGTGGGGCTTTAGTAGGGCTTTAACTACATAGCAGCTAGGTAACTGGGAAGCATTTTGATGTTGATCGATCCATGTCGATCGATCAACGCCTTCTTAGGGATTTCATTCAACTATGTCGTTTCTCAAACAAACAAAGAATGAAGGACAAGAAATAAAATTCATGTTCAACAAATTCAAAAAATTATCTAAAAAACATATATCAAAATCATCATTCGAAAACTAAAGCAAAATGATAGGAAATGCTTACTGATTGTATCAAAGGAAAGATTGAAAAATATGGTGAAGATATCGTGGAAAAGCTCAAAAAACTGAGAACCTATTAATAAAAGAAGATGCAAGCACTTGTAAAGAACGGAGGAAGGAGATCTTCCTGGCTTATATCGGATAGGCGGGAAGAAATCTTGACAGTCTAAGTTTAATTGGTTACCCTTTTAAATCAATCATCATCCCTTGTTCTTCATTGTTTATATGGAATGATGTCACTGTTAAACAACAGCTTATAACTCCATATCGCCTTTCTAACAACGGCATGCCTTGGAATGGTTTGCCAACTAGCAAATTTCTAAGCCATCCAGTCCATCTGACATCCAAGCTGACCTGTATCCGAGCTTTACAATGCCATCAACAACTGTGAGGAATCCCAATGATCGACGCGCTTATCCGACCCGTTCGAATAAGATTTCAATTGCTGTAAATGCAACATTTTCTGCACTTGTACAATGATGGAATTTTCATTTATTACTGTCATCATTATCTCTTGTAAGTAAGCAAATGTGACCAAAGCTTAAAGTACTAGAAATTACTGCTGCAGCGGACGTAAATCATTTTTGATCGAACCACTATAAACTTTGTGTTTCTTTGCTTGCTTAACCATTTACTATCTTACATTCACTCGTTTTTAATTTACTAACCTATTCTTTGCTAATATCGACTTCTATTTGCAATTTTGATGCTGGTTAAATTCTTAGTTAATAGCTAATTTTCAGAACGTTTTCTCAACGTTATGGAAAACACATGCTAAAAATAGAGGTTTTCTAAATTTCCTGTAAAATTCTACGGAGTATAAACATTATGAAAAATTGAAATGTTTCATGGCTTTTTAAAACACTACGGAAATATAACGTTTTTCACTACATTTTTTTTCCAGAACATACTCAGGAGAATCCGACGGACCGGTAAACTCCTGAGGGGAACTAAGTTTTGTCTGTCCACTTCAACTCATGGCACCTATAGCTCTCGGGCATTTTCATTACATTTTTAAATACCTATATAAATTCAAACACTTTTTAATTAATAATGTTTTTAAAATGCTATAGCATCCACTATGTTTGTCTTCAATCATATGCGACTACCTACTGAACAAGCAATAGTATTAAAAACACATTGCATAAGCAACGCCTTCTTTATTAAACACAACCAAGTTTTCACAATGTTCTAATCAATGTATCACATCCCAATACACCAAAAATAAGATAACATAGTCTAACTTTATAAAAGTATTGCATTAAAGTCTATAACATTTTCAAAACGGTGTAATATAAGCAATAAATCCTTTGTAAAAATCAATTAAGACTGCTTCATGCTCCTTTCAAGGTAGCAGTTTCATGTGACACGTGATAGCCACTTTAGACTCCTAGAAGCTTCATTTAGCTTGATTAATTCATTTTCAGATATAGGAGTCGGATCATTATTGCATGTTAGCTTCGTTTTCCTTGATTAATTAGCGATACACATTATTAAATCACACACATATCACTACAACCCATTATTTGTACTAGTTATGCTTATGTTTTGTTGAAATATTATGTGTAACCGTCCACCAATTCTTTAACTTGACATGCCTAAACCCACATGTTCTACTTAACATGCTTCGCATTTGTCCGACTTTTCAACTTGCTGTGCGCATTGCTTTGTGTTTGCCTTGCACTAACCCGCTGTCCTTTTTCGCTGTGGTAGCTCTTGGTACAGTAGAGAGCTTGCTTTCTGGTGGACCTTTGCACTGTCACTCATGGTCACAGCCTTCTCTTTCTTGATATGTGCTCCAAAATCCAAAACCACTGCATATTAGGCAGTAGATATCATTGGCATTTGCTAATAATTCTTCCAATCTGAATAACTGTTATATGACAATCAAACAGAAGTTAAATGTAAAGCAAACAACACATCCTAGACTCATTCAAATTGAAGTTTTAGTTAAATGTACTAACTTCCTGGAATTACTAAAGATTTTGGTAAGAATGCCAGACAGTTATGGAAATTATAGGTTCACTCAGATGATTTGAAGTATTCTGGTTGTGGGAAAAGCAACAACATCGATAAGTTTGTTGCAATTCATGTTATTATTAACTTTAATTTCTTATTAAATGCTAAGTGAGTTTGTGATCAAAAGTTTCTTCCCAAAAAATTGATGCACTTACTTCCTTATTTGTAGCACACTTTAAAGTTTTAAACTAACATTAACCTGGCTAAACTAACATTGTGAACCTGATAGTGATATCACTACCAAAGAGCCTAGTGTTTTAAAACCGTCTACTTATGCATCCAGTACTGAAAACATATCAAAACTTTTGTATGCTTGGATGAAGAATGGTACTACAAGTAGAACAAAACAAAATGACTTAGAGGATATGAATGAGGCTAATGTTGATTGTTAAATTTTGATAATTCAAATATTTGCCAAGAAGAAAATAATTTAACTAATTGATCTCATTAATCAATTAGGCTATATGTGGAAAGAAAAAAAAGGAAAGTTATATTTGATTATTTATGGAAAAAAGGAAACCAATTAATTAGTTAATCAATAAATTAGCCAATGTATTTGTTCGTTATATGAAAAGAAAACATTGCAGATGGAGATTGATTCAAGTAAGAAAAATTATGAAAACCAAGATCATAATCATCCATTTGCACAGAAATCAAAGCATGGATATTTGAAAAGATTTCAAGGCAATTGGAAAATTAATTTTCTTAATCTTCAATTAATCGTTCATTCTCAAGTCTATTTAAATGAAAGAAGTTCATTTTCATATGGATATGTGAGAGAGCATTCACCGTTATCATCTTTTTTAGTAAATTCTAATTTTTAAAGTCAAATCAAATTAAAGGTTTTAAGCGCAAACAAGTCTTTAGATAAATTAATTATTCAATTTGTAATTATAGGTTAGTCTCTCCACTTTGTTGCCTATAATTTTATAATTTCTCTCTTGTATCCTCTTTTTTCAGTAAAATAAAGAATAGTTGTTGTGTCCGTTGACGTAGGCAATTTGGCTGAACCGCTTTAAATCTTTGTGTTCTCTACTTTTTTATTTTTCTTTGTTTGGTGGTTATTTTTCATCGAATTGGTGGTTGATAATCAATCTACAAGCTAGATCCTTTTGGTTGCTTCCGTGCATAAGCCAATCTATTCCATAACGGTTTGGTATTAGTGCAGATTAATTAAAATTTTGCACAACAAGTTGGTATCAGAGCTAGTTGTCTTGTTCTAGATTAGTAATCAATGGTTAATTCTTTTAGGAGTGGTATGAAAAATAATGGTGTCACCAAATTTGCTAGAAAAGGAGTTTTTGGAACATGAAAGGTGAAGACTAATAATGTGTTCTTTAGCAACAACTTGATTCATTTAGAGGAAGAAATAAAAGCCAGCTGCACCTTGGAGGTAGAAATGATATGCATATAGGTCCCACTTCATGGGTCCTAAAAGGGATGTTTGCTATTATTGTAAAACGAAAGAGCATTTCATACTGGATTGTCCAGCTTTTAGAAAGAAGAGAGAGAAGAATGAGAAAACTTATGTTTCAGCAGCAGTTAGATCAGATGCAGATAGAAGCGATAGTGATACATTATTATTTTCAGCTAATAAGTTGGGTGATTGATTCTGAAGCCTCTTGTTATATGACGCCAGATAAGAACTGTTTTGTCAGTTACAAGAAGATTGATGGCGGAACAGTTTATATGGAGAATGACACATCTTATTATGTAGTGGGTGTTAGAAGTGTGAGGTTTAAGATGCATGATGGTGTTACTAGGACTATCACAGATGTTATACATGTTCTGATACTGTGTAAAAATTTGTTGTCAGTTGGAGCTTTGAATAGACTTGGTATGAGGATAATAATAGATGAAGAGAAATTGAAAGTGGCAAAGGGTTTCTTGGTAGTGATGAAAGGGGTGCAAGTTGATGATATTTATGTGCTTTATGGAGAGACAGTCTTGGAAGAGTCGGTAGTTAATTTATACTGATTCTAGTGTTTCAGATTCTACTCAGTAATGGCATCTTTGTTTATGTCATGTTGATGAGTAGAGTCTTGAAGTATTAAAGAAACAGGGGTTGATTGATGGTGTTTGTCAGTCGAAGCCTAGCTTTTTTGGAGATTGTTCTTTTAGAAGGAAGAAGCATGTCACATTTGATGTTGGGAGTCCTAGAGCTATAGAGTTTTTAGAGTATGTTCATTGTTATATGTGGGGACCCATCCCAGTTGCATCTTTGGTGGAGCCAATTACTTCGTCTTATTTGTGGATGATTTCTCATGTAAGGTCTCAGTCTATTTCTTAAAGACCAAAGATAAAATATTTGCCCAGTTTTGTAAGTGGAAGACCTTGGTAGAGAACCAATCGATTAAGTGTTTGAAGGTTCTCAAATTTGGAAATAGTTGCAAATTTATGTCATAAGAATTCACTAACTATTGTACGTCCAAGCATATAGTTAAAGATTTTTCTATTTCGATTGAGTCACCTTATTATGGAGTGGTGGAGAGCGTGTGTCGGATATTATGGGAGAGAGCTATGAGCTTGAGAATAACTTCTGGTCTAGAAGAGGGACTTTGGGTAGAAACGATATCTATGGCAGTGTTTCTCATCAACCATACATCTTCTATTGCCACGGATATGAAGATCGCAGAAGAAGTATGAAAAAGAGAGCATGTTGATTATTCGTTCCTTAAAGTGTTTGGTTGTTCAGCTTATTTAGATGACGAGAAACACGATAAGTTGAAGCCTAGGGAAAGCAAGC
This sequence comes from Allium fistulosum, assembly GCA_030737815.1. Lineage (NCBI taxonomy): Eukaryota > Viridiplantae > Streptophyta > Magnoliopsida > Asparagales > Amaryllidaceae > Allium > Allium fistulosum. The sequence continues at coordinate 785,751,989 of CM060908.1, forward strand.
ACATTTTGTAAGCCTACAGCGCAAGAGTGAAGATGTATAAGTTATGGTGTAAAACAACTAGGAAAATTGTGACTAGCAGGCTTGCGATATTTGATGAAAGAGGTCTTTGTTGAAGGTGGAGCCTCTATCAAATGATGACATTAGGATGACAGAAAATTGCAAAACACATTTGGAGTCATCAGATTGTTTCCATATTCGATGAGATATTGGTATTTCCGATGATACCATAGTTGATGAGAATATTTCAGGGGTTTAGACTCTAGATGGAGCTCATTTGTAGGAAGAACCTTTTGGTTCAGTTGACCATATTTGTAAGCATATTTGTGATGATTCTTCATCTTATGTTTTGAATGATGTGGAGCTTGGTGGTGATCTACTGGTGTTGACTTAGAAAAGTCTAACAAAATTTTTGTGAAGGAGATTAGATTAAATAATATTGAGTTGTCCTCATTCAATATAGAATGGAAATACTGAAACGCGCTGTCAAATATCCACTAATCTCTCGCAGTTTAATATCTACAAGTTCATCTCCTACATCGGATATATTGAATTTTTTTGGTATTTGCTCATATGCATTTTGTTTGTTGATGTGCATACTATCTTTCTTATGCTTGGGAAAGATTTGGAAGCTCCGTTTGGGAAATAATGCCCAAACTAGTGAAAGTCGCTACAGGATCTTTATATAATACAACTTATATATGTAAGTGTGAGAGTGTATGTTACAAATTACACTGAGCAGAGAATAATAATCGACTATAAAGAAGAGAAATAATAAAAGCAATCACCGAATATTTTATACTGGTTCGGACCTCATGTCCTACGTCCAGTCCCGAAGCTCCCCTTTGGTATTTCCTTTGACCAAATAACCCTCGCTTCGCCCGGAGGAATAGGCTAATATAAAAAGCATTTCTCTGACAATCTTGTGTTCTAAATAACATGGATTTTGACTAATAGTACAGTTCTTCCTATGATCTCCTTTGAGTATGTTAATGTGAGTACTTTGAGTTGTAGGAAGTGGTTTAACCAAAATAATATTTTGATTATGATAGATTGAGAATATGTAAGAAATATATGCGCAAATATGTAAATAGAGAGAAATAAGAAATCAAGAGAATATATTAGAATAGGTAATTATAATTATCAACCTTTGAAGTATATATAGGTTTCAATAGATGCACATGAGGAGTGGTTACTATTAATCAAACTCTATTAGTTTTAATGGCTACAATCGTTGAAGAAGAGATGCTAGTATTCAATACAAAATGAAGCATCCTTTCAGATTAGAGCAGTTTCTATATGACAGACTTCTGTGGGAAAACCTCAAACGTCTGTGGCTTCAGGAATTAAATTTCCGAAAATATTCACAGACGTCTATGGCTTTCCCACAGACGTCTGTGGATTGCCAAACTTGAATATCCTAGTTTTTTATATGCCAATATTGAATTATGAATTTGTGTGTGCATATATATACTCAAGGAGACCTCACAATGTTTTTCTAAGACTCTTAATATAGTATTATAACCTTACTAATCATAGCATGGTTCATAAGTCTTTGTTCGTCTTTGAGTCTTGATATCTCTGAGCATGACGATCTCTTATAATATATACCAGTAATCTTGATAAGATATAATATATGTGATTGTATAGTTATTGCCATTGGAACAAAGGAATGGAGGTTCTAACATTCTATTCGTTTTTAATGATGACAACTGTACAATTGTTAGTTATAATAACAACTTGTGCTTAATTTTATCTCCCCCTATGTATATGCATATTATCTCCCCTATGTATATGCATATATTTCTCCCCTTTTCTCATTATCAATACAAAAGAAAATTATGCAGACATAAAATAGAGACATAATCATAGATGTTAGCAGAAAAATTAGACCATAGAATAAAGTTATATCAAGTGACATACAAAATGAAAATAGAAGCGTAAATAACATAGGTCATAAGAAAAATATAAATGATTAAATAAAGAAAGTCGGTGATACTGGTTAGAAGAATAGGAAAATCCACCATAATTTTCGTAATACTCCTAGTATGTTGAAGGATCTTGCTCGTATACTGCTGCCCAATTAGTTTGATCGTTATACTCCTCATTTTCTTGAATGGAAGTCCTTGAAAAGCCATGTAAGATTGATGTTGAAATTGATGAGGGTTGGATAAGGACATATCATCACTATCTTCTTCCTCCTCTTCAGATTGTTCTTGCTCAACAGTTTTCCCTTTGTCTTAAGAGGTTCCTTCATGAGAAGTATGAGCATGGTAAATTTGTCTTTGAGTTCGAGGAGGTGGTGTAGGTGACGGAGAAGATGATGACCGAGAGGACGATCTGCCACGTACCTTTCTCATTACTTTTCCTGAGGTGGAGACGACTTTTTCCAAAGTTTTTTATCTTAGTCATTCGTGTTGAAAAAGATCGTTCTAAGCCAATCATTTTATGATTCAAAGCTCGGTGGTTGGCCGTGTTAACTTTTGATTCTTAAGTGTTAAATCACGGATTAATTCTTTTTACATTGGTTCAATACGAGCTTCTTGAATCTTCAAATCAGAATAATATTCGGTAATATGACTGGAGGAGGCAAGTTGTTGTGAAGGACGAGGTGAGTGGGTTTGTTGTTGAGGAGTAGGAGGTTTTTGAGGATCCAGATACATTTGCTGCTGTTGTTGCAAGGTCCATTGGGCCAGCGAGACGATTGGAGGTGGTCGTTGGGGAAGATGCATTAAAGATAAAAATCTTGTACCGCTTTCCTTGACAGGGATTTCTACAAAATGAGAGATATAAGAAGGTGCCCCGAGGCCATTCAAGAGACGTATAATATACGATGCATATATAATTTTGCATCGGTGATGAGACCAAAAGCTTTTTATTTCATCATGAATAAACTTAGCCCAATTTACTTGTATTCCACCAAATATAGCATAGAGGGCTTTGTGATCTTTTTCGTAAAAAATTTCATGACTTCTTGAGTGGGGGATTATTGTATTGATTATCATTCGATTTAATAGCTGAGTCCATGGTCGTAAGTAAACAGATTTCCACTATGGCATTCTATCTTCCCAAATTTGATGTGTGATTTCATCACGAGGCAAATTTCTCTGGTCAGGAATTTCTTCCAAATCGAGGCCGGCGAAGAACAATCTAATATACGACCAATTGTATTTACACTTATTTTCAAAATGCGACCATAAACACTTGTCCATAACGAACCATTGTCATTTTCAGGGGTCCAAATATCCTTGCTACATAAGTTGGCGTAAAAAAAATTGCAAGTCGATCAATTTGTACCTCATTTTCATCAAAATTGATCAAATCTCGACAGCCAAAGGCGATGGTTAATTCTTGAATTCCATATTTGCCAAACTTGCATAATTTGTAGAAAAAGCCGGAATGAAGCTTCTTTTGATTTAGCTCTTCAAATATTTTATTAGTAATCGTGCTATTTCGAAGCCGCTCTTGGATGTGGGCATCGGTGACTAGGGGTGATTGGGAAAATGAAGATTGACCTTTTTTAGATCTTTTGTTAACGGGAGTCTTGGGTGCCATTTTTTGAGTAATTAGAGCTTTTAGGAACTAGGGTTTTAGTATAGATTGGAAATAGCTTGGTGAATAGTAGAATGAGCCAAAAAATGATTATAAGGTTGTTGGAAATGGAACCCGAGAGCAACGATAGACGTCTGCGGGGGTGCCACAGACGTATGTGGTTTCAGGAAAAAATTTCTTGAAACCAGGCATAAACGTCTATGGATTTTCACGAACGTCTGTGGTTTTAGGAAATAATTTCCCAAAACCTAGGACAGACGTTTGTGGGGTATCACAGACGACTGTGGTTTCAGGATGTTATTTTCTTGAAACCATTGACAGACATCTGTGATATTGTCACTGACGTCTGTCGTCCGTGTTCTCATAATATATGTCTTTAAATGCATAATTTCAAACTTTTTATTAAAATTTTCAAGAGAACTTTTACATACAACAATATATATATGAAAAATCACGAAAGTATGAATTTTTTTTTAAGAAGAAATGCTATCATAATTTTAGTTTTTGTTAAAGGGGTTGGATTTTTTAATTTGTTGCATGTCCCATGAATTCGGTTCAACCTTTGTGTCATCGATTAACGGCTTTAGTGGAGACCAACTTGGGCGAGCTGGAGTGTCAATCCAGTCTTGATTTAATGGTCATGGCTTTTATAAATTTCTTGGAGTAAGGTGATACATTTTTACATGAGTCTCTTGTAAACGAGGAGACTTTTGATGTATGCAAATTTTTGTTGGTGAATGACCATAAATTGCTAGAATGCATTTTTCGAGAAAGTTAAGATGAGATCCTTGACGTCGTTGTTCATAATACATTTCTCATTGAACTCACATCATTTCTTATTGATAGTGATATATTTCATCAACTTTGTTGTTGAGAGATGTTGATTGTAGATCAATTGACCATTTGGCTTTCTTTTCCATAGGAGAAAAACCAATGAAATACGTAGGTGATGCAATGATGTTTATAGAGGCCGATCGATTTGATGGAGGTGTGGATTTAGTTGGTGATACGTAGGTGTTATTCGATGAAGGTGAGCTATAGTCAATGGTCGAATAAGTAGAGTCGTGATCGGAAGACATTTTTGTTAGAACATATAATTTTGATGTTTTGATTGTGACAGCTATACAAGTAAATATTATATGCACTAACCAAACTTGCAGGAGAAGATATTGTTTTTACTCGAGAAATAGTCTAACAATTTGCAGACCAGATTCTGGATTGAAGCTTCAACAAAAGTATTAAGTGTAAGGTCTGAGTTTAGTAGTAAATTTATGTTAAAATCTCTCTGAAGTGGTATATGCACACATCCAATTTAAAGTTTTTTCAGAACATTGTTGGTGTGTCGGAAAACACAGAATTCAGCCGGCTGAATAGCTTGTTTCAAACGGCTAAATGTTGTGCGTGTGCACAGATTTCTTTGAATATTCAGACGGCTGACCTTGCAACTTCAACTGTCTGAATTGTGTCACTTTTGCACTGTTTTCTTGCTAGTTCGTTTTTAAATCCAATTAGCTGGCTGAATTGCTCCATTCAGATGGCTGAATTGCTCCATTCAGATGGCTGAATCTTCATAATGGATATATTTTGAAAAGACACTTCAATTCAATGAATAGAAAGAACTCTTGATTCAAGAGTTGCTTCCATATCTCTTCATGGCTATCTTTCACGAACTACAACTCTTCAATCTCTATATATTGCCATGAATTTCATTGTTTTAATCACTAATTCTAATTCAAATTCTCATTCTTATTTTCTAAACCATTATTCTATTTAAACTCTAAGCATTCAATATTTCATTCTGATCACTTGTTCATTCAAGCATACTTCATTAGTGATTTAATAAACTTCCTATCTTCACGAATTACATGATATACCACAAAAGAGAGGATTATAGGAAGGGTGTACTCTAAATACTTATCCATGCTATTAAAAGAGCACAATCAGTCAAGATAATTCTCTATATTATTGAAGTCCAATTCGGTTGCTCAAGCGGTTGAAGTCCTATTCTGTTGCTTAGGCGGTTGAAGTCATGTTCAATTGCTCAGGTGGTGTAATACATATTCCTTCGGATTAAGTGAGAGTTGATAGTTAAATTCCAGAAGGAGTCTGGGACTAGACGTAGAACGGAAAGTTCGAACCAGTATAAAAATCTCTCGTGTCGTTTACTTTATTATTTTACTTTTATATTTATATTCCGCACAAGTAAATAGTTTAGTTAATATTCCATATTGCACGATCCTTTAGTCACTTTCAATTGGTATCAGAGTAAGGTCATCATATAACCATAACATAGTTATTTGATATTCAGTTAATAAGGAAAAAATACTAGCATAAGTTTTATTGAAGGTCAATCCACTGCACGACCACCACTATTTAACGGTTTGAATCACAATTATTGGTCAACTCGCATGAGAATTTATATGCAGGCAAATGGATATGACACTTAGAATATAATTCATGATGAATATATTATACCAACCACACCATATGTACAATGGTCAAACACACAAAAGATAGATGTCGCCTCAAATGAAAAAGCCATGAATATGCTATTTTATGCTTTAGATAAGAATAAATTTAATAGAGTTGGCATGTGTACAATATCTTATGAAATTTAGCGAACTCTTAAATTACAAATGAAGGAACAAACAAAGTTAAACAAAGCAAAATTTCTATGCTTACAAATCAATTTCAAAATTTCAAAATGAAACATGATGAGGTTATAAATGAAATGTATTCTAGATTTCAAGATATATATCACTCACTTTTGGCATTAGGAGAAAAGTACACAGATTTTGATATTGTTTCAAAAATCCTCAACTCTTTAACGAATGAATGGGAACGGAAAGTCTTAGCCATTGAAGAAGCTAATGCCATTTCAACCATAAAACCAGAGGAGTAGATAGGAAATCTAATGTTTATAAAGTAAATTTGCAGGCAAAAAGAGATCAAGCACATGACAGAAAGACCATAGCATTCCAAGATGAACAAGAAGGTTCAGAAGAAGATGAAGATGACATGGCTTTTATTGCTAAGAACTTTAAGAAACTTTTAAAATTTTGAAAGAACAAGAAATTCGGAAATAATCGGAGAGACAACACCAACAAACCATCAGCTTCAAATCTCGAATGTTATGAAAGTCACAAAAAGGGTCACATAAAGAAGGACTATCCTGATCAAAAGAAAGACAAGTACAAGAATAAAAAGGACAAATATAAAAAGAAGCAAACATTCTTTGTTACATGGGATGATTCAGAATCATCTTCCTCATCAGACAGTCACACTGACAGTGACTCCGAACAAGCCAATGTGTGCTTTATGGCTTCATCTGAAGAAGTAAGTGATCTAACCTTTGATGATTTAATTGATATAAACTCGAAGCTATTGGATAAACTAAAATATGTTAAAAGAAAATTAAATGACGCTTTAGAAAAACTAAACATGAGCGAAATAGAAATTGTTATGCTCAGAGATGAAAAGAAAATCTTAGAAGAAGAACTTGTCAAAACACAAGAATTTGTGTCTAATTTATCTTCTTAACTCACTATGCTATCAAATGAGATTGAAGTTCAAAAAGAAAAGAATATGACATTAGCTGCAGAAAACCACGATTTAAAATCAAATGTCAAAATTCTTGAATTAAACAATACTAGTCTTAAAATCGAGTTAGAAAATATTACTAAAAATGTTTCTAAATTTAATAAAGGTAGAGAAAATCTTTCTAAAATTATTAATAACTCTCAAACCTCTTTCAATAAGAAAGGTTTAGGATATACAAATTCCTCAAAATCTAGTTCAAAGAGAAACATTTCACTAAATAAAAATTTCAATATACATAAGAATTTTGTAAAAGCAAAACCAAAACCAAAGGTTTTCACTCAAAAGAAGGACAATTACACCACAAAAAATATAAAGATTTGGATACCAAAAACTAATGTTAGTTCAATTAGAAATAAGTATATTAAGACTTTTCTAAATACGGTTCATAAAAATGAAAGTTTTACTTATAAAGGGAATTCTAAACCCTCTTGGGTTTGGTTCCTAAGACCTAACTCTTATAACCCTAATAAAAGGTGGGTACCAACGTCATCTCTATATTTTTTGCAGGTACCAACTAAGAAAAGAGGAAAGTGGATACTCAATAGTGTTTGCTCAAAACATATGATAGGAAACAAAGATATGTTGACTAACATTATCTACTCAGATGGAGGATCTGTCACATTTGGAGATAATTCCAAAGGATATATCATCGGCAAAGGCGATGTGAGCAATAATGGTACATCTAACTTACCTCTAATTACAAATGTTTTACTAGTTAAGAATTTAAAACATAATTTGCTTAGTATAAGTCAACTATGCGATAAAGGTTTTAATATATCTTGTTCGGAAAATAAATATAACATATTTGATCAAAACAAGAATCTTATCTTTAAAGGAACTAGAGAACATAATATATACATATTAAATATGAAAGTTAATCATAACACTAATATGTGTCTAGTAGCCAAAGAAAATGATCCTTGGTTATGGCACAAAAGATTTTTTCATATAAACTTTAAAGCAATAAGAAAATTATCTAAAAATAATTTAGTAAAAGGTTTACCAAAAATGAATTTTAAAGTAAATAGTATTTGTGATGCTTGTCAGTTAGGAAAGTTAACCGAATCACTTTTAAATCAAAGAAAATTATTTCTACATTACAATCACTTGAGTTATTAAATCCAGATCTTTTTGGACCAACTCAAGTTCAATTTATAAATCATAATAAATATGTTTTTTAATTGTAGATGATTTTTCATGATACACTTGGACAATATTTATGAAAAATAAAAGTGATACTTTTGAAAATTTTAAAAACTTTGCTAAGAGAATTCAAAATATTAAAAATATAAAAATTAAAAACATTCGAAACGATCATGGTGGCGAGTTCGATAATGATATTTTTGAGAAATATTGTAATAAGAAGGAATTGTTCGCAATTTTTCATTTCCTAGAACTTCGCAACAAAACGGAGTTGTAGAAAGGAAAAATAGAACACTTCAAGAATGTGCTAGAACCTTATTAAATGGAAGCACTCTACCTAAACATTTTTGGGCAGAAGCTGTAGCAACTGCTTGTTATGTTTTAAATCAAGTCTCCATTAGACCATTAGCAAAACATACCCCATATGAACTTTTAATGGAAGAAAGCCTAATATATCATATTTTAATGTTTTCGGTTCAAAATACTTTTTATTAAATACAAAAGACCAGCTTGGTAAATTCAATCCAAAATCCGATGAAAAAATATTCATTGGACACACGGAACAAAGCAAGGCAGATAGAATTTATAATAAAAGAACTAAAATAATCGAAGAAACAATTCATGTGTCATTCGATGAAAATTACAAATTTAATAATAATATTGAAGATGAAGAAATAATTCCAAAATCAAATCAAATATCACAAAAGATGATATTAAAAATAATACTGAAACTGAAAACAATAATTTATCTAATGAAAATGAGATTCAGTCTCCACTTCGACTACTAAGAAATCATCCAATTGAAAATGTTATTGGAGAGATAAATTCTAAAGTAAGAACACGAAATCAATTCAATCAAATGGGTCATATAGCTTTCCTATCGAACATTGAACCTAAAAATGCTAAAGAAGCCTCAACTGAAGATTATTGGATTAGAGCTATGCAAAAAAAGTTAAATCAATTTGAACGAAATGAAGTCTGGGACTTAGTTCCTAGACCTAGTAATCAAATAGTCATCGGTACTATGTGGGTTTACAAAAATAAAGCCGATGAGTAAGGGAATATTATTCGAAACAAAGCTAGATTAGTCGCTCAAGGTTACAATCAAGAGGAAGGAATATACTATGAAGAAACATTTGCTCCTGTAGCCCGACTAGAAGCAATACATATTTTATTAGCTTTTGCATGTTTTCATAACTTTAAATTATATCAAATGGATGTAAAAAGTGCTTTTTTAAACGGTTTTATAAAAGAAAATACGTATGTAGAACAACCACCTCTATTTACACATGAAACTTTTCCAGACCATGTTTATAAATTAAAGAAAGCTTTATACGGTTTAAAACAAGCAGCTCGTGCTTGGTATGATCGTCTTAAAAGTTATCTTATAAATTCTGGTTTTAAGATTGGAAAAGTGCATCAAACTTTGTTTATTAAACAAGATAAAATAATATTTTAATTATACATGTTTATGTAGATGACATCATTTTTGGTTCCTTGAACGAAAAATTATGTCAAGAATTTTCGAATATTATGACAAGAGAATTTGAAATGTCTTATATGGGAGAACTTTCATATTTTCTTAGATTACAAATTAAACAATTAAATAATGGAATTTTTATTAACCAAGAAAAATATTGTAATAATCTAATAAATTGTTTTGGTATGGAAAATACTTCTTCTAAACCAACACCTATGAGTACTTCGGTACATCTCGATCGAGATGAAAATGGCAAAATTATTGACCAAAAACTATATCGAAGCATGATTAGATCTTTACTTTAATTAACTACTAATTCTCCCGATATAATGATGAATGTATGCTTATGCGCGCGATTTCAAGCAAATCCCAAAGATTCACATTTGCGAGCAGTGAAACAAATTTTGTTCTACTTAAGCAAAACTAAAGACTACAGTCTCTTGAATGTCCTTTTGAGTTAGTATCATATAGTGATGCTGGCTTTGGAGGATGTCGAATGAAACAAAAGAGTACAAGTGGTACATGTCATTTCATTGGATAATCCTTAGTATCTTGGTTTAGTAAGAAACAAAATTGTATTTCACTTTCGACATGTGAAGCATAATATATTTCTGTTGCTTTGGAATGTTCTCAAGTAATATATATGCAACAAACACTTCAAGATTTTGGTATAAACTTATCTAAATCAACAATTTATTGTGATAATACAAGTGCTATAAATTTATCGAAAAATCCTATAAACCACTCTAGAACTAAACATATTGACATCCACCATCATTTTCTTCGTGATAACATAGAAAAATGTAATATCTCTCTTGATTTTGTATCTTCAGAAAATCAAGTTGCAGATATATTTACTAAGCCTTTAAATGAAAATATTTTTCTTAAATTAAGACGTGAACTAGGAATATGTCATTACATGATTTATAATATGATATTAAAGTATAAAAAGTTATAAAATAAATGAAAATTTAATTAAAAAATTTATAAATGATGGCACTCGAACTCTGCACTCATGGGAGGAAGTCACATGTCATTCCAATGTTCTATTGTGTTAACTACATTAAGACCTTAAATTCCTTTTATTTTATGTACGGCTATAATCTTCTTATACTTTTTAACCATACAATCTTATATCTATTTATAAGTTATTGATGATAGAAGGAACGAGTGAAATTTAGTAATCAATGTTAACCAGAAACTATAAAACTTCAAAAATGGAAAATGAAACCAAAATATATAAATGAAGAATTGTTTTTTAAAAACTAACATTAATTATATATATACGCACCTTCTTAAAACATGTTGTCTCAAGAAAGTTCCCATCTTTCATCAAGTGTTTTCAGCACTCCAACTTCAGATTCGTCAAATAAATCTACTCCTGTGTATATTCCAGTGAAGATTACTCCATCTCTTAATCATCGTACTGGATATACAACAAACGGAAAACGAGCTAAGAAAATCTTAGACTTTGGATCACCTTCTACCAAGGAGAAAGTCGATGATATTCATCACTATTAGCATGAAACCTTAAGTTTACAATGTGAGATGTATTATGAGCAAAAACACCATGGTAGACGTTTAAATTATCTTGAACAATTCGCTCTCAAATTTTGTAGGACGACTCTTAAGTAAGGTGTGCACAATCCACCTCCTCAACGACCTCACATATCTCCAAATTCTTGCGAACAAGGTGCTCAACGTAATGTTTGGTCTCCTATTAATCCATTGTGTGATGACACCAAAGTTGAACCAAGCTCAAACAAATCCAAGACTTCGGAAAAATAAATCTACGTTTCTATAAATTAATTTTCATAAAATTGATGTTGTAATTTGGATATGTAACATGATTATTGAAATAAAATTATATTTTTTAACATGAGAATAAAGCTTGAAAAATATATATATATAGTATGTTTGTAAATCAAATTAGAATGAACTAAAAATAAGCTTCACCTCAAAAAATCAACAGTTTCAGCCGACTGAACCTATGAGTTCAGCCGACTGAACATTCAAGTTTATTAAAAAAAATTCTGAACTCAACCGACTGAATCCACCATTTCAGCCGGCTGAAATATGCTCATTTTGAACTAAAAATATGTGGGTTGCAATTCTTCCAGTTTTAGCCGACTGCCTTCGTTATTTCAGCAGACTACTCCCTCTGTTTTCTGTTTTTAAAAATAGATCTACACGTTTTTCAATGCAACTATTCAATCTAACCTACTTCTTTATACCATCTACCCCTTCATTTTCAACCTACTCAACCAATCACTACTCAGAAAAACCCAAAAGCAAACCCTAACTTCTTTAAAAAATTCATTTTTTCTTCCAATTTCATAAAATAAAATGGCTCCAAGATCAAAGAGAACAAGAGAATCAACAACTGGACCTTCGGAGAGTCAAATTCAAGCATGGTTATACAATGATCCAGTGGTAAATAGATTCAATAGCATGAGAAAGTCAAAGCTTTTCGAAGGAGCCTTCATGAAATTTCCAGACTTTCAAGGCTACGCGATTAGGGAATTAGCCGAAGCTCATGGTTTCGATTCACTTATTGGGTATGATTCTAATAATGTCAAAATCTACCATCTTTTGATTAAGCTATTCTATGCCAATATGAATCTCGATCATCAAAATCCCCAAAACAGAGATGATTGTATATGGACGTTGGTTTGCGGAGAAAAAGTTTATTTACCCCTTCAAATATTAGGCCACATTCTACGATGTCCATCCGAGGGGTTGGATATTGAAGATGTTGATGTTGATATGTACAATCACGATGAAGTATCCCATCTTTTCTTGTCGGACGATTTAACCATTTTAAAATCTAGTGCCTTACGTCCGAAGGTAAGAATCATCCATCGTACACTTATTCAATCTCTACAACCTCGGACCAGAAGTTATAAAAAGGTCTACAAAAGGGATTTTCAAGCTTTATATGCTATTTACTCTTCTCAACGAGTAAATTGGGGTAAAATAATATTGGATGAATTTCTTACCGTCAATCATAAAAGAAACTAGAAACGATTCACTATGGAGCTTACATAATGCGGATTCTACAAAATTTTGGAGTTCCATTACCCGTCCGACTTCATGACTATAGGTGAGCTTAACTCGAAAACACTTAGTCTCATGGATCTTCCTAAGCGTCCCGAAAACCAACAAATCATTAGCTTTCAAGAGTGGGTTGCAAATCGTAATCAAGGAATTCCGCAACCTAGAGACATGAATATTGCTTCCTCCTCCTCTCAAGTTCCTCAACAACAAGAAGAGGACGACGAAATTCATGAACTTCATATTGACGTGCCTCCTAACAAGCTCTTGTAATGTTATCATGGAATCAAAGCAAACTTAGTCAACATTTAGCTAATGTTGAAAAGAATGTTTCTATAACAAACAAAAATCTAAACTCGATTAAGGGTTTTCTAAATAAAATTTGGGAAAAGGTTTCTTATTCCGGGATCACTTCGACAGGTGTTCTTGAAAATCCGGCACCATTCTCCTGGACAACTTTGGAAGAAGAAGGAGATGAAGAAGAAGGTAGTGAAGAATTCTAAACTTCTTTGTTATGTTGCTATTTAATTCATGACAATTTGTAGTATTTTTTTAAGACATATGTTTATGATGTTTATCTGTTTGTGGTACTTATCTTCAATTAAGACTGTTCTATGTGAAGTTTCTATGTAAGATGGTTATTTGTCTATCATGTGTATATGCTTATATGTCTATGTGAATTTTTTTATTTCTCATATCAATTATTTTTTCCTTATTGTCGATGACAAAGGGGGAGAATACGATTGATAGGGGGAGCATTCAGTCAGGGGAAGAAAATTATTTATACACTTAAAAACTTACATAGTTGTCATCATCAAAAGGGGAGAGAATGTTAGAACCTATAATTTTGATGTTTTGATTGTGACAACTATATAAGTAAATATTATATGAACTAACCAAACTTGCAGGAGAAGATATTATTTTTACTCGAGAAATAGTCTAACAATTTGCAGACCAGATTCCAGATTAAAGCTTCAGCAAAAGTATTAAGTTTAAGGTCCGATTTTAGTAGTAAATTTATGTTAAAATCTCTTCGAAGCGGTATATGCACGCACACAATTTAAAGTTTTTTCAAAACATTGTTGATGTGCCAGAAAACACAGAATTCAGCCGGCTGAATAGCTTGGTTCAGACGGCTGAATGTTGTGCATGTACACAAATTTCTTTGAATATTTAGACAGCTGACCTTGCAACTTCAGCCGGCTGAATTGTGTCACTTTTGGACTGTATTCTTGCTGGTTCGTTTTTAAATCCAATCAGCTAGCTAAATTGCTCCATTTAGATGGCTGAATCTTCATAACTGTTATATTTTAAAAAGACACTTCAATTCAATGAACAGAAACAACGCTTGATTCAAGAGTTGCTTCCATATCTCTTTATGTCTATCTTTCACGAACGGCTGCAACTCTTCAATCTTTATAAATATCCATGAATTCCATTGTTTTGATCACTAATTATAATTCTCATTCTTATTTTCTAAACCATCTTGCTATTTGAACTCTAAGCATTCAATATTTCATTCTGATCACTTGTTCATTCAAGCATACTTCATTAGTGATTTAATAAACTTCCTATCTTCACGAATTACATGATATACCACAAAGGAGAAGATTATAGGAAGGGTGTACTTTAAAGACTTATCTGTGGTATTAAAAGTGCACATTCAGTCAAGATAATTCTCTGTTTTATTGAAGTCCTGTTCGGTTGCTCAAGCGGTTGAAATCCTGTTTGATTGCTCAGGCGGTGTAATACCTATTCCTCTGGGTTAAGTGATGATTGATAGTTAAATTCCAAAAGGAGATGAGATTAGACGTAGAATGGGAAGTTCGAACAAGTATAATAATCTCTGGTGTCATCTACTTTATTATTTTACGTTTATATTTATATTCCACAAAAGTAAATAGTTTAGTTAATATTCCATATTGCACGATCCTTTAGTCACTTTCAATTTTCCATTGAATGTTGTAAGGTTTTGAATATAAGAATATATGTACTTAGTTCGCAAAAGACTTATTTAATATAAGAGTTGTTTACTATTTTTAGTAGTTTATTTATTAGGGTGATAGAATTCTCACCATAGAATTTTAGCAGAAATTGGTTATTTTTTGTATGGATAAAAGGGAAACATTTGTAAACACTTTTACCAAAATTTTGTGTATTTTATTTAGGTTGTATAAATTTTAATTTACTAATTCATTATAAGAACAAATTCTGAGTTCTCGTCTTAGTTTTATAAAAGTTGATTCGTTTAGTGGTTTGGTAAAAATATCCGTGTAACATCCCCTATCTGGAGGCCCGAAGCTAAGCGCTACAGATGCTGCAGTAATCCATAGTATTAAATTTTTGATGACCAAATATGGTAATGTTAATGATATCCATAATATCAGAAGCACTTGAATATGAAATAAAATCATCACAGATTAAAACAATTTTCGGATTACATTTCAAAACAACATTTCATATCCAAGTTACATAATCTCAAACGTTTCCCAAGTTCAGATGAAATATATTTATTTCATAAATACGTCAAGAGTGACATATGAAGATGCCCCCTTGGATGACCAGGGTACTAAATAGTCATAACAAACTTAATACAACACAGCGGAAATAAAACATAACAACTCCTAAATATAGCTAGCATCAGCCTCCTGCTCCTCTCTGGAAGCTTTATTCGTCCACCTACTAAAACCTGAAAATCCTCAAACCTCTGCATACTTAAATCAATTTTGAGCACCCGAGAGTTTAAGGGAAAAACATAAACTTAGAGTCAGACATAAAGCCTGGTGTGAATAATACTATACAACTCAGTTATATGATATTAAGTGAGACCACGCCGCTTAGCGGAACGTGTTTTCCCTTACTAATATCCTTTTAAAACATATCTTTTGCAAATCTTAATCCTGCAACCAAAACTGGTTAAAACAATGAAGCAGTATCATGTAAACATATAAATCAGGTAACAAATGGACTACCTGTCCGAACACTATAGTTTTGTTTGGCTAACTACTAACCTTTGGCTGACTCGGGCCTACCAGACAAAATAAACAGATAATCTAACTACTGTTAGATACTCCTCTTCTAGATGGTTTGTCCCTAACTTAGTTCTCCCAGGTCAACTAATCCTAATGGTTTTGTGGGCTCACCAATAACCTATCCTCACTATGTACATATATATTCCTTTCTGTGTGTAACATCATTTTAGTCTTACCTGTGACAAAGCCCTACACACTGAAATTTTGGACTAAATTAGCTAGGGGCTAATTGCTAATGTATAGGGTGCGACCCTATAACAGTCCCATCTGGTATTCTAATATCTGAGTCATTTTACTTAGGGTCATCTACCCATAAAATTTTTCTTGAAAACATTTTTCCTCAAATTGATTTAAACCTTTAAATCATACTTTAAACAAGGAAAATATACTGTATGCTTTACTCAAATCACCTTGCCATATTATATATACTTTACACAAAACTTAGTTGAAGAAAATATTTAAACCTTTGAAAGTATCCCTTTCGAATCCATTGAAAGTACCCCTTTTGAAACCAAGTAACTACTTTGTCTTATAACCCTAGGCCGTAAGGCCAAAACATACCCTTCGAAACCATTCTTAATAAACCTTTCGAAAACATTGAAAAATCTTCCTTTCGAAAGCTTTAAAACCTTAGACATCCTATTATCAAACACTATAAATATTGCTTTTCGAAAACATTGGAACCTTCCATTTAAAACCTTTCGAAACCATTGGGGAACCACCCCTTTGAAACCTTTCATAAAATCAAATCTTTCGAAAGCATTTGGGTTCAAGTAAAACATATAGAACAACCTTTCGAAACCATTTAAAACTATTCCTTTCGAAACCATTTGGGTTTAACTTTTAATAGAACAAAAGAGTTATAAAACAACTAAGTCGAAAGCACTCTTCCAAAAGCTATTTCCTAAGTAAAAAAGTGACAGTGTCAAAAACCAACCCTTCGAAAGCATTGGAGAAGCGGCTAAGTTTTAAAAACAAAGTAACCTTTTCGAAACCATTCGCTTTGAAAGGTGGAAAGCGACACCAAGGGGTTTCGGTTCCTTCTAAAGCATTAACTTAACACAAAAGGCGCAACTTCTTTTGAAACCATTCCTTTAAAATTGACCCAGTCGGAAGCTAACCAAGTAGAAAGAAAAAGCAAAGCAGGCGCATTTTCATTTAAAAACAAAGTAAAGCTTCGACCCCTTCGGAACCCCTTGTTTCGACTACATAACTTTCGCCTATGTCCAATTCGCTGTGTACCAAATCTTTGATACCATGCGCATTGGTTTCGATGGTGATAGAGGCAGAAGTACTTAGTCGTAAGTTGGGTGCCAAAAGTGGAGAAACATGTAAAAAGCATGTATAAACTAATTTTTAACTTTTTAAAGCAATTCCTTTTTAACTAACCTGCCTTATTTGTCAAAACATGATTGGTAGCTAATTTCTTTTCTAAAAGTACTGTCAAAATTTATAAAATGAACAAATTAAATTATTTACAAAATGACCCTTCTCCTTTTATAAATATATAAAACATTTAATTCCCATATTTTAAATAATTTTATATACTTATTAAAACACTTAGGAAAAATAAAAAAATATTTCCATAAATCATATTTAATATGTTTTCTAACATATATTAATTTCTGACTCAAAATCATCATAAAATAGCCACAATTAATTTTAAACCCAAATAACCATTTTCTTTACTATAAAATTTACATTAAATCCACATTAGTTTAGAAAATTATGAAAATTGAAACCCATCTCTAAAATATCATTTCTGATCATACACTAAAATCGGATGGTATTTGGCTGTCATTTAATAGGGTTTTCACATTAAAACATATCATAAAATCTATATGAATTAGCATAAATCATCAACAAGCATATAAATATCCAATTTAACAATCAAAAACATGGCAATATACTTTGCAAAATAATCGGATCCGATCTAGAAACCAAAAACATCAAAAATATGAGATGTAACCTATTATTCACCTTAGCTTTGTGTTTAAGGAGTTGAGATTTGATCATTAATTAACTTGCTTAAGCATTTCTCTTGAAATCTTGCTTATCTTCTTCTTATTGTCCCTTAATGGTGGCCGACCTCTCTTTCTTATGTTCTAATTTGTGAACTTGTAAAATGAACGTGAGAATGGTTATGGTTTAAGGGTTTAGGGTATAAGAATAATACTTATTCCTATATTACCCTTGTCTATTTGCCTAACTTATTTTATTTCATCTTCCCTTAGTTCATTTGTTATATGGCACGGCTACCTTTCTATTAACACAAATCTCAATCCCCTAATCATCACATTATTCTATTTAATTTAACTAATTAAATATCCTAAATAATATTACTAAAAATTAGGGTCGTTAAAATTCCCAATTTGATTTTTGGTATTCACAAATTCAAGTGATATAATTCCTTTTTCAACATTATCTCCTAAGAAATGGTGACGATGATCAATATGTTTTGTTCGAGAATGATTAATAAGATTTTTTGATAAATTTATAGCACTCGTATTATCACAATATATAGGAGAATTTGATATGATTTTACCGAAATCTAGAAGATTTTGTTGCATATAGATAACTTGTGCACATGCTAAAGCCGCCGAGATGTATTCGGCTTCATGTCGAGAGCGAAACATAGTTTTGTTTTTTACTAAACCATGAAATTAAAGATTGACCAATAAAATGACATGTGGCACTTGTGCTTTTTCTATCTGTTTTACAACCCTCAAAATCAGCATCACTATATGACACGAGTTCGAACGAGCTGTCTTTCGGGTAGAAAAAACAGTAATCTTTAGTGTTGGTTAAATATCTTAAAATTCGTTTAACCGCTCGATGATGTGATTCTTTTGGTTTGCTTGAAACCGTGCACATAAAAATACGCTCATCATAATATCTGGTCTACTAGCCGTTAAATATAATAGAGATCCTATCATACTTCGATATAATTTTTGATCGAAATCTTTTCCATTTTCATATTTATCTATATGTAGAATAGCACTTGTCAGAGTTGGTTTACTTGAGATATTTTCCATTCCAAAATAAATCTCGACAGTATTTTTATTGATCTATGAAAATTCCATTTTCTAGTTGTCTTATTTGCAAACCCAAAAAATATTTTAATTCACCCACATGTGACATTTCAAATTTATTTTTCATAATGTCAGAAAATTCTTTGTATAATTTTTTGTTAGTTGAACAAAAAATAATGTTATCAACATATATTTGTACGACTAATATGTCATTGTTTTCTCATTTTATAAATAAAGTAGAGTCTATTTTACCAATTTGAAAACTGGAATTTTGTAAATGAGCTTTTAATCTTTCATACCAAGTACGAGGTGCTTGTTTCGATCCGTATAGAGCCATTTTAAGTTTAAATACATGATTGAACATGAATGAATAGTGCAGGTTGTTCAACATAAACCTTTTCTTTTATAAAGTCATTTAGAAAATCATATTTTACATCCATTTGAAAAGGTTTAAAATCATGATGACATGCGAACGCAAGTAATGTTCATAATGCTTCGAGACATGCTACCAGAGCAAATGTCTCTTCATAATCAATTCCTTCTTCATGACTATATCCTTGAGCTACTAATCTTACTTTATTTCGAATAATATTTCCATTTCCAACCGCTTTATGTTTAAAAATCTATTTCGTTCCAATTACAGACTGATCATTTGGTTTTGGAACAAGTTCTTATACGTTATTTCTTTCAAATTGATTAAATTCTTCTTGCATTGCAATAATCCAGTAATCATCTTTTGATGCTTCTTTATGATTTTTAGGTTCAAAATTTGATATAAATGCAACTTGACTGATTTGATTCAACTGTTTTCTTGTTGTTACTTTTGTATTTAAATCACCGATAATATTATTAATTGGATGGTCCATTAATATCCTAGGTGGTGAAGTTATCACAATATCATTATTATTATTGACATTATTATTATATTATTTCATGTATAGGTATATTAGTTTTATTTATAACTTCTTCACCATTTTTATCATTTGTAAAGTTTTCATCAAATGATACATGCGGGCTTTCTTCTATAATGTTTGTTAATAAAAATTCTATATGCTTTACTTCGATCTAAATATCCAACAAAAATTCCTTCATCGGCTTTAGAATCAAATTTTTCTTGATAATCTTTTATGTATAAAATTAAACATTTTGATCCAAATATTTGAAAATACGATACTTTAAGTTTCTTTTTTAAAAATATTTCATAACATGTGTTTTTAGTCATTGGTCTAAGTGTTACACGATTCAACACATAACATGCGGTAGCAACAGCTTCAGCCCAAAAAGTTTTGGTAGGTTACCACTATTTAGCAAAGTTCGTGCACATTCTTGTAAAGTTCAATTTTTCCTTTCTACAACACCATTTTATTGAGGTGTTTGTGGAAATGAGAAATTATGACTAATTCACTTTTTGTTGCAAAAAATTTGTAAATAGTTCATTTTCAAATTCGTCTCCATAATCGCTTCGTTTACTTTTAATTTTTAAGTTCATCAAATTTGTAATTTGTTTAGCAAAAATTTTGAACATTTCAAAAGTGTCATTTTATGTTTTAAAAATAACGACCAAGTATATCTTGAAAAATCATCAATAATTACAAAAACATATTTGTTATGATTTATAAAGCGTACTTGAGTCGGTCCGAATAAATCTAGATGAAGTAGTTCGAGAGATTGCTTTGTGGAGATTTCCTTTTTAGATTTAAAAGAACTTTTCTTTAATTTACCAAATTGACAGGCGTCACACAAGTTTTTAACTTTGTAGTTGATCTTAGGTAATCCTCTAACTAATTTATTTTTAGCAAGTTTGTTGATATTCTTAAAATTTATGTGACAAAAATGATTATGCCATAACCATGGATCATCATGATTTATGGTAAACATAAATTAATGTTGTTTTGGCATTCATGTTTAAAACATATATGTTACGATTTTTAAATCCTTTAAATATTAGATTTTTATTTTTGTCAAAGATATTGCATTTGTCTTTCTCGAAATCAATTTTAAATCCTTTATCACATAATTGACTTATACTTAATAAGTTACGTTTCAAATTTCTACTAATAAAACATTAGTAGGAGAACTAGAAATACCGATATTGATTACTTCTCCAATATCGATGACAATCCTTTTGAATTATCTCTGAATGTCACAGTGTCACCATCGATATATGTTATATTGGATAACATATGAGCATTTCAAGTCATGTGTTTGGAGAAACCACTATCAGGTATCCATTTCTCTTTACTTTTTATTTCAATTTTGGGTACCTGCAAAATAAGAAAAAGTTAATTGGTATCCACATTCTTTGTTTAGGGTCCTACGTGTTACTGGAAGAAGGTAGCCATATCCACGAGGATTTGGTTCCTTTAGAAATGTAATTATTGTTATGTACAACTTTCTTCAAATTTTCATCAATATACTTTTGTCTAATTAGTTTATTTTTTGTTTTAGGAATCCATATTTTGACCATACTTCTGTATGATTTTTTAACCTTAGCTTCTTACTTTGGCTTTTTGAGTTTGGTGTAAAATGTGTTGTACTTCTTTGACTTTTGTTTGCTTTTAAAACCCAATCCATTTCGGTTTCCAGATGGTTTAGATATTTTAATCAAATTTTCTAAATTTTATTTTCCTTTGCTAAATTTTATCGCATTATTTGTTATTTTATCTAACTTACTTTTAAGATTATAATTTCAATTTTACTAGAATCTAAATTTACTTGTAACTCTAGTTTTTCTTTTTCAAAGTTAACTTTTTCTAACTTATAGTTTTCTAAATCATGTAATAAGATGTCATTTTGAGATAATAAACATTGCGTAATTTTTTTGAGTAATTTCTAATTCTTCTTCTAAGATTATTTTTTTATCTTTCAATATTCTAATTTCTAATTTTGCTCTAGTTAACTTTCTTACATATTCCTTATTTAATTGTTTTCATTCTCTATATTTTTCATCTAATTCAATGCTAATTTCCATTACTGCATCATAAGTAAGTTCAGGTCGTACCTCATCAGTGTTAGCCATAAAACACACATTTGCTTGTCCCGAGTCGCTTTCACTATCATTGTTAGATGAAGATGACGAATCTGAATCGTCCCATATGACTTGAAAAGTCTTTTCTTTTTCTTGAATTTTTCAAACTTGCTTTTCTTTTTATCATTATTGAGTTGGGGACAATCCTTCTTCATGTGGCCAAAATTTTCACATTCATAGCATTTAATCGATGTTTGATTTGAGGAGTTTGGTTTGCCACCATTTTGAAATCCGATCATTGTCTTGAAATTCTTGAATTTGTTGTAGTTTCTGGTAATAAAAACATGCTCATCATCGTCTAAGTCCGAATCTTCATTACTTGCTTGGAATACTATGTTTTTCCTTTCATGATTTTGATCTTTTCTAGCTTGCAAGTTAGCTTCGTACGACATCAGATTTCCTATTAGCTCCTCGACTTTGAGTTGAGAAAGATCATTAAGATCTTCGATGGCTAAAACTTTTATTTCCCATTCATTTGTCAAAGAGTTTAAAATTCATGTGAATAGATCAAAATATGTGAATTTTACTCCAAGTGCCATGAGAACGTTTTGAATGGTTTGAAATCTAGCATACATATCAATAATTGATTCATTTGCTTTCATTTTGAAAGATGAAATCGAGATTTTAGTTTGCTTAACTTAATTTGTTCCTTCATGTGTGACTTGTAAAGTGCGCCATATATCATATGCAGTGGTGCAAAGCATGACACATGAAAAATTATTTTTGTCAAGTGAGCAAAAAAGTACATTTATAGCTTTGGCATTGTTAGATGTCGCTGCTTTATGTGCATCTATCCAAATGCTAATGTCCGGTGTTAGATGCTTCATATTTGTTTTGAGTTGCTAGCCATATTTCTAACCCATTTGCTTCCAAAAAAAAATACTCGTACGAGTTGACTAGTAAGCATAGTTCGAACCAGTAAATAGTGAAGGAAGAGTAGTTGATTGACCTTCTTGAAAAGTGCTTGCCATAGTAATAATTTTTCAACTACGTGTTACTACAGATTGAAATGACCATGCTCTGATATCAATTTAAAGTCGCTACAAGACCTTTATATAATGCAACTTATATATATAAGTGTGAGAGTGTATATTACAAATTACACTTAGCATTAATAATAACCGAATATAAAGAAGGGAAATAATAAAAGTGATCACACCAGATATTTTATACTGGTTCGGACTTCACGTCCTATGTCCACTCCCGAAGCTCCCTTTCAATATTTTCTTTGATCAAATAACCATCGCTTCGTCCGGAGGAATAGGCTAATACAAAAGTATTTCTCTAACAACCTTGTGTTCCAAATAACACGGATTTTGACTAATAGTACAATTCTTCCTATGATCTCCTTTGAGTATGTGACTGTGAGTATTTTGAGTTGTAGGAAGTGGTTTAACCAAAATAATATTTTGATTATGATAGATTGAGAATATGTAAGCAATGTATGGGCAAATATGTAAATAGGGAGTAATAAGAAATCAAGAGAATATATTAGAATAGTTAATTACAATTCTCAATCTTTGAAGTATATATAGGTTTGAATAGATGCATATGAGGAGTTGTTACTATTAATCAAACTCTATTAGGTTTAATGGCTGCAACCATTGAAGAAGAGATACAAAATGAAGCATCTTTTCAGATTAGAGCAGTTTCTATATGACAGACGTCTGTGGGAAAATCTCAAACATCTGTGGCTTTAAGAATTAAATTCCCAAAAATATTCACAGACGTCTGTGGCTTTCCCATATACGTTTGTGGATAGCCAAACTTGAATATCCTAGTTTTTGTATGCCAATGTTGAATTATGAATTTGTGTGTGCATATATATACTCAAAAAGACCTTACAATATTTTTCTAAGACTCTTAATACAGTATTATAACCTTACTGATCATAACATGGTTCATAAATCTTTGTTCATCTTTGAGTCTTAATATCTCTGAGCATAACGATCTCTCGTAATATATACCTATAATCTTGATAAGATATAATATATGTAATTGTATAGTTGTTGTCATTTAAACCAAGGAATGGAGGTTCTAACAACTAGTTCATATTGAGTTTGACGATGTAGACCCAACAATTTATTGAGATGTGATGATGAAGAGAGATTGTTATATTTGAATCAAGATGGAGTACTAAATTTTGATGATTCAAATATTTGGCAAAGAAGAAAATAATTTAGCTAATTGAACTTATCCATTAATTAGGCTATATGTGTAAAGAAAAAGAAGAAAGTTATATTTAATTATTTATAGAACAAAGAAACTAATTAATTAGTTAATTAATTAATTAGTCAATGTATTTGTTATATGAAGAAAGAAACGATTGCCGATGAAGATTGATTTAAGTAAGGAAAATTATGCAAACCAAGATCACCATTATCCATTTGCTTAGAAATCAAATCATGGATATTTGAGAAATTAATTTACTTAATCTTCGAGTAATCTTTCATTCTCAAGCATATTTAAATGAATGAAGTTCACTTCATATGGGCGTGTGAGAGAGTATCCACCACTATCATCTTTTTCAGTAAGTTCTAATTTCCGTAGTTAAATCAAACTAGAGGTTTTAAGCGCAAACAAGTAGTTGGAGAAATTAATTATTCAATTTGCAATTATAGGTTAGTCTTCTCATTTTGCTATATATAATTTTGTAATCTCTCTTTTGTTCTCTTTCTTCGGTAAAATAAAGAATAGTTGCTGAATCCGTGGTGGACGTAGACAATTTGGTCGAACCACGTTAAATCTTTGTGTTCTCTACATTTCTATTTTTCTTTGTTTAGTGATTATTTTTCATTGAATTGTCAGTTGATGATTAATCGACAAGTTAGATCATTTTGCTTGTTTTCACACATAAGCTTAACTATTACACAACAGCTTGACGTTGGTGCAAATTAATTAAAATTTTGCCCAACAATGATATGTCAATGGACGATGTCTGTGTATCACCCTAAGATGCATTTTGCATGTTGAATGTCATAAAAAAAGTTCAATAAAGAGTCATGTACTCTTGAAAAGCCTTTTGAATATCTGCAAACTTTGTTTCTGTCACTTCAAATGGAACTCTTTCTGTTTTAGTGCCATTATGACATGAGTATTAATCACAAACAATAATAAGATCAACGAAGAATCATGAAGGGTCGATGAGAATTCTAGGTAACAAATGTATGAATACAAATATCAACATGTACTTTTAATTTTCTCCTAGATTGATGATTAAAAAAATGGAAGTTGAGTTCAAAAAATCAATTACTGACCGCATGAATTATTGTGATTACGAACTTTCAAAATTATGTGTACCAACTACCAAAGTTTAACACGAACTTTCAAAATTATGTGTAGCAACTAGCAAGGATAAAATGGATAAAACACTAAAAACAAAAATAAGAAAAGTGCTAGCGTGGCAAAAAAAAGAAATAATAAAATAAAATAAAAAAATGGATACAAGATGTGCGAAAACGGAATTAACGGGTGAATATCAAGAGGCTAAATAATTCAAAGGCCAAGATTTAAACCTCACTTTTTGACAAAAAGATTTTTGGGTAGAGTAGCTTTGTCGTGAAAATAATAGTTATGAATCCATTTGATCAACAATAAACAACAAATAAACCCTTGTAATTGGTTAGTGTTAAGTGTTAAAACATATAATTATCCTGTCACCAGCTATGACATCCTTGGAGAAAAAAAATTCCAAATGTTTGAGCAATCCTTTTGTAGCACCGATGTTCATGAACGATAAGGAGTAGGTCTAAAAATATGAAATTGAGCAATGGCGAAGTAGCCAACATGCATTCCTTATACGCCGCTAATCCCAACACCAATATCAGCTTCTTAAATCATACCAACATCGTTGGCCCCATCCCCAATTGCTAGAATAGTTTTTACCATCTCCTTTGCCGATTGAGTCACCTAAATAACAGAAGCACCTCATGCTTAACTTATCTATTAAATAATAGTAAAACAGAAGATTTTAAAGCTCTCTCTAGATATTTTACTTTTACTTCCTCACAATTTATTGTTATTTTAATTATTAAAATGTTTCTATTGATTCTCTCTTCTATCATTAAAATTTAATATTAATTTTAATAATTATTTATAGATTTTTTCTAATTTTTTTCTATTATTTTACACTTAAGTCCATATATATAAAATTTAGTTAGCTAATCTTAAATTTAAGCTTTTAAAACAAATACAATTAACGAATATTCATTAGTTGATCTAATAAATTTTAAAAATAACAATTCAATATGTGTACCGCATTCATATTGATAAAAATGATAAAACTAATTTTTCATTCAAGTCGAGATAGTTTTAAATTTTCATAATTATATACAAACTATTACAATATTCTGCTAATATTCTCTTCTATCATTTTGCATTTAAAGGCCAACATTCAATAATTTTAACAATTATTTACAGATTTCTCCTAAGTTTTCTTTTATTATTTTACGTTCAAGTCCATATATTTGAATTTATTAATTGATCTTGAATTTAATTTTTTTAACTAAATCCAATTAATAAATATTTATTTATTGATTTAATAAATCATAAAAAATGATAATTTAATGTGGATACCGTATTTTTACTGACATAAATGATAAAAATATATTTTCATTCAAATCCATATAATTTAACATTTTCACAATTATATACAAAATTATCTTTGATACTTTACATTTTTCTACATTTAAGTTCATAAAATTACTTTCTTTCTAAAATAAGTTATTTAATATAAGAAATATATATATATATATATAATTTATTTTCTTTCTAAATTTGGTATTTCATTACAAACAAATATATACAAAAAAATTATTTTCAAAATTGATACATCATTACAAATATATATAACATTTTTCCTTCATAAAATTGGTACGTTAAAAGGACTCTTATAGTTATTAAATTATATTTTTGAAGAATAACATTATAGTTAATGATAAGTGATAAATGTTTGTATTCTGTAATATTGTAAAAGGAATAAATATTTTCAATTAGTACGTTTTTGTACAAAAAGTTACATTTCATTTATTTATATCCGTAATCCGAGTTAATCAGGGGCAAAAATTATACCATATTTTGATTTGAAATATATTTTTTCATATTTTTTTATCATTTTTACATAAATGTTAAAAAAAATTGAAATGTTTTATTATAAAATAAAAATAGTAAGGGATGGAACAATGGATTAAAAATCATTTTTATATATAATTAAATTGACAATGTGATTTGTAACGTTTTGGGTCTTATTTTCACTTAATATTCATTTTGGTAGTTAAATAAATACTTTTTTATCACTCTGATAATATCAAATAATTATTTCAATAAATAGGTATTGCAAGAACTATAAATACATACAAATACATTGAGTCCTTGGTATTACACTTATATT
Source organism: Allium fistulosum (assembly GCA_030737815.1). Classification (NCBI taxonomy): domain Eukaryota; kingdom Viridiplantae; phylum Streptophyta; class Magnoliopsida; order Asparagales; family Amaryllidaceae; genus Allium; species Allium fistulosum. The sequence goes on from CM060908.1 coordinate 785,779,296, forward strand.
TCGTGGTATTTGTCGTCATTTTCTCAAGTAATATTTGAAATTTAATGTATACATCATTTAACTTTTATCCAAATAATAAAAACCTAAATGTTAATTTCATAATATATGTACATAAATATTTATTTTTGAAATTTTATAAAAATATTAATCTTAATATTTATTAAGAGTACTTATTTTCATTTATTTGATTGAAAAATAATGAATCTTTAAAAATAATAAATCGATATATAACTCATTTTAATCAACAAAAATGATAATTTAATTCTTATTCAAATATAAAAATATATGAATTTCATAACAAAAATACAGTTATAAATATAGTAATTTCACTTTATAATTAATTTATCCTAATAAAATTCATCAAATATTGCATAATAAATTATATTTTTTAAAAATAGTTTTAATATTATTTTTCTACAATATACCGTGTGCAACGTACGGGTTACACACTTGAAATTCCAAATGTTTGAGCAATCCTTTTGTAGCACCGATGTTCATGAACGATAAGGAGTAGGTCTAAAAATATGAAATTAAGTAATGGCGAAGTAGCCAACATGCATTCCTTCTACGCCGCTAATCCCAACACCAATATCAGCTTTTTAAATCATACCAACATCGTTGGCCCCATCCCCAATTGCTAGAATAGTTTTTACTATCTCCTTTGCCGATCGAGTCACCTAAATAAACGGAAGCACCTCATGCTTAACTTATCTATAATAGTAAAACATAAGAGTTTAAAACTCTTTTATTAATTCTACGAATTTCCTCCTCTCTCCTTAATTCTCTCCAGATACTTTACTTTCACATCCTCACAATTTACTCTTATTATAATTATTACAATGTTTTTGTTGGTTCTCTCTTCTACCATTAAAATTTAATACTAACTTTTACAATTATTTATACATTTCTTTCAAGTTTTTTCTATTATTTTTACATTTAAGTTCATATATATTAAGTTTAGTTAGATGATCTTAAATTTAAGCTTTTTAAATAACTACAAATTAACGAATATTCATTAATTGATCTAATAAATGTAGAAAAATAACAATTCAACATGCTTACTGCATTCATATTGACAAAAATGGTAAAACTAATTTTTTATTCAAGTCCACATAGTTTTAATTTTCCACAACTATATACAAATTATACAATGTTCTACTAATACTCTTCTATCATTTTGCATTTAAATTCCAACATTCAATAATTTTAATAATTATTTATGGATTTCTCCTAAATTTTCCGATATTATTTTACATTCAGGTCCATATATTTGAATTTATTGATTGATCTTGAATTCAAACTTTTTAACTAAATTCAATTAACAAATATTTATTAATTGATCTAATAAATCATAAAAAATGATAATTCAATGTGTATACTGCATTTGTACCGATATAAATGGTAAAACTATTTCATTCAAGTCCGTATAAACTAATATTTATTATATACAAAATTACCTTTGATACTTTTACATTTTTCTACATTTAAGTTAATAAAATTTCTTTCTTTCTAAAATTAGTTATTTAATACAAAGAAATATATATGCATAATTTTTTCTTTCTTTAGTTATTTAATACAAAGAAATATATACATAATTATTTCTTTCTAAAGTTATTAATTCATTAGAGACAAATATATACAAAAATATTCTTTCCAAATTGGTACATCATTACAAACATATATAACTTTTTCCTTCCTAAAATTGGTACATCAAATGGACTCTTTATCATCATCGAATTATATTTTATGAAGAATAACATTACAATTAATGATAATTGATGAATGTTTGTATTTTTTATTATTGAAAAAAGAATAAATATATTCAATTAGTATGTTTTTGTACAAAAAGTTACAACTTGATTATTTATATTCGTAATATGAGTTAATCAATGGACAAAATTATACATATTTTAGTTAGAAATAGTTTTTTCATATTTTATTATCTTTTTTACATAAATGTTAAATATTTTTTGAAAAGTTTTACTATAAAATAAAAAAAAAGTAAGGCATAAAACAATGTGATTTGTAACGTTCCAGATCTTATTTTCACTTAATATTTCTTTTAGTAGTTAAATAAATATTTATATGTATATGTGTTGCGATAACTTCAAATGCATATAAATATATTGAGTCTTTGGTATTGCACTTCTATTTTTAGGTAACTGTCGTCATTCCCTCAAGTAATATTTGATATTTAATGTATACATCATTTATCTTTTAATCAAATGTATCAAAAGCTAAATGTCAATTTCATAATATATGTACATGAATATTTATTTATGAAATTTTATAAAAATATTAAATTCCAAATTTATTAAGAATACTTATTTTCATTTATTTGATTAATAAATAATGAATCCTAAAATATAATAATTAATATATAACTCATTTTTATCAACAAAAATAATAATTTAATTTTTATTTAAATATAAAAATATACAAATCTTGTTAGCACCAAAATTGGTCGCTAACCTCGTTGAGAAAGATTGTGTAGAGAGATAAATGAAGAAACTAAATGTAAACAGAGAGCAATATGCTAGGTTAAATGCAGAAAATAAGAACACCAGATTTATAGTGGTTCGGCATAATTGCCTACGTCCACTTTGAGGTTAATCTTTATTGCTTTACTTGACAATCGATTACAGATACAATCCGTACCCCAGTTACTTGAATGCAATTGCTAAGTAAAAAGGATGAGTCTTGAAAGCGGTAGAGTCTCCCCGGTGTTCTCCAAAAAAGGTCCATTTCATTGTGCCCCTGCCTCTCTATTTATAGACGAAGCCGGGTTGGACTTCCTTGGTGGGCCTGGTAGTCAGATATCTCAGCCCAAAGTGAGTGACTTCTGCATGCCGAACAACAAATGCCGAACGGCAAAATGCCGAACGATATCTCTACGCCGATCGAGGTGATGTGTTGAGTGAAGAGTGCAGGCCGAACGAGAATCGATGCCGGATGAGGGGAGATGCCGATTGAGGCTGGAATGCCGAACAAGGTATGAATGCCGAACGACCACTGAATGCTGGACGAGTTCTGAAATGCCGAACGACCACTGAATGCCGGACGAGGTATGAATGCCGAACGACCATTGAATGCCGGACGAGTTCTAAGATGTCGAACGACCACTGAATGCTGGACGAGGCTCTAAAATGCCGAACGACCACTGAATGCCGGACGAGGTTCTGAAATGCCGAACGACCACTGAATGCCGGACGAGGCTTTGAAATGCCTTACGACCACTGAATGCCGAACGACCATTGAATGCCGGACGAGGCTCTGAAATGCCGAACGACCCAATTGCCTGGTCAAACCCCCAGGTAACACTTGCACCCAAAGTGCATCATGTGATCGAACGTGATGCGCTTTGAACCATAAGCCTTTTCTTCGAGCTTTGGCATAGTCTTCTCGATAGTACTTTCTCTTGAACACCATTTGAGGCAATGTATGCCGATGCCGAACGACATACAAATGCCGAACGGCATATTCGATGCTAAACGATAAATAAATGCCGAACGGCATAGCTAATGCTGAACGAGGCATGCGCTTTGACTGTATCTACCAGTCATTGCCCCTTCGACTTCCTTTCCTCCCCCTATAAAGTTCGGCACTTCACTCCTTCTTCTCTTTTTACTTTTTACTTCTGCTATCCTACAAGAACTCGTAACTTACCTCCCTCGAACCTCGCTCAGTTATCTAACCTTCCCTTCCTACCCTGAATCCATCAAGCCCTTCCTACATTTCCTTCCGGAATTGAGTCCGAACAACTTTCAATCTCAAGCCCACAGATCCCCAAGCTCCCACCATACTCTTCGGTAAGAACCTTTCGTTCGAATTGTTTTTTCAAACTAGGAAGTTCGAATTAGTGAACTTTCCATAGGCTATATAAAGTAGGAGGCGTGTGGATGAGGGAGGCGAGTTGAGGTTCGGACATATCCTAAGGCAAGAACTTAGTACTACTTTAGTCGATTTTGAGGCAGTTCGGTAATCAAGGGGCGAGGAAGAACCGAGCGCGGCCGTTCGGCCCTTGTATCTTGAGCAGAGAATGGTTAAGTATGAGACGAGCGACTCGGCAAACTTTACGCGAGAGTGACGTCAGGGAGGTTGGAAGTAAGCGATTCGGTGTATCTGGCTCATATGTTGGCCCAGAGAATGCCGAACGGTGGACTTAGGCCGGACGACATTTCGGCCGAGCGGGGTTGATGCCGAGCGGCATTTAGGCCGAACGACATTTTAGGCCGAGCAGGGTTGATGCCGAGCGACATTTATGCCGAACAACATTTTAGGCCGAGCAGGTTTGATATCGAGCGACATTTAAGCCGAACGACATTTTAGGCCGAGCAGGGTTGATGCCGAGCGACATTTAAGATGAACGACATTTTAGGCCGAGCGGCATTTAGGCCGTGTGTTTCAAGTGTCGCTCGGTCTTGGCCTTTGATGAATAGACAATGACAGTCGAAATCATTCCAACTTGAACATAACCCTTGTTGAACTCACTTATTTCCAATGCCTAGCCATATGACAAAAAAACAAGGATGAGGACTTAAACAAACCAGCATATCGAACTAATCCGGACCGATGACTCCCCAGTTTCAACAATTATAAGCCTGAATTCAAACCGATAAAAACAGATAATAGCCTTCAATATATAGTGCCAATGTCCGAGTCCAAAATTGAAAAACATGATAGGGTAGATTTTCGGAGACGGTCAGCGATGACGGTCTTTGAAGATGACAGTTCACAGCACAACTTTATATCATCAACTCTACGACTTTTAATTTCTCAGCACTTATATTTGGATGATCACACTAGTTCACACACCACACGGGGGGAATACTTACGTTGTTAAGTCTAATGTTAATTGTTTTTTAAGTATAGTTCAAACAGGTGCCTCGTTGGAGTTGATCTTCATTAGAGATGTCTAGAAAATCTAGCTCTGCTATGATCTCAGACAGACCTGGGCCATCCTCTCGACGAGAAGTTGTAGATACTTCGAATCCATCAACTAACCCTGCTCAAAACTTACCGAGCGCCGCGATAGCATCCGTCGACTTAGCTCCTAACGCTCTAGAGGCAGCTATTTTCTTAGACGACCCAGCCGATTCACAGGCCTCAAGGATTAACGAGACCACTCCGTCGGATATGCTCTGTCCACGGAATCCCTTTGACGACATGTTAGTTCCTTCGAGGAGTGATCGTCCGCATTTGCCCCCAGCCGGGTACACAGCTTGGAATAAGTTTATGTGCTGGGTCGGCAGCGTTCCACCCTTTAACTCCTTCCTTCGCGACTTATTGCAATATATCGAGATCGTTCCTTCACAACTGCCTCCGAACAGTCATGCCTTCTTATATGGACTTGCATCCTCTTTATGAGTGTCTTCTCCAGGCTTCCGACTCCAGGCGATATCCGTTATATTTATCGCTTCAAGAGACGGTCGGATAACCCGTCTTTCATATTTCTGGAGTCGTATAGTAAATGCCAAATCCTGACTGGGGCATGGACAAATTCGCCCAGTACAAGCAAGAGTGGTTCTATGTTCGTTGCCCTTCCGGTTTCGCTAGGAGATGGGTTGAAGGAAGTAAGTTCGTTTTCTAGATCAACACTTGAATTTGGCAGAATCTGCATCTTTTCTGACTCTTTATCCACTTTTCAGGTATCACTCCACGTCCCGAAGGCTCCGGATACTCTGAAGCAGTGGAAACTATCCGCGCTCTCCCCGCAGAAGATCGGGACATCAAATCCCTCATTTCAAATGAGTGACTTACACAGTTTGGGCTGTTGGCAAAAGGTCGCCGGATAAGCCTTCCTCAGGGTGTTACCATACCCAGGCCTGCTGCTGGCAAAGGGAAAAGGTAGGGTAAGTCTTCAGCACAGAACACCCCTGACACCCTAGAGGAGGGGGAGATTAAAGAAGCAGAAACGCCCGTAGTACAGGGCGAGAATACTAGTCCGTCTCGGGGCCCGATAGTTGAAGTTCATGACATTGAAACCTCGTCTTCCCCTTCGAAGAGGAAGAAGAAACTGACATGCAATCTGAGGAAGAAAAGTGTGGGCGGAACTTCTAAAGTTACCCTTATTCCAATGGAAAAAGAAACTTCCTCGCAGCACTTAGAAAGTTCTCTGAAGGGCCTGTCGAACCTTACCATTCCTGATGATTTACTCAACTATGGTTTCGACGATCCAGAGGCCCTCAAGCTTCATTCGCCCGCTAGAGGCGATATAGGAGTTCAAGCCCAAGTCCAGGGAGATAAAACTCCAATTAGTAAAGAAACTGGTCCGTCGGGGGGAAACACTAGGACCACTACAACAAAATTCACTTTTGACAGCAATTTTTGTCAGCGTTTCAACAAAAAATGCAGTTAATGGTATTTTAAAGGAATAAGATTGATTAATAAACGCTGACATTTTAGGTTAGAGCTGAAATTTTAACGCGGGTGATAAAAATTCTTTTTAGCCGCCTTTTCTTCTTACCCTCATACTTCATCCCCAATATTGCATTTCATTCTTCATGCATTTATCTTAAAATCTAATCTTAGTTTTACATTTTACTTTATTCATGTTCATTCTTTAATTTTAAACCCGATATCCCCAAATACAAAGCTTAACCCTAAATCGCCATCGCCGACATCTGTCCAACAACAACTTCAATTCTACCACCACAACATGCGAAAGGCTGCTTAGATGGCCATTAGGAGCACTAGTGTATCAATCGCCATTAAGATCTGGATGATGATTCGGTAATTTATACTTCTAATATAATAGTTATCACAATCAGGAATTTGATAGTTTCTTCATCCTCTAGAATTTGATTATTTCAGTGAGTGTAGTTTGAATTGAGCTATAAATTTACAAAGGTTTTATAGTTTATACATCCAATACAAGACAAAATGAAGCAATACGTGCTCAATAAACTATGTAGTCTTAGAAAGCAAGTATCACAATCAGGAAATGAAGCAAATCTATGTCAAAAGCATGAAAAGAAGTAGTTCCATCCAAAGAGCAGTAAAGGCAGCAAAAAGAAACTCCAAAGGAATGCAAGTCTGGATTGCTTGCCCATGCTTTCATAGTTCAAGAATAAATGTTTGTAACAAACAAGTGCATGTGTCATATTAGGCTTGCTAATAATTTGCTGCATGGGCATCTTTGCAGAACCCTGGAATTGCATTCATTCATAGCAAATAACAAATTGAGGGTACTTGGAAGTCTACAGCAAGGGTACACTAGATGCAAGAAGTAGAATTGCATGGATATAAGGTGCCATGGGCTACAAACTAACAAAAAAGTTATACAAAATAGAACCGCATAGAAGCTAGAACAATATAGTTGAACAACATAAGCAGATCATGAAGTGTATAAGCATGTGAGGGAGCTGTTGAAGCTGTTGGGTTAGAGAGCAACCAAGAGATTGTAACATGAGCCGTAGCAAGTTTCCCAAGTGATTAGGAAGGAGATGTCATGGCAAAGAGCTTTTCCAAGTACAAGATAATTAGGAGATGCATGTTTACCTAAAATTCAAAAAAGTAGACCAGTGATGTGGGCAAGGCTTTATGTAGAAAAAGTGTCCATAGTTATGAGGTTGAATGGGGAGGACTTCAGTATCAGTAGAAGATAAAGCCAAGAAGTTGGTGCTATTGAGAATAGTGTAATGCAGAATAGAAGTACTAGTATGATTAGGAAAACTTGATTGAACTTTGTTTTGATTGTTGTGAGGAATTGTATTTGTATCACCATGCACATCTTGCGCATGTCTCGATATAGTTAGAAATAAAACTCAATTTCATGTTTCATTAAGATGATTAAGATTGCATTCATATTTGGATAATTCAACTAAGAGGGCAAAATACTAGATACATTAGTGGTTAAAGCTAGATTTTGATGATGATCGTTACTAGAGGATGATTCTTTTCCTTGTTCCAAAGGATTAGGCTTGATGATAAGATAAGAGATAGGATTTGAAATAAGGGACATAACATAAGTTGTTGCATGGGTGAAAGGATGGGGTAGTCGTTGATTGGACGTAGGTTGAGGGAATATGATTTTCATTTTGATTTAGACACATGGCAATAATGCCTTGATGGGAATTAACAAAGTTGCTTATTTGTTTTCTAAAGATGCAACTTTTGAAATATAGACTTTCTTATTAGCTAGTTGTTTAGAGGTAGAAAGCTTATGAATGGGCACTGTTCTTTTTGAGTTCTGAAAATGACAAAAAGATCTATGATTAGCCAGCCTTATATTTTTTTCTTCATATTAATTTTAAGGTTTAGCTTGTATCTCATTTACATAACTATTTTGGATTCTCTCCATTATATGGGTAGAACTGTAATGTATTCCCAAAATCTTTACATACAGGGCATATATTAGGTAACTGGGAGTAGTGAACATTAACGTGAGCAATTTCTTTAGAGGACATGTGAACATCAATTTGTTTATCAGCTTAGTTTGGATCATAGTTGGATTTACTTTTGAGCTTATATCTTTTACTACAAGTTTGTTTGTCAGTTTAGTAATGCACTCATAATATCTTTTACTTATCTCTTACTATATTTTTCTTCAGGTTTCCAACTGGAAGTTGCAGACACAATTAGTGATACATCAAAATTTGCTTCTAAGGTACAGTTAAGGATCAAATCAACTTCTCCTATTCATTTATTGAACACCAAGGCTTAAGTTTTATTTCAGGTTTAGATTGACATGACATTGAAGACTGTGTATAGTTTGCAAAAGGTAACTAGGTATGCATATAAAAATATCGTGTTGATTTATTTATATTTTATTTCAGGCTTTTCATTTTCTCTACAAATCAGTTTCATGTATCAATTGTTCTACTAATGATACTTATATGCTTCAAGAAGCTTTAATTTTTTTATTAAACACACTTAAAACTAAACTGTGGGTATATCTATATAAGTTCTTTACTATTGTCCCATGGATTCTCAAACTGATATATATATATATATATATATATATATATATATTAATTTAGGCTTTTCATTTTTGTTGCATATCAGAACTAAGGCACAAACATGATAGTATAAGTCATCGCCTGAGTATGCAAAGAAATTACATATAAATATATAAACTTATTTTGTGAGATGTTTATCATACATAACATAATTTACCAAATATTATGTCAGGACTAGTGTCCACAGATTGGCTAAAAACAATATAAAAAGACTCATATTTAATTCAGCATTTGAGCGTAAGTCTATAAATAAAATCTTTGAGGAACAAAGGAAGATAATGAATTATAGCAAAGATAGTTGATGGCTGCCCATAAGAAAACCTAGGAGGGGGCTCTTCTTCAAAACAACATCAATAATTTTCTTTGCAAACTCTTCTACAGGAGTAGCACTTGGGCCTTGAGAAAGAGTAGTACATGAGCATATTGCAGCCTCAAATTGTTTATAATATTTCCATTCGGGCATTTAGCTATACTTGGCCATTGATGAATTTCCTAGATTTGATTTAATTGCACCTGGAACTACACGTATGACATTTATGTTGAAACTCCTCAGTTCCAGCCTACAGCTAATGTAAAACAAGATCAAAATATATAAACAGTGACTGAACTCCTTTTCTTTTATATAGCAAATGCTATATGAATTAGCATCATTCACAAAAAGTTCTGCTAGTGCATATTAATGGCAACTTACTGATGTTTTCTTTAAGTGTGTGTAATGATTTAGATGTTAGCTATAATCACTTAACTTCAGGATCGATAGTGAAGCATGTTATTGGGTGTGTAAGCTATATACAAATTATCTAATTACCAAGCATGTTATCGTGTATGTAAGCTTTATACAAATTATCTAATTACTACAAAGCTTGTTTTGAACTTACCTTAAAAGTATCCGCTGGTGCATGGATAGCGGCTTTAGTAGCAGAATAAACACCAGCCCATGGTCCAGGAGCCAAAGCAGTAACACTTCCTATATTTACAACTTTTCCTTTTCTAAGAGTAATCATGTGAGGAACCACGGCTTGTATTACCCTCATTGTCCCTGATAAAGAAAGATAGAATGTTGATAGCTCACAAATATCCTACATTACTGATAAATGAATGTTTATACATAGTCAAAAGGAAACTGGAAGAAACTACCTCAGGAATAGACTGATTATCCAACTTAACCACTTTCACCACATTGGTCAAATCAAGATAACTTAAACATATGTTGGTGTGGAAGAGAAATCAAATGTGTGTTTCATTAGTACTGTTCAAGTTATGTAACACATGTATATTAGCCACTAGTATTATATAATAAAAAACTAGTTAAAATTAGTTACTGTTAATATTATGTTTCATACAAATTAATGTGTCTTGATGCTTATTTATCAATAAATTTTGTTTATGGCAGGATTCTCTTAGGGGAAATAGCAAAACAATAATGATTGGTAAGTTGTGCATTCTTCTTATTTGTACTATCATGTTCTAATTAAAAAAAATAGTACTTTGTAGATACTAATATCGTGCTGATGGCTGTTATATGTTTGATGTGTAGCTTGCATTAGTCATGTAGGAACTAATGCTAAAGAGACAATAAATACTCTCTAATATGCAAACCAAGCCAGAAACATTTGAAAACAAAATAATTTTATGCCACTTTATAATCGTTAAATATTTTGAATATTCTCATTATCATATTATTATTATAGATTATATAGATAATTTTGATGTCGCTTACTTTGTAGATTGATAGTTAAATATTTACTTTTTCTTTTTAAAGTTTAGCACCTCGATCAAATTATAGTTTTGTTTATCTAATGGAGTAAATATTTGCACTGTTTAACAGAGAATGGTGTACTAGATGGTAGTTCCAATGGGTCAAGTAAATCATTTACATTATTTTAAACTAAGAACAGTTAATATTCGTTTGGAAGTGAACCGTCATTGCAAAAGTTAAAGTGCTATAGTTTAAAAGATCTGAAAGTAGCTACTAATTAAGACTACTGTAGCTACAAACTACAAACAGCATTCAGGTACAATTTAATACTCAATTGTTTCTTTGTACTTTTTCACTTGCTTTTAGTGATTACACGAAATGTTTTGCATGGTTACTCTAGTAGTTTTCAATATTTGATGGATAACTTTGTGTACTAATTAAGACTGTTGTATCTGCAACTGTACTAGAAGAGGAACTGAATGGCTCGGTAGTTTATTAAGATGAGATACATAATAAAGAGATTTGTATAAATTAGAGTTAATCGGTAATCTTTATTATTGCAACTTACCACATGCATATGCTTAGCACATAATTCTTCTTATCGACCTGCAAAATATTCATGTTTATAGTATTCTTGCACTGTCGCCTGCTTCCTGTTAGTTTGGAGTTTACTTATAGTAAAGTATTATATATCTGCAGCCTGTAGACATAATTTACTTAAATACCTGAAAATAGTCAGTTTTAGTTAGTCAGTCGATATACAATAAATTTAGATTGTTTATGTCAAACTGCTTTAAAACTTTTTTATTTGCGTTTTCAGCTTCAGGCGGGCAGAATTGACAGGCTGCATCATTTTTGCAAGAGTTACTGTGTGAGTGGAATGAGCGTTGTGTGAGTGGAGAGATGGCTACAGCTAAGATGTTTAATTCAAGGCGTTGAGTCATGACCATGTAGTAAGGTATGTATATCTTATCTGTCCTCTTATTAGAACTCAAATTTTTTATGTACAATTTATTTGTTTCAAGATAATAAGTATTAGTTTCTCATTTTATCATTTGTGCCATTGCATCATGTTTATGCCTATGCTATGATATGGTTTAATTTTGTAACAATAGAGTTATATTATGATGGTAATTTTTTTCAACAAAGCTATCAGGAATATCAAGTTCATACAGTAACGAATCCTTGCTAGTTTCTTAAATCTACTGTATTTTCTTATATCTACTGTAGGAAAATTTGTTCATTTTTAGTTTTCAGCCATATTCATTTTGGTGTGTATGACGTGAAGAAAATGCTTCTAATCAATGTTGGATATTAATATAACTTGCAACTAATTCTTAAATGCTGGTATACCAAGGTCGGCTAATTTACTTAATTGAACTTTCTATGAATATTGCTTGAATAAGGTCTACTGCACTCAAGAATTCGAGTTGATGAGTTGTGTATATGACTATTTTTGAAGGCAAGAGGTGTATTAGGCATTCCTACACAAGGTAGATGCATATAGAAATTAATTTCTTTACATAAATATCAGGTTTAGAAATCAATTATGTATATATTGTTAAATGTTACATGCATAATGTGTATAGACAACTGAGATAAACTCAGTATTGCACATGTAACATCCAAGTTTAGTATGAGGAATATAGTTGATCATTGATCTCAAACTTCTATTAGGATTAATCTAATAAAGCATCATAGAATTCAATTTAAAAATCTTTATTTATGCTTTTTTTTGCTAACAATGTCAGATAAGGGTATGTCCTACTAAACTAACCTAATAAGTTAATGATTAAATTACATGATTTGTAAAAATGATCTATTCACAAAACTACATCAGAGATTGTGGGAAATATTTAAGAATGAAACACGGGTGATGATAGGGTAGCATAATCTTTTTGGAAATAAGTTATACGATTAAGGACAAAGTAAAGTTTTTCATTATTGACAAAATAACAAATATATGCAAAGTGTTTGTGTGTTATTTTAGCCTTATAAAAAAATATTTAAAGAGATGCGCTCCTCAAGGAGCAACAATTGCTCGAAAAGGATCATCTAACAAATACACATCGGAATCACTGTAAATTGCTCTTGCTAATTGGATCCTTTATACTTATCCTCCACTAAAATAGACTAAGTTTTACGAAAATTAACCGAGTTTATAAAATGTAACTAAATTTTATAAAAAATTAATCAAGTTAATTAAATTTTAAAAAAATTAGTTAAGTTAATTAAATTTCAAAAAATTAACTATAACTAAGTTTATAAAAATTAACCAAGTCTAATAAAAATTAACTAAGTTTATAAAAATTAATTAAGTCTTATAAAAGTTAACTAATTTAACTAAGTTCTGCAAAAATTTAACTAAGTTAACTAAGTTTAATAAAAACTAATCAAGCTCAAAAACAAAGTAACTAATTTAATTATGTTTTATGAAAATCAACAAGGTTTTATAAAAGTTGACTAAGTTGTATAAAAAATTAAATTAGTTAACTGAGTTTATAAAAGTTAACCATGGCTATTAAAATTAACTAATTTTATAAAAATTAACCAAGTTAACTAAGTTTATAAAAATTAACTAAAATTTAAAAATTAAAATTAACTTAGTTTATAAAAATAATCTAAGCCAACTATTTTTATTTTTGAAAATTGACCATGTTTTATGAAAATTTACTAAGCATCTACATATGTTATATTTCTACCATTGATTTGCAAATTCTAAAATGTTTTTTACATACAAGTGGGAAAAGTACTAGCTTTAGATTAATTTTTACATTCAAGTGGGAAAAGTACTAGCTTTAATTTTTACATTCAAGTGGGAAACATACTAGCTTTAGATTAATTTTTACATGCAAGTGGGAAATATGGTTGCACACTGTCATCCTGCTCCAGTGCCATCAACTTGTATAGCAATCTCTTACTCTAAACATGCTCAACTCTTCAGTTCTCCTTTCGAAAATGCATTTAATGTTACCATTGTTTCAACACTTTTGTATCAGATAGTTCGTTTGGTTTCAGCACTTCCTTTGTTCCATACTGCATTTCATGTTACTGTTGTATTAATTGTATTTTTGATTTATTTTGCTAACTTTTGAACTTTTACTCTATAGGTAGGTGGATATCTTACATGCGGCAACAAGTTATGGATTCGAAGTAATTTTTGATGCCAGAACTATATTTTGGTTAGTATACTTGTATGTATTACTTGATTATACTGGTTGCTTGATAACTTGGTCTACTGTGTTATTTTTGTTTATGGATATTATTGAAACTTGATTTATAGATGTTTTTTGTATATTAATATTGTTTTAGCTAGTTTATTTAACAGATTATTATTCATTAAAACATGTTATATATACTGGTTGCTTGATTATACTCAAAATGTAGTTCTGGAATATGCAAATATAGTGGAATGTTAATGCTGTAAAAATCATATAAATAGAAGACAACATCTATTTTAATGCTGTCAATGAAGAAATAACAGCGTTTAATTCGTGCTGTAATTATCTTGAAATTGTCAATAACAGCGTTTATTACATGCTGTCGAAATAGTTGATGATTCAATCACAGCGTTTTTAACATGCTGTCGAAATTGTTGATGATTCAGTAACAGCGTTTAGAAAAAGCTGTTGTAAACAGTTAAAGTAGAATTTGAACATCTTCGACAACTAAATTATAAACGCTGTTGAAACATAATACAGCATGTCTGAAAATGCTGTAAAAAGATTATTGACAGCTCGTAATAAACGCTGTCACAGAGATGTTTCAACAGCGTTTATATAAAAGCTGTTGTAAGTTATGTATATACGACAGCATGTCGTTATACAGCGTTTGTAATAACGCTGTTGTATCATATTACAGCGTTTATCAAACGCTGTTAAAAGCCTTTTGTGGTGTAGTGGACACACACGGACAAGCGCACTTCACCCTGCACTTCAATCTTAACCGTCACCCTGATCTTTTCTAACTTGTCGTTATTCTCATTCTATGCAGGTGACATGGGACGCTCCCATGGATTCGATCGTCTCCACGGCTCATCCATCTTTCACCATTCTGGCCGGGATTCGGGCTCCGGCAAGCGCCGAGACAGAGACGGCTCCGGAGACTGAGATAACCATCCCCGAGAGTCAACTTATTGAAAGAAATCACACAGCCAGTCTTCATACTCTCGCGATCCTCCTCCTCAAACAGAACAAGGCAGAGAGAAGTCTTCGCAGAAGGGGTCTCAACCCGATGTTTCCCGAGATCAACATTCTGGTTCATCAAGCACACGACAATCTCGGGAACATCGTAAGAGAACAGAACTTTCAAAACCTCCTCCCCCTGTTCCTGCGGCAGACCCAACGATATCGGAGAAGCTGGCCGAGCTTAAAGCTAAATTTCCCAAAATCTGCTTTGACGGTCTGAAGTTCCTTCCAGCTATTCATCACATTCCAGGGCACGTCAAGCAGAGTGCCATCGCTTGCAACAATGACGTCTATGTTCAACATGATGCGTTTGTTCATTTAGTCGAAAAAGTCTCGGAAATCTCCATTGAGCGTCAACAGGAAATCGACCGCTTGAAGCTTGAAGCTATCTTCGATAAAGACATTATCAAAAATCAGGATGAAGAGCTCGCTTCGTACAAGTCCAAGCTCAAGGTTGCAGAACAAAGCGCTAAGGAGACTACGGAGGCCGTCACTCGTCTAGAAACGACTCACAAGAAGGAACTTGACGACGCGGTCCAACGCTGTGGGGCCCTGGCTTTAGAAAAAGATTCTATTCAAAAAGAAAGGGATGCACTCGCCCTACAGGTTAAAGAGTTGAAGGAGCTACTCTCCAAGGAGAGGGAAGAGAAGATAGCTGCTCAAGAGGAGTCTCAACGGTACTGCAACGAGATTGTCGATACACGTCTCTTGAAGGCAAAGCTCGACGATGAGCTTTCTAAGGTCGGGACAATGAAGGATGAAGCCCGGAAGGAGGGCAAGTGAATAGCTTCCGCGGAGATCGACTCCCGCCTTGAAGCGGCTGTAGAGGCTGGCAGAGAGGAGGTCAAGTGTATGTTTGACCCACTGATAGCTGAATACAATGCCCGTGTCCTCATGCACCGGGACTTGACTTTCTTAGGCGAGGGCTACATTGAATCTTTAGCCGAGGCTTGGGAGACTTTAATAAAGATTAGAAAGGTGGAGTCGGGCACCGAGGAGGTCGATGAGGATGCTTTAGTGAAAGAGCTTCTCAGGGGAAACGAGCCATCAGACTTGTCTGCAGCTATGGTTCTCTTTGGCAAAGGCTCTTCTTCACCAAAAGAGAAAAATGACATAGTTGGTTCATCTGGAACTGAAGCTGCGGCTCCTCCTTCTACTTAATCGGCCGATCGGCCAGCACTTGATCCATTTGAGCAACACGTTGGTTACGATCCAGAAGATCCCGGCCTCGGCATTTACGTGCTATCCCCCATTCTAGAGGGTGAAACTCCTCGCACAGCTGAAAGCCAGCAAGAAACCGGTATAAAACTCTTCTTCTTGAAGTTCAAAGATCTGTCACTTTCTGCGGGAGGTTATTGATTCTAACGTTCATTTTTTGTGTTTTTATGCAGGCCGCTCTAATCCTGAACCGACTCCAAGGAGCGATGACTCCAAGGAGGAGATGGGGAAAGCGAGCGATGCTACTCACGCGGGAGTAGCCCCCGGTCCTGATGCTCAAGTGATCGGAACGGTCGATGATGATAAGTCTGAAACTTCGTCCCCCGTTGAAGGGAGTTATGAAATTGAAATCACGGGCGCCTCAGAACACACTTTGGAGGTGAGTATGAAGGAGCAACTCGCGGAAGAGAAGAGGAAGAAAGTTGAGATCAAGGTCGAGTCTCCAGTAATAGAACTTAATGACCCGCTGAACAGGCCGCTGAAAGTCATCCTTCCTGGCAGATCCAAACCACTGGATGTTCCTCCTCCCACTCCTGATACTATTTCTTTGGCGAGCAAAACGTTCAAGAGAAAGCGCGTGGGGGAGGAGTCATCCGAACAAACGAAGGAAGACAAGAAGCCAAAGAAACCGAAGAAGTAACCACTGCACTCGTTCAACGAGGATTAGTTTAGATCATGTAACTACTTTTTACTTATTTATTTTTGTAGTCAACGTAGACAGGCTTTTCGTCTCCGAGGTTTGGAGGAGTGGTTGTATAACCCCATTTTGGATTAGTGAATAAAGTTTAGTTTCCTTGCCTTTCAAATGATTTCTGCTTTTTAGCTTTTTGTATAACTGCGGACGAAACTCAAGTTCTCGTGAGTTACATAAATTCCCAATCCACATTCACATTACTCGGATATTCTTGGGAATTAGACATCTCTTGTTTCACATTTTTGGTACTTAGAATATTTTTTAATCCACGTTCTGGGGACTTAGAGTAATCCGGTCCGCATTCAGGGGACTCGGAGTTTCAAGTCGTTTATATTCTAGTCCACGCTTCGGGGACTTAGAGTACTCCAGTCCGCATTTAGGGGACTCGGAGATTCAAGTCGTGTATACTCTAATCCGCACTCCGGGGACTTACAGTATTCCAGTCCGCATTCAGGGGACTTGGAGATTTAAGTCGTTTATACTCTAGTCTGCACTCCGGGGACTTAGAGTACTCCAGTCCGCGTTCAGGGTGTTGATTCATGAGTTGTGATTCATGACACAAGCTTCAGAGATCATACGACGAGAATACTATACGAAAGCGACAAAAAGAGAATAAGCGTATATTGTGCACTACAAAGGAGACAAGACTACAATCCAGAGATTAGTATGAATATTTTATTGTATTGAGTCTTAGAATGTTGTTAAAATCATTCCTCAAGTAGTCACACACACGCACAAATTATTATACATTAATTTATAAATGAAAAAGTGTGCACTGTGCAATTGACAACAGGTCGGCCGACCGACCAGGAACTTCGATCGACTGACTCTGTGTCAATGCATAGATATGCACTGTTCTGTGTACGTTTATAAAACTCAGCTGACCGGCCAGTTTTCTCGGTCAACCGACCTGAGAATAACGGCTAGTTTTCTGAAGAGTTGTGATCGTTCGTGAAGAGGAATCTCCTTCAATCCAAGAGATACGGACACAACTTTTGATTGAAACTCCTCATGAAAGATTGTAACTGTTCTACAACTATATAAACATGTTCAATTCACTTCTATAACAACCAATTCTTGTTTATAATTCTGAAATCTATTCTCTATTATTCTCTGCAAATAAAAAACATTCATTCTTATTTAATATCACAAGAATCCTTGAATTAATTCATATACTTCGATTCTACGTGATTATCTTCCTTCTAAATCTTCACACACATATATACTCTTGAGGGTTTGATTATGGGAAAGCTGTACTATCAAAAGACAATCAGTGTTATTCAGAACACATTCGTCAACAAGTTATTTGAATTAAGTCAAAGTCCTCTTCGGCTGTTGAGGCGGAAAAATTCATGTTCGGCTGCTCAGGTGTCGTATACCTATTCCTTCGGGTTAAGTAAGGGGTTTAGTTTAAATCCATAGGGTATTTTGGGACTGGACGTAGAATGGGAAGTTCGAACCAGTATAAAAATTCCTGGTGTGCTTACTTTAATTTTTATTTTGCTGCTATTATCAGTTTCCACATTTATATACCATATTACACGATCCTTTGTACTGCACGTACACTTTCATTTGGTATCAGAGCAGGTTATCCTATAACCGTCACAAAGTTATTTGATATCTATTTCTAGTAATATGGCAACAACACGTACTAACGATTTTGACACTAACACTAATACTAGTTTCACAGAGGGTCAATCAACTTCACGACCTCCACTTTTTAATGGTATAAACTATAATTATTGGTCAACTAGAATGAGAATCTATTGCAATCTAGTGGATTTGATATCTAGAATGTTATACAAAGTGAGTACACAACTCCTACTGGAGAATACTCAACTTGGAGTAACACACAAAAACTAGATGCTACATCAAATGCAAAGGCTATGAATATTTTATTTTGTGCATTAGATAGAAATGAATTCAATAGAGTTAGCATGTGCACTTCTGGTTATGAAATTTGGAGAACACTTAAGATAACACATGAAGGAACGAACAAAGTTAAATTAAGCCAAATCTCTATGTTGAAAAATCAATTTGAAAATTTCAAAATGAGGCCAAATGAATCTATAAATGATATGTACTCTAGATTTCAGGATATTTATCATGCTCTACTATCATTAGAACAAAAATTTACTGATTTTGATATTGTCACAAAAATCTTAAATTCTTTAACGGACGAATGGGAAAGAAAAGTCCTAGCCATTGAAGAAGCAAGTGATTTGTCAACATTAATACCAGAACAATTGATAGGTAATTTAATGTCCTACGAAGTAAATTTGCAGGCAAAGAGAAATGGAGCACAAGAAAAGAAGAATGTGGCATTTCAAGCAGAAAAAGATGACTCCGACTCAGAGAATGAAGATATGGCAATGATTGCTAAAAATTTCAAGAAGTTTCTGAAATTCAAAAGAAATAAATTCAGGGGAAACAAAAATAATTCCAACAACAATGGCAAACCATCATCTTCAGCAATGGAATGTTATGAATGTCACAAGAAAGGTCACATGAAGAAGGATTGTCCAGAACGTAAAAAGAGCAATTTTAAGAAGGATAGAACCAAACGAAGAGCTTTTTCAGTCACTTGGGACGACACTGACTCATCATCCTCATCAGAGAGCGAAAGTGATAATGAAAATGAACAAGCAAATGTATGTTTCATGGCTTCATCAGACGATGTAAGTGATCTTACTTTTGAAGATTTAATTAAAATTAATTTTGAATTAGTAGACTTAGCAAAGCAACTTAAAAAGAAAAATAAGGAGTTGCAAAGAAGGTTAGATAGGACTATCTTAGAAGTAGATATGATGAAAGATGAGAAGAAAATATTAGAAGAAGAACTTGAAATTTCTCAACAATTGAATTCTAACTTATCTTCTCAAATTTCTTCAATATCTGAAGAACTAGAAATTCAGAAAAATAAAAATGATGTTTTATTTTTTGAAAATAATAGTTTAAACTCTAAAATTAAGGATTTAGAATTAGAAAAATCTAGTCTTAAAGTAAAATTTGATGATATCTCTAAAAATATATCTAATTTCAATAAAGGAAGAGAGAATCTTTCTAGAATACTTGAAAATTCTCAATCCGCTAACAATAAATCTGGACTAGGATTTAAGAAACAGAATAATTTTGTTAAAAGTAGGATCAATAATAATATTAAAAAGGATATTAAGAAAATAGTTTATCCAAACACTAATACCATCAAGATATGGATTCCAAAATCAAATAATATTCTGATAAGGAATAAACATATCAAAATGTTTATGGAAACTGTACATAATAACAAAAATTATGTTTATAAAGGGAATTCTGAATCCGTATGGGTTTGGCTTCCTAAGATTTAACTCTTAGGACCCTAAAAAGAATGGGTACCAACTTTTTATAAACTTTTTGCAGGTACCTCATAAGAAGAGAGGAAAAGGATTTTAGATAGCGGTTGCTCAAAACACATTACTAGAAACAAAGAAATATTGTCAAACATTATATACTCAAATGGAGGAGCAGTCACCTTTGGAGATAACTCAAAAGGATATATCATCGACAAAGGCGATGTCAGTAGCAACGGTACCTCTAATTTACCTCTCATTACTGATGTTTTATTAGTTAAAAATTTAAAACACAATTTATTAAATATTAGTCAGCTATGCGATAAAGGTTTTAATATAACTTTTTCAAAAAATAAATGTAATATTTTCGATAAAAATCATAAAACTATTTTCGAAGGAATAAGAGATAAAAACATTTATATCTTAAATATGAATGTTAATAATGATTCAAATTTGTGTTTAGCAGCTAAAGAAAACGATTTTTGTCTTTGGCACAATAGATTTTGTCATGTTAATTTTAATACCATCAACAAATTAGCTAAAAACAAATTAGTTAAAGGATTACCCAATATAAAATTCAAAACTAATATATTTTGTGATGCATGTAAATTAGGAAAATTAACAAAATCTTCTTTTAAATCTAAAAAGGTAATATCTACAGAACAACCACTTGAACTTTTACACATGGATCTTTTTGGTCCAACTCAAGTTCGGTCTATTAATCATAATATATATGTGTTTGTTATCGTAGATGATTTTTCTAGATACACTTGGATTTTCTTTTTAAAAAATAAAAGTGATACTTTCAATAATTTTAAAGTTTTTGTTAAAATAATTAAAAATATTAAAAGTTTGAAAATTAAAAATATCAGAAGTGATCATGGAGGAGAATTTGAAAATGAAGCTTTTGAACAATTTTGTAACAAGAAAGGTATTAATCATAATTTTTCGTTTCCTAGAACACCACAACAAAATGGAGTTGTAGAAAGGAAAAATAGAACGTTACAAGAATGTGCGAGAACTTTATTAAATGGAACCACTTTATCGAAACACTTTTGGGCAGAAGCTGTAACTACTGCTTGTTATGTGTTGAATCGTGTTTCTATTCGACCGTTAACTAAGAATACTCCATATGAACTTCTAAATGGAAGAAAACCAAATATTTCATAACTTAAAGTTTTTGGTTCTAAATGTTTTATTTTGAATACTAAAGATCAGCTAGGCAAATTCGATCCAAAATCCGATGAAGTAATATTCGTTGGATATTCGGAACGAAGCAAGACTTATCGAATTTATAATAAATGAACTCAAATTATTGAAGAAAGTTTACATGCTTCATTTGACGAAAATTTTAAAAATATAAATCCAAATATTACTATTGATTCTGATGATGAAACTACTCAGAATGAAAATAGTAATACTAATGAAAATTTCGATAATAATCATGATATTACTGAAAATAAAAATATTACTCCTAATATAATAAAATCTCCACCTAGAATTTTACGAGATCATCCTGTGCAAAATATAATCGGAGAAGTTAATACGAATGTTAAAACCAAACATCAATTAAATCAAGTTGGACATGTAGCTTTTCTCTCTAATATAGAACCTAAGAATATAAAAGAAGCATCAACTGATGACTACTGGATTCTTGCCATGCAAGAAGAACTAAATCAATTCGAACGAAACGAAGTTTGGGAACTCGTTCCTAGACCTAGTGATCAATCAGTCATTGGTACTAAATGGGTTTTCAAAAATAAAGCAGATGAACTAGGAAATATAACTAGGAATAAAGCTAGATTAGTTGCATAAGGATATAATCAAGAAGAGGGAATTGATTACGAAGAAACGTTTGCTCCAGTCGCCCGACTTGAAGCAATACAAATCTTATTGGCTTTCGCGTGTTTTCATAATTTTAAACTTTATCAAATGGATGTTAAAAGTACTTTTTTAAATGGTTATATAAAAAAATGTTTTTGTTGAACAACCACCACTTTTCAATCATGAAAAATATCCAGATCATGTTTATAAACTCAAAAAGGCCCTATACGGTTTAAAACAAGCACCACGTGCTTGGTATGATCGTCTTAAAAACTATTTATTAGAATCTGGTTTTGAAATAGGTAAAGTAGATCAAATACTTTTTATTAAGAAAACTAAGAAAGATATTTTAATAATTCAAATATATGTTGATGATATTATTTTTGGCTCGACAAATGAAAAGTTATGTCAGGAATTTTCGACTATAATGACAAATGAATTTGAAATGTCTCATATGGAAGAATTGTCATATTTTCTTGGATTACAAATTAAACAAGTTGAAAATGGAATTTTTATTAATCAAGAAAAATATTGTTATAATTTAATTAAACGATTTGGTCTGGAAAACACTTCTACCAAACCAACTCCAATGAGCACAACTATTCATCTCGATAGAGACGAGGAGGGCAAAAGTGTTGATCAGAAACTGTATCGTAGTATGATTGGATCTTTGTTATATTTAACAGCAAGTCGACCCGATATAATGATGAGTGTTTGTTTATGTGCTCAATTTCAAGCAAATCCCAAAGAGTCACATATGCGAGCAGTTAAACGCATTATTCATTATCTAACTAAAACCAAAGATTTCGGACTATTTTATCCCAAAGAATGTCCTTTCGAATTAGTCTCCTATAGCGACGCTGATTTTGGAGGAAGTCGGACGGATCGAAAAAGTACGAGCGGAATGTGTCATTTCATTGGACGTTCCTTAGTCTCTTGGTTCAGTAAGAAACAAAACTGCGTTTCTTTATCGACATGTGAAGCTGAATATATATCTGCTGCTTTGGCATGTGCACAAGTCATTTACATGCAACAAACACTTCAGGATTTTAATTGTCACCTTGAAAAATCTATAATTTATTGTGATAATACTAGTGCAATAAATCTTTCTAAAAATCCGGTCAATCACTCACGAACAAAACACATCGATATTCGTCATCACTTTCTTCGTGATTGTTTGGAAAAAGGATTGATAAATTTAGAATTTATTAATACTGAAAATCAAATTGCTGACATTTTTACTAAACCATTAAATGAAAATATTTTTATAAAACTTAGACGAGACTTAGGAATAATGTCTATAAAAGATTTATAAATAAAAATATTGAAAAACAAAAATTGTTTTATTTCTGACCAAGGTGTGACTCAAACTCATGACCTCTGACTTGCTTGCTAAATGTTGTGTTATAGCCACTTGAGCTATGGGTGTTTCTTGTTTCGGTCTACTTTCGAGTTTGTTTTATTTTTAGAAAGCTATTTTTAGTTCTATATTTATAATCATCCATTTACAAACAGCTTTATTACCTGTGATTATAATTAAAACTAGCTCCAACCCACTCATCTTTTAGCAAACAAATGCTTATATATTCTATGTTTTAAAAAAAACATATTCTAAGAAAAGTTTAAAATCAAAACTTGAAAATGTCTTCAAACAATGATTTCTATAATTCCGAAAACTCTCGTCTATCGTATACATCTCCGGACGATGATTCCGATCATATTCCTGAAAACGGACCCTATCCTATTTTTCCCTTACCTAATCGTGTTCTTAAATTCTCTCCTTCCCCGGATAAAGACCCCCGGCATGGCCGGAAACAATGGGAGAACACTCATACCGGTTATACACTGGAAAAGTAGAAAGGCAAGAATGCTATGGTCATATCTCCTTCAACTAAACAGAAAATAGATGAGATACACCACTATCAACAACAACAATTGGATCTACAAAAGGAGTTATACTATGAGCAGAAGATTACGTCACGGCGTTTGAGCTTTCTAGAACGGATGGCTATGAAAGTTTGTTCATCAAAGAAGGATGACATTACAGAACCCGCTTATAGACCTTCACCCTCTTCAAATCCGGCTTAATCTCCAATAGATCCAAAATGGTCACCTATAGAAGATGTTCCGTCTCCAAACTCTTAGGAACGTCGATTTTAAAGAATGGTGGCTAAACACTTATATATATATATATGTATATGTTGCTAGTTTTCAATAAGTTGTATTAATATAGTGCAACAATAATATATATATATATTTATATGTTGCTTGTTTTCAATAAGCTGTATTAATATAGTGCAACAATAATAAAATTTATATTTATATAATTTTTTTAAAGAAAAACAGCAAAACTGTGCATTTTTTGACAGGATCGGTCGACCGAAGCCCTGAGTCGGTCAACTGAACCCATCCCGAAAGTTTGATATTACTTAGGAAACCCAGTCGGTCAGCCGACCCAGTATATTCGGTCGACCGAACGAGAATTCCTGCTGCTTTTCACTTCAAATTTATAACCCATCTCTTCAAAAAATTTCACCTACCTCTTACTTTCCCAATTTTGGTTTTTACCCTAGCCCCCATTAAAATTTTCTCAAATTTTTATCTTTTCCTCAAAAACAATGGCTCCTAAGAAGAGAAAAAAGACTACCGGTGCTTCATCTTCATCAACTCCAGTAGATACTCAAATCGCCTCATGGCTTGTCAATGATGTAGCACTTCAAAGATGGATACAACTTCAAGATGCCAAGGTCTTTGAAGAATCATTTGTAAGTTACCCTGATTTCGCTCCCTACGGTATTGAAAATGCCGCTATTGAGAGTGGACTTGATACATTCCTTGACCATAGGAAAAATAATTTGAAAATCAATCATATTATGGTCAAGTTATTTCTAGCAAATCTTAACCTTGTCAATCCGCCGAGAAACACTGACAATTCTGTTTGGACATCGATTTGTGGCACTTCAATTTTCCTTTCCATTGATCAAATTAACCACATTTTGAATGCTCGACTGGGTGGAATTTCATTACGCGATGTAGATTGTAATATATCAAGTCGTGACCGGATAAGCCATTTATTTTTTTGAAGATGATGCTACAGATTTAAGACAAACATCATCACTTCAACCTAAAGCTCGACTTTTTCATCGTTTCATGATGAAATCTATTGTTCCTAGAGGCGGTTCATATCATCTAGTAGATCCCGAAAATTTTAAGGCATTGTATGCTATATGCAGGAATGTACGAGTTAATTGGGCACAACTTCTTATGGACGAATTTCTCTCATTTAATCAAGGAAGAATGCTTCATATTTATTATGGAGAATACATAATGAGATTAATCAATAGCTTTGTCATACATGCTCCGGAATCCGAAACCTCCAAAGTCCGTTCTTTTGATTCAAGGACTATAAAACTAATGAAATTTCCCGATGCTCTACCTAGATTTATAAGATTTGACCAATGGCGTGCTACTCCGAGAGAACAACTACGCCGCAGCTATTCGACACCTCAACCATCTACTCATGCTATGGAACGTCTAACTCGCCAATCCTCAATTCAAAGACCAACTCTCGGAATTAGTACGGAAGCGGCCATTGATATTTTGGCTCAAAATCAACTTGCCTTAGATGCCTGGTTACGAAAAATTGACGGTCGGTTCAAGAAAATTAAGGGCTTCTTCGTCAATCTATGGGATGCCTTATCATGCACTTCCGAAGCCGATGCCTCTCACCTTGCTCCCGGAAAAAGGCCGGCGCCAAATTTCTCTTGGTCCACTTCGGAGAATACAAGTTCCGGTACATCGGGAACTCACACTTCTAACGCTCAAAGACGTGGTAAGGAACATGCTCCTCCGGAAGAAAATATTCGTCCAGAATTTTGGGATTCCGATGATGGTGAGGAGTGATCATATTGTTTTACAACTTGCTATTTCATAACTTCAAGTATTCTGTTTTTTTATGAACAATATGTCTATTTTTAGATATTGTGTAGTAAGTAAACATCATTAATATTCCTATTTGGTTTGAGTATGTAATATTTAAACTCGATGTTTTCTTACTTGTGTTACATGTTCCATATTTTTTTTCATATTACATCTAATAAGTATTCCTTTTTGTCGATGACAAAGGGGGAGAAATATAAGAAAGCTAACAAATTTTTGCAGAAAAATCGCCATATATTCAGAGGGAGAGTTATAATATATATGTATATACTACTTCGTCACATAAGTATTGTCATCAATCAAAAAGGGGGAGAATGTTGATTCATGAGTTTTGATTCATGACACAAGCTTCAGAGATCATACGACGAGAATACTATACGAAAGCGACAAAAAGAGAATAAGCGTATATTGTGCACTACAAATGAGACAAGACTACAATCCAGAGATTAGTATGAATATTTTATTGTATTGAGTCTTAGAATATTGTTAAAATTATTCCTCAAGTAGTCACACACACAAATTATTATACATTAATTTATACATGAAAAAGTGTGCACTGTGTAATTGACAGCAGGTCGGCCGACCGACCAGGAACTTTGATCGACCGACTCTGTGTCAGTGCATAGATATGCATTGTTCTGTGTACGTTTTTAAAACTCAGTTGACCAGCCAGTTTTCTCGGTCAACCGACCTGAGAATAACGGCTAGTTTTCTAAAGAGTTGCGATCGTTCGTGAAGAGGAATCTCCTTCAATCCAAGAGATACGGACACAACTTTTGATTGAAACTCCTCATGAAAGATTGTAACTATTCTACAACTATATAAACATGTTCAATTCACTTCTACAACAACCAATTCTTGTTTATAATTCTGAAATCTATTCTCTATTATTCTCTGCAAATAAAAAGCATTCATTCTCATTCAATATCACTAGAATCCTTGAATTAATTCATATACTTCGATTCTACATGATTATCTTCCTTCTAAATCTTCACACAAATATATACCCTTGAGGATTTGATTATGGGAAAGCTGTACTATCAAAAGACAATCGGTGTTATTCAGAACACATTCGTCAACAAGTTATTTGAATTAAGTTGAAGTCCTCTTTGGCTGTTGAGGTAGAAAAATTCCTGTTCGGCTGCTCAGGTGTCGTATACCTATTCCTCCGGGTTAAGTGAGGGGTTTAGTTTAAATCCAGAGGGTATTCTGGGACTGGACGTAGAACGGGAAGTTCGAACCAGTATAAAAATTCCTGGTGTGCTTACTTTAATTTTTATTTTACTGCTATTATCAGTTTCCGCATTTATATACCATATTACACGATCCTTAGTACTGCACGTACACTTTCACAAGGGACTCGGAGATTCAAGTCGTTTATACTCTAGTCCGCACTCCGGGGACTTAGAGTACTCCAGTCCACGTTCAAGGGACTTGGAGATTTAAGTCGTTTATACTCTAGTCCGCACTCCGGGGACTTAGAGTACTCCAGTCCGCGTTCAGGGGACTTGGAGATTCAAGTCGTTTATACTCTAGTTCGCACTCTGGGGACTTAGAGTACTCCAGTCCGCGTTCAGGGGACTTGGAGATTTAAGTCGTTTATACTCTAGTCCGCACTCCGGGGACTTAGAGTACTCTAGTCCACGTTCAGGGGACTCGGAGATTCAAGTCGTCTATACTCTAGTCCGCACTTCGGGGACTTAGAGTACTCCAGTCCGCGTTCAGGGGACTCGGAGATTCAAGTCGTTATACTCTAGTCCGCACTCCGGGGACTTAGAGTACTCTAGTCCGCGTTTAGGGGACTTGGAGATTTAAGTCGTTTATACTCTAGTCCGCACTCCGGGGACTTAGAGTACTCCAGTCCGCGTTCAGGGGACTCGGAGATTTAAGTCGTTTATACTCTAGTCTGCACTCCGGGGACTTAGAGTACTCCAGTCCGCGTCCAGGGGACTTGGAGATTCAAGTCGTTATACTCTAGTCCGCACTCCGGGGACTTAGAGTATTCCAGTCCGCGTTTAGGGGACTCGGAGATTCAAGTCGTTTATACTCTAGTCCGCACTCTTGGGACTTAGAGTACTCCAGTCCGCGTTCAGGGGACTTGGGAGATTTAAGTCGTTTATGCGAGTTCGTACGTCAGAAAAAATAATGTAACTCCAGTTGTTTGCCACCGGAATATAAGGCACAGAAACATCAGTAATTCATAGAAAAGATGGCTTCAAGCCTTTATTAATGAAAACAAACTAAATCATCCGACTACATGCTTAAAAGGAAACTAAGAATCAATGGAATAAAAACATACGGGAAATAATCGCACCTAAAATATGAAAGAAATAGGCTAAATATAATAACGTCGCAAATGTTCACTATTCCACGCTCGAGGGAGTGTCATGCCATCAACGGTCGCTAGCTTGAAAGTTCCCTCTCCAAGCTTCCGTTCAACGACATATGGACCTTCCCAGTTGGGATTCATACGTGACGGTACCGGGAAAACTCGTTTCAAAACGAGATCACCCACATCAAAGACTCTTGGGCGGACTTTCTCATCGTAATATCGCTTAACTCGGTGCCTAGATGCTACCGCCCTTAGCTCGGCTTCTTCACGTTTTTCATCAACGAAGTCCAGTGATTCCAACATGAGATCCTGATTCGCCTTAGGATCATAATGTCTCACCCGATGTGATGGAACTTTAAGCTCCATGGGTATAACAGCTTCCGAGCTGTATGCCAATGCGAATGGAGTATGTCCAGTCGCGGACTTGTGGGTAGTTCTATAAGCCCATAGCGCTGTTGGAAGTTCATCTACCCACTTGCCTCCAGCCTTTTCCAAACGTTTCTTCAATATGGACTTGATTATTTTGTTCACGGCTTCAACCTGTCCATTAGCCTTCGGATGAGCAACGGCGGTGAACTTTTTCTTAATGCCGTACTTTAAAAAGAAATCTTTGAATTCTCTACTTTCGAATTGAGTTCTGTTGTCTGTAATGATGGTTCGCGGGAGGCCAAAGCGGCATATAATGTTTCGTACAACGAAGTTAATGACCTTCTTGGAGGTGATTGTGGCTAAAGGCTCTGCCTCGGCCCATTTCGTGAAGTAGTCGACCGCAACTATCGCGTATTTTGCACCATCTTTGGATATAAGCAAAGAACCGATTATGTCGATTCCCCAGATTAAAAACGGCCAGGGACTAACCATTTGCGTGAGTTCCGTTGGTGGAGCTCTTGGGATCTTTGCATGTCTTTGACACTTGTCACATTTTCTTACATAGTCTGCAGCATCCCGATTCACAGTTGGCCAATAGTACCCGTAGCGGAGGATCTTTTTGCCTAGTGTCTGCCCCCCAGTATGGTTGCCACATTCTCCTTTGTGAACCTCCTCCAAGACCCGCTTTGTCTCATCATGGGCAATGCACCGTAGTAAAGGGACCGAGAATCCCCTCTGACACATTACTCCTTTCTGCATCACATATCGCGCAGCTTTGCGAATGACCTGTCGTCTTTCGCTTCTTCTTTCGGGAAAAGTCCCGTTTAGAAAGTATTGTTTGAATGGGGTTATCCACGACTCCTTCTCGATTTCCGTTCCCATCACAAAATCGACTTCCATCACATCTATGCTCGGAGCATGTAAGGTTTCGACGGGAACCAATCCCATTTGTTGCGCATCGCCAGTGCTTGCAAATTTGGCAAACGAGTTGGCTTCCTTGTTCTGTTCACGTGGGACATGCGAAATGTCATAGTGTTCGAAGTTCGCCAATAGTTCCTGAACCAGAGCAAGGTATGGAGAAAGCTTTTGTCCCCTTGCTTGGTAGTCTCCTCGCACTTGGTACACCACCAGCTGCGAGTCAAAAAAGATTTCAACTGATTTTACCCCGAGTTCTCCAACGAGCTTTAAACTAGCAATCAATGCTTCATATTCTGCTTCATTATTCGTAGCCAATAAATTGAGCTTCAAAGCATAACAAATCGATCGATTTTCTGGAGTCACAAGGACTACACCAGCCCCGTAGCAACGGTCGTTTGATGCCCCATCGGTGTACAACTTCCATTGAATGGGAGGAATGACACTGTGACCATCTGGTTCGTCTGATATAGTAAACTCAGCGATGAAATCTGCTAACGCTTGCCCTTGTATGGCTCTTCGTGGCAGGTATGCAATATCGAACTGACTCAATTCGATATTCCATTTTAACATCCTTCCAGAAGTTTCTGGTCGTTGGAGTACCTGCCGCAAGGGCTGATCGGTATAAATACTGACTGAGTGTGCTTGAAAGTATGGACGCAGCTTGCATGATGCAATCACCAAGCAATAGGCCAATTTCTCAATTTTAGGATAATTTCTTTCTGCCCCCGTTAAGCGTTTACTAACGTAATACACCGGCTTTTGAACTCGGTCCTCCTCGCGGACCAAAGCCGCACTTATAGCATGCGGGGATACGACCAAGTATACGTACAGCATTTCGTGGTCTACTGGTTTCGACAGCACTGGAGGACTCTCCAAATGCTTCACCAGATCTTGGAACGCTTCCTCACAGTTGGATGTCCATTCAAAATTCCTATTTCCTTTCTTTATTATAACGAAGAAGGGAATGCACTTGTCTGTGGCTCTGGATATAAATCGACTCAGCGTAGCCACCTTTCCATTCAAGCTTTGTACCTGTTTTTATAGTTTTGGGCACTTGTACATCTCGAATAGATTGAATCTTTTCCGGGTTAGCTTCGATTCCCCAGGCATTAACAATGAATCCCAAAAACTTCCCCGACGCAATGCCAAAGGAACACTTCAGAGGGTTGATCTTCATCCCATAATATCTGAGTATGCCAAACATCTCTGCTAAGTCTCGAATGTGGTCGTTTGACTGTCGTTACTTCACGAGCATGTCATCCACATAGACTTCCATCGTTTTACCAATCTGATTCTTGAACATTCGATTCACCAAACGCTAATAGGTTGCTCCCGCGTTTTTCAATCCAAAAGGCATTACTACATAACAATATAGCCCAACATCTGTGACGAAACTGGTGTGCTCCTGGTTCGGAATGTGCATCGAGATCTGATTGTATCCCGAGTACGCATCCATGAACGACAACAACTCGTGTCCTGCAGTGGAGTCGACCAACTGATCAATTCTAGGTAATGGGAAACTGTCCTTGGGGCATGCTTTGTTCAAATCGGAATAATCTACGCAAGTTCTCCATTTCCTGTTCGCCTTTTCACCAGCACGAAATTTGATACCCATTCGGGGTAGAGGGCGTCGCGGACGAACCCATTGGCTTTGAGTTTGTCCACCTCCTCTCTAAGAGCAGTGGACCTCTCCGGGTCCATTCCTCTCCTCTTTTGTTTAACTGGGACGTACTTCGGGTCTATGTTCAACATATGACTCGTAATAGTGGGAGAAATCCCACACATGTCGGAATGTGTCCAAGCGAAAACATCGAGATTCGCTCGAAGGAAATCACTGTGATCTTCAGTCATTGAGGGGCTGAGTTGTGATCCAATCTTCAGTACTCGCGATGGATCGTCTCGGCTGACTGAAATGTCAATCGTCAGTTCAGCCAGTGTTGCTTTTTCTTCCCTGGGTTCCTCATCGTCGTCTCTCGGATCTATGTCTCTGTAGATCCGAGAATTTTGCCCGAGCCAGGGCTCGGGCATTATTTGTCAATTGTCGGTATTCTGGATGCGGATGGAATTGTCCGCAACCTTTCCTTTCTCTCTCCGCTGGGCCTCTCGAAGCTCAGCCACATAACATGCACGACCAGTCGCCTGGTCGCCATGAACAACATCTACTCCTTTGTCAGTCGGAAACTTTAAAGTCAAACACCACGGGGCCAATGCTGCCCTAAACTCAGCCAGGGTCGGTCGGCCCAAAAACACATTGTATGGAGAATCTACATCCAAAACTATGAAAGGCAGGATTCACACCCTCCTACGCTCACCTTGCCCCAGTTCAACTGGCAACTCAACATACCCCACTACATCGGTCGCTGCGCCATTAAAGCCATGTATACGAGCTTTAGATGTCTTCAAATCCTTTGTCTCCATCTTCATCTGGTCATAAGCTTTCTTGAAGATGATATTGATAGAAATTCCCCAATCAATCAAAATTCTTTTCACAAAAGCCGGCCCAATTGTCGCAGATATGACCATCGGGTCAATGGTAGGAGCTTCCACCTGGTCAGCATCTCTGCTCCTGAATACTATATCGTCTGTCATCATGCGCAGCTATTTAGCAGGGGTCCCATCCTCTACGTTGGAACAACATTCAAAGTCTGCATGCCTTAGGGAATTAGCATACCACTCCATTTCTTGCCAGTTCTTATCTGTATGGTGAGGTCCGCCGATGATCGTGTTTATGACTAGTCTGCCCACGGTCCGAGTAGGCTCCTCGGCGTGACGTGGAGCTGGTGCACGACCGGGATTGGACGCTCCCTATCCACCTTCTTGCGGATTCTTTACAAACTCCTGTAACTTTTTCTGCCCAATCAACTTTTCTATAGCGTCGTGTAGGTGTCTGCACTCTTCAGTATTGTGCCCATAAGTCTCATGAAAGCGGCAATACTTCCCGGTTCGCTTTTGTTCCTCGGTTGACTCCTTTGGGCGCGGCTTTCTATACTGGAAGGTATTGCAAGTTGATAGGTAAATATTTTCCAGAGATGCATTCAGTGGGGTGTACTCGTTGTAGGTCGGAATTCTCGGCTTCCATTTCCCCACTTCCCTCTTCTTACCCTGATTTCTTCTTCCGGATTCCTTAGATTGCCCGGGCTTGTTCTGGACATTGACCTGAACTTTCCCCGAGTTGTCTCCAGATTGCTTCACAGCAATGTTGCTTTTCACGGACTCCTGAACAGGCCCCAGTGCCTTATCTCTCCTTATCCACCTGGCTTCCTCTCTTCTTATGAATTGATGTGCCTTTGAGTAAAAACGCTCTAGCGTAGTCGGAGGTTTTCCTGCCAGCCAATCTCTAAATTCTAAATCCGGATCCACACCTCGCATCACCGCCATAAGAATTGCATGATCATCGGGATTACTGACTTCAGTAGCCGCAACATGGAATCTCTACAAATACTCCTTCAACGACTCCCCAGGAGCTTGGATTACACTTGATAGAGACATCACATCCTTTGGACGAGTAGTATGTATTCTGAATTGTTCTTTAAATTTCTTCGCCAACTCCTCGAAACTGGATACGGGCCGAGGAGGAAGTCGGGTGAACCACATGGTAGCGATCCCAGATAGAGTTATTGGAAAGCACCTGCACTTGGTTGCATCATTCGCTCTAGCTGAATCCATCATCCATTCGTACCTCATCACATGCTGCCTAGAATCAGTCTTTTCTTCATAAGTCGGGATAGTTGGCATGCTGAACATCCTGGGGTACTCAGCCTGTAGAATAATGTCTGTGAACGGAGTATGACTTCTGGACACTCCCCAATCATCGTTTGATAAGCCTTGATTCTCTTTCATCAACTGTCTGATCATAGTTGTCAGGTCTGGGGTTTGTATGGAAGGTGGAAGGTTGGAGTCTGTCCTACGGGATTGATCAGGGTGATGCCTCCTCTCCTAGCGATCTGCCAAGCGTGCATCTTGAGGTTCGGCATCTTTGGCATCTTGGTGAGCTGGGCGTCCAGCCTCCACCTGCGCTCCAGCCCTTAAGTTTCCCGTTCCAGCTCGGTTGCGGTCTCCGAGGTGTAACTGATCCCCAGTTGTTTGATCGGCAGCACCTGCTTGCGTAGTTTCAGTCTTGCGGCGTCTACGCCTAGGGTGTTCATCAGATGAAGTTGAGCTGTCAGATGAAGAGTAAGGAGCTGGACTGCCCCCAGCATTCTAATGCTGTTGTTGAGTGAGCTTTGCCATAAGGTTGGCGTTGGCCTGCATCTGCTCTCCAAGTTTCTCCTGCTTTCCATGAGCTCTCTCATCAAGTCGTTGAACTCTATTCTGTTGACAACTTGCATTTGGTGCTGGGTGGCAATCCCTGCACCCAGATTTGCTTGTTGATTGCTAGGTCCCACTTGTTGTACACTAGCGGTCTCATGGGCGTCCGCTTTATGAGAGGCTGATCTGGTATGTGGTCTTCCCATTGTAGAGTTATTGGTAGGAACTCTGAGTAGAATCAACGGACGTCCTATGAATGACTCGGATCTCCTTCGGGGGATTTATTCAATCCAGTAGCTTCAAAGCAGATCCTTGTGGTCTGAGAATTCGATTCTCAGTGAAAGCACCAAAGTGTTAGCACCAAAATTGGTCGCTAACCTCGTTGAGAAAGATTGTGTAGAGAGATAAATGAAGAAACTAAATGTAAACAGAGAGCAATATGCTAAGTTAAATGCAAAAAATAAAAACACCAGATTTATAGTGGTTCAGCGTAATTGCCTACGTCCACTTTGAGGTTAATCTTTATTGCTTTACTTGACAATCGATTACAGATACAATCCGTACCCCAGTTACTTGAATGCAATTGCTAAGTAAAAAGGATGAGTCTTGAAAGCGGCAGAGTCTCCCCAGTGTTCTCCAAAAAAGGTCTATTTCACTGTGTCCCTGCCTCTCTATTTATAGACGAAGCCGGGTTGGACTTCCCTGGTGGGCCTGGTGGTCAGATATCTCGGCCCAAAGTGTGTGACTTCTGCGTGCCGAACAACAAATGCCGAACGGCAAAATGCCAAACGATATCTCTATGCGGATCGAGGTGATGTATTGAGTGAAGAGTGCAGAATGAACGAGAATCGATGTCGGACGAGGGGAGATGCCGATCGAGGCTGGAATGCCGAACGAGGTATGAATGCCAAACGAGGTATGAATGCCGAACGACCACTGAATGTCGGACGAGTTCTGAAATGCTGAACGACCACTGAATGCCGGACGAGGTATGAATGCCGCATGACCACTGAATGCCGGACGAGTTCTGAGATGCCGAACGACCACTGAATGCCGGACGAGGCTCTGAAATGCCGAACGAGCACTGAATGCCGGACGAGGCTCTGAAATGCCGAACGACCCAATTGCCTGGTCAAACCCCCAGGTAACAAATCTCATAAAAAATACACACTTATAATATAGTAATTTCATTTTATAATTCATTTATCTTAACAAATTCATAAGATACTGCATAATAAATTCTATTTCTCAAAAATTGTTAAAATATTATTTTTCTACAACATACCGTGTACAACGGACGGATAACAAACTAATACTAATAATAAGAACATTTGATAATTACTACTAAGTGTTATTACTACATAACGTCTTCTTTTTCGAAGAGACGCAACATACAACTGAAAACAAGCTGCAGCTAGCTAAGCTCAAGAAGTGATCCTTCATATCGTCATCCAATGCGCATGTGAAATCTTTGTCATCAATAATAATCAATGCTGAGACTGCATGAAAACCCTTTTCCACTTTACCAGTTGAGAAGCATTTGTGATTTGCATTATTCTACCAACTGCTGGTGTCTTTATATGTCCGGTGATCCTAAATGCAACATTATTTGTTGTTTCCCTTATCACAATTGTAAAAATAAGTTGGAGGAAATTGGACATGAATTTGTTTCGTTAGCATCCAAAGGATCTGATGGACCTATCCCATTTTTTACTATAGGTGATCGCTGGATTATTATGTATGAAATGCTAGGTAGGTTATCCTTCATTTTATAATTAACCTATGACAACATGTAGGAAGATGAGTGTAGTTATATTATGCTATAAATTTATCTGGTTTTTATGCATGTAGTTATTCGCAAGATGCTTCAAAAGTATTTCATTTCAGTTGATCATTAACGTTAAATTCAAACACCCACTTCAAATTCATCCAGCTCTAGTTATCCAATCCAAGTCTAATTTTAATTCATAGCATACAAATTTGTTTAGAGAAAAACAATGGAATTACATAAACATCACCAATATAAAAGTACAACAATCACTCTAATAATCACTGAAAGTAATATATTCTCTCGATGCTATAGTCAGTACACTTTACAGAATAATGCAACGAGAATAAGCTTGAATCAAGTAGACACTGCAGGCTGCAAGAAATGATGCAAGAATCAAGAATCTTGAATGTAGTATAGTCAGTGTCATTGTAAAGGAAGATTCAAAGGAAACATGGGAGATTGCAAGAAAGGATGCTGCCAAATGCAAAGTCACAAAAGATGTTATTAATATTCTAACAAATCATGTAAAAGATATGGTTGCCTTAATTGCAAAATATATCATACGCTGACATAACCTTGAGAAACTATGCATATACCGGAGAACGAGTACTCTTAGTTAATTAATCCTGCATATTCTATTAGGGCATAACCAAAAATGGCTCGTTTACTTCTCGATGGCTAGTTTGAGCTGATCCCGTGGCTAGTGAACTGAATATGGACTAGTGAGTATAACGGCAAAGACTTTGTTGTTATAAATTTATAACGGCGAAGTCTTCGCCGATATAAAACATAGCCGTTGTGGACACAACAACTATGTTCCAACATTCCATTTAATCCCCTCTATATATTCCACCACCATTCTCCTCCTTTCACACCACCTCATCTTCACTTCTTTCTTCTCTAATTTTGAAAATGTCTCTTTCATCCAAACGTTCTACCAAAAAAGTTGTTAGCAAGAAACTCATGTTCATATACGTACATTCCATTGGATTTTCCAATCAACGCCCACCACACCAACAAACACTTCGTCCACCACATGAGTACGGCTATTCGCCGTATTCAAACTTCTCTTATAGCCAACCTTACCGACCGCGCGCTCCTCCTAACTTTACTCTCATTCAATCTACTGCTCCGCCATCATATTACCAACAATGTCCTCCTTTAGGTGCATACGACGATCATTCATCGTACATGTCTTTGATGATGCAAAATCATCAACTACAACATCATCATAATGCGCAACAGTTAGATATTTGTGACCATGAAGCAATGCAAAATCTCCAAAAGCAATATTCTTATATATGCACGCAAGGCTTCAGCTAATGAAGAAACTGTTAGTAGTTCGGAGGAGGAAGATGAAAACCAAGAAGAAGATGCAATCAATACGGAAGAATGCAACACTACTAGAACAACAGTAAATAGCGACGGAGCGTTCCGACGATCACCGACGGCTAGCGATTGTTGTCGAAAACCGAAACAACAAAGCCGTCGGCGGCCGTCACTAGCAGTCAAAAATTATCATGTATACAGGCCTCCTGGCCGAGAGCTGATTCATTATTTTCATTCCCCTAATTTTAGCCAAAACCCTACTACCACCACCTCCTCCCCGTCGTCAGCCAGCCGCCGTGCCTCCCCGAGCTTCTCCAACTTCACCATTCTCCACTCTCAACATGCCTAGCTCCTTCATCAATCTCCAATCAAGTTTTATTTCTAAATCCTGATTAATTTTGATTTGTTAAATTAGGGTTAATTTGTTGTTATAGTTGTATAATACGCCACTGATTGTTTGGCATACCCTATTGAATGCTAATTAGGTTGTTATTATAATTGTTTATCATTGAAATGTTGAGAGAGAAAATTTGTTTAGCGTATATGTGCATTTGGTATATATGCGTTGATTAATTAGTGCATACGCGTATTATGGCTACTTTGGATTAATTAGAGTCGATGCTTAGGATTTGGTGTATGCGTTTTCAAGATGACGAAAATGACGATTTGGTGTATGCGTTTCTTAGAATGTAAATAAATTATTGTAAAAATTGTGTATAATATGCTTTACTTTTTGTAAATCCCTTGGATAGTTTTTGGCCCCGTCTAACAAATATTGTATACGATCATTGTATGGATATTCGTTTTTATAATAGAACGGACACTTATATTCATCCGATATAATATTTGTCGGATTTGTCTCTGTATTGGACAAGTTACAAACACAGTAGTAATTATATTTTGCAAATTATTTTATTTCAAACGGTTCACAAAATTTCGACAACACTTTCTTTTTGTTCCCTGTGTACACACATATGTGTACAATACAGGGAACAAAGGGGAAGTGCTGCCGAAATTTTGTTGAATCGTTTAAAATAAAATGATTTGCAAAATATAATTACTACTGTATTTGTAATGTGAAGTAGGATGACCAACCATCAAAGTGTAAAACAATAATCTAAAAATTGTAGATTATATATTCATATAATAATTTGTGTAAATCTGTTTGAAAATAAAATTAAATAGAGTAATATTATATATTTGCGAAAATTTAAATATATGATTTATTTGGAAAAAAATATGTCAACACGTAAATGATTAATGCGTTTTTATGTTTTAAAGTAGGAAAAATGATCAATTATTTTATCGATCAAAGTTGGATGTACCAACAAAGAAAAGAAATTGGAGGTTCAATAATTGAACATTTTCAAAATGGTGCACACGTCTTTATTGAATTCGCTTTACGTAATAATGGAAACGACGAAGAAATTCGTTGTCCATGTAGTAGGTGCAAACTGTTGAAGCATTTGATACCAGATATGGTAATAGTTCGTTTACCCCAATATGGTTTCATGCTGAATTATTTGGTGTGAGATCATCATGGAGAACTTATAGCATCTAATCCCGTACATTCGGAGGAGGAGGTGGATAATAAACTTGTACCGACGAATCTCCTAGAAGATATGGTTGAAGATGCAGCACGTTCAATGTTCTCTACTGTTGAAGTTAATGGTAACGATGTTAATGTCGAAGAAATACCAAGTATTGGAGCAAAAAAAAATTATGATTTATTGGAGGCTGCTAAGAAACCCCTTTGGGATGGTTTTACAAGTGGTACTCAACTATTAGTAAGTGCAGAATACATTGCGATAAAATCAAAATACAACTTCACAGAAGCCAGGTTTACAGCTATAGTACAAGCTGCAAAACGACATATGCCATCCGATAATTTAATGTGCGAAAATCATTATGAAGTAAAAAAAACTTATGTCTGCTTTTGGTTTGTCGAATCAAAAAATAGATACATGTTTAAATGGTTGCAGTTGTTTTAGAAAGAAGACATCAGTCTTAGGAATTGTAAAATATGTAATCAGGAAAGATACAAACCAAGAAAAAAAAAGGGAAAGGAAGTTCTGTACAAGCGTATGCATTACTTACCCATCACTCCTAGGCTTCAAAGGTTATATGCATCTTCTGTAACCGTGCATCATATGAGATGACACTGTGTGAGAACACAGGAAGAAGGTACGTTAACACACCCAGCTGATGGAGAAGCATGGAAGCATTTTGATAAGACATACCTC
Organism: Allium fistulosum; assembly: GCA_030737815.1. Classification (NCBI taxonomy): domain Eukaryota; kingdom Viridiplantae; phylum Streptophyta; class Magnoliopsida; order Asparagales; family Amaryllidaceae; genus Allium; species Allium fistulosum. Next base: position 785,818,356 of record CM060908.1, read on the forward strand.
GCTTTCGCAGTGGAGAGCTGTAATATTAGACTTGCTTTATGTACGGATGGATTTTCACCGTTCTCTCAATTTGGTTCAAAATATTTATCTTGCCATATAATCGTTACACCTTACAATTTACTTTTATGGATGTGTATGAAAACTCCGTATATGTTTCTCACAAATGTCATCCCTGGCCCTGATAATTCGACACAAGGAATCGACGTATATTTACAACCGTTGATTGAAGAGTTGAAAACACTGTGGTATGAAGGTGTTGAAACATATGATATTTCAAAAAAAAAATTGTATGTTCGCTTCTCTACTGTGGACTATAAGCGTATTTCCTACGTATGCAATGCTATCGGGTTGGAGTACGGTTGGTCGTCTAGCTTGCCCTTATTGCATGGAAGAAACACGAGCATTTTTTTACCGCATGGAAAGAAAATTTCATGGTTTGACTGTCATCGGTGTTTTCTCCATATTAATCATCCTTTTAGAAAAGATAAAAAAACTTTACAAGTAATAGAGATGATACCTTGCGACCACCAACGACAAGGTCAAGCGAAGATATTTATGACCTTGTAAAGGATTATTCAAAGATACATGAAACCGGCGAATAAATTGAAATTCAAGGTAAATCGATGATTCATAATTGGTGCAAAGAAAGTATATTTTGGGAGTTGCCTTATTGGAAAAATCTCCTAATTCGTCATAATATCGATGTTCGACGACGGATTTCCTATCGGATTAGAAAACCGTCGAACGAATTTAGAAATAAAATAACCGCAAGCGCACGGCATACACTTGTAGTACGTGGCGAATACGGGTCGATCCGTAGGGAATTGATGATTTTAAAAATCTGTTCAATCAAATTAAACCAAATTCGAGTGAAAGTTAAGCTAGAGAATTAGAGAATTAACTAACTAACTAAAAGAAAAGAGATGCAAATATAAGGGTTAAATGACAATTTAGAGAATAAATCCACTCTCTAGATCATGTAGTTCAACACATATGAAATCATAATCTCTCTTTTATGGTCATTAGTTCTTTAATTGATGTGCTTATCATAAGTATTGCATATCTGTGCTATTGATTAGCCAACATAAGCCATCAAACTATAACACATCCATTAAACCACTTACTAACTTTCATGAAAATTGACAATAAAAATGAAAATGAAATCTATTTTAAGTATGGCCTATTAACTATTGATTAGAAATATAGACCATCAAATTTTAATTTCAAATCACTTTCTTTTGCCATAATCATATTTTGATGAAGAGGTAATTAGTGTTAGTGATTGTTTAAGCATAGCCTATTTGATGTCAACAATATAGGCTATCAAATTCAAGGCAAAACCAACAATTAAACCACTTCAATCATCATCATTAAGCACAAAAAGAGAGCATGAATTAACAAATAGTTGAAGCTACATAATTAGAGAGTTTCATTACCCTAAATTGAAGGGGTTTAGCCTCTCATATTTGTCATTTGATTAACAAATGTAGCTAGCAACATGAAAGCAAAAAGAAAGGAAAATTAAAGCTAAATGAAAAAGAACTATTCTAATTGCATAAAAGAAAATCTACACTACTAGCATGAAAGAAAATGAACATGTAATTAAAAGGAAACAATAATTACATTGCATAAAAAAAGGAAAGTTACATGAAGTAGAAATGGCTAAGTAGCCATGAAAAGAGAAAGAGAGCTTGTCTTTTTATTTTGAGCCTAAACTAAACTAAAGAGAGACTAAGAGAGGGGAGTTACATGAAACATAAGGGGTCTTTATACATGTATGAAACCCTAATTCATATTTTGAGGAATGCCCAAATTTCCCTTGAGGTAGTGTGGTGACCAAGTAATCATTAACATCCACTAATCTCTACTTAAATGTACATGAAGCTTTAATGTCCTTTTATCATGTGCTTAGCTCCTAATTTGAAAATCAAGGTAAGTGGGTGGGATCCTCCATGATCACCACTTTGAATTATTTCCATCTTCATTTGTTCTCTTCACTCTTGTGCATGCATATATTATCATGAAGCCACTTGTAAAATTTACCAAATTTTCTATAAAACAACATAGAAAATTCCAAGTAAATTTTCACAATTTAATAAATGCACAAAAATGACCATTTTACCCCTATATGAAGATGAATATGTGACAATTTGAAAATAATTTGAATTTTGGTTTAAACGAGTTAAAATACCCGATATGATCATTTATTTAATTTAAATAGATTAAATATGGTGGTAAAAATATGCCTATTTACGTGCACATCAAATACCCCCACACTTATCTTTTTATTCGTCCTCGAATAAAGAAAAATCTAAGATAAATCCGTTTTCTAAGGAGCACGATTGCATTGAGCGTATGCAACAAACCGTTAAACCTCTGAGTGTCCCCAGTAGGACGAGTGTTGTCTCGTGAGGGTTTTCAGTGGATACTACCCACAAAATCCAAATGCAGAATGAAAATATTTACAAAATGCAAGATTTATTCACAAAGATGTGAATGCAAGTTTTCGAAAATATTTACGAATGAAGGATTTACTTTTAAATTAACACAAATAAGTTAAATATAGGTTTGGTTATTATCTTGAAATTTAAGTCATTTACTCATCAAAATTTCCAATAAAATCGAAGTTATCATAACAAATAGACAGTAGTTTAACTCGTTGTTTCAGTTAATAACACAGTGTAACTATAAAATGGATCCTTAGTTGATTATCAAAGTTTATCAAAGTGGTATATTCATTTCTTTTCAATAACAAGTCAAATCAAATAAGTTAAAAATAGTGCTAGGATTTCATTTGCTTACTCTATCTTATTTTATTTTATTTTTGAAATTTTATGGATATTAACAATATTTACATATGTCTAACTTAGATAAACTGAGGCCAGATATATTACCCATGCACTGCCTTGCGGACTGATGTGAGGGGAATACAGAGCGTGGCGAGTGAACACACGAGTGTGAACACCTATTGACTGTAGGCGTTATTAGTAAAATAATTTTTATATACACACCTAACTCAGATAAACTGAGGCCAGATATACCGATCGTGCACTGCCTTTCGGTCTTATGTGAGAAGGGTACAGAGCATGGCGAGTGAACACACGAGTGTGAACACACGACTCTAGGTGTTAAAAATATATACATATATACAAATGCTTTTTTTCGTTTTTTTTGGAAAGAGAGAGTTTTGCAAAATCATCTTAGCACTATTTAACATAGAAGACAAAAAAAATGTTATATCCTTTACTTTAAATCAACCACTTTTTAAAACAAAGATTTTCTATTAGGATATATTTCATAATTATCACGTACGAATCTTCCTATATACTAATTAAACCATTTTTATTTGTAATCAAACTTCATTTTTATTTTTGTTAAGACAAATTAAATTTCAAAAATTTCAATTTAATAAACCAAAACCATATATTTATCCTATAGCGTTTCTTTAAAACTCAATCAAAAATGCTAAAAAAAAGTTTTTTTTTTGTTTTTGAGATTTTTTTATTTTTTTTTATTTTGGAAAGAAAATAAAAATAAATAAACCCTGAAAAAATCGAAAATGATGATGAGTCTCCCCCCACACTTGATTTTGACCGTGTCCCCATTGTCAACCCAAGTGGAAGGAGAAAAATAAAATTAAAAAAATGGCCTTTATTTATATGAAAATGAATGGTATTTACACGAGATCAGAAAGTATATCATCAAAAAGTAAATGAAACGGTCTTCCAAAGATCGATTATTTGTCTCGTCAAATATACGAGACACAGCTTAAGCTTGAAAAACCAAATCATAAAAGATTTCAAAGTTGAATGTTGATTTGGAAAAACGAATGTCGTTTTATTGAAAACTATACGGGTTGTTTTATTTTCGATGATTTTCGGGGTTGATAGAATAATATATTGAAATTCAAATTTATTATCACCAAGTTGAAAGTCAAGTTCATTATCAACAAATTTTTCAAAATTATTGATTTCAAAATTGAAATGGTGATTTAAATCTTCCCCATCAGAGTTTAACGACTCATTTTCAAAAAGTCCATAAAACTCGTGTTCGTTAAATTCGACTTCCTTTGTTAGATTATCACAACTTTATTGCATAAATCAAGTTCAAAATTCAAAGTTGTTGTATTCAAATTTTTAGAAAGTAAGATCGAAATTTAAATCGAGTTTCACACCCTCAAAAGAATTGAAATCCAACTCAATTACCGTGTTTTCAACAACTTTACTAAGATTGTTATTTTCAATTTCAAAAGTTGTTATTTGAAAATCATCGATTTGGGTAAAAGATGGATTATTGTTTGACTCGTTACACGTTGGAATTTGATTTTGTTTTTCACGTTGTTTCATATATGTTTCAAACAACGAATCCGTGTGATCATCGTAAATTTCGTTCATTTGCTCAATAAAATCCAATTTATAATTATTAACATGAAGATTTTCACTTTGAAATTGTTGAGACCAAAGATTTTCAATCGTAACGTGGTTAAGATTATTCCCATTGCCAAATTCGTTTGAAAAGTCGTTTCCATTCTCATTTTGAGTTTGAAATTCATTTTGGAGTTCGAAATTGAATTGGCATGGGTTATAATCGAAATCGTTTGAATTTTGAATTGAATTCAAATTTTAAAATCCTTGACTCGAGTTATTACACAAATAAGAATTACACAAATTATTTATCTCTTGATTTTTGTGTGTAGAGAATTCAAGTAAAGATGAAATGCAATTTTCAAGAGTCGAGGGTTGGTCATCATTTTGAAAACTTTGTTGTTCAAAATTCAATTTGTTTAAAGAATAGTCGTCGTTAAAATATCCATACGAATTTGGAGTGAAATTATATGGATTATATTGATTTTCACAACTATATTCAAGTGAGTAAGGAAAAGGAAACTCGAACAATTTCAAGAATTTTTTTTATAAAGGAAAAATATTTACAAATTTATTTTTCAAAAGGGAAATTGATTTTTGTTTTATTTTTTGGTTTTTCAAATTTTTTCTTTGTTTTTTTGAAAAGGTTTTATAATTTTTTTGGATTTTGGTTTTTTTCTAATTTTTTTTGGAATTTTGAAATTTCAAAGAAAAAGGTTTTAAAAATTTCAAAGAAAATGGAATATTTACAATTTTTTTAGTTTTGGATTTTGAATTTTGGTCTTTAAATATGCATGAACTAATGCAACTAAATGAATGCAAGGGCTAATTACAAATGATTTATCCTAAGTTAACCCAAAATTGTATAATTACACTTTGTCTTAAATCAACAAGATAGTTCTCAACCAAGTAACGGGCAGGATTTATCGGTGCACCACGAATCACCGTAGCAATGCAGCCGAAGGTTTAAGTACCTTCAGAGGAACAACCACTATAATATTTACGAATCACCGTAATATTAATTAATGGTTATTACTCTGTTGTAGCCTAGACACCAAGAAATTAAATTGTTCAAAGAAGACAACTTGTCAATATAAAATTAAAAGTTATCGATGTCTAATCATTATTAGTAATCAAAATCGAGGATGAAATGCAAAGCAGAAAATAAACGTGTATTAACAATGCAACTACAAATTATTTTTGTTTTTGTTTTTGGTTTTTGAATATTTTTTTTAAATGCAAGCAAACAACAATGCAAGACAAATAAAAACAATATATAAGGATTAAAAGCAGCAATTTTTTTTATAAGCAAGCGGAGCAGTTTTTTTTTGGCAAGCTTAGCAGCGCAATCCTTCTCCTTCTGTTTTTGCAACCTGAAGGATAAAACAAAGATATATACACAGATTATATATATATATATATATATATATATATATATATAAATAAGAAAAACGAAAACAGAAAAGAAATGAACCTAAAACAAAACGAATGAAACTATACAAAAGAAAACAGCATTAAATCTAACTTGTTTGTTTGTTTGCTTTTTTTTAAGGAAGAAGTAAAATAAATTAAAATGAAACAACTTGGGTTTTTTTTTATTAAGAAATGAAACAAACAAAACTAAAAAAAACTTTTATTTTGGGAGACTTTTTTTTTTTGAAAAGGAAACTTAAAAGTGAAGTTTTACTTAAAAAAATAAATTTTTTAACTCAATAAACAAACCTAAAACTTGAACTTTTCAACTAAAAAAAATATAAACAAACCCAAATTTACCTATCCCAATTCCCAATTCATAATTCTCGACCCACACCTTCACTTAAAAATATTTCTCAATTCCTTGCAAACAAACAACTCGCCTGATACAATTTCAACCCAACTTTTAAATTAAATTTCAAAACACAATTTCTAACTATAACTCCAATTCGATTAAATTGCTGCGATTTTTTTTTTTGTTCGATTGGGTTGAGTCAATTGGGTAGCGGGTTGAAGGAGGTTGCGATGGGAGTTGTCGATTGGATTTCGAACTTTGGTTTGTGGTAGAGGTGATGGTGATTCGAAATTGATTGATTGGGTGGTTCGAAATTTGTTGTAGTCGAAAATTGATGGAGTTGCGATGTTTTCTGTTGGATTGAGGGTTCGCGGTGAAGTCGCGATGGGGTTGCTGTTGTCTGTGCAGTGGTCCGGCATTATAGTTTCAGGCGATGGGCAGGTAGCTTATGCTAGTCGCGGTTGAAATTGTAGGTGGAAGAGGAGTTATTCAGCCGAGGCAAGTATGCAAACTATGAATTTTTTTTTTGGGTTTCGCGAAGCTGAATTGGCCGTTGGTCAGAAGGGGAATGATCTTCGACAGTGGTGAATGTAGTTGACTGCAGGGGATGCAAGGAGTTGCTGATGATAATTTCAGTGAAGGGTTGGTTATGGATGTGCAGATATGTGAGTTTGTATTGTTAGAGAGGCAACAATGTGTGCAGATATGTGATATGCAGATATGTGATATGCAGATATGTTGGTAATGAAGCGATGCAGCAGAGTTTTGAAACTACGTTGTTTTGCTGAGTAATGTGTTGAAATGGCTGGTTGCAGTGGAGTGTTGTTGTAGATGGTCACGGGCTGTTTGTTTAGTGATATGGATGTCGTTGACAGCAGTGAAGTGGTTTTGACAGCAGTATGGAAGTATAATGTGGGGAGCGTGATGACAGTTGGTTGTGTATGAATGTTGTGATGGAATTGCTGATGGTGGAGGTGGTAGGTTAGAAGATAGTGGCCGAGGAAATGATAAGCAGTAAGTGTTTGTGAATTGCTGTTGATTGAAAGTTGAAGCAGTTGGTTGCAACAGGCAAAAGCAGTGAAAAAAATGAAAATGGGATGGCTGTTGTATGGGGTGATTGGCAACAGTGGTCTGTGTTAAGTCGAGTTCGATGGAGATGCAGGCGATGTAGTGGAGTTGATGTGCAGATGCAAGGGTATGGAAGTGGTAGTGATAGGTAGTGATTTGAAATGAAGATGTTCACAGTGTCAAGTTTGGGGGAGGGGGGAAGGTAGGTGTATGTGGGAAGGCAAGTGTGAAGAGTGGTTGATGAAGTAAATGGCACTGTTTCTGTTGGATTATAGAGGAAAGGGGAGGAAATCGAATGGCATAATGACAGCTGCCGTGATCAAGTTGAAGTAGAAGGCAAGTATGCGAAGTGGTTGTGACTTGTATTGGGAGAGAGTGGGTATGACAGGCTGGTTGTCTATTGTTTGTGGAAGGTAATGGAACAGTAGGATGGTTTGTTTGAGGTGATTGAGCATGGGGTAGTAGTGAACTGCTTGGTGGCAGGATTGTTGAATGAAGTAGAAATGGAGTTTTGACCAGGATGTATGGTGGTGGGTTGATGAGAATGGGATGGGTAAGAAATGTTGCAGTGATGATTGTGGCTGCAGTTTGGAGATTCTGCTGTAGTTTTGAGAGGAGGCAGACAGTATTGGTGAAGTGTTGTCAGTGGCAAGTAATGTGCACTTGAATGGAAGCAGTAAACTGGTATGGGTAACTGATGGATTTAAATTTGAGTTGTGAGTGTTTGTATGAAGAGTTGAAGTGTGGGCAGGGTTTGTATGTAGAGGCAGGGGGTAATTGATGGTTAGAGGGGATGTACAGAGAAGAGATAATAGTGTTGAGGGCAGAGAAGCACCAGCAATGTCACAAAATAGTGTTGTTTTTTTTAGAAAATTGTAAATGGAAAATGTAAATGAAAAGAAAATGGAATAAAATTGTTTTTTTTTAAATTGTGCATGTTGATTTTTTTAATAGAAAATGCAAATGCTAATGAAAAAGAAACTAGCAAACTACAAACAACAAAAATTAAAATGCACACAAACACCCAAATATATATATATATATATATATATATATAATGTACAAACACACAAAACAAACACACGAAAATCAAACAAAATAATTCGAAGAATAGAAAATCAAAATCAAAACAATTCCCCGACAACGGCGCCAAAAACTTGGTCGACGACGGATTTCCTATCGGATTAGAAAACCGTCGAACGAATTTAGAAATAAAATAACCGCAAGCGCACGGCGTACACTTGTAGTACGTGGCGAATACGAGTCGATCCGCAGGGAATTGATGATTTTAAAAATCTATTCAATCAAATTAAACCAAAGTCGAGTGAAAGTTAAGCTAGAGAATTAGAGAATTAACTAACTAACTAAAAGAAGATAGATGCAAATATAAGGGTTAAATGACAATTTAGAGAATAAATTCACTCTCTAGATCATGTAGTTCAACACATATGAAATCATAATCTCTCTTTTATGGTCATTAGTTCTTTAATTGATGTGCTTATCATAAGTATGGCATATTTGTGCTATTGATTAGTCAACATAAGCCATCAAACTATAACACACCCCTTAAACCACTTACTATTTTCATGAAAATTGACAATCAAAATGAAAATGAAATCTATTTTAAGTATGGCCTATTAACCATTGATTAGAAATATAGACCATCAAATTTTAATTTCAAATCACTTTCTTTTGCCATAATCATATTTTGATGAAGATGCAATTAGTGTTAGTGATTTTTTAAGCATAGCCTATTTGATGTCAACAATATATGCTATCAAATTCAAGGCAAAAACAACAATTAAACCACTTCAATCATCATTAGTAAGCACAAAAAGAGAGCATGAATTAATAAATAGTTGAAGCTACATAATTAGAGAGCTTCATTACCCCTAAATTGAAGGGGTTTAGCCTCTCATATTTGTAGCTAGCAACATGAAAGCAAAAAGAAAGGAAAATGAAAGCTAAATGAAAAAGAACTATTCTAATTGCATAAAAGAAAATCTACACTCCTAGCATGAAAGAAAATGAACATGTAATTAAAAGCTGTGCAGTTAAAGCACTCGGCAGATTCAATGCGGCGAAGGTGCAAAAAGTCATAGCGGGGATACAACGAGGATATAGCGAGATATAGCGGATTACTCTAAAATAACATATAAAACTCGTATTTAATGTTTTTACAAATATATAAATGGTAATCAAATGAAAAATTAACATTCAATTGAATTATAATTAATATATAAATAATTTTAAATAAAAACATGTGCGGATATACTATAAATAAACGTAAAGCTGTTATAGAACATAATTGAATTTAGTAGAATATTAGAGTATTTTCATTTCTGAAAATATATTAAAATTCAATTAAATAAATTAATTTCATAATTTTTGTAATGTATAAATGTCATTTTTCAATTCATTTGTTTTAATGAAGATATAGCGGGAATAGCGAAATATAGCGGGAATAACGGGATATAGCGGAAATAGCGGGGATTAAAGCGGAAAGGCTATATTTGGGGCTATATGAAAAAATCGTAGCGGTAGAAATCCACTATGAGATATAGCAGGGTTATAGCGAGGTAATAGCGGGGCATTAACTGCATAGATTAAAAGGAAACAATAATTACATTGCATAAAAAACGGAAAGTTACATGAAGTAGAAATGGCTAAGTAGCCATGAAAAGAGAAAGAGAGCTTGTCTTTTTATTTTGAGCCTAAACTAAACTAAAGAGAGACTAAGGGAGGGGAGTTACATGAAACATAAGGGGTCTTTATACATGTATGAAACCCTAATTCATATTTTGGAGAATGCCCAAATTGCCCTTGAGGTAGTGTGGTGGCCAAGTAATCTTTAACATCCACTAATCCCCACTTAAATGTACATGAAGCTTTAATGTCCATTTATCATGTGCTTAGCTCATAATTTGAAAATCAAGGTAAGTGGGTGGGGTCCTCTATGATCACCACTTTGAATTATTTCCATCTTCATTTGTTCTCTTCACTCTTGTGCATGCATATATTATCATGAAGCCACTTGTAAAATTCACCAAATTTCCTACAAAACAACATAGATAATTCCAAGTAAATTTTCACAATTTAATAAATGCACAAAAATGACCATTTTACCCCTATATGAAGATGAATATGTGACAATTTGAAAATAATTTGAATCTTGGTTTAAACAAGTTAAAATACCCGATATGATCATTTATTTAATTTAAATAGATTAAATATGGTGGTAAAAATATGCATATTTACGTGCACATCAATCGACGTGATGCACAATAAGAAAAACGTGTTCGATAATGTATTTAACACAGTTCCGAATGTTAAAGGAAAGACTAAAGACGATTTGAAATCAAGACGTGATATAAAAGCAATATGCAATCGTCTTGAACTTCATATGAATCCAAATGACACAAAAAACCCAAAGCTTGCTACGAGCTAGGCAGTAACCAAGTTAAAGTACTATTAAAGTGAGTGGAAGGATTAAGATTTCCTGATGGGATTTCCTCTAATCTTCGTAGATGTGTCGACTATAAGAATGGTAAACTGAGTGGTATGAAAAATCATGATTGTCATGTAATTGTGGAACGTTTGTTATCCCTCGCTTTCAAAGAACTGTTGTCCACAAAAGTTTGGACGGTTGTAATAGAACTTAGTTTGTTTTATAAGGAGCTTTGTTCAACTACCTTAAAAGTTGATCATCTACATAAACTTTAGGAAGAAATTTCTATACTGCTCTGCAAGCTGAAGAAAATATTTCCTCTTGGTTTCTTTAATGTAATGGAGCATTTACCTGTTCATCTTCAGTTTGAAGCACGTCTTCGAGGTCCTGTACAATATTGATAGATGTATCTGTTTGAAAGGTATTAATATTGAGTTGTTAAATTTTAGTTTAATCACATGTAATAAAATTTAATTATAATTATTCTTAACATGTACTTAAATCATCTAAAGAAAAAAGTGAGACAAAAGCACGAGTTGAAGGTTCGATATGAAAATCATATATCGAAGAAGAAGCTTCGTTCTTTTTCTCTCATTATTTCAGTGACCATGTGAACTTAACTTTTGAAAGTGCTATGCGAAATGATGAGGGCATTGAACAAGATTCTTCTGAATCAATGCTATCTATTTTTAGACAGCAGCAACGCCCTGCTTGAAAATGTGTGGAAGTATGGTTAGATGACAAAGATTATCATGTAGCCCATACATATGTTCTTAACTGTGCAGAAGTTGCGCCATTTGTTAGGTATTAATGAATAACACAGCTAAAATTATTTACTTGAACAATACATGTGTGTATTAATTATAATGCAATATATTATCTGTATATGCAGTATTTATGAATCACAGCATCCAAGTGGGGATATCAGCAAAAAAATTGCTACTTGGTTTTCAAACCACGTATAGGATCCGGTAAATTGTGTGGTCGACGAAGGGTTGAAACATATTACGATGAGACGAAAAAGGAAAGTCAAGACATATCCAATATTCTTTGTCAATGGATACAAATTCAACGCCAAAGAATATGGGGCTGAAAAATTAACTAACAATACCGGTGTATATATTAAAGGTAGTGATGATCTAAATGATCACATAAATGATCACATAAATGATTTTTACGGCGTGTTAACTCAGGTTTTGCAATTAACATATTTCACCAGACCTATGGAAGAAGTTTATTTGTTTAGATGCAACTGGTTTAGTAATGTTCCAGGTTCTGAAATCAACGTGCACCAAAAATCTAATATTATTGAAATAAAGCATACATCACGTTATCATAAGTATGATCCGTTTATACTAGCAAAATAGGACCTACAAGTTTATTATGCTCCTTATCCATCTATAAAAAGAGATAAAGCAATTTGGTCGGCGGTTTTTAAAACGAAGGCAAGATTTACGTTTGATGGAAAGAATATTTCGAAGGAACAAGCATACCAAGCGGATATCAAGGAAAATGACGAATTTGCAATAAAAGATTATCAAACCGATTTAGGAGCTCTAAATGATGAATCAAATGTATTAGTAGAAGCATTTGAGACCAATGAGGAAAACAATATAGAATACGAGACTGAATCTGAATCAGAAAACGACGAGGACTAATTTATAGTATACATGTTGAAAAAAGGTAATTTATGGGAGTATTGATGTTACACTTTTTCTGTATGTCACATGAGATTATTGATGTTAAATCTTGATATGTTTACTCATAATTGAATGATATATTCTGCCATAATAAAATAAAATGTATGTGACATGTATTACAGATGTCCTTTAGGCGGCGGAGTTCTTCATAGTCCGGTTCCCCTTTGGGTCTCAGAGAGGGACAGGTTGCAGCGGTGGTGATGGCAGTGGCCCTTCGCAAGAGGCACCGCGTACGGTTGTTAGATTGCTATCAAAAGCTGATGGCTCGTAAGTATTAAATTTACTTCAGCATTGTAAATATTTTGTATGATATATTAGTCAAGATTTGTCTGTATCATATTTAATGTAGGGGTTTTGAGCTTGAGCCTTTTAACATTGTGCTCAGCATATCGAAGCAGGCATACATGAGCCGTATGACTACATGGTGGCCAAAGTGGAGCAGGATCTCAGACCATGTACGGTAGAGCATATGGCAGGACTTTCTGGTAAGTGTGAAATTGTATACCATTATAAATGATCACTTTATAATTTACTGACTAAGTATAAATGTAGAACTTATATTTTTTTCAACATATATACAAGGGGCAATAGACTTACGAGAGGAGGACGTGTCTCTTTGCCAGTGCCCCTGGAACTCAAAAGTGGCAAAGAATTATAGGGATACGATGTTTACCATAAGAAAATCTGGGAAGAAGCCACAATGGATGGGCACCAGCGTCTGGGATGCTTGGGTCGCATGGTGGAGTAGCAACGAATTCAAGGTAATTCTATCAGATATAACCTTAATTTATTCAGTACAGAATACATAATTTATACCTGTAAAATATAATCTTAATTTTTAATTTGCAGGCGGAGTCGGACAGGAACTCTGCGAACAAGCAGAAAAATCCAGTCACACACCGTGGTGATTCAAAATTATTTCAGCACCATCGCGCGGACCTGGTAAATTAATCAATTGTAATTACAAACAGTTATTACATTTTTAGTATAAATTTGTATGAACAACAATAATATACACCAATTATTGCAGGAAAGAGCGCGTGGGGGTCCCGTCTCGTATATGGTCGTGTTTGAGCATACCCATGCCGTTAGGCAGACAGACGACGAGGGATCAGTGTTGTATGCCTGGCATGAGGATGATAGAGCATACGTCGCACATATAAGTATATTTTAAGTTATAAGTTATTAATAATGATCGTTTTAATTAATTAGTTATAAAATATTATAATAAACTCATGTAATATTTATTTGAATATAATTTTGCGTTGCAAGAAAAATTTATGCAGGCATGTGCGCAGATGCTTGAGCATTCCGGACGGAAGCAGTCGACTACTGACGAGGATGATGCGATCTTTGACTCTGTTATGGACCCGACCTAGGGAAACAAGCGCTACGGCTACGACAATCAATCGGTAATTTATAAAAATTAACTACGTTGTAAAATTTGCTTAATTTTTATAAAAGTTACGTAATAACTTAAACATATTTCGACTTGTTTTGTAGGCTCGGACATCACAAACGGCTTACCGAAGGGCTCAGGACAACACAGAGATTAATGAGCTTCGACAACAGATTGCACAGCTGCAGAAGCAGGACTGCCTCCAAGCAGTGCAAATGGAGCAACTCAACCAGCGTTCGGCCGAGTATGCAGAGCGTCATGGAGCATTTCCATCGTCTGGTGGTTCCGGAGCAGATGATGAGTCTTGGGGTACGATTTGCAGTTTTTTTTTAAACTGGTGTTTATAAACATTGAGTGATGGCGAGGTTAATTTATGGACATGTTGTGTTTGACATTGATTTGTGTGGTTGATTTGGTGGTTGATTTGTGGAGTTGATATGTGGAGTTTGATGTTGAATGTTGGATGTATATATTGTACATTGATGTTGGATGTAAATATTGGAGTTGGATGGGTGAGACTGACGATGGAAGGTTTGTTTTGTATTGATTGAATATGTTTGCGTTTGATATGATGATGTTTGGGTTTTATATTGATATTGATATTGATTTCAGCATATATATATCTGACTTATATATTGATTTTGATGAGTTGTGTTATATATTGGTATGGAAGTGATGTTGTAATGTAGAAAAAAAAATTACCCAGATTTCTGACGGCTTCCGGCGGCCTATTGACCAATTTTCTTGACGATGAGCGACGGCTTCCGACGGCCTATTGACCAATTTTCTTGACGATGAGCGACGGCTTCCGACGGCTTTCTGGGCGAAAATTGCGATGGCTTGCAACGGCTTAATGGAAAATTTTCATGCCACGTGGTCGTCTTTACTATTGGAAATGCCATCAGAATTGCCGTCGATAGCCATCGCAATTCCTTCGTCGAAGCCATTGGAAGTGGTCGAAATGCGTGGTCCGTATTCCGAAGGCATTTCCGACGGCTCGCGACGGCTGTCAGTGGCTGCGAGCCGTCGAAAATTGCCCTAGTTCTTTTAGTGCAATGAAGAAGCCGCTACAGAGATGTCTGCGCCCCCGAGCCCGGAATATAACAAGAAGAAGTAGTAGTGGAAATCCTTAAGTGGCATTTTCGACAAACGGCGCAGAGATTCAGTTGCAGCGGAGACAGACGTTGGCATATAATACATTGACATGGAAAATGTCGAAGAGGAAGGAGTAGCAGCTGACGTCAGAAAAAAGCAAGTTAAGTTTACTTTGGAACAATATATTTCACTTGCTAAACCATGGATACACATTTCACAAGATAGTATTTTTGGCAATAATATGAAAGGCCAGAAATTTTGGGAAAGAGTTGCGGATTTTTGCAACACCTTGGAACCGTTGAAGAGAACATAGGGACCGCTCAGAGGAGGATATCGAGTTATGAACTCCACATGCCAAAACTGGCAATACTTACAGATTTCAGACTAGACAGCAAAGCGGTGCCGCTTCTTATGACATTGTAACTAAAACTATTTGGCAATACTTACTAGATTTCAACATGTTAGTTATGCCCACCACCACGCTGAAATTCCAGTGCACTCAACCTGTTACGAAGCACGGCTGGTTCTTGTTCTAGTTCGTTTGCATATTCCACTGCTTGACGAGAGAATGGATCATCAATCCATTCCCATAAACCGCAACCAATTGGAAAGTTATGGCATCTATAATCGCACCGTCCAATGTCATTTTCGCTTCGTATGATGGAATACGTAACTAACACTCCGCAAACAGTTAACTTCCTGCTCCATCTGAATCCGTTCATTACGGACTTATCAGCATTCCTGTGTGTTTGTAGGAAGTCTTATCTCTTATTCATATGGATGATGTACAACCTGTTGTTCATATGGAGGTTGAACATCCTCCTGGAGTCTTAGTTGGCTAAGATCTGGGAACTCACGGCAGATGTCCTCGTAGTGTTGCTCTTGATACTCGATAAGCCAATCCTTATCGGTGCGTGGACTTTCCAAAGGCACGTAGCCTCCTATATCAGATATAGCAGAAGAATGCCAGGATAGCATCGGTGTGAGGTGTAAATGAATGTGAGGAAGATGTAGGTAGAAGTGAAGGAGTAGATGATTGTGAAGAAGTAGATGTAAACTGGTGTATGTATATATAGAAGCAAAGCGGAAAATGTCAAACTGGTGATTATAAGAAAAAGAGAGAAAGAGAAATATTCAAACCTTATTCTCATTTAACTTACCTATAATAATTGTTTTGAATCTGTAATTCTGTAGTAAATTATGTAGGTTCTTTTGTAACTGTGGGAGATTTTAATATGTATTTTCATAGTAAATGGTGTACCACTGGTTAGTTAGAATTTATGTTACCTCAATCTTCAAGTTAGCTGTGGATAAGGAAGTGGTAAGTTTGTTACCAATGAATGCAATTGTCTGTACTATTAGGTTATGGTAATCTATGCTTTTGGGAAAATATCTGTATAGTTGCCAACAATACATAAACATGAAAATAATGACATCGATGCATAAACTGAATACAATAGATATATCATACATCACAGCATATGAATAATAACACCAACGACACAGAAACATAAATGATAATGACATCGATACATAAACCGAATAAATAGATATATCATACATCGGAACAAAAGAATAAGTACACAAACAATCTTGAAACACAAATGAAATACAATAAATAAGATCACCCATCCGTACGTGGACATATATGACGACGACGACGTGTCTCATCATCATCATCTCCACCACCACTCGGGCCAGCTAAATGCTCATAGTACATCTACATGTCAGCAAATCTTTTACGCTCTTCCTCCAGTTGTGCCTGCATTAGTGCTGCTGCCTTTGCCTGCCGACGTAGTTCACTATCATAGTAGTCTAGGCTATGCCTATGCTCTACATAGTCTGTATGTCTGATCCCCATCTGCATATCGTATATATAGATCAGTGTAAGATATCTGGGTCGGATCTGGGTACTGATCATGCGCTGGAGGATGAAACACATCAACATAACGGTCTGGTCCAATAGTAGGAACTGCCATGGTCCATCCGAAGTGAGAAGCAGCCGACACGTGATCGGGTGCACGGTACCCTGACTGGGCTAGGTAAGATCCCCGACAACCGGGGGATATATACCATGGCGTATAGTAGATGGACCGACTAAATCTATCACCGCTGCATGGGTAATGGTATCACCGAACCCACTGTCCAAAAGTCAACGTATGATGGACCGATAATATCGGCCACCAACCTCCTGCTCTCACCAGGTCTAGCTACTTTGAAGGATAAATCATACAACGATAGTTACAAGGGTGTGGATCATTGGTAACAGTATCAAAGTCGTACAACTATCTCTAACACCTCTTACCAAGATATCAATATGCACCAAATGCCGAGGGATAAGATAGGAGTGGAAATCTACACCCAGCAAGCATCCTACCAACCTCTATAAAATTAAGGCCGATCGATACACTATCATGAAATAGATGCCATATAATCTAATGTATATACATCCTCAAATCGATTTGGTTGTGGGCAAATGAATAAACATGACGGGATTCATTATCCCTGGGCCCCCTATTGTTCGCGTACCAAAATGACAAACGAGGGAAAAAGTAGACGCGTCTGAAGTCAAAGTGACGAAATGAAAATTTCTACAATACTCAAAATACTAGTACTGTAGTAACTCCGAGAAGCCAAATAATGAAACATGTGCATCCGTAATGGTGCACTGTACATCGAGACATTTGTACAAGTACGCAAGAATAGGCATACCCCAGTCATATAGAACAACACCACCCACCGAAATCTAAATGAGATGCGACCTCAATAAACCTGACCGCTAAACTACTCCTCGAGGTGCTAACAAACAAGTTACCCGTGAGGTATAGAACAAATAATCTCGCAAGCTCTAAACCATCATCAGGAGAGTAGTGACTGAGTATGTTGTCCATGGAAGCACAAATAGCGTGACTCTAATAATGCCTCCGGCCCGATATGATGCGGCGGAAGCGTCAAAGTGTGGTAGAAGATCATGAACAAGTACCGGATCACGCCATCGAACATCATCGTATGGAAGCGATGGAAAATAGGCCACTCCAATGCTAATGTCGGTAAGCATAGAGAAATCAAGCAGTGTAACTCCTAACTCACCGCAAGGAAAGTGGAACGTGTGAGTGGTTTTATACCACCGTGAAGCAATAGCTGCGCACAATTACACATCACCTTTTATAACATGGTCGATTCCTAGAATTGTAAAGTACATAACAAGTTAAATTACGGAGTGTTAAATAAACTGGTTTTTTAAGTAAATGGTTCATTAGGTTACCAAAGAAATGATGGAATTCAAACCCGTGTAAAAGTGCTACGACTCTATCCTTATTTTCCAAATTCGTATGAAAATATCTAAGCGTATTCGCTAAAGAACCCCACGAACGGATATTCTGTGAGAAATGCGAATTACGGATCTTAAGGCTGGAATAACACTAGAGGGGGGTGAATAGTGTTTTGTGGATTTTCTAAATCTTTTTGAAACTTATGTAAATTTAATCACCAACCAATGCAATTCACAGACACAGATATAATCACAGAATCAGACACAGATGCAAATAATAAATAAAAGCAGTAAACGAAAGAACACCCCAGGATTTTATACTGGTTCGGAGTTACCCTACATCCAGTCCCGTACAAACGTACAGATTTCTTATCAAAAATAATCTCCTAGACTACACCCTTGATTTCAAGGCCACGAGGTACACCCTCATGTATTCGAGTCCGGGGCAAACTCTCTTGATTTACCAGGCCACAAGATCACCTAATCGATTTCCGGGGCAACAATCACACCCAATTTATTTCAAGGCTCAACCGCACCTTTTACTCAACAGTTGATTTACAAATAATCCTATAACTCTGAATAGCACTGAGATCTTATGGGGAGAGTGGCAGAGAATCAAACAAGAGATAATCAAGTTTGATTCACTTGGTATTTCGGCAGAGTATAGTTTGGAATTCTTTAGAATAAATGTGGAAGATGAAAAGGAGAGAAAACAAGTAAAATCTGATTAAAAATTCATTTAGAACTACTGGTATTTATAGGAAATCAACAGCCATATCTATTCATGAAAGGATACGACGAGTAGACACTTCTTTTGAAAATTTGAATTTTGAATTTGACGGACACCATGTCGACATGGGGTATCTCATGATGTCGACATACCCTAGTTAAAAATAATGTAAAATTTGTTTTGAAAATGATATTGAAAGGAAAACAAGATGAAATGATTCTAGAGTAAAATAAACTAATTTCCCTATGTTTTAAAATAAAGAAGAGTAGAAAAATATATTTTAAGAATGTATATATAAATTTGATTTTAAATCTTAAGTATATATATATATATATTATAAAGAATATTTAAAAATCAGAAGGTAATTTTTAAAAAAATGAAGTTTAAAACAAGAGTTTATTTAAAAACAAAAACAAAGAATATTTTAAGGCTAAAACATTTTGAAAAGTAGTTTTGAAAATCATTTTGAAGTAGTTTTGCAAGCTTCTTCCTGCAGAATATCTAATCACATCAGGACTCGAGAACCTGTACAAAACCAGGATGTTCGTAGGTTTGTAAGCCACTTGTCGTAGGTTTGTAAGCTACTTGTCGTGGATTTGTAAGCCACTAAAAAGGTAGAAATGGGTTCCATCCCAAATGAAATATGGAATGAAGATTTCCGTGCTATTATGAAGTTTTAACATAATTCTAGACTAAATACTTATCTTGTACTATTAAAATCTTGAACTCTTGATAACTTGATTTCTTGATACTCATGAGTCTTCAATTTTGATATCTTTGATCTTTAAATTCATCAGTCTTGTATCTCTATACTGTATAGTCTTCATTCTTGGTACCTGCATGTTTATATCCTGCATATACATATATATCTAAACTATAATGTTAGTATTTATATTTTATAACAAGTCCTAAGGTTGTTGTCATCAAAACCATCCTTCTCAAGGACTAACATATTCCGCGACTGTTTAAGTCAAATAAAATCATACTTATAAATTTAAACTAACAACGTATTGCAATTATTTTAATCATATAAAGAAATACTTACAGCCAAGCTCGCATGTGTGCTGACCTGTACTTTGCCTTTTGGAAGCGCGCGAAAGTTAGAAAGCATAGGCAATTTTGCCGCGCTAAGGTTCAGATCCTGAAATTCATCAAGCTCGGCGACTCTAGCGGAAGTCTGCCCCCACACACATGCGTGTCCTGCCTGCTCGACTACCCTAGCAGCCTCCGCTACAGCTGCGATCGCCTTCGGCTTCGCCTCCGCCTTGCTCGATATTTTCAGCGGCCTCGAGCAAATCTTCTATTCCATGTTCATGACCGTACTGCACAATAATATGACCTTCGCCAGAGCCGTCTCCTCCACCACCGCCACCGTCACCACCACTGCTATTGTCTCCATGCATGAACTTTTTCGCAAACTTTTTGAATGATCTATACATTTCTGTGGGTGTAGATCTCAAAAACAGGCTTTAATTTGTGTATAGAAGCACGGAATTGGACATTTGGGGGTTGAAATTGAAGGAAATGGGGTGGTGGAAGGAATCAGGTTTGCTGAAAATGAAGAAGGGAATGAGGAGAGATGGGAAATGGCTCGGCGGCTGGTTGTAGGGTTTGGTTTATACCGGCGAAGAGTTCGTTTGGCATTATAAGCCCAGTGATTTTTCCCCCGGTCCGCAACTAGTTTGTACCTTACCTAGTTGCAAAGCTCGTTCGGTCAGTTCAAAAGTATGAGAGAGAGTGAACTAAACAAGTCACATTGTTGATAATGATGTTACAGAAGAGTTCCTTGTTAAGGAAGATCACAGATGAAAAACAAACACAAAAATTTTCGGATGCAAGTCAAAGTAACGTCGGAAGGCATCCTGATGCCAGAATTCATTTACCATCTCCTCCATTTCAATTTAAGAAAGTGCTCCCAAGTTCAAAACCGACATTAATTTTACAAAATTGACCAACAAATCAAACTTTGTAATCTATATTTGCGTATTATAATTATTTTTTGGTTCAATCATCCAGAAATTATTATGATACACATTCCAGTCTTTGATGCCAATTGCTTGATTGTTACAAAATTTTCTAAAAATATATCCAAGGTTCTAGTTTTGTAGAATAAAGTCAAAACGGTAATAGAACAATAACTAGAAAGAAAAAAAGACATGTTTGATCAATATAATCTAGTGTTACAATCCAACAAATCAATCACTAATGACCTTACTAGAATTACAATGAAGATACGTCGCTGCTCATACGTAGTTAAAGCGTAGAATCTTCCATATCAGTCCATGATGTCCATCAAATTCACAAATTATCTTCTTGTATTCCATACACCCAATAAAATACATGTTTTCTTCTTTGAAGAAAATCTTCATGTATGTTAGATGAAGGAAAGTATACATTTTCATAAAAATTGTTATATACTATGTACTCGTAGCAAAATCCTCTGTATATCATATACACAAATTTGATTTACTTGAGGAGAAAATAAATTGTCGTGGGAGAAAATCTAACATCAGAGTAACTTTAATGATATTTACAATGAAGATGAAATGCTATAAGCTTGCATCTGTATTGAGTGTGAATATTATATGTTTATGTAGTAATACATAATTTAACATTACAAAATAGAAATCAATTTCATTTCCAAAAAAATAAACAAATAAAATACATTATTTTAGTAATATATGAATACATGAAACAAAGGAGAAACTTCTATGAAAGGAAAAAACATTTAAAACTGCTGTGGAGGTGGAGTGATGATAGTTCGTATCAACGGGGCTTATCAAATAATTTGTTTATGTGATACGAGCGTTACGACACGCACTTCGCGTGTGATGATGGATCGCACTTTGTGCGTGAATTGTTTTTTTAAAAATTGTATATGTTTAACTCGTTCGAAAAAAATAAAATTTGCACAAATATTTAATCATATTTTTGCGTTGAAATGATATGTAGTTAGTTTTAATTTTTCAATCTAAATTGTACCATCTAATTTTTTGTTAGTTAAAATTTTTTATTTCTATTATTAATTACTAAAGAATGAATTTAACTTTTTATTGGTTTAAATTTTTATTTCTGTTATTAATTAGTAAAAAATGACTTTGAAAAAAAGTTTTTTCGTTAGATCCTATTTTTAAGGGATATTAAGATAAGAGTGTTTTGAATTGGTAAAAAAATAACTGTTAGATCTTATTTCTAAGTAATGTTAGATCCTATTTTTAAGTAATATTAATATTTAATTAAATTTTTGTAGAGGGGCATTTTTGGTAGTTCATGTTGATACCAAAAAAGTGTGACACCAAAGGTATTATAACTATTATTAAAGATAGCCAATGTTATCATGACTGGACCCAACCGCGGTCCGACATCCAAAAACCCCGAACTAAGAACCACTGCGATCTACACTCCATTAAATCTCAGTTGTGCACGAAACAAATGTCGGACTTTCAAACCAGCAGTTCAACGGTCAATTTTACCTAGTTGAACCACTTTCTTTTTTTTCTTGCTTTTTCATCGTATGTTATTCTAATTCTCATTACTTTTTCAAAGAAAAAAGTTAAATCTAAATTTAAAAAATAATCACCATCCTGAAATCTAAATAACAAACTCCACCACTTCATTCTTTGATACTGCAAGCACCTATAAGACCACTATAAAGTTCATTAAGTTTGTCACTACTAAGCTTATGTCGTCGTGCACTATTACTGCCCAACAGTAGTTGTGTCGGTGTAGTTGTGCAACTGCAACTGTGCACAACTACTGTAGTTGTGCCATGCAGCAGTACATAATTTTGGTTGTGCAACTTCTATTGTAGACATTAAGGACCCTCTACGAGTAGTCTACCTATCGTTTTTCTTTCAAAATTTTTGCGTATGACTTGTACCTAAATGTGTAAATTTTGAAAGAATTAAAATTGTACGGTTTAACCGGTTGAACCATCAAAACCTTAAATTTTGAATCGTATAGTCCGATCATAATAACTATGGACGTGAATTATTAAATAAAATTGTCATGGATAATTAATATATACACTTTCCATTACATATATGTATACACATAGAGAGCTACTCATTGGCAGTTTTTTTAACTCCGCTGCACACCCTGATAAAACAAAACAAAACTCAGCTACAATATCAAGCCATCCAAATTGATAAATATAAATGCTACCGGTTGGATTAACTCCTTTCGTTCTTGTTATTCCAACCATTTTATAATTCATATTTGAAAAGTTAAGAAAATAATCGTATATATGTATATATACAAATATAGATAACGCTACAAATATGTTCCCTGATGATTACCCCCGGTAATCATTTGCTATGCATATATAATATATTATCTCTTATAATAGAAATTTATCCAACACACCCAAGGGGACAGGGACCCTACGTCTCAACTAGGCCAATGACTCATGTCTCTTATATATGATGTATTGTTCTGAACCTCCTCCGATACCATTTTGTAACACCCCACCTCTATACCCATACTATCCAAGAGTATTACAGAGTAATACTGTCAAATAATACAGAGAATGAGGCTATATGGGGGCACACACGTGAATATTCCCTTAGACTAACACTGGTACGTATTAAAACATCAAATATAAAACTCATCAGTACATACACAGTTCAGTATAAATCAATAAACATGTGTGCCTCCAGGATAGAACAATACATAATATACAGTTGAGCACAAAGAACAGAGAGTCAATCGCAGCGATAACATATAATACAAATACATTAACGTTAGATAATACAATTCAAATGTCAATTATACACACACACTCACATATATAATGAAACAATGTCTGACAAATATTATGTATAATCCTAATATAGAACTCCTCTATGCCCAATGAAATACATGTTAGTCAAGTCGTCCCCGTACTTGAAATGTCTCGGACTGACCCGAGCATTATAAAATAATATACGGGTCAGACTATGCCTAATCAAGGATCATAGGAAGGTGATATTGTATAAACAAGGAACAATATGATATCGCTACTAAAGATACACAGTACATCAGACGACATATCAAAGTATATATATACATATAGAATAACCCTCAAGACATTAAATCATCCAAACATTTCAAATCCATATAGTGATGCCATCACCCATTCAAATATACATCAAATCAGAATTCACAAAATCTACACAAATGGGTGAATCATATATATATATATATATATATATAGAAACCGCTGTCTAATCCAAAATAATCAATAGTGAGACATCCTCAAGTGAAGTCGGGCAGAATAAAACAACGCCCGCTATCTCTCTCAATCTCATATTATAAAATACCAATATCAAATCAATAGAATCAATAAGGAAGATTTGAGCTAGCTCATAACAATATCCAAATATAATCAATAATAAGTAGGTCGTCTGCTTAAGAAAGATGGTTGACCATACTCTGGACATAGTCTTAGGTTTAATCTCATATATACATAATATATGTCTATCTACTACCCACGTACATACACATACATCCACATATTCCGGAACCAGGCTGGAGACTGATGGCCGCCTACCGCGAGCTTACTCTAGGAACCCAGGTCTACTCGTCTTCCGCAGAGTAACCATCTATTCCTACAGTCTTCAGTTACCTCGACAGACATCGTGACCCCATCTACCAGTGGCTCGTCTACACGTAGCCCGGTCACGACCCTGCTTTACCCCGAATGGTAACAGACTGCTGGTCTCAGCGACACAATGGGCTGTGGGCAACTACTAATCTCGTGATGCGCATCAAAATCATGAAGAAAACGGTGATGTGGATCTAGGGTGCGACCCCACGATCAGGCCGCCAAGGTGGATACTGGCCAATGTGGTTCACTCCTGAAACATAAAGGGAGTCGATCTAAGGTAGACAAACACTTAATGTACACAGTTTATGTGGCTAACTAGTAGCCTCCATACGTACTCACCGCAGCGAGCCACAAACAACATACCCCGTATTGAGTGTCATCCACAAGCAAAAGAATAACTAAATAAATAACACAACAACGTCCCATACCACCGCGTGTTACTAGTCTATTTATTCAGTGCTCATACATCACACTTGCTCTTCCTTATTCTATATGACGAGTCCAAAGAATAACCAGAAAAGTGTTACCGAAAGTCTCATACCAGACGGTATTACTAAATCGTTTATTCTAATTTCTCACCACATAGAATAAACGACAATATCCTATCAAAGAAGATGTCATAACCGTATCATATTAAATCATCGATCAAATAGATATCAATAGTGAATCATGCATATCGTTCGAGACAATATAAAAAATAAGAAATAAGAAATTAATATAATAATAGATTATTCAATAAAATAAATATAAATCAACAAAGAAATATATAATACTGAAATATTCACTACATTTAATTTTATTTATATATATGAAATTATATACTTAGAAACAGGTAATATTATATATTATAGAGTTAACTAGATACTTAACAACTTAAGTATGATTTATTCTTAAATTCCACAAGATTAGATATAAAATTAAATATAAGTAGATTGCAACAGCTAACAAATTTACACAACCAGACCACCACAAGGAAAGTATAAACATATACAAAAAAAGCAACTCATAGGGTCAAATATATTATTAGGTGGAAGAAATCAGAGGAGGATTTATGTACAGAAAGCTAAAAATAGACAAAGAATTTATATTGCGAAGATCAGTTCAACGAAGAGAAAAGAAAACAAGGTATATGTATGCACTAGCGCCTAAATATAACACACGCAACATATAAAAACAAACATAGTTCCTTCCCTGCTGTTTAAAAATATATAAAAATATTTAGCACACATACTCGCACATGCATGGCCTGATGTACCCACATATTTAGCACATATTTTAATGGCCTGATGTACACACTGCCATTAAAAACGTGAAGTACTTAGCAATACACAATGATGCAAGGGGAATGCATAGAGCTTAGGTCAAGTGAGTATACATGTTAACAATAACAAAGAGTGCATCAGCCTCGAAAAATGGCATAACCATTTTTTTCAGCATGTCAAAACTCAAGAAGAAGATGGCAAGTCACACAATGGTACAGGAAACAATAATGCATCAATAACCAATACTTTAGTCACGGCTAAATTCCTATCAGTAGCAGAACTTCCCTTTCCGAAGCAACAACTGAAACTATAGTAAACAGGCACAAACAAGGATACATACAACAACATAAAACTCCAGAACACTCAAACCAGAAAAACTTACATCAAGTTCAAAGAAGGCAGTATACTAATAGCAACAAAAAGATAATACAACAGTGACAGTTCTCACATATATACATATATATGTGTGTGTAACGACCCGTATTTTACGTATCAAAGGATCGTAAAACAATTCTATTTAATTCATTTGAAATCGTAGCATTCTAATACTTTGAAATATGATTCTTAGGGATGTTTTACATGTCCATGATTTTTTCCGAATTTCTATGTGACCATTTTGCCCTTAGAGATTTTATTTTAGCCATAACTTTTGATATGAGATGAACTAGATGTTCTAACCTGGTTCATTGCTTCGAGATGGTGGTTTCCAATTCCGTAGAGTGGTCATGTAGGAAAATTGGATAAGTGGTTAGGAATTTATAGCAATTTTGAGTTTTGTAAACTACTGGTCAGAATTAGAAAGAGGATTAATGGGTCAATTAGCTAGCCCATTTGAAACGACCCGAAATTTTCGATCCCGAAAATTCCAGATAGTTAGGAAAAGAAGGAAAGAGATAGAAGAAGAAACAGAAACCAAGTCACAGAATCTCACATTCGCAGCGGATGAAATATAATATCAAATAATAACAGTTATACAAAAGAATACTATATTTGTCAATTACATTTTAATATATCAAAGTTACACTCATACACAAACACTGGACATATACAAATCGCATGTCTCAGATAAACAGAAATAATATCACAGCGGTAACACTCCATACGTTCCTGCCATCCAGCTCACCTCCTGATCTCCAAAACGTCCTTACCTGAAAATCTGTAATACTCGGTCTGACCCGAGCATTACATCAAAGTAACACCCGTGTCAGGCTGGAAACCAGCGTGAGTAAACCCATCTAATGAGAAATACTAATGCATAAAACTTATTTAAAACCCGGGGTAACTCGTATCAATTTACAAATTCACAATTTGAAATAGACCTCACTTATTTCACACATCAATTTCTAAGTACCAAAACTTAGATTAAATGGTCCAATTCACTTAAATCATTCCATATCAGCCTATTGATTCCACATATCAATCCATAAAGAATCGAAGTGGGTTTCGGGTATTTTCTAATACCCGACTTTGGTCTCTTCGAATTCAAAACCATCTTAACCCAAGTTATTCAAGTGAAATACAATTCATATTTAAATACAAGATGTCACTTTTACTTAGCAATTCATCATCGATAGATAACCAGATTATCATTGTTCATCCAAACATGTCATATCTCAAAACACTTCATATTGAGAGATATCAATCAATTCAAGGCATTTAATATCATTCAATCATTCATAAGCAAGATTGATCACTTCCAATTTTTTTATTTTTCTCTAATTAAATTAATTACTAACTTTAATCAATTAGATTACCTTTACTTAACATTAATTAATTACAACCCAATTAATTAATCATCTTTTAGTTATCCATCTTAATTAACCATCCTTGACTAAATATCCTTAATTACAATAAGTAATTTACTCTTACACAAATTAATTAGCCTTTACCCATCACATTAAATAATCCCTTAATTACTCTTATAAAGTAATTAACAATGATTTATTACATTAATCCTTAATTAATTACTCAAATTTCTTATCCTTAACCATTTACTGTAATTAACGTTTAATTACTCTCATTACTTTCATTAATTAATGATCCTTAATTAATTACATTAATTAATTATCCCTTAATCATAAATTAATTAACTTTTAATTATTAAATAATTAATTAGTCTTTAATTATCCAAGGCCTTAATTAACTTAAGATAAACCACTTATCTTAATTAATTACTTAATTATCATTTAAATCTTATTAAATTTAAATGCTTGAAAACAATTATACAAATCATTTGGAAACATTGATTAATTAATTTTAAAACACAATCCTTAATCACTTCTCAATTCAAACATCATCTTATTATATTTTGAAACACTTATGAATTCAATTATGTAATTAATCCAATATGTAATTACTTTTAAAACAAAAACAAATTTAACATTTGAAATCTTTTTAAAACTTGTTTAATAATTTTAACATTAACCTAATACATAACTATATAAACAAAAAAAAATTTGGAAACATTTTAACTTTTTAAATTCTATCTTTGCAAACATTGTTTTAATATTTACTTTTAACCTTGCATTGCTTTTTACTTTAAAACTAGATTTTAAAACTTGAACATTTTATTGTATTTTGGAAACCTTATTCGCTTACCCAAGAAAACCCGAGTTTACCCATCATTTTCCCCGAGCCAAATCCTGAGTACTCACGAACTACCACTTACTTCGAGTCAACACGCAATTGTCCACGAGATCGACCCGAGCAAAAATGCTTCTTTTCCAATCAATCACAACCACCAGATACACACACCTACACGTGCACATGCACCATCAATCCGATCGACTTCGATCCATTCTACGACCATCCACATGTCGACGAAGACCTCGCCGACGATCCTGACTTCCCAGTTCCACGAGTTCGCCAGAAAATCAAAAACGAGCCGTTCAAACACTCGAACCCAAACTCAACCATCGGAAAAACATCACGCGCCGCTGTCCACGTTCACCAGAAACCTCGCGATCACGACCATAGCTGCACCACATCATCACGCTACT
The DNA here is from genome assembly GCA_030737815.1 of Allium fistulosum. NCBI lineage: Eukaryota > Viridiplantae > Streptophyta > Magnoliopsida > Asparagales > Amaryllidaceae > Allium > Allium fistulosum. Next base: position 785,847,047 of record CM060908.1, read on the forward strand.
AACCCACCCTCGTGCGATCACCTCCGGTGACCTATCGACAACGCACGACGCTCGCAAACAACCTCAACCAAAACACCCCCTTGAACCCTAGATCGCCGTCCCTCGACCACTACGGCCATCAGAAAAATCATAACCCAATTTTCCCAAGATCATCCATCTACCAGCCACCTTCGGCCACAACCTTGGCGCCGACCACCACATCGATCGCCAGAAAGTGGCAAAAACCCCAAAAACTTCCAATTCCGATTATCTCCAAAATTACCAAACTAAAAATTATGATTTTACTATTAAAAATCAATCTTTTGGTTAAGGATTCGGTTTATATTCCTGAATTAATAAATTAAGATGTTTGGAATTTTCTCAAAACTCAAGTTTTCCTGTTCAATTGGTTTTTCAGAGTAGTTTTAAATTTATTTTAACTTAAATATAATTTTAAAACTTACTCTATGATTCAACAACAAATTTTGTTTAAAACTTAAACCCTAACAAAGATTAGATTAAGAGATAAAGAATTTTATTTAAAATCTTGAGTTTGAAAACAAGAACAGAGATGTCTCAGGCATGCACACACATCTATACATTCATATACATAAACAGGAACTCATTTACATATATATTCAAACGAACATACTTATTCCAGAAACCAACATGCATCCAGATTCATATTTAAACTTCTTTTTCTTTTAAATTAAATGTTACTCACCCGTTAAAGAGAAACAGAGAAGGCCTGTAATTTGTTTAAACTGATCTGGGCTAGAAGTATCAGATCTTTGAGCTTATTTGATGTTGAGAAGACCTTTGTTGAAGCTTAAATTTGATTTGCCGCAGATTAGATTTTGAACAGAGATTGCTTGATTAATTTGTCTGAGCCTTGATTGAACGAAAATGTACTGCTGCTCTTTGGTGTACACAGCAAGCTTCCCTTTTTTTTTAATTTTTTACTTTATATTTTTCTTTGTTCAGCAATTTCTATGACCTGATATGATTTTGATTAAATTTTTTGTGTGTGCTTGCATTAATTGTTATGTCCCCTCTTTTGTTTACATACATACATGTGTATGTTTTCATTTTATTTACATAGACATTTTTTACTTTTCCATGTTTACCTTTTATTTGATATATTTAGATATATACGTGCTTAACATCTATGTATAAATATTTATTTTTATTTTCATTTCCTTCCATAAGCATTGCCTTTACAACATATATAAACATATTTACGCATACAATACTTTAATGATCATATATCTATTTATATATGTTGTGGTCATCATTTTTATTCTTTGCATTTATATACTTCTATATGCTATCATAAGGCTTATATATATTTTTATTTATTCCCTATAAGATGTATCATATCGAGACGTTTTTATGAGTCAATATTTATTATAGTTTTTGAATCAACTTATATATATATCCTGATATTTTTAATTGTCAATTAATTACTTGATTACAGCCGTCAGAAAACCCGGGTCGTCACATTCCTCCCCCCTTTAGAACTTTTCGTCCTCGAAAAGGAACGAACGAGAATTTTTATTTACTGTGTATTGTAGTCAAATTATTCTTTAAACATTTTTAACTCTTTTACTCTCTTATTTCAAAATTCAAAATTTTAAACACTTACAAATAAAATAATATAACCAAAATAGCTTTTATATAAAAATACTTTTATAACTCGATGTTTCGACAAGTCCATCCTTGTTCTCATAGAAATTTGGTCATACGTTGATCAGGCGTAGGACTGAAAATCTATAAGTACTTGGTAAATCCGTTTTCAACACCCAGTGAAAATACTTGGAAAATAATTTTATTGAAAATATAGAAAACATTTTTTTTTAAAATAGAGGAAATATCTTTGGTGAGAATGCTCTGGAAATCATCACCCCCATCCATGGTCACAGTTAACCCGATGGTTACATTGCCGTCCCGGCAAAATCCATAGATAACTATAGGCCTCCGCGCCCCTCGATTACACCATGGAACCCGCTATAGATCGCAGTTGTACCCGGGCTTTACATTGCTATCACAGCAAAACCCATATAACCGTAGGCATCAGCGCCCTCAAATTTCGCTGCCAAAAGAATGAAACTCCTCCACTTGACCATAGATCGCAGTCTACTGATGTTACGTTGGCATCCCGGCAAAATCAAGTGTAGACTATTGGCACTCATCCTCCACACGATTTTCGCTATGGTCCACGCAGTAGATCGCAGCGACATCGAGTTACATTGTCGTCACAGCATAACCCAAATGCCCCTGTAGGCATCAGTGCCCTTGACTTTCGCTACCCAACAATCCTCAGGAACTAGTTTGTCCGGACTCCTCACAAGATCAACTTTAGAACCCCCCCTAGGGCTCAAGGCAGTACCACCCTGTGGCACTCCTGAGAAGTTCATTCAAGGAAGCGCCTTTTTCCCCAGAGCCACTTTCAAAACACTTTATACTATACACATATAGTATTTTCCAAATCATACACCTAGTATGAATTTCATATAAATCTCCTTTCTCAAAATCGATAATTCACAAACTAGGCTTTCCAAATTCTAAATTTGATTTTCCTAAAAAATCAAAAGCCCTTTTTTTAGAAATCCATAGGTTCCCAAAACCCTTTTTCCAAAATCATTTTCACAAAATCCTTTATATATACGTATATATATATATAATAACCTTGGGAATTTTTTTTTGAATCACTTCATACTTGTATAAATTTCCTTTTTATACTTCAAATACTTTCAAAACCCTTTTCTTCAGGCAATAGATTCAACAAGGGGAGTTTACCATATATAACAAAGATATATAACTTTGTTTATTCCAATTCAAATTTGATTACTCTTTTATAAAGTTATTAACCACATTACCTTTCTTCATAAAGTGAATCTTAAATCATAGAAATTTCCAATTTCCATTTTACCCTATCATATATTTCACAAAATATACTCTTCATTTCAAAGACCATTTTACAGTTCTTATCCATAAATTTTCAATACCAATTTCATTCAAACCCGTACGATGTACACATATCATCCGTACGCTATATCAATCCGATCGCTCACTCGATCACACAATTTCACTTCCGAACTAGTATTGTCCACCCGACTTCCTAGTGCGGACTCAGATTTGGTTTCTTGATCAGAAACCGTTATTCTCCTTACATAGTCACAACTATGATAGAGAATATCCAGAACCAATCAAAAATCCATATCCAGGTTTGCCGTCGAAAATCGAGCGAAAAATCCCAAATCGGATCGATAATACTATCTCAAAATTCTGTGCTCGAATCTGGATCAAATTACTATGCGAATAGAATAATATACATACATCCTACGTATTTATCTTCATTGATTATCAGTTAAATCAATTTCCTTCTATTCATCCTCACTTTGATTTTATTCACTTATTCACATTTGCCTTAATCCCCATTTGGATTATGTTAGCACCAAAATTGGTCACTAACCTCGTTGAGAAAGATTATGTATAGAGATTAATGAAGAAGATAAATTAGAACTAAAATATAGTGTAATTCAATGCCAAAAGAACAACAAAAACGAGAACACCGGATTTATAGTGGTTCGACGTAACTGCCTACGTCCACTTTGAGTTTTGATCTTTATTGCTTTCACAAGTAGTTGAATACAGATACAATCCATATATTAATGACTTGAATACAAGTTTGAACTGAATAGAGTGAGTCTTGAAAGCGGCAGAGTCTCCCCAGTGTTCTCGAAAAAAGGTCCATTTCACTATGCCCCTGCCTCTCTATTTATAGACGAAGATGGGTTGGACTTCCCTGGTGGGCCTAGTGGCAAGATACCTCTGCCCAAAACAAGTAACATCTGTGTGCCGTACCATGAATGCCAAATGGGAACTTTGTGCTGAGCCTCTCGTTACCGGGTCAAATAACCGGTTAACACTTTGCCCTCCAAAGTACGTCTTGTTGCATAAATAACATGCTTTGAATCAAAGCAAGTTAGAGTCTCTAGAAAGAAACCCATCATATTTTATTAATAGTCATTATTCTTCAATTTTATCCTCCTAATGTCGTATCCTTCTTTAGTCGTCCCAACGTTTGGTCGATTTCCAATAGTATAAATTCAGGATTGTAGTTCATCAGTGGCCATCTGTGTCTGGTATTTTAGGGCTAGTAAACTTCGGCTATCTAATCCAGTCTTTTCTTAATAACCCTATGTGAAAATCCAAATTCTATTGATTTCAAGAAGTCGAATTTTATGACTATAAACGTGCACATTCAGGTACATGTTCTTGCCATTGGCTCCTAGATGCGTTTTATATTTTTGGGAGTTATCACCATTCCTTCTAGTTTAATTGCAATTCAATTGCAATTACTTGTTTATATTTTTTTTGTAATATTGGTTGTCATCAGCCACTCGATGAGAGGGGACTTCAAGTTCTACATAGATGATGGCCTTGGAGCCATAAGTAAGGGCGAATGGAGTATGGCCAGTCGCGAACTCATGGGTAGTTCTACAAGCCTATAATGCTGTTGAGAATTCATACACCCATTTACCTATAGCCTTTTCCAAACCTCTCTTCAGAATAGACTTTATGATGATTTTGTTCATAGCTTCAACCAATTATAATGGATCATGGAAGGTCATAAGGACAGATGACATTAAGGACAATGAAGTTGATTATTTTCTTCATCTTGGTCGTGGTTAATAGTTCTTCATCTGCCCATTTGGTAAAGTAATCAACCGCTATGATGGCGTATTCCACGCCACCTTTAGGATCGGAAAGAAGACGATGATGTCAATGCCCCCAAGTGGCAAACGGCTATAGACCAGCCATTTGAGTAATTTCCATCGGTGGGGTTCCCAGAGTTTTTGCAAACATCTTGCACTCATCGCATTGTCTAGCATGATCAACCGCATTTTGATTGATAGTTGGCCAGTAATACCCGTAGCGGAGTATTTTCTTTGTTAGGGTTTGCCCCCTGATGTGCTCGCCGCATTCTTCTTCATATACTTTGCTCAAGACTCATTTGATATCATTATGGGTGATATACCAAAGCATGGGAATGGATAAACTTCTTTCTACACATGACTTCTTCTTGGATGATTTGGCATGAAGCTTTCAGGAGGATCTGTCGTTTTCCATTCCTCCATTCAGTAAGAATTTCTCATTGTAGATAGTCTTTGATAGGAGTCAACCATGACCCCTTTTCTGGCTCTGTCTCCAAGATCTAGCCGATCTCTATCCGCCAATGCTTGGAATATTAAGTATTTCAATCGAAACAAAGTATGTCCGTTGCGCGTCCCTGAAACTGGCTAACATGTCCAGTGACTTGAATCTTTTCATTTCGATCACTGAGGATGTGTGTAATGATGTAATACGTGAAGTCGGCTAGTAGCTCTTGGACCTGGTTGAGATAAGGAGCAAGACAATGCCCCCTAGCAAGATCAACTTCCTTAACTTTGCATACTACTAATCAGGAATCACAAAAGATATATAAAATTTCCACTCCAAGTCCTCTAGCAAGTTTAAGGCTGGTGGTCGAGGCTTCATACTAAGCATCGTTGTTCGTTACAGGGAAATCGAGTTTTAGGACGTAGCAGATCGATCGTTCCTCAAGAGTCATTAACATGACCTCTGCGCCAAAACACTGATCACTGGATGCTCCATCCGCATACATTTTTCATCTGTTGGTTGGCTCTCTACTATTCGTCGAGTAGTCATCTGATGTAGTGAATTCGGGTATGAGGTCTGCTAATTTCCGTCCTTGGATAGCCCTTCGAAGGAAACAAGTGATATCGAATTGGCTTAGTTTGATATTCTATTTATGTAGTCTTTCAGATGTCTCATGTTATTGTATGCCCTGTCGTAATGGCTGGTAGGCATAGACGTTGATGATTACTCTGGTCGAACCCTAGAGTCTTGTGATGAGTTGTTAAGTCTAATAATGAAGGGCTCTGAATGCTCTAATTGATTATCTTCAAATGGCCAAAGATCAGGCTTAAAAGCACGTTGAAGGAAATGTCGAGTAGGGGTCAGCCTCGAGTAGCGTGCAATTGCATAGCTGGATCTTGCTATGAGTTTGAATTTGCTTGTACATTCGAGTAACACATTTTCTATTCAATGCATTCATGATCCTTCACTCGCCCTTTGGGTTGGAGTGACAGTCAGTTTCCCACGAGCTTTGGCATTGATTTAATGATTCTATCTCTAGGCATTCTTTTGGTCGTAGCCTTGAGTAACTATAAGCACTATATATAAGTTTCAATATTGAGCTATAGTAGCTAGTCTTTGGATTATCACGCTTCTGCTCCCAGTCTCGGGTTGACAAATGTGCTGCGTGGACGGTTGAGTCTCGCCCTGGCTATGTTTATATTACCACCTAAACTCCAAAAACATAGAGTTGATCGGTGAATAGTTGGTTCACATTCATCCTACTTCTCACTCGTGCCCCCAAGCCTGGGGTATATACCAATAAGTAGGAAGGCCAACCATGCCCTCTTTAGCTTTACTCTCTTTCCCCTTGAATTGTGGTTTTTCATTCCAAGGGGAATACTCCGATGCGTCGTCAGTTTATGGGCGTAAGCTGGATATTGGACGGTCAGCCACGTCCACTTTGGTTCATGTTCTGTAATCAGATCTTGGGGTAAAGTTGCCTCAAGAGCAGTCGGGTCATGCTCATCCAGTTTCATACTCCTCCTGATGGATCGAAAAAGGGTGCTGGAGAATTAATGACCAAGTCTTCATGGTTTACTCTCCTTTCCACACTCTGGTGGTCAAAGTTTTTCAAGGGACATTCGAATCACATTCGTATGTGCTTGGCATGGATCGATATTGACCATCGATCTGAGGTATGATATAGTCGGTCTTTCGTAGCTTTGGATGTTGTTTCGATTGGCTTTGTGTTAAGGTTTCCTTGCAGTTGTTGCCTTAAGTTGTAAAGAACGCCAAACTAGAGCTACAATGAGCTATCGTATTCATCTTTTAGTGATTTGTACTCTTGCTTCATACATTGATTTGGCCAGGCCACAAGTCGGATGGTCGAACTCCATCCCTAGCGAGTTTAAACTCCTCCCGTCGATTTTAGGCCGAAGTTTGCAGAATAGAGAACGGTCGGAAGCCACTCATCTATTTATCAAAGTTTATACGCCACTCTGCATTCTAGTGACTTAGAGTTATTCTTCCCCCGGTCGCCTCGTGCCCAATTTGTGTTCATGCTTCGGTCCATGCTCCGGGGACATAGAGATTTGTCGAATGGTTTATGTTCTAGTCCACAGTTCTGGACATAGAGATTTTTGTTAAGTCATTTATACTCTAGTTCGCGCTCCGGGGACTTAGAGTACTCTAGTCCGCTTCAAGAACATAGAGATTTTTCTCAAGCCGTTTATACTCTAGTCCGCTTCAGGGAATTAGATATTTTTCTGAAGTCATTTATACTCTAGTCCGTGCTCTGGTGACTCAGAGTACTCTAGTCCGCTTCAGGGACTTAGAGATTTTTCTAAAGTCGTTTATACTCTAGTCCGCGCTCTGGGGACTCAGAGTACTCTAGTCTGCTTCAGGGACTTAGAGATTTTCCTCAAGTCGTTTATACTCTAGTCCGCGCTCTATGGACTCAGAGTACTCTAGTCCGCTTCAGGGACATAGAGATTTTTCTATAGTCGTTTATACTCTAGTCCGCGCTCTGGGCACTCAGAGTACTCTAGTCCGCTTCAGGGACTTAGAGATTTTCCTCAAGTCGTTTATACTCTAGTCCGCGCTCTGGGGACTCAGAGTACTCTAGTCCGCTTCAGGGACATAGAGATTTTTCTGAAGTTGTTTATACTCTAGTCCGCGCTCTGGGGACTCAGAGTACTCTAGTCTGCTTCAGGGACATAGAGATTTTTCTAAAGTCGTTTATACTCTAGTCCGCGCTCTGGGGACTCAGAGTACTCTAGTCCGCTTCAGGGACTTAGAGATTTTCCTCAAGTCGTTTATACTCTAGTCCACGCTCTGGGGACTCAGAGTACTCTAGTCCGCTTCAGGGACATAGAGATTTTTCTGAAGTCGTTTATACTCTAGTCCGCGCTCTGGGGACTCAGAGTATTCTAGTCCACTTCAGGGACTTAGAGATTTTTCTGAAGTCGTTTATACTCTAGTCCGCGCTCTGGAGACTCAGAGTACTCTAGTCCGCTTCAGGGACATAGAGATTTTTCTGAAGTCATTTATACTCTAGTCCGCGCTTTGGGGACTCAGAATACTCTAGTCTGCTTCAGGGACTTAGAGATTTTCCTCAAGTCGTTTATACTCTAGTCCGCGCTCTGGGGACTCGGAGTACTCTAGTCCACTTTAGGGACATAGTGATTTTTCTGAAGTCCTTTATACTCTAGTCCGCGCTCTGGGGACTCAGAGTACTCTAGTCCGCTTCAGGGACATAGAGATTTTTCTGAAGTCGTTTATACTCTAGTCCGCGCTCTGGGGACTCAGAGTACTCTAGTCCGCTTCAGGGACTTAGAGATTTTCCTCAAGTCGTTTATACTCTAGTCCGCGCTCTGGTGACTCAGAGTGCTCTAGTCCGCTTCAGGGACATAGAGATTTTTCTTAAGTCGTTTATACTCTAGTCCGCGCTCTGGGGACTCAGGGTACTCTAGTCCGCTTCAGGGACTTAGAGATTTTTCTGAAGTCGTTTATACTCTAGTCCGCGCTCTGGGGACTCAGAGTACTCTAGTCCGCTTCATGGACTTAGCGATTTTTCTGAAGTCGTTTATACTCTAGTCCACGCTCTGGGACTCAGAGTACTCTAGTCCGCTTCAGGGACTTAGAGATTTTTCTGAAGTCGTTTATACTCTAGTCCGCGCTCTGAGGACTCAGAGTACTCTAGTCTGCTTCAGGGAATTAGAGATTTTCCTTAAGTCGTTTATACTCTAGTCCGTGCTCTGGGGACTCAGAGTACTCTAGTCCACTTCAGGGACTTGGAGATTTTTATGAAGTGCATGTGTATTTCCACCCATTTGATTTGTATTTCATTTACCGTATCGAGGCTAATGTTGTCGAATGAACGATCAAACCACGTTCGCTCATGGAATGGGACTCTGCCCCCAGCATCAAGGATGAAACTTTGAAAATGGACGGTCGATTCTCGTCCGTTTGTTGATTATAGCTCTTCCAATCAAGTCAAGGAAGGAGGTATATGACAGATGGTTGGATCACATCCATGCTGGGGTTGGATAATCAAGTCTCGCACAATTTGCTTCGTATCTCTTTCCAGAAAATGAGGATGATGGATTACTAGGTAGACAAAGTAAGTTGCATATGTTTCACAGTGCAGTCGCGTCCATGTATTGAGAGCGATGGTTAACGAGTAGGCAGTCTACCATAGCTACTTCAAGTTGGGCTTTCGAACAACCTTTCGTGTTCATGGTAGGATTTGATGTGTAGATGATCAAATAATGTCCACTTTAGACGGATCCCGACGTCATTGAGCTTCATGAGGGGTATTTGTATTTTGTCGAACTTTGTTCTATGACTTGATTGGAGTGGATGATCGGGCCATATTCATTCCAAGCCTTGTTTAGGTCTCCAAGTCAAATGTGGAGGTCGATGGATGGATGGTCGGTTATGTTGGCTTTGTATTGGGCTCTGACCGTGATGAGCTTTTCAATCTCTAGTCCTTGGCCCCAAATCAAAGGCACATGGTTGATAATGAGCGAACGAATCATGCTCGTCTTGATGAAACTCCACAAATCCGATTAAGGTCTACGTGGATTTGTTGGAAACCAACTTTGAGTACTTGGTCACTTGCATCGTTTTGGAAGAAGTTTAGTTTAAGTCTGTTGCAATTCAAAGCACATTTCAAATTGAAATAGAAAATAATCCAAAGAAGTTTGGAATAAATCTCATTGATAAGTGGAGCAGCATCGTGTGCTTGTTGTTCAACTCTGCCCCTAGCCCCTTCTCGCGGGATGCCGACTGCCAACGGTTCAATTATTAATTATAGTTCTTTATTGATGGGCATCCATAGTTCCTGGCTCGCCCAGCTATGAGGCTTGCATGTACTACTGAAGCTTTTTTTTTCCGAAAAAGCTTTTCGATCACACCTCGGAGGTGTTTGTAATCGCCAGTGTCAGGATCAGTGTGCATCTTGGAATATACAACATTCCTCCGATTTTCTCTGGACTTTAATGGGCTCTCTCGAGGTTGGTTTCCAGTACCAATTTGAGTCGTGAGCTTCCAAGTAGAGGCTATCGATTGAATCTATCAAAGAGCATATGAGTCGAATTTTGAGATCTTTTTTTGTCTACTAGAATCAATGTCCTTAGCCGACATGCCTGCATTGTTATTTTTCCTAGTATGCTCCACTCCTCCTCACTTTAGTTCTGATTCATTTTGTAAAAGAAACGATCCATAGTCGTAGGAGGCTCTTTAGCTAACTAGCTGCCAAAATATATCTGGAGGTCGACTTTCCTCAAACGCGATCAGTATGATACCCTTGTTAGTATTTGGAATAAATTGATTAGAGCCAAACATTGGTTTGTTTGGAGTCACTAAATTCGAAGTGCTGGGTCAGCGAAGAATGGTGCTTGGAGTCATCTTGGCGTTTGCTAGAGTCATATCATCTATGTTCTCCAGCCTTTGGGAGTACCGTTTGAATAGCGGTTGCTTGTCCGTTCCCTTGATGTCGTTCATAAGCTGTCGCTAGATCCTCTATGCCCTGGTAGATCATGGGATGTCAAGGAAGTGGATAGAATGTTCCTTTATTAAGTTGAGTTTTGAATTCACTATCCGGAGGCACTGTGCTGCCTCTTTTTCGGAAATTTGGGTCATACCCGAAATTATTTTTTTTAAAATAGGGGTCGTACCCGATCCATTTTTTTTGGAATAAGGACCGGTCAGATTATTTTTTGAGAGAGAGATCAGTATACAGTGCATGGATCGATCGGCATACTCCCGCTCGGCATACACTGAGTCGTTCGGCATAGTACCGCTCGGCATACACTGAGTCGTTCGGCATGGTTCTGCTCGGCATACATTGAGTCGTTCGGCATGGTCCCGCTCGGCATACACTGAGTCGTTCAACATGGTCCCGCTCGGCATACACTGGGTCGTTCGGCATGGTCCCGCTCGGCATACACTGGGTCATTCGGCATGGTTCTGCTCGGCATACACTGGGTCGTTCGGCATGGTTCTGCTCTGCATACACTGCGTCGTTCGGCATGGTTCTGCTCGGCATACACTGGGTCGTTCGGCATGGTTCTGCTCGGCATACACTGCGTCGTTCGGCATGGTTCTGCTCGGCATACACTGGGTCGTTCGGCATGGTTCTGCTCGGCATACACTGGGTCGTTCGGCATGGTTCTGCTCAGCATACACTGAGTCGTTCGGCATGGTTCTGCTCGGCATACACTGAGTCGTTCGGCATGGTTCTGCTCGGCATACACTGCGTCGTTCGGCATGGTTCTGCTCGGCATACACTGAGTCGTTCGGCATGGTTCTGCTCGGCATACACTGCGTCGTTCGGCATGGTTCTGCTCGGCATACACTGAGTCGTTCGGCATAGACTTTTTCTAGAGCGGTCTTGCGTAGACTTGGTTTCTCTGACTATGGCTATCAGTTTCCTTTAGATTTCTTTCAAATCTGAGTAGAATAGGAAGTTTCCTAGTAAACAACTTGATCTATCTCGCGAATATGGAAATCCACTAGTAGACGATGAGATCCAATCAAGCTGAGAATTCAATTCTCAATGAAAGCACCAAAGTGTTAGCACCAAAATTGGTCACTAACCTCGTTGAGAAAGATTATGTAGAGAGATTAATGAAGAAGATAAATTAGAACTGAAATATAGTGTAATTCAATGCCAAAAGAACAACAAAAACGAGAACACCAGATTTATAGTGGTTCGGCGTAACTGCCTACGTCCACTTTGAGTTTTGATCTTTATTGCTTTCACAAGTAGTTGAATACAGATACAATCCATATATTAATGACTTGAATACAAGTTTGAACTGAATAGAGTGAGTCTTGAAAGCGGCAGAGTCTCCCCAGTGTTCTCGAAAAAAGGTCCATTTCACTGTGCCCTTGCCTCTCTATTTATAGACGAAGATGGGTTGGACTTCCCTGGTGGGCCTAGTGGCAAGATACCTCGGCCCAAAACAAGTAACATCTGTGTGCCGAACCATGAATGCCAAATGGGAACTTTGTGCCGAGCCTCTCGTTACCGGGTCAAATAACCGGCTAACAGATTATCACTTCAATTCTTATCTCAGTTGGGTATTTAATCAATAACAGTTTGAACTCCGACGAGTTTATATTTAGAAAATAGCTTGAAATTTTTAAAAAAATAGATAAGTAGTTAAAAAATAATTATTAGTTTGTAAAATAGCTGTAAAACAGTTAAGTAATTGTAAATAGTTGAAAAATAGTAAAATAATTACAAATTAGTTGTAAAATGGTAACTAGTTATAAAGTAGCTAGAAAGATAGTAATTAGTTTATAAAATAGTTGTAAAATAGCTAAATAGTTTCAAAAGTAGTTATAAAATAAGTATAAAGTAGTTTGGGGTTTAGAAAGAAAGGTTGCATATAGTAAATAGCTTGGAAGATTATATTTAAGAAAGCTTAAATTAAAATAATTTGTTTGAAAATAGTCCAGAGCCAAACTGTTCCACTACCCAATCTTTATCCCCATCAATTCAGTTTTTAATTTTCCTCTTTCATTTAAATTGACTCAATTCCAATTTAGATAACTTCAATTTCCATTGAAATTGATTTGATCTCAATTCAAGTTGAATTAACCTCAATTCTTTTCAAATTTAAATCAAATTCCATTTGAATTTGAAACTATTTAACTTCGATTTCCTTTCAAATTTAAACCAATTCAAATTTTCTATTTGAATTATAAACTTATCCATCTTAAATCACAATTCCCATTAATTTAAATCAAATTCAGTTTGAACTAATTCAATTTAAATCTCAATTTTAAACCATCTCGAATTATATAAATTCGAGTTAAATTTTTAAATGTTGATTTAATCCCTTAAATCAAATTAACCCTTATTTTTAAATCAATAATCCAAATCTTAAACAATTTAATTCTGAGTCCAAATTTCAAAACTCCATTTAAAATTTTCTTCATAATAATAGATATATATCCAATTTATTCCCCGATTTCAATTTTGAAACCAATGCTTAACAATTTAAATTTCCAAGTTCTTTTTGAACATTTAAATCTTAAATTCAAAGTGGTTTCATCTCCTAAATTTAAAATTTAAATTTCCCTTTTTATCTAAATAATGGATATATCACCACAATCCATTCCTTCATTCATTTAAACAAATCCAATTCACAATCTAAAGATTATTAATAACAATAGGATAATATTATCCAAATTATTCTAAAACATCCATTTTCAATTTCTAGATCTCAAACCCATTTTGAGATCTCACAAACTCCCAATTAAAATTAACCATTAAACTTCCCAAGTTAGATTCCAATTCCATCTCGAAATTTCCAATTCAGGTTGCTTGTTAAATTATTTAACTATCCCAAAGTTAAGTTCAATTTACTTAATCCAGCCAACCTTACCCAATTTGGATTCCCATTTCAAATTTTAAACTTCATATTAATAATCTTATAAGTTCAAAAACTTATCACCTTGGGTATCACATCTCATTCCAAATTTAAAACTCAACATTTAGAGTTTATTTCAACCCATTTTTGATATTATGTATATTCCTCATATATACATATTATTTCCTTTACACTCTAAGTTATCCTTAAATTTTAAATCACCTTTGGTTTTAGTTCAAAACAGTTTTCTTTAATGCTTTCAAACAACTCTTATTTTAAAATAAGATCACATTCAAAATATTTTGAATAATACTCTATATTATTTCTACTAACATTTGAAACAATTTCAAAACTTTTCAATTTACATCCTTTCTAATTTACAAGTTATTCACATCTAATGGTTACTTCCTTAAAACATTTATTTGCTTACTCATTAATACATATTTATTATTAAACACAACAATCATTTATGATAATAACCAAGATTATCATATCTGGAAACCAATTCATTATTATCTTATTCTGAAACTTTTCCCCAAATTCAAGATTTAATTTCAGTTTGAACCCATTTCAAACTTATTTTTATTTAATTTCAATTTGGTTGTATTTCTATTACCACTTAATTTAATTCCAATAGTTTAACAACCAATTACCTTAATATTTATTGGTTAAGGAATATTGCTTTATATATATCAAAATATATTCTTATATAAAATCATTTAAAATCTTTATATAAGAAAATAACAAGTACGCTCTCTCATATATGTATACACTCAACTCATTCTAGGGTACTATTGACCCTATCCTTATGAGTACACCCACTAGAGCCAAGGTTCTCGCTTAACCTTCTGCTCTGATACCAAATGAAACGACCCGAAATTTTTCGATCCCGAAAATTCCAGATAGTTAGGAAAAGAAGGAAAGAGATAGAAGAAGAAACAGAAAACAAGTCATAGAACCTCACATTCGCAGCGGATGAAATATAATATCAAATAATAACAGTTATACAAAAGAATACTATATCTGTCAATTACATTTTAATATATCGGAGTTACACTCATACAAAAACACTGGACATATACAAATCGCATGTCTCAGATAAACAGAAATAATATCACAGCGGTAACACTCCATACGTTCCTGCCATCCAGCTCACCTCCTGAGCTCCAGAACGTCCTTACCTGAAAATCTGTAATACTTGGTCTGACCTGAGCATTACATCAAAGTAACACCCGGGTCAGGCTGGATACCAACGTGAGTAAACCCATCTAATGAGAAATATTAATGCTTAAAACTTATTTAAAACCTGGGGTAACTCGTATCAATTTACAAATTCACAATTTGAAATAGACCTCACTTATTTCACACATCAATTTCTAAGTACCAAAACTTAGATTAAATGGTCCAATTCACTTAAATCATTCCATATCAGCCTATTGATTCCACATATCAATCCATAAAGAATCGAAGTGGGTTTCGGGTATTTTCTAATACCTGACTCCGGTCTCTTCGAATTCAAAACCATCTTAACCCAAGTTATTCAAGTGAAATACAATTCATCTTTAAATACAAGATGTCACTTTGACTTAGCAATTCATCATCGATAGATAATCAGATTATCATTGTTCATCCAAACATGTCATATCTCAAAACACTTCATATTCAGAGATATCAATCAATTCAAGGCATTTAATATCATTCAATCATTCATAAGCAAGATTGATCACTTCCATTTTTTTTTAATTTTTCTCTAATTAAATTAATTGCTAACTTTAATCACTTAGATTACCTTTACTTAACATTAATTAATTACAACCCAATTAATTAACCATCTTTTAGTTATCCATCTTAATTAATCATCCTTGACTAAATATCCTTAATTACAATAAGTAATTTACTCTTACACAAATTAATTAGCCTTTACCCATCACATTAAATAATCCCTTAATTACTCTTATAAAGTAATTAACAATGATTTATTACATTAATCCTTAATTAATTACTCAAATTTCTTATTCTTAACCATTTACTGTAATTAACCTTTAATTACTCTCATTACTTTCATTAATTAATGATCCTTAATTAATTACATTAATTAATTATCCCTTAATCATAAATTAATTAACATTTGATTATTAAATAATTAATTAGTCTTTAATTATCCAAGGCCTTAATTAACTTAAGATAAACCACTTATCTTAATTAATTACTTAATTATCATTTAAATCTTATTAAATTTAAATGCTTGAAAACAATTATACAAATCATTTGGAAACATTGATTAATTAATTTTAAAACACAATCCTTAATCACTTCTCAATTCAAACATCATCTTATTATATTTTGAAACACTTATGAATTCAATTACGTAATTAATCCAATATGTAATTACTTTTAAAACAAAAACAAATTTAACATTTGAAATCTTTTTAAAACTTGTTTAATAATTTTAACATTAACCTAATACATAACTATATAAACCAAAACAAATTTTGGAAACATTTTAACTTTTTAAATTCAATATTTGCAAACATTGTTTTAATATTTACTTTTAAACTTGCACTGCTTTTTACTTTAAAACTTGATTTTAAAACTTGAACATTTTATTGTGTTTTGGAAACCTTATTCGCTTACCCAAGAAAATCCGAGTTTACCCATCGTTTTCCCCGAGCCAAATCCTGAGTACTCACGAACTACCACTTACTTCGAGTCAACACGCAATTGTCCACGAGATCGACCCGAGCAAAAATGCTTCTTCTCCAATCAATCACAACCACCAGATACACATACCTACACATGCACATGCACCATCAATCCGATCGACTCTGATCCATTCTACGACCATCCATATGTCGATGAAGACCTCGCCAACGATACTAACTTCCCAGTTCCACGAGTTCGCCAGAAAATCGAAAACGAGCCGTTCAAACACTCGAACCCAAACTCAACCATCGGAAAAACATCACGCGCCGCTGTCCACATTCACCAGACACCTCGCGATCATGACCATAGCTGCACCACATCATCACGCTACTAACCCCCCTCGTGCGATCACCTTCAGTGACCTATCGACAACGCACGACGCTCGCAAACAACCTCAACCAAAACACCCCCTCGAACCCTAGATCGCCGTCCCTCGACCACTATGGCCATCAGAAAAATCATAACCCAATTTTCCCGAGATCATACATCTACCAGCCACCTTCAGCCACAACCTTGGCGCCGACCACCACGTCGATCGCCAGAAAGTGGCAAAAACCCCAAAAACTTCCAATTCCGATTATCTCCAAAATTACCAAACTAAAAATTATGATTTTACTATTAAAAATCAAGCTTTTGGTTAAGGATTCGGTTTATATTCCTGAATTAATAAATTAAGATTTTTGAAATTTTCTCAAAACTCAAGTTTTCCTGTTCAATTGGTTTTTCAGAGTAGTTTTAAATTTATTTTAACTTAAATATAATTTTAAAACTTACTCTATGATTCAACAACAAATTTTGTTTAAAACTTAAACCCTAATAAAGATTAGATCAAGAGATAAAGAATTTTATTTAAAATCTTGAGTTTGAAAACAAGAACAGAGATGTCTCAGGCATGCACACACATCTATACATTCATATACATAAACAGGAAATCATTTACATATATATTCATACGAACGTACTTATTCCAGAAACCAACATGAATCCAGATTCATATTTAAACTTCTTTTTCTTTTAAATTAAATGTTACTCACCTGTTAAAAGAGAAACAGAGAAGGCCTGTATTTTGTTTAAACTGATCTGGGCTAGAAGTATCAGATCTTTGAGCTTATTTTATGTTGAGAAGACCTTTGTTGAAGCTTAAATTTGATTTGCTGCAGATTAGATTTTGAACAGAGATTGCTTGATTAATTTGCCTGAGCCTTGATTGAACGAAAATGTACCGCTGCTCTTTGGTGTACACAGCAAGCTTCCTTTTTTTTAATTTTTTACTTTATATTTTTCTTTGGTCAGCAATTTCTATGACCTGATATGATTTTGATTAAAAAAAAATTTATGTGCTTGCATTAATTGCTATGTCCCCTCTTTTGTTTACATACATACATGTGTATGTTTTCATTTTATTCACATAGATATTTTTTACTTTTCCATGTTTACCTTTTATTTGATATATTTAGATATATACGTGCTTAACATCTATGTATAAATATTTATTTTTATTTTCATTTCCTTCCATAAGCATTGCCTTTACAACATATATTATCATATTTACGCATACAATACTTTAATGATCATAAATCTATTTATATATGTTGTGGTCATCATTTTTATTCTTTGCATTTATATACTTCTATATGCTATCATAAGGCTTATATATATTTTTATTTATTCCCTATAAGATTTATCATATCGAGACGTTTTTATGAGTCAATATTTATTATAGTTTTTGAATCAACTTATATATATATCCTGATATTTTTAATTGTCAATTAATTACCTGATTACAGTCGTTAGAAAACCCGGGTCGTCACACCATTAGTCTAATCTAGTATGGCTATAAATATAAGGTGAGAGAGACCATTTGAAACCTTTGTATCTCATTTCATATCAGCCTCAAAACCTACCTTCTCTCTAATTCTCCTTTTCTTTGCATAAATTTCACCCCAAATCGTCTCTAATCTCAAATTAGAAGCTAGATCTTCATTGAGGGGCTTGATCTCGTCGATTGGATCACATCTACATTCAATTTGCTATGGTCCAGATCGGATGTCCTATCATTTTCATAGGTTTGATTGGTTTGGTGAGTAGTTATGACCTCTCACTGGTCTATAATGGATAATATGCTGTAATTAGGTGATTATAAGTTAGGATTATCAAATTAAACTATAAATTGATTAGACATAGGTAATTTTAGATTTTGAAACCCTAAATCGACCTAATTAAACATGTAATATGGATTAGATCATTGGCTAGTGTCATTTGGGCATATACGGCTATGTAATTCAATGATTTAGATTAGATCTATGCTTATTTATGATCATGATTGAATTGGATGACTTGAATGATTATGAGTGGATGTAATTGAATGGTTTGCTATGTTTGATTCATTGTTGTGATTGAATTGCTTACTATGCTTGATTTGTTTCCTTGTGTTGTGCATGTTTAGGACTAAGATTGATGATCAAAGCATATTGGGAGCAAAGTTCGTCAGAATCATACGAAACTTGGAGGATAGGATCTGGAGCATGCAAGGAAGACGCCCTGAAAATTTCATGTCGATTGAAGCAAAGTATTCGGATTGGTACCGATCCAAATTTGTTGCACCAATCAACGTGAGATCCAGGGGGATGGTAGAGCATAGGTTCCAACAATGCTCTATGAAGTTGGATCGGAGGATAAGCCAAGTATTAATGATTTTATGGATCATCTATGTTGGATCGGCTATGAAGCATAGATGGAAGGACTAAGAGGCTAAGATGGAAAACAAGGGGTTTATGGTATTTAGAGGAAGTGTACTAGAGGCTGGAAGTGAGAGGAAGCCAAAATTGGCTAAGTATTGGGATCGGTACCGATCCGATCCAATTGGATCAGTATCGATCCTAATTATTGGCTCCAATTGATGTGAGATCCGGGGTGGAGAATCTGGAGTTATAGTGGATCATGCTAGAAGTTGTGGCTCACTGATTGCTTCTACGGTTTGGTAGTTATGGCATGAAGTTTTAGCTCTTCGATCGAAAATTCGGATAGGAGCGGGAACGAAGGAGTAGATTGACAGCTCGGGATAGAACGAGGCTATAAGATAATGGACTGGAATGAGTAGTAGGCTCGCGTCCGAAAATGGATTGGAGTTGTGGAAAGCTCTGCAGATTTGGTAGTGCTAAGGACCGTTGATGACTCGGAGTGTTCTAGTTGTGTTCAAAGAAAGGGTACTATATGCGGAGCACCCGAGGGCTGGTAGCGCTAGTCATGTGCTCTAGACCGCCAGGGTCTAGGTCAGGTGGTACAGAGGTATCACAAGAGACAACCATGCGGGGTTTCTAACCGGTGAGTATGGTGAACACGATAGAGAACCAGGATTTCCATTAATCTCTGGCAAAGCGAGGATGAGGCCATATGAGTTATCATATATTCTAGGCTTTAGAAGATGATAGCTAGGTTTTGGATTCTATGGTTGCTATGATTGCTATGTCTGCTTCTAGGTAGACTATTATCTATAGGAATGTTGGAGAAGGGATTGGGAATAGGGCCAATGGAGGAGGCTGCTTAGATTCTTCTATCCTGTTCTGTTACAGTATCCTATTGTTGATTATCTTGAATGGCATATTATATCTTATTATTATGTGCTAACTCTTTAGTTGCAGGGACAGGTCAGACATGGTTTTGTGTACCTATCTAGTACCATATTTTCCAGTATAGCTTTTGACAATCATTTACCACTCATACCAGACTATTGTCTGACCCAAGGTTTTATATTTCCTCTTATCATTTTGGGTACTCTTAAATGAGTAGGCTAGATGACAGGTTTGGAGTCGCAGTTGCTATACAAAGACGAGCTTGGAGGAACTATGGCGTATTACTCTATATTTCTAGTTTCCGCTGTTTGTTATTATATACTTTGAGGGATGTAGTAAGGAAATGTTGTATTGAGATATTATGACATTTATACTGTAGCTCATGATATTCTAGTAGAGATGTTTTCTTTCATTTATTATGGATCACCATATTTCTTTTGTATATTTTCTATATTATATTTTATCCATGCGTTGTGAGATATGCAACAGGTTTTATACTCTAAATTTCAACATTGATGATTGCCCATATCAGCTTGGCACGTTTACAACACTCTTTTAGGTCATTTAATGCGGGTGGTATGGGGCGGTTGTCACACTTAGTATCAGAGCCAGGTTACGAGTTAACCGAAGCAATTCAAGAGTATACGCTAAAGGAGGGAGCATACTTGTTAATGAAGATATTAGGCTATATAATATTATTATATTGTATGGTATGCACTTGGGTACCATTACAGCTTTTCTTGGAAAGAAGCTAATCATTCTTATTACAGATAAGGATGAATCGGAACACAAGAAATGCTATTAGGAATAACTCTACTTCAGGAGTGGAAGAGGGAGCGGGATCGGGAGCTGCTACACCTTATTTTCAAGCCATGTTCAATGAAATGATTACTTCGCTGATGAGAAGAGCACAAACTACTCTTGGTATGGCTTTAAATGTGGTGCTCATGTGCAAGTACCTAGAGTCGACTTCGCGAAGCTTAGTAAGGATTATTCTACTCTAGGAGGGAAGCCATTCTTGGGGACAGAATTAGCTGTTGAAGTGCAAGATTGGATGGATACTTGTGAGCGCATTTTCAAGGATATGGAGGTGGAAGATGCTCTGAAAAGGAAGCTTGCTTCAAGACAACTATAAGGCCGAGCAATGAATTGATGGAATGCTATTACCATTACTACTCCAGAAGATCAGATTTCTTGGGATCAGTTTAAAGCTAGATTTGAAGAGAAGTTTATTCCAGCGGCTAAGAAATTAGTGCTCTTCAAGAAGTTTGCTGAGTTGAAGCAAGGAGAGATGTCTATTTCTGAGTATGTGGCAGAGTTTGATGCTTTATCGAGGTATGGGATGTCTTTTATTAATACACCTTTGAAGAAGAATGAGAAGTTTATCACTGGATTGGACGACCATTTGGGAGAGAAGCTAGAGGACTATATAGAAGTGACTTTTGAGAAGCTTGTTGAGAAAGCCCTTAGACATGAGAGTTTGTACCCGAAGAATAAGACCGCTATTGTGGCTATTGCTGAAAAGAAGGAACCAAAACCGCAACAAGGCGGCAAGGGTAAGAAGAAATGGAATGAAAAAGGAAGCAGCAACAACAACAACAACAACATCAAGAAAAAGGGAGCCAGAAGAAGAATAAGGGTGAGGTTGTTTGTCGCAATTGTAGTGAGAAAGGTCACTATGCTAATTAATATAAGGCAGCTAAAAAGTGCTTCAACTGTGATAAGCATGGGCATATGAAGAGGAATTGTCCAGAACCGCCTAAGGATAAGCAGATTATGAAGGCATACGCTCTGGATGCTGTCCCGACTTCATCTTGTGCTCCTATTGCTAGGGATAATGGGAAGGGAGTCGTGGTGCAAGGTGTGCTTTCCACCCGAGATGCTTTTGTTAGATTTCTTTTTTATACTGGAGCTTCGCATTCTTTCATCTGTGGTGACTTAGTATGCAGACTAGGTTTGGAACCCGAGATAGTAGACCGACCTTTGATTGTAACGAACCATGTTGGAGGATCTACTGGTCTTTGTACGATTTGTTGTGGTTTAGTGTTATCGAGTCATGGATGTTCTTTTGTTTGTGATTGCTTTGTTCTTAATTTTGCTGGGTTTGGAATTATTTTGGGAATGGACTGGCTTAAGAGGTATGGGGCTGTAGTGGATTGCAATAAGCTAGAGGTGATAATTGGGAATGTGGAAGGCGAACGGTAGTGATATGCTGCTTGTCGAAGGATGGGGTATTAGTCAGCTTTCTTTATTCGCTTGAGATTCCACATGAAGGATTGTCAACTGTGCCTATCGCTAGAGAGTATCCTGATGTCTTCGAGGAAGTGATAGGATTGCCACCGCATAGCGAGATTGAGTTTCAGATCGACTTAGTGGATGGAGCCAGACCCATAGTTATGCCTTTGAGGCATATCGCACATAGAGAGTAGAAAGAGTTAGAGGTGCAAGTGCATGATCTGCTGAATAAAGGATTCATTCAGAGAAGCATATCCGAATGGGGTGCATCTGTTGTATTCGCAAAGAAGGCGGATGGTTCTCTGAGGCTATGTGTGGATTATCGCGATCTGAACAAGGTTATGAAGAAAAATAAGTATTCGCCTCCACAGATTGATGAACTGTTTGATCAGCTGTATGGGGCAAAGGTTTTTTCTCAGATGGATTTAGCAACGGGATTTCACCAGTTGAGAGTGGCTAAAGAAAGTGTGCCCTTACTGCATTTCGGACACCGTCGGATTTCTATGAGTTGTTGGTGATGCTTTTGAATTGACTACCACTCTGGCATACTTTGTGGATCTTATGAATAGAGTCTTCAAAGATCAGTTGAACAAGTTTATGCTTGTGTTAGTGGATGATATTCTGATTTATCGCAGAACCAAGGAAGAGCACAAGTCGCACTTGAGGATTGTGCTTGAGATTTTGAGGAAGCACAAGTTGAGAGCTAAGTTCTCTAAGTGTCACTTTTAGAAGGAAGAAATGAGATTCTTGGGACATGTCATGTCAGGACAAGGAGTTGTAGTGGATCCTACAAAGGTGGTAGCGATCCAAGATTGGAACCAACCCAGGAATGCTATGGATGCAAGAAGTTTCCTTGGATTGGCAGGATATTATAGGCGCTTCATCAAGGACTTCTCAAAGATTGCAGCGCCATTGACCAACTTGACCAGGAAGAATCAGACTTTTACTTGGAATGCAAGATGTGAGCATGCATTTGTAACTTTGAAAGAAAGGTTGACGATTGCACCTGTATTGGTTATTCTGGGTGGGAATGAAGAGATGATAGTATACACCAATGCTTGTAGTACCGGCCTTGGAGCCATGTTGATGCAGAAAGGGAGAGTTGTCACTTATGCTAGTTGACAGTTGAAACTGCATGAAAGGAATTATCCAACTCATGACTTGGAGCTAGCGGCGATTCTATTTTCTTTGAATATGTTGAAGCACTATTTGTTGAGAGAGAGATTTGAGCTATCCACAGACCATAAATCCTTGAAGTATCTTTTCTCTCAAAAGGATGTTAACCTTCGGCAGCAACGATGGTTGGAGTTCCTAGCTTCTTATTACTTTGATATTTCCTATACTCCAGGGAAAGGTAATGCAGTGGCAGATGCATTGAGCAGAAGACATGCTGAATTGGGAGCTATGTTTTCGGAATGGACACATATGGAGTATATAGCTCGATTTGATTTCAAGCCACGTTGTAGGCTCGAGCCTGAGATGCTAGTAAGTTTATCGATCAGACCTACTCTCATTGAAAGGATTGGTACTAGTCAGAAACAAGACACTAAGCTAGTAGAGATCATGGAG
Source organism: Allium fistulosum (assembly GCA_030737815.1). Taxonomy (NCBI): domain Eukaryota; kingdom Viridiplantae; phylum Streptophyta; class Magnoliopsida; order Asparagales; family Amaryllidaceae; genus Allium; species Allium fistulosum. The sequence goes on from CM060908.1 coordinate 785,870,637, forward strand.
AAGATTGAAATAGGAGTAGAATCTGAAGATTTGAGACAACACGAGATTGACCGAGATGGTTGGCTTCGTAAGGATAAGAGACTGGTTGTTCCAGATATTGATGGATTACGAGATGAAGTACTAAAGGAACACCATCATTCCAAATTACCATTCATCCTGGTGGTAACAAAATGTATAGGGATATAAAGAGGACTTACTATAGGGAAGGAATGAAGAAGGATGTGGGAAGTTTCATCACAAAGTGTTTGAATTGCCAGTTAGTAAAGGCTAAGAAGAAGAAGCCTAGTGGATTGCTACAACCACTAGATATTTCCGAATGGAAATGTGAACAGATATCTATGGATTTTATAGATGGACTGACAAGGACTAGAGAAGGATATGATAGTATCTAGGTAGTGGTAGATCGTCTGACCAAGAGTGCAAGATTCATACATGTCAAATCTACCAGAACGACATCCAAGTTGGCAGAATTAGATGTTAAGTGGATTGTTCGATTCCATGGTGTGCCAAAGAGAATTGTACGCAATAGGGACTCATTGTTTACTAGTGGATTCTGGAAAAGCTTACAAGATACTTTGGGAACCGAGCTACATTTGAGTACAGCTTATCATCCACAAACGGATGGCCAGACCGAGAGAGTGAATCAGATATTGGAAGATCTTCTTCGAGCATGCATTATAGATTTTGAAGGGTCTTGCGATGATCACTTGCATCTAGTGGAGTTCGCCTATAACAACAGTTATCAGTCGAGTATTGGCATGGCACCAAATGAAGCATTATATGGACGACCTTGTAATTCACCTTTATGTTGATGGGAAGCAGGTAGGAAGTCGATACTTAGACCAGAGATGATTAGAGAGACTTCCAAGAAGGTAGAGATCATTCGGCAACGAATGAAGACCGCTCAAGATCGTCACAAGAGCTATGCAGATAACAGAAGAAGAGATGATTAGAGAGACTTTCGAGAAGGTAGAGATCATTCGGCAACGAATCAAGACCGCTCAAGATCTCTTCTGAGGAATGTTGTTCGATTTGATAGGAAGGGAAAGGTAGCGCCTAGATTTGTTGGACCATTTCCAATTATCGAGAGAATTGGGAAATTAGCTTATAGGGTGAATCTACCTCCAAAGATGATGGGTGTGCACAATGTTTTTCATACCTCCTATCTATGGAAGTTTGTGCATGACTCGGGTATTGTGGTAGCACCAGATCAACTAATAGGTTGTGCCAGAAGTTTCAAGACCTCGTAAGCCGTTTTGAGTCGTTGGGAATGACACGAAACAACTTAAGAGGAAGCTAGTTAAGCTAGTTAAGGTGCAATGGAGTAAGGACGATGGTGATTGCACATGGGAGACCGAAGAGAGTATGAGGACGACTTATCCATAACTCTTTGAGTGGTAAGACCTATAGGTCGGATCTACTTGCACCATCGTATCTTATACTACTAGAATTCTGCATGCTAGGATAGGTTTTGCTTGCTATTGTTAATTTGGCTACTTAGTTGGATCGTTAGATGGTTGCTAATGGATGGTAGGCATGCGGGATAACCTTGGTTGCTTATGTTTTTTTAGTCATTTCGGGGCGAAATTTCTAAAGGTGGGGGCGGATGTAACGACCCGTATTTTACGTATCAAAGGATCGTAAAGTAAATCTATTTAATTCATTTGAGATCATATCATTCTAATACTTTGAAATATGATGCTTAGAGATGTTTTACATGTCCATGATTTTTTCCGAATTTCTATGTGACCATTTTGCCCTTAGAGATCTTATTTCGGCTATAACTTTTGATATGAGCAGAATTAGATGTTCTAACTTAGTTCATTGCTTCGGGATTGTGGTTTCCCATTCCGTAGTGGTCGTATAGAAAAATCGGATAAGTGGTTAAGAAGTTATAGCGGTTTTAAGTTTTGTAAACTACTGGCCAGAATTAGAAAGGGGATTAATGGGTCAATTAGCAAGCTTATTAGTTTAATCTAGTTTGGCTATAAATATGAGGTGAGAGAGACCATTTGGAACCTTTGTCTCTCATTTCATATCAGCCTCAAAACCTACCTTCTCTCTAATTCACCATTAATTTGCATAGATTTCATCCCAAATCGTCTCTAATATCAAATTAGAGACTAGATCTTCATCGAGGGCTTGATCTTGTCGATTGGATCACATCTACAACCAATTTGCTACTGTCTAGATCAGATCTCCTCTCATTTTCATTGGTTTGATTGGTTTGGTGAGTGGTTATGATCTCTCACTAGTCTATGATGGATAATATGTTGTAATTAGGTGATTATAAGTTAGGATTGTCAAATTAAAATATAAATTGATTTGACATAGGTAATTCCAGATTTAGAAAAGCTAGATCGACCTAATTAAACATGTAATACGGATTAGATCATTGGCTAGTGTCATTTGGACATATATGGCTATGTAATTCTATGATTTAGATTAGATCTATGCTTGTTTATGATCATTGATGTGCACGTAAATGTGCATATTTTCTTTCATATTTAATCTAATTAAATTAAATAAATGATCATATTGGGTATTTTAACATGTTTAAACCAAAATTTAAATTATTTTCAAATCATCATTTATTCATCTTCATATAGGGGCAAAATGGTCATTTTTGTGCATATATTAATTTGAGAAAATTTACTCATGCATTTTTATATTATTTTTGTAGGAATTTGGATTTAAATGCAAGAGGCTTCATGGAAAATATGCATGCACAAGAGAAGACAAACAAATGAAGATGGATATAATTCATTTCATGAAACATGGAGGACCCCACCTACCCACTTACCATGATGTACAATTAGGAGCTAATGCACATGCTAATAGAGCTTAAAGTTACATGCATATTTAAGTGGAGGATTAACTCAGGCTAATGATAACTTGGAGGCCACACTTCCTCAAAAGTAGTTTAGGTAGTTCTCAAAGAATATGGATTAGGGTTTCATGCATGTATAAATACCCCATATGTTCATGTAATTAGTCTCCTCTCTTCTCTCTTCTCTTAGCCTCCTTAGTCTCCATTTTAATTAGTTTAGTTTGAGGCTCACAAATAAATCAAAACTCTCTTTTCTTTTTCATGGATACTTAGCCATTTTTCTTTCATGTAATTCTCTTTTTATGCAATGTTAATTCAAGCTCTTTCTTATTTACATGCTCTCTTTCATCTTATGTTAGTAGCTTAGTTTCATTTCTTATGCAAGTAGATTAGTTTTTATTTCATTTTGGTTAGCTCTCTTTTTAATTAGCTTGCATTTTCTTCTTGTTTTTGTTTCATGTTGAATGCTACATTTGTTGAAATGATAACAAATATGAGAGGCTAAACCCCTTCAATTTAAGGGTAATGAAGCTCTCTTATCATGTAGATTCAACATTTTGCTAATTAGTGATATCTTTTTGTGCTTAATGGCAATATTTGATGTGGTTTAACCTGTTGTTTTAGCTTTGAATTTGATAGCCTATGTTGTTGCACCAAATAGGTTATGCTTAAACAAACACAAACACAAATTACCTCTTCATCTACATATGATTATGGTAATGAAGTGAATGTTGAAATTAAAATTTGATGGTCTATATTTCTAATTAATAGTTAATAGGCCATGCTTAAAATAAATTTTATTTTCAACCTTATTGTCATTTTTCATGAAATTCAATAAGTGGTTTAATGGGTGTGTTATAGTTTAATGGTTTATATTGGACTAATTAATAGCACAAATATTCCATACTTATGATAAACACATCAATTAAACTCACTAATGACCAAAAAAAGAGATCATAATTTCATGTGTATTGATTTATGTGATCAAGAGAGTGGATTTATCTCTAAATTGCCTTCTACTCTCATATTTTTATCCATTTTCTTTTGCTAGTTTATTTACATTTTTTAGCTTAACACTCTCAAACCTTGGTTTAATTTGATTGAATAGAAATTTAAAAATCTAAACAATTCCCCATGGATCGATCCGTACTCGCCACGTACTAAAATTGTACGTCGTGCGCTTGCGGTTAATTTTATTTTAATTCGATCGGCTAGTTTCTAACTCGATAGAGATTTGGTCGGTTCGAACAAGTATTTGGCGCCATTGCCGGAGAATTATTTTAATTTTAATTTCTATTCTTTGAATTATTTTTCTTTGATTTTTGTGTGTTTCATTTTGTGTGTGTATTGCATTTTAAAAAAAATTGATGTATGTTTGTTGTGTGATTTGTTATTGCATTTGTTTATGTGTTTGTTTGCATTTGTGCTTTTCTATTTTGCATTTGCTTGTTAATTTGCATTTGCATTTTTTTATTGCTTTTCTAGTTCTTCTAGTTTAAAAAAAAGTGCATCCATAATTTCATTCCAAAAATAAAAAAATTTATTCATTTTCATTTGCTTTTACATTTACAACTTTCTTTCTTTTTTTGCTCAAAAAAAAACACATTGCTGCCTTCAAAACTCTGTTACATCACAGTTCTCCATTCTCTGTTCTATCCGCTGTTTACAAACATTTCGCCACAAACTTCTCCAAACAGCAAGCACATACCACTGCACATACCTGACATGCCATCCTTCATATCATTTCCACCATAAAATATTCATCCAGTCCACAACTACCCACTCTACCATCATCCTCTACAGTTCACCACCATAACCACTGCCCTGAACATCAAACCACCTCATACAACTTGCCTACATCAACCACCCTCCCTGCTACAACAGTTCAACATCACCACAGACAACTTCACTTGCCTTCACCCCTCCATCACAAAAACATACCGGTGCACAACTCTCCCCTTACATCACTGATCATTTCATCACCAATCAACAACAACTAAATACTTCACACTCCAACTTTCACTACTGTTACTGCTTTCTGCAAATCCCCTTCACTATTTTTAACCATTCCAGATCATCACCTCTGACAATACAACCCGACCACCCCCTGACCATAAACCACCCCACGACCATATTGCCTACTCACCATACAACCTGCTGTCTTGCTACTACATCACACCCCTGCTAACCCATCAACTTCAACCACTTCACAATACCCTCTGCCTACTACTGTGCACAAACACTGCACACACCAAACCAGTCCTCCTCACCATCAATTCATCGGCCTTCAATCAACTTCATTGAACTGAACTTCACACCATTAATTCACTGAGCTTCACTGAACTGCCTTCACACCATCAATTCATCCCCTTCCAATCTTCAAATACCACAACTTCTTCCCTACATACACTTGCTATCAACCAAAACCACTGTCTGCACTTCATAACTGCCTTTCCATTTACCACTTCGCAATACAAGCCTGTTAGCCATCGAACACACTGCCTTGCCACAGTCATATCCCACATCAAACACTCAACCATTCTCGTATACATCATCTACTTGACACCCATTGCTACTGCTACACCATGCTACCATACCCCTGCAATGTAGCATAACTTACAATCACATCACACTCTTCAACAACTGCCATTCCTTCCTCTAGCCTCTACGAACTACTGCACATCATCTTTCAATCATATCAGTACAAACAACCCCTACGTCCAGCCATACGTCCAATAATACACACCTGTCATACATTAATTCAACATCGACCGTCATCCCCTCCCCTAAAGACCATCACACTTCTGCCAATCCAAACAACTAACCTCTACAAACCAACAATCACTTCCAACTTACCTGCCTAACCACCAAAATTCCTTCTGCCTAAAGCAATCCACCACGAACCCCACTACCACGAACCCTACCATGAACTTCTCCAACCTCCTCGCCGCTATCACATCACCAAAAATAATCGCTTATTCATCGAATTGCAGCCTTGACAAATCGCCCTCAACCCCTTGGCGAACACGGGACTCGAATCTAAACACCTCACCTCCTCAACCCCTCGGCGAACCCATCCCTTCGATACCGCAACCCAATAACCAACAATCGACTCGAACCCGAATTTGATTTCTGTTTTGACAAATTTTGATTTAATTTTTTAGGTAACAAACGAAGGATTTGTATTAAGGGAGTTTGATTTGTGTTTAGGCAGCTTGGGTTATTAAGGGTTGGGCCAGGCTTGTTTTGGAATTTCAATTGTGAAGTTGTTTTATGCTATTTTAGTTTGTTTTATTTTTAATTTGTTTTAAGTTCTTTTTCTTTTAAAAAAAAACATCTTTGAATTTGTTTTATTGTTAGTTCAATCCTAATATAAAAAAAGTGTGCTTTCTTTTAGTTTAGTATTGTTTTATCCTTTGAAAAAATAAAATAAATAAATAAATCTTAAATTTCTTTTGTTTTGTTTTAAATTGTTTTAAGTTCCATCCTTATATATATAAAAAACAATTATATATATCTTGTTCGAAATTTCGGGTTGCCAAAGCAGCAAATTGAGAGGAATTGCATTGCTTACTTCTGCTTAGCTTGCTAAAAAAATTGCCGCTTTAAAATAAATTGATAATAAATTCTGCACGCTCTGGTATCGTGCCATTTATCCCTTGTTTTTATTTGTTTTGCATTGTTGGTTGCTTGCATTTTTATAAAAAAATTCAAAAACAAAAACAATTTCATTGTAGTTGCATTATTAATACACGTTTAATTTCTGTTTTGCATTTTTATCTTAGAACTTGACTAATAATAACGATTAGACATCGATAACGCTTAATTGTATATTGACAAGCTGTCCTCTTTCGACAATTTAATTTCTTGGTGTCTAGGCTACGGAAGAGCAATAACCATTTATAAATATTACAGTGATTCGTAAATATTATAGTGGTTGTTTCTCTGAAGGTACTTAAAACTTCGGCTGCATTGCTATGGTGATTCGTGGTGCACCGATAAATCCTGTTCGTTACCTGGCTGAAAACTATCTTGTTGGATTAAGACAAAGTGTTATTATACAATTTTGGGTTATGAGCTACTTAGTATAGACAATTTGTTATTAAACCCTTGCATTCATTTAGTTGCATTAGTTCATGCATATTAAAAAAAACAATTTTTTTTTCAAAATCCAAAACAAAAAAAATTGTAAATATCTCTTAATTTAGTTTTTAAATCATTTCTCTTGAAAATTTTCAATCAAAATCAAAAATTCAAAAAAAATCTTTTGAGTAGTTTTTTTAAAAGGAAAAATCCAAAAAAATGTAAAACCTTTTCAAAAACAAAAAAAATTGAAATCCCAAAAACAAAATAAAAATCAAATTTCCCCTTAGAAAAATAAATTCCTTTTGGTAAATAGTTTTTCTTTATAAAAAAATCCAAAAAAAGAAAAAAAACAACATTCTTAAAAACGTCCGAGTTTCTCTACTTACATGAATTTTACGATAGTTGTGAAAATCAATATAATCCATATAATTTCACTCCAAATTCTTACAGATATTTTAACAACAACTACTGGACAAAAAATTCGAATTTTGAACCGCAAAATTTTCAAAATGATGACCAACCCTCAAATCTTAAAAATAGCATTGAAATGATTTCGCCTTTATTTGAACTCTCTACACAAATCAAAGGATAAATGAGTTGTGTAATTCATATTTGGGCAATGATTCAAGTCAAGGTTTTCAAAATAATCAAAATTTGAATTCACTTCAAAATTCAAATGATTTCGAGTATAACCTATGCCAATTCAATTTCGAACTTCAAAATGAGTTTCAAAGTCAAAATGAAAATGGAAACAATTTTTTAAATGATTTTGGAAATTGGAATAATCTCGACTGTGATGCGAGTGAAAATTTTTGTTCTCAACAAGTTCAAATCGAAAATTCTCAAGTTAATAATTATAAATTGGATTTTGTTGAGCAAATGGAAAAAATTTACAATGATCACATGGATTTGTTGTTTGAAACATATATGAAACAATGTGAGAAACAAAATCAAATCCGAATGTATGACAAGTCAAATAATAATCCATCTTTTACCACAATTGACGATTTTCAAGTAACACCTTTTGAAATTGAAAATAATAACTTTAATGAAGTTGTTGAAAATATGGTAATTGAGTTAGATTTCAATTCTTTTGAGGGTGAGAAACTCGATTTAAAATTCGATCTTCCTTTTTCTGATTTCGAAAATTTTAATTCAATAACTTTGGATTTTGAACTTGATATATGCAATGAAGTTGTGAATAATTCAACAAATGAAGACGAATTCAATGAACACGATTTCTTTGGACTTTTCGAAGATGAATTGTTATATTCTAAAGGGGAAGATTAAAACCACCATTTTGATTTCAAAATCGATAATTATGAAGAATTTTACAATGATATGTTTGAATTTCAATTTGGTGAAAATAAACTTGAATTTCAACCAATTTTTCTATCTACCCTAAAAATCATCGAAAATAAAACAACTCGCAAGATTTTTAATAAAACAACATTCGTTTTTCCAAACCAACATTCAACTTCGAAATCTTTTATGGTTTGGTTTTCCGTGCTTAAGCTATGTCTCTTATACTTGATGAGACAAATGAATTAGTCTTTGGAAGACTATTTCATTTACTCTTTAACAACATATTTTCCGATGTCTTATAAATAATAATCTTTTCATGTAAATATAGGTCATGTTTTTATTTTATTTTTCTCCTTTCGTTTGGGTTGACTGTGGGGACACAGTCAAAATCAAGTGTGAGGGGAGCTTCATCTTCTGTTTAATTTTTCATGGTTTATCGTTTGCTTTGTCTTTCCAAAAATCAAAATTTTAAAAATAAACAAAAAAAATCCCAAAAACAAATTTTCTTTCTAGCATTTTGATTTACTTTTAAAGAAACACTATAGGAAAAATATAGGATTTTGGATATTAAATTGAAATTTTTGAAAATTTTGTTTGTCTCAACAAAAATAAAAATCAAGTTTGATTACAAGTAACTATGGTTTAACTAGTATATAGGAAGGTTCATGGCGATAATTATGAAATATATCCTAATTGAAATCTTTATTTTAAAAAGTGGTGGATTTAAAGTAAAGGATATAACATTTTTTATCTTCTAAGTTAAATGGTGGTAAGATGATTTTGCAAAACTCTTTCTTCAAAAAAGAAAAAAAAAAAAACAAACAATTTTTTTCTGTATATATATATGTGTGTATATTTTTTATTAACACCTAAAGTTAGATGTTCGCACAAAAGTGTGTACACTCGTCATGCTCTGTACCCTTCTCACGTAAGCCCGAAGGGCAGTGCACGATCGGTATATCGGGCCTCAGTTTATCTGAGTTAGGTGTATGTATATAAAAATTCTTTTATTAATAGTACCTACGGTCGATAGGTGTTCACACTTGTGTGTTCACTCGCCACGCTCTGTATTCCCCTCACGTACGTCCGAAAGGCAGTGCATGGGTAATATATTTGGCCGTAGTTTTCTGAGTTAGGCATATGTAAATATTGTAAATATCAATAAAATTTTCAAAAATAGAGAGAGTAAGCAATTGAAATCCGAGCACTATTTTCACTTATTTGATTTGATTTGTTATTCAAAAGAAATAGAAATACCACTTTGATAAACTTTGATAATCAACTAAGGATCCATTTCATAGTTGCACTATGTTATCAACCGAAACAACTAGCCAAACTAGAGTCTATTTGTTATGATAACTTAATTTTTATTGGAAGTTTTGACGAGTAAATGACTTAACTTTTCAAGATAATTATCAGAACTTATATTTAACTTATTTGTGTTACTTTAAAAGTAAATTCTTTATTTGTAAATATTTTCAAAAATTTGCATTCATCTCATTGTAAATAAATCTTGCATTTAGAAATTTTCACTTTGCATTTGGATTTTGTGGGTAGTATCCGCTGAAAACCCTCACGAGACAACACTCGTCCTACTAGGGACACCTAGAGGTTTAATGGCTTGTTGCATACGCTCAATGCAATCATGCTTCCTACGATAACGGATTTATCGTAGTTTTAGTTTATTCGAGGTCGAATAAAAAGATAAGTGTGGGGGTATTTGATGTGCATGTAAATGTGCATATTTTTATTTCCATATTTAATCTAATTAAATTAAATAAATGATCATATTGGGTATTTTAACATGTTCAAACCAAAATTCAAATTATTTTCAAATCATCATTTATTCATCTTCATATAGGGGCAAAATGGTCATTTTTGTGCATATACTAATTTGAGAAAATTTACTCGTGCATTTTTATATTATTTTTGTAGGAATTTGGATTTAAATGCAAGAGGCTTCATGGAAAATATGCATGCACAAGAGAAGACAAGCAAGTGAAGATGGAAATAATTCATTTCATGAAACATGGATGACCTTACCTACTCACTTACCATGATGTACAATTAGGAGCTAATGCACATGCTAATGGAGCTTAAAGGTACATGCATATTTAGGTGGAGGATTAACTCATGCTAATGATAACTTAGTAGCCACACTTCTTCAAGGGTAGTTTGGGTAGTTACAAAAAAATATGGATTAGGGTTTCATACATTTATAAATACCCCATATGGTCATGTAATTAGTCTCCTCTCTCCTCTCTTCTCTCTTCTCTTAGCCGCCTTAGCCTTCATTTTAGTTAGTTTAGTTTGAGGCTCACAAATAAATCAAAACTCTCTTTTCTTTTTCATGGCTACTTAACCATTTTTCTTTCATGTAATTCTCTTTTTTATGCAATGTTAATTCATGCTCTTTCTTATTTACATGTTCTCTTTCATCTTATGTTAGTAGCTTAGTTTCATTTTTTATGCAAGTAGATTTGTTTTTATTTCATTTTAATTAGCTCTCTTTTTAATTAGCTTGCATTTTCTTCTTGTTTTTGTTTCATGTTGAATGCTACATTTGTTGAAATGATAACAAATATGATAGGCTAAACCCCTTCAATTTAGGGTAATGAAGCTCTCTTATCATGTAGATTCAACATTTTGCTAATTAGTGATATCTTTTTGTGCTTAATGGCAATATTTGATGTGGTTTAACTTGTTGTTTTAGCTTTAAATTTGATAGCCTATGTTGTTGACATCAAATAGGCTATGCTTAAACAAACACGAATTACCTCTTCATCTACATATCAGTATAGTAATGAAGTGGATGTTGAAATCAAAATTTGATGGTCTATATTTCTAATCAATACTTAATAGGTCATGCTTAAAATAGATTTTATTTTCAACTTTATTGTCATTTTTATGAAAGTTAGCAAGTGGTTTAATGGGTGTGTTATAGTTTGATGGTTTATATTGATCATAATTTCATGTTATGTTGATTTATGTGATCAAGAGAGTGAATTTATCTCTAAATTTCCTTCTACTCTCATATTTTTATCAATTTTTTTTGCTAGTTTATTTACATTTTTTTAATCTTAACACTCTCAAATCTTTGTTTAATTTGATTGAATAGAAATTTAAAAATCTAAACAATTCCTTGTGGATTGACATGTACATACCACGTACTAAAATTGTACGTCGTGCGCTTGCGGTTAATTTTAATTTAAATTCGATCGGCTAGTTTCTAACTCGATAGGGATTTGGCCAGTTCAAACAATCATTGATTGAACTGGATGACTTGAGTGATTATGAGTGGATGTAATCGAATGATTTGCTATGTTTGATTCATTGTTGTGATTGAATTGCTTACTATGCTTGATTCATTTGCTAGTGTTGTGCATGTTTGGGACATAGATTGGTGATCGGAGCATATCGGGAGCAAAGTTCATTAGAATCATATGAAACTTGGAGGATTGGCTCTGGAGCATGCAAGGAAGACGCCCTGAAAATTTCATGTCGATTGGAGAAAAGTATTTGGATTGGTACCGATCCGATCTAATTGGATCTGTACCGATCCGAATTTTTTGCACCAATCAATGTGATATCCACGGGGATGGTGGAGCATGGGTTCCAATGATGCTCTATGAAGTTGGATCAGAGGATAGGCCAAGTATTGAAGATTTTATGGATCATCTATGGTGGATCGGCAATGAAGCATAGATGGAAGGACCAAGAGGCTAAGAGGGAAAGCAAGGGGTCTATGGCATCTAGAGGAAGTGTACTAGAGGCTGGAAGTGAGAGGGAGCCAAAATTGGCTAAGTATTCGGATTGGTACCGATCCAAATTATTGGCTCCAATAGATGTGAGATCTGGGGTGAAGACTTTGGAGTTATAGTGGATCATGCTGGAAATTGTGGCTCGCTGATTACTTCTACGGTTTGGTAGTTATGGCATGATGAAGTTTTAGCTCTTCGATCAGAAACTTGGATAGGAGCAGGATCGAAGGAGTAGATTGATAGCTTAGGATGGAACGAGGCAGTAAGATAATGGACTGGGATGAGTAGTAGGCTCGTGCCTGGAAATGGATTGGAGTTGTGGAAAGCTCTAAAGATTTGGTAATGCCAAGGAACCATTGATGACTCAGAGTGTTCTGGTTGTGTTCAAAGCAAGGATACTATATGCATGGGCACCCGAGGGTTGGTTGCGCTAGTCATTTACTCTGGACCGGCTGGGTCTAGGTCAGGTGGTACGGAGGTATCACAAGAGACAACCGTGCGGGTTGTTAACCCGTGAGTATGGTGAACACAATCAAGATCCGGGATTTCCATTAGTATTTGGTAAAGCGAGGACGAGGCCATACGAGTTATCATATGTTCAAGGCTTTAGAAGATGATAGCTTGGTTTTGGATTCTATGGTTGCTATGATTGCTATGTCTGCTTTTTGGTAGGCTATCATCTATAGGAATGCTAGAGAAGGGATTGGGAATAGGGCTAATGGAGAGTGACGCAGCGGCAGAATACAAAAATCGATGATATGATGAAAGTAGCAATCGGTGGATTGAGAAATACGAAAATGCCCAAATTCGTTGATCCGAAGATGCCGAATTCTAGCTATCTCTGACACGTTGATCGCGCACGATACCATGAAGAGAGATCTACAATTCTTCGAGCGTTGATCAAGCGCACTTGATTCCGCGAATTGGCTTCAATGATCGAAGATTCGAGCGCACTTGAATGTCGAAAGTGGAGATAGGAGATACACTCAACTACCGATTTTAATTGAAAGCACAAAGCTAACAAACAAGAATTTTATTCAAAATCAACAACCTTTACAAATGACATAACTCGCCTATTTATAGGCATACAACACAACACTTACAACCCAACTCATAGGTCGTGAACGACCTAACATTTGCGACTTAAAAACAAAGAAATAATACAACACTTTTTATTACAGGGTACAAGCGACATAGCAGTCGCGACTTACGACTTAAGTGCAAACGAGTTACGATCTAAAATCCTACGACTTAAAAGCATATTCACGCGACCTAAAAATCACTCACGCGACCTAAAATCGATCATCTTTAGGCTTCGCGTCTTAATTAGGTCGTATCTCTGAAGGTCGGAGCTTTTTAGATCGGAGGTGGTTTAGGTCGAAGATTTCTTAGGTCGGAGATGGCTTAGGTCGGAGATTGCTTAGATCAGAGACTACTGGAATTAGGTCGGAGAAATTGTTAAGTCGTGGAGATTGTTCGCGACTTAGGGATAGGTCGTGGAGAGGTTTAGGTCGTACGCGACTTGTTTTATGTCGTTCGATGGAGTTAAGTCGTGGAATGGAAGTTAGGTCGGAGATTGTTTGCAACCTATCGTTAGGTCGGAGATCTTCTGAAGATAGGCCGGACATTGGATTTCGCGGAAGTGAATTGTAGGAGTTAAGTCGCTCGACTTCGTCTTCGCAATTGCGGCATAAGGTATGTACTGCATCAGAGAGGCTGCTTAGATTCTTCTATCCTATTCTGTTACAGTATCTTATTGTCGTTTATCTTTAGTGGCATATTATATCTTATTATTATGTGCTAACTCTTTAGTTGTAGGGACATGTTAGGTATGGTTTTCTGTACCTATCTAGTACCATATTTTCCAGTATAGCTTTTGATAGTCATTTACCTCTAACACCAGAGTGTTGTCTGACCCAAGGTTTTATGTTTCTTCTTATCATTTTGGGTACTCTTAAATAAGTAAACTAAATGATGGGTTTGGAGTCGCAGTTGCTGTACAAAGACGAGCTTGGAGGAACTATGGCATATTACTCTATATTTCTAGTTTCCGCTGCTTGTTGTTATATACTCTGAGGGATGTAGTGAGGAAATGTTGTACTGAGATATTATGACATTTGTACCGTAACTCACGATGTTCTAGTAGATATGTTATCTTTCATTTGTCATGGCTCACTATATTTCTGTTGTATATTTTCTATATTATATTTTATCCATGCACTGTGAGATATGCAACAGGTTTTCTACTTTAAATTTCAACCTTGATGATCGCCCCATATCAGCCTGGAACGTTTACATCGCTCTTTTAGGTCATTTGGTGTGGGTGGTATGGGGCGGTCGTCACAATGTGTATATGTATATACATGGAAGCTCAGGCGTGCACATAGCAGGAAAGCAATAAACTGGAGTTCAACTATTGTGCAACAACAAGATCAGCAAGAGAAAGGCAAAAGCATATGGAAGGGAAAGGTATCAGTACAAAGTAAAACAAAACAAGTGCACATGGTCATAAACAAATGGAGTACATGATTAAAGCCAAGTACATACATATGCCGGTGAATACGAACAAGTAGGAGATGTAGAGACAATTGCTTTAGCAATGGTTCAGACCAAACAGAAACAATAAGGCAGGTGAACAGATTGACATATAAGACTTAACACACTACAAGAAAACTGATTTTTTGTAGCGCCCAAAAAACGCCACTACGTATTTTTAGTGGCGTTCCGATAATCGTTACGAGAAAACCTGCCACTAAAAATCCTCGAGTATTAGTTGCACTTTTTTAAACGCCACCAAATTTGTTTTTTTGATAGCGTTTTTATAGCACCATAGAATTCCTTTTTTGTAGCGCCTATTTACCGCCATCGAAAAGGTTTTCTCCTCCATGATACTTTTTTATGGCGTTATCTAAATTTTTTGTAGCGCCTGTTTAACGCCACCGAAAGGGTTTTCTTCTCCATGTTACCTTTTCATGGCGTTATATACATTTTTTGTAGCGCGTAATAAATGCCAGCATAAGTGTACTTGAGTTTCTAATTACTCTTTTGTAGCGACATTTTAACGCTACCAAAATAAATAATATCCAGTAGCGTTTGTTTCCCTCCACCTGCTACTCCAGATTTACCCCTGATCTAGCATCCAATTATATAATAACAGAATACGCAAGCACATACACTTTTGAACACAATATATTAAACAACTACAAAATACGTATATGCATTGAAGATCCACAAGATACATAGACATTCATACATCCACATACATAGGTGTCGACAAAAGGCTACCCGTACACATACACAACCAAACTACCATAAGTGTTATAACCAAACTACCATAAGTGTCATAACCGTACATATACATCTGAAATAAACATCTGAAATAACCGTACATATACGTCTGAAATAACCGTACCGAGCATAACCTGAACTACCTGTCATTGTTGATGTCTTCAAAACCTGAACTACCTGTCAACAAAGAACAAAAAAAAGAGTGAGAAAACAAAACCTGAACTTAAAACTGCTTAAATAAGCAATGTACTGAAACAAAACATATGGACGACAATCGACCACTTCTCTGCACTGCCACAACACTCAACTACCTTGCCACTTCTTCCTACACTATCACTGTACTGCTCACCATCAATTCATACATAACTCCTCACCATCAATTCAACTAACATTCCACCACAATCCATACATAATTCCTCACCATCAATTATTTTCCCTCCCCTGAACCTGAACCACCAATCACAATCATTCAATCACAATTCGAATATAACACCCCTACTTATGTACTTTTATCATTTTACCAAAAATCTATCTGCACTTTAGCTGCTAGCATTCCTAATGTATATATATAAAAAAATTATATACCTTTCATTTTGACTTAATAATGATTTTTTCCATTGGCCAAGCTATGGGAACGCCAAAGCAATCATCCATGCACGTCAAACCCGATGTTGGTCTCCATATCTCTGCATCTGGAACTATCACCAGTTCAATCCAAACTTTTACAGCATTACGTCCCAATGGACGACAATGGACCATCGTTATCGGATCAGTAGATGCAATACTTCCTTCAGCCACTACGTCTGCTCCACCCAAATCGATCAACTGGCATTTGGCATCCTTTTGCATTGTTGCAATCGGCTGAAAGAAAAGAGATTATTATGCACAATGTATACATGCACATTAAATAAACTTTCATACAAAGTTAACTTCTTCAAATTTGAAAATTAATACTTACATTTTGCGATTTATTCATGACCATATGTGTGGATTTCATGGGAGAATTCACAACATTTTCAGTATCGTCATGACTCTCATCTAGTTTTTCTTGATCAGCTTCTACTTTTGATCTTGGCCATGCTACTTTCCTACCAACTGCATCTCCAATGCACGACATATCAGATGTGGGTCGCCACAAATAAGCATCTTTATTTACTACTTTGTCCACCCAAATCACAACAGCAGACGGACCGAGTGGAATACCATTAACAGTATATTTTGGATCAGTGGCGTGGATTCTTCCTTCGGCAACTACACCTTCACCCTCAGTCCAATCGTAAATCTTGCAAGTGTCTTCAATGATGCTGGTACTCTAAAAATGAGAAGTGAAATTCAAGACTTTAGTATGTTATACAAAAACAACGAATATGTGTTAAATTTTTATTCAGATGGGGGTGTGCTCGCTGAATTTTAGACATCAATAAGCTCGCAGCATATTACACTAATATACTTAACGTGAAAAAAATTACCGTACTGGATGCACTACAGTTCAACCGTGTTCGCAGCGGGACCTTGATGCAAACTGATGGCCAAGCAACTACCTTATTCTTAGCGTCTGCTAAGACTGCCATTTCAGGTGTAGGCCTCCATAAATAAGTATCTTCTTTATCCACTGAATTTATAACAACGCTCCCAGCATTTGGTCCAAGACGAATGCCATTGACAACGTCATCTGGGTCCATGGACAACAGCCTCCCATGGGCAACAACTCTAGAGGTTCCATCCCAATTCAACAGCAAACATACTTCGTCGTCGATCTACAATTAATCAACCAAAAATTAAATCAATTACTGGATTAAAAAATTAAAATATAAATTTCATTTATTGAGTAATATAATATTATTTTTACCGAATCAGGTGAGTTCCTTCTCGAACTTTCTTTACCCTGCAGCGAAGCACGAATATAAATTAATATTTTACGAATATAAATTAATTTCCAAAAATTTACCTTCTGGTCCATCAAAGTCTGTATCATTCCCTTCAATTCTGCTATTTCCTCTCGACACCGAGACACTTGTTTATCTTTGGACTGGGCCAAAGCTAGCTTGGTTAAAGTGCAACCCCTACCCAATGCCCTTAACCGTACCGGTTTATCTTGTCCCAGTACATGTACAAGAGCATCTTTTCCAATATCATTCTGTGTCGAGCCGGATTGGGATAGGCTACCATATTTTTTGATCTCCTCCTATATAAATAAATACACATAGATAATGTACAATGGTAAAAATATCATAGTTTCAAAAAAAAATATACCAATAAAATTAAAAATAATTTTACAATAGTATTCGCAGCTTCCATGTTCACTGGTTCACCATTTTTTTTAATGTGAGATCTAATCCACACATCAGCTCTACTTATGGACGATGGATCTGCACTTTCTTTTTTCTAAAAATAGAATGACATTAAATTAATAAACTGACAGGTATAAAATAATGTTAAATAATGATATAGTTAATTAACTTACCATGTCTTCGGTCTTTCTAGCCATTCCCCTACGACCGGTTGTATGCGGAAGTTGTGTGTACCTAAGGGCGGAATATTTCTCACTTTTTTGCTGAAAATATTGAAAGATGCTAGAATTTAACAACCAAAATCATAAAATGAAAAACTATCTAATATTTATAATGCAGGGTAAATATGTATGGTAAGGATTGCAATTTATTTGAAAATCAATTCATCATGGTCATATACTTATTTGGTATTATTAATGCTGAATAACTCAGTTGACATATACAGCATTCCATATCTACTAATAATATTTATAGATTGAACTAACTTGCAAAGTGTTTTTTTTACTTCATTTAAAATGTTCCTGTGCTTGTCATATTGCATTTGTATTTTATACTGTCATAGGTTCCTGCAGCTAATACCTAAACAGGAACCCTCAGCATCCACCAACACTTGGACTTCACTTCTAAAGAAATTTATCGGTTGCTAACTTTGTAGATGGATTTGCAGAAACATGCCAGATGAGTTCAGTAGGAATGATTTACCCTAAACTCCCGACTTGTTTTCGCCTTCACAAACTTCCTCCAATCGGTTATGCTTTTTATGTTCGTAGGTTTCAGTTTAAGTCTTTCCTCATCGTTCTCCGCTTTTTGCAAATTTCGAACCAATTTGCTTTTTGACGATCTCCAAAGTACTCCCATTTGTTGAAATATAGCTTTTCTTTGCCATTCCTCTTCCAATTTAAATCTAATCTGCAACAATACATCAAAACATGATATTAGTAAAATTTATTTAATTTAAATACGACAGATTTAATTAAATCTGAAAGGTTTTCTGAAGTTATTAGAGGGCAATTTCAATTTATAATTGGCAAGAACTATTTTTCAATTTATCCAGAAGTATTAGATGGAAATTTCAATTTATAATTGGCAAGACCATGCAATATTAGAAGTCATTTTCAAAACATATTAGAGTCAGAATGTTAAATAATAGATGCCTGCTTCATACCAGAACCGACTGCCACAAAACTTCTTTTAAGTCATCACTAATATTCCTCCAATCATCAATGGTGTATGAAACCTGCTCCCGCACAAGCGGTCCAAGAAAAGAGGATAAATATACCGACCCTTGCCCTATTGGTACACCTAGATCATTGAACTCAACTTCAATTCGATCCTGACTGCATGACGGGAGTCTTTTTGCTTTTGCTGGACCTCTACTGCCTCTTTTCCGAGATGTACTTTCGATTTCAGCTTCACTTTGTTTCCCAATTTCTAGCTCGGCATCAGCAGTTTGTTCAGGACAGGTTTCATTTTCTGAGCGGAGTCCTTCATTTGGGTCAGAGGGGATATCATCTAGTGGTTGTTCATCTTCTTCATTGTGAACAGTGGCTTGCTTCTTAGCATTGTCTGGTTGTTCTTCTATTTCATTGATACTAGCTGGAACTTTACGTTTTCGCTTTGACTGTTTGTTCTTAGCTTTGACTGTTTGTTCTTCAGCCTTTCTCTACAAGCGGGTACGTACAGATGTTGTAGACATATTTTTCTACAAGTGACAGAAAACACAGTATAAACCAATAAGCACATGTAAACAATAAGCAGCGATAAATATTAACAAACAACACTTAAATATCATCAACATGTAGCTGAAAAGAGATGTGGCAGTTTGCAAACCAAACAAGCAGGCCTAAAAGCCTTGAGATGATGAACAGATTTGTAATTTTATAAGAAAATGTACATGTAATGCAAACATAATTGATAAGAACACTACTCATTATCAAGCAATATATGCAAACAGAATTGATAAGAACATATAATGCTTTGTCTATGGAAGTATACAAAGATCAAAACACAAAGAACAAAAATTGAATGGTACATGCATTTGCAATGGATTAGAAAATTAAATGGTGCAAACTAACAGCCATTCGCAACATTAAAAAAAACAAAGCATTAGTGCAACAAATGAACAACAATCACTAAAGAAAATCAATACAAGTTCAATGAAATTTCCAAATAGCCCGGATTTAATATATAAGTTCAACCATCACTAAAGCAAATGAACAACTATGCTCAAGTAGAACATATAATCTACTCAATTATGCCCTCGCAATCCTCTCTAACATAGCAAACATCTTCATCATCCGCTTCAGTTATTTCATCTTCCACCACTTGAATATCTTCCTCGATGCAATCGTGCTCCTCTATATCATTAAAACTTCTTGATGGTGCTTTCATTACAACATACCAATTAGAAAGATCGTTCTCTCTTGAATAAAATACTTGTTTTGCTTGAGATGCAAGTATGTATAGGTCTCGTGAAAATGATGCTTGATGTAAATTAACAAGAGTGAACCCATCATCATCAACTTTTACTCCATTTCCTTTATACGTCCAACGACACTTGAAAACTGGAATATAAAACAAATGATAATCTAATAAAATTATATCTGTCAATATTCCATAATAAGTGACCACATCAACCACTTGGGACATATCTTTAGCACTTGCTCTACACATAATAGTTGCATCAAAAGTCACCCCATATTCTGAGTTTCTCTCCCTAAATCTTTTACATGAAAACGTTGCTCGTTGATGATATATCCTTTGAAAGACATGGCATCATCCTTCGGACCATAAGCAATCCATTTTAACATGTCATTATGATCCTTGGAGGTAATAGGTATCTACAACAAATTTCATTTAGCATGTAAATTTATATAGTAATATTGATAGTTGAATGAGAATATATTTGAAATCTAACTAACCTTTCTTTTAATCCAATCGACAAAACTTTTTGTATGTGTTTCCCAAAGTAAGGTCGCGTTTTTTGTCATGCGTTGGTCTGAATTTTCTAATTCCTCCAAATGCAAACTAGTATTGAACAATTGATTATAAGTTATATCTATCATTGCAAACACATCAAAATATTTAAAACAATATAACATAAACTTACTCTATAAACGGTTCCACCACGGCCATATTCATTAACACAGCTAAATGAGCACTTTCTTTCTCATTAACTGGCAATTTAATTGTCTTCGATACTGAAATTGGACGTCCCTCTAATATTCTACAACTTTCATAATCTTCATTTCGAGCTCCTTTCTCCTCTATATGTCCTGATTTCTTCAAAAATTCATTGAAAAACAACATGCATTCTGTTGCAAGATACGATTTTGCAATACACCCCTCTGGTCGTGCATAGTTTCTGACATAATCTTTGAGTGTCTTCATATATCTTTCGAATGGGTACATCCATCGAAAATGAATAGGTCCACACATTTGTGCTTCTTTTCCAAGATGAATGGATAAATGTATCATTATATCAAAGAAAGATGGTGGAAAAAAAATTTTAAGCTCACATAAAACATCAATAATTTCAACATTGATTTGTTCTACCTTCTCTCTATCAAGAACACGTTGACATAATTTGTTGAAAAAAGAACATAAGCGAATTATCGCTTTTCTTGCCTTCTTTGCCATGAACCCTCTCGATGCTACTGGCAATAAATGTTGCATTAATACATGGTAATCATGTGACTTCAATCCACTAATTTTGCAATCCGACAACGAAATCCGATTTTTTAAATTTGAACAGTAGCCATCCGGTCCTTTGAAATCATACAGTCTTTTGCAAAATATTTTTCTCTCGGATTTTGACAACATATATGGAGCCGGTGGAAGATATGTTTTATTCCCACGAGGTTGTGTATGAAGCTCACTTCGAATTCCCCAATCCTCTAAATCCTTTCTACAGTTGGTTCCATCTTTGGATTTATTTCCATGCAACATTGTGCCCAATAGGCTTTCACCAATGTTCTTCTCCACATGCATCACATCTAAATTGTGACGTAATGGAAGTTCCTATGAAAACCAAAACAATAATACATTATTGGGTTTTTCTTGTATTAAAACAACGAAAAATAAATAAATTAACCACTAACCTCCCAATAAGGCAAATCAAAGAAAATTGATCGTTTTTTCCACCTTGATAGCTCTACTTCTGTAGGACTGTTAGTATCATCATATTCATCTTCTTTATCATAGACATGCTTTCTCATCTTACTTTTCTCCTCTATTCCTTTTCCAAAATCATTTGGATAATCCTTCAATAATGCATAGATGTTTCTCCCAGAAAGCATTCTAGGAGCACCATCTGTCTCTATGGTATTATCAAACAATGCCTTCTGTTTCCTCCGTGAATCTGAAGGAGGTAGAAATCTTCTATGACTCATGTAGGCGAACTTTCGACTATGTTTCAACCAACGAGAATGGGTATTGACACCACATAATGGGCAAGCTTTTTTCCCTTTCACACGACATCCAACAAGATTTCCATAAGCCAGAAAATCATTAATCATCCATAACAAAATTGCATTCAGTTTAAATAAAGTTTTACTAAATGC
The DNA here is from genome assembly GCA_030737815.1 of Allium fistulosum. Lineage (NCBI taxonomy): Eukaryota > Viridiplantae > Streptophyta > Magnoliopsida > Asparagales > Amaryllidaceae > Allium > Allium fistulosum. The sequence continues at coordinate 785,892,760 of CM060908.1, forward strand.
ATCATAAGCAGTAATTCCATTAGACCACAAGTGATGCAAGTCTTCCACCAAAGGCGCCAAATATACATCAATATCATTCCCGGGTTGCTTCGGGCCTGGAATAAGTAAAGTTGACATAATATTTTCTTTCTTCATACACAACATAGGCGAGAGATTGTATGTCACAAGCATTACCGGCCAGCAACTATATTTCGAACTCAACATGGAAAATGGATTGAATCCATCTGTAGCAAGACCAAGCCTAAGATTGCATGGATCAGATGAAAAAGATTTATACTTTTCATCCACCATTTTCCATGTTATAGAATCCACGGGATGACGCATTTTTCCATCGTTAATTTTATTATTAAAATGTCATCTTAATTCTTCAGCCATCTTTTGAGATCTATACATTCGTGTAAACCTCGGAATGATTGGGAAATATCTCAATACTTTAACTGGAACACCTTGTATAACCTCTTCAGTATCTTGATTTTTCTTCCATCTCGAGGAACCACATTTTGGACAACTTTCTAAATTTTTGTATTCTTTTCTGAAAAGGCAACAATCATTCTCACAAGCATGTATCTTTTTAAAACCCATGTCGAATGCTTTAAGAAATTTCTTGACTTCATATAAGGTTTTGGGAAGCACGTTATCCTTCGGCAGAAATAGATGTTGCATAGCTAAAAGCTTATCAAAACCACTATCGGACAAGCCAGTCTCGCATTTAAGATTATACAAGACGGTGATGGCAGATAATTTTGCGTGATCTGTGCAACCAGGATATAATGGAGTTTCTGCATCTTCCAAGTTCTTGACTAACTCATCCTCTTTTCTTTGAGAATCAACATCGTCTTTATCATCATCATCAAAAAAATCTTGATTCAAAAAATCTTCATCTTCATAGTGAATCATCTTGAATAGTTCATATACGTCAAACGTATTTGTTTTATTCTCTACATTTATCTCTTCACCATGGTTAAACCATACACCGTTAATGTATTTAGGATCCATTCCTTTTATAATTAAATGTTCAACGATGATTTGGTCATCATGACGACTAAGATTCCGACAATCCTTGCAAGGGCATAAATTTTTTTCTACACTTCTTACATTCCTCTTTGTAGCATGCACGAAATTCATTGCTCCTTGTCGGTATTCTATACTAGTTCTATGAAAAAAGTAAAAAAAAGTGAGCTTTAGTATTAGATTATATGTTCTAATTCTCAAAATACATATTAAGTTAATCATGGTTTTATCACCTGTTTAAAATAACCCAGCCTTTTTCCATTATCGACATTTGAAGGCAAATAAGTTTCCAATCTTTGACGTATAAATTGGTTATTTGTTGTAATCAAAAAAATAACTAGACGTTGAAGTACAAATACTTGTAGCACTACTGCATATAACCATGGTGGTTTAGTAGACAAAGGCAAAGAATACTTTTCCAAAAATATAAATTTTACACTTATATTTTGCATTTAACCTCAAATTTACATGTATTTATAATTAATCCATGCATGAATTCAAAGCCTAAGTCTAGCAAATTATAGAATTACTGCATATAAATTCAAAGCCTCAGAATGTACAAACCAACAGTTTGTCCCCTCATGGCTAAAGCGATTGGAAAAACTAATCATGCTTAGTGCAAACAGAAGCAGAACACAAATAATGAGGGGACAAAAAATATATAGTTCTTTGAAGTTGCAGCCCCTTATCCTAATTATATAGCAATCAAATTTTACAGCTGCAAAATATTCAGAGATAAGTGATAAAATAATAAAATCTATCGCACATGAGAAAGATGAAGCTAATCCAAAGTATGATGCAACACTTGAGGACAATAGCATGCATGCCATCTCCGATACGAGTATGCCCCCGATATCTGGTTCATCTAAGAAAATTCCTCATCAAGTTGCAAAGGGTAAGGAAGACATACACAGCAAAAATAAGATCAACAAGGAGTTCAAAAATGTATGTCTCTAACAACCCCAAGCGGGATGACCTATTTCAAAATTTAAAAGTAAAGAAAACTACCACAAACAAGTGAAAGAAATCACCATAGGGCATGTATGATTAGTAATTCTCTTTCATCTATTATATTTTTATTGTATTAAACAGTTCATCTTAAATGGACCTTTAAAAAGGATTTTTTGAGAGAAAATATCCCTATTCCTTGTCCATGGTTACACCACAGTAAGATTCTTAGGCCTGAGAGAGAGTAGGATTAGGAACCCACAACAATTGAGAGTCCTGAATGCTTGGTCCAATTGTTTTGTAACTATAGAAAGAGATCTTAATAAGAAATGCGAAAACTCAAATTAATAATACAACACCAGCCATTGAATCAGTTGACAAACAAAGACCAACATTAAAATGCATGATCTAATATACCCATTTCTTTTAAGAAAACAAATACCAAACATATCAATGCACCATATAAAATCAGTCGAACAAAGATAGCAGTTCACAAAAAATATAATCCTAACAAAAACTATGAAAACTGGAATTAAGATTTCCTTATTTGGCAGAATTATTAATAAGTGATTTATTGATATCATGATACTTTGCCTCTAGCAACGATTCAATTAATCAGAGTACAGAGCTCTTTATTTCCATGGATTCCAAGCTACAAATGATATAGAGTGATCGTTTCCACCTTTAAATCAACCATTTCAGTAATAGTTTAGGAAAAAATACGAAAATAAGATGCATTCAAATTCATATAAAATCCAAATAGAATCACAAAGTCGATTTAAAAGATTCATACCTAAATATACCTAATCGATTTAAAAGATTCATACCTAAATATACCTAGATCTGCTGGCTGCCGCGACTCGATGTTGAGTAAGGGGGAAACGACGGAGTTGACGATGATACTTGAGTGCGATGAAAATTTGACACGATTAAAAGGGGAAATTTTTTTTTCTGAAGAAGAAAGCAAATTAGGGACGAGAATTTTGTTAAGTACGAGAGTAAAATGATAGGTTACGTTTATTTAGTTCGTGCAGACTCTTTTTTTAGAAGCGGGAAACGTGAATTATTTTTTGCCACGTTTATATTATTTGGTAATCTATTTTTTGTTGCATTTACAATAAAACGCCACCGATTTTTGCAACTATAAATGGTTTTTCTTGTAGTGACAACATCATGGCACAACAATTTAAGGAATGGTGCAATAGAATAGTGCATACAAACCAATATAGCAAAAGCAGCTGTTCACACATACGTACATACATACATTCATACATACATACATACATTCATACATACATGCATACATACATACATACATACATATATATATATATATATATCTGTATGTATGTATATACATGGAAGCTCAGCGTACATGGAGTACAAGTGCACTTCAATATAAGAAAACTAGCATGTGTGTGTATGTAACATCACAAATACAAGTAAAGAATGGAATATGGTGCATCAAAATCACATGAATAACATACAACAGCTATATTGTAAGTGAGGAATTGGTCAGGATAATCCGAAGCAATGAATTGGAAGTGTCAAGGCCATGTTTAGAGAAGTTAAATTGAGAGTCAACAGCATATGTAGCAATAATACATAATTTAATATTGGTATGGGTAATTACTGTATATATTTATATGGTATATAAACTATTACTCTTATATGGGTTATACTGTTATATATATTCATACTGACAGGTTAGTTCTTATATAAAATATACCTTTTTGAAAGATTATTAAATACTCTGGAAGCTTTATAATCAAATTTACCTCAATATTACATTAACATTATAATAGCAAACTACTCAAACAAAGAAGATCTAATCATTGAATCTCTCATAACAAAAGCAGGTTATATTCTTAGACAACCAACAACAGCTGAATTAAATATATATTATCTTGATTTAACATAGATTCATGAGAATGATCTCATCTTTAAGCCGTGCGTTCTTTGATCCCTTCCCATCTCTATACACGTGCATGCAACAACCACCACATGGCAACAACAAAATTCATACTATAGATGCATACATGCTTGAGAATATTCATGTTCAAATTTCACCTTTTATTCTGATTTATTCAATTTGCTTTTGTATTTTGAAAACGACGAGAATTGAGTTTGACAGCTTCAGGAGAAAGCTTCCCCTATGATAAAATAATGGTACCTATGTATTTGTACTGAAGGAAATAAATGAAAAGTCTAGAAAATTAATCTGGGCCAAGGGTTATTAAATTTTTGGGTTCGATTTCTTGTGCTTGGGCCTAATACAAAATGCATTTCAAATTACTTCTTTCACAATCCTATATTATATTCTAATGACACTACTATAATAAAATATATTTTCACATTCTAACTTATTTTAAATATGAAATTTAAATTTCATGATTTAAATCAATTATTAAATAATTTTAAAATCAATGTGTCAAATATCTTTCCAGTTTCAATTTAATTAATTAAATTTCTATTATTAACTCAAATTAATTATTACTTAAAAAAACCTGGTTGTTACAACTTCTCGAAATCAACACAACTTCTAAGGAAAAGTACTTGGAGCTCGATAGATTAAAGTTAGAAGACCTAAGGAGGGAAGATGGAAAAACCTCCCACTGAAAATTGGGTTGGTACTGATCAGAAGTTATCGGTACCGAAATTTATTTATCGATTTGGGGATCCATCTTCCTCTCCTGCTTTTTCGAATCTGAACTTTGACTTGGTATATTAATATCTAGCGATTTTGCTGGTTGATTTCCATATAAATACAATAACTATGGCATTGGAAAAATGAGTTTCGGGCATTTGCTTTCTTCATATGCTATCTCTACCTTCTCTGGTCACAATGGTAGTTACTATTTGCTATTCTACACTATTAGAACTAAAAAATCTTCGTACTAATTGAAATCCATACTCAATAATAATATAGTTGACGTGGACCATAGATTTACCGAATCACTTTAAAAAGTCTCTATTTTACTTACTATTTTTGCTAAATCTCTATATTTCTATCCATTTTTGGGTGTTGTTCCATTTTTTGGCTTAACATTTTGGTGCTTTCATGGAGAAAGGCAATTCTCAAGCGTAGATCTTGCTTTCTCTCGTGGATTGGAGTGTCCAGAGGTTAGATCCAGAAGGTTTTCATTATGGAACTTGATGAATTTGCATATATACATCAATGGCACCATCAAGGAAATCTAGTAGATCTAGAGTAGTAGGTGGTGCAGATGAAGGAGCTTCTCATCAAACGGAGGTTAGCAACCAGCCGATAATAGCATTGGCAGGACCATTTGCCACTCAGGAGATGGTCACGAGAGTAGAGTTTGATGATATAATGGAAGAACCGAATCTAAATATGGTTGATAGAAAGATGGCTCTATTGGAAAAGATGGATGGTAGCATAGATTTGTTGACCCAAAAGTCATAGAGAACCAAGAGGAGTAGGAGTGAGAGTTCTCCTGCCGGATCCGAAGAGGAGAATTCCTCTACTTCTGGTTAGAATAAACAAGATGGAAAACAAAAGCAGAAAAAAGGCTACCGGTCAGTAAGGGGAGTTGCTGGGGGAAGCATGAGGCTCCCTCTAAGGGGATTCAACCTGGTATCGACCACAATCAAATTGATATCAAGATGAATTGGAGGCACTTAGAGGGGCATGGAGCTACGGTAGTTGACCTATCTGGTTCTGAGGATGATCTGTAGTATGATGGTGATGATTATGAGCTTGATGTTGGAGTTTAGGATGCTGGAGATCTAGCAACGGTATGGGGCTACTAGATGACAAAGAAAAACTAGGAGAGTGGTTCTTGTAGAGACTGAAGAACCTAGACATCAGTGGGTAAACTGAAATCATTTGTAGAGTCACACTCGGCGTAGCTCCTGACAGTCGACCTTTAGGGTTCCATGCTAGTGAGGATGTAACGACCCGCTTTTTCAACCTCTAAATGTCGATGGTAATACATCTATAGTATTCACGTGCCAATTGCTTAAGTGTCGGAAATAAAGTTTGCTTGGGTAAATCAAAAACAAGAAAAAAAACAGAACAAGAAAGAATGAACACAATATCAGAATCTCACAGAGGAACAGTAACATATAATATTAAAAGATAGTACAAGCCATTACTCTAAGATACATAACATTTCAGAGTTACAATCCTAAGTACTATCATCATTCTGGATAGTTATAATAGTCTATCCTCACAAATACTGATATATACATAATAGTAATGCAGCGGAGAATACTACGGTAGATGAATCAAAGCGTCCAACTTGTCTCCAGAAGTTCTAAAGAACATCAAGGAAACTTGCCTTCCTCGGATTACTGGAAAGAGCACCCATGGAAATAAGAAAAATATAAAACCACGAGTCAGACATAAGTCTGGCATGATAAACTCAAGAAATATGTAGCTAGCATATAACAGTACTTTTGAGACCAAACGAAATGTCATAATGGTATCTTCCCAAAAGAACCACCCATCTAATAAGTACATAAGGTGATATAATAAATAATGTCTAGGGTGAAGATATAAATAAAAAATTATCTACGCTGCTTGCATCTCATGACACAACAATATTTGATAGGTATAAAATCAAAACCGCTAAGGTATGCACGCATAATGTATTTTCCACGAAGATGCCTCTAGTAAACTGAAGTGGATCCTCTACATAAGGGTAAGAAACTACCTTCCGAAACAACGTATATCTCCAGATAAAATATGTCATAAATGAAAACATAGATGGTCCATGTCTAAAACGTGATCATGAATATCATTAACTCTCGCACGCAACATCTGTAAGCACTCTAGATATTTGGAGTTGATATACCCTGTCTCGGGTTAGGATAAACCCCAGGTTATGCCCCTATTTTGTTTTTTGCCATTACCGATGGTGAAGCCGCGTTCAACATCTCAACATACAAGTCTTCATCACTCAAATAGATCTTGAATCTCTCTGGACCCCATCATCTCGAACAGTCCACGAATCTTTACAATGATCCCAGCACAAGTTGTCTGACGAATGCTAATGTTGACCTCTCCCATGGACATAACCTTAGGATAGATAGCTCAACTCTATAGCATTAGTTTGAAATGTTAACGCTGACCTCTCCCTTGGACATAACCTTAGGATAGACAGTTCAACTCTATAACATTTCACTTCACAACCGCTTCCAAAACACAAAACTCGTACATTAGTTTTGAAGTGGTATGTAACATCCCTTGTCTTGAGGCCTAAAGCTAAGTGCTACAAATGCTACAGTCATCTATAGTATTAACTTCCGGTGACAAGATACAGTAATGTTAATGGTATCCATAATATCAGAAGCACATGAATATGAAACAAAATCATAGATTCCAAAAACATCAACTTTACTGATTACATTTCAAAACATGTTTCATATTCCATTACATAATACCAAACGTTTCCCGGGTATTAATCAAATATAATTATTACAAAATACGCCAAGAGCAAAATATGAAGATGCACCTTAGTATGATCAGAGTACTAAATAGACAAAACTGTCGTAATACAATACAACGGAAATAAAAATATAAACTCCTAAATAGCTATCCATGCCTCCTGCACGTCTACGAAAGATTTACCCGTCCACCTACTAAACCTGGAAAGCCTTAACTCTCAATCTACTCATTGAGCACCCGAGAGTTTAAGGGGAACACATAAACTTTGAGTCAGACATAGAGCCTGGTGTGAATAATACTATACATCTCGGTTTACTGATATTAAGAGGGACTACGCCGCTTAGCAGAACAGGTTTCCCCTCAGTAATATCCCTTTATAAAACATATCTTTTGGAAATCAAAATCCTGCAACCAAACTGGTTAAAGAAATAATAACAATATCATGTGTGCATACAAATCTGGTAATCAACGAACTATCTGTCCGATCACTATAGTTTTGTTTAGCTAACTACTAACCTTTGGCTGACTCGGACCTAGCAGACAAAATAAAAAAATAATCCAACTTCTGTTAGATACTCTTCTAGACGGTATGTCCCTAACTTACTTCTCTCAGGATCAATTGATCCTAATGGTTTTGTGGGCTCACAAATAACCTATCTTTACTCTGTATATTCCTTTCTGTGTGTAACATCATTTTAGTCTTACCCGTGACAAAGCCCTAAACACTGGAATTTTGGACTTATATTAGCTAGGGGCTACTAGCTAAAGTATAGGGCACGACCTCATGCCAGTCCCATCTGTTATTCAAATATTGGAGTCATTTACTTAAGGTCAACTACTCCATCAAATTTTCCTTGAAAATATTTCTTCCAAATTGATTTAACCCTTTAAATCATACTTAAACAAGAAAAATCATACTTAAACTGTTTCGCAGATTTCGCCGTGTGCCGAACACCGAAATACACAAATGAATATATTGTGAAGATCAGCACGATGAGACAAACAAGATGGTACATAGATATGAGAGACAGACCTTCCGATCAAAACTCGATATTCGCTGTTGAAAATGCTGCTAAATCGCCGAATATATGATAAACGGGGCTAGAGCAGTCCAAATTCAGTGAAACGAATTATGACATCTCACTCAGAAAATGTTTTACATCTTTCTTATTTAAAAATATTAAGATTTCAAAATATTTTATTTTCAACAAATTATAGTGATTTTAAATTTTAAATTGAAATATCACAATCAAACAGACTTACATATTTTTTGATGAAAATCTAACACTTGCTACATTTAAATAGACATATCCCAAATATCAAATTTTCATTGCAAAATTTTATTGTTTATTTTCATGATTTTTTTTAGTTAATTACGTTATTTAAATCGTTAAAATTTCCGGGTCGTTACAATACCCTCTACCGTGTTCAGGCTAGAGTTGGAGAATGAATGGTCGAATCACACTCATTCGTTTTGTTTATACTCTTAACCGCACTCTAGGGATCAGAGTTAGTCTATGGGTGATTAATCACACCCATTTGATGTTCATAATCTAGCCCACACTCTGGGGACTGAAGTTGTTCTGGAAAATGATCGAATCACATTTCCTTTGATTAATTCCCTTGCCCCCAGTCTGGACCAGAAGTTGAAGAGTGGTCGGTCGTATCACGACCACTTTTACTTTAAATTCTATTCTTCCTGTCGAATTGGGAGACGAAGTGATGCAGCGCACCATGATAAGCAAGCGAGACAAGCACGAGATAGCAAGTTAACGACTCAACGGAGCGACTCAAATGGATATGGCTGTTTCTCTTAAGTCGCTTAAGTCGTTAAGTCGCTTAAGTCGCTAAGTCCCTTATGTCGTTAAGTCGCTTAAGTCGCTTAAGTCGTTAAGTCGCTTAAGTCGTTCCTGAAGCTGTGCCATTCTTATTATGTTGCATTGTTCTTATGTTGCATTGTTCTTATGTCGCATTGTTGTTAAGTCACATTGTTGTTAAGTCGTATGATGTTGTAACTCGTATGTCGCATTGTTGTTATGTCGTATGATGTTGTAACTCGTATGAGTTAAGTCATGAGTCACATGTGTGTGTTGTAATTTCCTATAAATAGGAATGTGTTGTCATTTGTAAAGGGGTTGAATTTTGAATAAAATTTGTTGAGAGCTTTGTGCCTCCATTAAAATTGGAAGTTGAGTGTGATCTCCTTTCTCCATCTTCGGATATTCGAGTGCGCTCGAATCAACGAATTTGAAGCCGATTCACGGAATCTCGTGCGTGAGATCAACGTCGAAGAATCGTAGATCTTCTAACGTGGAATCGTGCGCGATCAACGTGTTGAAGATAGCTAGAATCCGGTATCTTGGGAGATCAACGGATTTGGGCACTTGGGTATCATCAATTCATCAATTTATCTTGTTTCATCGATTCATTTTTCTGCAATTCGTGATTGGATCCTGGATAGATTTGACCGCTGGTTCAGATCTACTTGCGTGCTGCGTCATTTGGTATCAGAGCCAAATCAGAGACGGAAACGAGATTGTTTTAATGATCATGCCTCCGAGACGTGCTAATCGCTATCAAAATATTGAAGATTTGTATAGAAGACAAGAAGCTGAGCAGATGGAGCAGCGTATCAATGAAAAGTTCAATGAGGGTATTGAAAAATTGGAGAAATTGATGATCGACATGAATCAAAATCAAAGGAGAACGTCACCAGTTTCGAACCAGGGTGGAAACAGGGTTTCGCCATCGGTTTCGGAAGAAAGGAGGATGCCTAGTCTTATCGAGATAGGAGAGAATCATCAGTTTCAATGAGGCGAGACCACCATGGGTACCGAAATGAAGAGGGAAGAACTCAACGTGGTTTCGAAAATGAACCATATCGTGATGCTGAAAGACAAGGTAGAAGGAACATGCGTGGTCGTAAGGATGTATGTGGTCAGGATCGATATCGAAATACATCTGATTTTGAGGAAGATGGTGATGGAGGTAGTATTCATTATCGAAATCAAGGCCAAGTGCGAAATCAATATCGGGATTCAGAAAATGATCGTAAATGGGAGTCAGGTATGAGGATGGAAATTCCAGAATTCAAAGGTGGTATGTAAGCAGAAGAATTTCTTGATTGGTTGTCGAATGTTGAAGAAATTTTGGAATTCAAGGATGTGCCTGAGAATCACAGAGTCCAATTAATTGCTACAAGACTAAGGGGAAGAGCTATGGCTTGGTGGCAACAAACTAAACTAACTCGAGAGAGAATGGGAAAATCAAAAGTTGTCACTTGGGAGAAGATGAGAAAGATGATGAAAGCGACTTTTTTGCCATACAATTATCAATCTCTTATGTATCAACATTTGCAGAATTTGAGACAAGGGACGAAGACAGTGAATGACTATGCAGATGAATTCTATCAATTGATTACAAGGAATGATATTATGGAAACCGAGGAACAGCTAACGGCTAGATATGTTGGAGGGTTACGAGTGCAAATTCAAGACATGGTTAATATGTTTAATCCAATGTCTGTTGCTGAAGCACATCAGAAAGCTCTAGCTTAGGAGAAACAAGGGAGATGAGGAAGTGGTGTGTTTATGAGTTCCAACAACCAGAATAAGGGTGCTAGTAGCAGTGCTAATGTTTCCAAGGCAATCAATAAACCAATTGTCAATGAAGCCGCTAAAGCAAAGGTCAATAACAGTATCAAGTGCTATAATTGTCAGGAGTTTGGCCATAAAAGTAATGAATGTACAAAGCCAAAGAAGAGAGCATTAGTTGTAGAGGAATGTGAGTATGAGGATGTGGAAGCTGAAATTGATTATTCTCAACCACCGAAGTTTGATGAAGATGAAGAAGTTGTATCAGGAGACGAAGGGTGTAACTTGATGATGAGGAGGTCTTGTTTAACGCCAAAGCATGAGAATGATTCTAGTTGGCTGAGAAGCAATATCTTTCAGTCTACATGTACTATCTTGGGAAAGGTTTGTCAATTTGTTATTGATGCGGGAAGCTGTGATAACATTATTTCTGAAGAAGCCATCAAGAAGTTAGGGTTGAAGACTGAAAAACACCCTAGACCTTATAAACTGGCATGGCTAAAGAAAGGTGGAGAAGTGACAGTGGGAAGACGAGCATTTGTTACATTTTCTATTGGGAAGAAGTACAAAGATGATATATGGTGTGATGTTGTCAATATGGATGTGTATCATCTACTATTGGGAAGACCATGGCAATATGATAGAGCTGTACAACATAATGGTCGCACCAACAGCTACAGTTTCATGTCCGAAGGTACTCAAATCACCTTAGTTCCTAAGAAGCGTGAACAAAGTGAAAGCAAGTCAGAGAAGAAAGTGGAACCAACTAGTCTATTATCTTCGAGAGAATTTGTTAAAGAAGTGGAAGATAGTGCTGAATTGTTTATGTTGATCGGGTATGAAACAAGTAAAGATCTTGAAATTCCTACGGAGGTTAGACCGGTGTTAAATGAATTTGAAGATGTCTTTCCTGTGGAATTACCCAAGGATTTACCGCCACTAAGGGACATACAACATCAAATTGATCTAGTGCCAGGTGCTGTTTTACCGCATAGGCCGCATTATTGTATGAGTCCGAAAGAGCATGAAGAGTTAAGGAGACAGGTTGAGGAGTTGCTTGAGCAAGGGCGTGTTCGAGAGAGTCTCAGTCCTTGTGTTGTACCAGCTCGGTTGATACCAAAGAAAGATGGTTCGTGGAGAATGTGTACAGACAGAAGGACACTCAACAAAATAACTGTCAAATACAGATTTCCTATGCCAAGACTTGATGATCTATTGGATCAACTCAGTGGGTCTGTAATCTTTTCTAAGATCGACCTTAAGAGTGGTTATCATCAGATTCGCATAAGACCAGGTGATGAATGGAAGACATCATTCAAGACTCGGGAAGGGTTATATGAATGGCTGGTCATGCCATTTGGTCTATCTAATGCACCAAGTATATTTATGAGGGTGATGAATCAAATTTTCAGACCTTACATCGGGAAGTTTGTTGTAGTCTACTTTGATGATATCTTGATATATAGTGCTAGCACAAAGGAGCACATTCAACACTTGCGAAAGGTGTTAACTATTCTTCATCAAGAATAGTTCTATGCAGCGATGAAGAAATGCGTGTTCATGACGCCGAGTGTTTTATTTCTGGGTTATGTCGTGTCCAAGGAAGGGATACAAGTGGACCAGAGTAAAGTAGCCGCAATCAGAAATTGGCCACAACCCAAAACTATAACAGAAGTCAGAAGTTTCCATGGGTTAGCTTCATTTTATCGAAGATTTATACCGCACTTTAGTAGTGTGATGGCTCCTGTTACTGATTGTATAAAAGAAAAGCAGTTTTCATGGACGAAAGAGGCAGGATCTGCTTTTGAACAGATCAAGGAACTTTTAACATTAGCAGCGATTCTAGTGTTGCCAGATTTTCAGTTACTATTTGAGTTACATACAGATGCGTCCAAAGTTGGAATTGGAGGAGTGTTGAGTCAGAAGGGTCGTCCAATTGCCTATTTCAGTGAAAAACTTTCGGGAGCAAAGATGAGATACAGTACTTATGATGTGGAGTTTTATGCTATTGTGTAGCCCGTGAAGCATTGGAGACATTATTTGTTCCCAAGGAATTTGTTTTGTATACGGATCATGAAGCATTGAAACATTTACAAGGGCAGAATAAAATTGCAGCTAGGCATGCATCGTGGATAGCTTATTTGCAGCAATTTACATTTGTCGTAAAGCACAAGTCTGGAGTAACTAATCGCGTCGCCGATGCATTGAGTCGGAGGAATAATTTACTAACAACCATGAGAGTAGAGGTGATGGGTTTTGACTTACTTCCAGATTTGCTTACTTCAGATTCATATTTTTCCAAGATCTTAGACAAAGTCAAGCAGGGAAACATGGATGGATATATGCTGGTTGATGGTTTTCTATTCAAAGGAAATCAGTTGTGTATTCCAGATTGCAGTCTGCGAATGAAAATCATCAAAGAATTACATGAAGAAGGACACGTGGGCCGTGACCGTACTATGCAGTTGATCTCAAAATCTTATTTTTGGCCATCAATGAGGAAGGAGGTTGAAAAGTTCGTTCAGAGGTGCCATATTTGCCAAATTTCAAAGGGGACCGCAACAAATGCAGGTTTATATATGTTGTTGCCTATATCTACTAAACCATGGGTGGATGTTAGTATGGACTTTGTATTGGGATTGCCGAGAACGCAACGTGGCAATGATTCTATCTACGTGGTGGTTGATCGGTTTTCAAAAATGGTACATTTTATCGCATGCAAGAAGACGGCAGATGCAGTTAATGTCACACAGTTATATTTCAGAGAGATCTATCGTCTTCATGGGTTGCCTGAATCTATTGTATCGAATAGAGACACTCTTTTTCTGAGTCATTTTTGGATGAGTCTACGGAGAATGGTCGGGACAAAGCTGAAATTCAGTAGTGCTTATCATCCCCAGACGGATGGACAAACAGAAGTCGTGAATAAATCCCTAGGTAATCTATTGAGATGCCTCGTGAATGACAATTTGAAGAGTTGGGATTCCAAGCTGTGTCAAGCTGAGTTTGCACACAACCATGCAGTTAATCGTAGTACTGGGTTCGGTCCATTCCAGGTCGTTTACTCAACAATGCCTAAGGGACCATTAGATTTATCTACAGTACCACAGCAGAAAGGAGTGATCAAACGAGCTAGTGATTTGGTGAATGAATTGCAAGAGTGCCACAAGGTTGTGCAGGAACGATTACTTAAGGCAAATGAGAAATATAAGCAATCCGCGGATATTAAGCGATGAAATGTTGAGTTCAAAGAAGGAGATTTTGTATATGCAGTATTGGCTAAGGATCGATTTCCTATTGGTGCTTACAACAAACTGGCTGCTAGAAAGATTGGCCCTTTGGAAATCGTAAAGAAGATTAATGAGAATGCTTATCAGTTAAGATTGCCGGATCATATCCATACTGCAGACGTTTTCAACGTCAAACACTTGATTCCATATCATGAGGATAAGCATGTCGAAGAAGAGGAAAGTGTGAATTCGGGGTCGAATTCTTTTTAACCAGGGGAGGATGATGCAGCGCACCATGATAAGCAAGCGAGACAAGCACGAGATAGCAAGTTAACGACTCAACGGAGCGACTCAAATGGATATGGCTGTTTCTCTTAAGTCTCTTAGGTCGTTAAGTCGCTTAAGTCGTTAAGTCGCTTAAGTCGTTAAGTCACTTAAGTCGTTAAGTCGTTAAGTCGCTTAAGTCGTTCCTGAAGCTGTGCCATTCTTCTTATGTCGCATTGTTCTTATGTCGCATTGTTGTTAAGTCGCATTGTTGTTAAGTCGTATGATGTTGTAACTCGTATGTCGCATTGTTGTTATGTCGTATGATGTTGTAACTCATATGAGTTAAGTCGTGAGTCGCATGTGTGTGTTGTAATTTCCTATAAATAGGGATGTGTTGTCATTTGTAAAGGGGTTGAATTTTGAATAAAATTTGTTGAGAGCTTTGTGCCTCCATTAAAATTGGAAGTTGAGTGTGATCTTCTTTCTCCATCTTCAGATATTCGAGTGCGCTCGAATCAACAAATTTGAAGCCGATTCATGGAATCTCGTGCGCGAGATCAACGTCGAAGAATCGTAGATCTTCTAACGCGGAATCGTGCGCGATCAACGTGTTGAAGATAGCTAGAATCCGGTATCTCGGGAGATCAACGGATTTGGGCACTTGGGTATCATAAATTCATCAATTTATCTTGTTTCATCGATTCATTTTCCCCCAATTCGTGATTGGATCCTGGATAGATTTGACCGCTGGTTCAGATCTACTTACGTGCTGCGTCATGAAGTTAGTTAACGGATAGTCGAGTCACGTTGTTCTTTTTTTTATACACAACACATCAGATTGCAGGCGAGAGTTAATGGATGAACGGTCGAGTCACGTTCATTTTGTTTAATTCGATTATGGACCCGAGTATTTGGTTGGCGCCAAACTCTGGGTACTTGTTGGTTTATATTAGGAATATGTAGATGTAAGTTGGTTGCACATCACAACTATTATATTATGCACAAACAATTCATAGATATGAAGCAAACTTCAGATTTTGTTGCAAAATAAAAAAGAAGCGACATAGTCTGTCTTATTACATGGGTTTGAATTCAAATGCAAAAGAAAATTGTAAATGAAATACAACTGAATGAAACAAAACTAAGTGAAATAGCGTTGTAAATGCTCGCTATTCCATGCTCTAGGGTGTGTGATTCCATCGATAGTCGCTAGCTTGAAAGTTCCATCTCCGAGCTTCTGATTGGTGACATATGGTCCTTCCCATCTCGGACCCATGTTTGCCAGGCTAGGAAAGATCTATTCCAGGATAAGATCGCCAATTTCAAAGGTCCTAGGTCGGACTTTAACATTTTAATACTAGGTGACTTGGTGTCGATATGCAACTGCCCTCAAGTCAGGTTCTATGCGCTTCTCATCAACCATGTATAAAGATTCTAAAAGGAAATCTCTGTTAGTTCTGGGGTCATAGTAAGTCACTCGATGAGAATGGAGTTCAAATTTTATGGGAATCAACACTTTAGAGCCACAAGCAAGGTCGAATAGAGTGTGACCAGTCGCGAACTTATGGGTGGTTCTGTATGCCCATAGTGCTAATGGAAGTTCATCAACACACTTGCCTCTAGCGTTTTCCAAACGCTTCTTTAGAATGGACTTTATGATTTTATTAACAGCTTTGTCCTGTCCATTAGCTTAAGGGTGAGCAACTACCGCAAATCTTTTCTCAATAAGATGTCGGCGATAGAAGTCTTTGAGTTTAGCACTGTCAAATTGGGTCTCATTGTCAGTTATGATTACTCGGGGAAGACCAAAACGATAGATGATGTTTTGAACCACAAAGTTGATTACTTTCTTCATTGTGATCGTGGCCAAAGGTTTAGCTTCAGTCCATTTAGTGAAGTAATCGACTGCTACGATGGCGTACTTCGCACCGCCTTTGGAAATCAGTAAGGAGCCGATGCTATCAATACCCCAAGTAGAAAACAACCATGGACTGACCATTTGAGCGATCTCCATCGGCAGGGCTCTCAGAATCTTTGAAAATATCTAGCACTTGTAACACCATCTACCATAATCAACTATGTCTCAATTGACAGTTGGCCTAAAACAACCATAGCGAAGTATCTTCTTTGCCAGGGTTTGCTCCCTGGTGTGATCACCACATTCTCCTTCATGTACTTCTCTTAATACTCGTTTGATTTCATCGTTGGCGATACACCGAAGCGGGGGGATGGAGAAACCCTTCCTATAGATGACTCCTTCTTGAAGGATGTATCGTGAAGCTTTACGAAGGATATGTCATTTTTCATTCCTCCATTGGAGAAAGATTCCCCTTTGCAAATAGTCTTTAATTGGAGTCATCCATGACTCCTTCTCAAGCTATGTCTCTAAGACTCGATCAATCTCCATCTAGTCAATGCTCGGAGTGTTAAGTAATTCAACTAGGACTAAGCCCATTTGTCGTGCATCCCCGGAGCTGGCTAGCTTGGCTTGTGAGTCAACTTTTTCATTTTGTTTTCTGGGGGTGTGTGTAATTGTGTAATGCTCAAGGTCAATTAGTAGTTCTTGGACTCCTTTGAGGTAAGGAGTAAGTCGTGTTCCTTTAGTTTAATATTCTCGCCCGACTTGGTTTACTACTAAATGGGAATCACAGAAAATTTGCAGTGCTTTTACTCTTAGCTCTCTAGCAAGTTTAAGCCCAACGATCAAGGCTTCATATTCAGCTTCATTATTCGTTGTAGGGAAGTCAAGTTTCAAGGCATAGCAGATCAAGCGTTCCTCAGGAGTTACCAGTATGACCCCGGTGCCAGAACACCAATCGTTGGATGCTCCATCTGTGTACATCTTCCATCGGATGGTAGGTTCTCCACTACTCTTCGGAGAGTCGCCCTATGCAGTGAATTTAGCAATGAAATTTTCCAATGCTTTTCCTTAGATGTCCCTCCAAGGGAGATAAGTGATATCGAACTAGCTCAATTTGATGTTCCATTTAAGTAACCTTCAAAATGTCTTAGGTTGCTGTAGGACCTGTTGTAACAGCCGATCAGTGATGACATTGATGGGACGTGCCTGGAAATAAGGGTGGAGTTTCCTTGACGCAATCAACAAGAAGTACGGGTGCTTCTCCTGTTTCGGATAGCTTCTTTCAGCACTTGTCAATCACTTGCTAACATAATACACAGGCCTCTGGATTCAATTCTCTTCGCATAGCAGTGCGGCACTTATGGCATGTACCGACACTGCCAAGTAAATATACAAGTCCTCATGGTCTAATGGCTTGGACAAGATGAGGGGTCTTTCTAAGTGATATACCAAATCTTGAAATGCATCAATACAATCTTGCGTCCATTCAAAGTTCCTCTTCCCTCTCCTGATCAAGTCGAAGAAAGGGATGCACCTATTAGTGGCCCTGGAAATGAATCACTCAGTGCAGCAACCTTCCCATTTAGGCTCTACACTTGCTTAATTGTCTTTGGTACTTGAATATCTCTGATTGCTTGAATCTTCTCGGGATTAGCTTCAATTCCACGAGAGTTGACGATGAATCCTAAGAATTTCCCTGACGCAACACCAAAAGAGCACTTTAAGGGGTTAAGTTTCATTCCGTATTTTTGGAGAACACTGAACATCTCCGCCAAGTCATGAATCTGGTCATTTGATCGCCGCAACTTCATGAGAATATCATCCACATATACTTCCATTTATCATCTGACCTGGTCTTTGAACATCTAGTTGACCAGTCTCTGGTAAGCTGCACCAGGGTTCTTCAGCTCGAATGGCATCACAATGTAGCAGTACAATACCAAGTCGGTAATGAAGCTACTATGTTCCTGGTCAGGGACGTGCATCGTGATCTATTTATATCCATAGTATGCGCCCATAAATGAAAATAGTTCATGTCCAACGGTTGAGTCTTCTAGCTGATTGATCCTCGAAAGTGGAAAGCTACCTTTTAGGCACGCCTTGTTCAGGTCAGAGTAGTCGACGCATGTCCACCACATTCCATTAGCTTTTCTCACAAGAACTAGATTGGATACCCAATTCAGGTAGTGGGCGTCGCGGATAAACCCATTTTTTTTGAGTTTATCCACCTCTTCATTAAGTGCACAAGATCTCTTCGAATCCATGCCGCGTCATTTTTGTTTCACTGAAACATGCCTTGGGTTAATATATATTCAATTCATGGCTCGCGATAGTTGATGAGATCTCATATATGTCGCAATGGGTCCAAGCGAACACAACAAGTTTTGCTCGGAGAAAGTAAGCTAGTTCCTCCATCATCGTTGCACCGAGCTATGATTCGATCTTTAGGACCAGTTATGGGTTGTCATGGATGACCATGATGTCGATCGTCAACTCAGTGGGTGCAGCCTTGGATTCTTTAAGCTCCTCTTCTTCATCTCTCGAATCTATATCTCTGTAGAACCATTGTGGTGTTCGAGCAAAGGTTAGAACATTGATTACTAAGTTTCATTAGTTTTGACGCACAGAGGCTTCTTCACATCCTTTTCTTTTTTCTTTTGTTAAGCGTCTCTCAATTCAGCTACATAACCGGCACGTCCATTCATTTGATCTCCATGAATAATTCCCATACCATTCTCTGTTGGGAATTTGAGTGTCAGACACCAAGGGGCGATAGCTGCTCTGAATTCAGCAAGGGTCGATCGGCCTAAAAAAGCATTGTACGGAAAGTTCACATCCATCATAACAAACTGCAACACCCGCACTCACCTTCTGTTGTCGTCGCCTAACTCCACCAGTAGCTCAACATAACCTACCACTTCAGTTGTAATATCATTAAAGTCATGAATATGGGCTTTGCACAGTTTTAGATCTTTGGCTTCCATTAACATCTAGTCGTATGCCTTTTTGAAAATGAAATTCATAAAAATTCCACAATCAATCAGAATCTTTCTCACCAAGACGGGCCGATCATGGCCAAGGTCACCATTGGGTCGATCGTAAGGACCTCCACCTTGTTTGCATCTCTACTTCGAAATGCAATATCATTTGTCATAGTTCGTTGCTGCTTTGCTGGAGCACCTTCCTCCATGTTCGAGCAACATTCAATATCAACATGTCTAATGGCGTTCACGAAACGCTCCATTTCATTCCTGCTTTTTTCGGCCGGATGTGGTCCTCCAATAATAGTATTAATAACTAATCTCCTTCTTATCCGCCGAGGTTCCTCGGCACTGGGTAGAGCTTGTCCTCGATTGAGGTCGGATGTCCCCTGCCAGCTATCCTACGGGGCTTCAACAAATTGTTGCAACTTTCTTTCTCGAATTAACTTCTCAATAACATCACAGAGGTGGTGGCACTCATCTGTGGTATGTCCATAACTTTCATAAAATATGTAGTACTTTCCGAACTGTCTTTGCTTCTCCATTGGTTCCTTCAGAGGTGGTTTCCTGTACTGCAAAGTGTTACAGGGCGATAGATAGACATTCTCTAGTGACATATTCAACGGTGTATATGTATCAAATGATGGGATCATCGACTTCCCTTTCCCGGAGTCCCGTCTTCAGTTGTAGTTTCTATCACCGGCCTTCTTCTGTTCATTTGGTTTATTCTGAACATTGATTTGAACTTTCCCGAAACTATCGCCGGACTGCTTCACTACCACATTATTTTATACCCCCTCGGCTCTTGGGCCAGCAACATCTCTCTTCCTGGGTTGCTTTGCCTCCTGCTACCTTAAAAATTGAGTCGCCTTTGCAAAGAAACGGTCCAACATAGAAGGAGGCTTTCCCGCTAACCAATCGCCAAACTCGAAAGCGGGGTCGACTACCCTAATCAATGCCACGAGTATTGCATCATCATTTGGATTACTGACTTTTGTAGCAGCTATATTAAACCTTTCCAGAAAATCTTTCAGTGACTCCCCCAGTGCCTAGACCAAGTTGGAGAGTGACATTACATTCTTGGGACGAGTTGTGTGCATGCGGAAATGCTCCAAGGACTTGTTTGCTATTCTCATCAAATGAAGAGATTGACCGGGGTGGTAACTTAGTGAACCACATGGTCACAACAACTTCCAAAAAAATAGGAAAACACCTGCACTTGACTACATCGGTGGCTCGGCCGGAGTCTATGTGCCATTCGTACTTCAAGAGATGATTCCTAGGGTCGGTGTTCCCATATAGGAAGGCTTTGTAAGCATATGAAACCTCCGTGGATATTCTGCATGTGGAATGTTGTTGATGAATGGTGTATGACTTCTGGAGAGTCCCCAATCATTGTTAATCAAACCTTGACTTTCTTTCACTAGCTATCTCATCACAGCTGTTAAGTTTGGTGTTTGGAGAATCGGTGCCAGGTAGTAGTCGTGTTCCACCTCATGCGAGCGACCCAATCCACGCCTCCGAGAAGTGCAACGTTGTCATGGCTCCTCTTACTCTTGATCCATTTCCTAAGTAGAAGTTCTATCATTGTCTCTCAGTTGCGACTCAACCATATTCGCCTGAGCTCAAACACCTTGATCGATCGCGACACCTACAGAGTGACTCCTCCACCAGCATGCTGACTGCCCTCATGATTCGAGGGTTCAGTGTCGATCCCCCCTAGGGGGTTTGATACCAATCGGTGACGATTGGCCATAGCCGATCGTCTGATTCCGTCCTGATGTTCTAGCTATATAGGCATCCGTTTTGCGGCGTTTATTTCTATGATAGTCGTCAAATGAGGAGGAGTTCTCCGATCCTGAGTATGGAGTAGGCTCCCTCCTTGTTTTTCCATGCTGATCTTTCAACTGGTTCATCAGATCGATGTTAGTCTGGATTTGCTGGTTAAGCTGCTGACGGCTATCCATCAATTCCTTCATTAGGACTTTAAAGTCTGCTTTGGTGACATAGTCAGCTGGATTCCGAGGATTAACAGCAGTGGGTCGTATGCTCTGATCAACTTGTTGCACACAGGCATCGTCATTGCCTTCAATAGTACGGGAAGTAGAAGACTTCCTCTACCCATGGCTAATAGCTTCCTTTTAGATCTCCTTCAAATCTGAGTAGAAACGTAAGAAATCTGGATCTATCTCGCGAATATGGGAATCCACAAGTAGATAAGGAGATCCAATCAACCTGAGAATTCATTCCCACTGAAAGCATCAAAATATTTGCACCAAAAATTGGCACAAACATCCAATAGAATGAATGTAGAAAATGGAGAAATCTAAATTAGAACAGTGGAAACAAGTAGAAAACAAGTAAAAAATGACAAACGGATTTATAGTGGTTCAGTGTTGAACTGTGCAGTTAATGCCCCGCTATTACCCCGCTATATCTCATAGCAGGTTTCTGCCGTTATGATTTTTCCATATAGCCCCACAATATAGCCTTTCCGCTTTAATCCCCGCTATTTCCGCTATATCCCGTTATTTCCGCTATATTCCGCTATTCCCGCTATATCTTCTTTAATAAAATGAATTGAAAAATTCAATTTATACATTATAAAAATTATGAAACTAATTTATTTGATTTAATTTTTAATATATTTTTAGAAATGAAAATACTCTAATATTCTACTAAATTCAATTATGTTATATAACAGTTTTACGTTTATTTAAAGTATATTCGCACATGTTTTTATTTAAAAATTATTTATGTATCAGTTACAATTCAATTGAATGATAAATTTTCATTTAATTACCATTTATATATTCGTAAAAACATTAAGTACGAGTTTTATATGTTATTTTAAAGTCATCCGCTATATCCCGCTATATCCTCGCTGTATCCCCGCTATGACTTTTTGCAGCTCCACCGGTTTGAATCTGCCGAGCGCTTTAACTGCACAGGTATTGAATGACTACGTCCACTTTGACGAAATAGCTTTATCGATAACTTGAATTTTTAAGTACAGGAGGGATCGGATCAGAATCCGTAAATACAATGGAGTACAAGCAAAATAACAGCGTAAAGATTCCTAAAATGAACAATGAACTATGTATGTATAGGGGTAGACGACCGAATATCTTTTTGAAATTTCAGGACAGAATCTCCAGATGTATACGTGGTCACCCAGAAAATTTCATGCCCCAAATCCCAATATAGAGCAATCGGTACCGATCGGTTGAAATGTCCCCGTGGCAACTTGCGAACTCCATGGTAGGTCGCCCTCTATGCTAGCTCTATGTTTCCAAAGTTGTTTGCATAGTTGTCTTCATGTTTTTTGAGATATCGATTGATTCCCATTAAGTTGAAGTACTGATTGATGTTGTTCATGACCACTGTGATGCGATCTGGTCCCCTGCCTAGGTGAAGGGATAGGTACCGATCCCTTGCCTCGGAAAGGTACAAATCCATACTTAGAGCATTCCGGAGAGTCCATCTCTTGGTCTTGCGTGATCATTGTTTCATGTCATCGTCCGTGCTAGATCTTTGGTCTTTATGATCAGCTCTCTAGACTGCTTGTCTTGTCTATCATCGAGTCCAACTTGTCCGATCAGTCTTGATATAACCGGATCAAAAGACCGGATAACAATTTGATTACCAATAAACCAAAAAATAAACTCTTCTAATTGGTTTGAAATTATCTTGAAGAGTTAAGAGCAAAACATATATATAATTATTTTTCTGTCTCCGGCTGTGATATCCTTGGAAAAAAGTCCAACTGTCTGAGCAATCCTTTTGTAGCACCGATGTCCATGAATAATAAGGAGTTGGTCTAAAAATGAAATTGAGCAATAGAGAAGTAACTAGCCGTGATAGGGTATAGAAAGGAAACAGTCAGTGACCTTTGTGCACCATCAAGTATTACCCCAGCTTGTAGTTTGTACACCAACATGTTTCGGAAACTAATACAGCACAATGACCATGCAGATGTTTAGCTTAAAGATGCTAAATATCTGTAGCTTTATTAAGATATTAGGAGATAATTACCGTTGCTTTCTTTGCGTAGCCAGCTGGCCAAATGAATGTAACTAAATAGCACCTCTTTTGTGTGTGTATGCTCTTATTTTACAGAATGGACAAAGAACGGTCTGGATTTATTCCTTACAAAGATATCAAATGGCTACAATCTATACATGTCAACAAACAAATCACGTTTGCTGACTCCATTAACCCACCGTTCCAAACTAAACCAGGTCTTTCATAAACTTCCTCCTTCACGTTGCTCCTCTCATCCATAATCTTTTTTTTAATCTTATTTAACTATTTTTAACCCACTGCGCCTGCTTTCAATCTTCTTCAGTTCTCCTTTGAACACACGTCTCGTTTCTTTCTTCAACTCATTATACAAACTAATACTATTTCATTTCAGTAATTATGATTTTCTACTATTGTTGTTTTTTATTTTGAATATGAAATGAAATGTTTTGTGATTTTGCAAGCTGCTATACTTTAATTAATTGTTGCGTGTGACGTTGATAATGACTGCATGTAACTTGAGAATGGTCGGTTTCAAATGATGAAGGATTTTTATTGGTTTATATCCATCTTTCCATTGGGTTTCTAACTTTCTATTGGTCACATCATTTTTTTTAAGTTTTAAATGGTGATGATTTTGTACATCTAGACATTCATAGTTTGGTTTGGTTCGTCTCCTCATTCATATTTGTATGCACATAATATATGTGTTCTCAAAATAATGTTAACTTCTAATGACTGTCCATTCATGTTTTTATTTTCTGTTTTTGCGCATATAATTTGCTTCAAACAATGATTTGACTAACTTTTTTCCCCTACTAATGCAGGTTTAAGCTAAAAAGTAAATAATTTGCAAGTTCTAAAAGAAAACTTTTGCACTTCATGCTTGCTTCCATCTCATAACTAATTTGCAGTTAACAATTTTTACTCAATACGCCAGTTTCTACTTTTGACCTAGCATCCAACTGGCAAAAGTTGCATTTGAAAATGAAGTTAAGCTTGGAAACTGTGGTAGCTATGAGAGTGTGTAATGTAAATATGCTGTTTAGTTTGTTTTGTTATTTTTGGACTTTTGTACAGCTGTCATATTCATGTATAAGTACTGCTGTATGACTTTACTTTCTTTTTAACTGAATAAAATAGATCTCAGTTTTCATGGTATCAGAGCAGGTTATGGCGATAAAATTGTTCGCATTTTTCGATCATTCTTCTTGAATTGCTGAATTAATCTCAACTGAAGGTTTGATATGGCGATAATTGAAGAGGATTCCAACTCTGAGCAAAGCAATCAAATTAACCAAAGTAGCCAAAATCAAGGTAATTGTTTCAATAATCCATTATTTTTGGCACCATCAGATAACTCGAATACGTCGCTAGTTTCTGTTGCTTTCAACGGTGATAATTACCTCAATTGGTCCAAGAATGTTAAGCGTGCTTTGGGCGCGAAGAATAAATTAGGTTTTATTGACGGATTTGTCAAGAAACCTAGTTCTAATGATCCTACGTATCAGCAATGGATTCGTTGTGATTATATGGTGATTGGTTGGATTTTGAGCTCTATGAAGCCAGAGATTTCAGAGAATTTCAGTCTAGTCAATTCGGCAGAAGATTTGTGGAATGATATCCAGGAAAGATTTGGACAAACTAATGGACCTCAGGTGTATCAACTTAAGAAGGAATTAGAAGGACTTAGACAGCAGAATCTAACTATTCTGCAGTATTATAACAAGATGAAGAATCTATGGGATAAACTGAAGGAATTAAGGAGTTTTCCTAGTTGTGACTGTGGAGCTCTAAATTCTTGTTCCTACGATTTTTTGAAAAAGCTTGCTAAGTTTGAATCCGAGGAGAAGGTTATGCAATTATTGCTAGGGCTGAATAATGGTTTTGATAATATTATTACAAATGTCTTGTCCATGGATCCCATTCCCACTGTAAACAGAACATTTTCCATATTGCAACAAGTTGAGAAACAAAAGGAGATCAGTGGTATGGCTGAGGGCAGCACTGAGATGAGTGCTTTGGCTGCACAAAAATCTCAGAAGACAATGAATCAAGGAAACATTAAGTTCGCAGTTCAAAATGGTGGTGTGAAGAAAGATTGGAAGAAAGACAAAGCAGATAGGTTTTGTGATCACTGCAGGAGCAAGGGCCATTCAAGAGATCAGTGTTTTAAACTGATTGGATACCCTGACTGGTGGAAGAATCCAACCAAGAAGAATGGAAACAATGGCAAGCTTGCTGCTCATGTCAATGTTGATAATGGTGCTGGAATATCTGACACTCCTTTGGGTGATGATTGTGAGGAAGCTTCTGGTTCACATATGCAACTTGACCCCTCTGTGATGAATGCCATATGCAAGCAGATTATGAAGGCCATGGTAGGAAAGCAGAATTCATCAGAAGCAAGCGGCAGTTCGGGAGCTTTTGCTAACAGTGCAGGTAATACTTCTAACTTACATATATCTTGTAATATGGTATATGGTGATAGTTGGATTATTGACTCTGGTGCCACTGACCATATGACATACAATGATGGCATGTTCAAAAATAGGAAAAGGTTAACAAATCCCATTCCTGTTTGTTTGCCTGATGGTTCTATTAAGCATGTGAATGAGTTAGGTGATATAGTTCTTGATTCTGGTTTAGTTTTGAAGGATGTAATGTTAATTAAGGAGTTTAAGTACAACTTGCTTTCTGTTGGAAGGTTTATAGAAAGTAATAATCTAAGTGTGATATTCGATTCGACTGAATGTTTATTTCAGGACCTTACTACTAAGAAATATTTAGCAGCTGGAAGGAAAGTTGGACAATTATACTACTTGAAGATGACAGGTATTCCTGAATATGCATATAGTGGAGTAAATAGTAAGATTAGATCAACTAATACTGTGATAGTTGACAATGATGAAATGAATAATATTGTAAATGCCGTGAAAGTTGATATTGCTTTGATTCATGCTAGAGTTGGACATGCTTCTATAAGTAGAATGAAACATATTGTTGATTGTAGTTGCAATAAAATGACTGATTTTGATTGTGATGTGTGTTGTCAATCAAAATTTCATAAACTTCCTTTTTCAAGAAGTAGTAGTAGAGCTTCTAATATTTTTGAGTTGGTTCATTTTGATCTTTGGGGACCTTTTAGAGTTTGTACCATGAGTGGAGCTTCATATTTCTTGACTGTGTTGGATGATCATAGTAGAACAACTTGGACTTTTATGTTACATAATAAGAGTCAAGTATTCAAAACTATCAGTGATTTCTTTGCTTTGATAGAGAATCAATTCGGAAAAACCATTAAGAAGATTAGATCAGACAATGGTACTGAAATCATTAATAAAGAATGTAGAGATTTTTTTGCTAAGAAAGGCATAATTCATCAAAGAAGTGTAGTTGGTGTTCCTCAGCAAAATGGGAGGGTTGAAAGGAAACATAGACATCTAGTTGAAATTGCTAGAGCATTGAGGATTCATGCTAACATGCCTAAGAAGTTTTGGGGTGAGTGTATTCTTACTGCTACTTACTTGATAAACAAAATTCCTACCCCTGTTCTTGATTGGAAAACTCCTTATGAGATCTTAACAGGAGAAAAACCCATTTATGATCATTTAAGGGTGTTTGGAAGTCAGTGTTTTATTCCGAATGGCGATAATGCAAAAGATAAATTTGATCCTAAGGGTAACAAGTGTGTTTTCATAGGATATCCTTATGCTCAAAAGGGGTATAAAGTTTATGATCTGACCACACAAAAGACTCTTGTTTCCCGACATGTTGTTTTTCAAGAGAATATTTTCCCATTTTTCAATTCTTCAAAGAAAGAATATGTTTCATCTATTCCTATCATTTCAGGAAATGATAATGATTTACTTGATATTAATGATTCTCTTGAATCAAACACATTTGAGAATACTGAACATGAAACAGATTATGAAACATATATGTCTTCTACCACACCTGATTTTATCAGCTCTTCCATTCATTTAGACAATATTACTTCGTCTTCTTCTATTCCTATTATTGATGATCAAAGAAGAAAGTCCACCAGAAATATCAAAGCTCCCTCAAAATTCAAAGATTATGAATGTAGATTTCCTGGTCAGTCTTTCAAGCATCTTTCAAATGCAGCTATTTCCATCATGGATCACACCTTCGTATCTTTTATTGCAAATGTTATGAAAATCGTTGAACCAGCTTCATATAACTCTGCCAAAGATCATCCAGGTTGGGTTGAAGCTATGAATAAAGAAATAGAGGCTTTAGAGGCTAACGATACATGGGAAATTACAGACTTACCTAAGGGTAAGAAAGCTATAGGTTCCAAGTGGGTGTATAAAGCAAAGTTAAAGCCTGATGGGAATGTGGAAAGACTGAAAGGAAGGGTAGTGGCTATTGGTTATCAGCAAGTGCCTGGAAAGGATTTCAAAGATACATTTTCTCCTGTTGCCAAATTAGCGACTATGAGAATAATAGTGGCATTAGCTACTGTTAAGAAATGGCCATTGTATCAAGTTGATATAAATAATGCTTTTCTTCATGGTTATATTGATGAAGAACTATATATGAAGCCCCCTCCTGGTTATAAGAAATGCAAATCTGGTCAGGTATGCAAATTGAAAAATCATTGTATGGGTTGAAACAGGCCTCAAGACAGTGGAATAAGGAACTATGCAAGTTTCTAAAATCGGCTGGTTTTTATCAATCTACCCAAGATTATTCTTTTTTTACTAGAAACTTAAATGGTGAGTTCATAGTTATACTCATTTATGTTGATGATATGCTGCTAACTGGTACTAGTCAACCACAAATAGATGAGGTAAAGAGAGGATTGGATAAAGCTTTCACTATTAAAGATCTTGGTACTTTGAAATATTTTTTGGGAATTGAAGTTATGAGAACTTCATTTGGCACATTTTTATCTCAAAAGAAATATATAAAAGACATTGTTAGTTCAATGGGGTTGGAGGATAGCAAAGGAGTTTATACACCATTACCAATTGGTTTGAAGCTTTCAATTGATGATGGCATTGTTTTGAGTGAACCCGAAATTTATAGAAGGTTAATTGGAAGATTGCTGTATTTGGGCATCACAAGACCAGATTTATCATATTCAGTGCAACACCTGTCTCAATTTCTCAGTTGTCCAAGGGAACCACATCTTCAGGCTGCTATTCATATTGTGAAGTATTTGAATACTACTTCAGATATTGGTTTGTTTTACACTTCAGATTCATCATTAAGCTTGAGTGGATACTCAGATGCAGATTGGAGTGGATGTCAGTTTTCTAGCAGATCATTAAGTGCGTATTGTGTGTATTTAGGTGATAATCTGGTTTCATGGAAGACTAAAAAACAGAGAACAGTTAGTAAATCTTCTGCAGAAGCAGAATATAGAAGCATGTCTGCTACAGCTAGTGAACTTGTTTGGGTAGCAGGAATTTTGGAAGATCTTAAGGTGCATGTTCCTACACCTGTTACTATGTTTTGTGACAACCGATCAGCTGAGTTTCTTGCTCATAATCCAGCATATCATGAGAGAACGAAGCACATAAAAAGAGACTACCACTATGTTAGAGAACAGGTTGAAGAAGGTTTTCTGACAACAGTTCATGTACCAAGTCATTTGCAACATGCAGACCTGCTCACCAAAGCTCTTCCAACAAAGCAACATCAAGAATTATGCTTCAAGCTTGGTCTTATTTCTCAAGCCCAGCTTGAGGGGGGTGTATGAGAGTGTGTAATGTAAATATGCTGTTTA
Organism: Allium fistulosum; assembly: GCA_030737815.1. NCBI lineage: Eukaryota > Viridiplantae > Streptophyta > Magnoliopsida > Asparagales > Amaryllidaceae > Allium > Allium fistulosum. The sequence goes on from CM060908.1 coordinate 785,921,845, forward strand.
GTTTGTTTTGTTATTTTTGGACTTTTGTACAGCTGTCATATTCATGTATAAGTACTGCTGTATGACTTTACTTTCTTTTTAACTGAATAAAATAGATCTCAGTTTTCAGTAGCAATGAAAACACATTTGCACCAAGTTAACAAATTCATGTGCCTATGTATACCTTTGCAATCTTTCCTTTATATAGTTTTATTTAATTTATATATATTGATATGTGTGTATGTGCAGTGGCGTAGCCAGGATTTGAAACCGGCGGGGGTACGATTTAAACGGAGAGGGGGGTTTGGGGACGGCAGACCGGATTTTTTTTTACCATTACTTTTAACGATTTCTATATTAAAAATAATGACAAAATGTAAAAGTAGAAGAAAGAGTGAGAGGAACAAGGTAAATTGTATCATTACTGAACATATTCTCTGTTTGCAGACTGCAACATGCATTTGTACATACAAATAAATTAGCACGCAGACTGCAATATGTCACATAATTTTATAGTCTCGACATCCATTAAAAAAAATTCTGAGGAGGGTCACGTGATCCCCACAACCTTAATGTGGCTCCGCCACTATGTATTTGTGTGCGCGCGTGTGCATGTGTAACATATCAACCTGTGCGAGGTATAACAAACCTGTGTATAGATTTTGGGATTCACATCGCAGCGGACACGTTAGCTCATCTGATATGAAAGTATATATCGTCTAAATATATGTATGTATATAAGTTATTATTTTATATAACTATTATAAAATTGTATATACATGTATATATTTATATGTTAAGTTCGTTTAGATAATTTTATAAGTGTGTAATATTTAAAATATATTAAGAAATATTTGTATGTATGTGTGTGTGAATGTATATATATATATATATAAGTATTATCTTATAAATAAAATATTAATATTATGTATATACATATTATTATAATATATTAATTTAAATATATATAAGTTATTTTAAATATTAAAATATACATTTATATTTATAAGCCGTGAATAATATGTGCATACATATATATAAAAGTAAAATAATTTATATATATATATATACACAAAAATATATTTGTATATATATATACACAAAAATAATATACATTTATATTTATAAGCCGTGAATAATATGTGCATACATATATATAAAAGTAAAATAATTTATATATATATATATATACACAAAAATATATTTGTATATATATATACACAAAAATAGATTTGTATGTATATATATATATGTATGTATATATATATATATATATATATATATCGTATAATTAGAAATGCCGGATCAAGAGGAAACGGTTATAGAGGAAGAAATTTCAGATCTGAGCAAAAACTAGGATGAAATCAATGATCAAAGTGCAGATTCAAGTAATGGAAACACTAATTCATCTCATAGAACCTATTCTGGTGCAGTTAAAGGAAATTCAACTACAACAGTCATGAATTTGAAGTAAATCAAACCTAGCACTAAAGACAACCAAGAATTCGCGTTCTTACCCAATGAAATAGTGTTTTGATCTATAAACAAATGGGAAAATACTATAGTTCCTACATACGCTGCTTTTACGAATATTTTAAAAAATGGACCTTTTACATATGAATCGAGATACATTATTATAAAAAAATGGTACACTAGAATGGATCTTGTCAAATGTCAAGGACAAAGTGCAGGAGATGCCTGTTTGGGTTAAATTAAGCAATCTTTGTCTACAACACCGGGATTCTAAAGCACTTAGTCGAATATGCAGTGTGATGGGGCACCCTATAAGACGAGATCTTCTCACTGCAAGCATGGAAAGAATTAATTATGCTAGAATTTCGGTGAATATTACTACTACAACTACCGTTCCTACTCAGATTACTGTTAAAGATAGCAGTGGTGATAAATGCTGTATGCAAGTGGACTATGATTTTAAGCCTTATGTTTGTATGATATGTAACCACTTTGGGCATCGGAAAAGTGTGCTGCACACAAACCACAAAACACACCAACTGATATAAGAAAGGAGAAATTTGAACAAACATGGCAACTAAAAGGCAATGCACAGGCAACTAATAGTACTTTACAAGCTACTACATCATCGAGATTCCATGCACATGATACAAATTGTGGCCAGAATAATGAAAACTACCTGTAATCAACTAGCAGTGCACAAGGCAAGAAATTTTTTACCAACATTGCACAAAAAAGTAAAGACAACGACAAAGAGAGAGCAAGTACACAAATTCCTATCAGTAATAGGTTCCAAATTCTGACATCAGATTCTAGTGAGGAGAATGTACACATAACAGAAAATTAAAAATTTATTCCAACTAAAGAAGAGTTCACACAAGAAGTAGAATTTGTGCAATCAGTAGCAGAAAACTTAAGTGAAATGCCACCAGAACCTACTCACGACACATCTCATGCAAAATATGTATCTAAAAACACACAGTATGAAAAGGAAGTAAAAGCAAGCTCCTCCACCACAAATACCAACACTGATCCCTAAAAGAGCAACAAGGACTAGGTAAATGATATTTATTTCATGGAATGTTAGAGGGATTAACATTGATTTAAAATGAATCAAGTGTTATTCCTTCTAAAATCCTTTAAACCAATTGTAATTGGTTTATTGGAGAATAAATTATCTACTACAACAATGAGCCTATTGTTATTGAAAATGGATCAAAATTTGGAACTGATCATAGTAATGACTGTGACTCAAGGGGTAGAACAATATTGCTATGGGACAAAATAGTTTGGAATTTAACAGTTATACACAAATCCACCCAACAAATAACTTGCAAATTAGAAAATTTGGGGGATATGTGCTGTATCTAAACACTGTATATCAATGCAAACAATGTGTTTTCAGATAGGGAGAATTTATGGCAGCAACTTATAAACATTGCAAGTGTTGTAGACATGGCATGGCTACTCATGGGTGATTTCAACAATGTGCTAAACCCTAAGGACAAAAAGGTGGACTTCCTACCCCATTTTCTCATCTCAAAGGGTTCACTAACTGCTTGCTCACATGTGGCCTTGCTGAAATTAATATACAAGGTTCTCAATTCACATGGAAAAGAAAGGGAGTAACCATACACATTGACAAGGTTCTAGCAACTGAACTTTTTCTACAACACTTTCAAGAATTTATAGTACTGCTACATCATCAGCATTAAGTGATCATATGCCTACCATCATTAAACTGCTTACACAAGGGACTCAAAAGAAGGGGATACCATTTAGGTAAGTCAACAATTGGCACATGATATATGGCTATGAGAATCAAGTAATATTCGTTTTATCGGATTTAACTTGGGGTACTGAGATTCAAAAATTCATGATCAAGCTTCGAAGAATAAAAAAATTGAAATTGTGGAATAAAACAAGGGAGAAAGATAATACAATTTTATCAACTCTGGAAGAGAAGTATAATGAAAAAATGCTTGTAGTAGATAGTCAACCGCAAGATGCACGTACCTATGAAGACTTATTGACTGCTGGTAATTTACCGAAATAGTATATGCATGAAAAATACTTACTAAATCTACAGCAATCAAAAGTCAATTGGCTTATTGAAGGGGACACCGATTCTATATTTTGTATGCCAAGATGTCAAGGAGGATATGCAGGAATAATATTTCTGCTTTATGTAATGAGAGAGGTCAGCTTATATATGATGCATCACATTTACAACAACAAGCTTTGCAATAATACTAGGATTCATACAGTGGGGACACTCAACACACAACAAAGCCTAATGAGATCAACTACAGAACATTAATTAATGATTTAGGGACCAACTTTGTACTGCAGAATATCACAACACAGGAAGTCAAGGATGCTACTTATTCAATCAAGGGTGAAAAATCTCCAGGACCAGATGGTTTTGCATCTAAATTTTACAAATTGCACTGGGAGCTTATGAAGAATGAGTTGACTTCTGCTATTATTTACCTTTATACTACAGCTAATATTACTAAGGGTCTGAACCACACATTTATTACACTTGTTCCCAAAATTGACAAACCCTCAAAAATATCAGATTATAGGCCTATCGCCTGTTGTAATATGGTGTACAAGATTTTATCTAAAGTAATTTACAGCAGGCTAAAAGGACTTATGCCTTTTTTAACTTTAGAGTCTCAATGTGCATTTATTCCTGGTAGAAATATTGTTGAAATATTTTATTGGTACATGAGCTCATAAGGAATTTTAATAAAAAAGGCATAAAAAAGATCCGTATAAAAGTTGATTTAAAGAAAACATATGATAAGCTTAATAGAGAGTTTATATGTTATATGCTTGCTAAAATGTCATTTCCACAACAGTCTATAAACTTGATCAGAATGTGTATTGCTGCCCCTACTTTTTCCGTGCTAGTTAATGGAGAGTCTCATGGGTAATTTTCATCTTAGAGGAATATGATAAGGGCACCCACTATCACCTTATCTGTTCTGTATTACTACGGAATATATGTTACTACGGAATATGTCCCTATAATAAAAGCTGCTGCCGGAACTAAAGACATTATTCCCATTAGCAACATATGGCCAATTATATCACATCTGTTGTATGCTGATGACGTAATACGTTTTGCTACAGCTACTTAAAAGAGTGCATGCACTGTTAGACATATCACACAATAAATGGGTATGAAAGAGGGCTTATATATTAATCAGATGAAAACTAAAGTATATTTCAGCACAAGTTGCTAGAATAAAAGCTCCGTGCTGCAAATTCTACAACTTTAGGAATCACAACTTCACGTAAAATATTTGGGTGCACCACTCTATTAAGATTATTTACATTATTCAGAGTGCACTAATTTATTTTGGAGAATTATGAACAAATTTGAAACTTGAGACAGTAAACTATTATCTATGGCATGAAGCGTAGAACTCATTCGGACTGTAATCACACCAATGGTTCTCTATTGGATGATGGTGTATCATATGTCTATGGCCACCCTATTGAAGATTGATAGCTTATGTGCTGACTTTTTTGGGTAGGCAAAATACATAATATTGCATGGACCTTAAAACGGAAGGGGGTATTGGTCTTAAAATTTTTGTTGATCTTGGAACTATAGCATGTTTAAAACTTATTTGGCGGCTGCATTTTAAGGCTAACTTAAGGTTCAAATGGATTATCAACAAATAATGTTCTCAATTAAATTTTTGGCAACTTAAATACAACAACAATATGTTATGCACTATGAAGAATATGATCAAGCACAGAGCTACTAGCTTAAAATGCATTAAGAGAGTGATAGTTAATGGCAACAACACTCTATTATTGACTCTTGGATTAACCGTACAAGTCTTGTTCACATATTGGGTTAGGCAGATGTTTTTTAAGTGAGTAAAAAAATGTCCATGTTTCTCACATAATTCAAGCAGGCCAGTGGAGTACATGTAGTTTAACATAAACTAGAGAGAGGAGTACACTTACCAATTAAGTACCTATTCAACCTCAGGGGACACAAGACTAATGGGAATGGTGTGGACATTAGGACTCCTCTTTTGCCCTCTTTTTCCACAACATGGCAAAAATGTAGACAAGTTTCAAACCAATATGACCAGTGTTCAATGGTTTGGAATAGCATCAACAGCAAAAAATGTCTCCTGTGCATATAGAGCTTTACTGGGTCGACTTAATATAAAGGGCAATGATGCAGCACGGGATGATGAAATCACTTACCCTAAATCACAAAGCCCTAAATCACGGAGCCCTGAATCGCGGAGCTTAGGTCGCAAGAAGCCATGCGCCTCTTTATCCAGATTTTCCTTAGGTCGCGAGTCATATTGCTCTGCTTTAGGTCGTGGACGACCTATCCTAAGTCGCGAAGCGGCAATCGATCGTCCCTCTGTTTTAGGTCGTGGACGACCTATACTAGGTCGCGAGATGCTCCAACGAGCTACGAAGTTAGGTCACGAACGACCTTCACACTCCTCAGATTGAACGAATGTTTCCAACGACCTAACTTCATTTCTTTAGGGTCGCAAGAAGAGAATCACGAAGCAGGGAAGAGTTAGGTCGCAAGATTATAAGTCGCGATTGTTTCTTTAGGTCGCGAGAAGAGAATCACGAAGCAGGGAAGAGTTAGGTCGCAAGTTTTTAAGTCGCATGTATTTTTATGTCGTTTCTTTTCTTAGGTCGCGTGGATTTTGTAGGTCGCGAACCAGTTAAGTCGTGTGAGTTGTACTTTAGGTCATTGTGTTGTAATTTTTCTTAAGTGTGTGTTGTGTTGTAACCCTATAAATAGGGACGTTGGTCATTTGTAAAAGGTTGTTGAATTTGATTAAAATTTCTTTTATGTGCTTTTGTGCCACCATTAAAATTGGTAGTTGAGTGTTATCTCCTATCTCCACTTTCGGCATTCGAGTGCGCTCGAATCAACGATTGTTGAAGCCAATTCACGGAATCAAGTGCGCTTGATCAACGTTCGAAGAATTGTAGATCTTCACTCACGGCATCGTGCGCGATCAACGTGTCGAAGATAGCTAAAGTCCGGTATCTTCGTGATCAACGGATTTGGGCGTTTGGTATCATTAATTCATCGATTCATATTGCTTCAACTAATCGTTTCATCGATTAGTTTGACACGAAATTTTCATTTCGTCGTCAAGTGTTATTCCGCTGCGTCATTTGGTATCGGAGCTAGATCGCAAGGAGTTTGCGTAGATTTTTGGAGTTTGTGCGAGATTTACATCATTTGGAGAATTGGGTTCTCGAGATTTTGAAGAGATTTGTTCGTTTGGTGATTTTTGAAGATTTCAACAAGTGGGTAGTTTTGATTTGAAGATTTTTAGATCGAAGTGAAGTTTTTGTTGGAATTTGTTGAAGAGTGATCATGCCTCCGAGAAGAGCTAACCGTTATCGCAACATTGATGCTTTGTATGGGAGAGAAGAGGCCGATGAGATGGAGCAAAGAATTAACAAAAACTTTAATGAGCAGCTTAATGAAGGCATTGGTCGATTAGAGAGAATGATGTTGGAGATGAATCAAAATCAGAGAAGGGTTTCACCTGAATCGAGCCATGTGAGAAGTAGAGTTTCACCACATTCAAATCGAGAGAGAAGTGTTGATAGTGATCATAGAAGTGTGGATCGAGATTGTGATAGAAATGTTGATGATCGAAGTCGTGATAGAAATGTGAATGATCGTGATCGGAGGAATGTAGATCGAAGGGATGTTGGTGGAAGAAATGGTGGTAGTAGAGATGTCGGTGGTCAGGATCGACATCGATATGCATCAGATTTTGAAGAGGATTTTGATGGTGGTAGTGTTCATGGACGAGGACGAGGACATGGAAGAAATCAGTCGGAGTATGATCACAAGTGGGAGTCTGGGATGAAAACTGAAATACCGGAATTCAAGGGAGGTATGCAAGCCGAGGAGTTTCTTAATTGGTTAGCTTATGTTGAGGAAATTTTTGACTTCAAGGAGGTTCCGGAAGAACGAAAAGTGAAGTTGGTTGCTACTAGGTTGAGGGAGAGAGCTATGGCGTGGTGGCAGCAAACCAAACTTACTAGAGAGCGGATGGGAAGTCAAGGATTGTTGCTTGGGAAAAAATAAAGAAATTGATGAAGGCTACTTTCTTACCCTACAATTACCAATCACTAATGTATCAGAGATTACAGAACCTGAGGCAAGGGACGAAGGCTGTTACTGATTATGCAGATGAGTTCTACCAGTTAATTGCTCGAAATGACATTATGGAGACAGAAGAACAATTGACCGCTAGGTTTGTTGGTGGAATTAGAACACAGATCCAGGATATGGTGAACATGTTCGACCCTAGATCTGTGGCAGAAGCACATCAAAAGGCGTTGGCTTGGGAGAAATAAGGTAGACGTGGGTGAGGTGTGTTTCCAAGTTTTACAGGGCAGAACAAAGGAGCGGGTAGTAGTTCTAATGTTCCTAAAGCATCAAATAAGCCGGTTGTTCATGAAGTGGCTAAACCAAAAGTCAACACCAATTTCAAATGCTATAATTGTCAAGAAGTGGGTCACAAGAGCAGCGAATGTCCGAAACCGAAGAAGAGAACTATGATTGTTGAAGTGGAAGATGAGGATGTAGAAGAAGATCTCAATTCACACCGTGATGAGGAGGAAGAAGAGGTGTCGGGAGACGAGGGATGTAATCTGATGCTACAGAGATCTTGTTTAACCCCGAAACAGGATGAGGAGTCGAGTTGGTTGAGGAGTAACATTTTTCAGTCAACGTGCACTATTTTGGGGAAGGTCTGTAAATTTGTCATTGACGCTGGGTGTTGTGATAATATCATTTCAATGGAAGCTGTGAAGAAGTTGAAAATGGAGAAACATCCTAGTCCTTATAAACTTGCTTGGTTGAGGAAAGGAGGAGAAGTGAAGGTAGAGAGGCGAGCTCATGTTCCATTTTCTATTGGGAAGAAATACAAAGATGAGATTTGGTGTGACGTGGTTGATATGGATGTTTGCCATTTGCTGTTGGGAAGGCCGTGGCAGTACGATCGGGAGGTACAACATAATGGTCAAACAAATAACTACAGTTCTTGTTCGAGGGCACGAAAATCACTTTAGTTCCGAAGAAGTGACAGCAGAATGAGAACAAGCTAGAGGAGATTGAGGAATTGAAGACTTTGTTGTCCTTGAAGGAGTTCGTGGAAGAGGTAGATGAGAGTCCTGAAGTTTTTATGTTGATTGGGCATGAAAGCAGTGAAGTTACTGAAGTTCCAGAGGAAGTGAAGCTAGTTTTGGAGGAATTCAAAGATGTGTTTCCAGAGGAGTTGCCGAAAGAGTTACCACCGCTTAGAGACATACAGCATCAGATTGACTTGGTGCCAGGTGCTGCATTGCCTCATAGACCGCACTATCGGATGAGTCCAAAAGAACACGAGGAGTTGAGAAGACAGGTGGAGGAATTACTGGAACAAGGGCGTGTTCAGGAGAGTTTGAGTCCTTGTGCAGTGCCAGCTTTGTTGGTGCCGAAGAAGGATGGAACGTAGAGAATGTGCATAGATAGTAGAGCATTGAATAAGATTACGGTGAGATATCGATTTCCTATGCTGAGACTGGATGATCTGTTGGATCAGTTGAGCGGTGCTGTTGTGTTTTCGAAGATTGACTTGAAAAGTGGATACCATCAGATTCGTATTAGACCGGGTGATGAGTGGAAGACTGCTTTTAAAACTCGGGAGGGTCTGTATGAATGGTTGGTGATGCCGTTTGGCTTGTCAAATGCTCCGAGTACATTCATGAGAGTCATGAATCAGATTTTTCGACCATTTATCGGGAAGTTCGTAGTGGTATATTTTGATGACATCTTGATCTACAGTGGAAGCACTGAAGAACACCTGCAGCATTTGCGAGAAGTGTTGTTGGTTTTACGACGTGAGGAATTTTATGCTGCGACGAAGAAGTGTACCTTCATGACTACAAGTATTCTATTCTTGGGCTATATTGTGTCGAAGGATGGTATTCAAGTTGATCAGAGTAAAGTTGAAGCTATTCGAAATTGGCCACTGCCTAAAACAATAACAGAAGTGAGGAGTTTTCATGGTTTAGCATCATTCTACCGAAGATTCATTCCACACTTCAGTAGAGTGATGGCACCAGTTACGGAATGTATGAAAGGAAAGAAGTTTGTTTGGACTGAAGAGGCTGATTCTACTTTTCATAGAATCAAGACATTCTTGACCACAACGCCCATTCTTAGATACCCGGACTTTCAGTTACTCTTTGAGCTAAATACTGATGCGTCCAAGGTTGGAATTGGGGGAACGTTGAGTCAAAGGGGTCATCCTATTTCCTACTTTAGTGAGAAACTGATGGGAGCTAAAACGAGATACAGTACTTATGACTTGGAATTCTATGCTATAGTCCAAGCCATAAAGCATTGGAGACACTATCTATTTCATAAGAATTTGTGCTATACACTGACCATGAAGCTTTGAAACATTTGCAAGGGCAAGATAAAATTTCAGCAAGGCATGCTTCGTGGGTTGCTTATTTACAACAGTTTACTTTCGTGGTGAAGCACAAATCAGGAGTTACTAACCGAGTTGCCGATGCATTGAGCCGTAGAAATCATTTGCTGACAACTATGCGAGTGGAAGTAGTGGGATTTGATTTGTTGCCAGAATTGCTTATTTCAGATTCTTATTTTGCGAAAGTGATGGATCAGGTGCAGGAAGGGAATTCTGATGATTTTGTGATGAAAGATGGATTCTTGTTCAGAGGAAACCAATTGTGTATTCCGGATTGTAGCTTGAGGTTGAAGATTGTCAAAGAATTGCATGAAGAGGGTCACGTGGGCAGAGATCGTACATGGCAGTTGGTTTCACAATCATATTTTTGGCCTTCTATGAGAAAAGAAGTTGAAAGATTTGTGGAGAGATGTCATATTTGCCAAGTTTCCAAAAGGACAGTGACGAATGCAGGATTGTATATGTCATTACCCGTGCCTATTAAACCATGGGTTGATATCAGCATGGATTTTGTTTTGGGATTACCAAGAACTCAGCGAGGGAATGATTCCATATATGTAGTGGTGGATAGATTTTCCAAGATGGCGCATTTTATAGATTGTAAAAAGACCACTGATGCAGTTCGTGTTGCTCAGTTATTCTTTAAAGAAATCTATCGTTTACATGGGTTACCTGAATCTATTGTTTCTGACCGAGATACTCGATTTCTGAGTCACTTTTGGTTGAGTCTATGGAAGATGGTTGGGACGAAGCTGAATTTCAGTAGTGCATATCATCCTCAAACAGATGGGCAAACGGAAGTGGTGAATAGATCGTTGGGAAACTTGTTGCGATGTCTTGTGCAGGACAGTTTGAAGAGTTGGGACTTAAAGTTGTGTCAGGCAGAGTTTGCTCATAATCATGCTCTTAACCGAAGCGCTGGTTATAGTCCATTTCAAGTTGTATATTCAAGCTTGCCAAAAGGGCCGTTGGATTTAACGGTAGTACCACAACCGAAAGGAGTGATTAAGCGGGCGTCAGATTTCGTGGATGAGTTAAAAGATTGTCATAGAATCGTTCAGGAACGTTTAGAGAAGACGAATGAGAAGTATAAACAAGCTGCATATAAAAAGAGAAGAAGTGTGGAGTTCAACGAGGGTGATTGGGTGTATGATGTGTTAACGAAAGATCGTTTTCCAGTGGGTGCTTATAACAAGTTGAAAGCCCGAAAGATTGGTCCAGTAGAAATTATAAAACGGATCAATGAAAATGCTTATAAGTTGAAGCTGCCAGAGGATGTGTATACCTCTGACGTGTTTAATGTTAAACATCTTATACCTTATTATGGAGATGATCAACCCAATGGGGAAGAACTTTTAAATTCGAGGACGAATTTGCCTCAACCAGGGGAGGATGATGCAGCGCGGGATGATGAAATCACTTACCCTAAATCACGAAGCCCTAAATCATGGAGCCCTGAATCGCGGAGCTTAAGTCGCGAGAAGCCATGTGCCTCTTTATCCAGATTTTCCTTAGGTCGCGAGTCGTATTGCTCTGCTTTAGGTCGTGGACGACCTATCCTAAGTCGCGAAGCGGCAATCGATCATCCCTCTATTTTAGGTCGTGGACGACCTATACTAGGTCGCGAGATGCTCCAATGAGCTACGAAGTTAGGTCGCGAACGACCTTCACACTCCTCAGATTGAATGAATGTTTCCAACGACCTAACTTCATTTCTTTAGGGTCGTAAGAAGAGAATCACGAAGCAGGGAAAAGTTAGGTCGCAAGATTATAAGTCGCGATTGTTTCTTTAGGTCGCGAGAAGAGAATCACGAAGCAGGGAAGAGTTAGGTCGCAAGTTTTTAAGTCGCGTGTATTTTTATGTCGTTTCTTTTCTTAGGTCGCGTGGGTTTTGTAGGTCGCGAACCAGTTAAGTCGTGTGAGTTGTACTTTAGGTCATTGTGTTGTAATTTTTCTTAAGTGTGTGTTGTGTTGTAACCCTATAAATAGGGATGTTGGTCATTTGTAAAAGGTTGTTGAATTTGAATAAAAATTCTTTTGTGTGCTTTTGTGCCACCATTAAAATTGGTAGTTGAGTGTTATCTCCTATCTCCACTTTTGGCATTTGAGTGCGCTCGAATCAACGATTGTTGAAGCCAATTCACGGAATCAAGTGCGCTTGATCAACGTTCGAAGAATTGTAGATCTTCTCTCACGGCATCGTGCGCGATCAACGTGTCGAAGATAGCTAAAGTCCGGTATCTTCGTGATCAACGGATTTGGGCGTTTGGTATCATTAATTCATCGATTCATATTGCTTCAACTAATCATTTCATCGATTAGTTTGACACAAAATTTTCATTTCGTCGTCAAGTGTTATTCCGCTGCGTCAGGCAAGCTACAACAATGAGGAATGCAGTATGATAATAATTGTGCGCTATGTGATGAACAAGCAGAATCCATTAACCATTTATTCTTCAACTGTACGTACAGTCAGTTTATATGGACTTTCATCAAAATGAAGTTAAATATACTAAATAATAGTGATACTCCCCTTGATATTGAAGAAGAGATGGAAACCATCAAATGGTTGTGAAGCTGTTTTGAGCACGACCATATTTTTGTTTGGCTCATTCGTGGTTCATACACAAACGAAAATCTATGCAGCGAGATGCTTGAAAACACAAATTAAATATAAGTCAACCCAACACTTAGCATGCCATTTCTCTTCCCTTTTCTACCATTCCATACAAGTTAGTAAACTAAAGAAAATTTCAAAAATCTCCAACAAATCAAATAAAAATCAAATTATATTATATTTAATTCCTAAAATTAATTGCTATGTGTTTCAAGCTCGCATGACCACAAAGTATGTTCGACCACCATGAAACTCGTCGACGAACAACAATTTACTATTTTGGATCTCATAGCACTAGTTTCGTCAAAATCTGAGACAGTGCCTCGGAATGCTAATTTCACACGTTAATTAAAAAAAATTATTGTTATTATTAAAATTCCAATTCTATAAAATCACCAAAACATTGTTATTGTTTAATTAATTATAAGGAGTTGAATATGAACGTTAAATCCATTAAATTTACATTCAATTAAAAATCCAACTATTTAAAACACTATTTAAATATTAATTTACTTTTCAACTATATATTTAAAACAATTCATATATCAGAATTCAAGTCTAAAACCCTAAAAATCCAATTATTCTAGTATTTAAAATTAATTAAATATTCAAATCCAATGGCTAAAAATCTCAGGTTGTAACACTCTCCCCCCTAAAATGATTTTGCCCCCAAAATCCTAAAGGACTAAGCAACAAACCCTAACATCCTAGCATATTTGATGATATAGAAAAATAATCCTCAACTTATGCCAAAATAGCAAACTCCACACTAATCTATCCTAGATACTATCCTACCTACCCATGCACATGTCAACCAACATGGCACTCTCACCCGGATCAAGATATAAACACTCGAAACGAATAGGTAACAACAACTACATCTATAGTAGAACCTTTCCATATTGTCACTAAAATATTTCTATAAAAGAAGTTACATAAAAGGAAATGATTGATTAAAAAATTAACTCTCTAATCAATTAGCATTAAAGAGGATTATTATGTATCTAATTCATTCATCGAATGTAATTTCAATTAAAGATAATCAATTTTGACTAATTCTCTTATTTGTTTAACTTCAAATCAAATGGAGCATATAACAGTTAATTGCTTTTATCAGTTACATCGTAGTATATTTGATATGAACTTTCCTATTTAAGGTATAACTTATAAACATTATCAATACCATATAAGCACATTCGTTTTGTGAATGAACATAAAAATTTATTTTATTGTATATCATAAGACATGTATGTGCACATATAATACATGAACCAAAATATTAAAAGAAAAATGAAAGAACATTTTATACATACACTATATACAACCGACAATATTTAGTATTTAACTATTAAGAAAATAGTTCTATCGAGATTCATATTTATGCATAATTTTGTAACATAAATTTTGAAGTGGTCACCTGAATGGTTACGCTTTGTTGAGTTCGTTGTACATCCTCTTCATGTATAGATTTGACCAACCTCCGAGATTCGAAGAGCTTACTTATTTTTTGAAATTAGAGAAGATAATATAATTTATCATTATTCCTAATAGTAACACTGTTAAGGTCTTATGACTACTTACTTTGAAAAGGAGGCAAGACTGCTCATCCTAAATGATAATAGAAGCATAGAAGAGATGTAAAATAATCGAGAAGTTGCACAACAAGCATTCTGCCTTCAAGAACGAATATTTCTTTGTGCGATGCCCGGAAGGGTTCAACCATTTCTGGATATATGGACGTAAGCTTATTTTCCTTTCTCTATCCTGTGTCGGAACTCTTAATTTCTAACTTACAATACATTTCCTTATAAGCATCCCGGCTCGAGATGACATTAAGGAGCATGCGAGAACATAAAAAACTCTGAAGGAGGTTAGAGCCAGTTGTCACACTGTCGAATTCCTTTGACAAATAAGAACCTATGGGAGTATGGACTACTTCATAATGGAATATTTACCGTTGCTGAGTCTCCAGCACCGAGTGGCTCTAGAGTTCGTACCCGCTCCACTACCCCCACTCAAAGCTCGGACGGGTATGCTCAAGGGGAAGCAGAAGGTCCATCAGGTGAAGAGCACACAGAGGCGGCTGCTGAAGGAGAAGCTAATGAGCCCAAGAGAGGCAACGCCCCTATAGATGAGGGTGAAGATGTTAGAGTCCCCTCTATTCTATAGTCGGATGAGGGATTCATGAAGAGAAAAGGAAAAGATTTGGTCGTTGATGAAGAAAGTGACAGCTCCGACGACAATGATAGCGACTACCATGCCATTGAGGAGGGGGACGAATGATTAGGTGAATCTCCCAGCATGAATCCTATCGTCCCCATCTCACCTCCTCCGAAACACAGTCACTAAAACCTCTGAGGTGGCTAGTGACCAAGTAGTGGTGACTTCGAAAGAGAGTGCAGCCTGATCTCGACCTCTTAGTGATGTTTTTGTCAACTTCGGTGACCTTAGCGGGATCAATTTTATAGTTAGTGATATTTTGGGCGAAGTGGATTCTAACTTCAACTTTTCTCCCGGAATAAGTATTAACGAAGGTGGAGAAACTCCGTCCTTACATTCATGCAAACATGGTTTATAGAGTACATAGGGGGGTTATTGGCAGCATACACACTTCACTTAGGATCACGGATATACATCCCTGCATACACTTACCTTCTGTGATTCCAATATTCACATGATCTTTCTTCTTGTTTTGGGTTCAAAGGAACATAGTTTCTATGAAAAGCTTTCCCAATAGGCTGATAGATCAAGAGCTCAAACTCTAGTTACTCAATCGCCTTGCCACTATGAAACTAAGGAAGAGAGATGAAGGAGAAAGGATCACGGGGCCGATGAGGCTCGCAAGGTTGAGGGGGGTAGTGATAGGGAGAGTGAGAAGGAAAAAGAGAAGAGAAGGAGAGAGTTCGAAATTGAGTTAGGCCGTGATTACACTAAGCGCCCAAGAGATTCCTCTGAGCGCACCGGCTCTTCTTCTAGTGTTGTTCCACCACGCAAGTGTGGCTCCAGCTACTTCTCTACAACAAGCTCCTTCTTCCCATGCGATAACTGTCGCTATCCCACCTATGTACAAAGGAGTCGCTGCTCCTCCATTCACTTTTCCATCTGGCCACTTGCTAGCAAGTTGCTTTCCCCTATCTCTTTTTATGAGGCATCATGTTCGACCAAGACATCGCCAATATTCCAAAAGAGGTGAGGAAACAGAACTTAAAGAACGTCAAGCGGAGCATCGACGATGGCTACAAGTGGAAGAAGGTATGTGAGGCCCTCTCCAAAGTTAACAAAATTAATCACATTAACATTGAATCTTTCGAATCAGAGAGAGTATATTATGATCGGATGATGCATGAGAGGGATATTGACTTAGCCCAAGTCACCTGCCACATTCAGTCCAAAGCTAATGCTGATAAGAGGATGGTCCCAAGCTCACATAGCTGCCTAGATTACCGTGAAGGACCAACTCAAGGATGCTCATGAAGAAAAATTCAAGTTGAAGGGGAAGGTCATTAAGAAGGACCGGCTCCTCAAAGAAAAAGATGAGGCTATCCAGGCCTGGGACTTGACTGTTGTTGGCCTCACATAACTTCGTGAAGAAGTTCAAAAGCTCGTAGTAGAAAAGAAGAAGCTTTCGGAAGAGGTTGAAAAGCTATCTGCTGCATAGCTTGCTAGTGAGCTCCAGTTTGCGCTTTCCCAGCAGGAAGTTAAGGAGCTCCGAGTTGAAAGGACTAATGTGCATGAGAATCTCGAGAAGTACTTGTTGTTCTTCTATGCTAACTGTTGATGGACAAAATTTTAAGGTTGAAGGACGACTATCGTGTGTCTCTTGTCAGCACTTGGGAGGAGGTCCTACATAGATGTGCGCGGGCTAGTGTTGCACGCACTAAGGTTAAATTGATGGAGATATATCTTGATCCTCTAGATGTTGAGAGCCTCAGTTTCGGAAGGGCCATCTTGACTACAGAGGCCAAGCAAGCTACTGTCGAAGCCGTCGTTAAGACTCTTGCTGATCCAAGCTCTTCGGGTCAGGGTGAAACATCTAGTCCGAAGTCTCAAGAGCAGGCGATCGCTATCCCTACATCCACGGGTGTTAGTTCTGAGACCATGTCGTAATTCTAACTTCTTTTGCACGTTCTCCGCACGAGTCGTACATTCCTCCAATTGAAGGCCAGTTCGAAGTGCCTAGAGCTGACGAAGAGCACATTTTAGAAGTAGGGAAGTTTGAAGTTGACATCCGGGAGACGAATGCGCGCTCAGGTACATCTCTTGTTTCTCTAGTGTTTGAGAAGCTTCAGTTCTCACCGGGGTCTATTTCTATACTTTACCACTCTGTTTGCCAACTTGTAGGTCATCCATCTCCTCCCCCTCCACCACCAGCTATGTATGGTTCAAGGACCGAAGCTATTGTTACTACTTCAACCACCGTCCCTATGGAGTTTTCTGCATCTATAACTGTTTCTAATTCCAGTTCGGGTCTCAATTCCAAGAAGATCAATACTTTTGATAGCTTGGAGGACATTTCTGTCTCTCGGGAGGAGGATATTCACATTATCAACACTTTAACCCCACAGACTAAGAGATTATAGAAGAGAGGCTGAAGAAGGAGCAACATATGCTTAACATAAAGAAAGAGCCCGGAGTCACTTATTCTAGGATTACTCCGTTTGCAATTAAGACAAGTAAGCCTAAGCATGTAGATGTGCCAACCGGTGGATTTGGTGGAGAAATCCGCACATTCTAAAGGCAATAGTCCCTCTGGTAAGGAACCCAAAGGGAGGAAAAAACTTCCAACCCGCCTAGGTAAGGATAGCGAAGGCAGCCGAGGCGGAAAGAAGTAAAGTCTCAATAGTTCAATGATTGAGCATTTTGTTTTTTTTTTGTGTTTTGTTGTCGTGTTGGATGAGTCTGTATTTTGTCTTTTTTCTTGAAACATGCCAAGATTTTATGGGTCCATCCCCCGTTATTTTTCTTGCACATAAAGGATATTAGTAGGAAAGATTAGTTTTACTTGCAATCTCCCTTGTGTATTTTTTTGCCATTTTATGTACTGTGCCTGTTTATATGTAACTGCCTATGTTATAATTCGATTGCCTCCATTGCAATTTCCTAATTATGTACTTTTGTTTCTATGTAATGTGCTTATTTACCGCAATTTTGTAAATACAAATAAGATTCCTGCGGTTATTTTAGAATATTTTGATACTTAGCTCTGTTTTGATTGCTAAAACACTATGTTCGGCTTTATAGAACTGTGGTATGACTTGGTTTAGCCAACTCCATGGCTGTTCCCATTCAAACTTGGTTAAGTTCATTTCGACCAAGTACTGGTGCATATGCCCCAGCCCGTAGAGCTAATTATTCTGAATGTTGAACCTGAGCATTTGCTAAGAGACTGGTTATCTTGAGTAATTCTTTCGATTGCCCTTTATCGGATTCAGACGGTTGGTCCTAACTCTAGGAACTTCTGATTATGTTGCTTGATTCCAAGCATTTAGTTCTTGATGCTACCAATTCTTTAACCGCAATTGAATTCTTTCAAGTTCACATCATCAGCCAATGTCAACCTAAATGTATGTATCAGAAAGATGTGTTATCATGTTCAATTGTCATAACATCATATGACAAGTTTAGGGTTAAGATCCCGCTCGTGCATCAGTTTCTATCTCCGAAAACTTGTACACGAACATCTCAACTCCTTGAATTTGACATTTTCTATCTCCGAGCTCAGGTTAATTCCTCTTTTTATCGCCTATCTTTGGGCGATGTCAAGTTCCAAGAGTATGAGTCAATTTTTCAACTGACTAGTTGGTTAATTGTTTCTCGACGTCGTCTGGGGAACGCTGGTACTTAAAAAGCAAGGGTTAATTTTCACCATCGATCCGGTGGTTTGTTTCGATTTTCCCTGTCAACTTAGCAATATTGGGCCTTCTCAACATTGCCGGAGCAATGTCGGTTCTCAAAAAGCAAGGATCGATTTTCCCCATTAATCCAGTGATTTGAGTCGATTTTCCACATCGACTCAGCAATTTTGGGCCTTCCCGACAATGCCAAAGCAATGCCTGTTCTCAGAAGGCAGTGATCAATTTTTCCTATTAATTCGGTGGTTTGAGTCTATTTTCCCCGTCGACTCGGCATTTAGGGACTTCTTGACATTTGCCGGAGCAACACCAGTTCTCAGAAGATAGGGATCGATTGTCTTCATTGATCCGGCAATTTGAGTGGATTTTCCCCATCGACTCAATGGTTTAGGCCTTCTCGACGTTGTTGGAGCAACACCGGTTCTCAAAAGGTAGGGGTCGATTTTTCCCATCGATCCGGTGATTTAGTCGATTTTCCCCATCGACTCAATGGTTTTGGGCCTTCCCGGCATTGCTAGAGCAATGCCAGTTCTCAGAAGGTGGAGATCGATTTTCCCCATTGATACCACTGTTTGAGACGATTTTCTTTGTCGACTTGACGATTTGGACCTTCCCGACATTGCCAGAGCAACTTCCATTCTCCGAAGGCACAGATTGATTTTCCCCATCGATCCGGCGGTTTGAGTAGATTTTTCCCATCGATTTGGCAGTTTGGGCCTTTCTGACATTGCAAGAGCCACGTCGATTCTCAAAAGGTAGGTCGATTTTCATCGTTGATCCAGCGAATTTAGTTAATTTTCCCAATTGACTCGGCGGTTTTGGGCCTTCCCGACGTTGTTGGAGCAACGCCTGTTCTCAGATGGTAGGAATTAATTTTTCCCGTAGATCCGATGGTTTGAGTCGATTTTCCTCATCAACTCAGCAGTTTTTGGCCATCTCGACATTGCTAGAGCAATGCCAGTTCTCAAAAGGCAGGGATCGATTTTCCTCATCGATCCGATGGTTTGAGTCGTTTTTCCCGTCGACCCGACAGATTGGGCCTTCCCGACATTGCCGAAGCAACACCGGTTCTCAAAAGGCAGGGATCGATTTTCCCTATCGATCCAGTGGTTTTAGTCAATTTTGCATGTCAACTCGATGGTTTGGGCCTTGTAACAACCCACCTCGGAAGAGGCCTAAATTTTGACCCAGAAAAGGCCCATCGAAGCTTAAATCTATTCTAGGGCTGGCAGTTAGTTGGAAAAGAAGTAGCAGTACAGAGCAATAACTATTCTTTCGAAACTCACAATGAATGGAATAAAATATAATAGCAAATTGTATCCATTTATTTCAAAACCATTTGAAATGTCATAATACAAAATATCATAAAACTGTCAAATAAGATCTGTTACATCATTTGTCCAAAATACATGGGTACAACATAAAACCGCCATAAAAGATAGTAAAAACTACCACAAGCTAAAGCCACTCTACCTTCAAGCATCATCGTTGTCATCACTTCATCCTTAACATGTGTTGTAATGAGGAAGGAGTCAGAACAACAAATCTTTAGTGAATAGAAATCTTTAGTCTTACTATTTCAGTACTTGGGCAATATATTTTAAAATAAGAATATGTCTTGTGTATATAAAACCATTTAATACTTCTTATAAGCAAAGGATGCAGGTCCTTAATTAACTACTTAATACCTTCCATTCCCGAAGCAGGTTTCTAAATCCCATAACCCAATTCTCACATCATAAATATCTAATGATGCAAGAGATAGTACCCAAGCCACTTAATACCTTTTATTAGAAAATAGGCATACTATGGCCAATTAAGACCTCAATTAAGCCTGACCCCATCATTTAATACCTATTCCTAAGGCGGAACCCTCAATGATATCCATATAACTAACATCGCATGGAATCTCTTGAGCCACTTAATACTTTTTTATGGATAGGCGGACCCCTCAATCAGTCACTTAATAGCTTATCCTGAAGCGGACCTCTATCGAGATACCACCTATCGTGCCTAATAACTAGCCCCTTGGCCATTTAATACTTCATTTA
Organism: Allium fistulosum; assembly: GCA_030737815.1. Taxonomy (NCBI): domain Eukaryota; kingdom Viridiplantae; phylum Streptophyta; class Magnoliopsida; order Asparagales; family Amaryllidaceae; genus Allium; species Allium fistulosum. The sequence goes on from CM060908.1 coordinate 785,942,330, forward strand.
GGGAAAAGAAGTGGTCCTTCAAACAACCACTTAATACCTCAAGCCCTTGTAGCAGACCCTTCGTATTATGGCTCATATTTATAATGACGTCTCACATTAGTATGGCTATTTGTAGGAACTGGTAGCCAGATTAGCTGGACGGATTTACTCTACAAAATATGGGACTAATATCGCGTCATTGCAAATATTTATCATGGAAGATGTCTCACATCAATAGGAAGTGTACACAAGTGCTGGTAGCCTCAAAGTGAAGGGCAGACTTCTATCGTGCAACTCTACTGACCTTACATCCCTATGACTTAGCCATAATTTAAATACTCTCCATATATATAATACCATCACACCGTTTTATAATTAAGGCCTTATAAGGAATCTTCCTTATTACGCCTTAAAATATTAATTACCTTCCTAAGGGGGATTTAATGACAATTACTACCTAATTAACTACTTAATTACATGCTTATAATCATACATTTATTATGCTAATTAATATATAAATGAATACGCACTTATTATTCTATGCGTGTAGAGATTACACCCTAACTAATGTTAAATGTCAATTCATTTAACCATAATACTAATATAAGTCCTTTTTCCCTTCAGATTTCCAAGATTTCAATATCCATAACAAGGATTCTAACATCCATGTCATGGATTAATCATATCCAAACTGCAATAAATAGACTTGTTAATAGAAAAGAAAACCAATTTATTACATCAATTCAATAGAATATCCTAAACAATAGGAATTGCAATCCTAACTTCATATTCTATTCAATTCCTCTTTTCAATAAATAAATGAAGGAATTTTATGTGGAATAAGTAGTGTAAACTACGAATAGAATTCGTACTCTACACCCTTATTTCATTATTGAAGACAAATGAAGAGAAGTGGAATAGATTATGATATTATAAAAAATTGCAGAACAATACAAATTTCATCAAATTAAAATAATAATTTAGAATCTCCATTTAGAATTGACATTTCAAAATAAAAAGGAATTTTAGGGGATTTTATCTATTTTGTTTTCGCAATCCCAAAATCCCTAAGGCATATTCAAATCCATATACATATACTAATCAATTACTGAAAAAGAAATACTAAGGTTTCCACTCATAGATTATCCTTAGCACTTCCTATACGGATTTGCAACACCAAAGAAACTCTTTTTCGGATCTCCTTCTTTTGATATATATACACAACGAAGGATAGGTATATATATAATTTTGTTAGATTCAAAGAGGTCAGAGAAGAAGAGAACAGATAAAAAGAGTAAACAGAAAAGGATTAGAATCCTTACCTGAACCTCTAATAGAATTTCTGACTCTAATTGAAGAGAGAAAATGGCAAAGTTTCATGGAATTCCCAAATATTATGAATAAAAGGTGGAGAGGATAGATTCCTATTTATAGGAGTTAAAACACACCATAATCGTTGGATGGAGTTAGTTGAAAAATGGATAAATCTGGAGTGTTTGAATGCTGAAAAACCCTAGCATCCACCAAAATAGGGGTCGACCGCCCCTCATGGACCGGTCGACCACTAGGGGTCAACCGCTTGGGGTCGGAGGAGTCGATCTTTTTACATATTTGGGTTGTGCTGATTTGTTTCCGTTGCTCCTTTATTTTATTTCCTAATTAACTTTTAACGTTAATTGTATAACTT